>OZ014552.1:27428967-28753967 GCA_963966155.1 Clivina fossor | reverse complement strand
ATTAATATTTTACGATATACAGGGTTAACCACTAAAAAATGAGTTATAAGATTGGGAAACGGGAATGGTATCGAAAAATGCGGAATAATGAGTTCTATAATTCTGTGAAAAAATAATTGTTCTACGATACTTCGTTTAGGAGAAAAAAATTAAAAACTGATTTTTGAAAAATTTCGTAAGGGGGTACCCCTGTGTTTTGTTTAAAAAAAAAAAGATTTTGGATATTTTAACACTGGCTTTCGTTGTCTACTCTTTTATCCTACTTTTTGTACCAGACACTTTTTTTTCCTGTTTTTCTTTAATTTTTTATTCACCTTTTTCTGATTTTTCGAAAAGTTGATAAGGGGGGACCATTGGCATTTTTTTCGAAAATCAGTTTTTAATTTTTTTCTCCTAAACGAAGTATCGTAGAACAATGATTTTTTCACCGAATTATAGAACTCATTATTCCGCATTTTTCGATATCATTCCCGTTTCCCAATGTTATAGCTCATTTTTTAGTGGTTAACCCTGTATATCGTAAAATATTAATATTTATGTAAAAAAAAATGACTTTATACCATGCATTTTCACATTTTGAACAAGTTTTGTATTTAAATATTTGCTCTAAAGTCAATAGGGAAAGAGATACAGCCGTATTTAAAAAATAACATTGAAATCCCTATGGTTCACATTTCATTTCTACACCCGGTATATATATTTTTTTGCATATTTAAAATATATTGTTTTCTGAACGAAATATATCATGGATCATCTTCAAATAGCTAGATTATTACATTAGTTTTATAAATACGTAATTGTAAATAAAGTAAAAGTCAAACATTAACAAACTGTCGCCATCGCCGTACCGTAAAAAAACCGCTTTTGTGAATCGAATTTCCATGTCAGGTTTCTTTTACTTATATCAATAAAGTTGCCACTTTTTATGTAATATTTATAATTATTGAAAATAAAATTTATGTCAAAGGACGGAATTCAATCGTAAAATGAAAATTCTTGGATCTCGTAAGAAATTTCATTGCAATATACATAGTAAGATTTCTTACAGAATTCAAGAATTTTCATTTTAACGATACGTTATTTTTAATGAAAATGTTTATGCTGTATATGTATTTATTTTTTTCGTAAGTACTGTACATATAGTAACTTTTAGAATTTTATTACTACTTCTATACAATTATTACAAAATAATATTTTTAAGTTCTTTTGCTAGTAAATAGTTTTTTAAGTAACTTCATTTTTTAACTTTTTAGAGGCCATTTTTAACTACGTACTTGTTTTCTATTTGTTTAGTTCTAACGCTCCACAAAGTTATTGGCAAAAATTTTGAAATTTGTTTTACTATTAAAATGTCGCTTGTATAAAATAAATAAACATATTCCCCTATATCGAAATATTAGTATTCGAAACAAGAAATTTCTATTCCCATTCGTATCTTCCTCGGGCGCAATTGGATCTCTGTCCCCATTATCTGTCACCCGTTGATACGTACTTGCCACACATGATATCTGACGGGAGTAGAGAAGCGCTCGTTGCTCGGTCCAGAACGTAGGAGAGATGTGGTGTGTGTATGTGTGTGTGTGTGTGTGATGTGATGTGATGTATTTGAGATAGGATAGGATAGGGGTAGTAAGGGGATAAGTGTGTGAATGCGAATGTGTTGGTGTTTCCTGTTTGCTTGTGACCATGCTATTGATTTACCGGGGCCCCAGAAAACACACAAACGTGGCGACAAGTTGATCCCGAGTTGATCTCCGCCGCACGCCTGCTGCGGCTGGCGGTGTTGGCTTGATTTGTTTGCCGCAGACACGGACTCGCTCTCTTTGACTATCTGCGTTTTGCTGCAGTTTAGTAGAGAGTAGCTCATTAATTTTTTTTTGCTATTTTATTTTTAATGCTTAATAGAATTACATGGAAGATCATTGGCATATGAAGGAAAATTATAGGGAAATATGTAATGTGAAAGTTCACTCTTCGCTACCACTTTAATTGTAGAATTAACTGTAGGAGCATGACGACACGGCTATTTTGTCATATATTACTTGTGCATTGACGTTTTGTAGCATCTCAGTTCAATTATATTTAAAAACTAAAGATTTGTGCACTTTCTAATAGTTGCTAAATGTGGCAATTTTCTATTGTCTTCTACAAAATAGATTTAATTAATTTTATAAAGTATACGAAAATTTTATAAAATGTAGAAACGGGTTTTAAACGATTTTTGTTTTCTAATTTTGAGCACTGAACAAAAATAAATTTATAATATGTTATTTGCAATGAGGGTGATTCGCCAATAATCGGACAATAACAAGTTAATCTTTTGCGCTATTACTTTGAGTAAACCATTCGATTGTAATTGAAAAAGTTTACGATTTCTCAAATTCCGATTCTGTCTAAACTCAAGAGTCACATACATATTCTCATCCTACGATACGCTCTCTCATCCTAAAGGTTTTGGAGCATTGCGTTCTTCTGCTCTTCTCGCTAAAGAGCACTTCTTGTTGCAACTTGTGCCGAAGAGAGGCAGTGTCTGTCCTAGCGTTCAAGTGTGTACATGTACATATATTATACTATATGGTACTTCGTCTTCTTTTCAAATACTTTTATCTTTTTTTTCTCTCCCTCTCTGATCTTCTTTTTCACTGTTCGCACTTTGCGATTCTATTTATCCTGCTGATCCATTCTGTTGAAGCTTTAGGTTTAAATTCGTACGAGCTGCGAATGGAAATTAAAAGTATAAAAAATTGTTGTAAAATCATGGTGAGGTACAATAAATTTTCTCAAATCGCTTGTATACTTGCCTAGAAATGTAATCCATTTTCTACTATTCAATAGCATCAACATTTTTAACATGTATCCTAGTAAACCTAGGTTAATTACTAACTTGAAAATAAATTCAGATAAAGCTACTTTACCCAATCATAACAAAATAGAATTATTCTAATCGGGAATTCATTTAGGAATTACAGGAATAATTAATGTTATAGCCAATTCTACTTCGGAGTAAATAATTAATATGTCACAGAAATTTTGTTAGTTAAATTGTAACTAACCAATGGAACGTTGTAGAATATTTTGTTTGTTTATTACACGTAATTTCTTATTGAAAAAAAGAAGATAAAATATCTTTTAAAGCTACTATTCTGCTAGTATCTAAGGTATTGTAAACTCACTATAACTTTACAGTTTTTATCTAAGTACAAGCTAAAAACTTCATTCATTAGCAACAATGCAAGTAAAATTAAAAAGAAAAATCTTTGATACAAATTTTCAAACAGATTTCATTTCATCACCAAAATGAATTAGAAGTCAAGTACTCATACAATCAAACTAAAAAAAAATTTAATAAAATAAAATCCCAACCATTCGCAAAACTTTATTACCCCACAAAAACATCAATGCACCCCTACTAACATAGGGGTGGTAGTGCAGCGCATACCAGGGTTAAAGAGAAAAACTTAATAGCAAATGCGATTGCAGTCATATGGTAGCTTCCATTTTACAGCACGCTTTTGTATCGGGTAATTTTATTATATAATAGTTTGTCGTAGTAAGGCTAGTGATTTTGCAAGCAGGGTATGTTTGTGACATAAGGTACGACCAGGTGTACCAACTTCAGTAAATACGGAGATAATTTGGTTGTTGAAAGGTTGCAGGGAGGTATTAGGATAATTGGATAATTCGTTATAAAATTATTCAAAGTATGGTAACTGCATAAATTTAATTAAAATGTTTTCAGTAATTTTATGGATATTTGTTTATTTCATTATTTGATAATCAGTCTTATCTAAAGAGATTACTGTATTATAATTATTTTATATGTGATTCAAGAAATTGTATGTTGTTTTCTTTCATTACTAATATTATGTTCACAAAATTGTTAATTATTTTCAAATTGGCGTATATTTGTTGGTAGAACACTTCAAGATTTACGTGACTTAAAACCAAAATCAACAAATATAATTGCTGCATGAGGAACTGCAAAATTTTACATTTTATGATTGCAATTATATTTTTGATTCATGGTTTATGGCGTTTATAGTAACAGAATATGCTACAAATTTTGTCTGTTTCTCAAACAGTCTTTCATGCAATAAACGGGATCTCAATTTTATTAAGACATATGCTGAATAATACTTGTAGTGAGGCTGTATATTCTTTCAATATATGCAAAACTATCCAAAGTACTTTTTATTTAACTTCACTAATATTTCAGTGCGGTAGTCGAGTATTTTTAAGTATTACTCCTAAGTATTACCGAATACAATACTAGGATCGAAAAATTGAATCTGCTGGCTTGCAGTTCTGTTCGTCCTAAAATAAAAATGCTACAAGATTAGGCATTAATTAAAGAGAATCGAGCATTATAATTTGATCAACTGTTTGTCTTATAAACATCAATAGCAGTTTAGGTTACTTGTTGTTGTTACTTGCAGTTTCGAAAAAATAAACGATTACGGAACAAGTACTTTAGTACTTGAAGTCAAGGTTCTGCTATAATTAGAATAATTAACAAAAATTAAAATTAACAAATTATATGAAAAAGTAACACATTTGAATGATATTAAAAAGGTTTATTCCGATCAGAACAAAGACCTTTTGTTTATATTTATACAAATGCGAAAGTCGCAATATCATTGGTGCCATATGCAACCTACGCGAAACGAAATGAAAAACAAAATATCTAAAACCATATCGAACTTTTGCGAGTGTAAATATAAAAGACCGCGGGATTGACACGAGGAGTGGAGTGGGGAAGAGAGAGGCGTAACTACAGAGAAATGAGGTTGGTAAAAGAGCGAAACTGTTAACAAATATGTCGGTAATTAAACAGGCCGTCCGGGGAGAGATATAATAGCGAAGAGAAATCTCGGGGAGAAATCGGAAGATTATATAGTGTGGTTGAATGAGTTAGCAGTTTGAGAGAGAAAGGGAAGGGAGAGAAAGAGAGCAAACAGGGAGAGAGTAGATTGTTACCCCTTTGCAGGAAACAAGGGTTACAATCCCTTATTGTATGGAGATGACGGGGTAACAGATGCGGAGTCAGTGACGAATTTAAATAATTGTCGCAAGGAGGGAACTGTAATTATGAATAATATATTTATTGAAGATTAGGATTGATTTTTTTTACGTCCAGGTTTGTTTTTATCATTATAATGAACAACGTTTTGTTTTTAAACTATTAACTTTAGCAAGAGATATTTTTTTTAAAAAAGTTGTACATAGATTTAGAAGTATTAGTATGAAGTATAATATGTTATATTTATATAGTATAAACTATTTTATGTAAATACTATTGAATTTAATAGTGCATGTTAAATTTTACTACGTATGTTTTTATTTGATTTTGTTTGTAAAAACAGTAAGCGTTTTCATACTTTTAACCGTTTAAGTACGCTCATATTTGAATATTTCTATTGTTTAGTGTGCAAGACAAAACTTTGCAATTGCTTGATGTTACCCGACATACGAGTACAACAAAGTTTTGTTAAATTATCTATTAATGTTATCTATTCTTAAAGAGTTAATTTTGTATTTTAATTATTTTTAATAGTCTCTAAACAGTCACACTTGAAGTTTAAGTAACATTGCTACTACAATTTAATTTAATAATTTTCAACAAAAAGTTATATGACTCCTAGAATAATGTGTTTAAATATATTAAACTTATTTAGCCGAATACTATTAAACATCAAAAGATGTGTCAGAATAAATAATTATTTTGTCTAGAGAATTTTAACTTTAGTGTGAAACTTTGCTACGTAATATTTAATTAAAATAGTAGAATTTATAATTATTAAGACCCTTACAAAGAAAATGCTACAAGCGTTAAATACATATATCTAAACTAATTAATAATTTATCTAATTGTAAGGTAGCATAATAGACAAATATCCGAAATTCAATTACCTTCATGTAGTAAGAGAATAAACAATAACATCAAACAAAACATCAAAAGACTCACTTTCTCCTACAAAACATTTTCTCCCCTTATCTTGATATATTCACTAAAATATCTTCATCTGCACGCAAACCCTAAGAAATTTACCCAGTATCACATATAACCTCATATTCTCATATTGGTTTAATTCGTATGCATCGCCAAATCCTTATTACAACAATCGATATGGATATGTTTTGCTTGTGATATGCTCTGAACTAACAAAGTATATATATTCTCCTCTCCGTTTCTCTCGTCTCTCGTTCACGCCAATTCGTTCTCCATCCAAATCATGGAGCAATGCCGAATGAAATAGTTACCTATGTTATACATCCAAAGCAGAAGCGTATGGAATACCAAGCACCAACTTTGGAGAGAGAAAGCGAGTCGAGTCAAGCGAAATATGGGAATTGGAGAATATTTGTCGGATTGGATATGCGTGGGGGCGAGACGAGAACGGGGGTATGGACACGACATTAGAAATTCTAATAGCATATACAACAGGGTGGGATATGATGTGCAAAGCTGCGAATGAGGTATTGGAAAATACGTTTAGAAACAGCAGAAAAAGAGAAAAAGAGTTGTTTATTTGTTTGTTTTTTTTTTCGAAATAAAATTTTAAAAGCTCAATATTTAGTCGAAAGAAAAATGATATATTTTAGAAACTGAGCATAAATATGTTTTCATGCTTTTACTGAAGTGCAATATATTATAGAATGGGAATTAGAAAGAAGAAATATATTTTTAAAATTTAAGTTGTATTTATGCATTTATATATTTTTATACCGCCACAAAAAAAAATCTGTTGTGACCACCACATAACAACCATCATCGTATTAAATAAATTTATGGAATACGAAAATTTGTATAACAACTACTGTAGTCACTAAAAACAAAACTGTCTTGACTTAAATGTGCCACCTATTTACAGAATTATAATCATAAAAATATGAAAAATTGTAAAAAAATTATTTAGCCGTATCGAAAAATGTTTCAAATAAAAGTTGTTACTTATAACTTGTTTAGCAACTTTTATTAATTTTTTTTTTTTTGAAATATATATGTTGCGAAATATGATAAAATATCATTTCCGGTTAACAGATCTTTACAAAAAGTTGATCAAATTGAGGTATTCACCTCCAAAGCTTAAATATGAAATTTTATAATAATCCGTTCAGGCGAATTTGCTCTGCACGTGAGCTAATGTATCGTATGTTGAAGGTGTAAGTTTTAAACAATATAACTCATATTAATAAATAACAAAATAATTGTATAGTTAATCAGGATGTGAACAACGCATTTTTCTAAAAATTTGTTAACCATTTGTTATTTCGTTATAAAAAAAAAATGAATGTTCTACTTTTCAACTAATTATTCATTACAATCATCTCTAATAAATTCATTTCGTTTACTCCCTAATATAATTATCTCCATGGCGTGCATTATAAAACTGTATCAGGGGTCGTTCCGCTTGTTCTGAGATTCTGCTTCAACCTCCCAACATCCCGCAGACAATTTACTACTCTTGTATTTCATCACACGTGTGTGCCTTGTTATTTTTACTTTACCGAACGTAAACTTTTGATATCAGATTAGTGAATGTTTTTCATTTGCTGAAGAGGGTATTAATTTTGAGTGCATTGTTTGGTGATAGGATAGTGAATGATTTTATTGGAATTGTTAGTGATATTTTGTGTTTTGTTTGATTACAGGGTCCCCCTCCTCAGGCAGGACAAATTAAGTTTACAATAGCCGACACGCTGGAGCGAATAAAAGAAGAATTTAACTTTTTACAAGCCCAGTATCACACGTAAGTTTCTTTTTATTTTGAATTATATTGGGCCAACGGTAAACCGCCAGGCCCGTCTAAAGGCGTATTTGTCTACTTATGTAAAAGATAATACACTGCTCCTGAATCGGACGTAATTATTCAGTATCATAAATAAACAATAAAACTAGTCGTTGGAATATATTTTGTGTTTATGATTATTGTATATTTATTTTTCAAAAATATTTAATAGATTTAGGAGAGATAAAGTCTTTTGCATTTCATCTTTTGATATATGTATTTGATTGAATATTCATCAAATTTATTTTTATTTTTTAATTAATTTTTTGTATCGATATCATAAACAATGGATGTTGAAAGCCTACCATATACGAGGAAGAAGTATTAGTTTAAGAATAAACATTAAAATAAATATTAAATGTGCCTTGTTTAAAAAAAGACCGTAAAAATAAAAACATAAACTAAAAAATAATTATTTTATATGCATTTACTTATTAATAATTATTTTATAAACAAATTTGCTAAGTTAAACACTTTGTCAATATTACGTTAAAAGTTGAGTAAAACAGAAGTTATTTTGTTTTATTTGTAAAAATGCTTTTTTGAATATAAGACGTATTTTTACCGGCGGTTTAGGTAATGTTTCTAGTGAAATAGCCAGCGGGTTAAGTGTTAAGTGGTTTGCAAATATACGAAGCATGCGCAGTATAATATTGCAAGCTAATTTTACATTGTACATGTCCGTTAGCTGTGAACTAATTTGATGGTAGGTTGGAATAAATCTATTATCAAACGATATGAATTTGAAATCGAATTATTTTTACAAACCGATAGAACTTAGCATTACACAATTTTTAATATATTATTTTTTTTTATAAGAAAAAACAATTCAAATAAAAGTTTATTTTTAAGATCTATTTTCAATTTTGCAAGATATGTCATATAAACATTTTTTGTTTGACTTTAACCTGGAGATATATTAGCTCACCCAACTTATCCTGGAGATAAATTACTCAAAAAAGTAAAATTTAAGATAAAAGATGTAAAATGCAAGAAAATAACAATACAAAAAAAAAATTAATGCAAAAAAAAATAATAAATAAATGTTGAATATATATTCTATATTGTAAATGGAAATGCTAGAACCTACAAAAATGAAAATATTAATTATAATAATATTCATATTATAATTAATGTCCTTAACCAATTAAGACAACTGGAGTAATTATAGTAAAACTTGTAGACTGGAGACAAATTGTTGAAAACCGAAGACTCCAGGTAAAAAACTGGAGAAGTGATGTCACCCTATTTATGATATACACATAATATTTTAAATATTCTGAAAAGTTAAACCATAAAATAATGAATTCGAAAGAATGTATTATTTTTGTTTTACAGTCTCGTTTAATACATTATTTGAAAGTAATTTTTAGTAGGTATTTCTTTTTTGTAAAGTTGTAAAAAATTAGCTGAAATTGCAAATAATAGTAAAATGTTACGTATAAAAATTTTATTTTTTGTGTGAATTATTATAATAGTTTTTTCAATATTATCTTAATTTGATTTATCAAATAAAACCACATAAACCACATAATTTCATAAATAATCAAACGCTTTAACAACAACAAAAAAATTTAAAGGGAAAACAAATCAATCTCATTGTGTTTCTCGTATGTTCCGCAACCTTCTTCGATTTCGTGTTTCCATTTACTAACACGCAACCAAGTTCGGCATTTCGTAATTTTCATTTCTAACCTAGCAATCCAACTCGTTTCTGTAACCGATACAAAACGAGGTAGGATGAGACAAAGGGGGGGGGGGGAATAAAACAAAACAGCAACATCGGTAACCGTTTAGGTTAAAGGTATAAACGCTCTTCTTCCCCAAGAAGAAGACCACACTAAAAGACAACCTGGAAATGATCAATAATGACGACGAATCGTGCTGGTGGGCAGAAGGGGGGGAGGGGGGGGTCTCGGGAAAAGTGAGGTTAATATTTCATCAAGATATACATATACAACTTAACACGCGTCACGAACCGATTTTCAATTATTTATACAACACTTGGTTTTATTGATTTCGCAGACGACGCGGACGATTAACGTGCCGAGCGTCAAACGATTTTAGAACATGAAATTTTAATTAGATAAACAAGGGAACTCCGAGACGAGCAATGAGCAGGCTGGCTCTTTTCTGTTTTCTAGACAAGTTTGAGTTTAAAATGGGAGGGGAAAAGGTTTTGATGAGTAATTGCCCCGAATTGGACTGCACAATTTTATGCGCGAAAACAATAGAATTAGTACAATTGAGACTCATTTAAGTTTAAGAATTTATTTTGATAAGTTTTGTAGGTTTTAAGAGGATTGGATTCATCTTAGGGATATAAGAGATATTATTTATTTGTCAATTTGTTTTTCTTTGATGTGAACAAAATTTGAGAGAAAATTTTATCGCTATAAAAACTAAAATTTACTCACACAAAAAGATACTAAAAAAAGATTTTTATTAAAATTAAAATCCTTTATGTTAAAGCATTAATTTATTAAAATTCTTCAGAACTTTAATATAAAACATTTTAGTTTTAATATGAGCTTTAAAATGTTTTTTACAATGTTTTAATATTTTTATTTTTTATAAAATTATGAAAATTTTAAAGAAAGGTAATTTTTATTTTATTTGTATGCTTCATTTCTCACATGCAATTTACGGTAATTTCCAGGGAGAATTAGCTAATAAATTTTGTATTATTTACTACAATTAATGAACCGAAGTAACAATTAAAAAATACATAATTTTTTACTTTTGTCTAGTAACTATGTAGTTTACTAATAATTACAAATAACGGACAAAATAATAGTTCATAATAAATATATCAAAAGAAAGTCGAAAATAAAATTTAAGGTTTTTTTTTTTAATTAATGCTTATAAATTTAACGAATTATTTCGAATACATTTTATTATATCATAAATTAAAATTTTAAATATCATAAAAACCAAATTATTAAAACCTTTGTGATATTTATTGCATTTAATCTCGGTACATGAGCGTAAATATCTATCTTTATAGAGCAGAATTCTGCTCTTATATACAAACAATAAGACCGAAACGCGAAAAAGGAGAAAAACAAAAAGAA
The DNA here is from genome assembly GCA_963966155.1 of Clivina fossor. Lineage (NCBI taxonomy): Eukaryota > Metazoa > Arthropoda > Insecta > Coleoptera > Carabidae > Clivina > Clivina fossor. The sequence continues at coordinate 28,743,103 of OZ014552.1, read as the reverse complement.
GAAGAAAAAAACAAAAGAGTAAACCTCAAGAGTCGTAGCAGCAAAACGTAAAACATCCAACAAAAGAAAAAGACAGCAATACAGCACACGAAGCAATCGCATTTCTTCGTTAGTTTACGCGGGAGTAACAGAAACAACTATAAGACACCACGATCGTCAGTTGACGGTGTCTTCACAAGTTTACTCCCTTTGCCCTTTCGGTTTTAGGGGGTGGGGAGGGTGGGGGATGTAAGTCCACGGTCGGACGACATCTTAAGCTTATCCTCGGCAACCGTTCCGCCCTTTTATCCAACGCTCGTCCCCGTCTCTTCCGTCTCCGGCTTGTATCCTTTCACCGGAAGCCCCGAGTACCGGAACCAAAGCAATCATTACCTGACGCGCACATCTCGACTGCTGTGCGCCCGCAACCTGACTACACACTTGCGGTTCAATGAATACGCCTTGCTATCTCTCCCCTTCCCCTTTTCATATAAAGCACGACGCTTGGAGCTTTTACTTACCTTCCATACCTGCTTAAAGCGTCTATTGCCTCTCCCTCGTTTTCCGACGCCAACTACTAAGGACTGTACGGGATGATTCACTATCAGAGACCAATATATAATGGTAATTGATTCTATACCTATATAGCGGAAGTTTCTTTTCGTTTTAGTGAAAATTTTCTACTGGTTTCATACTAAACTCTTTAACTAAACTAAACTTTATACCAGCAAAAAAAAAACATTGATTTTAAATTCTACAGCCATAATTATTATTTTTATTTTCAAATTGCTTATGGTAAAATTATTTGTTGTTTCAATAACCCTTTTTTTTTTGTCGTGTTGATGATGAAAAGAGTTTGTGCCACACCCTTTTGGGTACATGGCGTGATTGTGTATGTATGTATGTATGTTGTTGTGTTTATTATGCTTTTTTCTGGTTTTAAATTTTGATGTTTTTTCTTTGGTTCATTTTCGTTCAAAAGCAATGTGATTTTGAAAATTTATTTAAATCAATATCTTCAAATGATTTCTTAAGTTAATGATCATTTTTATAACGCAATTTCGGAATAGTGGAAAAGTTTGTGCCAAATTCTTTTGGGTACATGGCGTGATTGTTTATGTATGTATAAAAAGATATTTTTATATCAGCAGAAAATTCATTTCAAAATAAACTTTTACCTGATTTATTGTGATTTGCAGAAAATGTTATAAACTCAATATATAACTAGACAATTAAATGATCATGTTTTCGGATCGCCTTCTTTATTTGTCACTAAACGAGTGACTTCATTCATTAGTATGTTTACATGAGCTTTAGAATCGAAATGAAATTGTTTTGCAATTATTCTATCTTTCGCATCTAACCTAGTTTCAAACATAATAGAAGTAACTAGGAATACTTTATCATATTCTACAAGTTCATAAAATTATCGATTTTTTTTTTAAATCAACAAAAACGGAAGTATGTATTTTACTGGTTAACGCGCGTCTAATGTATAATTAATTGAATCACCCTGTATAGATCCTATGACAGATCCTTGCGATACCCTCAGATATTTTCCGTTTCTGCTTTCCTTCTCACGTCTCGACTTAGTTACGTATGGTTTTAGTGGAATGATCACCCGTATACGTATACAATAGCGTAAAAGGATGAATTGACGTGGTTCTTGTACGGTATTTATATTTGATACTATACTACTATGGAATTTAGTGTAAGTTTAAAGTTTGATTTTCAGTTCAGTTCAATTCGGAATGGTTTAGTAGTTTTGTCTGACGAATAAGTGCTATTGAAGTTAACATGGCTAGAAATGTTTAGTGATCTGAATAATTCTTTTGAGTGAATGCTGATATTTGTTTAAATATTTTAATATAGTACCTATGAAATAAGTAGTTAATATTTTATTATATTTGTTTTTGTTGAATACAAAATTAATTGTGTCGTTGATCACACGAATAAAGTTTTTTAAAATACATTGTGGTCGTATTTGAATAATTTTGAAATAGGTTAGTATTTTATAAAGAAATATATTATATAATTTTGTAACCAATTTCACTTATGAAATATTTCAATTAATGTTATGCAGTGTGTGTACTGTAGACTATGCAACAGGTAAAGTAATTTTTGTTAATATTTTTTTTTATTATATGCTTTTGGTTCAAGATTCAATATGTAACAATAATGAAACTTATTAAAATGTTATTTAAAAATAAAGCATCGTTTCATATTTTGAATCAATATACAAATGCCTAATATAAAATTAAAATAGTACGAATTTAAGAAACAAATTCAAGACAATAATAATTCAGCTTTCAAGAAATGGTCAAAATAAAAAGTATTTTATTTCTTGTTTTGATTAATCAAGAATTAAGATTAAGAAAGAATATTTATAAGAAATCTTGATTTGTAAAACACTGCACTGATGCATCTTTAATTCAATAAGATAGTCTATGTTTTTGAGGTTACTTTACAAATATTGTTTGATAAAAAAATTCATAAGAACTAAATATGAACAACTTTTGTGTTTAGTTATCGCAAGATATTTATAGTTGCTTATAAATTTAGTAAATTTACTAGATTATTTGTTATTAAAAATCACACAAGATTTATCGCTATGTAAGTAAAATTTGTCAGTAACCGCAACAAATTATTGCTAATTTTAGAAGTGGTATTTCTAACTGCGAATAAACTATGAAACCTAGTTAAAACATAGAATAAATTTGATATCAGAATACTAATGTACACATGCTTTTAAATCGAACGGTTTCTATTGTATTTAATCCGGGAATAAAAATGCAAACTTAATTTGGAAATATCGACTTTTAATAAAACCATTCCAAAAAACATTTTACCGTGCTGTCCTTTGTCACACATCATGCATCTTGAATCGACACGGGGTAGCGTCGTTGGGTAATAAGACGACTTTCTTGACGTCGTCCTCGTTGCTCTGGCTGTGGCGTCTTGCGTTCTCTCTGAAATGGTTGATCTTCCGTCTGTAAAGTTGGCATGATGTTTCCGCTGTATCGCCGTCGGGTCGCGCCATTTGATCCTTTTGCTTCTTCTCCTTCCCCACCCCCACTCCCCTTTCTTTTCGAATCGGCCGCGCGTCTTGGATTGATTACGGTTACGTCTGACTTCACACGATCCCAAGGCGACAGATGCGAAATGATAAGTTCGCCCCCGCCGCCCGGTTGCTCGTTCGCTCGCTCGGGCCACGATAGCGGCAGAAGATCGCGAATGTAAACTTATTTTCAAGGAGGAAATAAAGTTGAAATGTTGTTAAGTATGTTATTGATGTTAGGAAAAGCGCGGCGACACTCAGAAAGAGAGAGAGAGAGAGAGAAACGAGACGGAAGAGAATTGTAATGTAGATAGATTTTAAGATTACTTTAGATCAAATTTGTAGGATGAAAGCATTGTTAATGAAATCGCAAAATTGGGGCAATGGGTTTTTGAACTTAGGAAAAGTATATGCATATATTATAATTATTTTGATTAATTGAGGATTATTCATAATTGCATTGGGTTGTTATTAGTTTTTAAATTTAATTTAAATAAAATGACTGGTACTTACAATTTATGTTTGCGGGCGTTTTAGTTGCATATTTTTAAATTTCTTCAATCAAAAAATATACCTTAAAATAACTACGTAAATATATATATTTTAAAGCAAAATTATTTATAATAAATAAGAAAATAAATTTTAAAGTTGAATGTCAAATTTAAATTTGCTCGTCGTGACGTAATAGTGTATCAGCAAGTATTCAACGCATCTTGCGGTAAAAACAAAACAGTGTTGCCCTATATCTGTTTTGTCAAAATCAAAATCACGTCTTTTATTTGAAAATTTATGTTTATCTTTACAACACGTAATTGTAATATATAATAATAATTGGTACAAAACAATATTTCACAACCATAATATTTATCTTAATTTAATTTATCGATTAGCTGATGGATACATTGACAGATGATACGATATGTTCGAAAAACACTATCACTCACAGAAAGCAAAACGCGTGGCTCGCAAAAATCCTTATTATAATTTGTACATATGAATACACATAAATTTATTAATTATTAATTTAATTATAACATTATTAATTCAAATAATTATTTGTATCTGCGTTTAATATAAGCTTATATAGTTATTAAGTTGATGTGTACGTATACTAATTACTTGTTTAATCGAATTAAATATGTATTTTTCGAAGAAAATTAACTTCTAAGAATTCTATTTGCGTATACAATTATAAATAATAATTTAATTATAAATTTTATTAATATTTAATTTAGAAATTATTTCATATGTCATTTTGTTAAAGATGTAATTATTATGTAAGTTCTCAGCAATGGATATGTATAATTTTATTATAAATATTAAATCTGATTCGTAGATGTGACATTTAGAATTTTAATGTTTGATTCGTCTGTTACAGATTGAAGTTAGAATGTGAAAAACTGGCGGGAGAAAAGACTGAAATGCAACGACACTACGTAATGGTGAGTTTATCATATTATTATCTTCAAAATTATTTACTTATAAGTTAATAATTAATAAAATAAATGTAATTTGTATTTTGTGCTATTTTGAGGTTTTATTAACAAGAAAATATTGATTACTTTAGCAACACATATTCACGCCACATAACTTTAAGAGAAATAATTTTACATCAAGCATTACTGTCTTTCATGCAATTTTTATTTCGTTTACATTCGTGATATTTCTTATATTACTTGGAAACATTCGTTTTCATAATCATGCCAATCTATTTACTCACTGGACCTCCTCGTACATTTACATTTTAAATTTTATTTATGTTCAATCATATATATATATATATATATATATATATATATATATATATATAATACGCCCCAATCGTATAATTGCTTTGTTTTTGAAATGGTCTTGTTCATGAATTTTGTTGTTCATTTGTCTAATTTTAATTAACAATTTAAAAAATCTAATTTTTTATGTGTCCTAATTTTTTCTAAGCAATAATAAACAAATCTCTTAATCTAATTGAGCAGTTTTATAGTTGGCATATAATATTTGCTTTAAAGAAGGTCAAATTATAAAGTACTCACATCTATTTTTTTCAAGAATTTTTTTTACTTTTTCATGGTCAAATAATGGCTTCTTAAATCGTATTTGTATTTGAGTTTTAAAATATAAATTTACACTAAGGATTAGGTTGAATAAAACGTGATTAAGTATCAAACTGATCAATCAATAAAACATTTTGAATACAATTGATCTAATCGTGTAGTTAACTAGCTGAGTCTTTAATGGTAAGAAGTAAATTTTTAAAAAAGCTTAATTTATATATTTGACAAATGAAAATCAAAAAACTTTTTTTCTAATTCTACTAATAAATAAAATAAGACATGCCATCTATAATTAAATTTCTTTATTATCATTAAAGTAAAGTAAACAAGTTGTAATCTAAATAATCAAACAGAAAGGAAATAGATTCCAAAAATAAAATCGTTTACTAAAACTTAACTCAATCCCGATACAAATCACACTAAATTAAAATCTTCAAGGCTATCCTTGATTAGAATCAGAATCTCATTGCATCTCCATTTACCGGAAACACAAATCCCACCATCCAATCCCTAAAACTTGTCGCAGAGGAAAGGGGTACCACCAAAGAAATCTAAAATCCCACGAAAGGGGGGAAAGATAGACAGTGAACAAGATGTGTTAGTAATTTGAATGAAGCTCCGAACATCATCTTACGCTATTAGACTTTGGGGGCGATACGTTCATTTTCGACGCTTTCCGGCAACAGTGGGGTGAAATCCACCCCATTCGTGTTCCGATGTCTCCGTTCTCTCTCTCCTCCTATAAACAGCTATTTCACCCTGTTAGGAAGCGACAACAGATATGTCGTGCAAAGTCACTAGTAATCGATAGTAACTTGGTAGTCTTGTTTTGGATTGGCTTTTCTCTCTTTGTCCCGCTTTTCGTCTCTGCCTCTTGTCGGCTGGAAAAACTTATTCCGGGGTTTTTCTTTTGACTGTTTTTGTGCTTTTACTTTTGGGAATACATCGACAGGAGTGGAATTGGGTTGAATTTTGTTTTCGTGTTGTTGTTATCGAAACCGATACCGATGTTGACAAAGAAATTAAACGAATGCTATATATTTATTTATATTATAAATTGCTTGTTTGTTTTGAATAAAGTAATATCACAGATAAATCTAAAATAAAAATCTTTACGTTTAAGTTTTATTATACATATTATAATTAAAAATTCAAGCTTTCAACAAACATCATCGTCAGAAAAATAAATTATAATATAACGAAACTTAGACCTAAAGCTCTTTATTTTAATATAATGAGTTCTGAAACATATTGAACCTAATTCCGCTTTATTTAGTTCAATTATGATGATTATTTTTTATATATTACTAACAGTTTGTTACTATTATCATTTGTTTATTTTTATTTATAAAATGAATATTAAAAAGTTTAGTTCTAAACCAAACTATTTACTACGCAAATGCACTTAGATTTATTAGTTGATGTTGATTTTATTGCAATCAAAAATTGAGATTATCATTGCCTTTAACAAATTTTTATTGTGTTCTCACAAGTTAGTATAGGAGTGGACAAACTGCAGCCCGGAACGTAAATTAATGCGGCCCGTATTCAAATTTAAATATACATAATTATATGAACAATTAATGTATTTTTGTGTGAAAATAATATTCAAAATTTAGCTTTTTGCATCTTGTGGCCCCCCGCTGGATACCCTACAGGTACTCATGTGGCTCCCAACGAAAAAAGTTGGCTCACTTCTGAGCTAGTAGTTGGTGTAGTTCAGAACAATAGCATTATGATTAAAATTTGACGCTAATTTTGTGATAACTAGGGTAGTTTGATTGAACCATATGAACATTATTAGACATATTTAGTCACGAAATAACATATATTTTCTAATGCAGCCAAACTTAGTGTTTTACTGTATTAGAAAATATAATATATGTTATTTTGTAAGATTTTACTTTACATTGGTAGAGTTAGTAGTAGAGTACGGGAGTAGAGTGCGTACTCTCTTAGTACTAGCACAATGTACACACTTTGAGATAATGAAAAACATATACTAAAGATAGTAGCTGGTAGAGTAGTGTGGATAGCACACTTTACTCTTTTCCTCCACTACAATATTCTACCGGCACACTATCTATGTAAAAAAAATATTGCACTAGAGCATAGTAGTCGGTTGCAAAAAGTGTATTAAAAAAATGTTTTTAGAACGGAGGTTGCTGCGATAATTAAATTATTGCAATCGTTGCTTAATATTTTAATACGTACAAAAATGAAAGAAAATGTAGGTTTAAATGTATCTAATATTTTTTGTCTAGTTGTAACTAACCGATGTGCGTCCAGTCGTAATTGTTAATTTTTATTTTGACAAAAAATTTATTAAATAAACCGCAAATTAAATTCTTCGATTCGCCAACACTGTCCTTCAAAGTTCAAGCGATTCCCTGTGCATAAGCTATCCGTGAACTAAGAGGAGAGCAGAGAAGCTTCCGTGAATAATGAGACATATTAATAAGCAGCTTTTCACTTCAAAATTGCGTTGTCTACTACATCCATCTCACTTTCCACCCCCATAATCGACTATTGAATCTATCTCCTTCTAACCTATGACGATGCCACCGACGCCCTGTTATCTATCCGTCAAGGATTTTCTTCTTCTTATTTAAAGTAATGAATTTCTACCCGCGTACGACCGGAGACAATTACGAAATAAGAGGAAACAACAAAAAGTATTTATATTCTGTCTGTCTTTCTTTAGTTGGTATAGGTATAGAGAGGGTATAATATTGTCTTTTGTTTTACGTTAATGTCAGTTTAATTTCAGGATTAAATATAATAACTTAAAGAAAATATTTGTTAGGTTAGGGGAAAAAATGGAACGGATATATAATAAAAGCAAATTAATAGTGAATATTATTTGAATCATGAATTACGTTTTTTTTTTATATATACCTATATATATATAGTTTATTTTTTCATTTTATTCATTTAACAATAATTAATATAAGAATCAGTCAAAAGTAACCGTGGGGAAAACCACTTGTATAATCTGGAGTACAAATTAATTAAAATCTTTGTAAAATCCTCTAAAATTTCTTAGAATCATAGTAAAATTCTTTCAAATCAATTAACGATTTTCTTAAAATCTTATAAAATCTTGAGTAAAATCACTACAATCTCAACAAATAATACTTGAAATTTGTACAATTTGAGGAAGTGGTTTCCCTTAGGTTCTAACTAATATCTTAAGCTTGTGTCATATGATGCATAATTAAGTTATTTTTAAATATCAATTTACTATATATAATAATGTCATTTAATGAACAATAGAAATTTTTTAATAATATAATGCATTCTAGTAGGTAATAGTAGAAAAGACATTAATAGTAGATATTTATCTCTAGTTTCTCTTTTTGGTTTAAAGTATTTAAAAAAGTATCTTTTATATTTATATTCCGTCTAGTTAATTAGTTATAATTCGGCGATGGTTGAAATAATACAAATTTTAAAAAATGAATTGGTTTTATATCTATCACACAATATCTATTCATATATTTTTTGTATAGGTTTAACGCAAACGTATTTTCCATAAATAAATTGCAATGATTTGAAATTATGTTTACGAAAAATTAATTGGCATATACTAATTAAAATAACCAAATTATATTTTAAAATTTTTGAATAATATATACGATTATATTCTATTTGAATTTTTTAATTAAATATCTATTAAAAAATGCGAAGTTACAATTACTAGATTTTGTAGTTTTTTAATTAATTATTCGAAATATTGAACGAAATCGTTTGCAACAGTAATTAAATATTAAAATTCATTACCGTATACAATTTTAAATACATAAATTTTATTATTTATTTTTTATAATTATGATTTATAAATTAATTTTCGATAAAAATATGAAAACAGCGCAAAAATTATATTTTAATAAATAATTGCTTTTTGTCGTTTTTACATTAAAATTCATATCAATACATTTATAAAATATCGAATATAAAAATAATTAATATTTCATGGATAAATATGTGTTAAAGATATAGTCACTTTGTTTTCGCATTTATAAAACTTTATAGACAAGTGCATAAAGTAGCGTTTTTTTTACTAATGGAAATCTTGTAAGTGAGAAAAAAACTAGTTCTATATAATATTTTTCTACAACTGCAATTAGAATTTACTTACACAAACATCTAAATAAATAGTAAACTTCAACCCGATATCCATCGCTGATGTTTCGTCATACATCGTAGATGGCTTCCACAGTGCTCGGTGACTGAATGATAGCTTTTTTTTTCAATCTGGTATTTATATATATATATATATATATATATATATATATATATATATATATATACTTGTATCCATCATCTTCTACAGGTGTCGTTACGCCATTGGTCGATTCACAAAAAAATTCAAAAAAGTGTTTACAAAATAAAAATAGTGAGCACTTAAAGGTTAAAGTGTTATATTTTTCAACCGATTTTTTCTGATAATTTACAAATTATTGTTATTTATATCTGAAAATATCTATGGCCCTCACCTCACTTTTTCGTGAAAAATTGCTTTTATCATTAATTTTAAAATAACTTTTTACTTTTGTTTTTTATCAAATTTAAATAGTATTTCTATTTTTGATCATTTTTGTTATATTTGGTATTATAAAATTTAAATAAACTATTATAAAATGCTTAATAAATAATTTTAAGTAAACGTCAAAAGTACTTTTGACAAAAATCATTTTTATAAATGAGATGAGAATACGGGTCTTTGAATTTTGTTTGTTTATTATTTATGTCATTTGTATATATTTTTCTTAATGATATACATTTAGTATATCGAAAATTCGAACTTTAATATATAATAAATAGAATTTTAATCTGAAGTTTTTTTAATTTTAATCTAATATTTTGCTAGTGAGTCCGGTCCTGTATCTAATTGAAATAAACAGAACCTCACATAGATATCTTTACCTGTCACATTTCGGCGGTAGCGTCGCAATGCTCGTATAGTCTCATGTCTGTCTACGAACATAAATTCAAATTTCATATTGAAAAATATTCGATTCCTGACGTATAGTTTCGCTTCGGTTATATATAGCTTGTATATTCAACTCGTCGTGTATTTTACCATTTTACACCCTCTCTCTCTCCTCACCCTTCTGTTTCTTCTATACCTCTTGCATAATAAAATCATCCCCCTGTTTAGAGTCATGCATATATTTTCAACTTTTATGGGTTGTTGTGTAAATATATTTGAATTATTGTATATATTAAATCGTTTATCAAATTATATGATAAATAACATTTTTTGTCATAATGATTTTTATTAAATACAAGTAGAACTTATAAGGCGTTTTATCGATAATTAAAACAACTAGAATATTAAATAATGAATTCTCAGTCAATTTTGTTGTTTATTCAGGTCAAATTTGCCAAAAGTCTAAAATAATGTCAGAAAAATTGACTAAATTGACTGAACATTCGTTATTTAAATATTTTAATCACGAAAACAGTTGTTATTATCTAGAAATATTAAAACAATTTTTGGTTTAACATTCTTTTTAGATTATATTTGGCTAACAATTCGAAACTTTTGGCTTTATCAACTTTTAAAATGCTAACTTTGCTCAATTTTAATAGCAAATAAAGTATGCTTACTGAATTTAGTCTACATTCTAATTATCTCTGTTTTGTTTATCTGTTAGTGCGCACATCTTGACTACCTGCAATCGTATGTTTATTCTTTATGCAGACGTGTTACATTAATCGGTATTTTTTTTAACGTTTTTATACGTGTTTTTTTTTTCTAATTGGTTTTGAATAGATTAATTATTTCAGAGGCCTTATACACCGACACACATTCAATTGTATAGACCTATAGACTATAGATTTTATAATCGTGGTTATAAGGTCTATATAATTGAATGGATGTCGGTTTTCTAGTGTACTTCTACATTAATATGTAGGACCTCTAATATTGTATTATAAAAGATTGTATCATAATAGCAAATAGTTTATGTTGTGAAATTATAAAACATAAGTGGTAGCAAATATGATACTTCTACATATTATTCAGATAATTAAAATCACTATTAAATATCAGCACTTTGTCTACATGTAATGTAAACTTAGTGAAAACTGGAACCTTCTTACTTGAATTTGACTATAGGAACAGTTTCAAGAGTACTATTTCTCTGTAATTTATGGGGCTTTATACAAGTTCCACTGTGGTATAAAATTTCTAATTTCGTTTTTATTTTCTGTTACAGTATTACGAGATGTCTTATGGGCTAAATGTTGAAATGCACAAACAGGTAAGAAAAATTATTTAAATTTTTTATGATAAATATATTTTTAATGCTAAGGGCCAATTGCATAAAATGTTAACTTAATCAGTGAATATGATTAATAATTAACTTTATAGCGCTTGATTGGTCAGTTAATAATTTTATTACGTTGTTAGCTGTCATATGCTTAATAACATTTTATGCAATAGCACATAAGTCGGCCATTCAAAATTTATATATATCCTCTTTAATTTTTTTCCTTTTTTTCTACATTGACAATACAAATAATGTCGCGGAAATAGCGAGTGAAAGAGAACAGAGATAAATGTTGTCACTGTTTAATACGTGGAGAGGTTTTGCTTGGATTAACACAACTCGAAAATCGATTCGATATTGTCAGACATGGAAAAAAATTGAAGCTGTGAAAATGTACAAAAAAAAACATAGAATACGGTCGACAATGGCCAACTGGGGGATGAACGGACACCAAATATGACAGAGGAATATTTTAATTATTATTCAACCCCTTTATGATTTAACCCTTGATTTTAACTGTAGATATAAGTAATGTAATTAGTATAGAAACTTTTAAAATGTGTTTCTTAAACATATAATTGGATTGTGTACTTATAAAAGTAATGATCTATAATTTACTAATAGCTTCACTGTAAAATAAAATTCGGTAACTTGGTGCAACTGATTTACACCAGTTTAGTATTTAAATTTGCAAACGTCACAGAAAAATTTGTACATTATATAAATGCAAAATGCGTATATATTATGTAAGTATGCTGATAGAATATGTAATTTTTTTATGGTTTTTATGTAAAATGGATTTTTTTTTACAATATATATATATATATATATATATATATATATATATATATATATATATATATCAAAATCAAAAGATTTTTTTTCACTATTTTATTTATATATTCCAAATTTTTATGTATCAGAAAGAACAAATACATTTCAGATAATTTAGCATTTTGATATATATCAAATTATTTAGAATTATTTCTAAGAGCTTCATATAGCTTCTTTAAATTTAAAATGTCAGATTTATCAAAATATACATATTTAAAAATGCTAATTACGTTTAGATAATCAAAAGTAATAACATGATTTGAAAAAATTGTCAAAACTTCTAAAACAGTGGTTTTGAATTCGAGCTATAGGTGCAAGAATATTGAATAATTAGTTTTTTGCAAAATTATTAGTATATTTGAAGATTTTTCCACTTTTTTTTTATAAACATAAAAAATACAAACGAAATTTTTACCTAACTTGTCTTGCATTGAGTTAGACTGAAATCTTAGAAAAATATTAGTGCTTTTGTAAAAGTTAAACAAAGACAGATTATTTGATTCATTTTTATCATTTCCATATAAAGTAAATTGATCTTAAATTGCAGTATTGTTTTAGAATTGAAAAACTAAAATTGAATTTTTAAATAAATAAACAAATTATATAGGGAAAATATGAAAAACTGTCAAATTCAGTTCGTAGTCTAAAAAATAAATCAAGCATCGTAGAAAAACCAATATTTTGTATCGAAGTCGTCTGAAAATTTTGTAGCTTTAAATCATACGTTAGCACCCACGGTATACGATTAAATCGGGGTTTGTTGGTAGACAGGGGGGTGGGGGGGTGGACAGAAGCCGTATTTACTTCCAACCAAGCGGGGGTGTAAAGGGGGCGATTCGATAAATCTATAAATCTGGAACTGTTTCGCTTTATTGAATTGAATAAAGGTTTCGTATTTCGCTCTTTCGTTATTTCAGTTCGTGTGGCATTTTTTTCCTGTTTTGTATTTTGTTTTTTTATTGTTTTATTTTGCGCCCCGCCGGTCGCTCTCTTTTTTTTCGCTTTGCTTTTGTTTTCTTTTTCGCGATGCGCGCGCGTGCGCTCGTTTCGTTCATTTTACTTTGGCCTTTTGCAACACATTGTAGTGACATGACAATCGTAAATTGATGGAACAAAAAAAAAAAAGATGAAAAGAGAGAGAGAGAGAGAGGTAGGCAGCGAGCGAGCGGGTGGATAAAAAACGTGTATGGGGCTCGCGCTCGGCCTGAATATATTTCGTATGATTTTTTCCGAATTTTTATTTTTTTATTTTTGGCGTTTCTCACTCGTGTTGTTTTTATTTTTATGCGACTAGCTATGGTTTTGATACGAACTGTATTGATCAGAATTCGATACTCCTCTCTCTGACTTGTTTTTCGTTTTTGTGTTATTTTCAGAAAAAAGATTTATTTGACATGTTCTATCATAAATATTGTTAATTTCTTATTAATATTCCATCATGATATTCTAGTGAAATGTACTATTTTTATATTAAAATTCACAATATTTATATACAAACGCGTAATATAGAAATAACTTATAGAAGTATTGTATTGTAAAATTAGTCTACTAGATTGTCAACTGTCTTTAACGCGTCTCATTTATTGATCACCTGGCAAGTTAACTAATTGTTTTGTAGGTTTATGTTTTCCTAATGAATAAAGACTTGAATTTATAGAATTTTCTGTATTGGTATGCCGTAGTCGATATACCCTCGTTGCATACCAATCCAGAAAATTCTATAAATTCAATGTATATCGGCTGTGAAAGCCTGAAGATTACTTTGAATAAAGAATAAAGCTATACAAAACCAATTAATATTAGGAAGTTATTACTACAATATTTAGTTATAAAAAAATTGATATTTTATCTAACACAGGGGCTCTATTAAATTTAAGTTCTATTACAATTTAAGTTAAAAAAAAAATTAACTACTGACAAGTAAAGATTGTCAACATAAACTCACAAAAAAAAAACTTTTCTAAACAATATACCATAATAAAATATAAGTAATTTGGTTTTAGAATGTGAAATTAGTCTCCAAAAATGTAAAATTTTTAAAATTTTAACCTATATTTCGAAAGATTGCAAATGTTTTTTAAAATGTAATAATTTTATTTTAAAATATTATTTTTACAAATATTATATTTTAAGTCCGACCATCTGTAGAAAATGAGTTTCTATTATATATTACCGATTTTGAAATATAGATCATAATTCAAAAAAGTAACCAAGTTTTTTTTTGTTGGTCAATTTTACCTACTGAAACTATTTTTGTACACATAGAAATTTATTTTATTAAATTCTATTATAGTGTATTTATCACTAAAGTTTCCTGTATAATCAAAACAACCGTTTTGAAATTACACGAAAAAAACGGATTCTATACTATTGAAAACTATTTTTATTGAAATAAATTATTATTTTTTTAGTAGTGGCAAATAAATATTTATCTGATGACAACTTATTTCTTCTTAACAAATATTTTTTTTTATTAAGAATTGTACTCTAAATAATTTATTTAAAATAAAAAAATATTTTTATTGAAATTATTTTAGTAATATTAAAAAAACGTTTTTCTTCGTGTAGTTTTGTTGTTAGTAAAATATGACATACGTATATAGAGATATTGATTTGTTCCGTTTTCCAGACTGAGATCGCGAAACGTTTAAATGCGATCATAGCACAAGTATTGCCTTTCTTGGCGCAAGAACATCAACAGCAAGTTGCGACTGCCGTGGAACGTGCTAAGCAAGTTACAATGACAGAACTTAATGCCATTATCGGGGTAAGTTTTATTCCAATTTATCATCCATCCTCTTTCTGTTTTATTATTTCTATTTGGAATTTGACATACTTACGTAAAATTACTGTAGTTGTTTCGGGGTTATTCGTAATTCGCTTAAAGATTTTTTTTATTTTTACACTAATTGTAAAATTTTATATATATTGACTTTTACTTGGGGAATATATTTTTGTTGACAGCTCCATACTTCATGTTTTTGCGTTAGTTTTAAGTTATGTTTTATAAAAACTCATCAGCGCTTTGGCAAATATTTTTATTATATAAAATATATTTTGAGATGTGAAATAAATTTAATATTTAGTATATTTTTATATTTATTACGAATGTCTAATACTCTTAACATTTTTTTTTTTTATATTAATTGAATTATAATAATGAAAATTCAAAAAAAATAATAAGTAAATATCCAATATGGTTATAATTTGTATTGGGCTGTAATTGATCAATTCTTTGAAAACTAAATCAAAATCTTGGCAGTTTCAAATTATCTAACGCAAAAGCAAAAACAAAATATGTAAAAACAAAACAATTTTCTCATTAAGTGGCATGAATTTTAGTTGATAATCATTAGAACAATAATAAAAAAAAAAAACGGAAAAATCGGAAGACTTAATAGAGCTATGAATTGAGGCTTAAAAAGAACACAGCATTTAAAAAATATACATATTTTTAAAACGTGTTCGAATAATACGTATATAAGTATATTTGTTAAAAATATATATTTTTTTAATTCATCAAATAAAATTTTACATAATATGTAATTGATAAGATACATGATTAAATATTTTAAACTTTATTCTTTTTTTTTTATTATTTAATTTTAATTAATTTTTATTTTAAAAGCAGTTAACTAGAATATAGTAAAAAAATCTTTGAGAACTCATTATATTAAAATAAAACAGCTTTAGGTTATAGTTGTGCATTAATATTTATTAATAATCGACGTATCGATAAAGATGTACGTTGAGTACGTCGAAATTAATCGATTATTAATAAATATGAATAAAGAACAACAACCTAAAGTTGTTTTATTTTAATAACTAGAATACGTTTTATTTTTATATATTATACTATATTTTGTACTTGATTAAAGTAATAATTAAATTTATTTTATTATTGATAAATATTAACAATTATTGAGTTTAAACTTAAACTCTTAGTAAGAATTTACCACCAGATAATATTTTATTTTATTTCAACTACAGAAAAACTTTCTTGAAAACAAAAACAAACAAAAATAGCAAACGGTGTCTTCAAGAATTCAACATGAACTTCTAATAATTATTTACAATTATCTTGTATCCATCCGTAAATGAAATTTGTCACGAAAAGGAAAAAGATATAATTTTCTTTCTCTTTCCATTTTGGTAGCGATAGCGACTTCCGTAGGGGGGTGTAGCATGTGGTTGATTCTGGAAAACTAGAAACTGGAAACTGTGAAGTCTGGAATCTCTGGAACTTATTTCCAAATAAACCAATCGTAGAAACTGATTAGAAACTTTAACTTTTCCATATAAACTGATTACAAATGTTAGTTTAGTTTTATTTATATTATATATATATATATATATGTATATATATATATATATATATATATATATATATATATATATATATATATATTTTATTTGTTTTTCCTCTTTTATTTTATTTTTTCTCAGTCTTCTACCATCTTAAACGTTTCTCGAGGGATATGTTGTTTATTTGATGTTTGTTTTTATTATTAGAAACTTGTGCAAAATGCAGGAACAAGATGTAAAAATTATTTCTATTTATTTTAGCTAATGTTTAGTAGTAGTAAATTTAATGCTAGTTATAAAATTTTACAAATTAAGTTTGATATACTTATTGAGTTTGTAAAAATACGAATTTTAAAAGCATTTTTATCGAATATAGATTTTTATTATTTATTTTTTAATACGAAAATAGACTTAAAAAGGTAGCTTTCAAATATTATAATTGACTATATTTTATAAGTGATTAAATTTTTGATGATATAGTTATTTTAGTGCAAAGGTGTCTCCTATAAAAAATTTGAGATCAATTATTTCTTTTTTTTTAGTTTTTATATATACAGTAAATTATTTGTACTGTCAGGTTCACATATTCGCACAATAAAGTGTGTCTCTAGTTTTTATATATGAATATCTTACACTTATTTAAAAAACATCGAATTTTAGTTTTTTTGTTTTTGTAGCTGTCCTTATAACAAGGTAATTTTAATTAAAATTCTTTTTAGTTTAAAGTTTTGTATTATTTTTAATTAAATTTCGACGTTATTATCAGGAAAATAAATACAATATGTTAGATTATTGACAACTATCACACATCTAAACCCGAAAATTTAATGGCTCGTATAACAGAATTGATTTTAAGATTGGTATTAATTAATATCAGTTTTAAGACAATGCAACTGTCATAAGATCAAGATTAAAAGAAATAAAGCACCCAAAAACTAGCTAGTAATATCTGTTAAATTTGTTAATTGCTGAATAGAACGGTAACTTTGCTGAATATGTTTTTTCTGTTTTTATTAAATAAAAAATTCGATTTACGAATTAAAGACAAACATAGTACTCGTATAACGCTGCTGTTTTATTCAGAATTTCATCATAAAATGTTTGACGAAAGTTAGATTAAAAAAAAATAATTGTTAAAAATTTACTATTCCGAAATTACCGAAACAAGTACGTTATATGATAGAAGGTAGAGATTTTAAGATTTGGTGACTTTTTCTGCATTTTGGCAAGTTTCTAGTTACAACTTCGTTATGTTTATCAACCTGATTGTTGTTTGTTGTTCGTTTGCAGCAACAACAGCAGCAGGGTCTTCAACAGTTGCTTGTAAGTAGTTTTCTTTCATATTTAACTTTATTATTATTATTATACGTAGTTTATATAATTTTAATTTAGTATTAAGTTTTATTTTTTTGGTTAATTGCATGAGTATTTTTCGAGTTTTATAATTTGCAATTAGTGGTATGTTTTTAATTGATTATGAAAGGAAAATTTTGGGATTTTTATCTTGGCTTTGGGGTATTTCTAAATTATTTTGTTATGTATATGTGTTTGATATTTTATTATGTATGTTTTATTTTATTTAAATGAACATGTTCGCATATTATTTTTTTTAATACTTTATAGGATTTTATAACAAATTTATTTGAATTTTTCGTATATTGAAAGTTTCAAATGAATCCACGATTTGTATTAAAAACATTTATTAATTAAAAAAATCTATGCTTTGAAGAAAGAAATCATATTAATATTAAATATAAGTTTTAAAAATGGAATTACAGTCCAAGGACTATAAGTTGAACTTTCTTAATTTTTCGAAGTTTAAAAGTTTGAAATTGTTCAATTCAATTCAATAAAAGTACCCATTTGTTTCTGATGATTTAAAATATCCATTAATATATTTTAAAATATATTTTTGTATTTATAAAATATTGTCTTATATCATTTGAAACGAATCTGCACATTTATCACTTCTACGAAACTTTTTGAAGGTGTGTCTGATGGAAACTTGACTGTATTATAAATAGTTATTGATTGTGAATGACAGTGAAGCCTCGATGCATCAATTTTCAATATATTTTCTTTGCAACTATCACATATATTGTTCAGTTTTAAAATTAGACAAATAAAGAATGTTGAGTAAATAGGTGTCGAAAAATAGGATAACAAGATTTTTGAATAATATACTATTTGTTATTTTTTGAAGCAAAGGATTTATTGCAGAGATTTATGGACACAAATTTTGAGTTTCATGATTATTATTGTTTGTAATTAATTATTATATGATTTTTAATAATTTTAATGTTACTGTTAAATCTATCATATATAAACTGCTATTAATGCTAGTATTCTGTTCTTTGAATATATGACATTTTTTATTTATTAACAATAGATTATATATAGTACTACAGAGCTCTTAGAACACTATATAGAATACTAATATTAAGTTGACATTTTTGTTCTTCATTGATGTATTGTGGTATCACTGTACCCATCCATCCCAAATCACTACTGCAACAATATCTAATTTTATCAACGAATTCTTTCGGCAATCTTTGCAGCAACAAATCCACGCTCAACAACTGCCACACGGCTCGCACGGTCCCGCACTACCAATGGGCCCGCATCCCGGTCTACCCGGCATGGGTCCAGCGGGCGCCGGTCTGCTTGCCTTCGGCGCTGCCGCCGGCCTAGCAGCCGCTGCTGGGCAAGCACCTGGTGCTAGTGGCACACCGCATTCGGCCGCCGCGGCCGCGGTAGCGGTTGCTGCTGCCGCACAAGCCTCTCAGCATTCCCTGCTTAAGCCCGGACCCGAAGTCCATAGCCGGGAAGAAGCGATTAAAGGCAACCAGGGTATGGTCAGCGAGGAACGATTGGTAAGTGAGATTTTTGCAATATTGAAAGACTTTTGCGCGTCTGAAATTAGTGAATTTGTATGTTTTGATAGTCTGATTTTTTTTAAAGGAGATATTATCAGTTTAAAGTTTTTCTGAAAATTGAGTTGACATAACTAAGCGACAATTTTTTGATTTGCTATTGATATTTTCTGATTATTTCTTAAAGACAATTATTAATGTGAATTAGTATTTCTGTTTATCGCAAAATTCTATACAAAATTTTCTTTTTTTAAGAGTTATTCACAATTAAATATTTTTTTCAAATAAAAAATTGAAGTTAATGCGTTTTACTTTTAAACCGACGGTATTTAAAAAGCATTGATATATAAGTAATGATTTCAAATTGTCAAAAAATGTATTGTTGTAAATCCAGAAACTTTGAGCCTATTTTTTTGTAAATTTTTGTAAATTTTGCTGAAACTTCTAGACGTTAAACAGTTATAGGTATTTGCTTACCAACTTTCAACTGTACGAAGCATGCGCACTATGGTAAATTTCAGGCCAATTTCACATGCACATATCTCTTACAGTTGCTAACTGATTTGATGGTTGGTTGAAACAGACCTTATATAATTTCAAGAAGATTAACATTTTCATGAATTGGTATTTTTCGAAGCTTTAACGTTTTGCACTTTTTTCATTTTCTTCAAAATTATTGTGTTATATTTTCACAGAATCATATTTTTTTGCAACAATTTTTTGTGTGTCTTAATATTTACATACCCAAAATTATTCGTCAATTCTAAAATAAAGTGTCTTACTATATATACTATATAAAGTGTGACCACAGAACATAAACTGACATAAACTCATTAGTAAGAACTTAACAGTTGTGCGAAAATGTTTTTATACATTTTGTGTTTACAAATTATTTTAGGAACAAATTCCATTCAAATATAATACAATACAATGAGTTTTTAAAAATGAACAAACTATACTATAGTATTCACTAATTTCAGAACTTTTGAACATGAATACTGATAGTAACTTTTTTCTATTTTCATATTTGAAGAAATCACACCTTTTACTATTTAATTGAAGATTTGTTTATAATTAAATTAAAGTATTTATAATATTTTATGTAAATTTGTATTAATTAAGTTATATTTAAATGATATTACATTTATAATAAATCGTTTTTCTAATAAAAAAAAAAAAAAAACTATCAATTTGTAAACCAAATAAAAGTGTGTTATTTTTGTAAATGGGAAATTGAAATATTTGATAATGACATAATTTAGAATTCCGTTTCGCCGGGAGAACGAGATAAATACAGATCACGATCACCGCCAGATGTTGAACAAGAAGTTAAAAGAAGGAAAGAAGAAAAATTAGGACATGTAAGTACTTTATTTCCTTTTTTTTTTTTTTCTTATTCTTATTTCTTCAATTTTTTTATATCACATATATTGTATAATAAAATTAGAAATAAAAGCATATAATTTTTTAATACTAAAAGTATCCAACGGGTTAAAAGTTTTTATGTTTTATTAATTTTAATTCACTTTCTGCTACTAGTAACATAATATACTAATAAATATGCGAACTTTCTAAAGCTAGTAATCTGATTCAATACAAAAAAAGTAAATATTTTACTGCACATTTTATTTTTTGTTTCAAAAAAATCAATAACGAACAAAAACATTTTTTTAGAAAATAGAAAAATCTGTTATGAATGCAACAAATATTTGCTATGAAACAAAATATTATAATATTTAATAAATAATTTGACATCTATTTGAATGATATTTGGTTTGTGAAATAAATTCGATGTAAACATCTATCAACAGTTTTCCATTGAAATTGATTAACTTGAAATTATCTGATTATATTAATTTAAAATTAACAATTCGCATTGATTATGGTTAATCATTGTGCCGTATTAAATTTAACCGATGATTGTCAAATGTGACAACGAATGCAGACCGCGCGCCCGCCGCGCTCAAAACGAAAACAAAATTGTTCGAACTACATCATTTTGAGGCTATTGCCTGCCATTATATTTGTTGCAATATATGGTGAATGTATTGCATTCCGCAATTATATATTGATGTTGCTAGTCGGGGTTATAATTATATGTACAGTGTTGGAAATAAATTCACATTTTCGTTAGAAATGTATCTGTAAAATTGTTTCAGTAAAAAAAACTTGTATCTGGGACACACAACACAACTTAATGAACATTAACTAAATTCTTTTTATCTTAATGATAATTACGCTCAATCCCTGATCACTGCTTTTGTTTTATATGTTACATATGCGCATTATAAGTGTTATGACAATTTTTTAAATTATTAGTTGTTGTTTTATTTAATAATAATTTTATTTATATTTATTTCTTGCAATAAATATAAAAAAATGTACTTATTCGAAATACACAGTAATTCTATATATTTATGTTTGACAGACAACTGTAAAACATAAGTTTTTCTTCAAGTGTATCATAATATTACTATCACGTTTATCATATTGCCTATGTAGAAAGAGGTCATTATGTTACTAGTACAATATTGACATTATTATACAGCAATTAGTTACTATATACACCCACTGATGGCAGGCACCAAACATAACTACAACATCAAATGTATTTAATCTGAAATCTTCGGCGTCCATTAAGTCAAGTTAAGTTAATTGACAATTGCATTGTTTATTTTCGCTTGAATTTTAATTTGATTATTGAAAATGTGTGAAGAAGTGCATGAAACGCAACGTGTCAGATTTGTCAGAAACTGCATATTGACCAAAGAAACACGGGTCAAGTGTATTTAATTTGCCAATTGCGTTGTTTATTTTCGCTTAAATTTGAATTTGATTATTGCAAATGTGTGAAGAAGTGCAAGAAATGCAATGTATACCGCCAAATTTGTCAAAAATTGTATATTCGACCAAAGAAAGACTAATTCTCACAAATCACGTAACAAATATAAATAATATACTATTCTACAACAGTTAGTAAAGTTAAGGTTAACTGGCATGTATTTTTAGTTTAGTTTAGTTTAGAACTCTTGAAGATAAAAGTCGTTTATGTCACTCGAAATAGAAACCTGTTTTTGTATTTCGCCCAGATTGCTTGAGCTCAACACAATAATCATCGCTTTCTATTCCTCGTAACATAATATACTATTGTCTGTAATATTGGCTGTATGAGTCAAGCGATCTTTATCGAATTCTGAAGATTATCAATTTCAAACAACATCGAAACCCGAATAATCATTAGAGATAAATGAAGTTTGTAATGATCATTTACAATTATACCATGACACACACAGGAAAATTTTTACAACATATAAAATACTCCTATAATTTTTTGCTAACAATTTTATAACATATTCAAATAATTTGAAAAAAATAAATGTTTTATTACAATTTCCAGCAAAAAACCTTTTAATTTATTAAAATTGCTTTTATTAAATTTAAACAAATTGAAAAAAAAATCAAACATACATATTTTAACTCGTCTTTTGTGTCTCTCAATTTAAATTTATTTTCAACAAAACAAGTACGAATCGATGAATTAAAAACTAAATAAAAAACAATTACTTGTTCTGCAAATAAAATTCAATAAAAAAAATTAACTGGGCGTAGCCAGCAAAAAAATTTATTTAAAAATTTAAATTGTCGACACAACTTTTTCGTTTTTGTATCGTTGGAAATTTCGTTGTTAAGTTAAATCCACACACACACATACACACGCACAGACAAATATAACGGACAAAACCAGTAAAAATATGAAACTTATTTGACAGTTAAAAAGCATTTCAACATTACTCATATGTGTGTATTGGTGAGTGTGTATATCTGTGTGTGTGTTTTATTTTTCTTTTTTCCTTTTTCCGTTGAAAATTTAATAGTATCGCTGTGAAATGTACATGATGCCACAGAACTTTTATATGTATATACAAACGTTTTCATATAAAAGTTTTCAGAAGGGCGGGCTACCTTTTTTATGGTTCAATAATTTGAAATTGAAGAGGTTACGAGTAAGTTGTTTTTATACGCTGCTGCCTTCATTTTCGTCAATTTGTCTCAATTTTTTTATTGATTATGTTTATCTAATTGAATTAACTTTTAAGAATATTTGACTTTTCTTAGGTTGTTTTTTTTACGTCTTTATATCAGTGATCTTGTTATAGATATAGATTGTTTAATTACTTAAGTTTATAACAGAATAAACATTTTTTATTACGAGTATATCAAAATATTTTATTTATAGTTACATTCTTAAAGAACTATATTTAAAAACTATCAGTAGATGTCAGCAAAAATTATAGTGTGAGTTAAAAATTGTTTATATTTAAATTAAAAAAATGCAGGTACATTTCAAGATTATGAACAACTTACGTAAAAACACTAATACATTTTTTGTATAATTGAAAAATGTTTTTTATAATATTGACAACCTCTTAAACATTAGACTTCTGTATCAAAATAATTAATCTGATGTGTGTGTCAATGTATAACTGTTATTGTATAAATTTGTATATTATACTATTATAGTTAACAAAAACGTGAAAAATAGTAGAAATTCGTTTATAAAGAGAAAAATATTGTATTTTTTTTTATGAAAGCCTATGTTTTCCAGAAAAATATTTCTTGACCCACAAAATAAACCCAAAAAAAAAAAATGTATAAATAAAATTACCCCTTTCGTTACGTGCCCGTATATCCAGCAGATATACGTCCGAAAGTCTTGTATTTACTAGTAAAAATAACAGTATTAAAAATGGGAATATTTGCTGTTTTAGGAAGCTATTCAAAATACATTAGCTGAAGAATAAAAAAACGAAAGCATGTATTTTGCTGGATAAACGCCTACTTAACAGAGGGTTAATAAATAAAATAAATATGTATTCTATTAAACGTTACGTTTTGTTAATATAACATAAAACATTTTTGGTACCACTGTCACTAAATTCCTTTCCGTACATCACTTATTACAATAGCGCATAATGTACCTTCAATTTTATCTGTATCAAAACTATATAGACACACACACTCTTTTCCTCTACCAAAGGTAATTTTAAAACCATTGATTTTCCTCGAGCATTCTAGCTAAAGCCAACGCGCGCGATCTGTCATTATTGAAACATTTTTCTCTCTTCTCGCCCAGTCTCTCCGCATCTCGCTTCGCCTCCTCCTGCAACTCTCATCTCTTTACACCTTATTCGCGCTCACCTATCTCTCGCTCTCTCTCCATGTTGATTTATAACCTGAACGCGTATAACGCGAGCGGGGGTCATCTTCGTGCCGTGACGTATAGGATTGGATGGGGATCCGGGGGCGCGGGTATTTGCGGGATCAAGCGGGAATAGGAGAAATACTGTTGTGAATGTGTTCGAAATGCTGCTGGTGTGGTGCCACAGCATCCAAGTGTGCGGTGACAAAATGCTTCGGCCATGTTGTTTTTCTTTTTTCTTTTTTTTTTTTTCGCTTGCTGCTTTTTTTTTTGTGTTGCAGAACAGATCGCGAACATACACATATACATTCGAGTACCCGTCACGTTGGGGTTTTATAATGGCACAGGGAGATATTTAGGTTAAATTTTTTTTAGTAAAATGTACATTTTCTTTTGTTGTAATCTGAAATTAATTCTCATATAAAAAGTTTATAGTGTGGAAAAGTTTTTTATTTACATAACTGAAAAAAATTAGGTTTTACTAAAACAGTAAATCAAAGTGTATTTTTGTAGTATGTTAACCTAAATTTCTCTTCTTTTGGATTCGATATTAAAGGATCTACAATACAAAATTTAGTTTTGTAATCTATGGAACTGATTTACAAACGTACTGAGCATGCACAGCTAACTCCACAATTGTTTATGCTTCAGACTGAACTAATTTCAAACTTATTTGATGGGTAGTTGAAACAAATTATAATTTTAGCATGAACTTTCAATGTTTTATTTTTTTAATTTAGACCATAAATTTAAATAAATAGTTCTTGTATGTTCTGAAATTATAACAACAATAATTTTTTTTTCACATACTTTTAATCAGCGTGTTACTGTTCAAATTTTACATTTAATATTTTATATTTTTAAGAACATTTATGAATTAAAATTGTTTCTCAAAAAAAAAAAATAAGCATTTATACAGGAGAAATAACTTTTCTGTTCAAAAATTACATTGTACATATACGTTTTATTTTTCATCATTTATTAAAATATGTATTTATTTAAGACGTGATCAGAATAGTACATTAAATTTACGTCATAATTACGTCAGTAATAACTTATTACTTACAGAATTTACGTATATACAATACACACTAATATGTGTGTCATATGTCAGTTAGGAAATAAAAATTTTATTTTTGACAATAACAATGCTTTCTATAAAAATTTATTATTTTATTCTAATGTTTAGGTTTTAAATTACATAAATATCTTTTATTACCGTGGTATTTAAACAATTCTGAACAATTATATTTCAACTTGTAAAACAATTTTAATACTAAATTATGTACTAAAATTTATATATAATATATTTGTAATTGAACACAATCTAAAACTTACTCATTATAATATTGAAAATCTAATCAAAAAAGAAAATGTAAACCACGAAAAAGATATTCCCTGAATCCGTTTCTGTACAGGTTGGGGGCGTCGGTATATGCACGGTCGGGGTGTCATAAATAAATGACGATTTTTGCCGCCGGGCATCGTGCCCGTGTGCCACACTCGCATACCCCACACTCCCCTTGCTACTACCAACATCGAGAGAGAAAACTCCCTAGCAATTTTCCCAACCGGCTGAATTTCCTTTACCTCGTTCCTCACTCTCTCAGCCCCCGCTTTACATACCATCCACCACCTACTCGGATCCAATCTTTTATTCTCTTCATCCCATTTCACTCTCTACGGGTTTTTTTTTAGCTCTCGTTCAATGTCCATATGCTTTGGAAATAATTCTCGACCATTAATGTGGACTTTACATTTTTGGGATACGAATCCTTCCCGATTTACTAAACTCGATTTACCTTTTTTTATTACAGTAGAATTAGCTAGAACTTTGAATTGCATTAACACAA
Source organism: Clivina fossor (assembly GCA_963966155.1). NCBI lineage: Eukaryota > Metazoa > Arthropoda > Insecta > Coleoptera > Carabidae > Clivina > Clivina fossor. The sequence continues at coordinate 28,716,669 of OZ014552.1, read as the reverse complement.
ACTGATAATATGTTTATATCATTTTCTTTTTTGTTTTCAAATTGTTATAGTGATGTAACATTATGTTATAAATATAATTATGACATTTGTTATTAATTCATTTTTGTAAAACATCTCAGTTAGAAGTTTTAACTGATACTGGTTTTAAAATAATTCAACTCTTATTAGAGTAACTGACCAAAAAAGGATCGATTTTAAATTCTACTATAACAATAATTATTGTTGTCAATAAAACGATACTTTTTTTTTGTCAACTTTTCACACTTCTAATCGTAAAATTATTTGTTGTTGTTGTTGTCAATAAAACTAACCTTTTTTTTTGTCTGCTTAAAGTCTGCTTAGTAAAAGTTTTTATTATGAAATTGGCTGTAAGATCCGATTACATAAAACATTACTAACACTTTGTAAGTGAACGATATAGTTAATTTACCAACTGACCAGTCACTGAGGCCTCCCAAAGACAATTTGATTACTAGTTAACTCATTAAGGATAAATTGTGTAATAGTTAACCATAGAATAAATGCAATGTAAAAATATATATTATTCTCATTCTTAGTTGAAAATTAACAACGTTTTATTTAATTGGTTCTAAGACTAAACAATTTAACTAAAACACCGAAAATCTGAACTTGTACAATCTCCTATTTGTTTTTTAACAAATTAATTTTTTATTTTGGAAGATTATTCTTGATTTTTCTCTTTATAATTATGAATTATAGGAAACTGAAAATAACAAAAATTACAATGTAATAAAAGTTAAAATCTGTAGATACACAATTGGATAAAATTTATCTGCATAAAATTAAATTCGAATATTTTTTGCTTTAATACATTCTTACGTAGTGTTAACGTTTTTTTAAGCTATGTTATTGTTTGCAGTTTTATATCTATAGATTAAAATACTTGTATAAGTATGATCATAAAATTACTTAAATTAAGTTAAATTAAATGTATTAATGTGGAAAGCAATTATTATTATGTCATTTCAAGAAAATGCAAGAAGTTTTTGTCATTTTAAGATCGAAATTTATTAAAAGTTAATGCAAAATAATAGATAGAAGATATCTATGAATAAAATGATACTTCTTAAATTGTCAATACTCTTTCGCTGGATGCGTTTACTGAAAGCTTTTTCACGTGTAATGATCGAACTAGAACTTCTATGGTCGTTGACTCCCCTTCGCTGTGAACAATGTGATGGAAAGGGAGGGGTTTTTTTTCCTCTGTATTTTATTCTCTGTTCTTTTCTTCTCATTGGTTAAATGCACAGATTTGGTTGGTACATGAGGTAGGGATTAATTTATTTCATTTTCGATAGTGGTATAGTGGGGCGATCTTTTTCCTGAAGGTTTGAAAGGGTCTAGGAAAATTTAGGTCAGGTGTTTTAGTAATTTAGATTTTGTTTACGTAATCTTTATTGTAGATAGATTAGTTGGTTGAAATGAAGTAACAATTATTATTAAATTATTATGATTGTTTATTTGCTATTTGAAATTTTAATAATAAAGCAAAAGTATCATATTACTAGTGATACAAACAAGACATTTTAAGTAAATGTATCATTATTGTTTATCAATAATTACACAAACAAACAATGGTAATGGTATTTTTTTTTGTTTTTAAAAAGAGTTTGCCACTTCGACATTTACTTTTTGGTTTTGACGGAAATTGTATCAACTTTTTAATTCAAATGAAACAATCATTATGTATATTTTTATTATTTATTTTCTACGTCAATTTTATTAATATTAACTCTTCAGTGACAACGTCGATCTGACAGACCGGTTCCAAATTTTTTCTTATTTTGTAACATGAATATGATTTTAGCAGAAATATTGATAAACTATTTTTAAACAATCCTTATTGATTTATATACAACTTAATTCAGGTTTGAAAAATAAACATTCTTTTCAGGATGGTGAGAATAAGAAAACTCAAGATAAAAATAGAAAATAGAAACATACTGCATCGGTCTGCGAGACCACACGTTATCACTTTAGGGTTAATTTATCTATGCTTTGAATACTTTTATTATTATATTATATAATACGATTTTGAAAATAATCCGGACATCTCTGTGGAAATAGCTAAACTCTGTACATATATGATTTTTTATTTCATAAAGAATATATTTGATATTATTAGCAAAAACGTAACTTTGAAAGTGGAACATCATTTTAATTTTTATTGATAAATGTTTAATGCTTTACAGACTTTTATACTGGAATTCTAAACAGACCTGTAAACGTTACATAATGTTTGGTCTTTTTCTATCAAAAGAAAAATTCCATTTACTAGATTCCAGCATTAGTATTTAATTGGGATTTGAACTCAAACCTATTAAATAACTACCAGAATCAAAAAATAAGATTTTAATAAATTCTTGTTTTATAAGTGGTATTGTATTTATAGCTAGGGAAATACTTTAACACAATATTATACCAAACATTGTTCAACTAATAACAAATGACAAACGTAAAACACGGCCAGCAAACAAATGAACGAATGAAACATTTGTCATATACATTCGCACACGCGCGCACACACACACACAAACACACAAACGAAAGTGTAAAATTAATTACCGGGTTTAGATCGGTCGAGATTAATCCATGTGAGAAACAACACCTGAATGATGTTGCATTTCTAGAATAAATTGTGGATTGTTCGTCTGTCCGTTTTGTCTGTCTGTCTGTGTGTGTGTTTGTGTGAATGTATATTTGTCTGCAATCTACGACTTGGGTGTGTTGTACGTATATGAAAAGCGAAGGCTTTCAGATAATTCGTTTTGTTTCCGGAACGCTGTTTTATGTTTTGACGAAAGAGTAGAGACGATAGGACACTAGTGCCTAGTTAGTTGGCACTTATTCTAAAAACTTGTCCTGTTAGTTACATATTTTAATTATTTATAATTTGTCGTAAGAAAGATTTTATTAAAATTATCATTACTATATTACTACTATAATATAATGTAGAAATTTTATTGAAAGATCTTGAAAATAATAATAAATAATTTTAAAAATACTTTTAGTCTAAAAGATTACTTATTATTACTTAAAATTTATTAGTGAATTGGATGATGTACATGAAGAATTTATTTATGCAAAAAGTAAAAAGCTTGACAAAACTGTCATAACGTGTCATTAATTCAATTTGATGTTATTTAAATAAAACACCGAAAGAGTGTATTCAAAACTATTAAAGCTGTCGCACAATTATGGCGTTAGAAATATCAAATTTTAGATTTATATTTTGTTGTTTATGTAAATTAATTCTTTCGTCTTCACAGTCGTGGAAAAATATTGTATGGAACTCATTCGTTAAGTGTTTTTGTTTTTTCACGAATGGGAAGTTTAATCGCACAAATTTGCATAAATTACTATTTTTTATTCTTGTTAGATAATACATTCATTATATATGCGTTTATTGATAAATAATAATATTTTTTACCCCAATGAGTTTTTCAATTATTTGACTAATAAAAAATTTGTAAGTATCATTTACAGTACAGTTTATAAATTTGGTTTTTGCATTTTTTCAAATTCTGTATATTTATTTCTTGCAAATCGAATTAATAAAATTACAAATAGAAAATAAATTTAGAATTAATATAAGGTTAAGTTTTACTATACAAAATAAATCATTGTTTTGCAAAAGAATAAAAAAAAAATTACAATCACTTGATGTGAATTAAAAAATATAATAGAATGTTTAAATTATAATTTACGACTTAGAATAAAACCAATTTTTACGCGATTCTTTTGTTTTACCGGAGAAAAACAAGTTAAGAATTCGCATGAAATATGAAATTCATTTTTTATCATAAACATGATTTTATTACTGTGAAATTTTTTTGTTCACAATTCTATTGATTTATAAAGAATAATATTAGTAATGTGGTATATATACATTTTATTTTGATTTGTTATTTATCTACAAATTATGTTTATCAAACATATTACAAACTGCGTTAGAAATACTTGATCAATATGTGTTTTTGAATAATTGAAAAGCAAACTTGAAATGACATATATTAAATATTCTTTGTTGCATTTTCATTCGTTTATTATTATTTTATATATATATATATATATATATATATATATATATATATATATATATATACGTTTAATAAAAACGGAATAAATGTATATAAAATTATAGACTTTTAAAACCAATATGATTCGATTTTGCGTCATTATTGTCTTTCTCTTTTTACTCATATTTTATTTATTTATTTAATAAATCGAAATGTAGGTTATAATTTATTTTTCTTTTACGTTAAGTAAATGCGTATATACATATATAATGTACAAAATGAAAAACCATTAGAAATTACTAAAGAATTACTGTAGATGTAAAACTAATACAGTTAATTATTTTTAAATTTTCCATTTTTAAACTGCTATTATAAAATTTTCAATAGTTTATGAATATGTAACAAAAAAATTATATCAGGAATGTTTCAGAAGAAAATATCTCCCAAAAAAAAAAAAAAAAACTTGAAAATAACTTAATTTCGTTATACTAGTATGGGGTCGTTGTACATTTTTTTGTTTATATATCTGAATCAGCATAAAAATTGGTGACATGTATTTTTTATTGAAATATGCCATATAAATTTATATAAAAATAATTTTCAAAACAAAACAAAAAATATGTAACAGTAAATAAATTGTTTTTAGATAAACATTAAATTCTTAATTTTTATTTTGTACAAAACATTTCTATTGGCTATATGTTTTTGAATAAAATGTAAATGCAAAAAAGGCATGATATAATTCAAGTTTAACAGATTTTTTTCTTTAGCAAAAGCTTATTTAAACGGACCACCAATCAGATATAGCAGTGCAGTCAATATTCTATATAACTTGAACATAAGTTTAACAACAATTTCTAGATATATTTTGAAACTTACTATATTTAGTATATATTACATAGAAACACGACATACAAGCAAAGGGAGTCATACTTGGTATATGTGTATAATACAATAATATAGAATGCACTTAGCTTGGGTTGCATATGTTTATTGTAAAAGCAAACTAAACTATAATATGGTATCTATGTTTGAGATCTGGTAAACATTAAAGTAATTGTACATTGTTAGTTTACTAATACATAAATACATACAACAATACGCTATATCTATCTATCTCTGTTGCACACGCCCATCTATATTAATTAATAAATTGAATTTAATTGATTTCGAGTGATATTTTGGTTATGTGGGAAGCAGAACGATTATTAAATTTTTGGTTGTATTTATCGGAAATATTTGAATCTAAACACACACACACACACATTTATATATATATATATATATATATATATATATATATATATATATATATATATATATAATATACGGTTTGCGTTTTATAATAATTGTTTTGCTATTTTTAATTATCGTTCTAAAATATATTTAATCAGTTTTGATACATAATGTTGGTCGATTTATTGTTTTTAATTGGCGCATGTACGTTAGGTTAAATATTAAGTTTTCTTTTTAAATTTTAGATAAAAATGTAAAGAAAACTGCGAATATAACTATTAAAATATTGAAATATTTTCAGAAAACTAATCATTTATATATTTATTTTTTTGTATTATACGAAGTGTGCTATTCTACATATAATTGATATATTAATATAATGTCAGCTACTTTTTCTAATATACCACTATATATATATATATATATATATATATATATATATATATATATATATATATATATATATATATAATACATTATATTCTTTAGTGATTTCTAATGGTCTTTTATTTGTACATTATATATGTATTGTATATACGCATTTACTTAACGTAAAAGAAAAATAAATTATAACCTACATATATAATATAATTAATTTATGTGTTATAATACAGGGCCTAATGAAGGAAATTAAATATTTCCGAAAGCTTGCACAATGAATTGAATTGTTTCGTTTGAATTTTGCCTGACTGATAATCTTGAGAATCCTTGATTCGCTCAGAGCAGCTAGTAAATTGTATGGCACCTTATGATCTTTATTGACATTTTTATAAGAAAAATTATTTATATCATTATAAATGTAGATCAAGTTTAGGCAGAAGGTCGATCGAAATCCAACTTATACTTAGACTTACTGAAACAGTTTGAGAAAGACTGCCAAAGTTTTAGTTGAATTAATTAATATAACTAGATATGCTCTTCTAAGTGAAGATCCAAACATTATTATTATACTTTGGTAAACCGTGAGCTTACAAATAAAAATTAATCAATCTTCAGTTATTAAAAGTCTGCCCATGCTATAGATAATAGAGCTTGTTTTATGTAGTAATTGAAAAATGCTAAATCAAATTTGATCAAATTAAATAGAATTTAATAAGACGAATCAGTCGATTACATATCTTGAATACAATTCTAATTTACATAGAAAAATTTGTGAAACATTATTTATGACAATTTTATAGTTTTTAGGGAAACATAATTATTTTTTTGGTTCCTCAGAAATTTGTTGTAGCTTTTAGAATCTTTGCCGTTTGTAATGAATCTTGTGTTGGTGCAATATCAAATTTATATAGATAAAACAGTCTTGATAACATCTATCGTAAGAATTATTATTATTTTTTTTTTTTAAAATAAATTAACCAATTATAACACTTAAGATTTACAAAACACTTCAGTGAAACTAAGTATCAAATGTTTTTGTAAATTTTAAGTGTTATACACAATTTAAAAATTTATTCTATATAAAAATTTATATACATAATATTATCAGTTTATGCATATAAAAGTTTGTTTATTATATTTTCTCGTTTTATTTTTCGTAGTTTAACAAAACAATCGCAATAATTGTTACGCATGATTTTATTTAATCAATTTATAAAATTTATTTTATTTTACAGTAATTGTTTTACATAAAAATATATACAGTATATACACATTTGTGTTGTTGGCAAATATTAATTTTTAGAATTGGATTACGAATTTAATTGATTTATTGCCGAAATTTATTAAATATAATATGTATTTGTTGAATACGAAAATCGAAATTAAATATATTTATTTTCTTTACAGGATAGCGACGCGGAAAAAAGTGATCAAGATTTAGTTGTTGACGTAGCGAATGAGGTAAGATTACTTTCTTAGTAATTCTATTTCTAATTTATACTAAAATAATACAAAATCGTTGCATAATTTTAAATTATTTTTTATGTAAAATTATTTATAATATATAAAGTTTAAAGTAAAATTTCAATTTTATTTTTACACAAATATTTGTTTTACTTACAATGATTGGTTATGATATCAGTGATCTATATAGCATGTAAAAATGTGCACATTTATTATTTTCTTAAAACCTAATATTATATTTTAAATAAATAAAATGTTTGTATATTGATTGTTAAAATAATAAATTTAAGGCGCAATTCTGTTTGCATCTTGTAGCGTTACAAAATATCTCGTAACGCTACGATTTCTGCGAGATGTGCGAACAGAATTGCAACATTAGTTGAGTGCGCAACAATATTAGTTATAATCAAATTAATCACTAAAACATTGACGATTTAACGTAGAAAAAAAAAATTGTATATAAATGTATATTTATTTCTCAATTTTATTGATTTTAAAATATAAACGCAACTTTCAATAACTATATAACTTTTAATAACAATAAAAATCATTTCCTGTAAACAAATATTCATAGTCCGTTTAGTTTAATTTTAGAATGTATTATTTTTAATATTCATATCAAATTTGATTTATTTTTTCGTGCAACATAATTTTAAATTATTTTTAAATTTATTTTCAATTTTTGCTTAAATATTTTAGTAGTTCAAAAGTAAATATTTGTTTGCAATTTTTTCAGGAACCTTCATCACCGCATCCAAATGGCGAGCACCCAGCACTAGGAAGCGGTCCTGGTGATATTAGGGAAAACGGAAACGCGGGTCCGGAGAAAACTGGAAAAGGCGAACGACCTCCAAGTCGGAGTGGTTCATCTTCATCAAGAAGTACACCGTCGCTCAAAAGTAAAGATGTAAGAAACAAAAATTATCAGTTTGATTTTTTTTATTTTTATAAAAAAGTTATTAAAAAAATAGTATTTTATTTCTTTTATTGTTATTGTTTTGATATTTTATGAACATAAAATTAGTAATTGGAGAAGTATATATTTTTATTTACAATATAATTGAGATCTATTATTATTTTTTTACCTATAGCTTTCTCTTTTCCTAATATTGTTACTTTGTTTGATATTTAATTTTCTGTGACAAAATTATTGTTATTAATAAATTCTTGGAAAATTATGTGCGGATTTATTACATAAAGTATATCAAAAATATTATTTTTTATTATTCAGATATTGTTACTTGTTATGTATACACTCTGCAAATATTTATTTCAATATTTTAATAAATTTATATTATTATTATTTTATCTATAAGTAATTTATATTTATATAAATATATTAATATTAATCAAGAATATGCTAAATCGTGTGTCTATTTTTGTAAGTTGAAGATGAATTATAGATTATTTTTTGTATATAAATAAAAAGTAAATGTTTTTGATGTTGTTATATTACTTTTTATATTTATTCACTGCAAAGAGATTAAATTTAGCATAATTAGAAACCGTATTTTAGAAAAACAAAATATTAAAATAAACGTTGAAATATAAATAAATGCATTACCTAGATACAGAACTTGCCTATCTCTATTTTTTTTTTAAGTTATATAGAATGGTTTAAAGCAGTGTTTCTCATCCAAGAACGCACCGCGGTCCAGTGAAATATCTAATTTTCTTACGCGGACCACTAATAATAATAATTGTTGATTAATTTTATTCAAGAAAACAAATATATTTAATGTATTACTAAATACATTTATTTCAGTTGTAGAAAAATCACAGAAAATAAACAATATATTTCCACAAAAAATGCGCATAAAAAAATAACAAAAATAACATAATAACTGCAAAAAACACATAATAATATTGAAATAATGAAATGCAACAGAAAAGTAATTTTAAAATTACACAAAAAAATAAATAAAAAATCACGGCAAATACACAATATATAAATAAGTTTTATTAGCAAAAGTATAATAATTATTAATGAGTTTCGTTATATTGCGCGGACAACTAAAATTTTCCTTCGGACCACCTGTTGAGAAACACTGATTTAAAGTTTTCTATTTGTTAATGTTTATATAGAAAATATTTTTACATAAACCAGCATAAGTCGTAGTTAAATAGTGTTGGAGGTTAAAGCTAGTTCTCTAATAAAAATATGTTTTTATGACTTCTTCCAATTTGACAAAAAATTGGATTGACTAGTTCTGCACTAAGACGTGCCGATATATCAGTTACATATTAATAACATTAACTGCACTATTCCAGGTGGATAAGCCAGGTACACCCGGTGGAAAAGCCCGCTCGACCACACCAAATATGCCCACCGGACCGGGTGGGCCCAGTAACGGCCCGAAGGTTGGTGCAATAGGCGGTTACCCCCCATATTCACTTGCTGCGGCCGCAGCAGCTGGTCGAGCCGGTCCCGAACATCTTAGCCCCTATAACAGTGTCGCACCATCGCCATATGGTAGACCACCTCTACTAGGATACGATGGACATCCTCATTCACGAACACCGGGATTAGGAACTAATGGATTGGCTGGCATGTCTGGGGGAAAACCGTAAATATAGTTTTATAATTTCAACAAATTAAAAAATTTCAGAGATAAAATATAATTATATTTGATTTCATTATCATGTTAAAGATCTGATAAATAACTTAAATATTATAGCGAATTGTCTTGACCTTTCAAATTAAAAAAAAAGTGTATAATAATTATATTTATTGAGAAAAACCATTCATATATTGGAAAGTATCATTTTTAATTTTATCATTTTATTAAGAAAAATGATATTTTCATGTGCTTTTTTCTTTCTTTTTCTTATTCTAGAAGCTTCTAACTTCATAAACTAAGAATTTCATAATGTTGTTTGTATGAACAAGTTATTTTTGAAGGCTTCTATTTGTATGAAAAGAATGTACATTATTTCTACATAAGTTTTTTCAGTTTCCATTTAGTATAGAGTCAGACTGAATAAAATATTAAAATTCAGCTTTTATAATTACTTATATAAACTAGAATTATCTAATATGATTCACAATAATTGTTTATTTTCATCTTTAAATTGTGTGTCTGATGAAATATGAATGTTTTGATGATATATGTAATATTTTTTTTATTATAATTTGTCGTAAATATATACTATAATAGTATTTATTTATATACAAAAAATCAATTGCCCGTATTACGAGCTCGGTTTTAAAATTGATTTTAACTAATATCGGTTTTAAGACAACGTAACTGTCATAAGAATGAACTAAAACACCTAAAAACCAAGCTTGTAATATCAGTCATGTATTTATGTTTGTTTTTGTTCTTAAATCATTTGACCAGAAATTATATTATTATTGTAAAAATTTATTATACATCCATTTATTTATTTGTATAAAATTATGTATACGAATTGTGTACTACGAATTACATTTACAAATCGCTTAGCAAATAGAAATTCAATATTTAATGAATAATACATATTTGAATAGAAATGAAAATGTACCCAAATAATCATTAATCGTAATTATGATTATTTTTCAGAGCATATTCGTTCCACATGAATGGCGAAGGTCAGCTTCAACCAGTTCCATTTCCAACCGATGCCCTAATAGGGCCGGGAATACCCCGACATGCGCGTCAAATCAACACATTGAGTCACGGTGAAGTAGTGTGCGCTGTTACTATATCGAATCCTACGAAATACGTTTATACGGGTGGTAAAGGATGCGTTAAAGTCTGGGATATCAGTCAGCCGGGTAGCAAGAGTCCTGTATCGCAACTTGACTGCTTGGTTAGTTTAAATCATTTTCGAATTTAGATGTAGTATGTATTTCAGTTTCAATAATGATTTAGAAAATAATATATTTTCTTGTGACTATTCGTTAAATAAGTTTTTTTTGTAATAGGAAACTAATTCATTCAATTTAATAAATATATAAAAATTATCTTGGAAAATTGAAATATTGATTATCATAAATGTATGTTAATATTTATTTTATTGATTTTATTATTTAATTAATTAAAATATATTGTCTTTTACTTTAAATTACTTAATTGCATTTAGTCAAGTTTAATAGGAAATTTTAAAATTTAGAAAAACCAATAAATAAAATGTAGAAGTAAAGAAGGTAGTAAAATTTATTGTAAAATATGATTATAATCAATCATTTTAAAATCGAAACTGAATATGTATATAAAGATTAGTACAAATATATTGGCAAGTTGATTAAAAAATAAAATATTTTTAAATATAATTTTTTTCACGCAATAATATATATATATATATATATACATATATATATATATATATATATATATATATATATATATATATATATATATATAAAAGAATTAACAAATTACTTAATTTAATCACATTGGCTTGTACTACAAGTTTAGTTTTTAGATATTTTAGTTCATTTGTTTAGCCCTAGTCTGATGATAGTTGCTGTCTTAAAATCGGTATTAGCATTGGTATTAGTTAAAAATCTGTTTTGATGAAAGTGAGCTTGTAATACGGATCCGCGACCATTTGCCGCCGAACATTTTGCCACGGCAAAACGGCGGCGGCAAAACGTCCCGGTTCTTGTTATACAGTCAATAATAATGGCTCAAACCACAAGTTCGGTTTTTGGATGTTTGATCCTGTTCTTATGACAGTTACGTTATCTTAAAACAGGTTTTACAAGTAGTTAAAACCGATTTTAAAATCGAGTGGTACTAGCCAATAATTTGCAATAATTTAATCTTATTCCGTTGTAAAATTGATGTAACTAGTATTTAATAGAAAAACTAACAAATCCAATAAATTTCCAGCAACGCGACAACTACATCCGCTCAGTAAAACTCCTCCCTGATGGTCGCACCCTCATAGTCGGTGGCGAAGCCAGCAATCTCAGTATCTGGGACTTGGCATCGCCTACGCCTCGCATCAAAGCCGAGCTAACCTCAAATGCGCCAGCGTGCTACGCTCTAGCGATCAGTCCCGATTCTAAAGTGTGCTTCAGCTGTTGTTCGGACGGTAACATTGCCGTTTGGGATCTGCACAATCAAACGCTCGTTCGTCAGTTTCAAGGGCATACAGATGGCGCTAGCTGTATCGACATATCAGCCGATGGCACCAAACTATGGACCGGTGGATTGGATAACACCGTTCGAAGTTGGGATCTACGTGAAGGCAAACAATTGCAGCAGCACGATTTCAGCTCGCAGATCTTCTCACTGGGTTATTGTCCGACTGGCGAATGGTTGGCTGTCGGTATGGAAAATTCGCACGTCGAAGTACTTCATGCTGCCAAACCAGATAAATACCAATTGCATTTGCACGAAAGTTGTGTATTGAGTTTGCGATTTGCTAGCTGTGGGAAATGGTTTGTTTCGACGGGTAAAGATAATTTGTTGAACGCTTGGAGGACACCGTATGGAGCTAGTATATTCCAGGTAATTTTATTTATTTAAATCTTCTTTATATACACGCGTATTAGAAGCTGTTGAATTTATCTAAATGTTATAAACAAATTAGTGCATAAGTTTTAAATGAAAATAATTTTCTAATAATTAAAAAGAAAATACCTATCCCAATGATATTCAATATTAACATCTTTTGAATGTCAATCGTGATAATTTGTTATATTCTATAATATAAGTTGACAGTAAATAATTTAGTAATAAACTTTATTAATAAAATATTATTGTGTATAATTATTATTATTATTAATATAATAAATCAAAATTTATTTTTATAAAACGTTAATAACAACATAAAAATAGTTATATTTTTTAATTTTTAACGTATTAAATAATATTAATTGGCAGATTTGGTTAAATATTTAACTTTTAATTGAATTTTTTGTATTTATTTTATTTATTTTTCAAGATAAGTAAAAAATTCTTAGAATAAATGACATTTATTCATAAATTTATTCCAATATTTGGAAACACTGATTCTTAACTTAATTTCAGAAAATAATTAATACTAAATGTATTCAAAAGAGTTACTTTTCATACATTTATTATTTGTAGAATTATATATTTTAATATACGAATTAGCTATATACTAATGAACTAGTACAAATTAGTTTGATTGTAAAGAAAATGTCTTCCTTTTTAGAAATGTAAAATATATGATTTCTAGTAATTTCTTCAGATATGTGAAACAAATTTTTAGTAGTATATGTTTTTATATGAATATAAATTCATTATTTAAATCAAAATATTGTTTTACAATATAATTATAAATCAAATAAATAGAACTATATGGAAATGGAATACATTTTTAAATTGTAATTAAAATAATGTCAGTTTTTTGTTTATGTTTTGACAATTTTGTAATAAGTTAAATTGATTGTAATTAAAATGTAGTATCACTATTGTCAAACAAATTTAATTGAAAAATTTAAATAAAATATAAACAAAACAAATAAAGTGGAATGGATCCAAAAAAAAGTACAGTAGGTAGTTACAATCAAAAATTACACGCTTAAGATTTCTCACAAAATTAGCTTGTAAATAAGAAATGAAAAGTTGGCAAAGATTCATTAATGTAGCTAGTTATTACGAAGGTGTTTATGTTGCAATTATCAAATATATTTAGAAAAATACAAATTAAATTTAGTTGAAGCTGCAGCTTATGACACATTGTGCGTAGGTGTATTAATTTAATGAATTGTTGTTTCGTTTCGTTTCAGTCCAAAGAATCTTCATCAGTATTGAGTTGTGATATATCGACCGACGACAAATACATCGTTACGGGTTCTGGCGACAAGAAGGCAACAGTGTACGAAGTAATTTACTAAATAAAACGAGTTTACGGACAATTTCGTAATAATAAAATAAAAATACAATGAAATGAAAACACACAACAACTAAAACGGCTTAAAAATAAACATCTGTGGTGATGACGACAAATACTCTCGCACACGACAAGTGAACTGGGGGCCAGAACAAAAACTGTTTTCAATTTGGAACATTTTAAAAATAGTGTACAATATTCGTCTCAGAGGTCTAATGATTTTTAGTATTTAAAATAAATTAGTCTACGAACTCTAAGCACACTCGACAACTATTTTGTGTATGTTCTGTAAATGTTTAATGCAAAAATAATCTTTCAATAAACTTGACTTGAAATAAATACGAAATCTACGTACATTTTATGAAATATTTGTTTTGTTTTGTTTGGATTTTTGTTTTTATTTTCCTTTTTCCTGCGCCATCTATAATGAAATTTTTAAATCTTATCAGAAACGGTAAGTAAATTGTATGATTTAATGACGTATATTTTTAACTATGATTTATTAATAATTTATGAATAACAAAGTGTTATGAGCAGTTTTTTGATAAGATAAATATTGTAATTAAATTCACGATAATCTAATTCACATGTATCAGGCAAACAAATTTTGACGATATCTATAATAAATGTAAATATTAGTTTTATGCATTTTAGTATTAAATATAAAATATTTTTTTCCTGCTATGTACCTACAAATAAAAAAAAGGTTACGCAGCGCAGTTTGAAATTAATTTATGTAATATTGCAATTGCTTTTATTAATTGTATTATTTAATAATGTGTAGAACAGAAAGTGTAAATTTGAGGAAGTATTAAAAGTTACGTGTTCAAATAAAGTAAAATGAATCGGTTGCAAAAACGCTAACGGAAATTTCTACTTAGTGATTGAATTAAATTTACCGCCACGTCACGTGGTTGTCGTCCTTGAGCAGAGACGTCTGTGGCAAGCTGGTTGCTGGTAAATATACAAATAGTAATGGTGGTCTCTGTTCGTTTCCTGTGAACATTTCGCTATTTTAACTAAGTTTTAAGTTGTTGTGCCAAATCTGCGATATGTGATTTATTGTTAGTGTTGTGTATTTGTAAAAAGGTACGTATTGATGTTTGTGAATAACGCGTAAATATTGGAAATGGGCGGGTGTTGAACTATGTCGGCACAGACGTCCGTTTATGGGTGTTGCATATACACATATCTGTTTCGACTTTGAATGGGAAACGGCGCCTGTCATCGCACCGATGAGCTCATTCAATTAATTACGCTAAACATTCATCATTTCTACGTATTAATGAGTGCAGCCAGGCCGCAAATTGATCTATGTGTATGTGTTGTCTTTCCCATAATGGTTGGTTCTTGCAATTCAACATGTGACCCCAATCTGACGTTTTAAAATCATTTTTATGCAGTGTAACCAGGTATTTACTGTACCAAAACTATTAAAATGTTGAAATAGTGTGAGAATTTCATATTTTCTACCACCGTTTGTCAAATCTAGTTAACTGGGTAAATTTTTTTATGAACACATTGTTGACATCAAGTGTACAGGGTGTGTGTGAAAAGTCAAACCTATTTTTAACACATCTACGTTGATACAATTTTTATCATTTTTTGTTTGTTTGTTTGGCGTCTGATTCATATTCCATGCTGCAACAAAATTTTTGATATGAATTATTGTCAGCATGACCTTACTCTCAGATTTTAATTTTTCTCTTGAAATGTTCAAGGTGAATTCGAAATAAATTGTTTTACTCGTTATTAATAAACTTGAAAAACAATTAAAATAATTAATTTTAAGGTAAATTAAGAAAAATATTTGGGGAGTTGTGTTATCGTAAATTTATTGATTTATTTATGTCACAGAAGTAAATAACACGTAGTTAAGAGTTTCCGTAAATATTCCGAAATGTAAATGTTTTAACTGTTTTATTTAATGAAATATACTTGTAAATGACTATTTGATTGCTATGTTCATAAAATACTACTTGAACTTTCTACTTGATTTTAGTGAAATTGGTTTTCTGCATCGTACAACTAATAAAATTGTTTATTATAAATACAATTTAATTTTAGAAAAATAAATGAAAATCAACTAGAACTCATAGTGAAATGCTTATCGTAAAAATTTAATATTATCAGTTTTTAACGTTTATTTATTTTTAGGTTATAGTACAGTTTCAATTTTTCTGTTTTAGGTATACCGTCATGCAACAAGCAATACACAAGAATGTCATTCCATTTAGTTGTGAACGTTTAAGACTGATTATTATTTATTTGAAACAACATGTTCCCACGCAATAAAAACTAAAAACCACCATGGCTGCATATCTGCCACATAGAGACTCGCATATTGTTCTCATACTAAAAAAATTGCAACGAATTTTGGTCGTATGACTGACGTTGAAGAAGCAATGTTAGCGAAGTGATTGAAAAAATGGCGCTAGTGGAAAACAACCGCTACATCGTCCAGGTCTACGTGGGAGCGCTGTCGGCCCTTTACGAAGCGCTCTCCGTCGAGGCCAGCAAACAGACCACTTCGGAGGAGATTGTGTCATGCATCGTAGAGCGGTTGGCATTGAATGAGAGCCCCGGTGGCAATTACGAACTGGCAGAAGTTATAGGCGACGCCATCGGCCAGGAATGTAAAGAACGCCGATTAGGGGCTAGCGAGAGCCCCGTCCAGCTCATGATGCTTTGGCCGAAAACGTCGAAAGCCGATGCGACGTGCTATCGCTTTTATCTGCGCGAGAAACTCAACGATTATGTCTGGACCGATAACTTCACCATGGATCCGCAATTAATCAAAGATTATTTCCACCGATTTCTTTACCAACCCAAGGACCGCGAATATCCCGATCTATGTCAACTGCCCGACTTAAACGAACAAACTTTACTTGATAATTTACGTGCTAGATTTACAGCCGGACATATTTACACCTATGTTGGTTCGATTTTAATCGCTGTCAATCCGTTTAAATTTCATCCGATTTACAATCCGAAATACGTGAAATTGTATCAAAATCGACGGTTAGGACCCAATTTACCACCGCATATTTTTGCCGTGGCTGATACGGCTTATCACTGTATGTTAAAAGATCGGAAAAATCAGTGCATAGTGATCAGTGGTGAAAGTGGTTCGGGGAAAACTGAAAGCACGAACTTTCTGCTACATCACTTAACAGCCCTTAGTCAAAAGGGCTCGCACGGTAGTGGAGTCGAACAGACTATCTTAAGTGCTGGTCCAGTTTTAGAAGCTTTCGGTAACGCGAAAACCGCGCACAATAACAATTCGAGTCGTTTCGGAAAATTCATCCAAGTCAACTACAAAGAGAATGGAATGGTTCATGGTGCAGTTGTGCAAAAATACCTTTTAGAAAAATCTCGAATCTGCTCGCAGGGCCGTAACGAACGCAATTATCATGTATTTTACTATTTATTAGCGGGCGCTTCGGAAAGTGAACGACAACAGTTGCATTTAAAGACAGTGGAGCAATATAATTATTTAAATCGTTCGGGTTGTTACATGCTCGATAATGTCGATGAAAGCTACGAGTTTTCTCGGCTGAAGCAATCGATGGAAATGGTTGGTTTTACAACTGAAAAACAACGACGCTTATTTTCGGTTTTATCGGCTGTTTTACTTCTGGGCAATGTCGAATTTCAACCGAGAAAATCCGCTTATCATCATGATGAAGCCGTTGCTGTTAAGAATCCCGAAGTCGTCCAACTTATTTCGAACTTATTGCGTGTGAAACAAGAAACATTACTTGCTGCACTGACGGCGAAAAGAGCGCGAGCTTCCGGTGAAACATTAGTGATAAATTACCGGCTTCCGGAAGCGATTGCGTCCAGGGACGCAATGGCTAAATGTCTGTATGGAGCGCTATTTGATTGGATTGTTCTGCAGGTCAATCACGCCCTTTTATCCAAGAAAGATACGTTACGAGATCATCAAGGAAATTCGATCGGTGTTCTCGATATTTTTGGTTTCGAAGATTTCGGTTCGTGTAACAGTTTCGAACAGCTGTGTATTAATTATGCCAACGAGCATCTACAGTATTATTTTAATCAGCATGTATTTAAATACGAACAGGAAGAATACAGGAAGGAAGGAATACGATGGAACAATATTGATTTTATGGATAATACGGGATGTTTACAACTCATTGAAGGCAAACCCAATGGACTGTTGTGCGTTCTCGACGACCAGTGCAAGTAAGTTTTAAACTATATTATTTATTTTTAGATTTTTGGCAGAAATACAAATAAATTTATTTCATATTTCCGGTGGATATTATAAATTAATTTCAATAGTGTTTTATAACTTAATATTAATGTCAACAATTACGTTGCTTGAATTTTCTGCAGTATAATTAATTATTATTTATTATAATTTGTTTTCAAATTTATACTAATTAATAACGTGTGATAACTAAAATTGAAAATTATTTGAATGTTACTTTATTAAATTTGAATCTTATATAAAAACAAAAAAAAAATTCCGCTTAAGTAATTTTGTTTATTTATAAACAGAATATAAATAAACAATTTTAAATTTTATCATAAATCTTAATTCAAATTTTTCCTCATAACGTTAGCTTGCACATAATAACCGCATTTGTTATCTCTAAATTTAAAATATAAAAACAAAAGGAAATCTGGTGAGAAAACAAAAATCTCAAGTATAAATTTAATAATTTTTTTCTCAAAGAAAAATGCATTTGTATATGTTAAATACATAAATACTTAAATTGTATTTTAATTATATCTTCTAAATTGTCAGGTAGCACAAAATTTTTGTTTGCTAGTAATATAACTTCAATGTCATCCAATTATTTTCCAAATGACCTTTATTTCACACGCCATTGATTTCCCTCTCGTCATTCTCTCATGTTACTCATCTCCCTCCCATTTTAATATATTTTCTTATTCTTGCATTTTATTTTTCGCCGTCTGATTATCTTTTTCCTACTCGTTTGCATTTTTCTACCATTTAAACGTATATTTTAATTTTATGTTTTTTTTTTGCGCATTTGCTTCATAATTATTTTATTGTCCATTGTTTAATTACTACTTGAGTTACTTTACTTAAATACAATTCTTGTACATTTTTCAGGTGAGTTTTAATTATTTTTAAATTGTTGAATTAACAAACAAAACAGGTTGATGAAAGTTTTTTTTTTTTAAGAACTTAAATATTAGTTTGGAATATTTAAATAAATGGCAGCCATATTTATTTTTTGTTTTTTTATTTATTATAACCTATAATATGATTTATAGTTTTCCGGAATTGTTTTATACTTGTTCGTACTACAATTATGTATATTACAATTATTTCTGATTGATTTACTTAGTAACACAAGTTCTCGGTTTTATTGCCTAATTATAAATTAATTTTATTTTAAATTTCATTCTAATAATAATAAGATTTAATTATTGGTTATTTTCGTAACTGTAATATAATTTCTAAATTGATTATTTACACTATATATAATAAATTATATAATATTTTACTTTTTTTTGTGCAATATATGCAATATTGTTTACTTAATTATTATCCATTTGTTGATACTACAATCGGTGATTAACTTTTACAGTTATCTTTTAACTAATGAAAATACTATAAAAATTTAACAAAACAAAATGAAATTGATTGACAAATTGTATTAGAAATAAATAAATTATAGATATTACAGATTAACAACCATAAATTTATTTTCGATTTTTGAATCTAGTTGAACCGATTTGATTGGAAAAGTTATTTTTATAGACAATTTACTGTCTTTCATATACTCATGATATATAATTAAAATATTTACATAATAATAGTTTATAAAGAAATATTACAACTTAAATTGTTTTATAAAAAAAAAATGTTTACTATATTATATATCGTAAACATAAAATAGATATTAAGTAGTACTGTTTTTCAAGACTTTATCTGCGTATAATTTACAAAATATCTTAGCGTTATCCAAATTTATCTGACGCAGATTTTCATAATTAACTTACGGAGTCTAAAATAATTTATGGTATTTATTGCTATTTTGTAGTTATATTACAAAAGTTATATGGAAATAAAAACAAATAAAAATTGAGCCGTGTAAAATTTTTTTGCTTCAAAAATAAGTTCTATCTTTCATCAGCCTTAAACCTAATTATGGGATAAAACATTTTTTAGTCCAGGAGTTCTCAAACATTTTATTTGACAATTCCAATATATTGTGCTTATTAAACTGCTATAGCACAAGAATATTTAAAAAATCGAATGATAGTTCAATGAATGGTATATGATATTTCGGTCATGATTATCATTTTAATTATTTTCTATTTGTTTAACAATACGATTTATCGATTAAGACCCGCTGTTTTAGTGTCTAATTATATATTTAATAAAATGTTATTGCAATTAAAATATAAAAATAATGTATTTTGTCAGTTTTCCGGGTGCGACGAGCGAAACATTATTGCAGAAATTCAATTCGGTCCATAAAAACAATGAGTTCTACGAGAAGCCGCAGAAACTGGAAGCTGCCTTTATGGTTATACATTATGCGGGCAAAGTCAAGTATCAGGTGACGGAGATGCGTGAAAAGAACTTGGATCTGATGCGACAAGACATTGTGGGCGTGCTGAAGAACAGCTCGATGGCGTTTGTAAGGGAGCTGGTCGGTGCTGATCCGGTTGCCGTATTCCGTTGGGCGATTGTTCGTGCGTTCTTCCGCGCCTATTTCGCTTTCCACGAAGCGGGCCGGAAGCATAGGCAGATTCGCGCCGATGGCAATAAGAATAATGCGATACCGAATCGGTTTCGAAATCATACACCCAACGATAATATTATAAGGTATGTATATACACACATATATGTATATTTCGGATATACTTGGTAGGTTAAGATTATTTTTATAGTGTGATTACTTTGAAGTACAGATTATTTTCGTGATTTTGAATTGACTGAGAGCCAATTGTAGAAAACATTGTTAAAAATATATTATAAATTGATTGTGTTTTGAAGACAGTATCATTGTTAAAATTAATAACATTTTATGCAGTAGTCCTTGAAGCTTATTTTCGATTGTTTATCTGATGATTATCGTACAACATTTTTGGTTTATATGGTAATAATAATAAAACTTTTGGGAAATTATTTAATACTATCTTGTATATGAGTTTGCGGTGTATATAATCACTTACTTTTTTTTTACATAAGATCGGAAAAATTTATTGAAATTTTATTTTAAATCAGAAAATGCACATTTTTATAAATTTCCAGCTTTGTATACTAGACAAATCGTGTAATCTACAATGCTATAATTTAATTAATTATAAATATGTTTTATTAAAAAATAAATTTAATTTTAATTGTTACATTACTTAATAAACAAACAAGTTACAGCTGGATTTTTATAAAGTTTATTTTGTAAATATTGCGATACTGTGTTAGAAGAGAAGCTGAGAGAAAACAAATTAAAAAAATGTACAATGGTATTATTTCTAGTAAATAATATTTTTAACAGGTTTATCCTTCTTTTTTTTTGATTATCTATTTATTAAAATTTGTCAATTTATTTTCTTGACATTTTGTACAAAATCTATTTATAATTTGGCTTAATATTAATATTTAGTAATTTTATGTTTACATGAAATTGCAAAACATTCAATAAAAACAGTAAATTCTGTACTTCAAAGCAACTGGGTAAACTTTTAAAAATAGACACAAATCGAAACTTAGAGCGTCACAAATTACGTTATAATCGCAACAAGTAATTCGTTATAGAGCAAAAATCTAAATTTAATAAGGGCGAATTGTCCCCGCGCACTGCTTGGTTTTTAATTTTTCTTTTTGTTTCGTAACTTTAATTTTAACTTAATCGAGATGGAAATGACAATTAATCAGAGTAGTAGTATTTTTGTTTTAAGTAATTAACCCACCGTTAAAAGTAGCGACACGTTGTGACTTATACATCGTTGTGTTTTTGAATTGTTCGATGCTATAGCCATCTAGTGACAGTGTCTGCTGTGAACCTCGCTATTAACCGGATTGCGTAAGTGATTGTGTCGCCTATATGCCAGTTTATTATTATAATTATTATTAATTTTTTTAATCTACTTATTATTATTATTAGTCATCTCAATCTATTATCCGTACATTTTTCATCTCGATGTTTATATCATTTTTTATTACATACTACGTTTAATATGTTATAGATTTATTTTATTTTTGACTTGTTGACATAATCTCATCCATTTTATTTTATTTTTTTCTGTTTTATTACGTGTTCGCTGTGTTTATTGTTACGATACCATTTGACAGAACTATTTTTATTTTATTAACTATTTAGAATTTTTGGCTTAGCGACTACTAGATGACGGCATGATTTTTATTCTTCCCGAATTAATTAATATGAATTTTATAAATGGTTTTATTTTAACAATGGTGTTTTATATAATCTAAAAACAAAAAAACGTTTAAAATGAATTTCACATTACAGCAGCTGAAAATAATTGTGCATGAATCGTTTCCTGAAATAATTTAAATTTATTTACATATAGTAGCTTTGTTTAAGCAAAAATTCTGTCAGGAGCAGGCATAGTTTGAAGTTGTGTAAATCAAACTGCGCTTGCTCCTGAGAGTTTAATACTATCAGAGATTATTGCTTGAACAAAGTTAATAACAAACAAAATTTATATGATTGTGTTTGTCATGTTTTGTGTGTTGATCTATTTTTTTGTGTGTTTTTTTTTCTTCGATTCGTTCTAATCTGATCCGTGTGCGTGTGCAAATTTGGTCACCCCCTAACTCAACCTGTATGAAACAAAATAACACATCGAAAAATATAAAACAATATCATCTCAGCAAACAACGAAACACGGTACTTAGCACCCGTGGCATACGATACAACGAAAACGACCCGAATGTCATCCTATCGCCGGCCAGTTCAACTAATAATCACAATCGGTTATCGTGGCCGCAGTTTTACTATCATCGAACTAGAGTTAATGTAAATCAAACGATGACGTCGGGTAGTAATGGTAGATCGGATGATATGACATCACGAAAAGATCTAATTGGAACAGGAGCTGGAATTGTTAGTCCGACAGCGGCTGTATTCGAACGGGTACTTTGTCCCGATGAGGCACGCGTTATGCAGCGTGCTAATCAGATTGTCATGTACGTACCAGCTGAATATTTTTCTCTTTTCTTACAAAAAAATTTGAAAATCTGGTGCTGGTGAAGGATGAGGAGCCTTTTTCGATTATTCGGTGCTGGTCTTTCTCTGTTTTTTCATTGGGTCTTTTTGGAGTTCTGTATTTTTTTTTATTCCATAGGAAAATTTGTGTTTGAAAAGTGTTTGTTTTGTTGCAGTCTTGGACGTTTTAATAATTGGGCAATTATTGAAGTATTAAAACTGGGATAATTAATTTTTACTTTAAATACCGATGACAAAAATAATCATTTTTATTGGATTTAAATTGTTTAAAAATTTGTTAAGATATTTTCAATCGTAACAAATATTTTGAAAAATTAATAAAATTAACTGATTAAATATAGTCATATGATTACTGTTGTGTCAGTCTGTATTTTATATAAATGCCAATTTTTGATAGATTATTATTGAAATTATTTAAAACTAGTTTATTCTTATTAATTACGAAACTGGGTTTGTAACTGTATGGAGCAAGCGCAGTATGTTAAATTACATTGCGCATGCCTCGAACAGTGATGAAATGATCCCAAATTGATTTGATGGAAAGTTGGAATAAACTAAATATAAAAATATGAGGATTTAAACTCTTAAAATTAATTAAACTATTATTAGTCTATTATATTTTAAGTATTATTCTAATATTTCATATATTATGAGATAAAAATATGTCTAGATGATTATGACATTAAAATGTATGTATTTTCTTAGAGAAACTTTAATGTGGTATATATGGGTGGGTAATCTATATCTCTGTGTGTGTTTTCTATTTATTGTTAACAGTTTTTTTGCATGTGCTTCTTATTGCATGTATTTGTTTATAAAATATAACTGTATAGATTTTTATGGATATCACAATTTCACTTATTTATTTTTTTGGCCTGGTTTTAAATCTAAACCATAAAACCTACATTTATTTAAACTATATTTCTGAAACTAAATTGATATAATTTAACAGGAAAAATAAATCGTTCCGGCCCAGAGAACGTGGTAAGAAAGGTCTGAAGAATCTCCAAACGGTGAAAACATTAGCGGGTCGAACTGGTTTAACTGCTGCAGCCCAGGGACAAATCGGTAAAGCACGAAAACAACCGTTAACGGTTGCAGTACAATTTCAACAGTCGTTGCATTCATTAATGGATACCCTGAATCAGGCGAATCCATTTTTTATTCGTTGTATAAAATCGAATGGCAATAAGATACCAAATCAATTTGACGAGGAAACAGTTCAGCGCCAGCTTAGATATACGGGAATGTTGGAAACTGTTAGAATACGACAGGCTGGTTTTAACGTCCGATTAACTTACGATGAATTCATTCAGCTGTATCGAATTTTATTGCCAAAAGGATTATTAAGCTCGCAAAATGATGTACGACATTTTTTGGCTACGTTGAATCTAAATCGAGATAATTATCAATTGGGATGTACGAAAATCTTTCTACGTGAAACTGAAAAAATTAAACTCGATTGTAAATTACATCAGCAAATTATGGCTAGTATCGTTACAATACAGAGATGGTTTCGCGTATGTCTAGAACGAAGAAGATTTTTGCGATTGAGAAACGCTGCGGTTCAAATACAGAGTTTTTGGCGTATGTGTTCGGCACAGAGGGTTCTGTTGATGATGAGAAATCGACTGTTGGCTGCAACGCATATACAAGCTGCATGGAAAGGGTATAAAGTTCGTACGTGGTACAAGAAAATGAAGAAAGGATTAGTAACGTTTCAAGCGCATGCAAAAGGAAATTTGGCCAGAAAGGCATTTACTGAACTGAAATCGCTTATGCATAAACAGAAAGAAGTAAGTAGTTATTGTTTGTTTAGTTTTCTGTGGCTTAAAATTATCTAATTTGATAGAAATAGAATATTTCTAATTTATATTATCTACTCATATATAGTTAAATGCATAATTATTAACAAATTGCTGTAGTTTGCTTATATATGTTGTAATAATTTCTGTGTTCTATAGTTACAAAATGCACCGTTGACGCCAGTGAAATCATTTGTTAAATCCAGTCAATTTGATGATACGTTAACAAGTACTGAATCCGAAGAAGAATTAAATGAAAAATTCTCGGATCAGGAAAGACGGATACGAGATTCCGTCGAGTGAGTAACATTATATGTTTTGCATGTGTTTTTTTTAAATTAAATATATTATAAATAATAATGATGTTATCGTTGTAGAAGTGGAATTCTTGTGGATGCAGATTCCGATTCAGTACAGAGTCGAATAAGTGTTTGTTCGACACAATCGTTGCCTAGTGTTGTGACAGGATCTCCTGCCAGAATACACCTACCTTCACAACAGCCTTTCTTGCCATATCATACCGTAAATCGGTAAGAAATTGTCACTAAATGAACTTAATTTGTTCTAATAAAAATTTCATTTCTAGTGTGGAAGAAGCGTCAAGAGAAGGCACATTACTAGATGCAGCATTAATGAAAAGGAAACTTAGCAAAACACGAAACACAATTGAAATTTCGGAAGGGGAAACACCTATACGTGTACCTCATCGAAAAGGTAGTTGCGAATCGTTAATATCACTGCGAAGCCCCGATATTAAACCGAAACGCAATTTAACATCTATGAATCGATCAGAAGTTTGGGACGCTTCCAGTAATCGAAGCGATGGCGATATGGAACTCGATCAGGATGCTTCAAAATCAGCACCGCCGATCATAGTCCACGGGACTGCGTCTCGTTTCTCCATGTACGACGAATTGTCCGATGCCAGTAACGAGTGGAGAAAGGTTTCTCCATCATATTACTCAGATCATATTCCGTCCAAACAGCTTGTTACTAGAACGCCATCTGTTTCCAATCGTTATCCTTATCATACCGAGATTATTGTGGACCATAGACTTCAGGGCGACTCCGGCGACAACAACGATGGACGACAATTTGTCGACTCTCCTAAGAGACGTGATACCAAAAGAGAAATTCGAAGTGCAGAAGGACTTATTTATTTCACACCTGTTCGACGAGATCCACGACTTGGAAATGACCAAAACAATCAGAAAGGATCCAAGACCAAAGTGGATATTAAATATAATTATCAAGAATCACTAATTAGCATTGATAGTGATTCGGCGTCAGCAAGCGATTCGATGAAAACCAGTCCCATTGACGATGAAACATTCCAGAAAGAAAAAGAACTGAAAAAGATCGAACTGCCTGCTGTTCCATTAAGAACCATTAGGAAACCACGACGGGAAATAGTGTGTCGCAGTATGGGTGAAGAAGTCACAGACAGTTCCACTCCTGAAGCAAAGAATGCCGTCCTATTAGGAACGATTAATGAAGCAAATATACTCGATCCCAATGCAAGTTCAACGAAACATATTTGGAAATCGTATAAAGAAATGGAAAATTCTGCACAATTTATTCGAAATGAAGCTGATTTGTCGCTGGATAGTTTTAAGAAGTCACCTCAGCAATTAATTTCACGAACTGGAATGTCGAATTTAGATCTTCGTCGAAGGAATAGTGATCCAGCAACTAAAATTAGTTCGATAACAGATCAACCTGGCGGGCCAGAGCATAGTCCTCAAGCTAAGCTAGCTCCTGGAACTGATAAATTGGAATGGATGAGCAGAACTTCTTTCACAATTGCGGGACATCGATTTAGTAAAATATCCAGATTCAACAAGGATGATAAATGCGTTTATTGCAATAAAGGAATGGATGCATTCGTTACGCAGGGTCATAAATGTGCGCTGTGTAAAAAATTGTTTCATACAAAATGCATTCAAAATAGGGGTGTTCTGGAAATGCCATGTGAAAATAGTTCTCAAGGTGTGGATAGTTTGAAACCTGGAAGAAGAAAATATAGGAAACATTCACAAACTCCTTACGATATGGCCAAGCAAGCTGTGGCTAGTAAATTTAGTTTAACGGGAACATCAGAATTCACGGATAGAACTGATCGAATTATTTCAGATGCTAGAGAATTACAATTGATGCAAGATTTTATTACAAAAAAGATCTACAAAATGGAAAGTCAAGAGGGGAAGAAGCCAAGTGAAGTCGATAGAGTTTTCAAGCAAGCACTACGAGAATTTAAAGATAATTTAGTTGCGACTTATAGTGTGGTAAACAAACAAGGTTTTGAGTCGCTGAATATTAAATATAAAGATCTTATCGCAAATTTTCTTCATGTAATGGAAACAGTTTGTCATCAAGAGCAGAAAGAAGAAGATTTTCCAGTAACAATGGGCGTTAATGCTTTCCGTGGTTTTATGAACGAGTTTATGACATCGCGATCCGAGGCTGAAAAACCGAGTAAAACAAAAAGGAAAAAAGAAAAGAAACGAAAAGTTGAAGATCCCATTATTTTTGCTGGTCACAGTTTTGTGCTTACAATTATCAACATTCCTACAGCTTGTGAAATTTGTAATTCATTCTTCATGTGGCCGATAGAGCGCGGTTTAGTTTGTCAATCGTGTAAGCTTACGTGTCATAAAAAGTGTTACGCTAAAGTTACGACGGATTGCGGTAAAGATACAGCCCACCATGATAGTCGAAAAGTTTTTGGAGTTCCTCTAGCATCGCTTTTAACCGGTGAATGTAAAATACCTGTTGTATTGGACCGGTTAATAACAACGATAGAAATGCACGGTTTATATACGGAAGGTATTTATCGAAAATCGGGTGTTAGTTCCAAAGTTCGCGAACTAAAAGCACAAATGGAGGAAACTGGTCAAGATGGTGTTAATTTCGAAGATTACCAAATGCATGTTTTGGCATCAGTCTTAAAGAGTTTTCTTCGTGAAATGCCGGAACCTCTATTAACGTTTGATTATTACGAAGACTTTCTTCACGCGGCTAGTTTGACAGATCCACAAGATAGAATTTCAACGTTGTTCGAAATTTTAAAGAAACTTCCAAAGTCAAATTTTGATCTAATGGAACGTTTGATTTTCCATCTGGCTCGTGTTGCTCTGCATGAAGAAGTCAACAGAATGAATGCGAGTGCTTTGGCGATTGTTTTCGCGCCATGTGTTTTAAGAACTAACAAAGTGTTACCCGCGCAAGATAGTTTGAATGATATCGGCCGACAAACACAGTGCATTGAAACCATTTTAATGGAGCAACTTCGGAAAGTTCGATCTACATTGGCGGATATTGATACATTGGATACTGCGTGCCATACGGCAACGCATAGATTGTCGTCGTTAAGGAGTTCGAAGGTATTTAGTCCTGAGGAGCTGCAACCGGCCAGCCAAGCGCAGCAGAATCCTCCGCCTGTCGAAGGAGATGACGAAGAAGCCATTCTGGTTGGTCACATTCAGGAAATCCAGAAGGAGAAAGAGCTATTGACATCCGCCTTGCCAAGTTTGACTCGCACCACTTCGGACGATGATATGTTATCGACGGATTTAGATGGTGAAGGAAGTATGGATGATATTTCTTGCACGGGACAATCAACCACTAATGAAATGACGCCGAATCTAAGACGTGCTCGTGGACCAGTTGTTCGATCAGTTTCCGGTGGCGATGCCCGACAATCTTTGCCTCCCAAACTGAAAAGACAATCTTCGTCCGATATTAGCGTGGTACAAAAAGCGGTAGAAGAATGTGAGGATGCTCCCATTATGGTGTGATTTTTTTTTTAATTCGGTTTTTAAATATGTACATATGCTAGTGTTTATATTATATATAATTAGTGAAAGAAAGGACTACTACTGTGTATAATATATATATACATATATAATGCAAAAAAAAATCTTGAGAACTTTTCCTATATAAATGGTTCACTGGCCGCGTTCGATTTGATTTGATTTGATTTTTTTTACCTTGTAACTGTTTGTAATCTTAATGCCGCTTCAGTAACTTGCATGTTGTGCTGTGAAACGGACTTTGCCAATTTTTCGTGTATATAATGTATTTATTTTTCTCTTAGTCTAACATACTTACCTCTAAAGTAATTGATGATTAAATATCATTATTTGCAGTCATTTAATTTCAATCAAATATTGCTGAAGTGTACCCATTTTGGTATTATAAGCTTTATTCATATTTATATTTTATTTGAAAGAAACTACAGTATTTTTATAAGTTAGTATTACACAAAAAAGATAATCGTTTTTTTTTTATAAGTTAGGTAATAATGTAACGTTTTTTGAAAAATTTTAAAAATGAAACACAAATATTTGCTTTGCAAGTAAATGTGTTATCTTTTGGGAATAAAGTGTTTTTACTGCTAAAAATAACTTAGCAATATTTGTTGTAAGCTGTCGATTGCATTATAATACATTTGACGTCATAACTACTTTGAACCTCAATTCGATTTGGTAATTTATCGCGAGGACAAAACGAACGCGGTTTTTGTGTGTCCAGGCAAAGAGCATGCAACAGAACAAGAAACAAAGCTAAAAAGAATAAAAAATAGTTCCTGTTGTGTGTCATTTATTTTTATTATTCATGTATTATATATATAAAAAAAAAACTATTTAAATAACTTCCAAAATGATGACTGTATGTTACTCAAAGTAACTATTTGTTATATTTGTATTATTTTTTTTACACTTTAAAACTGTATAAAATAATAGATCCATATGCGGGATGGAAAATAGCAAAAATATCGATGGAAATGCGTGTGAAATTTTTTAGTGAAAATGCTCAAATCAGGGTAGGCGTATACATTTGTCAGGCTGGTTCTGAACGTTGAATTATGGCGCGAATTTTAAAAAGCAAAGAGAAATGATATTATGTTTATAAAATTTATTGTGTTTGTTAACGCTATTTACTGTCCAGTGTTGTTTATATAAAAAGAATTCATCTTCGATCAAAAATCATTCCGGGCTGTTCCGAAATAACTTATCACTTTGTGCCAATCTAATTGTTAATTGTTTTTTTTTTTCATACTTAAATAATATTTTTGGTTACTTATATTTCTCTCTCTCTATTAGCGCACATATTTATTAAAACAATTCGGAACATTCTTGCAATGATTGGAATTAAAGTAACATTTGAAAGTCTGGTCGATGCTATATTCACTTAAGAAGATCAATTTAATTTCTTTTTATCTCTGATTGGTTGTTAAATAGAAGGAAATCATTGTATTGATTATTGCAATTGTTGATACGCAATATTTAAATTTTAATATTGTTTAATTTACACTTATGAAATGCTCAGATCAAAAAGTACCTTTTTTGTTGTATGTTTCTGTGACTTTAATATTATTTTTAAATTATTTTTTTATTTGCAACGAACAATTTTTAACGCTAATCGTTTATTTAATGTTTTATGCTCATTTTTGTCGTTGTTTTTTTTTGCACTGTGTCAACGGTTAATTCTATGAATAAGCTAAGTTATTTAATTTTTGTGTATTTATATTATTGAGTGATTTTTTTTACGAAATATTAATAATATGAACAAACCATCTAATATAATGTTATAATATTAAAAACAAGTTATAATTGTAATATTTAATTATTTTTAAAAACTATATTTTAGTTCAGCATTTTTTTTTTCCATTTTGGCATTTTTTTATACATATCATTTCCATTAAACTAAGCAATACCATTTTGTCATAATCATTAATAATTAAAAAGATGTGAAATTCGCGTATTTTTCTACTTAATTTCTACTTCGTATTTAAATAAAAGAAAAAATATTTTAAATGTCGAGCATTTCAACAGTGACGAATGTGAATATTATACTTTATTATAGTTTATTTTACTCATATAGGTATAAATAAATAAATGTTTATTATAATTAGATATAACTGTTTAAATACTATAAAAATATAAATCAGTAATATCTATACCAAATGTTAACAATAATAAAAAAAAGTTTTTTGTTAATAATTATACAATATGTTTTCTTTGTATTTTTATTGATTTATATTTCGAAAAATATCTGTTTTTCCTACCTTATTTCAATGACATTTAGGACGAGTTATTTCTCGAATAAGTAACATCAAAACAATTCAAAGTGCTTTTAACAAAAAAGATTTTTAAATGATATGAATAGGAATCATATTTTTTTAAATTATTAATTTTTGCAGTTGGTAACGGTTTATGAAATCTATTACTGTTCTGTTCTATCAACAAGTGAAACAGTGTGCGTTGCTTTTAAATTTTTAATTGTTTCGTTTAATTAAAGACTAGGTAGTTATGAATTATCTAAAGTTGTAGTGTACTGATATTATAAAGTAAAATATCTTTTTCGTGAAATATTAAATTATAACGATAGATTTCCGTGTGTCTGACTGATTGCTATAGTACGAGTATATAAATATTTAATTTATAATCGATATGTTATCATTTTCTGTTTTGGATAAGTAATTTTCGGATAATAGCAATGAAATTGTTGTAGTTTGGTTATTTTTATCATAAACATGAATATTTTATAATAATTTCCAAGGCTGTGATTTCTCAATATTTGTGGTGAGTAACTTTATTTTGTTTTAATTGCTTACATATTGTTCAATAATTTAAAATATGTACAGAATTTTATTATATACATATGCAACTTTCTATACTACTAAGATATGTGGTATATCTCTACAATTTTTTATATAAAAAAATTAATTGTAATAATACGAGAATTTTTTGTAAAGATATATATCAAAAGTCAAATGTGTTTAATTAAACTACACAGAATGTTTATTAATTATAATTATTTATTTATGTACTTAAATATATTTTTATTCACAAAGTTCAATAACATACAAATTGCTCAATTTTTGTTAATTTTGATAATAAATTAGATATTTTGTTATTAGAATTATCACTTTAGTAACTATTAATTATTAAAGAAGGCGTACCTAATTAATTATGTAGCATACAATGATTAATTATTTTTTTTTAAATTGTACTTACAAAGAAATTTGGTTAATTGGATTATATTTCTAACTTTTTGTTTTGTAAAAATATTGTTAGTTATTTTACATAAAAATAATGCAATTTTGAAATATCAGGGCTGAATTTATAAATTTACTGCTTACAGAAATCATATTGAAAAATAAGTTAATTTACTACAATTTCGAAAAAATAATGGATATAATTTTGATTTTTTTTAGATTTTACAATTTATTTGTTATACCAAAGAAACTGGTTTTTATGGGAAATAAGAATAATAAATAATTGTATAAATTTGTAGAATTATCAGAACAAGACAGAAGCAAGCCTTATATTTTATTATTGTGTAATAAACTTCATATTTTTGTTGTATTTTACAAAAAAAATATGTATATAGAAAGTTTCGAGTGAAATACCGCTTTTGTTATGTTGTAACTGCTAAAGATAAATAAAATACCTTTTGAGGGTTGGATTTTTGTTGTGAATCAAGATTTCTAAATACTTTGTAGTCTTTATAATTTATGAATAGAAAATTGCCTACGGTTTAAAAATATTTTAGATTTTTTTTTTCCTAATATATAAAGATAATTTTAGTATTAACTCAAGAAATTTAATTTCTTGAATAAAATGTCATATTTTTTATTTATTAAGTCATGTGGCATACATATCATAAAATAAGCACCACATAATAAAGCCCATATTATCTTATACATACGGTTCTTTAATCTTTCTTTTTAATTAATATTATTTCCTTATACAGATTTTATTTATTAAATACAATTTCAACAAACTTTGAGTCTCTTGCTAACAAAATTTTAATCTTAAAACTTGAAATGCAATAGGCTGTCGATAAAAAATTACTTTCATTTCGTTCTTGTCTTGAAAATTTTTAAGATAAAGAAAATTTCAAAACTTGTTTATAGTGTCTGTTGATTCGGCACTGAATATTATTAATATTTTAATTTTGATTTTAAAATAAAATAACATTTTTTTTTAATTAAATTTTGGATCAAGAAAACAAAACGAAAAGTTTTAGGGTAGCTGATACAAACTCATTAAATAATTATAATAATTTCATTACAGATTTTGATCTATAATGTAATTGGTGTAAATGACTATAAACTTAAGAATTAAAATATTTTATTACAATGGCTTAATTCTTAGAATATAAGTTTTTATCATTGTAATTATCTTTCTAACACTATACAAGATTATAAAAACGTCAACTAAATGAAAATGTATATAATTTATTTTAAATAAAGTATTTCATATATTTTTACAAGTCATAAATCAAGTGGCATATATTTATTATTAATAATTTCAAAAATAAAACAGATATGATTCGAATTTATAAATGTTGACACAACAATTTTCATAGATTAAAATCAATGAAAAAGTTTAAATACCACTGAGCGAGCTTTGCATACTAAATGAGGTATTTGCCCCTGTGTTTCCCCAGACATTAATTTCATTAACTACCCTGCTCCGACATTTTCTTTCATTTCATACATATAAACACTATTTCAATCATATGGAATATCATTTTTGCTCGAACACTCCTCCGGTGCAAATCGCGTTCAATATCATCAACTCTGGGTATTCAGCTAAGTTATGAAAATGTCTGAAGCCGTATCCAATTCGGAACATCTGCATTCTGCTACGAAACAAACGAATAATACATGTAAACCAACAATAAGTTACGCAAAACCGCTGTATTATATTTCATTGCTAAATGCAATGTCTTGTCCGATAGATTTTAACAATTACTGTGCGCGAAGTGGTATTTTTCATAAAATCTACAGTTGTTTTCTGATAGCTTTAATAATCTGCGCTTCTGGATTGAGTTGGAGGGGCCGTATGAATACAAGCTACCACTTTCTGATACAAACTGTTATTATAACGGAAGCAATACAGCAGGCATTGTTATTAGTCAGCAATGTTTTCGGAATTATCAAAGTTATAACGTGCGGTGAATTTAATATTCAGTCTTACTTTAGAATGATGAAAAAAATTGATCAACATCTGGTGACGACAATGAATTTAACCAAAAAGAAAATTGTTTATTACTCATTATTATTTTTAAGTCATTTAGCATTAGTTCTTTTATGTATATTCGATTATTGGACGTGGACTTCTTCCCTAGGCATCCATATTTGGATGAACTATTGTTTTCGATTGTATTCTTACTATTTGTGCCTAATTTTAGTTCTACAAATCTATACATTTGCTACTGCGGTGAAAGTAAGATTTGAAATATTAAACGAAAGATTATTCGATGTATCTATCCACTGGATTGGAAATATTCAGAGTCATCAAGCAATTGCTATACGGGATCTGTTCTTCAGCTATAAGAAAATTTCAGTACAAGTTGATGCTTCAGGATTATCTCTAGAATGTTTGATCAAAATGCATGATCTACTTTGTGACATCATCGAACTCTTAAACAATTCATTTGGTTTTAATATAGTTCTTTTGGTTTGCAATATTATAATAAATAGTGTGATTGCTTTTAATTTGACTTTGATTTTTGGAACTGGTGTACAAGAAGCGAAAGACGATGATTATTCTCTACATGTAATTACTTTGAATGTACTTTGGGCTTTGTTATTTGTGGTAAGTGAAGATGTTGGATTTTAATCCTTGAGGAATTTTGCGCGTATGATTGTTTCGTTTCTATTTCAAGGCGATGGGAATTTGTGTCGCAAGAGCTTGTGATGATGCTAGTAAAGAAGCAAGAAGAACAGCAACCATTGCTTTTAAGTTATTAGCATGTATTCCATGCGAATCTAATCTTGCTAAAGAACGCGAAACTAGATTGCTTTTATCTCAGTTGGCTATGCAGGTAATACTTTAATAGTTTGCAATATTTTAGGTGCATTGAAATTTAATTTATATATTTTTCAATGTTAAATTCTTTTGTTATTAATTTTATTTCAAAATTTTAATTACAAATTTGATTATTTTCGTAACTAGCAATTTTTATTAATGATTTTTTAAATTTTTTTCATTACATTTTAATAATTTTTTTGGTAAAGGTAAAAGTTTTGTAAATGAATCAGTTGTTGATTAGAAAATTATTTATTTTTCAATTTTCGATAATAAGTTCGTTAACTTTTTCAGAAAAAATAGAAATTACATTTGAAATAATTATAATTGATTTCGGGATAATGGAAAGAGTTTGTGCCACACCCTTTTGGGTATATGGCGTGAAAAAAATAACACGTTAAAAAAATAAAAATATATACAATAAACAAGTTTTTCGCTGTAATCGGATTACTATTCATAATTCTTTATTAACAAAAAACAAATATTTGTATTAATTAATTTAATAGTAATTAAATTTAAAGTTATTTATAGGGTAAAAGTTTATGTTACACCCAAGGAGTATATGGTGTGATTCTGCTTGTAGTTTCAAATAATACTTATAAAGAAATATAATAAATTTATTTGCTTATTGAGTTTTTGTAATAATTAAAATCTGAAGATTAAAAATTAAGTAATATTTATTTACCCTACTCGTGTAAATGAAGTATCAACAAAAATGGCTTGTACATTTATTAAAGCTATATTCTTTCTGTATTTATTTTACTATTGCTTTTATAAAAATAGTATTATTTTAATCTTTTAAATTATTTCTGTTGCGAAAATTACACACATGTATATTTTTTCTACGAATATGCTATGTCGCAAATCGTAATTAACTTATGAGCTAATAATTATGTCAATATCTGTTTAATTTTATCTAATTCAATTAGCGCATTAATATTAAACGTGTTTCATTAATATTAAAAGCTAATGAATATTAATTGCAATCATTATTAAGTAATTATCAAAGATAATTAATAATTAGATTAATTCGTACAAATATCGAATTAATTGCTTTATTAATGAAATTTAAAATATAACAAAGAAAATTAAATAGTTATTTTGTCTAATTTGAATTAAATGATTAAATTTTAGATGATTTATCTATGATATTTCCAATAATATTAGTTACGACACCTATATACAAAGTAGTTGTAAAATTGTTATTTGAAATCAAGTTTAAATTAATAATCTAAAACTTTAGATAAACCTAGAAAAAATATCTAATTGCATTAGATGAATTCATCAAATATAATTATCTACTTTTAAATAATCTTGTTTCGTTAAATTTGTTAAAATGCTAAAAATTATTTACTTAATTTTTTTAAAAATTTAAATTTTTTAAGAAAAGGTTTCTCGACTTTTGCTATAAATATTTGTATTGGAACACGGTTTTAGAATTATTTTTTGTATAATAATTTTATCAATAATTTCAGATTGAACATCGAAAACCTGAATTTGATGCCTGCGGATTTTTCCCTGTAAATCATTCTATGTTATACGCAATTATTGGAGCAATAACATCCTATATTGTTATCATTATTCAATTTAATAATTCGCCGATTATGATTAGTGCAAGGAATGGTACTAATGTATAAATTAATTATTTTGTTGTATTTATTTATAAATTATGTTACACCAGAAAATAATAGGTATTTATGAAAATTCAACTGGAATAACCCTACTCATAGAGGATGGTCAGAAAATCAACATTTTTCTGAACGGATTTGTTGATTGCAAACAATCAAGCTAATTTAACTTATTAAAAAAAAAACACGCTTTGTCTATTCAGCAGTGGCGTCGAATTATTATTTTTTTTAATAATCTGTAATTATTACTGTGATTATTATGCATTAAGAATTATTTCTTGTAATACATTTCCACATGTTAATTTATTTGTGTTTTTTATTCGGCTTCCTTCAAATAAAATATTGGCTGCGCCACTGTTATTCTGATTAATCTGATTGAATTTTCTTAAATGCCTAAAGGTATAATCGAGGTATGGATAAATTTTTCAATAAATAATGTCTTTTTGTTTAAAATTGATCCTTAAACTTGTATATAAATAAAGAAAATTAGAAATTATTAATGTTTTGATATTGTGAATATCCTATACTATATAATCCTTCAATATACAGAATGTGAAAAAATTTGTGGATCAAATTGCTAGAAATAATGCTTCAAAAATGAAATTTATATGATATCAGTGTCATAAATTAGTTCATAAATTCTTTTATATATTAAAATTAAGCCAAAATTTATATAGTTCCATGTAATGCTTTATTTCTTCAGAACAAAAAATATGTTCATTGGCCTCAGAATTATAATTATACACATCAAAATAATGAAAATTCAGTGGTGAGACGTGACATTTTAATTATGCATTATTAATTTTAATTAATTTGTTAATTTCAAATCTGTTAAATAAAGTCCCCAAAAAAAAAGTATTATAGTTTTCTCCAAATCTGTCGGATGATATGTCATAAATAATATCAACAGTTATTCGTGAAATAAAAATACGTACGCCGTACTAAATTATGCAGCTATTGTACGTATAGTTAAAAAGAGTTAGAACATAATTTTGTTATGTTAAAGTCAGAAATTTGTAACGTTAGATTTAGCAAGTCTGACGAGGACTATGTAATCAAACCTATTAAGCTTAATATTTTTCTATGTAAAATTTATAAGATAATTTGAAAATAACACTTTTCTATGCACAATTTACAAGATAATTTGAAAATAAAAGACTTACGAACAATAATCAGTAATGTTTTTTAAATTTTGTTTTACTATTTATATTGTAGGAATATTAAATAATCATTTTTTGTTTTGTAAAATTATTAGTATTTTAAAGATTTTATCTTGTTTTATTTTATTTTCTAGAAACATAAAAAATATAAACTAACCTTTTTACTTATTTATCTTGCATTGTATTTGACCGAAATCTTCAAAAAGTATACTGGTAATTTTGCAAAAAAAAACGAACGGATTATTCAATATTTCTGCGACATATATACTATTTAGAATAATAATTTAGTAATACAAATTAATCCACAAGTAATAAGTAATAATAAATTTGTATGATATTTACTTATATGAATGATTTTCATAATTTTTTCGAAATCTTTCAAGCTTGCTGGCTAATCAGTTCGGTCAACTATATTAATTTTTTTAGTTATTCACAGTTCAGATTTTTTTTGCATACATACATACATACATACACAATCACGCCATGTACCGAAAAAGATGTGGCATAAACTCTTTTCATCATTCCGAAATCAGTCGCCTCCAAACATTCCTATCCAAACAAGCAACTTTCGCTTCGTCCACATTCATAATTCTTCTCATACATGCTATTTTATTCCTACTACCTACTACTTGGAAACTTTCGCTTACGAAAATCACTTTCAATCATACCACTCCAACTACTCATTGGACGTCTACGCAAATGTTAAAATGTCAGAAATTAAATATTGCTGTTTATTTTAGTTTTGTATCTATAGCGAAAATTTAGTTAATTATTAACGAAATTATAAATTCCAAGGTATTACTTTTTGATGAAACTTTGTGTGCTTGATATTAAAAGATATCAGTATGTGTTTACCTGTATGAGACTTTAACACACCCTTTTAAAGAATGAATAAAGTATCATTAAAAATGACATAAAGAAAATTTATGACT
The DNA here is from genome assembly GCA_963966155.1 of Clivina fossor. Taxonomy (NCBI): domain Eukaryota; kingdom Metazoa; phylum Arthropoda; class Insecta; order Coleoptera; family Carabidae; genus Clivina; species Clivina fossor. The sequence goes on along the minus strand of OZ014552.1, from coordinate 28,678,198 downwards.
TTTTACTTTTTGCTATATTAATTATTTGACGTATCAAGTATCAATGTTTTAGATAATGATTTTTAAGTTTATTAAACACTATTTTTATATTAATATTTTTATTTTATCAAAATTGTTGAAACTATTTTTAATCATGAAATAATTTTTCTGTATTTATACAGAAATGTTAAATATTTCGAAATTTAACAAATTCAAATATTTTTATACCAAAAATATTTAGAATTAACAGTTTCATCTATTAAAAAATGTTGCTCTAGTCATCGAAAATTATTATTTTTAGAGTTGATAATGAGTAAAAATATAGTCAATAGAATTTACTTAATTAATATGTTTAATCTTGTTAAATTTTGTCTGTTTTGTTTTTATAAACAAAACAATATTTATATCTGTAGACAAAGCATTACAAGAATTTCAAATAATTGAAATATTAACCAATCAGAGATGAGCAGCGAATTGATACAAGTTAATTTATGTTTTTAATAAAATTTAGTTGTGAAAAATTAGTGTATTCTGTTGCATCAGTTCGTGAAAATTTCGTGTTTTTCATAAAAATATTGTATCAAATTTAGTGTACTAGTGTTTTGTGACTTAATAAATATAATTGTATTTTTTTTATAAAAAGTGCAACAAATATCGGATTCTAATTGATACAATTAACTTTGTGGAATTTTATATGTTGAAAGTGGACAGACAGTATTGAGTTGGACAATTTTATGTATGTATTTCATATTACATATATAGACATAATTTTGAGTAAAGAGTATTACAATTGAAGCTATAATAATTCTGCAATTAAAGGTGGTAAGTAATGATTTCGTTATATCATCATTTTATTTAAAATATATTGGATATACCGAGGCTGTTTACGGGAAGGGACCTCTACATTTTTATATATACATTTTATAGAATAAATTATTTTCTAATCACAAATAAAATAATCCATTAATTCGGGAATACATTTATATAGTCAATAAATTGTATTAAAATTATTGCATGTCTGTTGCTAACATATATTGAATTGAATAAATGAAAACAAAATATTTGTTATAGAGATAAATTTGCATTCGAAAGTTATATTAAGTTTTTAACAAAAATGTTATAGATTTTTCAATTTTGATTTTGGTGTGAAATTACATTGTTGCAATAACATCTGTTATAATTATATAAATATACAAAATGTCGAAAAGGAATCATCTCACAGCAGAGGGGCACAAATTGAGTGTACAGAGAAAATGTATTGTTAGCGGTCAATTTTAAATGTGGCATAAAAGATCAAAACCACAACCATTAATTTTATAGTTATAAAAGTTCTAAACTAAACCACAAACTTATAGTCGATTTCATAATATATACTTTAACTATAGTCGAATTTAAGTCTGCAAGAAAAGCATCGATTTCAAATTCTGTTTGTTTTCAATAAAACTATTTTTTTTGCCAATTTTTCAAACATCTAATGGTAAAATTATTTGTTGTTGCAATAAAACATTCCTTTTTTGTCTGCTTAAAGTCGACTTCAGTTAAAATGTTTATTATAAAACTGGCCGTTAAATTAGTAAATATATGTCATTTACTCTAAATTTACTTTTTGTGAGTTGGTTTCTTTTTGCGTAACTAATTATTGTTGCGTAACTAATTAGTGTTCTATCATTCCAAGCAAAATAAACTGTGGTAACGAATAAAAATACGGTCAATTTTAGATTTTATATACATTATTTTTCAATGTATTAACATCAAATATTTAAAAAAAATTAAAACACATTTAAAACTGAGTGACTGAGTGCATATTTTTTACGTGTAAGTAAGATTTGCGTAGTAATCATAATAGCATATATATTTTATTTGGTAAATTTGCTAATGATAATCATATAAAGTTATTTCGAATAATAATGGAGTTATAATTACATAGACATAAAGTTTACACAGGTTTTATATTTTTCTTTTCTTAAGTTTTCTCCAAACTTATAAATATTAAAATATTTTTGTGTGTATTTATCGGAATAAAAAGTAGTAACTAACACAAATATTTATTATTTCTTTTTTTAAGAAAATCATTATTTAAAAAAATTTGATAATATATTGTGTATAAATTTTAAATAAAATATATTTAAAATAAAATTTATTAGGATTTAGTTCTGTATTAATTTTAATTATAAATCGAGGTTTCGACGTACTATATGTACATCATCAGAAAAAATGATACAAATGATATATACAATAAATAAACAAAACATAGAAACTAGTTACTAGGTAACAAAATAAGTAACTAGATTATAAATTATCTTTAAATTTCTATTGCTTCTCTTATCAATCTACTGTTAATATTGATGGGGTCTTGCAATTATTATAAGATATTAGAATTGTACTATGTTAAAATATATTTAATAAATAGTTTAATTTGTCAGAATTATTCTTTAAATTCTTTAAATATTTTAGTAGTAGTAGGATTGTTATTCTTTGAAAATAAATCTAGATAATTCTATATAATCTTACGTAGAACTAAATTTACATAAAGAAAATTTTATTTACTTTTTATATGTTAAATGTATGTAAGCTATAATTATATATAATTTAGAATATTATAGTATTTTGTAATTTTATATAAATTGATTATTCTGTCAAAATATTTTTTGTTATATTTCTATGTAAAGAAATTATTGAATTTAAATTTTATTGATATTTTTTTCGTATGTTATTTATTGGTAACTTAGGAAAAACAATGGATAATTTGAATTGGGCAAGTAATCGCTTTGAAATTTTAAACCTGCTATGCATGCTTACAAAATAATTTAGTACCTAATATTTTTGTCTGCTCCTGTTAAATAACATATTGATAATTAATGTTATTCATTAAAGCTACAAAACATAGAGAAGTTACTAGACTTGATTATTACGCCATAGATAAATGTCAGAAGTACACTTTTACTATTTTATTTATGTAAATTCAGCGTTATCACTTGATAGTACAAAACGCTCTGCAGATATGTTTCAACAGCTAACTATCCAATCGGCTTGAAACTGTAAGAAGCATGCGCAGTATGTTAATTACGAGTTAATTCCACATTGCGCATGCCTCAAACATTTGCAAACAGATCTGAAACTGAATTGATGCCTGATGCAGATCTTATATAAGAAAGATATTTGTCCAATTCAATAATGCCGAAATTAACTCGTAAATTATTAATATAACTTTGACATCTATTATTGATAATATTTAGATTTCTAATGTTTCTAAAATAAATTAATCAATTTCGTTACTATTTATTTAGTTACTAAGTTTTTAGTTGTCTTGGACTTTATGAATATTTGAAATAAAATAAACAAATTTTATTGTTGCATGTTTCGTTATTTGTATTACGACTGATCAATCCAAGGGACGAATTTGGTATTATTTACTATGATTTACAGTACAGGGCTGTAGTATTTTTATTGTCGGTTTGTGACTTTTTACCGCAAATTTATTACGATGTTCTGCGAAACCATTTTCAAGATATTTTTCTCGTTAAACATAATGTAGTAGTTGTCTTTTGTGTTTTGTCCGACTTGTGTTATATACTGGATGTCCATGGAGTTAGATTTTTTTTTTAAATTTACTAATACAAATACAATGAAATTTTACAGGAATACACTAAATATACAATATTAAAATCAAGTAGCGTTTGTCTATTTATCTGGTATTTTATAACACAATGAAGACTTTGAAATTTGGTAAACAGATAATTAGGATCTTAACAAATATGATAGGCTATAAAAATAAGTGTGATTTATCGAAATAGGCTCACCTGCGTACGTGTCAGATGCGTACAAATATTATTTAGTAGTAGCCCAGGTAGTGAAGGTACTTAGGCCGAGTGTCAGATGCGTACAGCGATTTTACAAATAATCAAGTTAGTATTCAATTTTAATATTGACCAAGTTTTTATTTAGTGGTTTAAATTTAATTTGTGTAGATTAATGGGCAGGGCCGAGTTGTCTCCCAAAATTTGAAATTATACCTGAGACAAAAAAAGGTCATAACCGAGTTGTCTTCCGCGCATGGTCTCCCAAGATTAAAAGGTAACCAAACCTAGCCAATCATTTGCGCCAGTTGTCACTTGCGCTGATGAGATAAGCGCCTATATTGAATAATAACATAACTAAACCTTAAACTTTAACCTAACCTACCCTAAGCCAACAGTGGCGCAAATGATGGGGTTTCGTAGCGCAAATGATATACCACTATTGACAACTATTGACACTAATGACAACTCGACATTTCCCCAACCTCTGTAAGCATCTGACACTCGGCCTAAGTACCTTCACTACCTGGGCTTGAGCCGACCCTTATTTGTACGCAAGTGATACCAAATAATGTTTGTACGCATCTGACACGTACGCAAGTAACACGACACCGATTTATCAGCCCGATAAATAAGGTAAAATAACGACAAAATAGGTTGTTTTCACGATAATTAAATAACAAGGACGGCTAAAAGATACTTTGTACGACAGGAAAAAATATTGAACGACAATAAATAAGATAAATATCAATAAAAAAGACACACAACACTGTAAAAAACTTGCCATTTTATATAAAAACCATGGAAAATTTTTTTATATTATTTCAGTAAAACCGATGGTTTTTTTTCTGTAAAAATAATTCAATTTTGTAATTTTAAGTAAAATAATTAATTTACCATATTATAGGTTTTTTGCCGAAAAAGTAATTAAATTTACATAAAATGTACGTATTTTATATTTATATTATATAGAAATTTTCTTGTGAAGTCTGCAAATTCACATATTAAACTGGTGTAAATTAGTTGTCCCAATTTTTATATGTAATTACCAATTTTTTTGTAGTGTACAAAATTATGTTGTTTAAAATTAAATTAATCTACTGATAAAATAAAATATTATAAAAATATTGTGACCACTTCTCAAAATAAATGAAAAATAAACATTTTTATCTGATATATCTAGCAATGAGCCCGGACCAAAATCTTCAAGCGTTTGGACCTTCTGTAAAGATCTAAAAAAATAATAAAATTTAGTTTCCTTTTATTAATAATTTATAAATTTTTATAATCTAGTTACTTGTATTTTGTTACCTAATAACTTCTTTTTATGTTTTATCTGTTTATTATTTATGTCATTTGTATATATTTTTTTGATGATATACGTGGAGTATACAGAAACATCGAATTTTAATTAAAAATTTGCGGAATTTAATCCTAAAGCTTTTTTTTATTTTAAATAGAAAACTAATCTTTTATCCCAATTTATCTCGCAAAAACTTTGATTAAAATCTTTAAATGTATTGATGTAATGATGTAATGTAATTTTAGTAATTTACTTTGAAACTGTAGATTAATTAGTATCAATACACTTCAAAAATAAGACACTAGATTTACATCTCTAATAGCATAATAATAATACAAAAATTGTACATATAATAAAACAACTGAAAAAGTTTATCTTCTACAATACTATTTAGAAGATATAGGTAAATCTGTTTTTTTAACATCTGACTGTTAAAACAAAGAATCAGCATACAGAAATTTGACAGCAATGCATTTCGATTCATAAGTGATGTAAGTTCGATGTTATTTTGTTTAATCGGCAATCGGCTTAATCTTAACAACCGGGCATAAATGTACCATCAGCGCTGCTGCGGCTACAGTAAAGCTAAAGTAAAATAATGGGTGCATCGTTGTTCCCAAACAACAGGCAAATTAGAATGGGGGAGGGGCTGGTTGAATCCGTTTCAGATGTGGGGGGCCCCCGATATCGACGATCGAGGTAATAAAAGAGTTTGTGCTCAACTCTTGCAATGCCGCGCGATGAAGACGAGCCGACGGCATCGGCGCGCGGCTTCCAGCCCATGACAGAGGAGATTTAAGCTAAGGATGGCTCCCATACAACTGTCCGAATTTAAGTATCGATGATCGTAAACATCATAGGCCCCGCTCAACAGTCAACACAATTTCTTCGTCTGCCAGGTCAATGCGAGAAATGCATCTTTTGTGTGTGTGTGTGTGTGTGTGACGATATGCAAAATTTTGGCAATCAGCAGAGATGGACTTAGGATAAGTCTAAATAAATCATTCCTGATAATTGGGTTTTTTTCTGATAGTATACTGTATGTTCTAGAATCATCTGCCAATATTGTAATTTTAACAAGTTTACACACACGAAAAAATTGAAAAAAAATTGCAAATTTGATTAAATGGAACTTTTTATGGATCATTACAAACTCATCTCATATATAACATTACGTGTTCAAAAAAATTTGTCACTAAATAATTCTAAAAAAATGAGTGTCGTCAAATTTGTATAGTCCGTCACCTATAGTAAAGGATGTATTGTATATACATACATATACAATCACGCTATATGTATACAGAAAGGTGTGGCACAAACTTTTTTCCCTATCCCAAAATTAGTTTTCATACCAATTTTGGTTTTTCGAGATTTTTCAATAAATAAGCACCAATTAGGCTTCATATAACATGAATCAACTATTTTTAGCGTGCTGTCCGTTTATCAGCTTGTGTGTGTTTGTAGCAAATTTGGTTGAATAGATTTATAGGAAATTTTATATTTAAGTTTCAGACATGAATATCTCAATTTGTTCAACTTTTAGTATAGATTACATTAATCGGAAGTGGTAGTTTAATTTACTGATATCACTTTTATATATCTTACGAATATTTCGTAACATAAAAATATTTCAGAAAAATTTATTTATCAAAAGTTGCTATACAAGTAATAACTAAGTACTTTTTTTTGTGACATTTTTTGATAGACTTAATAAATTTTTGTAATTTTTTGATTCATATTTTTACCTTATTTTTTAAGTACTAATTTTGACATATATCTAGGTACGTTTTCATAAATTATAAATACGTATCATAAATTTCATAATATTTTCTCTGTTATAAAAATTTTTGTTTAAGTACCTAGCCAGTTATGTGGTTTATATAAAATTTAATAAAAAAGAAATATTTTAAACATAATTATAAAATCTATCCGTTAATGTAGCTTAATGATTTTTATTTAATTTTAATTTGTAAAGAAAAAACTGATTACTAAATTATATACTAAACTTTGTACTAGTTTTCAAATACATATTAGACCTAGTATTTCCAAATGTTGAATTAAATTGATCTTTGGGATAATTGTAAAATTACCCAATGAAATTTTGTCATTTATTCGGAAGATACATTTTTAGTCAATTACAAATTATACTTATTTTAAGAATAAATAAAATTGGAAATACTAGTTGCTAGAGAACCATTAATTTGTTTTATACAATTTAGAAATGTAATTCCAGAAAATAAATAAGTTTAACTGTTTGAAAAATAAATTTTATTATAAACTGGTAATAAATAATAAATATTGCAATCCGAAACAACGTTACAGGTGTGTATCACTGTTTCTGCAAAACTTTGTAATCATATAATTAATAAAATTATTTAATCATAAATTCACATACATTAAATTTCTACAGTCTTTAGAGAATTTGTTTCATTAATTTCATATTATGTTATTATTAGAAACTAATTTATTCTCGGAAAATTAATATCTATATGATGTTTGTTAAATGTTATAAATGAAATGTAATTCTGGTTATTATTCTTAGAAATCATATTTTTACTGTTATTTTTAAAAAAATGTTTGTTTTATTATTTTAATAATTTGTACTATTTTACGTAAAACAGAACGAACAGAAAAAGTTAAAAACAAATACAAAATTATCTATACCAAAGTTTATTATAGTAGTCAAAAATAATAATAAGAATAGGACGCTAAATATTTGATTAATTTCAAAAAAATCTACTGTAACATAATACAAAATATATTTTCATTAATTCACTTTTGAAATCATTGAATTAAAAATTAATTACTATTTTACAATTAATTATAGAAAACAAAAGAAATCTATAAATGTGCTGAATATGAATTTCATTAAATAGGTTTTATTAAAAATAATTATGTAAAAATTAATTTTTTACGTGTATATGAAAATATTAATTTATTGTGTTTTTATATAAAAGGAACTATTGATACAAATTTTATTATTGTGTTCTTCTGTTTGTGTACTGCATTTTTATAAAAGATGGCTCGTTTTGCAATTATATTTTTGTTGGTTACCATGACAGCTCTCGTTGCTTCCAATCCACTTATTCGTCCGGTAAATATAATCTTATTATTTGTCATAAACTAATGTATTTTAAATGTTAACAGTTGAATGCTTTTTTCATGTCCATACAAAGAAATATAAATTTGGAAAGCTAATATTTTTATTAAATTTTGTACTGTGTAAAATTATCATGTGCAGTATGCTGAAAAATTTTCAAATTTACTAATGTATGCCAGGGGTCTCCAAGCTATGACCCGCGGGTCACATACACGGAGACTAACCCTTTCGAACCTGCCGGTAGCATTTGCCACCGTAACATTTAATATTACTTTAATTGAATAAAAAAGTACGTTTCCATTATTAATCATTTTTATCTTTAAGTTCTATTGTGGCATTTATTTTTTAGATAAATTTATGTATTATATTTTATAAGTTTATTTTGTATCATTTAATTGAACTGTTGCATGTTTGGTGTAACTAAATAAATAAATTTGCAACGATTTCCTAATTTTTATTCATATGGAACAAACCAGTTCAAATTTGATTTTGAAGCTTCCAATAATAACAAAAAACAATTTCAATATAAAAAATTCAGGGCTGAAAGAATTAATCTTAAGTTTGAGAATGCTTATTTGTTTAATTTAGTAAAAGAATATTTTATTTAAGTATATTGGGTTTATTTTATTAAGAAAAATCAATTTGTTTAGCTATACCTATGTAATTATTCCATGTGAATATATATTTTTTAATCCGGCACATTTAGCACTTTCTATACCCTTATATGATCCATCTCTGAAAAAGTTTGGAGACTCTGAGGTATGCGAAAAACAAACTACATATATTCTAGTGGTTGTAAAAAGAGAATAACTTTTGTCATTACTGTTTTAATTTCGCAGATATGTATGTTATGTTATGATATTATTTTGAGATGTTACTAATTTTAAATTGTAGAATAGGAAAATTAATAATATTTGGTATGGATTTGAGAATTTGGGCATTAATTTGCAGTCGATTTCTGTATAATTATCTTAGAAATTGAACATAAAAATATACATACACAACAAATCTATGTACCTATAAATATATGGTACCAACTCTTTCAATTTATACAGAAATTAGTTTTTGCCAAACATTCATATCCAGACAAGTAACTTTTGCTTTATCCACATTTATAATGCCTCTCATACATGCCTTTTTTAATTTTCATCACTTGGAAACATTCAATCATACCTTCCCATCTACTCATCGGACATACACGCAGATATATCTATACTCATATATATTCTTGTAACCAAACGTTTATTTTACATTTGCTTAAGATGGCCGGCCGAATCATCTTAACTGACTAACATCAACTTTTGCAACAATATTTTTTCCAATTTCACGCAATTTCATTCATCAATCTAATTTTTTCCCGATAAAAAACAGAAATAGATTATTGATTTTAATTTATTACATGCAGTTGGAGAATGCATTCTGCAATGTTCTATGTCCGGCTCCTTACAACGGTGTAGCTTGCATCTTCTGCAGTACTCGGGCTTCGACAAATTCTAGTTCGGCAAGAACTACAGCAGCAGTTAGTAGTAGTAATACTGATGCCAATATTTCTGCTAGTAGTAATGCCAGTATACAATCTGGAAATGGAGGAGGTAGTACTACAACAACAAGTACTGAGGCTCCTTCATCTAGTACTAGTACTACTACTTCTACTACTCCTAGTACTACTACACCGGCAGGTTAAAATTAAATATGTATATAGTATGATTTATACAAAATTGTATAAATATTATTTTGTTATTCTTATTTCTGAAATTATTGTTTATTTGTTAATTTTCTCAACATATTTAGTTAATAAAGATGGTTAAACTTGTATTTACAAACTAAGCTACGCACACTGGTTACTCTGTTACTCATAATTAGGTAAAATACTATTAGATACATTTAGTTATTTACTAATTTATTTTATTTACTGTTGTCAAGAATACGAGTTACTACGTGACTAAATCTGTCTAATAAATAGTGTTTTGTTTAATTCTGTTCAGCTTAATTTTGATGATTAATAATTTTATTAAAAAAAAACGGTGTATTATTGTTAATGTAAAATAAAATAACTATTTGAAAAGCGTGTTATTTATTATTTTTTTTCCATAAAGTATTTTATTTTTGATGTAAACGTACTTGCTAAGTTATGTATGTAAATTATTTTTTTTACATACAAATCGCATGGTGTAATTAGATTTTCAATTGTTTCAGCTATTTTAAGTAAATTGCAAAAATTAAAAATTAGTCAATATTTTTTATTTCATTGTACTTAAATTTGTATATTGCATTATCGTAAATTTTGAAAATAAATTATTTCGGATAAAAATATAATATTTTAATAAGAAAAAAGTACGGCAAGATATAATAAAATAAAAATAATATAAGAAAATACTTTTTAACAATAACATATTAGTTTCTCAGGCGGTTCTTACTCGCCCAGTTTTATCTAAGTTTTTACTGTGCAGTATTAATTGCACAGTTAAAAATCTATCGCCTACAGATTTTACTCAGTACATACTCAGTTGGAAATTTTGGACTGACTGTCATTCCAGTTTCCAACAGAGGTGTGGAGTCGAGGAATCGAAGAATATTGCCGGAGTCGGAGTCGATTTTTTTTGTTTCGACTTCGACTTTTTTTGGTTAAAGCAAAAAAAATATCATATTAAAAAAGTATAAATATTTTGTTTGTAACACTTTTATTAAAAACAAAAAAAATCAGTTTATTATTTAACTAAACTATAAATATTAATATTAATACTATGTATACACACGTACACTGTAAAAAATATATCTTAAATTTATGTAATTTTACACAGATTTTAACAGTAAAATGACAACTCTTTGTAATTTCACTGTGATAATTTACATAATATTACATTTTTATAAAAAATTACATTTACAAAACATGTAATTTTTTACAGTGTATCTAACAGAATGTTTTATATTATTTATATTAAATTCTTGCTACTATTTTGAAGGCCTCATATTTTGTAATTTATAATTTAGAAAAAATGCTACTCTCTAATTTTGCAATTGAATATGGCTAAGTAGAACTTGATAAAATTTTATCTGCAGGTTGTACCGGATACGTACTTACTTCAGACAAAATTTTCTTGAATTTCGTTTAGTCTCAACTGCAATTTTGAAGAATTTATAATTTCGAATATTGTTTTAATGGTGACAAAGCTTGAAAGCAAGTAACGTCACATGCACGTCTCAATATAATTTAAAATCATGACATTTAACTTGATTTTTTTTAATTAAAAACTGTGACAGTTTGTATCAAAAAAAATTAGTGACGCAAATAATCTGTTGCTTATTTTTTTTGAAATTGATTAAAACGCGGAGACTGCAATGTTGGTATAAGACCGAAACTTATATTTCGCAAAGAATTAACTGCAGATTCAAGTATTCAAGTTTTATAATATGAGTACGAAATATCTTTAGCAAAACCAAGAACCAAGAGTTCTATATATCTTTTGACAGCTGATTGATTCGTATCATTATTGAGCTGTGTAATTTTGCATCGGCGCGCATTTAAAATTTTGCAACGGGAAATTAGTCAGTATACCCATCTCTTTACCGCTCATCGCCCCCCACCCTATATTATCTCTAGTTGTTATAACGACCCCATTCGGTACTTATTTATATTTATATACAAAAAAAATTTAACCACATACTTCGATAAATCAAACATTTATTCTGTCCTGCTTTCTTATTGAACTCACCGGCGCTTTTTTTTTTCTGCTCTCCTTTTTTTTGTATTTTGCCGCTTGTATTAATAATGAGCGGTTATTATTTTCGTATCGGAAATTTTAACTAGATTTCATATAAATATAGTAATATGGAAAAAAATTGAAAAATTTATTAAAGTTTTTCTGTGTATTAAGTTATTGAAATTGAAATTTATCGAAATTTTTATTTATTGTTGTAAAGAGTCTTACTAATACATACGTAAAACTATAATAATAAAAACATATAAATAAGTATTTTCCAAAAAAAATAAAATAATGCGTAGTAGCAAATGTAATATAAGGGTGACAAGTTTTTGAAATTGTAGGGGAAGCACCAGCAGAACGCAATTTTATAATTAACTTATTTCTGGACATTTCTGTTAGCTCCCAAAGTGGTAAATATCGAGAAATTTCAATAGGAAATTACGGTTTCATATATGTAAATTTTCGGTTTATAATTTTTATTTTGTTTTTTGTTTTTATTTACAATTTATTTTTATAACTGCGAGTTCTTACACGGTAAATAATCTATTGGATTTTGTATAAAAATATTATTTGTGTAAATATTTTCGTGTAAAAATTTACATTAATTTTGTGTATAAATTACAGTTTGCAATACTGACAATGCTTAATTTAATTTAGTGTCGTTTTGGTAATACCAGCAATTTTTTGACATTTTTTTCTAGTGTAATTTTTATTCCAAATTAGACACAGTATTGTATTATATATTTTTTACTGTGTTACTATTTAAATTTAGAGTACGATTTTTAAATGTAAAATACATATTTGTAAATTATTTTATCGATATTATTAACTCAAATAAAAACGTAGATATTGTTATAAATTTTTTTTTACGAAAACCTACTTTTCACGAATATGATAGTAAATATATGGATATTCTGATTGATTTATAACATGTAAACAACATAAATTTTTGTTTATTTATAATAAGTATGTCACATTATTTTTCATTTAACATTTAATGTCAATGCTGTGATATATCTATAGAAGTTGCCGCCAATGCAGATGTCCGCATACAGATTCTTCAACGTAGTTAAGTGTATTTGCTTAAACAAATGGAAATTCTTCGGTCCACTATGCAACAATGTAACCATGGCAACCGGAATATAACCTAAACTCGGAGAATGAATGTTTATTGATATAAAATTTACAACTTGTTCTTTCGCTTAATTATTTCTTCTTGTTTTGATTATTTTCTCTTGAATGAAATAAAACTATATGCATAGACACACACACACACACCCATACATATATATATATATATATATATATATATATATATATATATATATATATATAATATTTATTTAGTTTATTTTAAATACTAATATTTCGCCTCCAAAATTGTTGGCTTCATCAGAGAGAACACTAAATAATAAGATTATGCATGTAAACAATTTTGGAGGCGAAATATTGGAATTTACAATAAATTGAATAAATGTAACAGATTTATTATTCAATATATACCACATATCCGTTATCATTAACACACATATATATATATATATATATATATATATATATATATAATTAAATAATAATTATTCACGACTAGTATAATTAATATAGAAAAAATTATGGGAATTGTAAGTCAATTTGGCAAAAAATCTATAATTGAGATTTTTATTTAAATATCTCCAAATATCTACAATTTCCATAATTTTTCTTGTACAGTATTTATTGTAGTGCAGGAAATATTCTGAAATATTTTCGTTAAAAATAATGCTTCGTTAAAATGAAAATTCTTGAATTCTGTAAGAAATATTTCTATATATATACATATATATATATATATATATATATATATATATATATATAATTAAATAATAATTATTCACGACTAGTATATATATATATATATATATATATATATATATATATATATATATAAATAATTAGTCTTGTATTTTTAAAAATAATGGACATTTATTTTATTGTTTGGACATTATTACATATTTTGGTATATGATATGTTTGATTGCTTACATTCGAATACGTTACAAACATAAATATGTTTCATCTAATCTCTATTAGAACAAGCCCTTGAAGAAGGTGACAAATTTTTACCGAAAGTTTGGCAAAGAATCTACAATTGAGATTTTTATTTAAACATCTTCCAAATTGACTATAATTCCCATAATTTTTTCCATATTAAATCTATTGACCGTTACTTATCTCTAAATTAGTTTTATGTTTCAATCGTAATACTATACGTATTGATGCCAAACTATCTACTAGCTTGTGATTTGTGTGCCATAAAGATTTGTTAAAGTCATTATATAATAATTTACAAAGAACATACATTTTTATTTCACGTGAAAAATATAATTTATATTTTTAATGACACAAAATATTTTGCTGATTTTATTAATGTTAATTATATTATAAATATTATTTGCATTATTTAAATTCAAAAAACAAAAAGATAATATACTTACAAAAATTTCTGGGCTGCTATGCCAATCATATCTTCGTTGCAGACATCCATCCTCAGTGGTTGATGACTGAATGACAGGTTCTGCAGGGTAATCTGGTGTAATCTAAATCATCCCCTCCATTGTTCATCCCTTCTATATTATCATTAATATTGTTACAAAACATATAATTTTAAATATAAAATAAATAAAATAAATAAATATTTTATATTAAAATACGAAATAAGTAACCTTAACTTTATTAACAGTTGTAGAATAGTATATAAATAATATATATTGACCCATATGTGTCGATATAGACCACTTTGGGAATCATTACTGTAAATAAAGAAAATTTATTTCTTGGAATAAGAACAAGACAAATAATGGTACGTTTTAAAGCAAGTAGATATTTTTGTTATCGTTTTTCTTTCTTTCTCTAGTTTATGTTGAGACACACCGTATACTTCATATTGTGATAAATAAAACAAAAAATAACACTCTGGGAGTAACTTCCTTATAGAAATAAAATTTTCAATTCATCAAATATAAAAATACATAAGTATTTTTTTTATTAATACAAAACAATACAATCTTGGAAAAAATTGCGAAAATTTTCCGAAGCTACGCGTACAAGTGCTCGCGTATATAATTTGAACAAGTATGGGATGTAAAGTGTTCTTAGGTCGGTTGTGATTAGATTGTTAATTGAAAATGCAAAGAACGTCGTACTGTGAGCACATTGCGCATCGTGTTTGTGCATTAATTAAGTAATCAATATACGCGGAGAATTATAGAGAGATTAACTAGTAATTACTTCGATTATATCATATATGTATACATATATACATTCACACTTGATCTTATAGCTTGTACAATCATAAGCAAAAAAGGATTTACTCCTTATAAGTACAATCTATCAAAATTTACTACAAAAAAATTTAAGAATTTTTTTAGAGTTTGGCAACGTTGCATAAACAATAAACATGATCATTTTTGGCATAAACAAAATTTGTATTGAAATTTTTAAATATCGAATTGTAAAATCAATCGAAAATTTTATAAAAAAATATTTTTCTGTTTCCAAGTTGGCAAAACAGCAGAAAAATGAAATTATAATTATTTCGAAGATTTATATTTTGAAAATTTCTTTAAAATGAAATAGTCCACAGTTAAATTGACAAAATATATTTCTCTTTCTGTCTTAAAATTAACAAAATTGCGTAAAAATAAAACTGCATGGTACAAAGAGAAACAGTTTCAAAAAATTGTAGTGTAGCTAGAAAGTATTTTTTTTTAAAATTAATATATTTTTGTCTGAAAATTAGTTTTTCTTAAATTGTAATAAGGATCAAATTTAACATATTTATTGTTATAGTAAAAAATCTTTAAGAACTCATTATATAAAATAAAACGACTTTAGGTTTAAGTTCTGTATTAATATTTATCAATAATCGGCGTTTCGCCGATACAAATTAATATTACTTTTCCTGATGAAGACGGACGTTGAGTTCGTTGAAACGTCGATAATTAATAAATATTAATACAGAACTTAAACCTAAAGCCGTTTTATATTTACTGTTATTAGAATTTTATAATTATCTAATAAAGATGGATTTAACCAAAAAGAGACATTTGATTAACATAACATGACAATTTATAATTCTTATGATTTAGTTACTTATATGTTACCTAGTGACTTGTTGTTACTATAATGTCATTGATAAATTTTGATCTGATAAAAACGAGGGTCCGTTTTCTTCGAAACGTCGTTTTTATATAAATAATTAACAGAATTTTACGCTAAAACAGTTTTTATATTATGACATATAATTCTATAGTGTTATAGAACAATACTGAATATTAGTATTACATAAACATATTTCTTATCACTGTAACTCATTATTACATCATGTAAAAATAGATAACTATTTTTATACGATTCTAATTCATTCAATGTCACATCAAGCGTGCCATGATATCACACTTTTTAATTCACGCAACAAAAATTTCATTATTCAAATAAGATCATTAATTTCTCTCTACATTTGATTACGACATAAAAATGTCGTACACCAGGATCACTGTCAGCAAATTACCGGAATTAATAAAAATAGGCGGCCAGTAACAAATGGCTTAATACCGTCCTGTATTTTTACCTTGCGATAGGCTCTCACGGGACAAGCTGATAAGAATTTTTTTTTCGCTGTTTTTACGCACGAGATGACATTATCATTTTAGATACGAGATGGGCTTTTTACTTTGTTTACAGAGTATTTATGAAATGTATTACGCGCGCGCCTCGCTACTGATACTAATCTCTCTTTATTTCGGTGGAAGCAAATAAGGTTGGACATTTTTTTTTGAGCTCATTGCTATTTTAGTGCTGGTTTCATTTAGCGAATTAATAGAGGGATTTTAGTTTAATGAATTTACTTTGTAAATCATTAAATGAATGACTCGTTTTATTTCGTTTTTCATTTGGAATTTTGTGGAGAATTTTCGTGCAACTTGATGTATAAATTGTATGAAATAATGTAAATTTACATTGATAATTATAGTAATTTTATTATATTTTTTATTGTAATTTTATAAATTTATAATCATTTATAAAAATTGTAACATAAAATATACTAAAATTATTATGATTATTAATGTAAAATTATATTGATTTTTTTACAGAGTATGTAATTTGGTAAGTACATATATAAATATTAGTGATTGGAGAAATAGTAGCCTAGTCTAATAACGAATATTCAGTGATGAATAGTACATAGTTTAGCCGAATAACTGTTTGTCTATCTGTCTGTATAGATTAAGGTTTATAACTAATTTGATCAATGGAATATCCAACTTTTATCTAATTTCACCAAAAACATATATCTCATAACATTTTTCTCGATATATAAGTAAATAAAAATTACAATAAACTTTGAAATACTCAACATACTCAGTAGTCAAAAATTAGTGATTTTTGTCAAATGGATACGTTGAGTATTTGTATAATTCTAAATTGCTGCGTAGGCTTTAATCATTAATGATTTTTCAATTTTTGTCACGTCAATGATTTTTTTCACATACTTATATTACTTATTTGCTACTTAGCTTTCGAATTATGTATATAGGTTTACTTTTAATTAATTTGTGGTTTTGGGATTTTTTAAAAATCCATTTTGTTTAATATTGTAATGTCAAATTGATATCTGTACTGTATAACATTATTCTAAATTATAATACTTGTTCAATATTTGGTATTTATGTTTTAGATTGCTTTATTTTAGTGAAAAAATTGACTATGGCGCTGTTGATAATTGCATTGTGTTGTTAAATTTTATTTGCATTTGCATAAAAGTATTGGTCATTTCTGTCTTATGTTCATTTGTAATTTTATTTATGAACGACAATATTGTGGTTAACAAAAACATAAAATCCTACATTCTTGTATTGTTCATTGGCGTGTTTTCATTCGAGTAAAATATATATGCAAATTGTATTAATAATGTTTTTAAATTTATTTTAAATACCATTTTGTTATGTACGATATGATGCCTGTTAGATATTTCTATAGAATGATTGCAGAATTTTGATTAGATTTAATAATAAATTCGAGGTAAATTACATCATTTTTTCATATATGATATTTAAAATATTTTTATGCGAGATAAAGTAATGATATAATTCAAGTTGTTACTATAATATTTTATATTATTCAAATTTACTTACAGTTATTAAATACTAAATATAGTCATGTATTATATTGTTTTTATTATAAGTGCACAAATTTTTTTATTTAGAGACATTTATTTTTTTAAATAATACATTCAATAATTTCAAAAATTCCAAAATTTCCAAATTTTATCGTATATTGCAATTTTCATTCAAAATTTCAATCTCTTCGAAAATAAGAAATCAAAGTTTCTCTGTATTATAAAAATAATTAGCAAAGTTCTATTATTTATATCAACTTGACCTAAGTTTTATCACTGAAATTTATTTTAGTATTATATAAATTTCGTTACCTTAAATAGATTATTGAAAACGTATTTTGTTAAATAAAATTTGTGTAAGATCAACAATTTTGTAAATGATGTAAATTGTTACTTATTTGCTTAAATAAGATGATAAATTAACTATAATAATATCATTAATTATCTATAATTTTAACTTACAATCTTGAAAAAGGAAAAATAAACAAATATTTTAATACTAATTAGTAAAACGACTTGCACAAGCAGAATCCTCTATTGTTCGTAAAACAACAGTCAGCAGTTTGTCAACTCATTTGTGACTTTGTGACGGACACAAATACGTTCACAAATACACACACACACACAAACATACACATATACTCTCTCAAACACACACACACACAGACACACACAAGCCTAGGCATCGAGACACAAACGCAGACTCTGCATCAGTGTTACTGTGGCAACGGCAACAAACAGTTGAAGAGAATAACACACACAACAGAGCAAAAAGGAGGAGAGAGACAATTGACTATCGAATGACAATTGGACTATAAACACGACCCACCGTCGCTGCGCTGTCAATAAATTGACAGTCCGAATTCTAACCTAGAGATTATTTTGTCAGAATCTCGTGTTGTCAGTTTGCGCAAATTGTGCGGCGCGTAGGGGGGTTTTGATATAATGAATTTCGTTGACAGTTTGGTGGTGTTTAGTACGGTGTTAGTGATTTGTTTTCTGTCAATACTGACATTGACAACTTCAGCTGATGCAGCTGGTAAACATAAACAGTTGTACGAACAATATGATGCGCTTGTTGCAGCTAGATGCGACGCGAAATGCTGGAATCGGAAAGTAAATAAACATCAGGTAAGTCTTTTCTTGTTATGTAATTTTGTTTACACATGCGCACGGATTCAGTTGTAGTTTTAAAATTAATTCTAAAAATTATTTCTCAAAATTTTATTATTTAATTAACTGTAAATTATTGTATAACTAACTGATCAAATTAAAGATACACTGAAAAAGTTCATGTAATATTACATAAACTTTCTATGTAAAAATTACATACAACAAAACTTTTACAGGGAAAATTCTGTTTTATACGAATGATCTATGTAATTTTTACATAGACAGTTTATATAATATTACATGGATTATTTTCAATTTATGTTTAAATAGAAATTCTATAATTTTCGAAAATGTAAATTATGTAATATAATAAATATTATATCCCTCGCTAAATTTATAAATTTTTACAAAAATTTAAATAATTTTTTATAGTAGAGATACAAATATTCCGAAATTTTTATTTCAAAAAGAATTTAGAAACAAAAGTTTATCATAAACAAAAACTTAATATTTGCGAATTTTATCTAATGCTCGATATTATAATCACTTGTTAATAATTTATAAATTAAAATCTACTTTCGGAATAATTAATTTATTCCATAAATTTCGGTATTATGAAGAATGAAAAAAAACAAACTTTAGTAATAAAAATAATCTGTTTATAAATTTTACTATACATTTTGTGTGCAATTGCACATCATAATAAGGCCGATTTCTTGAAATTTTTGTTAGGGCTAGTTTTGTAATTGCGTGTTAAATTAAATCTTTATTTTTTTAATTATTTTTCAAAAATAATTTCTAATTTTTATGTTTAATTCTGAATATATACATATTAGTTTTTAGTGGAAATTTTTAAACATTGTGCTTAATATTGCATTATTTAAATTAAAAGTTAAATAAAACAGTTTTATACATATATTTACTTAATAGTAGAAGTAAATATGTATATTATTTAAATACATAAAATAATATGATGATACATTAATGTCAAAAATCATTATCTTATTACCATATTACAGCATAAAAATAATTAAAAGTTAGCTATGAGAAAACAGTGGAGCATCAAAATTAAACACGAAACCCTAATTATTTCGGAGAGGCGTGTATAAAAAGTTATTTTTTATATTTAATTTTTCTAATTCCTAATTGTTTTCACGCTATTTGAGTTTATTTAACTGTATTGTTTTAGAATTAATTGCACATGCACAGTAAATGTAATATTTTTAATAACTTTTTTTTAATTTTTTAAATTATAAAAAAATTATAATCAAAATTACTAAATGGAGTTCTTTAAAAATTTAAATTTATATATATATATATATTTAAAACCATATTGTAAAGTTTAATTAATTAATTTTAATTTCAAAAGAAAATCAACGTTTGTCCTAAAGTTTTTTTATTGATATATTTGTCATTTGCATAAATTTTCCTGATGATGATATACATAGAGTATATCGAAACGTACAAAATTTAATTGTTAAGCTTTTTTATTTTTATTAGAAATGAAGTATAATCATTCTTCTCGAATTTTTTTTATTTTAACATTACTGTATGTCAATGTCAATTATTGTACACATACATATTTACATATCTGTCAAAATTTTGACATATAGTTATGTTCAGCAATATATTATGTTACTTTGTCATAGCAATTTGAGAAATAAGTTTTGTAAATGTAAACTATTATGATATTAGGTGAAAAAATTGCCAATAGATCCAGTTAAGTTTGATAATCATAGAATTGCAAAAAAAATGTAACTGTTAATTTTAAAACTTTGTCATTATCAAACAGTTTGATGATAATAAAGTTTATCAAAACTGCAGTCACTGATTAGTTGAATAAAGTGGATTTTCATTGTAAATTTTGTTTTTTTTAATTTCTATCATGAAGTAAAATAGCTTTAGAATTAAGTTCTGTATAATTTTTAATTATAATTTGATGTTTTGATATTTTCCACGTATAATATCATCATCAGGAAAAAATATACAAATGACAAAAATAATAAACAATTCATTATAATAATTATTATTTAAATAAATTAGTAATTAATAAATTATTTAAAACTGTTAAATTTTTATGGCATATTATGATACATATTAGACCATTGTCAGAAAAATTTAATTAAAAAAATTATAAACGAATAATTTATTTTTAGTTAACTGCTTGTATTGAATCACGTTGTGAATATTATTATTTGATTTTTAAATTGTTAATTGACATATATATATATATATATATATATATATATATATATATATATATATATATATATATATATATATTTAACAACTAAAAATAAAATGCTGATATGAAGAAAAAGAAAATTTGAAGACAAAACACTATCAACACATACCAATTCGATAAGAAATTGTTTGATAATTAATTTTGCAGAAATCTATATTTAGGCGATAACATAATAAAATAAGAAAAAAAGAAAATTGAAATAATTTATTTTCTGCAATAAAATTGTTTTTGTTATTACTTTGTTGAAATACGTTCGATATAACGCGATATTAATTAAAATTAGAAAAATCTATTGAATAATATCATAATAATTCATCTATATAAAAACATTTATTCAGTTAGAATTTGTATTAAAATAAATTATTTCTGAGAAAATATAGTTCGTAATTTGAATTTATTTATGAACACATATTAAGAGCAAATTGTGAATAAATCTTAAACAAAGTCGAATTAAATTAATCTAAATTATTGTTTATTTAAATAAATTTTTTATCATTAATAATCATATTACTCGTGTTTATATTTTTATAAAAAAAAGTTTTTATGACAAATTAAGTTAAGTATAAATTAGACATTTGTATATAAATAATATAGTACGTTTTTTCTAAACGTGTGGTATAAGATTTGAAAAAAACAAATACTGTTTGTCGTGTTTAATGTATTTGTAGTAGTTTTACGTACACTGTAAAAAATATTTCTTAGATTTATGTTATTTTACATAGGTTTTAACAGTAAAAATAACAACATTTTGTAATTTTACTGTAATAATTAACTTAATATTTTTTTTTTTTATACAATATACGTATGTAAAATTATATATAGTATAATGTCATTTACGACCAGAGGAACGAATCAGAGCCCTAAAACTTAATAAGCTGAGGGTAGTAAATTCTGATTACAACAGAAAAATGTTATGCACAGTTTTAATATTAACAAAATGACATCAAAATAAAATTATAATACCTTTGAGAACAGTGATTTCTATATAAGAAGATAAAAGCCAAATAAAATAAATCAAAACCTTAGAGCTTTAAATCCTCCCTGAAGTTAGCAAAGCCATACTTGTTCAAAATATTTTAAAAAAATCTTAGAATATGTCGCAAATTAGTCGTGAAATCATTTTTTTGTCGGGCTTAATTTTAAAAAATTTCCGAAGAAAGTTAGCAAAGCTATTAATATAAAATTCATAAATATTAACATAATGACAATTGCTATAGATGTAAATTTGTCGTAAATTAGTCGCAAATTGGTTGTGAAATTTTTTTTGTCACGCTTTATTTAAAAAATTATACGTGATTTTGCCAACTTTCGAAAAAAGTTAGCAAAGCTATTAATATAAAATGCATAAATATCAACATAATAACAATTGCTATAGATGTAAAATTTGTCATAAATATATCATGAACGAACAGGCATACATTTATTTAAAAATTATTATGACGAATAATTTACGGAAGGGGCTTAAAATTTGTAGTTACACCACTGCATTTGTTATTTAAGGTTATTTATTTATATATATATATATATATATATATATATATATATATATATATATATATATATGTATATATATATATTAAAAAATATAATAAAGCATAAAAGAATAAAACGAGTTCAAAAAAAATCAATTAAAAAAAAATAGGTATAGAAACTTTTTCTTTTTTTTCTATCAGCCGCGATAGTTTTCTAATCGAAAAAGAGGTATTTAACCATTTAATCATAATGGGTACTTGATAGCTTAAAGTATACAATTACAGCATCACTTTGATAAATTTCTTTATCGTTCGTTCTTCGTCTATCCGCAGGTATTATACTCGGGGCCCCGGCTGTGGTGCCTCTCTTATTCCTCCCAACCCGAGAGATCGTTATTATAAAAAGAAATGAAAATCTAATAAGACTTTAACTGCTCGTTTAGTTCAGGTTCAGTTCAAAACCTTTTCCTTTTCGATTTTGATCAAAGATCCGATACGTGTGATAACAATAGACCTTCCGAACCGATAGCTAAATTACAGGACCGTAACGATTGAGAATTTTTTTCCCACCACTGTATTTAGTTTATTATGAATAAACTAATTTTATTTTGGTGTGTGTTATAATATATACAGGGTTGTTCATTTAGGAAGTTGCTATATATATTTATTTTATGCTCAAGTTTAATTTTGACAAATTATTATACAAAATAGTTAGATTAGTTTATGCATAATTAGATGTATTTATTTAGTCAGCATTTTTATTTAGAAATGGTTAGTATTTTGTAAGATAAACGGTCCATTTATTTATAATTGTCAGTATTATATTATTTTTGATCAGTATAGTATATTAGATTTGTCAATTCATCTAACTAACATCTTTGGATACTTTTCCTAGAAACGGAAATGTTTCCAAATAAAACATAGAAACAAATTACTAGATAACAAACTAGATTAAAAAATTTATAATTTATTAAATAATGGAAGCCAAATTGTGCCTTCACACTGATGTTATCTTTTTCTTTGTAAATTTCTATTGCTTCTCTTATTAATCTACTGTCAAGATTGTTGGGTCTTGTAATTATTTTAATATGTTCGAATTTTACATTGTGAAGATTATTTAATCATTAGATAATCTGTTTGTTCAACATAAACTTTATAACATTCGCACGGAGTTCGATATCTACCTGAAGATTGTAGAGGAATAGTATCTTTTACATTTTTTTTAAAAATACGCTGCAATTTTACGTGTGGAAAATAAGAAATTTTAATATTCTCTCTTGATAAAATAATAGTACCCAATTTTTGTGCAATTTTAAAGTTTATCAGAACAAAGAGTATCAAATATATTGGTTATGGTTACAAAATTTATTAATATTTTATTGTATTTATTTAATTTGATAATTTATATTTGCGAATATCTATCAGCGAATTTAGTAATGTAAATAAAATAAAATAATTGCTATAAAACTTAATTGCTGTATATAAATGCATACAATATTGTATAAATTTGCTAACAATAAAATTATAATACATTTGTATGAAAATAGTGTTTTGATACACTTGATTTGAATATATGATTAGATCTATTTATATTTTATGAAACTATATTATTATAGAGAGTGACCTTAAGAATATAATACTGTATTATTAAGCATAGGTGTTCAATTAGTAACAGTACACTAGGTGTTATTTATATTGCAGAAAAAGTTATATTATGTAATATAGTTACTAATATTTGTTATTATTTAAAAATTTTAATAAATACACTGAGAAATTCATACGTTTATTTAAACAAAAGTATCTTACTTCTTATGGTTCAAACACTATACATTTTTAAATGAAATGTTATACAATTTTTTTAGAAAAATGTATGTATTGTTTTAATAATCCATAAAATGGTGCACATTTTGTTTTATTTGAAGCATAAATTTGTTTAAACTTTATTCTTTTTTTTACTTGATTACTTCGAATTTTTCAATTGATCGAATTCATATTATATTTACTATGTAGAAAGAAATTATTATGTTACTAGTAAAATAATGTGACATTATTATATATTAATTTTTACAAATCACGTAATAAATATAAATATAGGTATATTTACTTACTGTTAAATAATTGTTAGTAACTGATGATTACTTGGTACACATTTTTATTTATTTCTAGTTTAGTTTCGTTTGAAATGCTTGACGAAAAAATAGTATATTATGTTACGAAGAGTAGAAAGTGATCTTTATTATGTTTAGCACAGATTGTATGTCCTCGGCTATGCCTCAATGTCATGTATATATACACAATAAAGATTGTTTTCCATTTCTTATAACATAATATACTATATCTTTCTATCAAATGCACAGTAAAAACTCAATGTCAAATTTCATGCTGTGTTATCCAAATGAGACACAAAATACACGAAAAAATACGTTTTAATTAATTTTATGTATTATTTTTATTTATTTATTAATTTTGTATTATTTATATTTTGAAATGTATTCGTTCTCACTTCTTAATTTTCTTTTTAATATACAAAATGGAAAAACGAATAACTATTCTCCTGATTCCGGATCTGTACATTAATGATAAATGACAATAGATATTGAAACCGACGCCCTTTAATTAGTGATAGAGACCAAGAAAGGAAACATCGGTTTCTTGTTAATGCCGAAAGGTCAATTCACATTTTATTTCTTCCTTCATCATTAATGTGGTACATATGGAATGACGCAAATATTTCTTTTTCAACCCATTAACTTTTCTATATGATATGATATTTATATATATATATAGTGGATTGAATTTAATGGAAAGGGACTCAAAAAGGGTTAGATGTTCGAATCAAACCTCATTTAAGATTCTGTGTTTAAGTTTTTGGTAGTATTTTAACATTGATACAGAATCTTAAATTCGAACATCTAATCTTTCCTAACCCTAACCTTCCCATTAAATTCAATCCATTTTATTACATTCTAGTCGTGATTTATATTTACATATATTACATATATACCATATATATATATATATATATATATATATATATATATATATATATATACCTATATTTTAGAATATTATAGTAATAAAATATTTCAGAACTCATTATATAAAATAAAATTGCGTGAACACCTATGCTTAAAATTTTTATTTATAATCAACGTCTTCATCAAGAAGAAGAAGAGCGTTGAGTTTCGTCGAAACGTTGATTATAAATAAAAAATTTAATACAAAACTTGAAGCTAAAGCAATTTTATTTTTGTATTTCAGCTTTGTGGAATATGCAGTGTGTTGCAATACAATATCGTAGAATATATTGTCAGTTTAAAGGTAAAAATAATCAACTCCAATTTTTTATTTGGGATAAAACAATAATTTACTTGTGAATATCTTTAAAAAAAAAAAACACTGTTCAGAATTTTATATCTTTAAAGAAATAAAATACTGTACAGAATTTTAAAACTGAACAATAAAATACAACGCTCAATAGCGATTAGACGAAACTTTAGCATTTTGTTTGTTGCCAATTGAAACTTCTTGCCCAAGCAGTTGGAACGCTTTCCATACGCAGGCTAAATTCATTTGCTTGCATTAATAGGTTATTGTCACTAAAATACGAACAAAATTTAGATTTTCCTGTAGAAAGCAGACACCAGAAGTTACTTGGTCAAAATCGCAAAATTTTGTCTAGGTCACTTTTTACAGTAATACCCACGAAATGTTATAAATGATGTATTATTAATATACATAAGTGTGAAACTAATTATTGTAAAATTGTAAACAATTTATTAGACATTGATACGTTATCAGTAACTTTTATTTTAATATTAATATATTTATTTACGCAGTATATAAAAACTCTAAGTCAATAAACATAAAAATTTGTAATTACTAAAATGTAATATCATAAAATATTGATGAGAATTTTCCCAATAAATTTACTATATATAGGTCGAATATTTATGCAAAATTAATTAAATTAAATTCGAATAATAATGTTTATATATAGAAATACAAGATAAAGGAAACGTTCTGCTTGCCTTGACAAAAGATCAATAAAAATGCACGCTCTATTTACGGAATAACAATTAAATATAATTAAAATAATAAACCGCAACGCAAAATGAATATTTAATACATTGTCGCGAATGAAGTATATGTGAAAATAATTAAAATTTATAATAAACACCAGATAAGCGTTCAAGATAAATTATAAAAATGAAATATTGTCGAGATATACAAATAAACATTAAAATGTATTAAAAAATTTGTATGAATTAAAATTCGTTTTTATAATTGTAATAAATTTAGATTTATTATTCGTAATTTAATATAGTTTTATTTATTTTTAACAATTGCACTATAATTTATAATTTTTATACAGATGAAAGAACATTTTATTGTTATTGAATATTGCTCAATTTGTGAATTATTGAGTTATACAAAATAACAGAATATACTTGTCTCAACGCTGCCACCAGTTATACAAAAAAATTATCTTATTATATTTCAAATATTAGCTATCAATTATTATACATTAACAAATGTTAACTAGATAGTTATCTAATACTGGATTAAATTTATCTCGAGTAAATATATTTTGAATTTTTAAGTTTGAGTTGTAATTGTAAAATAATTTAATATCATGTTTAAATTGGTAGTGATTTGACATTTATTACTCACACATTTTTGTGTCAAATATTTAAGTAGTAAAATATAAAATAAAGTTTTTGAATTTTAATAGGTTTCACATGCAGATAGTTGAGTTAGTATTTTCCTTTTATTATGTCACATTAATATATTATATTAATTAGTGTTAGCTTAAGAATCTATTCTGTCATTTGTACATTTTGAAATAATCTCGTAATATGCATATATAACGTGTATGTCTAATACCGTTTCCCTTTTCTCAAAGCCAAATGCTCTGCGTATGTCGTTCTGTGTTGATACTTTTATATATTATGACAATAAAACTTATGATAAATTTCCTTAGTTGGGATTTGTCTGAATTTATAGCGGCAGTTAAATCCTCTACTATCGGCCCTATCTTTGTCTCATTTTATCTATCCGTCTTTCTTTCATTCTTTCTCGCTTCAACATTTATTAATCTAATTGCGTCAAATATTTATTACATTTTCATAGCACGCACGTCTAATATATGAGCACAGGGGCACAAATAAAAATCATAATCACCCAACTGTCATAACGACTAAATTATTAATTGCCAACTTCAACTGGACTTAACTATAGTATTAAATGCCCGACCAGTGACGGTCCCACTGGGGCATTTCACTTGGGAATATTTTTTTTTCATTAATTGGTTTAAATTAAATATTTTTTACTTTTCTTTTTTTTTTGTTTATTTGAAAAAACATTAATTATACAAAATTTATTTTTTTTAAATACTAGTTCTGAAATAATACACTTTAATGATAATTAGTATTAATTAGATGCAAAATAAATTAAATAGTCGAAACTCTAGAAATTTGTACAGTTTTACTTGTAATTGTCACACAACATAAATAAGTTTTAAAATTCTAGAGTAGTTAAGCCTTTTTTGACATGTTACTATATAATACTTTATTTTTAGGTGTAAAGAGATGCTTCATTTACATACTTTATTATACATAGAGACTTACAAATACAAAAGTGCAAGACGTGATAATAAAATTTTAGTAAAAATATTAAGCAAGACTTTTAGTGCATCTAAATACATTTGCAGGTAAATTGTTTAATAATTACACATAAACAAAAATGATTTAGCAACAACATTTTAATAATTGTTAGTTATCTGATAGAGATTGTTTAGTGGAGTATTCTTTTAATAATATTTACTGAGTGATCTATAATTAATAGGATTGTAAATATAACCTGTGGTAAAAAAATGCAAAACTTTTTTAGCCGACTCATATATATATATATATATATATATATATATATATATATATATATATATATATATATATATATATATATATATATATATATATATCAGTTTCATATTTTACTTACGAATTAGTAAAAATAGAATAACTTTAGATATGAAAATTTATATTTCTAACTTAATTTTTAAGTTAAATTAACCATAAAACTTAAAATATATTAAATTTTTTATTACATCCGCTCATTATGAAAATTTATTAATTAAAGTTATACAGACATCTAGAAACTACAGACAATGTGTTAAACAATTTTAATAAGAATGCAAAATATGTATTTTTCAAAGTTAAGTATGAAAAAAAATTCAAAGATATTTCAAAAATCAGTAATTATTTCTAATAATTAATAAAAAATAATAAACTTCTAATTATAAACTTGCTTAGAATCTAACTCTACTTACGATTTTGTACGATTGATATGTGAAAGAATAGAAAGAAGAATAACTAAATCTTTATATACCAAAATCATAAAGTCTAAGACTTAGGTGTATTTATGCAAACCAACTTAAACTTACATTTCTACTAACGTTAACTTTAAAGTTAAAAAAAAAAACGCTAAAACTTACGCTGTTGATTAGTTTCGAAGTTTTTAATTTGACATATTCAAAATCGTACAGCATTATTAGTTTTATACAGTTTGTTTCCCTGATGAATTTTAGACAAAATAAGATAAAATGGTTTACAAATAAGTAAATATGCAAATGGTTAAGAATATCCAGTTATTTCTGAGGCCGGTACATCAAAGTTTTTTCAGGCAGGTTAAATTTGCCAGTCCGCTACTGTATTGAACGTATGAAAAACTTGTTGTGTGAACAGTGCATAAGAAATTTATGGATTGATAACTAAAAATTTGTTAGTATTTTTTTACGAAATAAAATATATTATTTGTGTTGTAAACATATGTTACATATGTAACTGATTCTTAATATTTTTCATGTAAATAAAAATTTCTGAATTATGAAACTACCAATTAACATAGCTTTAAAAATATATAATTTGAAAATTTCGTTAAGACTAATGAAACAATTTGTTCCTGTATCTAATTTCATTATTGTACCAACTGTTGCTCTAAAAATTCCCTAACATAAAACCCGAAAGACATCTTTGACCATTTAAAAACACCATCATATTCACGTAACATCTGGTCACTTTCTTGAGTAGGGAAAAACACACAACCAAAACAACAACTACATTAATTAATTAGTCGTAATTAATTAAACGCCATGTTATCATTTCATAAAAAGACTCGCGCAAACTAAATATTGTTAATAATGACATTATGTAGCAACGAATTATCATAATTCAAACTATGTTGCAATGCCTCTCATTTGATCTTTATCCACGCACAAAAAGGCAAGGGGCCTGTTATAAATTGGAGGTTAGGTCCCCGTATGATAGGCCTCATTTGTTTTGGTGGACTTGCTTGTTGTTAGGTTAAGTTGGCTGTATTGCGCCTTACATTTGTACCGCTAACTTCACGTTGGTTTCAATTCCAGTCTCTTTTAAAGCGAAGTTATTTTCTGATTGTTTCACTGACATGATTAATGCCAATCAAGAAGTTTTTTGTTTGTACTTTCCGTTTATATGTCGTTATTATTTTTCGTTTCTAATACCGGATTATATGTAACTATTATGTAGAGTATTTGCTTTTGTTAAAACTTTATATATTATATTAGCTATATTTGTTATAATCTTAGTTTAAATAGATATCTATTCTAACAATTTTTTTAAATGTCATGGAAATATAATGGTTATATAATTTTAACGGTGAATTCTCGTAAGTGGTGTAAATATATATAGATATAATTTAAAATTCTTATTTTTTCTTTAATTATATAAAATGTAATAGTGATCTTCAAGTTTTCATCTATTGAATTAATAGAATTTTCCGGGCTGATATGCCGTGATATCGACCACGACATACCAGCTCAGAAAATTATATAAATTCAATATAAAATGTAGTTTCCAGCACATATTATTTTAGAAATTAAATTCAAACATGCCATTTTAGAATGAAATACTAACACATATTTGATTTGATAGATTGAGCAAACCGATTTATAATTAATAAATTAATAGTAGTACATGTTTGTCATTTGTTAATTTTTAAAAGCATTTATTTAAGTTTGCTTGTTAATTAAGTTTGGGTAGAGTGCGATTTTTTTGTTTTGTTTTATAGGGGGAGTCAATGTTGAGTGTAAAATAATGGTGAAATTTATTTTTTATTTATCTTCATAACTGTCTAACAAAAAACTTTTATTGATAAATTTTCGGCGTAAAGTAAATAATAAAAAAGTTGGAGCAAAAGTGTTTGGTGGTTAAATATATTTGAGTGACATTACTCTATTATTTCTAATCTGATATAGAAGTTTTGCGGAAAAGCGATATATAAAAAATAGCACTTAATTTTCTAAAACCGCATAAAACTAAAACAATGAGTGAAAATAAACCAAAAAATTGCATAAAAAGATTATAGAAATGAAGGAAATTAGTTCATTGGTGCTTTTTTCTTCATTGAGACAAATTAAATCTTTAAAATAAAAATTAGCAAAACTTAGACGAAAGTTAGAATGTGCAACTCGAAAATAGGAATTAACGAAATACGCTTTCGTTATATGTATATATACAAGGGAGAACCCCCGAAATTTGCATGAAACATTGCACCGCATAACTTCAAAACCGCATTGAAAAAGTACGCATAAAAATAGACTCTACTCTATTGAAAAATTATAATACATACATACACAATCACGCCATGTACTCAACAGAATGTGGCACAAACTCTTTTCATCATTCCGTAATCAGTCTCCTCCAAACATTCCTATCCAAACAAGCAACTTTCGTTCCATCCACATTCATAATTCCTCTCATACATGCTCTTTTATTCCTACTACTTGGAAACTTTCGCTCACGCAAAACACTCTCAATCACACCACTCCAACTACTCATCGGACATCCACGCAAACGTATACTATCAAAATTATTCAAATAAATCTTTTTAACCAACCGTTCATTAGACATTCGCTCAACATGTCCGAACCATCGTAACTGACCAACACCAACTTTTACTACAACATTTTTTTCAATTTCACACTCATCTTACACTAATCTATTTCGTACCCGATCTCTCCTATTTACACCACATACCCCACGTAAAAATCTCATTTCCACAGCAGTCATTTTCCGTTTATGCTTTTGCAACCAAACCCAACATTTACTAACATACATCAACGTAGGCACCAAAACTGTATTATATATACTCAAACGAGCTTCTTTGGAAACACTTACATTTCTAGCAAAAGTTTTCAAAGCACCCAAAACCTTAAAATTATAATTAAACTAGAAAATTTTAATATCAACACAGTATATTTTGCGTTATTAAACCTTTTGTGTAGATTGTAATTAACAAAACAGAATATCGTTAAACAAACTATGAGAGAAATATGTGAGAGAAAGAATACTGTGGGAATCGTATATAAATAAATTAAAAGCATATATGCGCGCGCGGTTGCCGTTCTTTTTTTTTTCCATATATTTTTCGTTGCGTAAACCAATTATGGCCGGACGAATGATATCGGACTTAATAATTGTTGAATTATACCGATCATGGTATGGTCGCCATGCTGTCTTACCTTTTACAGTTTTACCGCCCGATGCACGCGGTCATGCTTGCGCTGATTTTTCTCTGATACCGTTCGCCCAACGAAACCGGAAGACAAATAAACTACAAATCCAACTCGCCACTTCAACACGGACAAAAGCTGCACTATCATTTTTTTCGTCATCTATTTATGAAAACTGATACTATTTAATAATAATAATAATAATTGTTCTTCATTTAGATATTGCTAAATTTATTAATAGATTTTCGGCGTAACGTAAATAATAAAAAGCTATGATTGAAAATGTTTGGGGTTAAATACATTTGAGTGACATAACTCTATTAATTTTAATCTGAGATAAAAATATAAAGATAAGACAAATACTTATTTCGATGTATACGTGCACAATATTTTATAAAATAACTTGACTGTTTGAATTTGACATTTACTAACACACTTGAATATAGATGAATCTATTTAAATGATACGCTAACTAGCAGATTATTTTGGAACTTAGAAATAACGTAAAGATATAACTACATAACTCCCATTTCGAATTTCGTTAAAAACGTTTACATTATTTAAATAACGCTAAACTTATTAACGCACACGTTATCATAATATCTCTCTATATCTCTCTAGTATCTGTATGCTGTATTCTTTAAGTGGTAGTTAACAATAAAATTTCAAAAATATAACATTTGTAAAATGAAGTACAATTGCTAAAATAAATAAATAAACAATCAGTCATTTTGAAGTTTAGTACTGAAAGAAATCTTCGAAAAACGAAACAAAACAAAAAAACATCAAATAAAAACAATAAAACATCGGAGCAACCAATCTTCAATTATTAAGCCGACACTAAACTTGATATCGGATCAAATCAAATTAAAAAGAATCGGTTGTAACACAAAAATAGCGTTGAGAGTGAGAAAGAGAGGAAGAGGGCGGTGTCCTTCTTTTTTCCGAGGAAGCATTGTTATTTAATCCAGCTGTCATTACACATACCTACCAAATGGGACCTCCGCCTGCTTGGGTGCTTGGTTTGGTTGAAACGTGCAAAAGAACTAGAGGACGAGTGAGTTACTCACGCAAGAAACTAAACGATATCTTGGAAAAACGGCCACGTTATTCGTTAGTATAAAATTAAAGAATTCGCACAATCTTTCGGTTGATTGTTGTGTAATTATCACCAATAATGGAGTACCTACCTTATACTTTATATCATGGAAAAATGTCTAATAATTATTGGACCAACTTTTTCTTCGTAAATAAATACCCTAGCAAACATTTTGTTAACTAAACTATTTTAAAGGGTTTAGCAAGTGATTTTAAATAGAAGCCAGAAACACTTTTTTCAAAAATCACTTTTAAAAATGAGTTGAGAATACGGGTCATTATGTTTTATAATTTTTTGTAAATTTAAATTGAATAAATAGTAAAAATCTTCTAGATGATTTTATTCACCGTATACATCAACGTACATATAAATATAATCAGCAGTTTCACGCCATAGTCAATTAATAATGAAATTAGCGGTACATGTTTTCTAGCTTCCTCTTCTAACGCACAACAAAAACCTTAAAGAAACATTATTTTTTAAACTTGTGTAATTCACACGTTTAGCTAGCTGAAAATTTTTCTATTCTTAGTAATTGTCAATTAAAATGATAATTACATTTTGATATATTTACGCTAGGGATATTTTATTGCCAATGGTTGGTGCATATGCGCACCGTAAAATATTAATAACAGTATCTTAACCCTTCTAACGTTCTTTTTGTCTTCATCTACATATTACCGATTCGCGCGATTGCAAAGTAAAAAATCTTTCATAACTTTAATTGAACGGCTGTAACTTTATACCATACATGTTATAAGTGTGCGCGGCTTACTTATTAAAAGCAATATTGTTGTTTTTTGCTTATAAATGATCATATTAGAGTGTGTAATATGCGTATATTATGAGAGGAAAAACAACGAATTAACTTTTCACTTAAGTTAGGCCACGTATACGTGCAACTATGTTATACACTGATGTTTACCAACTAACCATAATGTAATATGTTTATAAGAAATATAAATATATTTATAAAAAATAAAACAAAACAAAAAAGTATACCGACACTGGATTTAATATTATATGCTAAAGATTTTACTTTATTAGGTTTAGAGTTGCTTTTTAATTTTTTTTTATATAAATAGATTATAAATAACGTTTATAGATAACAAAAATATAATAAATTATATTGTAATAAATTTTAATAATCAACCATTTTACCAAATATTCGATTTTAATTACACTTTTTAATAGTTAAAATAAAAAGCTTTAGGATTAAGTTCTGTTTATATTTTATATAAATAGCAACGTTTCGATATACTCTACTCTACGTATATCTTCATCAGAAATAATAATACAAATTATGTAAAAACATCGATATTTATATAAAATATATGCAAAACTTAATTCTAAAGCTTTTTTATTTTAATATAATGAGTTCTAAAAAAATTTTTTACTATTTTTGTTAGTTAATTATATGACTATAAATTGTATAATGGCATAAATGTAAATATCGAATAAATAAAATTAATAATAAAATATTGAATCTATTTTCGAAAGTGTCTTTACTGTAAAAAATGTAATTTAAATATATATATATATATATATATATATATATATATATATATATATATATATATATATAATGTTACATGATTTTTAACAGTAAAATAGCAGCATTTTGTAAATTTTCATAATAACAATTTATGTAATATAACATTTTTATGAAAAAATTATAGTCACATTTTATTTTGTATTCAATAATGAAAATATCAATTTGAAAAATGTTTAGGACAATACAGGTCATGTAAGATTTTAAAAGAACAATAATTTATTTATTTATTTTGTTGATAAGTATTGTGAATATTTTACAAATAACATAAATATTTATTTTCAGTGTGTAAAACATTGCCTGGCAACAGATTTTACTAAACCCGGAGATTGTCCGGATCCCGGAACACTATCCCCGTTCGATTCTGCATGTTTGAATGCATGCCAAGTGGATAATCAGTGCCCCGGTATTTCCAAATGCTGTCGCCACCACTGTGGTGTTACCTGCCAACCAGCAACCAATCTAGATAAAGTTATCGGTAAGAACTATTTATTTATATTGTATATCTAATATAATTCGTTTGTAAAGTATACTTTTGCGTGGACCTCCGATGAATAGATGGAGTGGTATGATTGAGAGAGCGAAAGTTTCCAAGTAGTTGAAATATAGAAAAGCATGTATGAAAGGAATTATGAATGTGGTTGAAGCTAGAATTGCTTGTTTAGGTGGGAATATTTGAAGAAAATTAATTTTGGGATAGTGGAAACAGTTTGTGCCACACCCTTTTGGATTGATGGCATTGTTGCGTATGTATATATGTAAGAGATAGATTCCAACATACAAATACAAAATTATAGTACCTACACAAAAATATTCAAAAATCTTTCAGCACTCATAATCATTAAAATAACTTTTTGTTTAAAGTTCTGTATAAATTTAATTTGATTAAAGTATCGATAATATACACTAGTGCCTTCATCAGAACAAAAACTAACATAAATAAACAAAAAAAGTTATCATAGTAAAAAATCTTTCAGAACTCATTGTATTAAAATAAAACTTTAGGATTAAATTCTGTATAAATATCTAAATTTGATCAACTTTTGGTGAAAATTTGATAACCGAAAGTGGCAATTTACTGATGGAACTTTTATGTGTTTCACGAATATTTTTCAACAACGAAAAAAATTTATTTAACAAAAGTTATAACTAACAACTTTCATTTGGAACATCTTTCGATACAGTTAAATAATTTTTTTAATATTTTTATGATATACATAATTCTGTAAATAGGTGGCATATTTATGTCAACAGTTTTGTTTTTAATTACCAGGACTGCTGTAGTTATTGTTATATAAATTTTTCTATTTCATAAATTTATTTAATACGATGGCGATCGCTTCTCTGCTGACCACAGCAGATTTTTTTTTATATAATTACCGTTTGGGATAAGTTGGTAAATCTTTAATATATTATCGTTATCAATAAGTAGATGTAAATAGATCGAAATTGATTGAGTATAATCGGCTATTGGTCAACGACGGTCAAAGAAGCATGAGAGTAAATTGAGGCCTCTATTGTGTTCAGTGTGTCGATGCTTATGTTTCAGTAGCGACTCGTGAGTTTGTAAAAATTTTAACGATTATTTATATAATACTCAAAATGTTGAGATTTTGTTTTTCCCAAAATTTCAACATTTTGAGTATTATTATATTAATTTCACAAATACACTATGAACATTTATTTGTTCATTATGATTATTTATATATCTGTTTTTGTATACGAAGTATTTATTTCCAAATTTTTAAAATAATATAAAAAATACAACACAATATATCCATTTTTCATTGAGAGTGTTTTATTTGTAACTTAGTGGTGACAATATATTCATCCCTTTCGCTTCAGCGCATTAATTTGGAAATTTTAAATGATTTTAAATAAAATTTATTAGAAATTTGGCCCGTATTCCCACCTCTTTTGTTTATGAAAAAGTGGTTTTATTTTTTGCTTTCAAATAAATTTTTACTTCTATCTTTTATCAAATATGAGTAGTATTTCTATTATATATATATATATATATATATATATATATATATATATATATATATATATATATATATATAATTTAAAAATATATGATGTTAACTACGATTTAGTGAATCAATTGAATGTTATTAATATTACAAGTTTATAATTAATATTTTTAAAGTCGAAATATTAAATGAAAATATTTCCGTCATCTGGCGGGAACCGAACCCATAATCTCTTGATCTCCGGGTCTAGCGTCTGTGGTCTAACGGGCAAGACGCTCGATCGGAAATCGAGAGATTGTGGATTCGATTTCCGCCAGATGATGAAAATTTTTTCATTTAATATTTCGGCTTTAAAAATATTAAATATTAATTTTCAACATTTTATAAAAGAAACACAGATATTATTTTAACTTTAAAATTTGTATATTTAAATTCATATATTAGCTCTCTGTTATAAAATATGGTATATTATATGTGTACTTTCGGTTTTAAATTTATTAACGCTGAATGGGATTAAAAAAATTAACTAAAAAATAATGGTCAAAAATTAACTCCCGGATGGTGTTCATGTGGTTAAAATATTTGTCATTAATGTAATTTATTTTATTTTTTGAAAATTGTTATCAATTTTTTCTCTCAAGATTAATACATTTTTCTCTGGTATACATCTGTTTAAAACTCCATACACTACTGCATTTCCAATGATTGCTCATTTATTAATAATTTTTTTTCCTCATTATTTTCGTATTCTTGTGAGAACGGAACGATATTGAATAACGTTATAAAACGATGAAACT
Source organism: Clivina fossor (assembly GCA_963966155.1). Lineage (NCBI taxonomy): Eukaryota > Metazoa > Arthropoda > Insecta > Coleoptera > Carabidae > Clivina > Clivina fossor. Next base: position 28,640,355 of record OZ014552.1, on the reverse strand, counting down.
ATAATTTCTAATATAATAATGTAATGATATTTCAATTACGTTATATAATATTATAATAACTGATCACATTTCGTAAAAAAAATATTTTGTAATGTTATTCTCTATGATTTTTTTTTTTTTGAGAAAACGCTATATTTTGTTTATACTTCAATTGAAGACTCGATGAAATATTTGTATAATGTATAAACAAATAAAAAAAAACTTTATTTTGTTTTACAATTTTATTAAAAGCCCCTTTTCCTTGCCAATTTCGACAGTTAAACCATCCATCATCAGAATGTGAATCATAAAACCGAGTATTTTTATTATTTTTTATTTGTTTATATTTTTCTTTAATGTACACATTACAGATCATTTTAAAGTTACAAATTAAAATTATTTCTATTTCATAACAATTTATTTTTTAAATGTTATTTATAGCATTATGCAAATGAATACAAATAATGAATAACTATAATACGATAACGTAATGATTTGAAACGTTATCTCATCCCTGATTTTCGCAAATATAAAATGGGTACATTATTATCTCAAGCACCAGAAGTATCTAAAAAGGGTTCTGGCTGTAATCTACGTTTTTGAAACTAAATTTGTTTGTTGAAGTAACAGAGTAGGCTTTCGGCTACATTGCCTACCCCTGCTCTGTCCTACCTTGGCGAGCCGGCACTGGTACGTTTGTGTGTGTGTGTGTGTGTGTGTGTGTGTGCAAGTGAGTTAAGCTAATGAAACAGGTTTAGGCACTAAATAATGGCCTAGTTTTTATACACGCGTTGCCCACCGCCACCGGTGCACTCTGCACTCTTTGCAGCCGAATACACGACATACCGCACCAATCCAATCGGACATTTTGTTCAATACATCGAATTATCCCAACACATAATTGTAACAGTTTATATACATATGAAGAAATATATATAATTTTTATTAGAAATTATAATATATGATAATAAAACATAATAAATCGAAAAAAATATTGATAATTTATTAATTTGGCCAAGTACAATATAAATAAATGACTAAAATAAATTTGTTAATTAATAAGAAATAAAAAAGGTTATTATTTATTAAAAAAAAACACTTACTTAGTTTCATAAAAATATTTTAATTAAAATAAACTGATTTAGGTTCAAGTTTTGTATTAAAATTAATCTATAATTTTATCAGAATAAACTGATTCAAATGACATTACAGTAAATAACAGATCATAGAAACAAGCTACTAGGTAACAAATAAAATACAAAAATCACAAATTTTTTTCACTTTACTGTTAAAAGTATCTTAGTCAAGTAAAGTAATATAATAAGAATAAGATACCGAATTTATTCTTCCACTACATTTTGTTAAAGTATTAGAATAATTTTAAGATTTTTACTTGTAACTCCTGATGATGACCGAAAGGTTGCAACGATCGTTGTAAGATTAAAATATATTTTGTGAAATTAATCAAGTGTTTTTTATTAAATAATAATAACCTTTATCATTATTTATATTTCTTATTAATTTTTTAAAATGTTTCAGCAAGTGTCAACCACAGAAAGTGTAAATGTTATAAATTGGTTATTTCTATATTTATTTATTAGTAATAAATTATATACTCTAATATTTATAACTTTTTCCGATTTATTATATTTTCCAGAAATTATTCATAAGTACCTATTAATCAAATTGATCGTAAGTATAGAATTTTATCACCGTCAATGGTTTTTGAGACATAACAAAAAAATAAATAAATATGCTGGCGGCTCAGTTCTTAAAAAGCAGCTGAATATTTTTTAAATAAACACTAATTCTAATTTAAATTTTGGTTATTTCCGATTTTATTTTTATTTCGGTTTAGTTTCAAATTTCAGATAAAAATATTACCAATAAGTTGTATATTAACAAAAATCAATTTACAGTAAAAATATTTTAGTTACATTAACAATTCCCGGAAATTATACCACATTGGTTGGTGTTAATTTTTGACCATTATTTTTTGGTTAGTTTTCTAACCACCATAATAAATTTAAAAACTAAAAGTGCACACAGACAGGGCTAGTGCAAAAATAAAACACAATATGAAATTAAATAAACAAATTTTTCAGTTAAAATAATATCACTGTCAAAATAAATATTTAATTTTATCTTTTTCGATGTTAAAACTTAACACCTAATACGAACCACATAAATGATAAACGTTTACACCGTAATTTTTTCTACTGTGTTCGTATATAAGCAAAACAAAGACCCGTATTTCCACCTCTTTTGTTTATGAAAAAGTGCTTTTATTTTTCACTTTAAAATATATTTTTACTTCTACCTACCTCTTATCAAAAATATGATTAGTATTTGTATTTTTGATATATTTTTTATATCTAATATTATAAAATTCAAATAAACTAATTAAAATTGCTTAATAAGTAATTTTAAGTAAACGTCAAAAATATGATTGATAAAAATAACTTTTAAAATTGAGGTAAGAATACGGACCAAAGTGTTTCCATTCGTTATCGCTTATTGAAGTCTCCCGTGTACTTGAGTGAGAATTAGACGTCAACAGACGAACCTCGTGTGCGCGTAAATCCGATCCATTGAGCATCGAATTTGCCGGTGTGCCGCGCGGTGCCCGCTCTCGCGCACGGCGGTCTATCACGACCGCCACGGTGTTCCATCAACAGTGTCCGAGTGCGCGCGGTTAACCGGACGGGGGATTGGTAGGAGGGGGGGGGGACGCTCTCCCGTCCCGCAAAGGGGGCCGCACGCACGTTTCAGGGGACCACCACGGACGTTTCGCCAACACACTTCAATTAATATAATGACGTCCACATGACTGACTAAACACCACATACCTATGCCACGACACACACACACACACACACACAACCAGAGGCGCCATGTGTGAGAAACTGAAACGAACCAATTGTGTGTGGTGTGTATGTGTGTGACTTTTTGCCGCCCTCTTTCTCTCTTCCCCCCTAAAACCACCGCACCCGATGGGGTTACGCGCTTGATGGGTCATCGTCCATAACAATGTGATCGCCGTGATTTGGTTTTTCGTTGATCGAAAAAAAATTGTTGCGAAGTATTTTATTATCCTTTTTCTTGTGTTATAATTTCGAATAACAGCGTGCAAAATATAAGTCAGAATTTATTTAATGTTTGTCCTACCTAAACTACAATACAGGCATCATTTGAAACTTAGCAACAATACACGGAAAATCAATTTGTTTTTCGAGATTATCTTATTTTTTATCTCACTTTACTATTTATTTTGCTAATCAAATATTCTGCAACTTTTTTGTATATATATATATATATATATATATATATATATATATATATATATATAAACTGATATATTTTTTTACATATGTATGTCATTTTATATTTGCATTAGATCAGTGGTTCTTAATCTAGCGTTCCCGGAATCTTAAAAGTTGGACCAAATACTTTTGAAGACGTAGAACAATATAAAAAAATACCATGTAATAGTAGTTGTTAGATATTAAAAAAATTTATGTTTGTTTAAATATAAAGATTTTCATTTCAAAAACTTTGTTTAATAAATGTTATTGAACAACAAAAAAGACATGTAATTTCATTAACATTTAATTCAATTCAAATTATTAGGTATACTTTTTATGATTTTTGATTTTTATGAAAATATTTATGCGACTGAAATTTTTTTTATACATATATTCCTAACCTAGTAGCGGTTAAAATTGAAAATATGTATCAATATTTTAACGCTTTTAAAAGAAATATTCTTAAATTCGTTTTACATTTTCTGAAATACTCACTCGTTTTTAAAAACAATAAACATTTTTTGTAAAATAAAACTGCTATAGGTTAAAGTTCTGTATTTAATCGACGTTTCGACGAATTTAACGTCCGGAGAAATGAAAGATTTTTTACTATTTCTATTTGTTTTATTATAATTTAAGTATGCCAACAAAGTTTTCAACTAATAAAAAAAGATTAAGAACTGCTGCATTAGATAATATCTATATGTTTTACAATTTCTAATACATTTATTAATGTCTCTTATACAAAAATAACTGTAAATTTTATCTTATATAATGTATTATTTTTGCATTATAAATTTTGTACATATATCTTTATGACAACGTGACAAGTATAGATTATATATTTGTTATGTGCAATATATTTAATAATTTGAAAAACTGATTTAGTGTTTTTTGTTTGTATAAAATGATATGATTATCTAAAACTCTGATATGCAACCTATCTCTGTTTATTATTTCTTTTCTTTTCTTTTTTTTTGACCAATTACGAAATATTAATAAAATACATAATTTAGAAAATAATAATTTTAATTCATTCACTTATAATTTACTATATACACATATGTATAATTTTACATATATACAAAAAAAAATAATGAAGAGATTTTTTACAAATTTAATTAATTTTATTATTGTACATAAATATCTTGAAAATTCCGAAAAATTGTTTCGCGGCCTCACGGGTTTGACTCACAATTGATTTGTAATGTACATTATGTCGGACCTATCATACTTGGTGAGTACGTACTCCGGAGTACAGGGCTACTATGAAAAGACACCCTATCACGTCTTGATTAACAAATAATCCTGCTAACGAATAATTCAGCTTACAAATATAATATATAATGCGTAAAGCAAAATTTTCACATGTTTGAAATACGTACAGGGTACATGTAACTAATTTAAGAACATTTAAAGTTTTTGTGTATAATTAATGAATCTTTAACTTTTTAGTTCTTTAGTTGCGAACGTGGTGGAACAGATTAAAAGATTTTATATTGAAATTTATTCAAAAAAAAATAATTGGGTTAACAAAATAATTCGTACTACGATTCACTTTATGGAACGAATTAAATTTGTTAGCTGTGTTACTATTATATTTAAGTTTACTCTTACAATTAACGTATTCAGTGGCGCAACCAGGATTTTATCTTGGGGGGGGGGGGGAGCAATATTTCATCTTGGAGAAGCAAAAAAAACACAAAACGGTCATTACCTTAAAGCAATAGTACTGTTTTCAAACTGTAATTTTATTGGGGAAGGGGTAATTTGTACGAAAATTTCATATAAACAGTATTAGATCAAAAAGGTACGATTTAGGCAATCTATCTCTAAATTTAGATATGAAAAACTTCTCATCAGGATATAAATTTATTTTAATAAAATCTGAATATTACAAAACATTTTACTATTCACATTTGAAGTGCCGTTTTAATTGTTTTAAATTCTGAACGTTATAATCGAGCCAGATTTCCACTTTATCTTACATGAATTGAATAATTAATAGTTTAAAATAATGAATAATGGCTCAATATTTTGAGGTAAATAATTGTAGCGTTAGAATTGACTGCTGAACATATGACTAGACGAATAAAAATTGTGCTAATTCTGCTAGCCTTGGGGGGTGGGGGGCGTCCCCCCCCTGGTTGCGCCACTGAACGTATTTAAATAAAAATATTTTTTCTTTTTGGATTATTGATTGAAATGAGTAATTTGATGTCATAAAATATTAGATATATTTTCTAAACACATTTTACAGTATGCAGTGTAAACATCTAATACTGGTTTTACACGATGCATTTTGCTATACAAAAAATTATCAAATTTTCTGTATTACACGATCCAATATTCGGTTCTAAATAGAAATCTATACAGAATATTTTATACACGTGCATGCTCAATTTGTCCGTGATAATTTATATAGAAAAATGTATGTATTAGAATATGTCTTATGTTTCATGCATTTTCGACGCAAAACTAAATGCGCATCGACAGAACCGTCTTAACAGCATTATTGACCCCTGAATAAACCAGTATACTGGGGCCCCTACGATAACTACAGAAATGAAATATAAATGGCACATAGAATTAATTTATAAGTCAAATATATTTTTACGAATGGCAAGTCAAATGACATACACAGATTAGAATGGGGCCCCTATGTTTGTGGGGCCTCCGGGTCTAGCGTTAAGACGGCACTGCAACATCGATATTAGCAACGTCAAACTCTCATTTATGTGCACAGTTTTTTTTTTTAATTTTTAATTTAGTTGAAGCAGTAAATATTATTATTGATGATAAATAAATTGTCAAAATGTAAAATATCATTGGGCATGTGTCTGTATACTTCATTTTATATCGTGTAAAACGTATTAATTTTATATATTTTCTATAGAAAACTTTGTGTAGAAAATTGTATCATGTAAAGCCAGCATAAAAGTTCAGTTTCGATTATTTGGCCACATCCTATTATTAAAATTATAAACTATAATGCAATATAATAAAATTTATGCATCGTATCAAAGACTGGACCTGTTTCACATCATCGCCAATGAATAAAGAAGCAATATTTTAAATTTAAAATCATGTTATACAAACATTGACTGATTTAATAAACTATAATGTTATCGTTTTGCGAGCAATATAATTTAAATTTAATACAATATGATGTTGTTGTTTTTTTTCTTCTCGTTCGTGTTTTGTTTTTTGGTGTGGTGCGCGCGATGCAGTATATTTGGTCGTTAAACGATTGCATTTATCTGCGAATAATGACAGGTTTACAGTTGAAGTTGTTTCACAGCAGGTTACTTGTCTCGCATCGCACGCATCGTTGAAATCTCAAACTCTTCGTTTAAGTCTTCCTTTACGTTCACTTACGTTGCGTTCGCGTTGGCTTACTTCTTATTTATATATATATATATATATATATATATATATATATATATATATATACAGGGTGTTTCACAACTTAGAGCAAAAAATTAAAGGGTATATTCTGTACGACGTGCTGATCATGAAACAAAAAGAATTTTTTTAAAATTCGCAAAGTTAAGGGTAGTTTACTTGAAATAGACATTTTTTGAACCACTGGAGTAGCATACGTCATAGAAAGAAATATTAAATGAAATTAATTATCAAAGAAACATTATGTAATGTTAGTTTTATTTAGAGACAATAATTGCTTTGAATACAAAATAATTTATAATATTAATGCATTGTATTATTTAATATCAAGATAATTTGGGAAATAACATACCTGAAGCGCAAAACTACAAATACTGTTCAAAATTTGCACCATTCATCCCTACACACATTGCAGCACGTTGAATTAATGACCTAGTACAGTCTTGACACGAATTTTGTTCTCGTATTATTTCTGCTGAATTTTCTATTCTCTGCCTAAGTTCTTCTTCGTTTTCCGGCGCATTTTGGTTGTCGTAGACGAGGGATTTAAAATGACCCCAAAAATAAAAATCCAGCGGATTTAGGTCAGGGGATCTAGCAGGCCAAGCTACAGGTCCACCGCGACCAATCCACCTGTCCTCAAATACTTGATTTAAATGTTCTCTTACATTATTTAGAGCATAGTGTGATGGCGCACCATCGTGCTGAAACCATGTCTGCTGACGCACATTTAAAGACACATTTTCAAGTAGTTCTGGCAAAGTATTTTGTAAAAATAATAAATAATTAGCTCCAGTCATCCTATTTGGTAGAATGTACGGCCCAAGTAATATTCCATTAACAATACCTGCCCAAACATTTATGGAAAAACGATGCTGAAAACTGCCCCGTACAACAACGTGTGGATTTACTTGACTCCAATAATGAGAGTTATGATAGTTATGAACTCCCTCCCTCGTAAAAGTAGCCTCATCAGAAAATATGATGTACGAGGGGAAATTCGGATTTTCAGTGTGTTTTTGTAAAAGCCAGTTGCAAAATCGTACTCTAAACTGATAGTCAGGTTCTGTTAGCCCCTGTACCCGTTGAAAATGGAATGGGTGGTAGTTTTGATCTCTTAAAATTCGCCATACTGAACTATGTGATACTCCTAATTGTTGAGACGCTCTTCGGGTACTAATAGTTGGTTCAGCATGTACAGCATCTAAGATATCATTAACCATATTGTCGTGATGATGCTGGCGGCCACCACCTCTCCCACGATTAGGTTGCACATATCCTGTGTCTCGAAGGCGCTGGACTATCCTCACAAACGAACGGGGAGTGGGTAATCGGCGTAAAGGATAACGTTCAGCATACAGACGTCGTGCCAATAACGAATTTTGCCGTGCTTCGCCATAAATTGACATCATGTCCACTAATTCACTGTTACTAAATGCATTCATTTTAACAAAAACTACACTACACTGCTATTCACTGTAAAATGAGAACAGTGCACCAGCAAAGATAATAATAATTAACAGCAATGTCGACGAAAGACTACCTACCCACTACCTATCAAATTAAATTAAATTATTAATTAAACTATTACACATTTTATTAGTATTAGATATTACGTAAACAATTACTTTCATTGTAGACGATTTGAAAACAATTATTAAAAATAACTATCGACCAGTGGCAAAAAAAATGTTTGCTTGAAATACGATGCAATTTTTTTTGCAAATTTTAAAAAAATTCTTTTTGTTTCATGATCAGCACGTCGTACAGAATATACCTTTTAATTTTTTGCTCTAAGTTGTGAAACACCCTGTATATATATATATATATAAATTAAACCGTTGCGTTACGTTGTGTTGTTTGTTAAAATCATTTCAACGGCATTTCATATTAGTTATTTTATGAATATATTGTGGAATTTTTGTAACGAAACTAATGCACGAGAAAATTAGACATGCTCGAATAGTTTTTAAAAATTTTCATAATATTTTGGGAATTATTATACTTTAATATACTGCAGAATAAATATTGATATAGCAAACTATAATATTTTAGCTGTTAATTTATAAATAAACTATTTTTCTAAAAATTATGTCTCAGTTACCGCATTTTATAATAAAATCGAAATTTTAATCATTATTGAAATCAATCAGAAAAATACACTGGGACAAATAATAAAGTGTCAATAAATATTTATTACTGAATTTTTTAAATTAACATCAAAGAAACGTATTTCTCCGTGTAGTTACTTTGAAAAACAAATTGATCACATACATGCAGAATCACGTCATGAGCCCGAAATGGTGTGACACAAACTTTTTTTACAATCTCGAAATTAGTTTTCTCCAAACAAGCTACTCTAGCTTCATCCATATTTATGATACCCCTTATGCATGCTCTTCTATTTCTACTACTTGGAGACTCAACTCCATTTACTCATCGGACATCCATGCAAACCAATTTTTTTTTTAAATAAATAATTTCCTCTAGGTCTTCCAAAAATTCCCAGCGACGTATCCGTATCGGAACGTCGTCGTGGCCGTACCCTGATCGTACGCTGGCACACAGGTGAAGGTTCCAACCCTACACCGAACACCGGTCAGACACTCTACGTGCTAGAAGAACGACATCATGCCGGCAGACACTTCACCGAAAGCCGACTAGGTACATGGACACCGCGTCATCGTAGCATTCGATCCAGTGCGCTCTTACGCAACCTGGTCAAACCTGGACGATGGTATCAATTTCGGGTAGCGGCTGTTAATGAGAATGGCACTAGGGGATGGAGTGATCATTCTATTAAGTTTATTACTTCTCTCGGTAAGTTAAAAAACATGAACAGAAAAGAATGTTATTCAAATATATAGAAATCTTTTTTTATGACTACCTCGGCATTTCAAGTCGATTGCAATTCCTAGATGGAACATAGGGGCTACATGCTCGAGAAGCTAAACATATAGTTTATTAACAATTTTTACTTGTATTGTTAATAATGTGGGTCATTAGCCCACAGCCAAGTAAGGAACTTACAATTTATAGCGGGTTCCGAAACGATATTCGATATCAGTTTAATGGAATAATATTAAACCAGCAATATGAATAATATTAAGTTTAATTTCTGGATTGAAATTAGTAAATTTTGTTAAAATTTTTAAGTTGAACAATTACGATTAAAATTTTAAGCGGCTTGAAACAATAAAGTTAATTTTCTAAAAACAGGATTGACTTATGAAGACACTTTTATTTATTCGAAATAAATACGTCAGATTTTAATTTCAAGCGACTTTAAATGCCAAGATAAACATAGTTAATAATAATGATAAAATAAAATTGCATGCATTTGTTTACGAACTTAAATTTTCTTTATTCATTTGTATTTTTTTTTCGTTTCCTCGTCCAGTCATTTTGAAGATTCTTGCTTGGAAAATTAGTTACTTTCAAAATACAATATTATTTATAATGTTACTGTTTTTGTTACTGGGTTTTGTTAAAAAGAAGTTCAATTCAATTTAATTGTTTTTTATAATATTTATTTTAAATTTAGTTCGAGGAAACACTTATTTAATAATAGATCAAAGTTTTGAAAATAACTTAGCATGTCAATTTTTCAAATACATTTTTCATTTTTTTTTTTCTTAATTTTCTAATCTTAGAAAAATCAAATTTTCTGTCTTATATTTTCTGTCGCTAACTGTAACGATACTTTTAACTTTTGTACTGAAAAATTAATTAAATGGCACAAATATTAGTTTAAACCAGCGGTTTCTAAAATGTGAGCCACAACCCACTGGTGGGTCATAAGCTACTTTAAGTGGATCGCGTTAAATATTAAAATATAATAGAAATATAACAGAAATATTGAATTTATTTGTTTAATACATTTATATATCAAGTATATTCAATATAAAAGGTAAAAGTAGTGTAACTTTTTTATTTTATTCAATCCTTCTTCCTTTTTTTTTAAATATATGTATATTACAAGCGAATGGGTCGCAAAAAAAAAAATTATTTTCGAAAGTGGTTTGCGACCCATAAATTTGGAAAGTTTTGACTTAAACAATAAAACATGAAAGGATATAATTAATTTTTTGTCACTTTAAAATGTCTTCGGATCAGTATTATAAACGTTGGTTAAATTTAATTTAGAAATAAATGCATTTACTCTATAAAAGAGGAAATAAATTTAAAGTAGTGGTATTAATGATAATAATTTAGTAGTACTGTTGAAATAACATTTATTTTTAATGTTATTTAGTTGACATGTGAAATAAATTTTTAGAGCAATGTTATGAGCAAATCTTATTTAATAATCAAAAACTTTGCATATTGTATATAGTGCAAAATTTTCCATATTAAGGTCTTATGTCGAATTTATAAACAAATATACTACGCATATCAATTAACAATTAAAATATGTGTTTCTTAAAAATATAATTTAGGTCCTCGACCACCGGCTGCGCCTCCGAATATGACGGTAGGTCCGTTACATGTCGCTCCAAATGGCACTTTGTGGGGTGAGCTACGATGGAGTCCCCCCGCTTCAGATTTACCAATTCAACGCTATAAAGTTTACTGGAGTCGCCGATTGCATGGTGCAACAGCATTGAATTCAGTACTGGTACAGCATCAAACTGTACCAAAGGTAATTTTTATTATTTAATTATATTTATCTGTATCTGCAGTTGTTGTCATATCAAATTATTATTACAATTGACCATCCGTATTAGTTTATTTCTCTTTCTACTAAGTGGTGTGAAAAAACCGCAAATTTTATGCCACTTGCATAGTGCAATCTTAGGTTTTTGTTTTGTTTATGGTTTAATGATGGGAAAGAAATAACAACACCATGACTTAAACCTAATATATATTAGTAGAGTACGGTAGTAGAGTATATACTATCTCGTTAATAGTATAATATAAATGTTTTAAAAATGTGAAAGACGAATTTTTTATAATTTCAAAATGTTTAGATTATACCAATAACGAAATATTCGTAGTGCGTATTCTACTACGTGTACGAACTCTACTAATGTGTTCTAATGGTTATAGGTAACATCAAAATACTTATAACTCTAGTGTCGCCACTAGACTATTGTATAATAAATAAAATATAATGAAAAAATATTCGTTTAAGATGCTCGGAATATTTTATTTACATTTGATTTAATACATTAATAGAATACAATAAATATTTTCCAAAAATCGTGTATCAGATATCATAGCCAAGTCATCGCCATTTTTAAAATAATATTTATTTTGACAAAATATATATTAATTGTTTTTTTTTTCATTTTTATAAATATAATTTGTATAATAAAACAGAAAAGACAGTAATTGCCTAATGCATAAATATATAACTATTACTTGTATATAAATGTAAAAGAATTATTTCTGTATTTATAAAAAAATTTCATAAATAACACACATTGCTAAATAATAATTTCTAGATATTCGCACAATAGGTTTGTCCGATTGACTCTCTTTATGTAACTGCAAAGTGAATAGAACGGTCAAATACTGACGCTGCAATATTCCGTAGACGTAAAATAGTCAATCGAACAAAGCAGATTTTGTAAATTTTAACATAGCAACAACTTTATTAAATTCCATAATGTTTACATTATTGATTAGTTTTATTTAACAAAAAGTTTTAAGAATATTGTAATGAAAATGCACAATATCTAATAATCAATGCGTATTTTATATATCAACTCTAAAATTACTTCAATAATTTATCCTTCTAATAAATATCGATTAATTTATTTATTAAAAAATAATTTTGTTATTATGTATCTTACTAATATTAAATCTTGAGGGCTCTAATATTTTTCTTTTTTAAAAAAATATGTTTTATATAAGTATGTTTTTGCCAAAGTTATCATTTTTCTCTGATGATTATAATACTGTATAAAATAAAAAAATATTTTCATCCGAATTGAAACAAACTTAAAGTAAATTAATTAATTAATTTGAAACGAAATAAAACTTTTCTATATGCTAATATAATTTCTACGGTCCACATTCACAAGCAACCGTAACTGTAAACGTTTCAAAAGTCCAACTTTTTCTCAAACTCTCCGGTAAGGGTGGACTGCTAAGTTCCTGATGCGGTTTCGTTGCGAGCGTTGGCTCACCGGCATCGCGATGTCTTAGCACATGTACACGATAGAAACGTTGATGACAGCGGTACATACCTACTGCCCCGCATGTATCCGAACTGCAAACTGCAGTGGGTAAATAGCGTGGATAATAAGCTCGACCTAAGTCGAGCAGACGATAATGCGAGCCACAACTGCATGGTAGCGGTGACGCGGACGTATGGAAATAGGGCACGATGCCAGTTGTCGGTTTGTTTGATTCTATTTGTAGAAGTTTCTGGAAGAAAAAGGAATCATTCAATTAATTAATAGGTTGAATGAAGAGACATAAATTTTATATGAAACAAAGGAACAGATGTAGACATTTGTATTAATGTAAAAAAAATAATAAGATGTTTATATTTCATTAGATATTAATTGTTAAAATCATACTTTTTCTCGCAATTTTCTCACTGACTTGTGTAACATCATACTTACATTCCCACCGTTTTACTAACCCAACAAACAAAGCTACTGTTAAATATTGTTTTATATGTTATTGTGAATTTTTAGTAATCTTCAAGTTTTCATAGCCGGTATTCATTGAATTTATTGAATTTTCTGGGCTGGTATGCCGTGGTCGGTCTATTCTCGTCGTAAACGTTTCACCATACATCGTAAATTAGATCCTCAGTGTTTGGTGACTTTCACCAAGTACTGAGAATGCGATAAATGGTAAAACGTCTGCAACAAGAATAGACCGACCACGGTATATCAGCCTAGAAAATTCTATAAATTCAATAATTCTTTAGATAATAAATTTTTTTTTATCAGGATTCTTACAAATATGTAAATAAGAAAAAAATGGTTTGAAATTGCACGTATAAATACTTTAATACTTGTGCATTTCAGAACCTTTGCTTATAATTTTAACATTTATACTTTAAATATATTTGTCAAACATACATCATTATTTAAAAAATTAAATAAAAATAAAAATTTTCTGGAAAACTTACAAATTTAATAACAATTAAAAAAATAAACTTACATCAAAATTCATCATCATCTCACTGTTCGGTTTCCTTTTTAAGGGAATTTCATTTATTTCATTAAATTTGACTGCATCCTGATTATCTTTATCAAAATCGCATTGTCCGTCAATATTATTACAATCATTATCATCCACAAATTTTTCTTGCTGTTTATTTTCTGTCATATCTATTGGCATATATTGTCCATTCCAATGAATAATATTTTGCCAACGATGATTTCTTGCATTTAAAACCAAAGAAAAACTTAGAATCAAGAAAGTTACAAATAAAGTCTGAAATATTGAACATCAGAATATTATATATTTGTATTTGCAGTGCTGTAATGCTAGTTGCATATATTACCTTACAAAATCTTTGATGTACCATGACTGTATAAGATGAAAAATAATTGGGCACTGTTTATTATTTCGTAAACAAATCCTATATATACAAGAACAAAACAATACTATCCATTAATCCATTGTTACGCCCTTACAGAAAATATCTTAGCGCATTAAGAACGATATTATATTTCACCTGTTTTGATAGCTGCGATCTTATTACACACATGTTCTATATTTAGCAAAACGTGTTATTTATGTAATTCTAAAATAAATTTAATATTTAATGTATATTCCGTATTTTACAGGACCAAACAAAATTCGAAATAAAAGATCTTCAAGCAAACTCTTTATATTTTCTTCAAGTTCAAGCATTGGCTCAATTCGGAAAAGAAAGGCTAAAGGGCGAAAAAGCAGCTCTTGTCTTGAATACAACAAATCATACAAATGGTATGTATTTGAAGAATAAATATAGTAAGGTAAAACTGAATTATGTTATAGTTACAGAAATTCCTAATTCAGCAGCATTGACTGATAACAGTGAAGAAAACGCAAAAAGTAAGTTAAACAGCAAAGTCGATGGTTTACACATACAAAGAGTGTTTTGGCATCGAAATAAGTTACTAGCAAGAGTAGCATGGAAAATGAAAAAACCTAATGCAAAATACACAGTCACTTGGTGGGCTGGTCCCTGTCAAAATACCAGTAAAATTGTTTTATCTCATTTACAAATGGCTGTTACAACAAAAGTATGAAATTTAGATTATATTTATTTTTATTATAATTATCAATAATTATTTTCTGTACAGGCAACACATTTTGATATCTATAATTTGGAATTCAAGTGCCGATATAGAGTTAGTGTTAGAGAAGTGACATCAGAAGGAATGAAATCATTTCATGAAGCTTCAATTACATTTTCGACATCATCTTGTAATGATTTAGCAACAAAAATGCATAAAGATAAACCAAATTGTTCACTATATCAAAATTGATGATGATTTAAGGAGGGTTTGAAGAAATTACTGAGTATTATATTTTTGTAATATTCGTTTTGTTGTATTAATTATGTTAACTTATTATTTAGTAATTCGTTTGTTTAGAATTAATACATAAGAACATTTTTGTATACATATAATAAATAGTTTTATAAAAAGAATTGTATTTAATAAACCCTTGTATTAACAATATTGTTTAGAATATTTTTATAACGCAAGATTTTTGAATTATATATCATATTCACATAAAAAGTGTATTTATTAGCATTATATTTATATATTTAATTTTAAATCATATATTTTTTATAAATAAATTTTAAAACATTAAAGTTATATTCAATATTTTATTTATTAAATAAAAGTTTTTACCGTTTCATATGCACGATTTTATTAAACTGAGATCTGTATTTACGCTTGTTAACCTAAAAATCAAAATGGCGTTGGATGTCTAGTGTTCTGCACTGTTCTGCACGTTTGTGTTGACAACAACAGTTTGTTTTGTGGTTTATTTCATTAATTTAATAAAATAAGCAGTAAACATGTCCAAAGAGTTTTATCTTCGATACTACGTTGGTCATAAAGGTAAATTCGGACACGAATTCTTAGAATTTGAATTTCGGCCTGACGGCAAACTACGCTATGCAAATAATTCCAATTACAAAAATGACACAATGATCCGTAAAGAAGTTTACGTTCATAATTGTGTAATGGACGAACTGAAACGCATAATTTTGGACTCGGAAATTATGCAAGAAGACGACTCATTGTGGCCGCAACCAGACCGTATCGGAAGACAGGAATTGGAAATTGTAATTGATGACGAGCATATATCATTTACTACATCCAAAACTGGTTCACTTGTTGACGTCAATCAATCCAAAGATCCGGAAGGGTTACGATGCTTCTATTACCTGGTACAAGATCTTAAATGTCTTGTATTTTCACTTATTGGACTCCATTTTAAGATCAAACCTATATAATTTTGTACGTGTAAGGTAATTAAAAAACATAACCATGTATTACTGAATTTATTTGTAATAAAATATATAATTTCACAATATTTGTTCTTATTTTTACATATATTACAATATTAGATTAATTTATTATTTACAATATACATTTATATATTTTATTATTAACAACCTAGCCGTCGTTTTACTAAATTATAAAAATCTACAATTGAATACCAGGTTTTTTGTGTACATGTTTTATTTTCAGCGGGTTCGGGTACTGGTTCATTTATAACAGCATTATTTGATTTAATTTCGGTAAATACTTGATAATATTTTACACTATTATCCTTTTGAATATCAGTCTTTTTACGTATAATGACTCTGTAGTTAACAAAATTATCATCAGTTAAATATTCGTTAACTTGACTTAGTGGAATTGTAATTTCATTTGTACTCGGTAACGATGCTAAAATGTTATCTTCATTCGCAATTGAATTTCGACAGGTTAAAGTATTTAAAACAAAATCAGAGAACAGTTGAATTTCGTAGACGTATTGATCGGAAACTTTTTCGCATTCGCATGCGATATTCCATCGTAAACATTGCGCTTCTGAGTCATACTTTTGAACAATGACGAATATCGTTTCGGTTAAATCGATCAGATAAACATTTTGAATACCGATATTCGATAAATTAAAATATTTCCATTTCGCTACGTTCTCTCTTTTCATCCAATAATTATTCGGATGACGGTTACAGCAATGTTCGACCATATCTTTCGTCAAGCCTCGCCAAGTACATTCGCCGTATATTTGACCGATAATACATGATGCTTCAAGAACTTCAATGTCTTTGGTGCATTTGTGTAGACTCAATTCGTCCATCGAGAACTTTTTGTGACATTTTTTGCAGGGAAATAAAAGCAGGGCGGTTAGCGTCTCTAGATGGCTGTTTCTCCGATTTGTTAGCGGGCCGTGACAAAGGGGGCACTCTGACAACAGTTCGTAACACAATTCGCAGATGCCATGGCCATTTATACACTGCATTATCGGCGGCTTCATGTATTCGAAACATACCGGACACACTAATGTCGCCAATTCTTCCGTTTGAAGACTCACTGTATCACAATTATTACTTATCGACGATTTTGCCGACTCCATTTTGATGGAAGTTCATTTAATAAACTGATAAAAAAACGTTCGACTAGTTCATTCTAACAAAAATTTAATTTAGCATGTTATTTTTTATCAGTTTTTAGATAATTAAGATAAGATACTGTGCCAATATATGCGCATAGTTTTACATTGAGATATAAAAAGACAATGATTATCTTGTTTTATTAACATTCTTTATTGAAATTTTTATTACAATAAAAGTTATTAATAACATTTTATATTATTATTATTATAAGTCGTAGTCGTCTGGGTGATACAATTCTGTTAAAAGTCGATAAACATATGAAGGCGCATTTCCTCCCCTAAAATAAACAAAAATAAAAACATTTTTTTCTATTCTGTCAATTATCTTAAATATTTTTAACATTAGCAATTACATTTTTTTACACAGAATTAAAATCAAAAGTACTGATATATGAAATTAAATTCAAAAATAAAAAATATTGTAAAATTACATCGTATAGTTCCTGCAATTTAAGAAAGGATAATTAATAAAATAATAATTGTTTTATTCTGAACTTAAATAAAAAAATAAAACCGCCTTAGGTTATAGTTCTATGTTAATTTCTGAACTGAAATATTTACTTAATTAAATTGTAAAGTAAATCTGGTACCGATACTAGAATTTAATATTAATTATCTAATATTCTTTCTTACCATGCAGGTATATTATAAATATTTAACAATATAAAATTCCAACTTACTGATGTGAAATGAACAAGCAAACCAATTCGGGTGGTACATAATCGAACACCGGATTATAAATATGTACTTTTGCAGTTATTGGACCAGCCGAATAGGGTAAGACAGGTGCAGGAGATGAGCAAATATTAAACGCGTCCTGTTCGTACGAGCATAAGTGTACCGGATTTAGTTTGTACATCGGTGCAAGAACCATCACTGGAACGGAATAATGTTTGGCAGCCAACGCCAGAGCGTGTGCCCCGCTACCAGCACGTAAGCCCCCATTTGCCATGACGGTGTGTGTACCGATGATAACTTTATTTATACGTGCCATCATTGCAAAAACGGCCGAATCACATATTACTGTTGTTTGAATGTTGCTTTTACCTAAATTTACTGACATTTCGTGGCCCTGAAATGTAAGATTAACTAGTTTGGCAAATTGTCTATTTTTCTTTTTCTATTTTCTGTTAACAAATAATAATAATTATTTGTTTAAAATTGATATTTTTATTATATTTTACATTTCTAATCATACATGAAGCTAAATATAATCTATTGAAAATATATATAACTGTTTTAAATGGTAACATTAAATAGTAATATTAATAGATTGTGGTTGAATTTTCTATCATTACTGTTTTTTTTAATACATATTTTAGTTTTGCTTAATTTATTATTCTAGTCATTACATTTAAATTTAAAGATCTTTAGCTTAAAGTAAACTTTAAGTGAACGACTTAAGTGTATTAAATGAAAGTGAGCTTAAAGTCTCATTCAGAATATCGTTCTAATTTTAGTTTTACACTAAAGTACAAGAATTTGGCCAATTCAAACACGATGTACAAAACTAAAAATGTGTCAAGTGTTTGGATTGATCAAATTCTTGTGTTAGCGCGAAACTAAGACAGCAATCTGAATGAGACCACTATATTATAAATAAAATGATCAAATTAAAAATTTCAAATCTTTAGCTGAAAGTTATTTTTAAAAATATGTTTTACCAAACATTGTGGTCCAGCTTCAACAACAATAACTTGAAATTTCCTAGTTTTAGCAGCGGATTTTAAAAATTTTTCAACTGTATTTGATTTGCCAAATGTCATAATGATTTCATTTGAATGAATATGTTCAGCAGCTTGACTTGCTATATTATCGAGACTGAAAATAGAAATTATAACATTTTCGTTTGTCGTTTCATATAAAATAACAGTAAATACCTTGTTTCTAATTCAACTTTATATTCAGCTAAATGATCAATTAAAAGATTTTTCAAACTCGGAATTGATTCGGAATAATCCAAAGTACTATAATCGGGACCTGCTGTCAATAACTGATGAAGTGACTGCTCTCCTTCGACTTTAGAACTCTAAAGAATTTAGTAAATTTAAACAATAATTATAATAGAAAAAGAAAATTAAACCATAACCTGAAATTTAGCAATATATAATTCTCGAATAATTTTCAGAACATGTCTTATTACATTAGCTGGTACAGCTTCCTGGGGTAAAGTATTTAATATTTTTCGTGCTTCTGCAGCAAGCAGAGCCATTAATTCTCTAAAAAAATTATTAGGACATAAGTATTTAGTTTACATCATACTGTAATATAATGTTACTTTGCTGTATTCCATTTTCCATGTGTAATAATATTTACTACTAAATCTTCCGTTCTTTCAGCAATATCATATGAACATCTCAATTTGCTATAAAATAAATAGTATATAAAACATAAGGTTTGGAAAACATAAAGTTGAAAGTTTCAGCTGTAGGCACTTGGTGAAACATTTTAATAAAAATAAACAATAAAACACTTGGTGTAAGTTTCACTATATTTATTTGACTTAATCGATTTCGGCTTTCTAGGCCCTCATCAGAAGTTTATACAGAAATTTCTGTATAAACTTCTGATGAGGGCCTAGAAAGCCGAAATCGATTAAGTCAAATAAATATAGTGAAACTTACACCAAGTGTTTTATTGTTTATTTTTGGAAAACATATGTAATATTTCATACCCGTGTTTTATGTCACTAATTAAATGAATCATATCGTTATTTTCACTTTTTGAGGGCATTTTAATATAATCGATGAACGAATTAGTATTAATAATTATAAAATAATTTAATTTTATATACGGATTAACCTTAAAATATGAAACTACACCAACGTCAAAAATTCTGTTCTGAGTATTATAATACAACTAGTGTCATCTATCGCATATCTATCGTATATACCAAAATAAATAAAGGAATATGCCCAATATCTACTGCATGTATTTTTATTTTTCAATAAAGTATATTTAAACAAATGAATATTATTTTATTTTATCTTTCCATGTTATATTTACATATTTAAATATCACCTAAATTTTTCATATTTTATTCTAAAAAGTATCCAAATTTATTTACTCATATGTTTAAACAATTGCATACATTCAGGTGTAAAATATTGAAATTTGTTTTTAGCCAGTTCTTTTGTAATTATTATACAATATTTCAGGTGAATGAAATATAATAGTTCCAAATTGAACTCTTTAATTCAGTGCATTTTGTTATTTTTGCGAAATTTTTTGAGATGTTTGCAATTTTAGGTTTATTAACTTTTACATGCTTTTACATACTAATTTGATAACTTTTCATATATTCATAACAATTTCGGTCTTAATTAATAAGTGGGTTGTCTTTGGGGGCTGATTTTTAGATATGTTATAGATCCTGGTTTATTAGTTTATAAGGAGACGGCAAATTTTGTTATTTTTACGAAATTACCAACAGTTTCCAAAAGTTTGTAACAATAATTTTATAAATTTTTACACACTTTGATAACATTTATATTTATATTTATTATATTCATAACATTTTCAGGTTTAATTAATAAGGGGGTGTCTTAAGAGGCTGATTTTTGGATATATTGCAGTACATACCTAATAAAATAAAATAATTTTCCTTAAACCACAAAATATTTTGTGAGATATATACTACAACATATCCTAAAATTAGTCCCCTGGGGTCCCCCTTATTAATTAAACGCAAAACTATTATAAAAAGTTAACAAATTTGTTTGTAATAATTCAAAAACTAAAATTGTGAGTATTTCGCAAACGGCTGCAAATTTCGCAAAAATAACGAAACCTTCCCGAAACACTTAATATTACTATTTTCAATCCCAACTTTATACGACCCTTTGCTATTAATTATTATTGTTTGCAAAAAAAATTTTTAATTGCAAATATCTCGAAAACGGCTGGGAATTTCGCAAAAATAACAAAATATTCCGCATTTTACAAATACTAGTCATATATGGCCGTACTACAACATATCCAAAAATCAACCCCCTACGGCACTCCCTTATTAATTAAGTCAACCCTCAAAACTGTGATAAAAAGTTAGCAAATTTGTGTATAAAAATTCAAAAACTAAAATTGCGAGTATTTTGCAAACGGCTGCAAATTTCGCAAAAATAACGAAATCTGCTCTTCAACACTTGTGTTGCTATAACATTTTCAACCCCCAACTCCGTACGAGCCCTTGACTATTATTACTATTATTAATGTTTGCCAAAAAAATATTTAATCGCAAATATCTCGAAAACGGCTGGCAATTTCGCAAAAATAAGAAAATTTGCCGTCCTCTTACGAACATCTGATAAACCAGGTACGTACTACAACATATCCAAAAATCAACCCCCTAGCACACCCCTTTATTAATTAAGTCAAGCCCCCAACAAAACTGATAAAAAGATTGAAATTGAAATTTTGGTGAAATGTATGTTTTCTTATTGTTAAATAAAGTTCGTTAAAAACAGATGCTGTGTTGTATTTATGTTTTTCCCAATTTCATCCCTTAAAATTAGTTAAAATCTTTAATCGCAAATATCTCGAAAACGGCTGGGAATTTCGCAAAAATAACAAAATTTTGCCACCCCCTTACAAACCATTATATAAACCAGGGACGTACTACAACACATCCAAAAATCAACCTCCTACGACACCCCCCTATTAATTAAGCCAACCCCCAAAACTATATTCTATATTTTTATCAGAGTAAAAATATAGAAAAAATCTCAATTTTTTTCTTGTTTTCTTGATCCAATTTACGCTTTCCTGATACAAATCTTGCATTTTAGGCTTTCCTGATACAATTTCGTTAATATCTCTTAGCTTATACATTTCCGCAATGCACTGATGTTAAACTGGTTGCCAATAAGCAAGTGATACATTTTGATGAATTGATACATTTTGATACATTGATACATTTTTACGAGCCCTCGGCTAGTAATTATTAATGTTTGCAAAAAAAATCTTTAATCGCAAATATCTCGAAAACGGCTGGGAATTTCGCAAAAATAACAAAATTTTGCCACCCCCTTACAAACAATTGAGATAAACCATGTACGTACTACAACATATCCAAAAATCAACCCCCTAAGACACACCCTTATTAATTAAGCCAACCCCTAAAACTATAAAATCTTTAATCGCAAATATCTCGAAAACGGCTGGGAATTTCGCAAAAATAACAAAATTTTGCCACCTCCTTACGAATTCGAAAATAAACCAGGTACGTACTACAACATATCCAAAAATCAACCCCCTAGGACACCCCCTTATAAATTAAGTCAAGCCCCCAACAAAACTGATGAAAATATTCAAATTGAAATTTTGGTGAAATGTATGTTTTCTTATTGTTGAATAAAGTTCGTTAAAAACAGATGCTGTGTTGTATTTATGTTTTTCCCAATTTCATCCCTTAAAATTAGTTAAAATCTCTAATCGCAAATATCTCGGAAACGGTTGGGAATTTTGCAAAAATAAGAAAAATTTGCCGTCCCTTTACAAATTGTTAGATAAACCAGGTACGTACTACAACATATTCAAAAACCAACCCCCTAGGATACCCCCTTATTAATTAAGCCAAACTCCAAAACTGTGATAAAAATATAAGAAAAATTTCAATTTTTTCTTGTTTTCCTGATAAAATTTCGTTAAAATGTTTCATTTTACGCTTTCCTGATACAAATCTTGCATTTTACGCTTTCCTGATACAAATCTTGCATTTTACGCTTTCCTGATACAAATTTCGTTAAAACCCCTTAGCTTATACATTTCCGCAATGCATTGATGTTAAATTGGTTGACAATAAACATTCCCAGCAAGGAGTTATTTCATTTTTGTGTTTCATTTAGAAAGACAATTAACCTATAAATGATTTTGGTTTTCTAAAATTTTTTTAAAGAATATTAAACAAATTTGACAAGAATTTTGACAACTTTGAAAGATTTACTAAAATTTAATGGACGCGCTGTTATTCTTTTAATATTTGAGGAACTGGAGAAAAATCAAAAATATAAACAGTTGTTTGTTTAAGGACTATATTGAAAAATAAAAAATACATGTAAAAAAAAAATAAGTATAATACGTAATGGTTAATCACATTGTTAACTATGTGATTAAGTTTGCAAAACACACTTAATTATCTTGTTAACTTAGCAATGTAATTAATTATGTGATTAGATGTTCAAAACACACTTTAATAATTTAAATAATTAAAATGTAAAAATTTCATAAAAATAAAAATACAAATTTAGTAACTTAATCACATTGTTAACTATATGATTAAGTTGTCAAAACACACTTAATTATCTTGTTAATTTAGCAATGTAATTAACTATGTGATTAGATTGTCAAAACACACTTTAATAATTTAAATAATTAAAATGTAAAAATTTCATAAAAATATTTATTTAATTTTTTAATATTTGAGGATTGGGAAAAATCAAAATACACAGTATTTGTTTAAACAATAAAAAAATACATTTATTTAAAAATAAGTAAGATATTTATATTTTCCTCGAATTTATATCGTGCGAAATATAAAATCAATTCACAATATTTCGTATGCGGAAAGAGATCAACAGTGACAGCTTTTTTGGGTAAAAATAGATCGCCATGCATTGTCCTGGATTCGGAACGACTTAAATCCAAAGAGTTTTTGTAAGCTGCATTCGAATTGCACGATATATAAATGATCTTCTTCAACTTCTTCATCTTCCGTAGCTGGGCGATTGTTTTGGTATTTGAAACAAAACAAAATCGTATTTTATATTATTACCGAGAAAGAGTTGAGAAACAAATATAGTGAAAGAAGTTTGACCGAAGTGTGAAATAAGTTTGACCAATCCCATGAGTAAATAATTATTTAAATACAAAAAAAATAATTAAGGGATTAAGATTTCAAACTGAAATTATTATATAAGTTACAGCTAACAATAAAACTATGTTCTCCATATATTTTTTTTTATTTAATACACCATTGCTTTAGAATCATATACCTAGCCTATTGTCTATTTTCATAATAAATATTTGGTTATATTAATTTGCAATCTTGCGTGTTATTGATAGGACAATACAATATTGATTTCAAGTTTACATTTAAAACTGCTGTGCCAAATAATTTTAAAAAAATGCTATAGAATAAACGAAAATATATTCCAAGACCCTAATAATCCGATAATCCGCTGAAGTCGACTAGCGGTTGACCGGCGTGCAGTTTCGTTATTTAAACTTGGGATTTTTGACGGCGGCGTGCAGTTTATGTGCTCCGGGTTATATAACGAATATGATGATCAAATTTGAAATATATATATATAAATAAATATGGACTATCGTTACGGTCGTAAACTATTCTAATATTTTAAAGTTTTTTTTTTTAGTTTTATTTTCTTAGTTTTATAATTTTTAATCAATTTCAAATTTTCTAAACAACAAAAGCCGGAAATTGTATTTCAGTAAATTGTAAATCTTATAAATAAAAATGTGTACTCTTATAAATTTGCTATACAAATTTTATAATTTCAGTAATTTCTGATTTATAATATAGTAAAATATTTAATAAAGAAAAGAATAATATTTTTTTGGTGGTTTGTTATTGAATCACAATAAAGAAGCAACTGTTGTACTAATATTAAATACTATATAACGTATTTTTCGGACCATAACACTAAAAACAGACTTCATGCATTTTGCGTTTTGTATAAAATAAATATTAAAATATTAGCTGTTAGATAATGTTATTTTCTTCTGTAAATTTGTTTCCTATATTGTTTGAAAAATTCTAGCAATGCATTGTGAATAATGACAATTTGCAATAATACATTTTCTTATATAAAATGATTTTTATCTATTAATTTACACGTATAGCTCTACTTATTACCAAGGTAGGAAATGTTAAATTGCGTTCTTGATCATTATTTTTTCTTTGGTAACAATATATTATAGATTTTTATGTTAATTAACTAAAACTAATACCGTTTGCATAAAGTGTAGTTTACAATTATTTTGCATGAATAGGTTACTTTCTTTCGATCTTTATTGCAATTATTCGTAGGAGTAGGGATATAGTAAACAAAATTCCCGTTTTGCAATGTTTCGAAAATCATTTCTGATTCCATCATTGTGCAATTAATAACAATGTTTAAACAATATAAATTTATATTTCTTTTATTTTTTACTATTAAAACAATCGAACAATCTTCGGCGATTATTAAAACTGAAGAACCAAAATTATGTACGAATAATTCTTTAATATTTTGGAAATCGTTAGATATCTGGAATATTGTAAATTTACATGCAAAATTTAAGTTACAACCGACACAAGATCTCTCGCAAAATTGTTTTTTCGAATTGGAAACGTTTTTTGAAAGTGCCACAAATGGTTCATCGTGGGCAATTCAAAGTAAGTAATTTTTTTTTTCTAATCTCTCGTAGTTTTTTAAAATTAAATTTATAAATTGTTTTATATTAACAGCTATTTAAGATTGAATAAAAATTTCAAACTAATCTATATTAAAATGTATTAACAAAAAAATTTGCAAAAGTATTTAATTTTCATTATGATGAAATTCCAAAACTAAATGCAATACTAAATGTTTGGTATTTTATAACCTAAATTTTTAAACAAAATTATTAAATTAATTATAAAAATAAAAGAATATACAATAAAATAATTCAACTTCGAAACAAATGCTTAAAATATGGTTTAAAGTTGTCATTAGAAGTAAAGAAGTTTATTTTGATTAGGTATTTTAAAATATTGTTTTCTTTTTTAAATCTTTTATATTCGTAGTATAGAATATATGTCAAAAACAAGTATAGTAAATAGTTATTGAAATATTAAATAGGTTTTCATATTTTTGTCCAATACAGTGACAGAAGAATCGTTTTATTAAAACATTGACGTAAAGATTAATACATTATAATTATTATTAATTCACTTCAAGGCTTCAAGTAAACTATATAAAAATAATCAATTTACAATAGACTTTAATCAACAAGAAAATTATTAATATTTTTTAATCAAATTTTACAAAAACATTATTTAAAATTTTGTAAAATTTTGTAAATTGATATAACAAATGTTTTTCTTATAATTTTAAATATAATTAGCAGTAAAACCTAGATTAGTTCAATTCAGAACTGTTTATATTTGTAAGAGAAAAGAGAAATAAAGTAAACTTTAATGAGAATTAAATCAAGGAAGACTTTTTATTTTAACCAAATAAAAGAAAATAGCATTTGGATTTAACTTACACCTTTCTCCTTTTGCTATGAAACAAGAAAAATAAAATTAAGTTGTATTATGGATTAAGATGTGAACATTTATATTACAGTTATAGAAATGATTATTATCTATATTTGTATATACCGGGTGTCTCATTGAAATTACCATATATAAAGATCTCGAGAACCATTATCGACATAATGGTTAAAAATAAACAAAAATTTTCTTATTACTTAAACAATAATGTTAGCCCGGTAAATTATTCGGGTAAATAACTTATAACGGATAATTTATCCTCATTTGCTACCTACAATGTTACCAGTTTAAAAACCGCGTCACAATTATTATTAAATTTGAAATATACGCAAACTTTTATTTTTCAAAATATTTATATGTTTAATATATAATTTTATTTGTTATACATAATAAATATACAAGATGAATTCTTATGACCTTAAAATTTATTTTGATTTTTCAGTTTTGCAATAAATAATTATAACTGTTCTTGTATCATGTAATTGGTTTGATATGAAGTTTATTTTTTATTTTAATTTTTTTGGGGTAAGTTACAGAAAAGTTACGGAAATATTTCCGATATTAATTACCGGTAATTTAAATATTATAATGATGTATTATAATTCTCCAAAAAAATTTATAGATATAAACAAGAACTCAATTTTTGTGTAATGCTACCTTATAGCTATTTTAATTTTAATTGTAGATAATTTTAATTAAAACTTTCTCTAGGCAACTTTTTATGTAAATTTCAATAGCGTATGATAAAAATTATCTTTGTAAGTAATTTTCTTCTAAAATTTTCGATTACTTAATACTTTCTTATTGAATGTTACATCTTTATGAAAGTAAATAGTAATAGAAATTACTTTCTTTGGCAAAACTAGATTATATAATAATTTAAATTAAAAAAAAAAAAGTGATCAAAACAATATTTGAAGCATGACAATTTACAGTAATTGAATTTATTATTCATTAGTTTTATATGCATTATAACACGTATAAGGTAATTTATATACTTGAAACTTGTTATACATCGATAAATATAATAATTTATGAAAGTAAGTCTTTAACTACATAAATTTGGTATACAATATATTCAGGAAACTTTACGCTTCCGACAAGTGATTCTCGATTATATGATATAACTTGATCAAAACCCGAAAAAATTTATTTATTTCTAGATCAAGTTCCTGGACGTATATGTATTTAAATACAATTCGAAAGTTACATTTACGGATTAGAATATTTGATATCATATATTATATAACCAGGTTATTTATATGGATGTTTTATGAAGTTGGACGATCTTCCTTTTTTATTTGTTTCTATCACAGCAAACTTGATTTTGTCTAGTTTCACTTCCATTTTGTCTTAATGTATTTTACATATAATCGCTGCTAATGTTATTTATTTATGTAAGATATAAAACAAAATATAAAATATGAAGATAATTACATTTGTAATTTATGTTTATATTTTGTTTAAAGTTTATTTATATTTATTTTAATTTACTATTAAATGAATCAATTATAGTATCTTTCTTACTATAAATATATAAATATACATACATTGTTTATTGCATTTTAATGTGACTATCTGACTATTAATGTAAAAACTTGAATATTGTAAAAGTAGGAAACTAAAATATACAGGTTTTTTAAAAAGTTGATTTTTGCTCTTCCAAGTGACTTTTATGTTTAAAATACATTGTAATTTTAAATACTTCCTAGATAATATAACATTGTCACTTTTAGATACTAAAAGCAAAATTTGGTTTATACATCAGATTGTGTTTTTGCTTATTTCTACAATTAAACATAAATGGTGTTTTTTATAAGTATTTAATATTTTTATTATAGCTTGCATATCTAAATCTATAAAAAGCTAAATAGAACATTTGAAAATAATTACAAATAACGTTTTAAATACTGCTATTATTTAAAAGTGCTTATAAAACGGACTGTAATATGACCTATTTTTTTAATGAAATAATATAATAATATAGCCCGTTAACTTGTCATTTTATTTATTATTAAAATATGATCTTACTGTGGCGAAAAGTTAATAAATTATATATATATATATATATATATATATATATATATATATACGTACATACACAATCACGCCATGTACTCAAAAGAGTGTGGCACAAACTCTTTCCACTCTCCCGATATTAATTTTCTCCAAACATTATTTTCCAGACAAAACTCTAACTTCATTCACATTCATAATACCTCTTACACATGCTCTTCTATTTCCTACTACTTGGAAACTTTCGCTCACACAAAACTCTCAATCATACCATTTCATATACTCATAGGACATCCAATCAAAAATCATAAATTTATTTTACATGTATGTTTAAAAAGTTTAGAGAAGTAAACTAAGTTTTATGAAAAATATTTTCTAGTATTAAAAATTTTGTGCCACTAAACTGATATTGGATATCTCTAAGTGGTTTGTAATCCACTATAAGCTACAAGCTAATGTAAAATTAAATATTTGTTTAATATAGTAAAAAATCTTTCAGAACTCATTATATTAAAATAAAAAGGTTTTAGGATTTAGTTCTGTATACATTTTAATTAAAAAATGACATTTCGACATACTTTACGTACATCATCATCAGGAAAAATTATACAAATGTCGAAACGTCATTTTTTAATTAAAATTCATATACATAGAACTAAATCCTAAAAAGCTTTTTATTTTAATATGTATTTAATATCTTTTTCAAATATATAATTTTAATTTGATAAAAAATATGCGATATTATTTTTTTTTTTTTTTGCGAATTATCCGGTATATATATAAAAATGTTTTTCTTTTAATGTTTAGTGTACGATGCCAGTGGAAAATACAATGGTGGATTATTTTCTGGATCGGAATTTTGGTTGGGATCATTTTCACAATGTAAAAAGCTTGAAACATCACGTAATCGGAAACATAAAATGATGGAAAATGAAATTTTTTATCGAAAAACAGCTGAACGACGTATAGTAAGTGATGATGTAAACAAAATAGATATTTATTCAATACCGCCCTATTCTATTCGATTTGCCGTCGTACAACTAAACTTAAAAAATAATACAATGTGTCAACTGTCCCCTGTATTGGTAAGTGAAAAATTATTGATATTTTTAAATAAAAAATTAGAAATATTTTCTGTAAATAGCAGATGCATTTCTTAAGTGACCAGCCAATATTTAGTTGCTTACCATCTTTTTTTACACTTATTGACTATATAACTATTACTGGTCCTTTTTTATTAATTAAATAAAAAGTAAGTTACTTAGGGCTGGTTTCTTCATTTACAAATAAAGAGTCGAATAACTATTCGTTAGATAAATGTGTATATTTTTCCATTGATATCCGACAAATATATTTATTCGATATTTTATTCGTAAGTGAAAAAACCGGATGTTAGGAAATACAGGTACTATTACCATAATAAATCATTAAAAGAAGTTGTTTGACTGTTAAATTAGATGTTAAGACACATCTCATAGAATTTGTTTTATTTTATTTTAAAAATACTTAAATTTAAAAAAAAAACATTATAACAAAAAATTGTAAAATAAAAATTAAACTTATCTTTAAATATTACTGATAATGATAATATTAAAATCACAATAAAATGTTAGAAATTGTTAGTTAAATAAAATATGTGATTAATGACAATAAATTAAAATTTGAAAGTTATGATCAATATACTTGTAAACAAAATTGCTAAGAAAAATTAGTTACTTATCAAGAATTGCTTCTCAGTTATCAGTCTGGAGTACACTTATGATATATTATAATACTATCATTTTACCACATTTTATTTACTGCTCTAGTGCTCTACAATTTCTTTTTATGTGTAAAAATAAAGATATTGATAAACTTCAAAAGCTTCAAAATCGTGCTATGAGAGTAATTTTGCAATGTGGTAGACGGACTGTTAGAAATATTTGAATGGTTAAAATATTAAACAATTTGTCAACTACAATGTACTTATTTTTATTCACAAAATGTTAACAAATAAATTGCCAACATATTTAGCAATTAATATAAAATACGTTTACGAGACACATAATTATTGTACTCGTCAAGTTCAGCAATTATATATGTATATCAAAAAGGCTTCGACAAGTCAGTCTGTATTTGTTATGCCCGATTTCTTCACTATTTATTTAGACCTCGATTTTCTAAACTCCGATTAAAGTTAGCCGGACAATAACCATTTGTCGGATTTCTTCACTCACATGCAGGGTTAACTAATCTACGATTCGAAACTCCAAAAAATACATTTGGCAACGTCGCAAATAAAATTGCAGCTAGCGTCATACGGATTGTAGTGTCATTCTGTTTACGTCAGTTTTCGCTGTGATAGTTTTTCCTTTGTCTTGTGTTTTTACATTTTTCATTATTTTCCTGTTTTTCTTCAAAAATTCCTGTCTTTAGTTTGTTCTTTTCCTAATTATATTAATCTTTGATTTTTATAAACAAAACTGTCCTTTTAAGGACAATTTTACCTTATTTTTGCCTTTTTGTTATTTCATAATATTATTCTTTGTTGTTAGTATTCCTTGTTGTTATTATTCCTTGTTGTTGTTATTCTTTGTTGTTATTATTCCTTGTTATTGTTATTCCTTGTTATTATTATTCTTTACTGTTTTTATTCCTTGTTATTCCTTGTTAGTGCAATATTATATTTTGAAGGTAAGTTTCTATTAATTTCTTTATTATTTCATATGATCTTGGCTCGTATTCATTTTGAAATAAATTAAATTAGAAATTATATTTTTCCACAACAAAATTTTGGTTATGAAGATTTTAATTCAAAAAGATAATAATATAAAAAAACACAATGTTCATTGACTGAATAAACAGTAAATAAATTATGCAATAAGCTACAAAACATTCTGTTTTTTTGGCTGTGATTTTGTGAGTTTATGTCACATGTTCAAAGTAATATAATCTGGAAATATATTTGTTGTTTGTATTTTAAGAAATTTTAAATTGTGACTATTAAATTAGATATTATTATTTTAAAATAATATTTCGAGCACAAATAAACCATAATGCATAATTAAATATAATGTGTATATAACATTTCATATGTTTGTTTGCAGTAAAATGGAAAAAAGAGGAGCAAATTTCACTAAAAGTGAAATCAATACACTCGTCGATATTGCATTGAAGTACAAGGATATCATTGAAAATAAAAGAACGGATGGTACGACTTCGCAAGAAAAAAATAAAGCTTGGGATTTAATAGCTTCAGAGTTTAATGGAGCTAGCGGAAATTTTTCTCGGACTTCTAAAACAATACGCAATAAATACGATGCAATAAAAAAAGACCTAAGAAAGAAATGTTCTAATCTGAGATTAGAGCAATTGAAAACGGGTGGAGGTCTTTCGGACCATAAGGATTTTTCTTCATATGAAGAGAAAATTTTGGCAGCATGTCAAATCAGTATGGTTGGTTTGAGTTCCAAATTTGATGACGATGGAGCTCAATCTGAAGGTATGTTTCACTTTTTGTTTGAAAATAATTACACTATAAGATTTGAACATATGAAAAAAAAAATATGATATTAAGATATGAAAGTGATATGACAAAATATATATATATATATTGTAATTTTTTAGAATCACTGACTACTAGACCAAACAATTCAATAGAATTTTTAGATGCTGACAGAGAAGGTATTCAACACTTATTTATAGTCATAAATATTTTTTTAATATCCTCATGTTTCAGAGTGTGCGATCTATTTACATTCCGTCAACGAAGCGCATGAATCTATAAACGATGGATATCCAAGTTGCAGTGAGCCAAAATTACCAGGTATGGTACCTATATATGTATATATATATATATATATAAATTACATGTGTGTAATATTGAATATCTGATAATTTTACTTTGCAGTCCAATTATATAACGAAGAAGCGTCTTGCGAATTAATTGTTGAAAACGCGAGTTATAGCACGCCAAGTACTAACTCCAGAAAAAGACAAGGTTTGAATTGAATGAATGGTATTTTGTATACTTATATTTGAAATTTGTTATATTTTTAGCATCATCATCATTTGAGAAGTACCCGTTTAAGGAGAATAGAAAAAGAAAGACTTCTGAACGACGTAATGACAGAAGTGAGGTTACTGGAGAAGTAATCGATTTAAAAAAAAAATTATTAAAACTGCAAATAGAGTCAGTTCAAAAAGAAATGGATGACAAAGCCAAAATAGCAGCTTTAACCATTGAAAATTTGTTGTTAGAGCAAGAAATAAAAAAAGCAAAATTAAAAAATTTGCAATAAAAATTATATTATTTTACATAGATATAATAAATTTTCTGTTTTATACTATAGTAATGTCTTTTAAATAAAAACAAAAATTGAAGTATAAGTTTTATCATTATAATTATCTAATACTATTCGCTATAGTTTGATGAATTAATTGGCAATATGGATCGGATGAAATAATTTGAACAGTAAATGTTTACATTCTTTTTATTGAACGTTTCGGCTAGAAATCCTAGTCATCTTCAGCATGTTATAAAATTTTGAAAGTCAAAGTCACATGTTTAGTTAAATATTTAAATTATTGTACATCGTGTCGACGAATTGTGAAAATATAATATATTATGTCAATGAAATTACATTATTAGATTGAATCAGTAAATTAACATTTGTAGATATGTAGATGATTAAAATTTAACCACATTTTTTATTCTAATCTCGTTAAATCCACATTGCCAATTAATTCATCAAACTATACACAAAAGGATCATCATACAATTTTTTTTTAACTATTTTCTATGGTAAATAAATTAATCAATTTTATTTTTAAAACTAATAAAACTTGGAATTTAATATTAATCTTGATTGTTTGGTATAATCAATTTTGCATTATCTAATATTTATAATGTTTTTCAAACTCAATTTTATAGCTTTTATAATACATAATAACATGTTTACTTGGATTAGTTTTTTTATTCACATTTTTTAATGTCCAAATCAAACACAAAACAATTAGAAGTACGATTTGTTCTTTTTCTTCCCATTTTATTGATACTGTTGATAAATAATGTTGAAAATATGTATATTACAAATGGTTAATAATTTATGCTGCCATCGGAACGCTCAGTGTAATCTAGAAAACAAAATGATGGTAAGAATTCGGTAACATAGGAGTATTTTGTAAAATGAATGAAGAATTTCAAGGTTATTCAATTATTTTTTTCAAAAATTCGTAATCACCAATAATCTTTATCCACACACATATTATATTCAAATATACCTTGTAAAGTAGTCATCGATGAGAGCCTGTCTAACTGCATTGTCTCTCACCACTCTATTAACGACATGATATCCCTCTTCTACATCTTCATCCGGAAGTATTTCTTCTAGAACTGGTGGTTCATCTTCTCCTGCATCTCTCACTATATTATGTAAATAAGCTGTTGCAACGATGATTGCTTGCACAGTTTCCAATTTCAGTCTCATCCCGATACTTAAAACTGGAAAACGACGCTTCTAAACTCCATAAAACCGTTCTATAATATTTCTGGTTCTGATGTGTGCCTCATTGTATCGAATTTCTCCTGGGCTAACTGGGTTTAGTAATGGAGTAAGAAGAAAACGATTATTAGGGTAACCTCCATCGCCGAGTAACAGCCCGTTATGATATTCGTTCATCTGGAGTCTAGTATGCAAATTACTGTGCGATAATATTGTTGAATCATGAGCAGATCCCGGCCACCTTGCAACAATATTAATTGCTTTCATTTTTGCATCACAAACAACTTGAACATTCAAAGAAAAATATCCTTTTCTGTTACGAAACACTTCGGCCATATTTCCTCCTGTAAAATTTTAAAAGGAAAATATTAGCTTGCGAACATAAGAAAATTGTGGTTTAAAGGAAAATGATATATAAAAGATATTTGTAGCATACCTGGAGATTGAATTTTAATATGAGTACAATCGATACAACCAATAACACGCGGGAATTGATACATAGTATAGAATTGTTGTTGAGCAAGGCGAATTTCATCTAAAGTATGCGGCATCTTTATGGTTCTTTGTCCGAGCGAAGCAATAATTGTTGAAACTTTTTTAACAACACGACATGCTGTACTTATACAAACACCAGAAAAATCTCCACTCGCTCGCAAAAAATTTCCCGTGGCATAAAATCGCAGCGTCAACAACAGCTGATTCATTGCTGTCAATGCTCTTGACCTAAAAATTACAAAAATTGTTCAAAATTTGCTGCAGGTTTGACTTTATTGATAATAATAAATAAATAAAGTATCATATACGTACTGATTATAGTTTATCAACAATTGTTCCTCGATTCGGGCGAACAATGTTAAAAATGTTGGCTTTGTTAAGCGAAACCGAACAAAAAATTCCAAATCATTCCACGCTTCAAAGTGATTTGTACGAACTCGTAGCACATACGGTCTCGGAATATATATATTTTCTTCGAATTCGTCGTCACTTTCATCATCGGAGAAGACGTTAACGTCCATCAACGCATTCATATTTAAATATCTTATTTAAAATAAATGCAAAACACGAAATGTCAAAATTCGCGTAAGGTTATGAAAGATATGAATAGTTATAGTTCCATCAGCCCTCACTGCTAAATTTGGCGCTGGTGTAGATAAACCACGTTTAAACCCCCAATATTCGTCGGCTAACTATAATCGACGAATAACATCTAGCCGGAGTTTCGTGAGTGCGAAGAAAACCGATTTCAAGGTTTAAACTACGTTTAACTTTAGTCGTGGTTTAACCGAGTGTGAAGAAATCGGGCATTAGTGGTATAAATATCAACAGATATAAAAAATGCTGATTTATTGTTATCTTTCAAATAAAAGTTTATAGAAATCTTGTAAATTTATTGTATATTGGTTTTTGTATTTATCAATAATAATTTGTATTAATTCTGTAATACCATTATTATTATATGCTAAATAAATAAACTTCTTATTCTTATTTACAAAAAAAACAAATTATATCTGACAAATCTTCATAAAGGAATTCAAATACAAAAAACAAAACTATGAACAGTATTGAAAGTACGTTGACATACCAAGTGCACGGCATTATTTTATGTTTCTAAATTTGTAACACACTTTATCAATAATTTCTCTTGGTGAAAACAATTTTTTTAAAGCAAAGTGAAAAAAAATTTAGCAGAACAGTAATGACAGAAAATATTTGCTATGTTATACGGAAGTAAAGTTTAACAGATTTATGAAAACTTTTTTTGTACGCGGGAACCTTTAATCATTAATATATAATTGCGTAATGAATGTAATTTATAACTTAACTTGTATTTTTCTTAATTGTTTATCACTATGTATACGGAAGTGTTATGGCGTGTTATAACCAATTACCGAGTTAGTTTTACGTATTACGTGAATTTTTCAAACTTATTATTAAAATTAACATAGGTATATATATATATATATATATATATATATATATATATATATATATATATATATATATAAATTGAGTAAGGCCTGGTTTCATAAATGATAAATAAATTTACTGTACAAGTAAATTATATTCCTCTACTAAACATTCTTGAAAACAAATGTTATTACTATTAAATTATTATTATTACTAATAATTTTTAAAAATACTACTAAATTATTTTTTTTTATTTTTTAATACGAAAATCTATTTACTTCTAAAGTAAATTTCTAACAATTATTTTTATTTATAAATTGTATAAATTTACTTCAATAATGGTATAAAATATTACAATAAAAAAAGCTTTAAGATTAACTGTATGTATTTTATTTAAAAATCGACGTTTCGGTATACTTTACGTACGCCATCATTGTTGTTTTTTCTTAAATAATTTACAAATTTATAAATCTAGTTACTTTGTTACCTAGTAACCTATTTATATGTTTTATTTGTTTATTATTTATATCATTTTTTAATTTTCTTTCCTGATGATGATATACGTAGGGTATATCGAAACGTCGATAATGAGTTCTGAAAGATTATTTACTATGTTGATAAAATATAATTTCTTGTAATCCAAAGATTGTCAGTTTGAATTTTGGTGAATTTAACTTATTTCCATTTGACTGATATTGACAGAGAAATTAACTACAAAGAAAATGTAAATATATTTTTTTGAATTGATTGAATTTATGAAGATGAACAATATAAAATGTATATGCAAAACAAATTTTTATTTTTAAAAAAGATTTTATTTGTGAAAAATATTTTAAATTCTTTTAATAAGTATTTTAGTTTTAAAAAAATATATCTTTACAAGCTATTAGTTAGGTTTACTTATTAGCTAGGTAGTTTATTTATTGGGTTCAAATTTTAAAATCAAATTTGAATCTATTTTCACATATCTTACAACTTTACACAGATAAGAAGTTCCGATGACAATAGATAATATCATTTTTGA
Source organism: Clivina fossor (assembly GCA_963966155.1). Classification (NCBI taxonomy): domain Eukaryota; kingdom Metazoa; phylum Arthropoda; class Insecta; order Coleoptera; family Carabidae; genus Clivina; species Clivina fossor. Next base: position 28,603,383 of record OZ014552.1, on the reverse strand, counting down.
AAGTTTATTTTTTAAAATACAACTTATTACAATATTTTTCCTATTATTAAGTTACAAATTATTATGCCAATTTTTTTAGCAAGAAAATAAAATTAACATAGGCTTATGTGTACCATATTCATGTCAAAAATCTGATATAAAATCAATTATGGAATGGGCTGCTGAAGATTCATTGATAGAAGTATTAAATGTGAGAATAATTCAAGATGATTATACAATATGGAAAGATCTACGATTCTATATATTGAGGTAAACTAACACATTCATAAACCTAGATAATATGTTTTAAAAATACATTTTGTTTTAGTATTTTATTTGCTGGAGTAGGTTTCCTATTAATTTTGGCAACAGTTCTGGATATAATCAACGATGATGAACGCAGAAAATGGTCCAAATATTTTATATATAGAGTATTAAATTCATTCTCTGTGATTGGCAATTTGAAAATAATATTTTCGTTAAATGTTGGTGATGATACTTTAGCACCAATTCATGGTTTGAAATTTATTTCTATGATGTGGATTATTTTGCTACATTCTTGCTTGCATATGTATACAACTGCTTGTAAGTATATTAATAAGTAGATCATTTTAAATGCAGTAGACAATATAAAAAATAGTCAATACCATAATTTTTATACATCAAACTATCTAAATATACAAAATCATCTACCTTCTTTAAACGTACACTTTTTACATACACATACCTACTATACATTTTACTCATTTATAAAATTACCTTTCTTAAACACATATATATTTGTTTTGATTAGAACAATTACAAACATATAATTATTCTGTTTTAGCAAATAAAAAATTTAGAGATAAAGCTGAACAAGATTTACTTTTCCAAACATTGAGTAATGGTACTTACGGTGTTGATACATTTTTTACATTAAGGTATAGTACAAAAATAATTATCTTTGGTTTAATGTAACGGTTTTGTTTAATTTAAACAAAACTTTCTACAGTATACCTAAATTTTATCTGTCATCATTACGTTCTTAAAAACAAACATACAATTTTGATTTAAAAGAAATTTTGTATGCTTATTACAAAATTTATAAAAGTTATTAAGTAATTGAAATAAAACTGCTTTAGGTTAAAGTTCTGTATTAATATTTATTTACAATCGACGTCTCGACTAACTGTGTATTTATCATGAAAAATGATACAAATAATGTATCATTTTTCTTGATGAAGACGGACGTTGAGTTCGTCGGTACGTCGATTATAAAATAAATATTAATACAGAACTTTATCTTAAAGCAATTTTATTTTAATATAATGAGTTCTAAAAGATTTTTTACTAAGTTATTAAATAATTGTAATTGCATAAACGTAAACTTTATTAAGTAGAAAAACAGAGATACATAACTCGTAAACTAAATTAATAATTTTATGTTATTTTCAGTGGTGTACTAGTATCATTTCTATTCTTTCGAACGACATCAAAATACTCAATTAAAAAACTTGTAGGAGTTTCAGGAGTATTTGGTCAAATATTTTTATATCTAGGAATGCTGGCTTACAGAATAATGAGACTGTCATTACCTTATATGATTATTGTGGTATTATCAGGATTACTAAATAACATAGCTGTTCATAATTCACCATTTACTACATCTTCAAGAGATTATATTAATTGTGTTAATTATTGGTGGCGAAATGCATTGTTCATTAACACTTTTTATTCTAGCAAAGATATGGTAACACATACATTATGTAATTAGCTGAAATATGTACAGAAATTATTTTTTTAAATTATTGATGGAAACAAACATAGGTTGATCATAAAATTGTAATATTTATCATAAAACTCTGTCAATATATTTTGTTCCAAATCTAAATAAAACTAATATCAAAGTTTTAGAAAAGTTTTTACAAAAAAGATGTTAAAATTAATAACCGTTAATTCTCAAATCATTTTTTTTAACCAATATTTTGATATTTGAAAATATGTAAAAATATATTTTGAGTCAATGTTTTCCTAACCACATCATATTAACAAATTTTAATAAAAGTTTGTGATAAAATAAAAAACAAAATGATTCTATTTCAACTAGTTACTTTATATAACTTTTTTCATGTTTGAATATTTATTAAAATATTTTAATAAAAATACATTTGTTATAGTGCATGGTCTGGAGTTGGTACTTAGCAAATGACACTCAATTTTACGTAATAGGAGTTCTTTTGCTTATAATAGCTTTAAAATATCGTCTCATTGCAATAATTTTGGGAGCTTTATGTCTTATATCATGTTGGCTAACTACAGCATTTATAAGCTACCAAAATCATCATGTAATTGATGTAAAAGATCCTTTTAGTCATTACGATGAGCTATATGACAAACCTTGGACAAGAGTTGGACCTTATTTTATTGGAATGGCCACAGGTAATTGAAATGTATTAGTTACGAAACTACGAAAAGTTTGATTTAAAACTAACGTACCCTAATTTGTTTTTAAATAATATTAATAATATTCAAATTTGAATATGATAAGCACAGCAAAGAAACATATTTTGTTTATATTATTTATTTAATATTGTCACATGTACGTTTCGATTGAGAAACTCATTCATTCTCAGCGTTATATTCTTTAGCTTAAGTTATTTTCAATTTTAAAAATGTCAATTTTTTAAAGTTATTACAATGTGAAAGTTACAAACATTTCTAAGAAATTGACATTTTCAAATTTGAAAATAAATTTATTAACACATACATAGATTCATACACAATCACGCCAAGTACCCAAAGATATGTGACGCAAACTGTTTCCAATATCCCTAAATTAGTTTCCTTCAAAAATTCCTATCCAGGCGAGTAACTTTTGCTTCATCCACATTCATGACAACTCTCATCATGCTCTTCTATTCCTACTACTTGAAAACATTCACTCACGCTAAACATTCTCAATCATATTACTCCATCTACTCATAGGACATCCACACAAATGTATACCATAATATTAAAAAATAATATAACAGATAATACAAATACATTTTTTTTCCTATAAAGTAACTAGGCAGAACTGGCCATTTGAATTTTGGAGCTGCATAAATAAGTTAAAACTGCACACTGATTTTGTTGGAATTTATTACAGAAATACACATTTTACTCATTTATATTCATTAGTATTTTTATTTCAAATTATTCAAAAACTACTAAAAGAATGAAACTAGAATAGAGAATATATTTTTATTTAAATTCTCTTGGTGTATACAAAAAAAATATAAATAAAATAGAATAGAGAACTTTAATTGAATTTTCGATAAAATTTTGAAAATGTATATGGTAGTAAATTAAATAGCATAAGCAATGTTTTATGAAAATATATACATTATCTATGCTGCCATATTTTTTCTATATTTATATAATTTTATATTTTGCATTTCATAATAAATTGCCGTTTAAATAATTGTTTCCATTTAATTACTTACAAATTTAGTACAAAGAATTGAGTTTTAATCAATCTTATTATCAATATTTTGTAACTATAAATTACATTTCAGGATGGATTCTATTTAATATTAATTGCCAATTAAAAATATCAAAATCGTTAAATATATCAATATGGATTTGCGCATTTACCTCAATGATTTTTGTGATATATGGTCCTTTGTATCTTCCTGAAGGACCAATTTCAGGAGCATTATACATGGCTTTATCTCATAGTTTGTGGTCAATGGGAGTTGCTTGGATTTTAACAGCTTGCGTTACCAAAAACGGATTTTGGATCAATAATCTTCTTTCTTGGAAGTACATATTTTACTTTAATTCAATAATAATTTTTAAAATATTTAACTTATTATAAAACCTAGATGTATCGTTCTCGTAACTTTTGTTTTTCAATAAATTTATCTATTATACTTTGTTTCGCAAATAGAACAACAACTTATTATTATTATTGTTTTTGTTTCTCATTATATTCAAGAACGATACATCTGGTACTACAATTGTGAGTACGTTAATCGTTTATAATTATTTAGGTACATGTATCCTTTAAGTCGTCTGTCATATTGCGCATATTTAGTTCATCCGTTAGTAATGCGAGAAGTGGTATTAAATTCAGATATTCCAGTATTTCTCAGCATTCAAATGGTTGTACGTATACATGCATTTTAAACCAAATAAGTAAAATAAAACAAATGGATGAATTTAGTAAGATTATTGTGGTATAGTTATATTATTTCGGCAGTCAAATTCTCTTTCTTTCCATATCACAAAATCTTACTTTCGAGAAAATGATGTTTAAAGTTTCTGAACTGAATTGTTTATAGTAAGGATATTGAGCCAATTAAAATTTATGTTTTCGAAACTATTAAAATTATAACATTCACAATTGTTAAAATAGATAGAAACCGAACAAATATTTGCCAAAATTAGCAATAATTCAATTTATCAAAAATGGCTTATGGAACAAACAAGAAATCGACTAACGATTTATATTGTTGGAATTAAATATTTAAATAATTTATGTTTAGAACTTATTTATTAATTGTACACTAAAATAATAGTAATTGATTAAATTTAAGATAAAGATTGATACTGATTATCGTTCAAAATAATAAAGGATTTATTAGACTTTTTCGTATGACATTTTATCAAAAACTTAATTTACAATAAATAAATCAGAATCTAGATTATTATTAAAGAACTATTAAAGAAAGAATTGCAAATATACCTCCCCCTTTTTTGTTTAAGTATGAAGTGATATTAAATATCCTTATGATTATGACATATGTTTTGTTATACAGAATCTATTTAATGGTAGTATTCTGAGCAGGCCTGTAGTGTAATAGAATATCACCATACAATATTAAATAATTTTTTTTTACACAAAGTGTATAACGTATACCAGAATAATCTTATCAAATTAAATTATTTATTTTTTTGAAATCCTTGTGTGACTTACAAAAGTTATATAAAATAATTAAGATTGTAAATTTTTTTATTGTAGGCTGCATTCTATTTTGGAAATTTAATTTTATCGTTAATATTTGCTGGAATTCTATCTTTAGCATTTGAATCTCCAATGGTAGCAATTTTAAGACTTGGACATCCAATGAGAAGAAGTGATTAAGAATGTTAATTAAATGATGTACATATACTCGTAATTATACGTAATATTTTTAAGCTTATGAAAGAGATTTTTATATAGTGAATTATATAAATATTGTTTATTATAAATAAATAATTTTCCACATAAACCCTTACTTTTATAAAAAAAAAAAACCCTATTGCATGTCCTGTGTGAATTTAATAATAATTACTTTATATGTAATCTGTAAATGAAATATTGGCCTATATTCATAGCCCCCTTTAATTTTAGATAAAAGTACGTATATTTTAAAGTATTTATTATAAAAAAATACCAAAACTGTTTGTAGTATTATTTATATTTTAAAATATTAAGTATAATAAAAAGTATTTAATTTATAAAATTAGTTTAAATTTGACACATAATAAAAGCAAATATTAAAATTGGAATCTTGACTGATTTTATCTAAAAGTACTCTAAAGGAGGTTATGAATACTGGTCAATACAATTAAAATTAATATTTACATAATTTTATATACAACTAAAACTTATGCACACATCTTAAAAATACTAGAAATATATTAATATAATTACTTACATATTCAAAGTAGTCTGTATTTTTATTTAATAAACATTATATATATTATATTTTTATAGTAGAAGCCAAATTTGTCAAGATGTGCCATGAAAACATTACCAGTTATTCGTGCACAGTGCAACTATTTTACTTTATTTTTGTTAAATTGAGTTAAGAATTTATGATAACACATCTAACAAGTTTCAATTGTTTCCAATATCATTTTCTGATCATTTTACTAATATATTTAAAATGAAAGAAAATAAACACGTTTTATTTCGAACAATATTTGTTGTTAATTAAATAAGTGTCATCACGCAATCCCTGTCACTAAAATTTGCTGCGTTATAATTAAATTAAACAATTTCAAGTAAATTATGCAGCCACTATATTTAGTCTTCAATGAAATTGCCTAACTTATAAAAGTATATATATGTATTTATTTTATTTATAAATAATAATTTATACAATTTATATGAACAATAGTTATAATACAATATTTTTTATTTAAATAAATGTGTGTGTGTTTGCAATAAAATTAACATTAATATACAGCTAACATTTACTTTCAAAATTAAAAAAAAAAGCTATAATAAAATATTACTATATTTATCTAAAAAAAAAAAAAATAAGACGACAATAATAATTTGATATATAAACAGAAATAAATTTTTATTTGTCTTTTGTTTTATTGTTACAACATCAACACTCTAACGACATACATCAACATAGTATTTATCTTTTTATTTATAATAATAATTTAAATTTTTCTTAGTTGTTCTATGTACTAATATAAACATTTAAAACCTAATGTTACAAATTTTTGGAATGTTTTTTTTTTGGCTTTCTATTTATTTAATGATGATGAACGCTTACGATAATGTGTTTCTTGATTATTGATAAAATTGTGTGTGGATATCTGAAATATAAATATAAGTTTAATTATTATTTTACAATTACAAAATATTTTATTAATGTAATTAAGTAATGAAATAACGACTGTACACCGAACTAATAAACAAATATGTGAAGATTCAAATATTAGCATAAATTAAACTAATAATCTAATATGAGTTTTTTCATTTTCAGATTATTAATTTATAGATAATTAGTCAAATTCTTACAAAATATTTTATTTTTATAGTTTGGTCTAAAAATAAATGAAACAGAATTTAAAGTAATAAAATATTTTTTCTATAGTATTTTTTCAATAACTTAATAACAATGTAATAAACAAAAATAAAAATAATTTTATCCAGACGTTCCTATTTATTTTGAAATTGGTTTTAGGTTTTAGTCGTAATGCTATTGATTCTAAACTACATTATTTATTGGCTTGTGAAAACAAAATAAAATATATTAATAATTTCAGTTTTTGACTGCAATAAAATCAACAACAACAAATGAAATTTAAATTGTGTACTTTTGTATTTCTTTTATTCATAATTTTGTAAGTAATCTGGTTTAGAATCACTACTTGTGTGCTAAAACACATCACTAATTTTGTGATAAATAAGGTAGTCTAAATAAACCTCAAAGTTCGAAGTGTGTTATTTAAAATAAATCTTAATTTGTTAATATAGAATTTATTCAGTATATAAATAAAAGAAATTAGTAAATTAAAAAGTATAATAATTATTTTAGAGCTATTTCTACCGATTCGTAAAGCAATTGTTAACCTGAAGTTAATAGTAAAAAAAGTAAATTTCACATTGAATTTATTAATTAAAAACTTATAATTGTCTCAGAACACATACAAATTAGTAGTGGTACGCAGGCGGTTGTAACATATGGCCAGTATCGGTACGAAATCTTGGACAGGCCTATGTCGCAATTGCCTACGCATCGCCACTAATTTCAATATATTTTTGTTAGTATTAATCTTTAGGCTACTATACTTTAATAATATAATGATTTGGTATTAGCACAAAATTATCTATAATACTAACCTGAGATTAGCACCAAATAAATGAAGAAAAAGAAACATAATAAAATCAAAACAATTTATTCCATGCTGAATTCAACCTAATCCATAATAATATTGATAAGGATAGTAATCCATATATTTTACCCGAATTGGTTTCAGCCCAAAATCAACACGTTGAGCAGGTTGGTGATAAGGATTCGTTACTCGGACCAATCTTGTATGCGGCAAGAAACCATCCTTAAACGCTGTAACTTTATACTGTCCCGGTGTTAATAATCTATAGTAATCGCCCCCATATACCGAAGTAATATCGTGTTGTATATCTCTATAAGCACCGTCAGTAATATTCTTTACATGTATAATAGCATTAGGAATTGCTTCCTTGGTGACGAGATTGTAAACGTAACCCTTAATACCAATATGAGCCTGCCATATGAAATGGACCAAAGCGTTTTTATTTCTATGCCATTCATTTTCGAGTTCATTTTCTGGTGGATATTTGTCACAGCCTAATTCTAAGGTAATTTCGAAATCGTTACTGGAAAGATAGTTAAAATCTTGCATGCCACCACGTAGACTGTACCACTGAGCACCATTGGTAATGCCTTGAGATTTACCAAATGCGTCCGAATCTGTATCGCCACAGCCTTCTCGCCTTGGATTTGCCATATCAGCGTGATTTAAGGAGTACGATAATGCGAGGTATCTATAATCATTACAAAAATAAATAATAATAAAATTAAATTCCATGTGAAACACAAGAAATTTAATAATAAAAAGATTAGTAATGTTTGGTTCTTAAGATATGATATGTTGGTTTTACAATTAATCCATAAGTTATTTAAATAAAAATTTTAAAATAGCTCAGTATTTAACTAAATTTTGATTATTATTTAAAGAATTATTTCTTTTTGTATAAACTATATAACTATGTCTTTTACTCTTTCAGATAGTTGAAACCTAAAAGAAAATTTGTTTTTATGAATGAAAAGCTACAAAAAGTGTTCATAAAATAAAAAAGTTAAATCTGTAGACTTGTATATTAGTTTGTGTTTGTATAGTTCTAACTCAGACATCTTTAATAGTTTATTACTTGAATGTATCGTCATCTGGAGATTTGGCGTATTCCTTTTTGTTTCCTGTTCGACTAGTATCATATGGATAATTAGCTACTAAATCACCTCCATGCAGATTGGCAGATAATACGAATGGAATTTGCATTATTAATCTGATTACAGATTTTGTTTCTGGTTGTAACTAAAATTAAAATAATAAATTACATACTTTTTCAATTTTTTAAACCCCGCAATTATATTTATAATATAAAATTTCACAGATTTGTTAAAATTTTATAATGAATAAAATTAGTTTTATTTGTTTATTACAAACAGTTGTACAAAACATTGTTAAATGTTTTGTAAGTCAATCTATTCGTTAACTGGTGAATTGACCAATCAATGAGGCAATTCGAAAACAGTTATTCTATTCACATATGCAGAATATTCTGTTTCTTATTTTATCTACAAGAGACTAGAAAAAACAAAAATTCTGTAAGGCTTATTACTAGATTTATAGATACATCAAGTGATGTACATACTTGACTGGATTAAATTCATTACCAATCAAAATATAGGAAATGCATTTACCTTATCATTGTGATCTTATGGCGCAGTTGGTAAGCGCGTTTGCCGTGAAAGCAAGAGGTCCCGGATTGAAACCCAAGCAAAGTCATTGCATTTTTCTTTATTTAAAAATTAACTAATAATTTAACTAGTTCATCAAAATAAATTAATGACAATTTAAGCAAAAACAAAATACTATAACCTAATATAATACGCCATGTGTAATTGAGAATATAAAAATATATTAATGGACTTATTCTATTCACATATGCAGAATATTTTGTTTTCTATTTTATCAACAAAGAAATGAAATTGATTAGAAAAAGACAAAAGACTATGTAAGGCTCAAAGATACTGTAAATATGATCTAAATAGACCCATAAATAACTAATTTCAAATACGTAAATAAAGTATCAAGACCTTTGGTTAAATATTAAAATCGTAAAAAAGCAAATTAAAATTTTAAAAAATTGAACTGCACACTTACGGGTTCTGATAGAGTATCGACCAGATTCAATAAATGATTATTCTGTTCTACATGATGTAATTTCTCATTCGTATACATGATACGATCTAAATCGGGGAAATTACGATTCAAATCGATGGAATCATTGTTGGTTCGACCGACCAAATAGTCCACACCACCATGATCGGTAGCGGTCTGCCATCCATCTGGATTCATTGATGGCATCAGATGAATTCTTGTCAATGACAGCAACGTTTGAATCTCGGTATTGCCAACCAGGAATTCGCGGCAAAAGTGAAATGCTAACGCTAGAAGAAGTTCGCGGCCCAACACTTCGTTACCGTGCATATTGGCAATGTATTTGAATTCTGGTTTAACTAAAAATCAAAATAAATATAATTATGATTTGGTTTTTACATAAAAAGCAGTTCTAGTAAGTAAGTATAAGATTAAATTACAAATGTACATTTTATGTTAAAAAAAATCTGCTATAATAAATAGGAAAAGCTTATGTATAACTACAGGCATAGATTTTGTACTCCTGCTAAATAATGTACTTATAGCAGAAATATTGAATAATCTGCTTTTTTGCAAAATTACTAAAATTTCTTTTAAGAATTCGGTTAAATTCAAATAAAAGTTAGATTACGTAAAATGGTTAGTTTAATTATTTTTAAGCCTACAGAAAAAAATAAGAAGATAAATTATTCAAAAATACTGTCATTTTGCAAAAAAAAACTAATTATTCTATATTCCTACGATTCATTCATTGTTTATGAATTTTTTGATAAATACTGTTATTCATTATTTACACCAGTGATTTTTTTTCATTATTACTTAATATCTTCTTACCAATCAAAACTGTGTAAACAAATAAAAAATAATAAAAACACTAAAAACTGTGTAAACAAATAAAAAATAATAGTAACACTAAAAACCCTTTTTTGATCTTAGTATTTAAGATCTGAACTTTGTTAAAATTTATGTATCCTTCTGATGATGTCTTAACTGCCGAAATTGAGCAATAAAGGATTTTTAATAAAACTGTAAAACTTAAAACCAAGTGTTTTTATTATTTTTTATTTGTTTATACATTATACAAATATTTCACCGAGTATCAACATCATCTTCAATTAAAGTTATTAAAACTGTAAGTTCATTATTCTATTGTTTATGACTGATTAGAAATATTTAACTAGTTATTACTATTACTATGATAGAATGTCATTTTTTATTGTATAATCGTAGAAAAAGTATAGTATTCTATTATAATTCTTTCATGCACATTCATTAAAATATTATCATTATAACATATATTTTTTTACTTAAAATTATAATATTTTTTTATAATAAACAAAAAAAATAATGTATTCTTCAAAATTTAACAATTAATCATATTAGTTTAACAAACGCTTTAAAAAATAGCACAAAAGCAAAACTTTTAAAAAAGTTTTAACTCGAAACAAAATTCTATTCACTCTCTTTAAAATTTATAATATAAAAACAAAAGAAATAAAAACGAAAACAAAACAATTTTACGAGTATATACTTTTTCAACCCTTCATAATTTTATTGTAGCTGATATAATTTTTAGTGTAAATTTGCGTTAATAGCAATTTGTCAAAAGTTCTCAGAGCCTCAGTTTCCGTGCTTTCGCATAATACCAAGCAAATTATAAATTTTAAACTTTATAAAATATATTGTAACTAGTTTGCAGCGAGCTGTGCTTGTAAGTATTTCATACGTGTTTCACTTGCAAAACAAGCCGGAAAAACAAAAGCACAATACATGAAATTTTAATGAAATTACTTTAAATTAAACCCAACTTTAATTGCTTTATATTTATGCGGTACGTGATGCTACATATTGTAATGTATATCACATTACAGATTTGTGTTTCATTATTTTGTAAACGTACCTACACAGACAGCATTAGGCAAAATTTTAAAATTGGTTTAATACCTCAAAAATTGTTTACTGTATTAATACAAATTGTTGTGTATCTTTGCAACATCTATACAAGCTCTAATACTGTTATGCAAGATCTATTTAGCTTAATTTAGAAATATAAATGTCAAAGGTAACAAATCATATCAAATAAAATAATTTCATAAAATAAAAAAATATAAATGTCAAATCAAACTGTATGTGAATAAACAAGCTATTAAATAACAAATGATTAAATTTATTTACAAATAAAATGTCTACGAAAATTAACTTGTCTTTGTAGGCAATAATTCTACATTTGAAAACAATAATAAAATAAGAAAAATTTTGTTTTTATGGCGTTGAAAATTGGACTGAAACGCAATTAATTTAAAATAGGAAAACATCTAAATTCTGTTTCGAAAATTAGACGGAGAAATTCAATCTCTTTTTATTGCCGTACAATAAAATATAGTACCGGAAAAATACCCTAGAGGTCTCGCATATATTTTTTCCTAAAAACAAATTTATTTCGACGTAAGAACTTCCACATGTTCAATGTATCTTTTGTCTTATTTATACGATTTCATTTTGAAAAAATTGTATTCAAAATTAAATATATTCTAGTTTCTTACTTTCTACGGATACAGGTCTTTCTCATACGTTTAAATTTCATTCATAAAAATACGAATATTACTATTTCTGACAACTTATATTTTTCCTTTTTGAGAATACAAATATATTCATGATAATCCACTAAAAAATATTTTAAAATATCTTTTAATGAAGTATTATTGTTAATTTATATCGACAACTTTTTTTCACAAATATAAAAAATATCTCTCAGATTTTATAATAATTTTAACTACTTTGTCAAGCTGTTTGCCATTACGAAATTAAAACAATTTATAATTTAGTACTGTGAAATGCAATTTAGTACATTAAAACAATAAATTTTATAAATGTTATTAAACTTTTTTCTTTTTTAAGATAAATATTGTTTAATTGAAATGTACACATAATAATTTATTAGTTTACTTGGTAAGTACTATAGAATTTTGTAATTCAATTAAATTTATAGCAAAATGATTATTGCTTTTTATTTTACAATTGCACAATTGAATATTTTCTTTTTATAAGCATATAAATTTAATATACAGTAATTGTGATTGAAAATAGACCTTGAATATCTTCCATTATTTTTAATTCATTTATATTGACCATAGTTATAAAAACTTTTAACCAACCACAACGTTTATTATATCTGAAATATGATATAAATATTCATGTTTCAAATGAGACTCAAACTCAGGCCCATATGAATAACGAAAATTATGGGTCAGCATCTTACATATTTTTATATTTTTATTGAGTTTTTCAAATCATAAATATAATTTTAATGCAGTTCATACTTAAAAATTAATTATTATTTTTGTATCTTTATGTAAATTTCATTCCAAACTCCCTAGTTGCAATTCTGTTCGCATCTCGTAAGACTCAGCGTTACAGGATATTCTATCTTTTTCTATCAGAAAAAAAATTTCAGAAACATAGAAAAAGACAAAATATCTCGTAATACGACATGAACAAAATTACAGTATTAATGTGAAACTGTCTTATTTATTTTTTTATTTATTTATTTGAGAAAAAGTTTTTTTTTTAAAACAATTTTATCAAATATATAATTTTATCAAATATATTTAACATAAAAAAAGAAAAACATATTTTACGAAAATTACCATTTTTACTGTATCATATTTTTAGTACCATCTTTATGGTTTCCCATTTTATCTGAAATGGCACAACGATTTTGCCTTAAAATAAAAGTTTTTATGTATCTCCGGAGAGAAATATCATATATAAGTTAAACAATAAAACACGGTTTAGTGCATATTTTTGACAATAAGTAACGCAATTTTATGTCAAAATAATTTTTTATTACGGGAGTTGAACAAGTTAATCAATAAAAATTTAAATAAATAATACGTCAAATTAGAAACTGAAAATTTTTCAATATAAAAATATATTTCACATTTTGTTTTTAAAATTTATCAATGTTTGATGAAAAATAAAATTGCAAAAAGTGAATTTTATTAAAGATAAAATAAGCAAAAATATATAAAAAAGTTTTTTAAAAACCACGCTTATATTTAAATGCACTAAAAAGACGAAAATAATTTTTTTCCTGGTTATCCAAAAATTTTAGATAGAAATAAAAGCGTGGAGCGCCAGGAAACTATAGGAAACCAGGAAAAGATTTATTTTCCTCTTTTTAGTGCATTTAAATATAAGCGTGGTTTTTAAAAAGTTTTTTTCTATATTTTATTTTCTGCTTTTTAATATTGTCGTCTTGTCATACCTTGCAATCGGTTTTAAATGCTACTTCACTTTATATATTATATTATAATATAACAATACTATATATATATATATATATATATATATATATATATATATATATATATATAATATTTCTTTCTTTTTTAATATTGTGTTGTCTCCTGGAATAAAACTAAATACAAATTTTCAGTGAGATCAGATGATAGGAAGTGGTCTAAAAATTGGTTACAAGATTTGACCGTGACAACAAAGTGAGCTAATATAAGTGTGGTAAAAAAGAATATAATCAGTTGTTTTTATTAACTTTTTTTTTTATCAAAATTTAAAATTTTTGTTTGAATACTGATTAATTGATTTTATGATTTTATGTTATTATATTTTTTATTTTCTTTTAAGATTTAAGATTTCGAACTATGTTAAACTTACGTTCTATCTCAATTTAATAAAAATTAACTTGATAATGTATTTATGAAATTAATAACAATAAAAGATTATAAATAATAACAAAGTCAAGTTCTCATTATTTCCAATATTCATGAAAATTCTTGTGCTAATACAATTGAGATATTAATCCGATTGCAAACTTTTTCCCAATCTTGTACTACTCAAATTTTTAATTTAATTATCGTCAATAAATTGTACTTAATGCTGTAAAATAATTAGCTTTCTATAAAATCCGTAACTAATTAAAATCAATTATAATTTTCATCAATAAAAACCGATGCATTTCGTCACATTTGAAAATGAACATTTGATTTTAAAATTGACCTTGAAATTTTCAATAAATTTAAAGAAATCGCAATACCTTTGTTTTACAATTCCGCTTCGATATTGTTTACGTTTATTCACAATTACTTATAGTTAATAACTATAAATAAACTAACATAATAATTACTAAATTATTTTGATTCAAAATCAATTTTAAATTGAGTAGAACGAATCAGTATTGTTATCACACCAGTCAATTACTTAGTGTGCTATTATTTTTTTTTTTTTATTCAACGAGCATTTTATAATGAATATAACTTACAAAAATAAGATTTGTGACACAAGCCGTAGGCGAGTGTCGCGTTGTCAATCAGCTGGGTAAGTGATAGCGCTAACATACGAGTAGAATACTACAACTTTTATCTACGAGTTTACAATTGAAAATTGTACATCTTCAAAATAATTATAATTTGACAATTGTATTAATACTGAAATAGTTGGTATAAATAATCAATGATACATTAGGTCTTTTAGAGTACTTTTAGATAATATAAGTACCTATATTTTAAATTATTTATTTAACAAATATTATAAATGTTTTTAACATAATTTATATTTTAAAATATTTAGTATAATAAAAAGTATTTAATTTATAAACATAGTTTATATTTGATATATAATAAAAGCAAAAATTAATATTGAAATTACGACTGCTTTTAACTAAAAGTACTCTTAAAAGAGCTATGAATGCGGGCCTTAATCTCTATAAACATATATTAAACTTTGATTATTGAAAAAGTGAAAACAAATTGACAAAAATATTTGCTTTGACAGAAATATATTTGTAACTTGGATTAAAAATATTTTTAATATAAAATTTATGGAACTATTTCTTAATATTTCATGTATTTAAAAAATATTGTTACAAAAATGATTATAAAAAAAAATAATAAAATTATATAATAGCCAGTGTATCTGGTGTAATAGATAAATTTGTAGATTTATAAGAAATATACAAAACTTCAATATACTGTTACAATTCTGTTCGGATCTCAAGATTACAAGATATTTTGTCTTTTTCTGTCAAAAGAAGAATTTTATTTAGCAGAAAAAGAAATCTTGTAACGCTACGAATTTTATAAAGATGTGAACAGAATTGCAGCATAAATAAAAAAAAATTAACAAAATATTAACTTACGTAGTTCATGATGACCAGGCTTGGTGGAGAACTCAATAACATACAAGGGCCTTCCATTAAGTGTCTTTTCACTCAACGTGTAAATTCTTGTAATATTTGGACATTCGTCATGTACCCTTTCCAATACATCCACCATTTCATCGTTGTCATGATGCCGAAACTGGAAGACGTTGTTGATAGTGTTGATATTGCTTCCAACGAAGCCACTAACACATTGCAGCGTTACAAAGAGAAGAAATACGCTGAAGATGGACCACAAGTTCTTCTGGTGGCCATCCATGACGCGGCAGAGTACGACTGCCGGAATGCTACGATACTTGGACGCGCGACACCCTACGCTAATTGGAAACGACGCCTGCGCACCAATGACGTCATGCGCGTCTTGACGTCAGGTGGATACCGGTGTCAGTATGGATTTTTCGCGCCGATGCGGGTTTACACTGTACATTGATAATAAATAGATACGAATTTATTTTTATTGCGTTTGGATTTAATTGGAGTTAATATAGTGAATAATTGACCAAGGTTTTTTTATACAGAGATTTATTTCGCGGATAAATAAATAATTATTGGATATGATTGTATACCAGAACTTGAAAAAAATACTGAATAAAAACTACTGAATACTTTCTTTATGTACGGCCGTATTTTTCGTCTTTAAGACGCGCTTTTTTTTGTACTTAAAATTTATTTAAAAATAAGAAGCCAAAAAATAAAAAAACCACGTAATTCCATTTTTGACCAGTATTATATTTTGTCTGATATAAACTGAATATATCAATTAGAAAATACATTAAAATTCTAATATCTTCAAATTGCTATCATTGTATATTAAAAATAAATGTTTCTTGCATCTTCTGTAAAATTTTAATTTTAAAAACAACAAAGTTTTCTAATTAGGATGACAATATAACACTATTTTTCTTTAAAAAATAGATATAAAAAAAATAATGCGTGCAATATAATGATGCGTCTTATAAATAAAAATAATACTGTATTTTAAACTCAAAATATTTTGTATATATTATATATTATTATATATTTGTATATATTATAATGTAAAAAACATTATAATTTTTTAGTTGAATTAATAATGTTTTTAATGTTTTGCTCTATATAAATTACAATATACAAAATATTAAAAATTAAAATACAGAGTTGGGTAAAAATTTGAAACAATTTAAATATTTCAAACACTATAAGTATCTGTAATTATCGTCAACTTTAGTTAAATTATTAAATAAATAAAAAAACACGAGTCGACCGAAACTCGAATTTCAAATACTTTTTAGAATAACACTAGAAAACATTGAATTCAAAAATGATGCATGATTTATAAAGTAAAATCAATGATTTTATTATATTACTTTTAATACTTCTACTTCTTTTTAATTTTGCTCATCAAAATACATAATTTATAATAAATTTCTCATTTGTAAAAATAAGTTTTCAACTTTTGGACTATCTGCATTTATTATATTATTTTAACAGTAAATTATTTAATGAATAATTATATAATATATTTAAAAATGTAATTATTTATTTTGAAAATTAATAGATAAAAATTGTTGATATATAATAACAATGTAAAATTTTAATAAATCAACACTGTATAATATGAAACAAAAAAATACTTACAAAAACTGAAGTGTCATTCAAAATAAATATTTTTTTACAAAAAAATTTAAAAATCATTTATAATAATTGTATTGTAGTATGTATATGATGAAAAAACTTAAATTTGTTGTTGATCCTTTCATTAAATCTATGTAATTATTTTTAAAAATACACTATACAATATTACATAAATATCCCGAAATTTAATAAAAATACATTTATATAACTATAGCAACGACATTTTTTACAAAATAATTATTTCTATTGCATTATGATCTTAAAACAATAAACAAGTGTAATAATACCATAAATTGTAAATTTACAAATATTACTCTATATTACTCTAATTTATTAGTCATTTTTACAAGTTTGTTCAACAAAAAATTAAAAAAAAAAATAAAATATATTTTTAGTCATCGATTGATAATAACAAAGAAATATATTTCATATTTTAAATATCCTTTTAAATCATTTAAAGCTAATTTGAACAGTAATGGAATGAGAATTTTTGTAAAACCAAATAAATATTTCATAAGCTTCTCCATAACAAAATAAAAAAAATATAATTTGTTAAAAATTAAAATTTAAATGAAAAATATTGATTATTAGTCGAACAGTTTTCAATTTTGAACTATGTAAAAAACAAGTAATGTAACTTTTTATGTGAAAATTTTTTTAAAAAAAATTCTTATTTAGTTAAAGCAGTAAATATTGTTATTGATAAATATACAATTTTCAGATTAGAATATTTAAAATTTTGTCAAAATTTAAAATGTCATTGCGTATGCATTCTATATTGTGTAAAACGTATCAATTTTATATATATTCTATATATGTAATATTCTTCAAAAAATGGTGTGGATTTTTGTATAGAAAAATGCATCGTGTAAAGCCAGCATAAGATGATAAAAAATTAAAGTTTTATAAAATAAAACAGCTTAGGTTTAAGTTCTATAATAATATTTATTAACAATCAAAGTTTCGACAAACTCAACGTCTGTCTTCATCAAAAAAAATGATACAAATGACATTTACAGTAAATAACCGGAAATAGAAACAAGTTACTAGATAACAAATAAGTAACTAGATCATAATTTTTTTATAAATTTTTAATCGATAGAAATAAAATTTTATTTAAATCAGTGCCTTCATAATGATTGATGTTATCTTTTACTTTATAAATTTTTATTGCTTTTTACTATGTTAAAGTTTTATAATAATTCAAGTAAATTATCATAAATATAATATAATAATAATATATTCACAATATTTTAAATTTTCTGATAGCTTATTCCGACACTGTACTTTAAAGTTAATTTAATTAAAAGAAACCACACAAATTTATCATATATATTGCAAAAATTTCATTATTACATTTTTTCGTGTGATTATTTGAAAATTGATAATGAATCCCATACGTAAGTAAAATATTCTTTATACTATATCTAAACATCATTAAAATATATGAAGTTAACTAGAAAAACAAAATTTAATAATAGGTGGGCTTATCATTATGCATAAGTGTCTGATAACATATTTGCATGTTTTAAATGTAGGCGATAAAGTGTTTATATTAATATTAATAATATCTATCTTTTTATTAATAATATAAAATTATGTGGGACATAGAATAATTTATATATATAACTAGCTATATCTTTTGAGAATCTTCATTCAAAAGATGTTTAGTTTACTAGTAAATTTATTGTTAAATTATTGCTATGCAATTAGTATTAGAAGATATCCAAATGTGTTGGTTCTTTTAAAATCATGTCTTTTGTGGTAATCGCTACTCAAAAAAATGATAATAGTTGTACAGTTTTTATTTTTAAATTATTGTCGTGTAAAATAGATGTCAGAAAAAATATAAAGGCTTAAGAATTAAATTCTGTGTATATTTAAAAAGAAAATCGAGTTCGTCAAAACGTCGAATTTTATTAAGGTATATAAAGAATTTAATCCTAAAGTTTTTTTATTTTAATATAATGAGTTCTGAAATATTTTTACTATGTTAGATGTTAGAGGTTATTGAAAACATTAAAAAATAATCAATTACCTTTTAGAGACTGCCGAAACTGGAGGATACCGCTATTCTTCGGGAATTCTTTATGTTGGAGGCTTCAACTCGGATGGTCGACGAAATGGTATTGGTCACCTAACTTTTCCTGATGGAACACGTTACGATGGCCGATTTGAAAATGGTTTCTGTGATGGACTTGGCGTCTTATGTTTTCCCGATGGTGCCAAGTAAATATCTATTTAGTTTTGCAAAACTAGTTCGCAATTTGAATATTTTCTTACTGTGATGTTGTATGTACTAATAGTCAATGATTTAAAAAATAATCAATTTTAATGCAGTAATTATTTCGAATTTAATTAAGAAAGAAATTAGTGGGTTATCTAAAATATGATACACCCGCACTTAAACATAAAATGAAAATAATTAAACAATGAAACAGATAAAAAAAAAACTTAGACGTAACATACACGCATCTAAACGGCATCATAAATAAAAAATTAATTAAATTAATACTTTAAGGACAGATCACGATAATTGATGTCCTACATAAAAAATTGCTTTATTTACCGGGAAGCTAATTGGCGTTTTATATGACCCCACACACACACACACACACACACATATATATATATATATATATATATATATATATATATATATATATATACACATATATATATATATTTATATATATACATATATATATATATATATATATATATATATATATACACATATATATATATATTTATATATATACATATATATATACATATATATATATATATATATATATATATATATATATATATATAAATCTGGTTAGTTGATAGATATATCATTTAAATACAGTTAATACTCAAATATAATCATAAAGGAATAATCTGAAAATGAAAAATTCATATCGCCTCGACCTGGGATCGAACCAGGGTCCTTCCGCTTGCCGGGCTACCGAAGACATTACAGATCAAGCGAATGAAACTTAATCATTTTCAGTACACATTCTTTTCATAATTTTATCATAGTCAACAAATACACAATATCACAATTTTATAAATATATATATACGAAGGTTTAGATAATGACTGGTAAGATATTTGTGAGTAATTGGATAGTGGGTGTAGCAGTCAGCTACAGCTACAGCTACAGCTACAGCAACAGCAACAGCAACAGCTACTGATGTTGTTCTACATAATAATTTTGTTTTTGACATTTATCATAAATGTTTACGAATATTTACATAATCAATCGAAATACTTTAAAAACGACATTTATAATTAAAAAAACGTGAATTAAGTTATATGTTAGTTATTATATTTGTTGTGTTACAAACATAATCTTAATTTTTACTAATTCGTACTTTGATGTATCGAATCACATGGTTTTTAAAAACTTGTAATCATAATTCTGTTAGTTTTAGGCCTGAGGAAGGATTAAAATAAATCCGAAAGCTTGCCTAATTAAACTTAGCAAAATAATTTAACAAAAGTGTGCACTTTTATCACAGATCATGTGCTTTAAAAAAAATCAAAACAAAATATTTAAAATGCTACATTAACTTATTAAAAGATTCAAAACTGGATAGAAATTTTTATATATAATTAAAACAAGAGCCTGTGCATCAAAAGTAGATAGAAATCTTATTGTTTTTAACCCAAAAATAAAATGTATTTCAAAACTTTATCGCAATGAAATTCAACTGCTAATATGATACACTATAATTGTTAAATAAGAGTAAACAATTTTTACCTTGTCCAGAAACTTGTGAAGGGGGGGGGGGGGTTACTAATATTAATCACTAAAGATAATACTATAATTTGTATAAAAAATAAAGAGCAATAAAAATTATTTTTATAAAAATGAAAGTAAAATAACATATTTCATATTTCACATACGTATGTTTTTGGTCGATCAGGTTCATGGGGGGAGGGTTTCAACCACCCCTAACACCCCCCCCCTGGCTACGCCACTGACCTTGTCTAATATTCATAACGTCACTAATACAATTGCTAAATCTTTATTCTAGATATGAAGGTGAATTCATGAACGGTTGGTTCCACGGTAGTGGTACATTTTGGCGGGCAGATGGCACTAGATTTGAGGGTGAGTTTCGTGGAGGTCGTATTTGGGGACTGGGATTGATTACATACAGTGATGGCAGCCATGGATTTCCTAGAAATGAAGGTTATTTTCAGGATTGTAAGCTATTGAAGAAAAAAAGATGTCCTGATGTTGTACAAAGAGTTCAGAAAATTTCATTGATGGCTAGAATGCATCATGATGAATAATTCTGAAGTTTATGCCTCTCCAAAGAAAAATCTGAAATTTGTCTCACTATTAAATACAGATGTTAAGTTACTGTTTTCAGATTTGCTCGAAACTTGTAAAATAGTCTCCTTAATATTTTTCAAAAATAATTTTATTATAAAAAAGTTAATTAAAAAGAAGATAATCAATAATGTTCAAATAAAAAACAAAATTT
The DNA here is from genome assembly GCA_963966155.1 of Clivina fossor. NCBI lineage: Eukaryota > Metazoa > Arthropoda > Insecta > Coleoptera > Carabidae > Clivina > Clivina fossor. The sequence continues at coordinate 28,581,456 of OZ014552.1, read as the reverse complement.
TTCTATCATGTAGGCTTCTTCAAATAGTAAGCTACTTTACACTGCGGAATTGTTGGTTGTATCATTGATTAAAGAAGTATAATACTTCTTTAATCAATGGTTAATGGTTGTATGTGATATTTCTAAAAAATCAGTTCTATCTAATTATATGAAAGTTAAAAATAAATAATTATAATGATAAAGAAATGATACTAATATAATAATTAAAATCTATTATAGTATATAACACAGTTTTCACATCTATCATTCTTACTCTAAAGTATAAAACAAACTAATAAAATGTCAAACGTATCCTATAGAATATATAAAATTTAATTGTTAATAATTGTAATAATTTAATTAAAATTCCTTAAAATTAGTTTTGTCTGCCATAGCATAACATTATACGTCAAAATATATTGCATAACAATTGCGTTGTATTTAATTAAAATTCAATAAATACAGTAATAAATTTTGTAATTATTTCGCCTAACAGTATTGTAACCCGTTATACATCGGTGTATTAAAGTTATATATAATAATATAACACAAAATAGCTCAAATTAAACTTTATTTTGCTCTAGTAATTAAAAGTTTAAAAAAAAACCAGCAAAAACACTCAACTTAACAGGTAAGTTTAAATGTTATAGAACAATACTAGAATGTAGACATTTATTTTATTCGCCTATTAAAAACAACAAAAAAATTATTTAATTAAAAGCTATAAATATTTTATTTATCAATAATTTACAGTACGTCAATACATATTTATAATAAAAATATTAAATAAAATTTTACTTATTCAAAAAAGCATTATTTCTTTATTATAGTTTAGAAAAATTTATAATTAATTTAATCAACTTCTTCGACAGTGGGTCCCTTTCCACCAGCAGCACCAGCAGCACCAGCAGCACCAGCAGCACCAGCGCCACCTGCTCCTTGATGAAGCTTCATCATAATTGGTGAACAATCTCTTTGTAATTCTTTCAATTTATCCTCAAATTCATCTTTCTCTGCAAGCGAATTATTATCTAACCAAGATAAAACAGCTGAGCATTTGTCTTGAATGAGTTTCTTATCATCTGCTGATAATTTCTCGGCTGGAGCATCTTCAGTAGCCTGAAAAATAAAGATGATAATATTATTTCAATAAAATAATTATTTTTAAAATAGAATTTGTTTTTCTCCTCTATATTTATGATATTTACCTGTTTTACGCTGAAGATATATCCTTCCAACTGATTTCTAGCAGTAACTTTATCTCTCTGTTTATCATCTTCCGCTTTGTATTTTTCCGCTTCTGCTAACATTTTTTCAATATCAGCTTTAGAAAGTCTTCCTTTATCATTAGTAATAGTAATACTTTCCGATTTGCCAGTGCTGGTATCTTTACCAGATACTTTTAAGATACCATTGGCATCTAGATCAAAAGTAACTTCAATCTTTGGAATACCTCTTGGCGCTGGTGGAATTCCAGTTAAGTTAAATGTTCCCAACAAATTATTATCTTTAGTCATTGCTCTTTCGCCTTCATATACTTGAATTGACACAGTATGTTGATTATCGGAATAAGTTGTAAAAGTCTGTTGTTGCCTGCATGGAATTCTAGAATTTCTCTCAACCAATTTGGTCATAACACCTCCTGCAGTTTCAATACCAAGAGATAAAGGTGCTACATCAACCAGTAGCACATCTTGGATTTGAGAACTTGTATCGCCAGTCAAAATAGCAGCTTGTACAGCTGCACCATAAGCTACAGCTTCATCAGGATTGATAGATAAATTCAGAGCTTTACCACAGAAGAAATCTTGCAACATTTTCTGTATTTTTGGAATACGAATTGATCCACCAACTAAAACAACATCATGAATAATTCCTTTATCCATTTTAGCGTCATTTAAAGCCTTTTCAACGGGAATTAATGTAGATCTGAATAGATCCATGCACAATTCTTCAAAACGAGCTCTAGTTATTTTCGAATAAAAATCGACGCCTTCATGTAGAGCATCAATTTCCAAGCTAGCTTCCGTGCTAGATGACAAAGTTCTCTTAGCTCTTTCGCATGCCGTTCTTAATCTACGTAAAGCTCTGTTATTTCCCTTCAAATCTTTGTGGTATTTTCTTTTAAATTCTTCGACAAAATGATTTACCAAACGATTATCAAAATCTTCACCACCTAAATGAGTATCACCAGCAGTAGATTTGACCTCAAACAAGGAACCTTCGTTGATATTTAAAATTGATACATCAAAAGTACCACCTCCTAAATCGAAAATCAAAACATTCTTTTCGCCAGTTAGATTTTTATCTAGCCCGTATGCTAAGGCAGCGGCAGTGGGTTCATTAATAATCCTAAGAACGTTTAATCCAGCAATGGCTCCAGCATCTTTTGTAGCTTGTCTTTGGGAATCGTTAAAGTAAGCTGGTACTGTAACAACGGCATCAGCAACTTTACCTCCAAGATATGTTTCAGCAATTTCTCGCATCTTTGTTAAAACCATAGAACTGACTTCTTCTGGAGCGAATTTTTTAACTTCGCCCTTGTATTCGACTTGAATTTTAGGTTTACCTCCATCATTGATAACTGTAAATGGCCAGTGTTTCATATCATCTTGAATTTTCTGATCGTCAAAACGACGACCAATTAAACGTTTAGCATCAAAAACTGTGTTTTTAGGATTCATAGCCACCTACAAAAACAAATATGTTAAAACATGATTTAAATAAAAATGCTACATACTACATTTATATAACCATCTCAGATATTATTTCTCAAATATTTATTTATAGATTTTACTAGAAATGGAGAATGTCCATTCAAATTTTATTTTTTGTCAAATATATGTTATTTGAAAAACAATAACAGAATATAAAATAATCATTTTTGTAGATTTGTTTCATACTATATATTTTGTATTTTTTGCAATAATTATAGCTCCGTTTTATGTTAAAACGTGTAAATCTTATGTTAGATAAAAATATAATAAATAAAAATAAGTTAAATATGAAGTAATAAAAATGTATAAAATATGCCTAAAATAATAATATTGTAAATTTCTTTTCATTTTACCTTTGACATAAACTAATATAGTATCTGGTAATCTGATATGTTCTATTAACAGAGACATTTGTTTATTTGAATTTTGTAAAAATATATTATCAATCAAAACACATAATTATAAAATTAATCAGTATCATATTAGTTCAAATATTTAGAATAAATATAAATACACATATTAATTACGTTATAAGGTTATAATCAAAAATTAATACGTTATCATTTATTACAGAATAATTAAAAACATTTATAAACATTACATTTTTAATATTTGAAATAAAAAGCTTTAAGATTAAGTTCTGTATTTTTATTTACATATCGATGTTTTGATACACTCTACAAATTCATCTTATTTTTTTCTGTTGAAGATATACGTAGAGTATATCAAAACGTCGATATTTAAATAAAATATATACAGAACTTAATTCTAAGCTTTTTTATTTTAATATAACTATGTAGTTCTAAAAGATTTTTTCCACTATTTTAATATTTGTTTTATTACATTTTAAATAACACAAAATAAAAATATAAAAAAAAAATATAAAATTATATCTTTAGAGTATTTTTTTAAAATAAAATTAGATAATATGTTTCTCAATATTAATTAATTAATTAATTGATTAAACTAAAACTGTTTTATTATAACGATGATATAGTGTAGTAAAACAAAATAAAATTTTAAATCACTAACATTCATTGATTGACATGTTTGTAATAAAAAGAAAATCTATTTTTGCGTACTAAAAATAAAAAGTAAATGACCGCATTTCAGATAAATAACGAATTTATTACATTTTTATATGATCATCTAAATGCAACAAATTCGAAAAATTTTCTAAACTTAAATTTAGAAATTTCCACACATTTGCTACATACACACACAGCATCTTCAAAAGTTTGGACTCAACAAACCTCAACTAAAATTAACTTTTCTTAATTTCAAAAAAAAAGAAAATATAAACAGTAAGTAGAACATTGAAAATTGGAAACGATTCAAATTTATTAAAAAAACAATCATTATTTGCAAAAATAAATTAATTTTTGTCATCAATTTTTTTACCTAGTTCTAGATTATTCTATTATTTAAAAATTATTTATATCTTTTTGTGTGTCATAGTGAAATTTCGAACAGTTGACCCACCTACGAGATTTGTACATTAAAAAGATATAGATGATTTCATTCAATTTTTAAGTAGTTTTTTTTTTTTATTCTGTTAGCATATTTGGTATTACGATACAACTTTCTTGACTATTTCCATTTATGCGACTAAAGAGTGGTTATTAACACATTTACCATGTACATACATATGTATAAAATATATACAAGTTTTTAGAGTTACGAAATAGAACTGTAAATATTTTTTTTATCTTATTTATTTTGTATTACTTTGCAACAAATGTTATTAAAATGTCTTAATATCACTGTTGTTCATTAAGAAATACTTATAAAATTTTTATTTTTATTTAGAAGAAGTCATAAAAAATGTACTTGGCAATAATATTTTTCTTAGAAGGAAAAAGTTAAAAAAAGATGTACTTATTAAATTTTTTTTTCGCTAAATTGCAATATAATTTGTATCTATATTTAGTAAATAATAAAAGATTAATTATTTTCATTTTATATGTGTGATGTACTAAGGAAAGTTAATTGATTATTGCTAATCATCTCATATATTTTTCAGTGAATAAATGAAATAGATATACATATATATTTGAAGACTAAAATTATCATGTTTATGTTGAAACATAAATAAATAATCTTACTATTTGTCTCATAAAGAAAAGAAAATACTGTGTATTTATAATAAATACATATAATATTATCAATATTTGTTTTAAAATATATTTAACATTCCATTATATAAAAATAAAATTATATTTTGAAAAATAATTTAAATTTGAATGCAAGAAAACTACAGTTATAAATATATTCTATCTCGTATTTGTAACTAATTTTAAAAGTACTTTTAGTTGAAAGTGCTTTTTGACATTTATTTTATATTGTGATATTATTTTTTTCTTCTTTTATTTTCTAACTAATTATTTGTATTATATTTGTTATTTTTGTAACATCTGACATTTTCAAATTTAATCAAAACTAAATAGGTACTTAAAAATTATAATAATTTGAAAAAAATGTCCATATGACTAGTACTTCAAAATAAAATTATAAAATGTAGGTCAATGTATTAATATAATCACCCTAATTCTCTAACAAAGTTGCTAAGTTTTAACAACGTTGCTAAGAAAATTAGCCAATAGTATTAGCTGACACTAAATAAAAAATCAAAATGACAGCTGTTATATTTGTTCGAGAATAAGGCCGAATATTAGTTTATTTAGTTAATCTAAATAACTTTTGAAAGTAATAATATGTATAAAGTAAATAAATAAATAACACAAAATACTTTTTTAAATTTCAATTTTTATAAATTAGTGGCTCTATTCGGTTCATAGCTGTAAGAACTATAAATATTACAGAATATTTTGTCATTTTCTATCAATATTCCATTTACTAGAAAAAGACAACATTCTGTAACACCACAGGTTTTACAGATGTAATCTGAATAGACCCATAATTACAACATCAACATTCCATTTACTAGAAAAAGACAACATTCTGTAACACCACAGGTTTTACAGATGTAATCTGAATAGACCCATAATTACCATAAAATTACTATATTCATTCAAATTCTGTAGCAAGTTACAATCGAATTAATAAAATATATAAAAATTGCCTTACTTTATAAAATAGTAAAATAGCAGTCATATTTTCATACATAATTGCTATCATCTTGCAAGTATTTCATTTCACAAGTCATAAGTTATAATAAAATAACAATAAGTATATAACAATTCTTTAATTGATTTTCTAATCTTCAAAAAATATACCCTAAATTTCTCTAGCAAAAAATCGAATTTTGAAATAGTTAAAAAATCAAATCGAAAGGTTAAATTGTTTAGAAAGTAATAATTAATATTAGATGTAACAAAAATGATTATTTTTATCAAATTTATTTCACTTTTTCAAACAAATTTCATTCTGTAACACCATAGGTTTCACAGATGTGATCTGAAAAGACCCATAAATACCATAAAAATACAATATTTATTCAAATTCTGTAGTTAGTTACAATCAAATTAACTTTCATACGGAACAATTTACAGTAATTTCAGTAAGCATTTAATGCTATTTGAGACATGAATATTTCTATCAATTCAAAAATTAATAGTCTCAGAATATGAAGTTAATAACAATTTTTTTACCTGATTCTTAGCCGCATCTCCGATAAGTCGTTCAGTATCATTGAAGGCGACATAGCTAGGTGTGGTCCGATTTCCCTGATCATTCGCAATTATCTCAACTTTACCATGTTGCCAGACGCCGACACAAGAATATGTAGTGCCCAAATCGATTCCAACCGCGGGTACTTTACTCATTTTGTTTCTAGCAAATTATAAATCAACGATCAATAGAAATTATTATAAACAATTTAACAAATTTATTGTAATCACTCTGCAAATGTCTGTGTTATACTACAAGCCGGCTACGTTTCGAAGCTGCTTTTATTGAGCAGTAAACTCACACAAACAAATAAGATTATATGCGTTTGTGTACGCATCGGAAAAGTTAAAAATAAATGGGTAACAGGCGCGCGGTGAAGTATTTTGACGAATTTTGAATTTGTTTTAGAAAATTGATTTAATGATTACATTGTTATTTAATTAGATTTATTTAATATGAACTTTGAATTGATTTTAAAATGCATCTCTCTATAACTTTTCAAAAACAACTTTGTATTTGATTAATTAACCTAGAAAAAATATTTTTTAAAAATTCTACGTCTATGAGTTACTGTAAATTTATTTACTAATAATTGTATCAAGTTTTAACGTCATAAATTAATTGTTAATTTTATAGAAAAAAAAGGTAATCATTTACTATTATTGTGCAATCTTTTATACATAAAAATATTTGAGAAGAAATTCTATCCTTGGAAAAAACACTAAAACTTAATCAGAATTAACTATAAATAATAGTTTTTATAAGAAACTAACAATTATTTAAAAAAATTAATAGAAATATAACATTAATAAAAAGTAACATTATTTTTTTAAATATAAAAAGATATAAATATTATTACAAAAGTCTCTTATTTGTATGTTTCAAGAGAATTATAAAATATTGTTTTACTATTTACTATACAAATTAATTAATTAATAAGTAATAAATAAAGTGATCAATAAAAATATATAATTTTCAATATAAATGGTACTTTTAACATCTTTTACAAGTAACTTGTTTTTTGTTAATTTTTAATCTGCTATGAAAAATTATTTCCGATTTGTAGTAATTTAATAACATAAAACACTTTTTGGAAGTATTGTCATGACCATTTTAATTATGTGTGTGTGTGTGTGTGTGTGTGTATGTTCTGTAAGTCTGGACAAATGTATATATGAACAATGTACATATGTACATGTACATTGAATAATATATTTTTAACTATTTGTCATGTGCAAAAAATATTTTTGAAATACATTTTTTAAGTAGTAATAATTATATTTGAAAATTATAAACATAAACATGTTTATTTACATGTACTTTTATTTTTTTTAAGTTAACCAGGTCAGTAAACAAAAATACCGTATACCATATGTTTTGTGAATCATTTATAAATATTTACAAGTTACATATTGCTATTTTGTAAATAAAAAGAAATATTAACTAATTAGATAATAATATTAATTTATTGTTTATAATAAATTTAAGTAAACAAAATTAAGTAAAAAAATATCAGTTTCATTTAGTCTTATATTGTCTTTCTTATCTCTAGAATTGTATATATAAATATAGCTATTTTTATTTATTTGTAAATATTATATAAAAAATATAAACATGTTTATTTTTGTTTATTATTTAATAATAAACAAAAAATATGTTTTTCATTTATGTTAATTCCTTTGGATTATAAAATATATTTTTAATTTTATATTGAGCTTCAAAAAATTTAAATTACTTAATATAATTATTACATATTTATTTATTGAATGGAAACATTCGCAAAGATGATAATTATAAAATTATTTTTATTTTCGAAAATTGCAAAAATCGAAACTAAATATATAAAGAAATTATTATTTTAAAAGTAAAATTGTTGTAAAAAAATATGTAAATCCTATCTGTAAATTTCAAATATTTTTATCAATTTTATATCTTATCAATTATTTCAAAATTATTAATGATAAAAACAAATTTAAAACTAAATACTTTGTATTCATAAACATTTTCACCCGCATTATTATTTTTATATAGCACTTTTAATTAAAAGCAGTCATAATTTCAAAACATATATTTCTTTTTTATTGTATATCAAATATAAAGTATTATTATATATTAAATATTTTTTTAAAGTTATATTTAATATTTTGAAATATAAATAGAGTTATTTACAGCTTTAAGATCTTTTTAAATAAGTAAATAATTTAAAATATATTACGCAATTTTATCTAAAATTACTATAAAATTAGATATAAGACGTTTATTTCAAAATCATTTTTATTTTTATTTAATATTTAATTATTATAGCTGGCATTTTTACATCTAAACGAAGTTAAATACAACTCTCAAAGTATTTAGTAAGCAATAATATAAGCATTTTTTAACTAAATCTTTTAAAAGAAGTTATAAACCAATATATTATCAGTATCTGTAACTTTTCTACACAATAATTCATTACAACTATCTTTGTTTATATTTAATAACTTAACTTTTAATTTTTAAACATAATGATTACAAAGCCATATTAAAGAAACAAATTACAAATGTATTTTCATTATAAATATTAAGCTAGGGTGTTGTTTCTAAAATATTGTAGAATGTAAATGTAACTGCATTATCAAATAATTTTACCTTTTACGTAAAACGTGCATTCTACAAGGTTAAACTAAAATAAATCATGTACTCTATATTGCTAAAATATAATTTGAACGAAAAACGATTTAAAATTATTTAAATTTAGTATTGTAGAAAATATGGTTGACATAAAAAGCAAAAATGAGCGATAAAGAAGTTTGTTTTCTCGTCAGATTTATAAAACAGCCATTACATATATATTTATATAATTATATAAAATAAAATTACCAACTTTGTATTAACATAACTGAAAAAAATCGTAAGAAGTAGAAACGATTCTAATAAAGTAATAATATTTATTTCTTTCCCTTCTTCTTTTTCTTCTGCGCATCGGGCCAAGGAAATCCCCGATATTTCAACAAATCCTGTACATTATGACATGTTGAATATGCATTTTCCATAGCCACCTCTGTGAAAATATCTACATTACATCGTGCCGATTTCGATCGGCGACCTTCTCTACGCCCTGCCGTTTTTTTCACGGGTTTCTTGCTTTTGTTTTTATCGTTTGATGCACCATTTTTCGGTTTCTTCTTAGCTTTACCTTTAGGCATTTTTTTATTACTAAAACATAAGCAATATTGTTTACAATTATTAATATATTTGAATGTATAAAATAATTACCTGTGTTGCTAATGTTTGAAAGGTAAATAATTTTTATTGATTTAATAAAGTTTGGTTACTACAGTAACAATAGTAACGCTGTTTAGAAACTGTTTAAAATGCCATTGATCGGAAACAAGTTAATTTTATTCTAGAAATTTTATTTGTTATTGTTATTATAATTAATTAGTTAATTGTTAATTTAAAGTACAAGTTCTGAAAGATTTTTCACTAGTTATTGTTTTAGCAAAAAAATATTGCACGAACGTCGACGATATTAATATTTACTTCTATTAATTTTTTCAATTTTTTTAATACGATTATCGCATATAAATGATAATATTCTAATATTTAAATATTTTAATCATATAACATATATTCGGTCAAATTGCAAACAAATATTTGATTGAATAGTAAAAACGTGATTTTAGTGCCATTTCTAATATATATTAGTAATGTAAATTCGGCCGAAAAGCCGAATAACGAATATTTAATTAAATTTCAAACAAATATTCAGCCAACTACCGAATAGTAATATATCATTCTAATAATTTTAATATTTAAGAAAATCATTTAGAATATATCAAAAACATATTATTATTCAAAAATAGATTAACACTTTTAGATATCTAAAAATATAATACAATTTTTCCACATCTTAAAAAAATTCTTTTCAAACTAATGCATAATATTTAGTAATAATTTCACTAAATATTTATAACTCTGATTAGTCATCGGAAGTAATACTTAATATCCGAAAAAAAAAAAATAGATATTCTAGATATTTCTAGAGGTGTCGAACTGTCTGTTAGTCAGTAACAGTATTTAAAAATAACTTACGATCTATTTTTAATCTATAGAGTAGAGTTGAGTACACATTACAAAAGTTAAAACTGTTTTCGTATATGCACCCAAAAAACCTGCTAAATGGGACAGTGCCACATAAAACAATTTTTGGTATATTTTTCTATAAAGTCTACTGCAAAGTGGTGAAAAATATTTATTTATAGTTTGGTAAACTTGTAAAATGTCACTCGGTCCGGCTATCGTAATTTCTGACAATGAAAAACATAACTACGATGTTACAGCATTATTATTTAAGAACAATAAGTTATATAGTGCTTCGGATGATGGAAAAATCAAGGTTTCGTAATTAATTTTTATTGATAATTGTTGTGTGATTGCATATTTACAGTATCATAGCATAAATAGTTATTTTTTTTATTGGTTATCTAAATTTAATATTATATTTTCAATAACAATAATTGTTTTGTTTTGTTTTTTATTCACAATCATAAAACCAGCAATAAATTTATAACTGTGTATTTTAACACAACTATTTTTGCCAACTGTTTATGTAAAGATTTTAAAAACATCTTTAGTTAAAAATTCTTTTGAAGTTTAGTTCATTTTATTTATTAAATTTTTTGTAATTTTTGTTTAAGTTTTCATGTACGATACAGAACAAAAGCAAAATTAATAATTTTATAAATCTGATAATAAAACAAGTCCAGATCTGTTCTGATTCATATTTTATCATTTATACAAACCATGTATTTTATAATGCAAAAATGAGAGAATTAAAATATATGTAGATTTTAATAAAAAAATAAAAAAAATAAAAAATAAAACAAACTTATACTTTCAATTTCATATCATTTCATATTATATTCATTTAAAATACAGTGCACATCGCTTATTGTAATCACATCGGGACTGATAAAAAATACCGGTTGATAATAATATACAAAAAAAAATAATATAAACACAAATGTATTCGCTTATGTTCGGTCAGTCCTTTTCAAAAGTGATAATCATTACCCATAGTATGCATAATATTAAATTTAATTCAAAAATAAACAATTAACTTACCTGCGTTCTCTAATTCAATTATTAGATTTGGAGTCCCGATTTAAAACTCGAAAAAGAAATACAAGCACATTCTTGCAGTGTATATAGTTTAACAGCCGATCGGGAAGGTAAAATCATTTCCTGTTCGAATGATGGTTCTGTTCGAATTTGGAAACCAGATTTGGAAGAACATGAATGCTTTATCCAGCCTGGTGAACAAGAAATATGGAAAGTATATTGGGCAGATGATATTTTATCAGTTGTTGATGACCGAGGCATAGTATGTATTCTTCATTTGTTTTTATATCCTTTTTTACTATATTATTTTGTAGTTATAAAATTTTATTTTATGTAAGTTATAAAAAAAAAAATTATTTGTTCAAGATTTAATATTATTAACAGAAAAATATAACTTATGACAGACTTCAAATTTTTGGAATATAAAAGTATAAAATATGTTTTTAGGTGACACTTTTCAACCAAAACAAATCTATAAATTCCCTAGTAATAATGATGGAGCAAATAAAAGATATTGCTTTTAAGAATAATTTCTTATATACAGTTCGAGATTTAGACTTAGTTGTTACCGAAATTTTAGAAGGTACTTTTGTTTCTTTTTGTTATTTCACATATTGTTAATATCATTAGTTAAACTCTATTGTTGCCAGCACATTTTAACTGAAATTTTTAAGATATAAATTTTTGAAAGTCTTTATTTTTATTTATTATACTAAGGTTCTTTCCAAGTTTCATCATACATTTGGAGGTTCAATGTTGAAAAATGTTATTTGCAGTGAAGATAATAAAAATTAACAATGTTGTTAATATATATATATATATATATATATATATATATATATATATATATATATATATATATACAAAGTAGTTTTGGCATAGCCTGATAGCAAAAGAGTTAACATAATCTAATAACATAACCATAAGTTCTCGTATTTCCTAAATAAAACGTGGAGCTTCATATTCGAAATATTAAATCAAGTAGTTTTATTAACTATTTTTAGTTGAATTATCATTAAGCAAGAATCCCTCAGCTAATAATGCGTTCACAACCAATTAAACACGACCGATATCAGTTCAATACTTTCATTCTACATTTACAGCATTTACATCAGTACAAAATATTTTCAGTTCTTTGCAGAAAATTATGTATCTATCATAATAATTCTTGGAAGCAATATAAATCTCAACATAGTTTCTTCACTAATTCAGTTATAATTTCATTGTGTTACTTCCAATTTATAAATATCCTTTAGTCGAATATGTTGTGCATTAAATTGAGAATTCTGTTGAAATAATTTCTTACTAATGCTTGTGTTGTTCTTCGTAAAGTATAACATATTCATTAACGTTTTTCATTTTTAATACATCTTTTTATTTGCTATTCTTCACATATCCTCTTTGCTTATTACTGATATTGTAAAATAACGTAAAGAATTTGAAAAATAGGTACCAAAAATAGGTACACTTGCCGAAGTACATTATCAGGACGAGCTCCATTACATCTTTTAGAAGATAAACTTATTTACTCAACCAGAGATGCAAGAGGATTTGTAGTTAATAATAGTCGATCAAATTTCAATGAAATTGCCAAATTAGAGGTAATGCAACCAAATAAATAAATTTAATGAATTCTGACTTATGTACTTTACTTTACTTTAAAAATAAAAGTACATATTCAAACTTGTAACTAATTTTAAGTTACTTAAAACTTATTTGAATGAAAATATATTGTTTTCTTCTAGACCGCTCATGAATTAGTAATCAATACTTTATGCGCTGGTCATCATGGTGACGAGTGCCGAATATTTACAGCCGGTTGGGACAAAATGATCAAACAATGGAAACTCGATGCAGGAAAAATATCTCCAGCAGGAATTTGTGATGTTGAAGGATATATTAATGTCGTTTGCGTTGACGATTCCTGTAGTAAAGTTTTTGCTGGTGGAGCCGACGGAAAAATTTGGAGTGCTAATATTAAATAAACTGCGAAAATTAGAGACGTTTATAGAATATTATTTATTTTATAAATTCAAAACTCAAGACGAATGAATTGGTTTAAGAAATATTCGGGAAATATTTGAAAGTGAACTTAATTTGAAACATTTGATATCAAAATAGTGTAAGTCAAAAAAACTGATTATTGAATATTGAGAATTAAAATAAATATAAATTATAAAATGCAATAAAAAGAAAAAATGGAAAGTTTAGCTAGTGATGTTCTATTATTCCCGAAAATTAAAAATAAAAAAGATTTATTCAGTACTTATTTACTTTTGTCGAATTTCTGCCATCTAACAAGAAACTAATGAAGCTTAAATGCTCTTGTACAAAACAGAATGAAAACATTAAATGCATACAACGGCTCATTATATCTTTTATTTTTTGTGCAAATAATTTAAATGAATTAAAATAAAAAATTGAGATTTTTTTTGAACCACATGTCTCATATTTTTTAACATTATTATTATTTTTTCACATTTATTTATCAGAATACTTGTTAGTCGAGTTTTTACATTTTAGAATCCAACATATAAAACTTGAAAGTTATGATAAATTTCTAAGACTTACACCTTACAATAAAATGAATTAAATTTTAGGAAAACTGCTGTGAAACAATTAATTATATATATATACAAATTAACTTTTTAAAAAAAATTATCTAATTTTTAAGAGAAATCAGTGCTCATACATGTATACAAAGTCTTCATACTTCGAGCAAAGAATTAAAAGGTATATTCTATAGGACTTACTAATCATGAAACAAAAATAATTTTTTGAAAATTCGCAAAATTAAGGCTGATATATATACTTAAAGTGAACATTTTCAGGACTATTAAAGTAGCGTATTTTATCGAAAACTACATAATCAAAATTAATTATCAATATTACATCACCTATTGCTCAAATGTTCTGCGTACAAACGTCGCCGTCGTGCCAATAATGAATTTTCTCTTGCTTCTCCATAAAGTAACAGCATATCCACTAACTCATTATCACTGTATGCATTCATTTTTATAAACACTGCACAACACTGTACACTCAAAACTAGCAATAAAATAAGACTAACAATAATCTCCTCGAAAGTATTATGCTGTATCGAACTAAGTAAATTAAATTAAATTATTAATAAGTAATTACACAACATCAGACATTTATTAGGCGTTGTGTAAACAATCACTTGTAGTGTAGTAGAGTTAAATTGGCTATCAACCAGTGGTAAAAAAACGTTCACTTTAAATACGATGCAATTTTTTTGCGAATTTTCAAAACATTATTTTTGTTCCATGATCAGTATGTCCTACTGTATATAGCTTTTAATTCTTTGCTCGAAGCATGAAGACACCTTGTATACATTATAATTTAAAAAAAAATGTGATTATTGTAATATTACTTTATTTTTAGATAATAAATAATCAAAATAAATTTTAAGCTTTGTTTTTTTCATTCAATTCAATTCAATTTCAATAATATTTAAATAAACGTTATCATTTTTTAAACATTATTAATTTTAAAAACTATATAAATTATTAATTTTAGTAATAAATAATATATTTTTGTTAAAATAAAATATTAAAAAAAAATAAAAATATGAAACTAAAAGTTCAAGTCAAATATCTTTTAAATGTTTTTTTCTACTGTTTGTTGGATTCAGTTTTCACAAAAAAAATTAGTTTCAAATAAAATAAATAAAAAAAATAAAATAAATTTATAGAGTATGTGTGAAGTAGAATAAAAATAAAACACGCAATAAGTCAAAATTTATTTTTTAGTGTAACACACCTTTTATTATATATTTTTATATATATATATATTTTCTTCGTGACTAGTCGCGGTCAGTTTATGATAATACAATATATATACTTAATATAGTACAGTGTTTGCGACTGTTTATTTTTTTCATTATTTATATTTATCAATGTCTCTTTTTACCTTACTTAAAA
This sequence comes from Clivina fossor, assembly GCA_963966155.1. Classification (NCBI taxonomy): domain Eukaryota; kingdom Metazoa; phylum Arthropoda; class Insecta; order Coleoptera; family Carabidae; genus Clivina; species Clivina fossor. The sequence continues at coordinate 28,566,083 of OZ014552.1, read as the reverse complement.
CAGTACTTAACAGCATTTTTTTAGATTAATTAACAAATAACATATGATGGAGATGAGATTTTTTCCAATATTCGAGGTTACAATTACCGTCATTTGTTTATTTTTTTTAATAGTTTTTTGGTTTTCTTTTGTTTTTAGAACTGTCGGGGGACATTTTTACACAAGTTTTGTAATATTTTGTCGTTATATATGTATAAAAAATGTTACGAAAAAATGCCTTTATACACAGTATCAATCAAAATTCTTTTTTTCCCTCATTTATTAATTATATTATTTAGGTTTAAATTTAAAATCTAAGCTCTGATTCTTTTATTATTATCTTTAATATTCGTATATTATTATTAATAAGTGTAATCATAATCTGTACATTGTCGAATTAGTAATAACAAGTTTCAGGAAAAGACGGATTAAAGAAGATACGAGTTAAAGATAGGTAGAGCAGAGAGTTAAGAGAAACAGGCGGACAATGTTTTTTAGTATTTCTTTTTTTTTTTAAGTATTAAATATAAAATAAATGCGTGTACCGCTCTCCTTTAATGAGTGTCCCCGACAGTGAGGAATTTTTATAAATCTAAACGTTTATAATGGACATGTTTGTGGTAAAATTGTGTCGTTTGTAATTTATGTGGGTGTATGCGTGTGTGTGTATAAGAGAAAGAGAAAGAAACAAATAGCCAGGCGTGTTTTTATGAGATTTGTGTGTATGTGTAGTGTGTGTGTGAGTGCACGCAATTTTTTTAAATACAATTTTTTTCGTGTTTTTTTTAATATAGTTTATGAAAATATTTATTAAAATGTCCATATTTTTGCCACAAGAAAAATTTTAATGATAAAGATTTGGATTCTGTCATATAATAGGTTTGTTCGATTGACTCTTGCTTTTTAATGAAAAATGCCGCCGTAAATGGTGCAGCGGTTTGCCATTTATATAATAACATGTAACTGCAAATTGAATAATACAATAAACCATTGACGGAACAGTAAACGATAAACGCAAGTGTGCAAATCGAGAAGACGCATTAAAATGCACAAAAATAAAATTAACAATCAATTATACTACTGGGCATTTTAACGCGAATATTTTCTAGAGAATTTATACTTTGTGTCACATAAACTTAAGATTGTTTTTAAGCTTTAGTTATCCTTACAAAAACATTTTGTGACAGTACATGTGGCGTTAGCATTAATGATAATTGGTTAGTTTATGATGAAAATTTTGATTTTATAATTAAAAAAAAGTAGTAAATATAACGTTCTGTTTGTCAGTGTACTAAATACTAGATTTTAAATCAAATCTGTAAAACCTATAGTATTACAAAATGTTTTGTTTCTAACTAGCAATTCCTTTTTTTTTACAAAAAAAACAAACGCTACAAGTCTTACAGTTTCAATTTCTCTCAATTTCAAATTAATTGTGTAGATTTCAATAATAGTTAATATTTATAAACTACAAATTACACTAATTAACAAATAAAAATTAAAATTGAGTATTTTTAAATATATTATCTTAACTAGATTTAGATTTTAATGATTTAAAGTTTTTTCTTTAATTCTGTTGTAAAAATTTAATTGGAGAAAGATGATATTCCTTTAATTTATTTTTAATGTGATATAATGAAAAAAGTAATAATGTCCATGTACAAAGTGTCAGTGCTTTGCAACTACATTTTTATTATAAAATATACAAAGACATGATTAATTTGCTGACACTCTCAAATTTAAGTAATTATTAAACATGTTATTAAACAATATCAAAACTTATTGTTTTATGACAATAATTATTATAAATAACAAATTTCAAATATTTTCATAAACTAATATAAAAGTTATGTGCACTGTATAAATTGAAAATTCTGTTTTCCTATTTAATAATTATCGCGTAATTCGTGTCTTTCTTATATCGTATTAAGTGAGGGGGGTTGGGGAGGTGGTATGCAAACTGCGCGAGTTTAGGAGGTGAAGGATGAAATGATAGCACGAAAACCGCGGGTGTAACATATGAAGGGCAAACTTAGACAATCAGTCAACACAAATCAGAAAGAAAAACATTACATTTTTTATAACCTATAATCGAACGTAAGTAATATTAATAAGAAATAAGTTAGGTTGGATTTGTGTTGTAGATTGTGCAAAAGTGATAATATTTTTCCGATTTTCGCGATTAGTGAGTAACAAATTTTCTTTTTTTAATCTGTTTTAGAGGTACACAACATTTACATATTACGTACAATATAATCGTCGTGTTTTTTTATGTTATTTAAAAATAATATTACTCTCTAATAACAATTTATTTATTTTTAGTTTATTTACGTTATTTTTTTGTGTTATAGTTAAATGTATTTATATAGAGTATGATCAGGCAGAACGTATGCCTGAATATGAGTGTATGTGTACGAATTATTTTATTCTAATAATTACAATTTATTTATTATTTCTTTGCATTGTTTTTTTTTTAACTTTTCTCTTTCTATGACAATCAGAAACAAATCTCTTTTGTGACTGCGGTCTGCAGATGTACAAAAAACATTTGAATAACTCTTTCAAATACATCATAGTATACCTTGAAGTCGAATATCGCTTTTTTTTACTTATTTTCGAGCTTGTTCAGGCAAAAACAAATGGCAGTGAGGTTTTAGTCATTCACTTTTTTTTTACTTTTACTTATCATTTCTGTCAAATTATTGTATTTATCATTGAGTTACCTTGCTATATTTGTTGCAGAAATACAATTATACAACTGCTACAAATTAATAATTTAAGGAAATAATAAATTAACTTCTTGTTTCGTAATTATAAAATTTTATTAATAAAAAAGCAGAAATAACACATTAAAAATGAAAATATGAATATAAATTTTAATTGTATTCTTTAATTTATTTATTAGAATTTCTCTAGATACAAAAGAATTATATATTTTTGTTTCTTTTGTATTTCGCGCGAAATACAGCAAAACTCAAATAATGTACGTCATTATAGGTTAAGTACTATTATTGTACTTTATACAGTGATAATATATTAAAAAAAAAATTTAATTTGTTTTACGTAAATTTGATAAAATATTGCATATATTAAAAAAATTAGCAAAAATGTTTCAAGTATTTGTAAAAGCGTAATTTTTAAATAATGTATAATAAAATATATGCTGAGCGCCATTTTATACAAACCGCTGTCAAAAGAGATTCCAAGAAAAAACAAACGCGAAACAATTAAACAAACAAACATCGCAGTTATTTTTTTATAAGTTTATCAGTTTAAAAGCTATTCTAAATTCCATTTAAGTTTTTTTTTTTTGTTAGAAAAATGCAACAACTTTGTTTACGTTTAACAACAATAAATTTATTCTCTCTTAAATTTATTTATTATAATTTAATTTGTTTCTGGAAAATTACAAAATGGCCGAGTATTTGTGTCTAGATGTAGACAGAATTGCTGCATATTTCCTATTACATAAGTTATTAAGATTTTTATTTTGTTAGTACATACACATTTTTTTTACAATAAATAACTGATTTTTTTCCTTTATCTAGCAAGTGTATTTTTTTAAATACTACAGTATAATTACTGCGGTGTCTTGTCTGTTTTTGAAGAAGGGGACTGTGTATAAAAAATACATTAAATAAAATAAATAAATAACAAACTTAAGTTTAACCTTTTTCGAATTATTTCTCCATGTAAAAAGTCCATTCGATTGAGCTTTTAATAATCATCAAAATGTGAATGTATCACACAAATGTCAGTTATTTTGTTTATCTTCAGCAAATTGACAAATACAGTTCCGAGTGTAAAATGTGACATAATAAATGTAAAGTTAGAAACAATAAAGTCCTAATAGTTTCACATAAAACTATTATTTAGAAATGAAAATATCTGAAAAAATATGTTAACTGCCCAATTGAATTGACTTTCAAATATAAAATAACATAAAATATTTTATCAAGACAAAATTAGTAACAATTTAAAAGTAAAAATATTGAAATTAGGGGAAATAATTCTAAAAAGTATTAGAGAGAAAATATAATAAACGGAAAAGCAAAAATAATAATTATATATGATTTAAAATTTAGTTATGTACATCGCCACTGATTTTTAAGATTTGAATTTCTAGTTGAAGTGTCGTGTATTTTAATGCAGTCAGGACGAAAGTAGTACCCAGTCTGCTCTTAAAAATACGAACACAGAAAGTGTTAAAACTAACACTCTGACCCGTCAACTCCTTAAAGTTTATGCAACTTACATAACAAGTTCGTTGTACTAAGTTGTCTATATACAAAGATAAAAATTATCTAAAATTAATTCACTTACATTTTTTACAGAATCAATAATATAAAAATGTTAAAGTTATTAGACAAATAAATATTTGCAATTGAAATAAAATCAAACAACGATAATAAGAGAAAAAATTAATGAAAATGAAGTAAATTTGTGACGTTTCAGCGTGTATGCTGTGTTCGTGTGACAGAAGTAACATTCAAATAAACATACACAAAAATTATGAAAAAATATTTGTGTAATGTTTATCGAAATGTATTTGAAACGGTGTAAATTGCATTAGACACTGGGTTACAACTCTCTCAACGTGAGATATAGGAAGCCCATGTATTTTTTCATGTGAACAGTGTTTTTTTTTCTTTTTCTTTGAAATAACAAATAAAGGTACTGACGTTATTTTTCTTTTTAAATTCGTCATAACTATATCTACAATATTATGTTTGGCATGGCGCGTAAAAAAACAGATAATATTTCTTTTGTAATATAAATTAATTAAATTAAATTTTACAATTATAGATTAAGACAATTCGATTTAGTATCAGCGCATACCGCAAATAATGTCGTTGTTGGCAGTTTTAGTACGTAACTTCTACAATAATTCAATCAACCAGAAAAAGTTTTATAATTTGCAATTACGCTGACAATAGTTGAATATGTCTAATATTATAACTTATGTTAACGTAGATTTATATATTACCAATAATTTACAGTAATTTTACACCAAAATTTAACCTAAAAAAAAACTTAGAAGCAATCATCTGTATAAATTTATTCATCGGTTACAATTTCATTGCTAAACTTCAAATGAATAAACAATAAATATTTAAAAATATCTACAATAAATGTTTCGTGATAATTTCAGATTAATTTTGGTGTAAATTATATAATAAAATTTAACAAATTATTTAATATTTTATAACAATAGCAACGTAATTATTTACAAAGAAATTAAAGAATATATTTTAAGGGTGAGTGTGTGATAACAAGGATGCAGGGCCAATAGTGGTGGTGATTTTTTAAATATCAACTACACGTGAAGGGGTGGCGGAACACCCCGCCATTACAAGGGGCGGCAGCGTCCAGCACATAGTCCATATATAATATATATATAGTCAATATTCAACAGTGGAACAAATACAATATTTTATTTAATTTATACGTTTAAATATTTATAATGAAGTTTTTTGTTGCTGTGTTAATATTTTACTGAACACTTTGTCAGTCGTTAAAGTTCATATATATATTTTTTTGTTAAATATAGAGACCTAATTCACTCATATTTCACTCTTTTTTAAGAACGGGTGCTTAAAAATCAGAGACCGCACTGGAGTCAATTCTTCGCCATTTTTTTTTTAAAGGGGACTGAATAAAATTCGTGATACTATACACTTGTAATTGTGGTGTAATTTTGTGTTTGTTCCTGTGTATATTAGTGACAAATATGTATCGGTTATTTTGTGTTTTAAAATGGTGCCTGTGATCTTAACAATTATTTTTTATTTAGATTAAAAAAAATCTAGTGCACTTGATTTGCCCCTGAAAACAATGGCGTCGCAAATAGTTTTTTCTGTACATTCAGCTGTGATATTATTAATATTATTAACTAGAATAATTTATAAACGATTAACCAGCTCCTAAAAAAAAGTATTTATCAACGCCATTATTACAATTAGCGAATCAGTTGACCAGTGCAGACGTCGTAACTTTTGTTTGTTTTTGTTTTTTTAGTTTAGGTTTAAAACGAATCTGCTTATTTGTTTTAACAGTTACTGATTGCACTATCGACTTTAATTAATACTCCGAGAACGGTATATATTTTTAATATATATATTTATGGTGTATTCAAAATGATTATTGTTAATTTTATTATTACTTAATTTAATTGTTTGTATGTCCATCGATGAGGATCACTGTTCGTTTAGGTTAATACATTTTCTTCTGTTTAATTTAGTTTATTTATTAAGAAACAACAACGTGGTAGGATAAAATTGGTGTGCGCGCAGAATTTTGGATAATAAGGAATTGGGAAACAGAAGGAACGGACTCACGTAGCATGGTGTCTACAGCGATTGGCCGTTCTATAACGTAATTGATTATGAATAATAGTTGCGCAAAAAACGAACTGCGCATACTTGAAAATGTCTGCTTTGTATTCACATATGTTTATCTAACCTCAAAGTTTCAACAAGAATAAAATCATTTTCATATAATACAATAAAAATAAATCTAAATTCTAACTTTTTAGATATTTTTATTTGGTGTTTAATCTTACATTATTAAAATGTTTAGTTTTTAGGTAGCTTGATTTTAGACACATTACAAAAGAAAATCTGTGTCTTAAATTTTAAAGTAATTAACTATGATATTATTAAATATTTATTAGCTTAGTAATGGTGCTATTTTTTTCTTTTTGTAAATTTATCTCCTAAAACTAACTATAAAGTCAATTAATTTAATAGTAATAGTCAGTTAGAAACAAAAACATACATGAATACAGCAACAGACAGATATAACTATATCTATTGACCACCAACCAAACTCGTGGCTATCAGTTTTATAATAAATAGTTAATTTCATAACAACATATTGAATTCGGCTAACTATATTATGTTATCATTTTTCTTTTTCTTTTTTTTTTCATTTAATATATACAAATACAATATGGAAGAGTTCTCGTTTTAATGCAGATTGTCTGAGTTTTGCGTCCATAAATAACGCACGCGACATCGTCTACACGCTACGGCACAACCACGAAGTCCTAGCGGGAATACAAACCCGATCGTTTAAATAGATAAGTCAGGACACAAATCGCCTAGACTTAAACGACTTAACTTTTTTTTACTTTAACTTTTTACTTGAGTACGACAAACGATGCAAATATTTTATTACAACCCTGTGTTTGAGAAACTATGTGAGCGGCAGTGTTCGAAAGAACTATTGTTTACTTATTATTTACTACTGTACAAATACGTAATTATGTAATATGTAATTATCTAAAATAAGAATTTTTCATACTTTATTGATGTTTTATGCAATAAATATTATTATAAGTATATAGTATATAACTAGCATCATTTCTGATATGCAAATAGATAACCAAAATTTAAGGCAAAATATTTGCAAATACTGAAATATTAAAAAAAAATCAAAACTATGTACATATTGTGTATTAAATAATAAATAATCAATATTTCATTCAACTCTGCAATAATATCATTTTAAATTAAATAATTTGGCAGTCGAATTAATAACACGTACCAATCTAATTGCATTAAAATTAGAATCTACAAATTTGATTAGTACAAAACTGTAATATTTGCTACTTTTTAATATATTTTTAACTATAAAAACAACAAATTCATTGTAATTATTGTTCAATTATATCGTGAGCAGTATTTTATTTTGTTTTTATAAGTGCCGTTATATACAAAACTGGCATTGCATCCTTTTGGCATGAATATGAAATCGAGTCTGTTTAACATTAGTATTGACCTGTTCTAACAGTGTTTGTATCATCAATTTAATTCTAATTTTATTGCAAGAAAACGGTGCGCTGAAAATCAAATAAACAACAACATGCCAATCGCCATAGATTCCATCGATAACCAGTTCAACAATAATAACAAATAAAGAAGGTGGTAGCCAATATTCGCCCGCCATCAAACACTATCGACGCTGGCGAACCGTTCGCCCAATTCATCGCAGACATGTTGGCGTGACGGTGGCCGTCTGCCTGACGAACCAGCTGATACAGGTGGTGCGGGAGCGGAACCGGGCGGTGGCAGCGGACGATGGAGGCCACGTCGACGCCGTCGCCGTTTCCGATGACACCACACACAGATCACCAGCAGGATCGTGACGAGGCCGCCTGCTGTACACGCTATTGGAATGGTGTAGTCGATTGGGGGAACATCCACTGCGCCTATTTTCGAAAGGGGGAAAGGAAAAGTTTGTTTGTTTTGTGCATATTTCATTTAACGGAAAATAGACTACGAATAATTGGAGTATGTGAAATACTAATATTTGTGTGCGTATCTGCGATATTAAGCATGCAAATTTGCTTTTATAAATTGTAGCAAGATTTTTTGTGCCCACGCGAAAAAAAAAACAGTAACATAACATTTAAACGAAAGTGATATGAAACATTTTGTTATAAAATTTTAAGTCTAAATATTTTTAAAATTTAAAAATAAAATCACTCGGTTAATTTTCACAATAAAAAGAAAGAAAAATCCTTTATTGGCTAATTTTGGCTGTTATGCCATCATGATTACCTTCTGATAACGGCATAACCGCCGAAATTGATCAATATTGTTTTTTTAATTGTATTTTTATTTTTAAATCATTTGATAATGTTTCACCGAGTGCCAACAACTACTTCAGTTGGTCTATAAATATTTTTAAATTATTAAATTATAAAAAGAATATGTAATTTAACCAGTATTTGAACTCAAATATCCTATCAATTGAATTATCGAATGAACTCGACGTAGTGAATAAACTCTTTCTTATCTAGGTCATCCAATAATTTAATTGGTATAATATCTGACTAGCAATCAAAAGATCTTATGTTCAAATTTTTGCTATTATACAATTATTGAAACGTTGAAATCTTATATGTACGATATTAAATATTTATCAGTTTTTAGAAAATATTAAAAAAACGCAATATAATATAAAATTTTACTCTTTATTACATAACTTGAAATGAGCAATTATATGCTGGCCCGGATAAGCGCAGAAAATCAGCATTGAATAAGCGCAATTAAAAACATTGAATAAGCGCATCAGAACATATTTTGATGCGATTATGCAATGTACACAAAAAAGGCTATATGCGCTTCCTCATGATGGGCATAATAAAAGCTTTTCAAACTAAAAATATTCAATTAATTATATCAATATTTAAAACAATATGTCTATTCTTTATACGCCACTGTTTTGGAATTGTTCATTTGAATTATCAATTTTACCAAAATGGCGAACAATATTTTTGAAAAATATATATAAAAATTTAAGACTTTATTTTATTAATCCTTTCGCTATAAATCCAATATTTTTGGCCTAAAACTAGTCTATAGCAAAAGAATTAATACTGAATTAATACTAATTAGTACTGATAAACAATATTCATTGCAATCTTTTTCGGTTGAATGATTATTTTAACGTACACAATTTGCAAGAATCTGCAATTACATCATGCTCGAAATGAATAGTTTGTCATTCAGTACCAGCTAAACTGTTTTTAATTTCGTAAAAATAAGCTAAGAAAAATAAAAGATAATCACAATACAGCATAGTGAAGAGAAGTGAAGATGATGCGAGCGACAAAGAGAGGATTTTTTTAGTGCCCGGCAACAGAGAGAATTGATAGACAGATAGAGAGTCACAATATGAGTGCACGGCATAACCACAGCCACAACCACAGGCCCGGCTCTAGGAGACGAGACGACGCGGCCCCGCTTGTTGGGCCACCTGCCAACACACAGCACCGTCTTAACATTAACTAGCTAAGAGAATTTCATTCTACGATATAGGTACCAATAATGCCACTAGAACAATTTCCATATACAAAACAAGTGAATTCCGACATTCCTATTGGAAATATTGTTAATAAATACTATCTTCTAATGGAAGCAAATCACGTTACGAAATGTTTTTGAACGAATATTAATAATGATTGCAAATATATTAAATGTACAGTATAATTTACGTTTAAAGATACTTGTGAGATATTGGAACCAAATAATAATACATAAAAATTGATATTACAAGCTCGATTATTGGCTGTTTTAATTCAATTGTTTATACTTGAATTTGATAATTAAATGTAATATAAAATATAGAACATGGCAAAAATAATATAATGCTTTATTGTATAATAATTATATCATTAACAGGATGAAAATAAAATATACATAATTATAAAGTACAATTAAGATGCAGAATTTGAACATAAAAAACCTAAGAAATATGCATAAAATTTATACATAATTTATCAAGTATCTTTTTCTAAAATAGATTTAACTGTATATAATAATGGCGTTATTGGTATTGGTACATTTCAATATATAATTCGAATATCTAATGTACCTAACTACTTTCTAATTGCAATTCCATGCAAAGAATTTCTAATTTTTTTCTTAATAGTTAAGACGGTTCTGTGCGGGATTATTTCAAAACCGCTTTTTTGAAAAAAAAAAGTATTACGAAATAATTATCAAAAGCTTTTAAAGCATCAAAGCATATCAAAAAAATTAAGCACATATAATGAAAGCATACAAAACACTTAAGAAAATGATCAAATATATCAAAACTGAAAGTCATAATATCGAATCATTTCCAATATTAAAATTCAATTCTACTAAATGCGCTACTTACAGCTGGCTTCGTCGGAATTATCATCAGCACCACAGTTGTTAACCAAATTACATTTAAGTTTTTCCGAAATACAATAGCCAGATTTTTCGCATTGGTACTGATCACAAGATGATTCCTCTATAACTTCAGTCCAAACTGCGCGAAAACCTTGTGCACCAACAGCTTTATCAGCAGTTATAAAACTAGAATAAAATAGTTTATTAATAGTAGAGTGTATATTGCTCAGATTTCATAAATAATATTATTATTATTATACCTTAATCGAAGTTGATTTGATTCAGACAAATACTGCCATTTGTCTGTACTTAATTTTTCTCCGCACATTTCAATAGGAGAACTTTCTAGTGTGTGCCATAGTCGTAAAACTGCTGCAGGACATCCTCTTGCTGTAAAATAAATATCATTGAATATCTTAAAGAAAGAAAGGTAAGTTCTGGAGGACTTACATGAAGGATCTCCTTCAACGGCAAACCGTTCAAAATTCAACAAAATCTTATATTTGGGCCTGACAGTAACGTACCAATTGCACGTTTTGGATGCAAGTCCCCGGCCAGGTCCATCATAATTTTCGGGAAAATTCGGACTAGATATAACCCCATATTCCACACTACTAATATTCCCACCACAGTCTCCAAATATCGATTTGGCCACATCAAAAACATAACGTGCCTTAAATCCACTATAAACCAGCTCCGAATCTGCATGTAAGATAACTTTCAAACCCATTGCACCGCGATTTGATTCAATAGGTCCTGGAGCAGTCATCCCACAGTATCTACCTATAAGTTTCTCTGTATTATCTCGGTAAATGTTATAAATTTCCAACCAGTCTTCTTGACAATACGATGCTCCATAGAAACCTGCTGTTGAATTTGCTGAATCGGCACGAACTTTAAAGTTATCGAAGACGATTGTCACTTGTTCATTCGGCGTAGCATAAAACAAATACGTGCAATTGGTGTCACTTGGATAGTTGGAAGGATACCTCGGAGAATTGAATTCTCCTCGTTTCTTGCTCGTACTTCTATACGTAAATAAACAAGTGCCGTCTGGAGCTGGTGTTCCAGGAATTCGATATTCTACCATTGGGAAATATTAAGTATTGATTAGAATTTTATTGTTTCAGAATGAATGATTGAATTGAATAGTATACCTGTTTCAAATGTGTACTTGGCTTTGAAACCTCTTCCTTGTAATTCACCACTGCTGAATACCATAACTAATCGAGGGCCGTCAGAAATGACAACAGCAGGACGATTCTCTTCGCCACACATTTCGTGATCGAATTTATCGTACGAATCGGTAGCTTCTTGACCTTTGAGGTACACTTTCAGATAACCGTCAGTGCAGCTAAAAAATCATAAACAATAATTAGTAATTATAGTTTTGGAAATAAATTAGTTATTTTTCAGAACAAAAATTTTTTTTACTAATTATCCTATACGAAGCGGATTAAAGCCATGTTATCATATTAAATTATTAGTGCCCCTTATTATTAAACTATATTTCAAGTTTATTTCTATATCGTCACGTCACAAAAGAATTTGTGAACAACTAGAAAATATTTCCCAAAACAGAATTTCTTCGTTAAGTTATTTTATAAACACGATACAAATCAAGGAAACTCACGCAAACTTTTTGCATAATAACTAAGCGAGTAAATAGTTTTCGCGTTAGTAATAACAATACATCAAGATACTAACTCTCCTTTCTCTCCTTTGGGAATTTCAAACTTGATAAACTCAAGTCGCACCCGTTCCAGATGTTGGGAGTCCTGCATCCCATAGATGAAATATCGACAGACGATCTTTGGGATGTACGGGAACGGATAGTTGGGGCTGAAGACAGAACCGCTAGATTCCTTTTTACTGAGAATCTTCTGATCGCACTCGGAGCCTTTTATATGCTCTCCGTCGTTTTTGCTTATAAAATCTGCGAAAAATATATCTTTGCACAAGACAGAAATAGAATATCGTAGAATTAAACTTACCAAGTTTGACGAAACTCTCAGAGAATTCGAAAATACCTTTGAAACCGCGGTTTTGAGTATTGGCTGTTCGTTGTAGTGTTGCGAATGTAACGAACATTTGTGATTCGCTTGAATAGAGCACCAGGTTACGTTGTTGACCGCAATACGTGCCAATTACAGCTGAACTGTTATCGGGCCCGTCGTATACTCTTACGTAATCGAACGGACAACTGAGAAAAAAATAATTTTATTAATATTACATCTATAATAATGTAATGCGTTTCGTTCGTCTTTTTACGAGATAATTAAATAAAACAAAATATACACTTATTAACTAGATATTTATTATTTGAAACGATTAAATATAGAATGTAAATATAAAAATATAAAAGTATGAATATAACTATAAACTAAATGGTTATAAGCTTAAACACTAGTAATCAAACTAACACTAAATATTTATTTCACTATTTATATAACTGTTGCACTCGAAGTGAACTTGTTTCAAGCTTAAGGTTTGCGTAAGAACTGTCTTGTCTTTCGCAAACGCTGCGTTTAAATACGACTATCGAGTTTTCTCGAACGTAACTCTGGTTGCCTGTAGAATATTCTCGTAAGCACGTTCGTAAATACATAGAATTCTCTAGTATGTCTTGCGCGGTCAAGGTTATTCATTTGTGGTAAACAGACGGGTTCCAGCTAGCTTGTTTTGCTACATTGCCCCCTCCCTAGAGTGTTCCGTCTCGGGACACTCATAAATTATTGGTGAAGGGCCATGGCGAAATCGACACGTGGTCCCGCGAGCGCAGTGGGAGGTATAATAAAAGTAGCATTCCACGGTCTTTTCGGCTTTCTTGTTTTCCAGAGGATTGAAGCTACAAACAAGAATGTCAATGCCGGTATGCTGGAAAAGAGTTTCCAGCATATTTCTAATAATTCGCCAATCTAAACCGTCAAGGCCACAGCCTACTCTGGGGATCGCCAATTTTAGGATATTGTCCCGCAGGAGTAGCTCGCGTAACGTCTGCAGTGTGTTCCACATTGATTGGTAACTGGGCTTCTCTCGAGACAGTTCCTTTGTAACCAGGTAGTAGATGTTGCGGTGTTCCCTTTGCAGATGTAATGCGGCCCCAACAGCAGGCAGCTGTTCCCGTAGCTCGGTGATCCCACCAAACTTCTTGCGGAAAACGGTAGCAATCCCTCTGGACATTTGCAGGTCCTGAGCGACGCAATGTGCAAGTGCATAGTCCTCGGGTACGGTGAACAGGTCCTGTTGAACTTCTCGGGTGACGCCATGACGGGCCTTGCGACCTGCAGCGTAAGAGGACATAAATTGCTCGAAGTCCACCTCTTCGCTCCGTAACTGGTGGACGTGGCCTTCTTCGATATTAGGATCTTCCTCGTTTTGCCCAGCGAACGGGGCTAGACGATTATAGTGGATGACCCTTGGTTTTCCATTGGGCGTCTTGCGGATCCGGTATATGACATCGTTAATCCTTTTTATGATTTGATACGGCCCTTCCCACCAGCGTTGCAGTTTAGGAGACAGTCCCCGACGACGTTGCGGGTTGTAGAGCCAGACTAAGTCTCCTGGCTTATAACCTCCCATATTAGCATTAATGTCGTAGCCGTCCTTCATCCGATCGCTTGCGATCTGTATGTTGGAACGAACCTGTTGATGTATTTCATCCATCTTCTTTCGTAGGTTGTCGACATAGTCTTCTCCGGCCAGGTCCTCTCCAGGTTTACAGCCGAATTTTAAATCACAAGGCAGGCGTAGCTCATGTCCAAAAACAATTTTTGCAGGGGTTTGTCCAGTGGTTTCGTGCACGGATGAACGATAGGCCAATAGAAACAGATGAATGTATTGGTCCCAGTCTTTTTGATGGTCGGAGACGACTTTTGATAGGTATTTACCCATTGTGCGGTTCATCCTTTCTACCATGCCATCAGACTGCGGATGTAAGGCAGTCGTTCTGGTCTTCCGTATTCCTAGTAACCGACAAACTTCCTGGAAGATGTTGGATTCAAAGTTTCGCCCCTGATCGGAATGTAATTCCATCGGTATGCCGAATCGACTAAAGAGCTCTTTCACTAGAACTTCGGCAACTGTGGTAGCTTCTTGGTTTGGTAGTGCATACGCCTCTACCCATTTACTGAAGTAGTCCATGGCTACCAGGATAAATTTGTTTCCTTGCTCACTCATCGGGAAAGGACCAGCTATATCAATGGCTATTCGCTCGAATGGACTGCCAACGTTATATTGTCGCATTGGCGCCTTACGTTTTCTATGCGGGCCATTACTTGTAGCGCATGTTACACATTTTCTGCACCACATTTTCACATCTTCGTGGCATCCGACCCAATAGAATCGTTCCCGCACTTTCTCGATCGTTTTCTTGACTCCTAAATGCCCGCCAGAGGTCCCGTCGTGGAGTTGTCGTAGTACATCCGAAACCTTGTTTCTCGGAACCAGTAGCTGCAATTTCTCCTGGGATCCCTCTTCATTTTCCAGAGTCCTCATTAGGAGCCCATTCCTAAGTACGATCGAGTTCCATTGCGACCAATACGATTTAAGGGTGCGACTATGTGGTGCCACTTCTTCCCAAGTTGGCCGTTGATCTATCGTTTTCCACCGTTTTAAGTGCTTTAAATCAGTGTCCATATCTTGTTCATGGCTAATATTCCCTATTTGCCAGTCGTCATCAACGGCGGTCGTCCTAAGGAGAGTGGTCGCTTTTTCCTCAATTCGGGAGCAACTTTTACAATCCGGCAAGCATGGTCTTCTTGACAAGGCATCGGCATTACAGTGACTTTTACCAGCGCGATGTTCAATGTCGAAGTCATATTCTTGTAATCGTTCAATCCATCGTGCCACTTGTCCTTCTGGGTTCTTGAATCGCAGCAACCATTTGAGGGCAGCATGATCGGTCCGCAGCAAGAATTTGCGGCCGTACAAGTATTTGTAAAAATGCTCGATGGATTTCACTACTGCCAGTAATTCTCGCCGAGTTACGCAGTAATTGCGTTCGGGCTTTGACAGTCCTTTACTGTAATAGCCGATGACCTTTTCCTGTCCTTCCTGAATCTGCGACAGGACTCCGCCAATGCCTACGTTGCTCGCATCCGTATCCAATATGAATTTGCCTTCCTGAAGAGGGTAGCTCAAGACTGGTGCACCCACTAGGGCCTGTTTCAGGGTATCAAAGGCATTCTGACAGTCTTCATCCCAATTGTATTTACGACCATCTTCGGTTAGACGTGTAAGTGGTTTGGCTATGTTGGCAAATCCTAGGACATACCGTCGATAATAGGAACACAAACCAAGGAAACTTCTGAGTTCGTGTTTATCTAGCGGTACTGGCCATTCTTTGACAGCTTGTGTCTTTTCCGGATCAACAGCTACTCCTTTTCCGGAAACAACGTGGCCGAGGTAGTGTACTTCTTTCTGGAAAAGGTAGCATTTCTTGGGACTCAGCTTTAAATTGGCATGTCGCAGCCGTTGGAACACTTCTTCCAAATTCTTCACATGATCCTCGAAGGACTTTCCAATCACAATTATGTCGTCTAGATATACTAGACACGTTTTCCAGGATAGTCCATTCAGGACATTTTCCATCAGCCTCTCAAAGGTTGCCGGAGCATTACAGAGTCCGAACGGCATTACTTTGAACTGCCACAGTCCCGATCCGACACTAAACGCTGTTTTCTCACGATCTCCTTGATCCATGGCAACTTGCCAGTAACCGTTTTTCAGGTCCAGAGTCGAGAATATTCTTGATCCGGCCAGCGTGTCCAAGGTATCATCTATTCTTGGCAGCGGGTAGCTATCTTTCTTTGTTACATTGTTCAACAGGCGATAATCAACACAAAATCGTGTTGACCCATCCTTCTTTTTCACCAGAACCACTGGCGACGCCCATGGACTGTTTGAGGTTTCTATCACATCATCCTTTTCCATGTCTTGGATGATTTGTTCGGCCTCCTCACGTTTCGCCAGTGGTAGTCTTCGCGCAGTTTGGCGTATAGGTCTCGCATCACCAGTGTCGATTCGATGATGAACAATGTTGGTTCGACCAGTACGACCACCCTCGGTTTTGAATATATCTTGGTAACGGCACAATAGATCTTTAACTTTGTGTTGTTCTTCTTTTGTTAACTCTTGACAAGCACTCATGACCGTTTTGTTCAGATGTTCCGGAAATTTAGTTAACGTGGTTGCCGAGCTATTAATTTGTCGGACGATAGATGACGGTGACGAACAGCAACCAATCGACGTTCCATTACGTAATGTTACGGAATAATTGTTGATATTCATCAGCCGTACTGGAATGCTCTTCGTATTTCTAACTATAGTTTTTGCAATCAGCACTCCTTTATCCGGACCCTTGTCACCGTATCTTGGTTCCAACATAATGATTTGTTTTTCCGGAATCAGACGGTCTAGTTTTGCTTCCACAAATACTTCGCTGCGTGGTGGTAGCTCAATGTCGTTCAGCAAAACTGCTTGTGCCATCGTGTCTTCTCGCTGATGTAGAACAACTTCTTCATCATGAATCTTCACAATTCCTAGCTTCAGATTTAATTCAAAACCGTGCGTTGTCATCACATCCATTCCAAGAATGATTTCTTCTTCTATATCCGCAACCAGCACTCGATGTAAAAAGCTGGTGCCACCGATGGTAAAGTGGGCATCCAACTCGCCGCACACATTGGCCAAGTCTCCAGTTGCTGTGCGTAGTCTCCAGTTGGTCGGTAACAGCTTGTTTTCGGTTTTGATCATTCCTGTCTTCACGATGGTCTTCGTGGCTCCCGTGTCTAATAGAAGAAGAACATTCTTGCCATTAACGACACCATCGATGAACACGCTCTTTGAACAGTTTTTAATTATGGCCACTCGTGCATTACGTGGGGCTTGTGTACGGCGGGTTGCAGATTGCCCCTTCCCATCAACCCGTTTGTTTTCCTGTGGCTGTTGGGGCTTTTCGCACCGGCGTCTCATATGCCCCATTTTGCCATAGTTCCAACAGCGAGGTTGTCTCCTCTGTGCTTGCAGTACTTGTTGTACGATTTGCTCAATCGAGCCATTTTGGTGTTCCTCCTCTTCATGGCTGTTCACTGCACGAACTCGAGCGTGGCTCCGTGTTGATGCCTTGATGGCCTCAAATTCGAGAGCTTGCGTTAATGCCTCATTAACCGTCTGAGGATGGGCTAGCTTAACGGCTTGTTGTAGCTCTGGGTCGCGAACTCCATTCAAGAACTTATTAATTGCCAGGTTTTCATAGATGTCATCGGGAGCCGTTGGATAAGACATTCGTATCAGGCGAACAATGTCGGCTTCGAATTCTTGCAATGTTTCGTTCGCCTTTTGGACACGACTGTCTAACTGTGTTAGGTACAACCCTTTTACATGCTTATGTCCGTATCGTAGCTCTAATTGCTCGACTAGTTGGCTAAAGTCCGTACGGTCTCTCAACGGCACACTTTGTAATACACGTAGTGCATCCTCACGTAGAGACAAACTCAATACTTGTGCCTTTCTTGAATCAGACCAGCCGTGGACTATTGCTGTCGTCTCGAACAATGTCAAGTATTCTTCCCATGACGATTTCCCATCGTAAGTTGGTAGTTTCGGGACAGGACTTGGTTGACCAGCTTCTTGTTTCATCATAATCCCGTTGGCGGATGTAGCACTCGAAATTGCTTCAATCTGGTTTTGCATCTCGGTTCTGATTTTATTTTCCATTTCGGTTCTGATTTTATTTTCCATTTCAGAGATATTATTTTTAACTTTATCTTCTAATTCAGAGATGTTATTTTTAACTTTATCTTCTAATTCAGAGATATTATTTTTAATAACTTCTATGTTACGATTTACTTCTGTTTTTAATTGTTCTACTGTATTTTTAGAAGTTTCTTCCATTTTTTTAGAATTCTCTTCAAATTTCTCTGTTAAATTTTCTTCTGTTTTTCTAGAATTTTCTTCCAATTTCTCTGTTAATTTCTCTGTTATTTTTTCTTCCATTTTTCTAGAATTCTCTTCTGTTTTTCTAGAATTTTCTTCAAATTTCTCTGTTAATTTCTCTGTTAAGTTTTCTTCTGTTTTTCTAGAATTTTCTTCTATTTTTCTAGAATTTTCTTCATATTTTTTTGTTAAATTTTCTTCCATTTTTCTCATCAGTGCGCTTATATCCGCTGGTATTTCAAATAGATATGTTTCAGGATTCTGACCAGCATCTTGTATGGCTTTTCTAAGTCGTTCTTGTAACACGGTTTTAGCCCCTGTTGCGCTTAATTCACGTTCTTCGAGTTCTTGTTTCAGTTGTTGAATTTTCAACTCATTCAAACTAACTTGTTTTGTAGCCATTTTCACAATATTTTACGCGTTTTTAATTCTACGTTATTATTTATTTCTAAAATTATCTCGCACCCCACACCTGACACCAATTGTAATGCGTTTCGTTCGTCTTTTTACGAGATAATTAAATAAAACAAAATATACACTTATTAACTAGATATTTATTATTTGAAACGATTAAATATAGAATGTAAATATAAAAATATAAAAGTATGAATATAACTATAAACTAAATGGTTATAAGCTTAAACACTAGTAATCAAACTAACACTAAATATTTATTTCACTATTTATATAACTGTTGCACTCGAAGTGAACTTGTTTCAAGCTTAAGGTTTGCGTAAGAACTGTCTTGTCTTTCGCAAACGCTGCGTTTAAATACGACTATCGAGTTTTCTCGAACGTAACTCTGGTTGCCTGTAGAATATTCTCGTAAGCACGTTCGTAAATACATAGAATTCTCTAGTATGTCTTGCGCGGTCAAGGTTATTCATTTGTGGTAAACAGACGGGTTCCAGCTAGCTTGTTTTGCTACAATAATATAATATTATAAAATTAAAGTGATGTCTGTTTGAACTATGAAATAATGAAGCTTATATAATCTAAGAAACGTTGAGCATTTCAGCTAATGAAATGAGATGAAACTTGTATGTCATATTAAAAAAATTTCATGTTAATTATTAATTGACTAAACATATTTGGTGTTTTGTCTTTATCGGAAAATAATATTACTACATACATTTAGTTATTAACTAACAAAAATTATATAAAAATACAAAAGATTTTTTTCATTCATAATCAGATTCTCTGTACCGACAAATCAGTTAAAGTTTTCCTAATAACATTTTCTGTAATTTTAATTAAAAATAAAAATATAAGTTTAAGATTAAGCGAAATAAAATCAATTGCTAAATCAACAAATTTATATAGGACACACATCATCAAATCAAAGATCAAATGGCTCCACTTCCTACGCCAATTGTCAAAGACACACACGCATTTGGTGCGGAAACAACGGAAGGCCAAAGAACGAAAAATGACATTGAAGATCGGCTGACAATTTACGCACACACACACACAGATCTAGAGCCAACTACAAATGGACGTTAGAAATGGGTGCGCATCCTCGTAGCCCTCGTAGCGAAACTTATCGCCATTTGTCAAGTAATGGATTGGTCTTTTACGCGAGCGATTCCGGTAAAAAATCGACCTTGTGCTACCGTTGCCCGTTACCGCTTTACTCTTTACAGCCCACCTACCACCTTTCAGCAAGGGTAAATTGCGGTTTTATTTATCGTCAAATACGACTATAAAATGTACTCTTTTCTTGTACTGGAATTTGATTTTTTTTTATGAATATACAGGCAACGTAATTATTTTTTCGAAATTAGAAAATTTATTAGGAATATGAAGTTAAAATAAAAGATTTGTGATTTTTATCTATTATCTGTGATAACTTGTTTAATAAATAATACTGATTGGAAATTTGTAGAAAATTGGTATTTGGTGATCATACAAGCAACTTTTGCTTACATAACAATAAAATTCTGTATAATTTTATCGGCAATTAATTTTATATCTAATGATAACTGAAATTACTCATATAGAGTTACTGTTATTTGTTACCGAGGTAATTATAAAAAAATAATTGATCAAGTGTTTTCAATAAACGTATTGACTGGTACTACAAACTCATATAAATTTTAAAACAAAGTAAATGTCATAAAACTAGCCCATATTTACAAAAAATTAAATGTCATAACTAGATTTCATTTATATTAAATATAGTAGATGTTTTAGTAAGTATATTTAAATATTCTAATCTATTTTGTATAAAAATTTGTTAAAATTTAATTCGAGAGAAACATATTTTGTATAATTATTATCAACTTCATAAACAAACACAATCAGTTGTTTGTATATTGTAATTTATGAAAAAAAAAAGAAGCTAAACCAATGTGTATACTTACTGTGGTCCGCCGAAAAACAAATCAAAATCCCGAAACTCCAGCCGTACCCTCTGCCCGCTTGTGCCGACAAATTGGTAGGTGCAGTGCAACGCCTTGGGATAGGCACCCGGATACGTTGGACTGAGTATCGAACCGGTCTTTTTCCGGGCGGCATGCACGACAAACGAGCAGGGCGAATTGGGCGCTGGAGTACCCACCTCGTACTCGGAATCGTTGATGAACGCGTAGCGGCCGCCAAATAGTTCCGGTGTCGTTTGATTCTTGTCGGTGTAGAAACCGAGCGCAATTGCCCGGTACAGCGAGACACGGCGACGTGGTGGAATCGGTCCGCAGTACCGACCGCCGAACGGGGAGTTGATCAGCTCGGCGGGCTCGGGTACCACCACTTCGGAGTAGACGTCCAGATACTCGTGGACGCACCTTTACGAAACACAAATACACATATAAGCATTTTGGCTAATTGATTAAATGGTATTAGAATTGCAAACAGGATTATGGACATTGGCGATATGGTACAGTAGTACTTATATAGAAGCTCGTTATGTAGAGACCTACTAACATATAGATAAAACTACAGTGATACTACAAAAACATAAATAAATAGCAGTGCTTGTACTTTAGAGTGCCCCAACTCTTTCTCTTCTTCTTATAATCTAGTATTAGTGGTAGGTTTAGCCTACTTTTCCACAATTTTTCTCCTTTAAGTCTTGACAAGCCTCTATACAGGTTCTACCATATTGTTTGGATTAATAATTTTAACTAATTTCTACTTAAATGTAAAAAGTTTGTGCCACATCCTCATGGCGTGATTATGTATGTTTGTAACGATTTAAGTGATACTTATTTGAGCCGTCCAATAGTTAATATGATATTGACTCTCGATAGAATTGGAGAACTAGCTTTATCTTTTTATTTTATTCATAACTCTATGTTCATAAAGATGTGTATTATAATATGAAAGAATTGTGCAAACTATAGTATATAATCAATTTATTGCTATTCAAAAATAGACGATATTCATAGCTATCTAACTAGCTATGATAACTTTAAATTAATACTATACTATAAAATTTAATACTATAAAATGAAAAAGTTGTACTATTATACAATTTATTTTATACTCATAATAATAAAAAAGATATACATACTCCTATTTTTTATTTAAAATAAAAAGGTATATGTTACATATTTAAAAGTAAAATACCAAAAAATTTATAGTATATAGTATATATTTGTTCATTTAATAATTTGGTATATAATCAAGAAACAGCCTATACACAGTATTAGATTCTAATATCTTACATTTTTAAAAGTTTATCACTACTTACTTTTAATTTTGAAAAAAGTGCTAGAATTATTTTAGATTATATGTGATTTGTAATGTTTGCTTTATATGCACAAAATATTTAATAATATAAATAATATACAGTAGAAAATTAAATAAAAAATGACATGTAAACGATATAAATTATGAAATCACTTATATAATCAAAAGTTAGAATAAATTTTGTAAAATTCATTAATATTAAAATTGATTTTAATTTTTTTTCCCCTCAAGAAGCCTTTAAAATTTAGCAAATAACTTAGATTAGAAATATTTATCAATATTCTTCGTAGTTTCATAAACTTTCGAACAACGCAGAAATTTCCAACATTACTTAACGTTATCTTTGATGTCTTTAAGTATCTTAAAAGTATATTTTCGTGACTTTTTCAATTACGTCAAATCGATTTCTAAAATTACATGAAATTAACGTAATCAAAAAGAAAAAAAATCAAAGGTTAGAATATCTTGTTTTTAATATTACATATTATAAATAACTTGAAAAAGATTGGTACAAGATATAATTCAGTATATTACTACTATATAAATAAACTAAAATTTAGCTTTCAATATCCAATTTAACCAAGAAAATATTATTTTAAATTCAAACTCTTCAATAAATAACATTACATCAATCTTTAAATAGTAAAAATATTAAACTAAACAGAATATGCAAAATGATAATAAAACATTTCCCAGACAACAAAAAGCCATTTCAAAATAAACAAAACTTTCAACATTACAAAGTAGTTTAATACTTTAAAGATTATTTTCATTTTCTAAATCGTTTTAACACTCAAAGCAAAGTTGCAACAAAGTAATATTAGAGCACGTCTTCGTTTGTATGCGTTTGTACAACAGATAATACCCAAACGTTGTTGGTTTACACTTGCACATCAAGCAAAACGCCTTTGCAACTATTTTGCATTGTAAATGCGTCCTTAATATAAATCCACCTTTTGGTTCCAGGCCCCCTTAACAAACCCTAACCTAACTTAGTTGCAGTAGCATCATTAATTCGCACCTTAAATAAACTTACTGTTCGTATAAGCGTATCTAGGTTACGGAAAGTAATTTAGATGGCTCCTGATAAGGCGCTTACAGCGTTTGAAGGCGAAATTAATTATTTTTCCAAAAGAATCAAAGTAATTGTTGATTGCAATACCAGTCGTAATTACTATTTGAATTCCTAATAATATATTTACGAATTGAGCAATCTGGGTTTAAATTTTCATTAATTTCATTTTAATTATATAACCGTTGAAATGAACGGAAAAGATATATGAATATTTTAATTGTAGTGGATGGTTAATTGTAATACTGATTAATATTATATTAAGTATTTTTAATTGGAATTTATTAATAAAACATTGACATGCAATTTGTGCAATAATAAATGCCTTACCTTTTCTTTTAAATGAAAGTATTTTATGAAAATATAAAAAGCATGCAATATAAACAAAAATGTGCATTGTATAACTACCAAATTATTATAAAAAATCAATATTATTAAACAGTTAAAATATTTACTGTTGATAGAAAAATAAATCTAAAAATAATAATTTTTAGAATTATATTTTAAAATTATTTTATGATAAAAATAAATATAAGAGATCAAATACAACACTTATGCTACACTCAAAACTAATATAAAATAAAGATTAAAAGAGTGTATTCCATTAATAATTCTGGTACACATAAAATTATTTATTATTTTATATGATGGTTTGTATGACAAATTATATTATATACAAATTTACATATATTTTATGAATAATTTAATTCTAAGTTTACAAGTAATTTAATTTTGACACATCGTATATCACAAAAAAACTGAACTGAATCTAGAGATTATAAATTTACACATTTGGAGATACAAACAAATATATAATTTTTTTGATGATTAATTCAAAATTATTAAATTTTCTTTGTAATGTGCAACATCTAATCTAGCATAAATTTTTAAGTGCAGAAATTCTTTTTTGTACATATTTAGTAACGTTTTATTAGGATGTCAAAGTTTCAAATAAAAACAACTCTAAAGCCTGTGTGACACGATGCATTAAAATGCAGAAAATTAACACGTTAAAATGCGCAGTAGTTCAATTTTTTATAATTTTTACAAAAATTGAACTGTGCATTCACGTTTTGATTTTCTGCATTTTAATGCATCGTGTCACCCTGGCTTAAAGTTATAAAATCTATATTAATCATAAACATACAAAATAAAATGTTCTTATATAATTCTGAATGTAGCATTTTAGTAACAAATTTGATAATAAAATCTGTTAATATTTTTTGTTATTATTTGAATTTAAATTACTAATAATAAAATATAACCGAACTTCCTTAAGTTGATTTATGCAACAAATAATATTTTGAAACCACAAATTTACTCTATTAATTATTTGTTAATCTTAAAAATTAAATTTATAGAAGTTTGATTATTTTAAATATTTTTATAACACATTAAAACTTTCAAATTATCTACACAAAAATAAATCTAGAACAAGAAAATCTATTAACCTACAAAAATCAAACATCAAAGTGCTCAAAAACAGAAACAAACAAATTGTGAGTTTTAATATAATAGAAAAAAACTTGAAGATAATTTAAAAAAGAGGTTAAAAGAGGAATTATACGGAGAAGAGTACTCACTGAGGGAGTTCGCCCACGGCAAATCCACTGGTGATGGAATAAACGCAAGAACAAAAAAAACAGAACGAGCGTCATTCAAAACGCCTTTCTATTTAGACAACACACGCAACACCCCGTCTACTAAGGCGTTAGCGTTTTTCAAGAAAAAAAAAAATTACAACCGAAATAAAGAAATTGATATCACATGTCTTATCTTACGAAATAAAGCCAGAGTTTAATTGTGGTTAAAAAAATCAGTTTAATTTATCACGGAATATTTTAAGTTCTTTATCTAAGTATCTTTGTTATTCTAAATAGTTTCATGTGTTATCTAGTTCATTATTTTTATGGAGAAAATACTATCACCACTAGTACACAACCTACTACGGTGATGATATTTTTCGGGTCCATTAAAAGAATAATCAGTTATACTCAAATTTATACTATTTACATAGATTTTAATAGAAGCAATCTTCAGGCTACCACGGCATGTATCCATTGAATTTAAAAAAAATTCTGGGCTGGTATTGCGGAGCAGAAATTGTCATTTAGTCACCAATTACTGAGGATGCCATTTACGATGTATGGTCTGCCTCGTCTGCGACGAAGATAGATTGACCACGACATATCAGCCCAGAAAATTCTATAACTTCAATTTAATACGATATAAGCAGTTTATAAGAATTAATAAAAGTACTGAAATCTATGTAATTTCATTTAAACATTTTTCAATAAATTATATGAATTTAACATAGTAAATAATCTATCTGAACTGAACTCATTATATTAGAATTAAAAAGCTTTTGGATAAGTTCTGTATATATTTTATTTAAAAATCAACGTTTCGATATATTCTACGTATATAATTTTTTAAAAATTTTATAAAAATTTTATACGAATTTAAACTTGATATTCTTCCAATGGATTCAGAACACTTAATATGTTCTACAACATTAAATTATGTACAAAAATCGTCCAGAAATATACAAGACAAAACAGTCATTTGAAAAAGAATAAAATAAATATTTCATTGAAACAATAATATACACTATACATTTAATATCAAAAAGCACATATATTTTTCATTTTTAATAATATCGTCATTTCGAAACAATTAGTAAACACAAATTCGTGTCCTAAACATCAAATTTAATGCACTAAATATAAAAATGCACCATTTTCATTTCAATTACAGTTAAAAACATTTAAATCCATTTATTTCTAAACTGTAGTTTATTATTAATTAATTAATTAATTAATCTATTAACATAATTTTATTTTAATTTAATTTATCTAAAATTAGATAAAATTTAAACAATATTTATTAAATTAACACTCTCATGATTTTATTTTGCCATAAAATATTATGTGCATGACTTTATCAATTAGATACAAAAAAAGTAAATGCATGATTTTATCACAATGACTCGATGATGATAAAGAAAAAGAACCGAGTCCAAGATTTGTACGATTTTATTGGTTTGCATGTGACTTACTCTGGTGGTGTGCCTCGCAAACCGAACGCGGTGAAAATAAGTTCAACGCGCTGTCCGTGTCCGGCGAGAAATGTGTATAAGCACTGGCGTGAGTGGCCTCCGGGATTGATCAGCGTTGGAGCGTGAAATGTACCATTCGACGGACCACCCGGACGACTCACAAACGTTTGATCGCACTCTGAAACAATACAAAACATTATATGCTTTTTAAACCAGCAAAAACTCGAAATTTAAATAAAAGAATACCAGAATAAGACAAGAAATAATCTATTGGACAATCAAATTAATCATAAATATAGATATGTAGTGTTAATATGGCAGTCGCAGGCCAGTGGTAGCGTATTGAAGTCGGACCCCGAAGGTCCCTGGTTTGCGCCAGAAATTAATTTAAATATTATTTCTGGTAATAAAACCATGTAACACTGAACTGATATCGGCTGGGTCTGACTGGTTCGGTATCTACTATAAGCTGTAGGTCTTTTGCTTGGCTGTGTGCTAACATGTGTAAAAATATTTAAGAAACTATATAATCAACTTCTCCAGCATATAGCTCCATGTTTCGCTTAGGAATTACAAGAACTGATTATTATTATTTAATGTCAATATTTAATAATAACTTTGGTTAATAGTTCATAATTTGTAAAAACGAGACAAAAGTTTATGTTTTTTATTAAAATGATGAGAAATTTTGAAAATCTGTTCAAAATGATACGTGCGGTTACTCTAAAGTTAACATTATTTATCACTTCAAATATAAATGACTAGAAAATAAGATATAATATATATATATATATATAGGTTTTTAGATTAAAAAAAATCGAAGTATATTTTTATATTATTCTATAATTGAATCTAGTTTTTGACCAAATTTAATTTTTCTACAATTTTCCACATCTATTACTTGTTCCTAAAGCACAAAAGCAGCCAATATATTTCCTTTACAACCGAAACTAAAAACGTTAAAAAACCATTACGACCTCAAAACCATCAACAAGAGCACAAAAAAAAAACCTACTAAAATTCATTCTGCCACTGAGTACACCAACTCCGTCTGCTGGGTTATACTGCACCAACCAGCACCATTGCCAATTCGTAAAACGCGAAAATTTTGCTAAAATATTTCTCTCTTTCTTGTCTTTCTCTCTCTCTCTCTCTCTTTTCTACCGCAACAAATAAAACAATTCGACGATGTAACAACACAACGAAACAAAACAAAATCGGAGCACAGCATCGGCGGAAACAAGTCGCACCTGCGCCATCCTGCGTTGCTAGGTAACCGATGTTCTGCTGTTTGCTCTCGAGTGAAAATCGCTAACAATAATCTACGTACTTCGTATAGTTGTGTTGCGTTTCCAACGAGTAAAATGCAGTAGCCTATAGTTCTTCTTTTGCATTATGTATTATTACGTATTCCGTTTGTGGGAAAGATTATGTATTTGCAAAACGTTTTTCCTAGTTTTGCTCTCGCGCTCTCTATATAGTATTGTTTTTCTCTTCTTTTTTTTTCTTATTCTCCATAAAGTTGCAGGAATGCACGGGATTTATAAATGTTTAAACGGTATTTACGTTGAGTTGAATTCTGATTATTTCGTTTTCGTTTTCTAGAACTGGTTTATAAAGTGAAGTTTTATGTTCAACTTTGATAAATATCAACAACTTTGTAAGCTATTAAGCGATTGGTCTATTTTTAAACGCTGTAACTTTGGAAATGCAATTCTGAAAGTAGGAATAAATATTCTGCTACTAGACTATACAAGCAGCCGTAGGCCATGTCAAACTAAAACTCCAAAGATTTTTAGTGGTAGAATTTAAATCAAATATTATTTCTCATATTACAATCTTGTACCACCAATAGTTTGAAATCCACTATAAGCTCACGCTCACTATAAACCCACACGCAACTCTCACCTATTTAAAGGGCTCAGTCTATTCATATTGCATTGTCATCGGAACTACGTATGTGTGCAAAGTTTCAAGTTAATTGGATATGTGAAAATGGATCAAAATTTGATTACAAGATTTAACGCTAACAAACAAACTGACAGGTGAATTAAATAAAAATTTGTAAAAAACAAGAATCAAACCAACAGTAATTCCATTTCTGGTTGTAGTTAATTTGTCAGTCCAAAAATATTAAATATCACTTTGATGGATTTTTCAAATTTATTTTTAAACATTTTTCTGCTTTATTAAAAGCTGTCGCAAATTCTCATACAAAATATTTATATATAATGTCAATAATTAAAAATCATTATTTTGATAAAATAAAATATATTTTACAAAAAAAATCGATAAATATTCTATTTATTAAATAAATATTAAACAAAATATGACAATAAATTTTAACTCAAAAACCAAAAGCATTTTGCATGAAAATTTTATTCAAAATAAATCTAAAATGTATATATTTAACTAGCGACTTTAGAATACAAACAAAAAAGAAAAAATTTGAAAAAATAAACAAAAACGAATAATTTGAAAATTCTTGTGAACAAAGAAGCACGAGGAAAATCCACAATACATAGATTATTTTTCAAAAAATGTATACTTAATAAGCACAAATTTAATTATAAATCTAAATAATATATATATGTATATATATATATATATATATATATATATATATATATATATATATATATATATATATATATATAACTTACAAATTAAAGTATATTTTTAAATTTCAATGTATTTATAATTTTCCTTTTGCAAATTTAAAACATCAGAAGAAATTTGAAACTGGAAATATAAATTATAATCAAAATATACTTTTATATCGGCTTTGAAATTATTTCAAATCAAAACGTAAACATATGTTTCCGTACTTAGAACATATGTGATAAATTTCCGTTATTAATAATATGTATTTCTCAGAAATACATATTACAACTAAATGAAAATTCAACATTACTAAGAAAACATTTATCAAAATTATTGACACATTACTTTACAGATATTACTGCAGTAAAAATTTGATATTTGAAGTATTTGATTCCTTAGCAGGAACGACAAACTAAATCTGGATCTATTCTTTTAAAAATCGGTTAATCAAAGCGGAACCTGTAAATTTCCAGATCAGAGAACATGAGACTTAAAAACCAATTTTCATTTATATTGAAAATATTTGACATTTACCAAAATTTTATTTGTAAAGATATTACTCAGCAACTAGCAGTCAATGAAAGCAAGGGATAAAGTTTTTCGAGATTTATACGATCTATTATCAAAGGTATAAGAAATACTGATGTTTAATCATAGTATAATTTATACCTGGTATAATGCTATACGAAATTTATATAATTATTGTAAAAGCGGCCCTTAATACAATTATGTATATTTAAGGGGAGGTTCTCATCTAGCAGCCCAAAAAACGGCCTAACTTTGGAATTTTTTTCCGCGATTATGGAAGCGCGCTGAAAAAAACGGGTTGGGGATTCGGAATGCTTGTACAATGGACTTTATTTTCGAAAATTTCTGTCACAAATAAAACAAAATGGCGGCCGTGAGGCCTAATTGAACAGGCCCATGTCAGCGAGGATGGTGTACATCGTACTGTCACAGCATCAATCTGAAATCAAAAAAGGACAACAGGGTCATAAAGTTGAATACATTTGAGGGAGCATAGACCTATAAAATTGAAAAATTGTTTGTTTGAACTATTTTTATGGGCCTCTGAAGTGGAAAAAAAAAGGCCGAAAAATCGACCTAAAAGTTCATGATAGTGCCAAAAAGTCAAAACTTGTTTTTTTTTCAAGTTTTTTAGGTCTATGCTCCCTCAAATGTATTCAACTTTATGACCCTGTTGTCCTTTTTTGATTTCAGATTGATTCTGAGACAGTACGATGTACACCATCGACCGATTCCTCGCTGACATGGGCCTGTTCAATTAGGCCTCACGGCCGCCATTTTGTTTTATTTGTGACAGAAATTTTCGAAAATAAAGTCCATTGTACAAGCATTCCGAATCCCCAACCCGTTTTTTTCAGCGCGCTTCCATAATCGCGGAAAAATATTCCAAAGTTAGGCCGTTTTTTGGGCTGCTAGATGAGAACCTCCCCTTAAATATCGTTATAAGTGAAAGAGAAACCACTTTCTCAAATTTCGTACATCAGATTGTATAAATTTTAAGTATGATTTTTGAGACTGTAGTGATTTTTTCGTTATTTTACGGATTTTGTACGAAATTTCTAAAACTGTAAAGATTATAGATATGTACTCAAAATTTTACATGATTTTTAAGAAAATCGTTAATTAATTTTACTATGATTTGTAAAGATTTTACTAAAATTTTAAGAGATTTTTAAAGAATTTGACTAAAGAATTTTAGAAAATTTAAAAAAAAAATTAATTAATTTTGTACACAAGATTGTACTCGTACAGGTGGTTTCCACCTCGATTACAAATTACATATTTCAATAGTGTTTGTAAATCAAACATTTAAAAAATATTATTTTATTAAAGTTTTTTAATTGAAATTTTGGATTATCCAAAAATGGCACTGATTTCATATAAACAAATATGAAAAAAGTATTAACATTTACCAGTAAAGCTTTATTCGTACTTCACAACTTATTTTAAAATTAGTTTTATGATTTAGTCGTACTTCTACGAGTTCTATGCACTAAGTACTAGCTTGTAAAATTAGAATAAAATTTGTTAAAAGACATTGTTAATCTCAAATTTTTGTTGCAATAAAGTCAACAAAATCATGCACTTCCTTTGCTTTTTCATAAGTGAGTAAGTAGTTTTAATCAGAACAACTAGTCTTACATAACACTAATTTAGCTCGTATTTCCAATTGAAACGGTGGTTTTGCTAACACACAAGACATAAGAACAAGAAGTACTGCTTACATAAAAGCAATGCAACTTTATAAACACATAACCTAATAGAAACCAATAACCCTTTATCTTATTTCCTGAGGGTAGTCTAAATGAGTCTTAACTATATATAAATCTATCTATATATTAATAAAATATAAAACTTTAATTTGTTCATAAATGTTGCTGTCTTAAACTTTTGTAAACTTAGTCATCCTGCAATTATGGTGGCGTTTTCTTAACTAATAAAATTCTTGTAAAAAAGTAATTACGATAAATAAACTGTTTTTTTTTTTTTTAATTTACTGACATGCATTTTAATATTATTAGTAATTTAAAAAATTCATACGTACAATGTGAATATTAATCCAATGAAACATACTCCTATTAATTTTTTGAATATTTTATTGAATTTAAAATAATATTCTTTTTCTTTGCATTATATGTAAGAAATTTTATAGATATAAAAAAAGAAGAGAGAAAAAGAAAAAAAAAGAATAAAAAATTAGTTCGTGATATGCACGTACTTGGCGTTGCAGTAGCAGTGGGCGTGGCCAATTCAAAACCGGAAGCAGAAGTCATGTTGACGTCTGATGTATTCGTTTCATCAAGCACCGCTGCTTGCGCACAGAAACAAGAACAAAAAACTAATTACTACTCGAGTTAAGTACGTGCTATCAACAATAAGAAATAGAATAAAAGTATATACTAGCAAGAAAAATTGAAAGCATTATCTGATATAGAAATAAATGAAGTAAATGGCCCTTTTACGTTCCAAGTTTTAAATGGTTTTATATTCAATGAATACTTATAAAGCGTAATTTAACAAATGCGTATTACACTGGAGACGTTAAATACATTTTTCTAATAATTATAAATTGTTCAGTATATAATTCAGTTTTGTTCAATAAAAAATTGTAAATGATAAATATTTAATAAATTCTTGCACAGTAAAAAAATTAAAATGATTTACATAATACTGTAATTTGCACATTAAAAACTAGAAATGATTAATATATAACACAACATATCCAGTAACAAAATAACAACCTAAATATTTGAGTTTTCTTAAGTAAGTAAGTAAGTAAGAGAACAATTAAATCTTTTGTATTTACTCTGATATCCTACGGCTGCCTGTAATTATACCTGTACTATACATTGTACATTTTTTTATTTAAATTTATGTAATTTTACATAATTTTTAACAGTAAGATAGAAACATTTAATAATTTCTACTGTAATAATTATGTAATGTAATATTACATTTTTATGAAACAAATTTCATTCATACTATATATATATATATATATATATATATATATATATATATATATATATATCAAAATTAAACGAAACGTTTAAAGATAATACTATGCAATTAACACTTGTCCTCTTTTTAATATGACTTATCCTCTTTTTAAATTACAAAAATAAAACTTTTTACAGTTAAAGGTACACAATATTGTCAACTTTGAAAAAAGAATAGAATATATCCCAAATATTTAATTAAACTTTGAATATACATATATTTCACATTATTTTATTTCGAATAGAATTATCCAATTAGCATTGTAATATTATTCCAAAATTTTCTTTAATTTTATCGAAAAATATTCATTAACATTCTTATATACATCATTAACATTTTATTATTCTATTATTTCTAAAATATATTTAAAAAAAAACAAAAATTTTAATTAGATCAGGTTTTTCATATCAAACATTGTTGATAAATTATAACTAAGTATACAAAATGTAAATATTATTACAACAAATATTCGAACACTTGAAATCCAATTATCAAATATTGACAAAACAATCGTTTTCCCCACTCAACACACATTAGTAAAACCCTCTACAGCAACTTCATTGAGATATCCTTTAATCGTATCCTTCAAGAATCCTTCATCTATACATCGTTACATCCTTACGTACATCTATCTCAACCCTCAACTGGTTAACCGGTTATGATTTACCGGTTTTCATTTGTTAATCCATTCGGTGCTTCGGTCGGAATTCTTTAGATATACGAAGCATGTTTTCAAAGTTTTGGGAATTTTTAATTTTAGTAATTTTCATCTATATTACATTGTAATTTTTCAACAAGACTACTAGTTAATTATATAATACAGTTAATGGCAGTTTAAAAATAGTTTTTCCATTACAAATTTTAACAAAACAATCATGTTTATTTAATGTATTACCACTAAATAGTCTTTCATAGAGCTGGTTATCTTTCAAATTTATTCTGCCAAATGTAAATTGTTTAAGCTAGTTACAAATATTACTTTTAATAATAGTAATTTTGTACAATTTTTTTTCTTTTTATTTGTTATTAACCCTTTCCATTTTTCAAACTCAAAATTTCGTTTGTTTCTGCAAAAATTGTTAAAAATTTGATTCATATTCCGAAGAAATAAGAAAATTATTAAAAATGTAATAATTTTTTTTTTTCAATTTAATAAAATGACTTATTTGGAAATAATTTACTTTCACCTACATATTTTAAAGAATTATAATTAATTATATTTAATATTAAAAGAACCAAATTTACAAATTTTTCTTTAGTATAATATGAACGTTATTTTTGTTGTTGTTCTATTCTTTTTCAATTTCTGTAGATCCTTCACGAATTTGCCTTGTCTATATATATACAGAACAGGCCTTTTTTCTCTTTTATCTTTTAATTGTGTATTCTTATGTTGTTCTATTATATTGTTGTTGTTCTTTGTTTCTTTTTATTGTTATTTTTATCTGTTTCTTTTCACATTTATTCCATAATTTTCCATTTGTTGTTTTCTCTAGATAATACGTTCTTAAAATTCTTTATTAAATACTTGTTCATAAACGTATACATTTTAATATTTTATTTTTTTATTGAGTAGGATTCTTCATTTTGTTTCACATTTCTGTTAAATGTTTCATTTTTATTTCGATTGCTTATACATATTTTTTTCTCATAAAAATAAAAAAAAATCTACAAAATAGTAAAATACCGTCTTCGCGAATTTTGGTTATGGTTCTGGTAGATGTTACGTCATGTCAACCAGACCGAAAACTGCGCTTGTATTTATATTACATTTATTAAAATATTTTGTGATTGATATGTGATATGATTGATATATAATTATTTATTAAATTAATTATTCATTTTTATTATATAATATAAATATTACAATAATAAAATTTTTATATTTAATAAATTTTATATTTTGAAACCTGTTATGTCATATAAATGCAGGCTACAGATTGAAACATTTAAAGAGAAAATGGTAGTCCAGTGCAAACGACATATCCTGATACTTCTAACCTGAACTGACTAACCAGCTAGTTCGTAAAGTCGGCTACAATGATATTGTTAGCTTGTCAGAAAAACGTCAAACTGAATATACTGATCAATGTTAATAGACTAATTAAATAAATATGCCGTCAGTGATTATTCAAACGTAATAGCTTGTAGCTGTTAGTTATACATATGTTTGTATATCAGAACGCAATTCTAAAAACTTTTGAATCAACCCTCCTATATGTAATCGTCTAGACTGGTTGAAAACTGAAGAACCATAGCCAGGATTCAGTTGGAGGGAAGTTCTTGGAGATGGGCCAAGCAGACGAATGCAATATCGATTGTAATGCCAGTGACATCTTGTGGCCGGGCATTGTAGTTTGTTTTGCAGGAAGATGCATTGTTACAGCAATTGGATAGCAGGATTTCAATGAGTTATCGATAGGCAACTGGTAATACCTGACTTTCAGATTGGTTGCTAAACTTTTAGTACTGGAAATATTGCATTGGATTATATATTTTTATGAATATGAATATTGATATCATTTGTACGACATTAATTACGTTTAATTATAAATTATACTAAATTTAATTATAAATTTCTAATATATAAAATTCAATGTTTATATTTTTGTAATAAGTTAGCTTAATTAAAAATTCATTTCTCAAAACATTTATATTCATTACAATTGTATTTCAATCAAAAGAATTAATAAAAAATATAAAATTAATTATTTCTTGATAATGACATAAAAAGATTAAAACTCATTTAAATAATTACAACAATATACTACTTAAACTGATTATAATTTCAATCATTTCTAGGAACTATTACTTTACTTCTAAACGGTCTCATTATCCAATTACAATTATTAAAAATTAAAACCAATAAAAAATGCATGAATTTTAACAACAAACTAGGTTCTTTCATTTGTTTTCAATTAATATTATTAAATTCTATCTAAGCAAAACTAACAAAATAGGTTTTTTTTATATTTAAAAAGAAATCTGATCATTTCATATATCAAAAAAAAGGTCTGCATATAAATATTGTTATAATCAAATATAATAATAAACTAATAAAATTGTAGGAAATATGAGCAACATATAAAACTATATTTAGTCAAAAAACATGCATAACAATGAACAATCAGTTAATATAAAATTGTACTGTAAAATCTATTTACTCATCAAAGCTAAAAATAAAATGGGGGTGCGCAAAAAATCAATACTTTAGCAAAAATGCACCTCATATATATTTATTATCTGAAACATTTTAAAACAAAAAAAAAAACAAAAAACAGAAAAACAATATATAATCATTTTGCTTTCATCAACCGAATTGAAAAAAAAAATCAATACTTATATTTTAATTTAGAGCATTTTTTGTCTAATCAGATAACAATGTCATGTAAACAAAGACCGATCAACAAAATAATAAATAAACAGAAACAATTGCAAGATGACTATCTAGATATTTTCGACACGATATTTTTAAACGAAAAATTTGATTACAATAAAATGGAAACTAATCATTTGAATGCGAATTTGAACTCGTCGAGAAAGAAAACAAAGACAGATAAAGAAGGTAAGAGAAAAAGGATATTGTAGATTAAAGATAATCTAAAACAACTAGATGGCGCATTACCTGTAATAAATAGTTAATTCTATTTGTTTTATTTGTATATTATATTATATTTAGAACGTATTATGTCACATGATGAAGAATTTATTTAGTACGAGTATCTTGTTAACAAATATATATTTATATATTGCTGTCAATAAATTTAATGCGTTTTTTTAGAAACTTAATTTAGTTATAAATGTGCATAAAACTAGCATAAATCTTGCGATGAAACAGATATAACAGTGATATAATGGAACAAATTATGATTTTAATGAACAGCATAAAAAATAATTAAATATCTAAAATTGTTTTATTATATGGTGAATACAAAATAGAATTAGATTTGCTCTATTATCAGATGCAAAAATGCAATTTACTAGCTTTTCCAAATTTTTCCGTTCATAGGATGTTATTTTTTTTAATTGTGAACAAATGAAAAAACCTAATTACAAACTAGGTAATTTCACAATTAGAGCGTGTAACATGTATGCACAAATAAATTTCTATGCTTCGCTTTTTGTTAATAGTTATACTATACCAACAAAAATCCTGATTAGTAAATTTGTCCTTTTCCTTTTCCTTTTCTCTGTCAACCTCTTTTTTTGACTAAAATATTAATTTCAAATATATTATTAGCAATTGTATTACAACCTTATTTAGCTTTTTTCGCCATGCGTTTCTGTTTATGATCCAAGTTCTTCTATTTATTACATTGAATAACCTTGCATTCTTATCTACCCAATTAGCAATTTTTCTTTCTTCTCTTTCTCGCTCTCATTTTTCCTATATATACAGACAAACAGTGCGAGCGACAGAAAGAAAAAATGCAAAATGTTTGTTCGGTATTTAACACTGCCACTGAAGTATTGGTCTTCCTTGTTTTCTATATCTAAGAGGTTTTATATCGAATGAATCGAATTGAATCATTATCATCTACTGCAATATAACATAATCCCGCCGATTTAAATCTTCAAATTTTTGTGACAATTACAATATCTTGTCTTTTGAATTTATTGTGTACCTTATCTTCATAAATGCATAGATCTTGTTATTAAACTTCTCCAGATATTCTACCAAAAATTTTCAAAGATAAAGATGTTAAATACATACTTTTTTTAATACCATAATTTCAATTATACCTATATATACTTATTATTCATACATAATTGTCTTCAAATCAAGGACAAAACTGTGTATTAGAGTCTATAATGTAGATGGCAAAAGTAAAGAATAAAAAGAGATAGTTTGTTTTTCCATCTCAGGAACGTACACCAACGTGACCCAAGTTCATCGTGGACTATTTTTAGCTGTGTTCGTTTAATCTCCTCCATTTGTACGTGTACTTGGTACAATTTTTGCAAAATACGTTAATAAAGAGAAGCAGAAAAAAACCGTAGCATAATTTTTATCGCATGCAAAAAATTGTTACGTGTTTTACATTGTGACAAGTATTAAAGTGTTTTACTGATATTAAATTTAAATTTATAGTTTGTAAAATTTTATTATTTTTCAAAAAAATAAAAATAACTTTATCCATATTTTACCCATTGTTTCTAATTGGAAAACAAAGTAATAATTTAACAAAATTTAACACTATTTCATGGATTTTAGAAAAGTCATTCAATTTTTCTCGCTGATTTTTAGAGCTACACTTGATATTTGTGTCGACACAAAACTATAAATTGTACCTTGTATCAGTCAAAATAATGATATAAAATAACATTTTAATAGCATATGAAATAATTTTAGCTAAATGTATGTGTAAATTAGATAATTTCGGGAGAGATGCCACATAATTTCTAAAATGATTATTAAATTATTAAATTCATTATATTTGCATTTATTAATAAGTAGTTATTCACAATAAACTTCAATGATTTTTACTCAACATCTTTTCACCAATCCAAATTTTTTTAGTCAATTGTTTGTTAGTAATCACAAAAATGCATTTGTAATAATTAATTACTGTTACTATAATATTATAATTATATAAAAATGGCATTCATGTAATAATTATTACATGCTCATTGAACAATATTATCATATAATATTTTTCCAAAACAATAAAAATAAAACGTACAATTAATCTTAAAATAATTTATTTAAACCAAATTAAAATATTCCCACCATTAATTTCACACCAAAACAAATCAATACCGTTTCCAATAGCACCCAATTAATTTTTCTCTAACAAAAATCAATAAAAAACATCGTACTTAAATCCGAAAATCATTTAATGGTAAACGAACACCATAATCAAGTTTCGCTACAACCTGTAATATTAAGAGAGACGCGAGATAAAAATTACCTTTAAAATTTGCATCCTTTCATAGTACAGAGATTAATTACAAGGCCCCTTAGGGGGTTGATCAAAGGTATGCCCGGGTTATGAACCCCTCCTAAAATGTCTAAACGATAGACAAGAACAGGCGAAACAATTTAACAGGCGAGATATGAAAGTAGAGGGGGAGAAATTGTCGAGGTGTAACTACGGAAATAAACTTTGGACCAACGTGTAGGTGTATTAAAGTGGGGAGGAAAGGGGAGTTTATAAACTTGAACGGAAATGACAGAATGAAACAACAAAAACGCAAAACTGTGACGTCATCTATAAACTCATATATGACTGCGTCGTATAGTCTTTTCATATTCGTCAGATATATAAAACAGCTATATAAAACAACCCATTTAATTTCGTGACTATTTTATACAATATTTCTTTTTTTTGTTAAATATATTTTTTTTTAACATTTCAGTCTCTTTCACACTTATTTCGAAATTAGTTTTAGGTTTTAGTCGTAATAATATTGAATCGAAATTGTACTATTTATTAGCTTGTAAAAAAACAAAGCAAATTTGTTAAAATTCATTAGAAATATCAATTTTTGGCTGCAATAAACTCAACAACAACTCATAAAACTAAAATCGTGTATTTGATGTTAGTTTTCATCATTTAGTAAGTAGATCAAGTAATCATTAGTTCCGCACTGAAACAAAATACTAATTTTATGATAGATAAGGTAGTCTGAATGATTCTTTATGGCAAAATTCTGA
The DNA here is from genome assembly GCA_963966155.1 of Clivina fossor. NCBI lineage: Eukaryota > Metazoa > Arthropoda > Insecta > Coleoptera > Carabidae > Clivina > Clivina fossor. The sequence continues at coordinate 28,526,889 of OZ014552.1, read as the reverse complement.
GCAGAAATAATGTTATAAAATATTTTACCTTTTGCTAGTAAATAATAATATTCATTCAATAGACACCAAATATTCTGTTATGTTACAGATTCTATTCAGAATTTTATCATTAATATATACCAGAAAATATGTATTTTAAATTTTTATCGAATAATAATAAGAAATAAAGTAAAAAAATCTTATAGAACTTGTTATATATTAAAATAAAAATAAAAATTAAAATGATTTGACGTATCAATATACTGTACGTACATCATCATCAGGAAAATAATTACGTACAATATATAGAAACGTCGAATTTTAATATAAAATAAATAAAAAGCTTAAACCTGAAACTTTTTTATTTTAATAAATAATTTTATACAATTTAAAGTAAAACACGTATTTCAAAACCATAGAAGAATATCAAAAATCTGTAAAATAGATAACGCATTTCATTCATTTGTATCACTAAATTTGAGAAACAAATATATCGACGAACCTTTAGATTTTTTTAGTCTAATGCTCCAATAGTGAGCTACTAGAATATTCCGATAAGTAATTTATTCAATTACATTTTCAATTCGCAAAATTAAACTTTCAAATGTAAACATTTTTTGATTTCAAAATAAGATCACAATTTAAGAGGCTCAGAATAAAACTAGACCAAATGACAAATTTTGATATTTTGAGTTAGACCATTTTATTAGAATTAGAAGTAGAAATTAATATGTATTAGAGAAAAAAATCAGCTAAATGATAATTTTAGTAGTATAAGCAAGAAATTGAAATTTCGGCTTATGTTCTCATACATTTTACATTGAATTTTTAAATTTTGTAGCTTGTTTTCTCAAAACTTAAAAAAATTGTTATTTAATCTAGTTTTCCCTAAGCCTTTCAATTATAAGTTTTAATATGAATGGAGTAGATATACACTAAAAAAATTTTTTCAGAATTGATTATATTAAAATAAAAGCCTTTAAATTAAAATTCTGTAATGTATTAATTAAAATTTGACGTTTTGTTACACTACACGTGAATCATCATCAGGAAAAAATGATGATTTAACATGTAGTGAATCAAAACGTTCAATTTTAATTAATACGTTAGATTTTTTTTAGCTGTATACTGTTTCATATTTCAATATAACCTAAAAATAACGACATCACAGCCATAATAATTTACTTTTCTTACTAAAAAATTGCAAAATACAAATTATGAATTTAAATTTAAACAAATAATAAATATAACCTGTAATTTAAACAGAAGGCAACTATTATTATATATAAAACGACAAAAATTATTTCAATAAAAATTTTATTTTTTATTCAAATATAAAAACAAACATATTTTACACATATAATTGTTTGTTTAAACATCAACAAATTTTTTTTTTTACAAATAAATACAATTTTTTATTATATATATATATATATATATATATATATAAATCAGCTATCGTACACTTTGATAATATGTAAACACTCTCCCTGTATTATTGTTTAAACAAAATAGAAAATATTGACATCTAATTAATCTTGTCGAAGAATGTATCAAAAATTTGATCGTATCTCAATTTACTGAAATAGCAGTTTCATATTCTGTACATTCTTACCAAGCTAGGCAACTATGTAGTTTGATTCGGTTATTATTTATAGCCGCGGGCAATATTATTTTTATTTTATAAATCATAAACATAACCGTTAAGTTAAGTGTATATAGAACCATAAAAATATCCATTATTTCATAAAATTTCATGTCCATTAATTTCCTTTCATCAACTAATCAAAATAACACACAAATATTAATATTGAATCTAAACGTTTTTCCACAGAAATTGCATAAATATAAAGGTCTTCTCTTTGATAAATAACCGAAATATAAACAAATATTTTGCGTTCAATTGTTATTGTCATATTACTAAAAATACATCCATTCCAACATCACTAACTATTTGGAAAACATCGGTTTACAAGGAAAAAACAATTGAAGTAACTTAAAATCTGCAAGTGATAATATAACAATGTGACATTGAGGAATCATAAAAATAATCAAGTCTTCCATGACAGCGATATACAAATTGTTATTTTAAACATAGTAAAAATATATGTCTATTTAAATATATATATGATATATTTATTATACGTATCACAACATGCATTTTTTTTGACTAAATTTGTTTGTACATTGGTGTATTTTATTGTATACATTTTTACTGTTCTTTTAAGTCTATTTGGAGCCTATGGCTTACTCTAAACATCATCTATTTATATAATTTAATATAAATATGATTATGTTTCTTTACGGATTTACTTTTTTCAATGAATATGTCTGCATATGCAGTCTTGCTTGATAATATGTTTGGTAATAGTATATTGTCATTTCGCCTAAATTAATCTAATGATAATTTTTACATTAAATCTTTAGATTAATTGTGTTACATCAAAACAGTCTTTCCAATAGCTACACAGCCATTTACCGTTTTTACCAAAATCAATTAGTCTTTTGCGTTTCATCCTAGCGTAGAGTTCAGTCCTGAGATGCACACATTCTGCGATATGTCACCCTGTTTACGAACAATAACACCATTTCGAAAACAAAATGGAACTATTTGAGATTATGAACACCACTGTTTTAAGTAAATAGATGCACCAGTCTTGAAATTCTAACAAACTTGACGCTAAAGACGAAGAAGGCAGCCATCAGAAAGGTTGGTTCTTCTTCCATTCGGAGAAATGGAATTGACAGCAAAGTGAAAAAGCACTAATGTATTGACACTTATCTTAGAAACTCCAAGCAGTACAAAGATTCTTCATGCCTCGGTAAAAGAGGTCATTGCACCACCACACACATACAAGTTGCCGGCATGTTCATTGTTGTCTGGGTGTTCCCATGGTCTGTCCAACGACAATAATCAGGACGATAAAAACAGCGAGAAGAATAAGTATACAACAGATCGCCACTGCAACCATTTTTACCATGCCCAATGTGCCCAATGCGAAGCAAAGAAGCGTTTGTGTTTTGTTTCGTCAGCTGCGAGAGCAGCGATCGCGGAGATGGCCCGCGAAACTGCGACAGCCACGCGAGAACGATGCTTACGGTTTGTGTGTTGTGCGAGAGCGTGTGTGTGTGTGTGTGTGTGCGCGACGCTGCTTGAACGACTACGCTGCGCGAAGGTGGCGGTGGTGACGGGGGCGGCGCCCGGCACCGGCCCAGGGATGAGATATTGATTCGACGCCAGCGGCCCTTAGTGACGAAGAGAAGCTTCGCATCGTCGTCCCTTTTTGCAACACCGATTACCACCATCGCACCATGCGCCAGGGTTGCCAACATTTTCGGTTTTAGAGTTTAATGTGCTGACATGTATAATCGCGGGAGAGATAAAAAAAACCGGATCGCAAAAAATTCCGCGATTATAATGAAGTAAATAATGGTAAACAAGTGCCCAAGGCACCACTTACTTTTTATACTGATAACGGTTTACTGCCTATATTTAGATACTTTCTAAAAAAGAACATATTTTTCTACTACTATAACAAAACATTTTAATCTATGTTTTGCCAGTAAAAATTTAATAAGTTAGTAGTATTTGTCAAAATAAAAATTAAAAAATTGTCATTAAAATTTAATTTTTGTTAGTACGCAGCAGCAAACTGGGATTTAAGAAAAATGTTTGTTTTTTTTAAATCTAGATGAATAAATAATTTACTTCACATACATCTTTTTCATAAAAGTCAACAAAAACAAAATAGATTCATAAAATTTGTGTAATATTTACTATAGTTATTGCATTTTTACAATCTTAAATGACATTTCTTTTTAATTTAAAAAAACTTAATTTTAAATAAACGGTATTGATTAAATTTTTTATTAAATAATAAATTCCAGAATTTGGTATTTCAAAGATTTACAAAGTGAAACATGGTTCGATTAGTATATATGGATACGGATAGGAATGATCGAAAATTCCAAATGATAAGAATAAATGAGCTTATATGAAAGATATCATAAATGTGGATAAAGCAAAAGTTGTTAGGAAACTAATTTCTATGTTTGCATGAAAAACGTTTGTGCCACACTCTCATAAGTACGTGTTGTTAACAAAAAAATATTAATACGGAAATAAGTTTTAAGATACTGGGATAAAACCTACAAAAATTCTAATATTTATTTAAAATATCAAACATTCTAACGCATTATTCGGAAGTTTAGAATACTTACAACTTTGATAATAAAAATAACTCTATATTTAAATACCTTTTCTAAAATATCAACCACATTTATTGTGTTCATGTAGCGTTTAGTTAATCAATAGAACCGAGATTAAAAGCAAACCAGAAAAAATTGCGATTCTACGAGTAATAAAGTAAATAATATTAAACGAGTACCGAAGTATCACTTATTTTTTATTTCTGATAACAGTCAACTTCACAAGAGCTATATTTAGATACGTTTTAAAAATACCACTCGAATTTATAACAAGATATGATATTTAAAATCTATATAGATTTCAGTCAATCAATGGAAACAAGATAATTACCGCTCGCTAACCCAGTAATGAAATAAATATTAAATTAACTGTGTGGAATGAACTGTACAGCATTATCAATCGGTCATAATTATTTTTAATATTCATTAAAATGTAATTAGTATAACTGTCAATATTTATAATTACATGTGTGTTAAAGTCGACAGATATTTTCACTTTCAGAAGCATGTTAACTAATTAATATACATATAAAAAATATGTACAAATTTTTTTATTGAATATATAAAAAATTAATAATATATATATATATATATATATATATATATATATATATTCTAACTAATTAAAAATTGTAAATATTATTTAAAACTAATAATAAATTTAAAAATTGTATATTAATATCAAAACGACCAAGCTGCGCTCCTTAAAGAGGGACTGGATTCCTTAAATAATAGCTCATTTAATAATATAGAAAGGATATGTTCACTGTTTTCTATCATTATTCGTTTTATTTGGTCTCGAATTTAAACTGCTTTAAATAACTGTGTTATTGTTCAAAAAATTAAAACAATTAACACTTAAACAAAAAATGAAGTCACTTAAAAAATTGTATTTATCATATTACCATGAAAATAAATTTGGTGATGTTTTCATAGTAACCATATAACAACGACACGAGTCAAAATATTTGTGTTAAAAACAAAATTCAAAATTGGTTTTCATATTGTAAATGAATTTTCTTAAAGTTGAGACACAGCCAAATCGCTTTCCCACACCCAAAAATATATATTTATCACATTTCATTAAACAATTTTACACACAAATAAATATATAACTTTTACTCGTTTAACAATATAAAATTTTAAGCACCTCCACCAAATTTGCTACATATTTTTAAAACACTCCAATTATAAATGTTTTTCTATTTTTTGTATTTTATCTAATATAACAATTTATAAAATAAGTTTAAAATATTATATATGTATACTGTCACCTTTTTATACTGATAATCTTTATCATTATAAATTAATTAAAAAATATATTCGTTATTTTATATTCAATTTATGATATTTTAATTTTATATAAATAAGCATATTTGAATATTTATATTAATATATATTAATATTAATACAAAAATAAATTTAAATACCTAAATGGTTTATCTGGTTTAACAAAATAATAAATTTAGTTAAATTATGTTAATTTAAAAACACCATTTTTAGTGCAAAACAAAACATATAAAACTAAATTAATACAATTTAAGTTAATAATTCTCAGACTGAAGCAAAAATAAATACTTCATTTAAATATACATTTTTTAGTTCTAAATTTGAATTATTAATTTACATTAATAATTTTAATCCTCATATATCAACTGTATTTTAATTTCACATCTGTTTGTGAACTACAACGCCGTGCAACCAATGAGAATATTTCCATCATACACTGTGAGCAATTATATTTTATGTTACTTTTAATTTTATTTTCACACAAATACAGCACAACTCAAAATTTATCCTTAACAAACATTTTGTTTACGTTTTCATTTATGCATAAAAATTAACCAATAATCACTAAATAGAAATAGCATATCTCATCTTAAAATAAACTGTTTGTAAATTTTAAATTATTTTATTCTATACTAAAAATAGAAAAGATAACATTAATGCCTGTGTCAAATATATGTAACTAGATTTATTACAATAAATTAACCAATTTTTTCCCGATGTTTGTATAATATATATATAATTTGTAGACTCTATCATGCGCATCATGTTTTAATTTCGTAATATTTTACTAATTAAAATCAATCAAAACAAACTAAAAATAATGGCTGATATTACGAGCTCTGTTTTTGAGTGTTTTAGGTCATTTATATAATACAGCTCTTATGACAGTTATCTTCAAACCGATATTAAATCTTTAAAATAATTTCGACAATATAAAAATTTTAGTGTTCATGATTCAAATAATAAAATTATGGCAGAAACGGGTTAATGTGCCTTCAATGGTTCTCGTAAATTTATTGATTACAATATCATTTTACGATATATATTTTTAGACGTATCGGAACTTGCACAAGTATCATTTTCAGCTTCTGTAGTTATAGTATTTCAAGTACATTATTGATTTATTTAAGAACTTATATATTTCTTCCTGTTTCCCAAAATTTAATTAAAAATTGAATCACTTTGAAATTACTGCAACATTAAACACAAATTTCCAGTAACTACACAAAATTGAATACCAAGAAAAACCCGAACACATCAAACAAATCACTAAAAATCAATCACGTCACCCCTTTACCCTCCTCGATGTCAATCCATCACCAGATAACAATAACATCCCTCTCGGAAAAAAATCCATCCAAACCTTAAATGTCACCATTCATCTGGGGGGGGGGGGGTCTACAGAATTTTCGCATGCTTCTACAACGAACATATAAGACACGTCATCTATTCCATTTTGGTGTGATGCGTCAAGTAGTTGGTAGACGTCGACAAAAACATCTGAATAACGCCGCGCCGTCATGGTATGGCGTAGATCTCTAAACATATCGAAATAACCGAAACATTTGAACAGCGTGCACGCATTCTGAGCAGCTCGTGATGCCACGTCATCAATAATGTAAACAGAAACAAACACATCAACCGATAGATGATGCTATATCTGCTTGACAGGCGTTTGCTACGGCACGATATTCATCTGTTTTCCTCCGGTCAATAATTAATAATTAAAGCCGTGACGAATTGATGGAGAAGTTATTTGGAAGTTTGAAGATAAAGTGAACGTGCTAGATGAATCGATTGGATTTTTTGTTATTTCCGTTCGTGACTACTTGAAAATTTTCGAAATTCAATATTTTTATGAAATTAGGCCGGAAGAAATATATAAGTATAAGAACAACAATAATAACAATAATAATTGAAATAAAAAAAACGTACATTATAATAACAACTGCGTCAAAATTTTATGCAAAATGTTCCTAGATTACATTAATCCAGCTAAAAATTAAACTAAACATATTGGCCCATATTACGAGCTCGGTTCTAAAATTGGTTTTAACTAATATCGATTTTAAGACAAAGCAACTGTCATAAGAACAGAACTAAACAAATGAACTAAAACACCTAAAAATCAAGCTTGTAATATCAGCCATTTTTTCCAAATTAGCGTTTAAGAGATAATAATATTTAATCATATACATACACAATCACGTTCTATACCCATAATGATGTGGCACAAATTCTTTTCATTCAAACAAAAATTAGTTTCCATCAAACAATCATCTTCTTTTATTCTTACCATTTGGAAACATTTAATCATTTGAGTATAAAATGTGAAAATTTATTATTTTCACATTTTATATTTTATATTTTGTTAAATTAATTTACTTAATAGTTGAACTGAACAGACTGTAATTACTTTAGATAAAATCAGTAACATTTGGGTATGTGATTATATAAAAAAAAATTTTTTACAAATTGTGCATTCTGTAATTTTGTAAGAAATTTTTTTTGTGTAATATTTCATTGTTCTGTTCATTCAAGCATTTTATAAATACAATTTTTTCTGCATTGAATTTTAAAGTATAAAGTTTTAAGTTATAGTTCTGTGTTAATATTTATTAATAATCAACGTACATTGAGCTCGTCGGAACGTCGATTATTAATAAATATTAATACAAAACTACAACTTAAATCCGTTTTATTTTAATATAATGAGTTCTGAAAATTTTTTTACTATGTTAAGTATAAAAATTGTTTAAAAAATATAGATAATGTTTTTTTAAATGTGGTGTAATGTTCACTTTAAATTTTTAATACATAACTTAAAAAATATTATGAAAAAAGTTTTAATTTAAACTCTAGTAATTTCTATAAATAAAATTGTTAAAAATAAAAAATCAATTTATAATATTTATCCCTTAATTGCAATTAAAACGACATAAAGAACATCATTTAATAAACATCAATGCATATTAATCCATAAAACATTACTTATTGATGCTCTTTTGTCACTTTTGTTACCAGATCAATAAATCTTATTATAGAAATCCAACAAAGCAAACAATCAATTGTATACAAACATAACTTCACAGATTCTACATCTTTCCTCAAATATCATTCACCAAAGAATCCAAAAACAAAAAAAAATCTTCTAAATTCAGAAGGTGGTATAAAAGAGAGGACGCCATACCCACAACCATGTCACGTGACACTAGTAGGTTCTTTGACGCGGTGCTTGGTTCTTTGTCCTATTCTTTTACAAGAATCTGCTAGCCTGCTTCTTACCCTTCCCGTGAAGGGTTAGTGAGCTTGAACTTAAACCAAGGGATATCCGTCTTAAAACGACCGGCAACCAACCCCTTTTGGTGTTCGGGTTCGACGGGCGTTCTTGCGTTTGTTGCCCCCATGGGGATGACACGGCTGTCGTATACGGACGGTCAGTGACGTTCGTGAAATTTTTATTTCAAATTTTTTTTCTATTTTATTTTAGTACTTGAAGCAGTTTTATTTTAACGGTGACATTTGTAAAAGCTTTTATTTTTGAAATGAAATTAAATAAAGATAGGAACGAAATTTCAAAATACATTTAATGGTAGGTACCTGTATTCAGACAATTAAACTTTAAAATGTCTACCTTCAACAACAAAACATGCATACATACACAATCATGCCATGTACCCGAAAAGGTGTGGCACAAACTCTTTCTATTATCCCAAAATCAGCCTTCTCCAAACATTCCTATCCAAACAAGCAACTTTCGCTTCATCCACAAAACGACTACATTTTTTCGAACTGTTCTCTAACTTACAAATAGTGCTTTTAAAACCAAATTTGACAATAGCAAATTTATTACAATTTACCATTAAATCAATTTAGCATCAGTTATAATTTAAAATATTGTGCAAGCTCAATACAGTTGCAAACCAGTTCCATACTTGGTAAAAAGAAACCTAGTAAATTTTGTTCTAAAATCCATAATGTCGAATTTGTTCAATAAATTTCTGAATTTCTATATTTCAAAAGTAATAACTGCCAGATTTATACACTAGACTGTAATTTAATTAATTGTTTTAATTATATAATTTGCAATATACGTAGTTTCACAACTTATTTCTAATACAACATAAAACAATTAATAAAATTATTAGTTTTCAAATAGCAGAAATTCTTAGATGATAGAATTTTCAAAACTATAAAGTCCTTAGAAATTTAGCGTCTCTAGAATGTAGAGCGTAGAAACATCTTTCCATAATGTGACTGTAAACCAGAAATCACTACACCTTCCTTTACATAAATATATTCCGATATCCCAATCTTTTTAAAAACTAAACTCATAAGAAAAACTTATCTCCATATTCAGTATGTATCTGCAAAGATTAAAAACCTCTGTCTCGCATAAAAGATCAAACAGAGCCGAAAGATCGTTCGTTCAAGTGCCTGAGTTATTTTAGTGCGTTCGTTGGATCACTAAATATAGTTTTTTACGAGCGATGATGTCAATATATTCGATGGAAAAGTAATATAAACACTTTCGGGAAAAAAAAAAATTGTTCAATATCTACAGCGTTCCATAGATTTTTTTTGTCGCTTAGAATGTCAAGCCGTCGCTGATTATCGGAAAAATGGATTAAGTTTTGAAGGGTTATTATTAAGTTGAAGATTGATGCAAGATATAAATGCTTAATTACTTTTCTTAATGTGATTTTTTCGAGGTGAAGTTAAAAATAAGTTAAGGTTTGAAAATGATCAGAAATATGAGATATTTTAAAGAAAATTTAGTTAATAATGTCAAAATAATATCAAAGGTTAATTTTATATTACTTTTAAATCATTTAATTTTAATTGTAATAATTATCAGTTTCTTAAATAAATATGAAATAAAGTTCTTGAGCAGTGGTGTCATGTAAAAAAATATAGGTACCATTGACTTATTCAATTTAATATTGAGTGTTATCGTATGTATTCTTTTTTTTTTTTTTTAGTTTTTAGAGATTTTAAGTAAAAATTCAGATTTTTATATTTCGAAAAAAATTTAATCGATAAAAAAAACCAAATAAAATAATTATAAAACATTAAACACAAAGCATAGATATAAATGTATACATATAGGTACATTATTCCATACGTACGTGACAATAATCAAAACAAGGTAATTTCTCATCCTACATATTACAAATATATAAATAAATGTTTACAATATACAGAAAATAAACTATAATCGTATTTTAATAAGTAAGCAGCAGAAACAAAGAACACATTCCGTTTCTTAAAAAAAGTATCGGAACGACGTTCCGGCTCTATAACACCACTGTTATTGAGACTACACCTACACTGTAAAAAATATATCTTAAATTTGTGTAATTTCACATAGGTTTTTAACAGTAAAAATAACAACATTTTGTCATTTTATTGTAATAATTAACGTAATATTACATTTTTTCTGAAAAATTACATTCACAAAACATGTAAAATTACATTATTTTTTTGCAGTGTACCATTAACACCAAATAACTAAACTATAGGACAGTCAAAAGTACATTTAATGCAGCAAACATACTTTACTTCCTATTGAAACTGATCAAAGTTAATTAAACTAATAGTAAACTGTATTAGGCCTGCTCTTACCTTCACAAGCATAGTTATATCTACCAGAAAACGCTTACTAGTGCTAGTTATTTACAACAGATCTCTATACAAGTTCTACTGTATATAAATTTTGACAAAAATTTCTGGTCTTTTGATAGATATGTAATACCCCTAGGCCGTCATATTGCATGTCACCGTTCTATAACGCTCAATATAAATGCTTCTAGGATTGTTTTAAAACAATATGTAGTTTATTTCACTATTTTTCGTGGGTAAAATGTCTATTATATCATTGTAAAAAAAAACCTTCCCAAAATAATTATATTAAAATGCTTTAAGTTAAACTTCTGTATTATTTTTTTTTTAAATTAGAGGTTTCGATTCATTACACAGAAATCATTATAAGAAAAATAAATACAAATAATAAATAAACAAACGTAACTAAAAAATAAGTAACGAAGTAAAAATTATTATAAATTATGGATCAAAGAAAGCCAGGTTTTATTTAATTCAGGACCTACACACTGATTGATGTTCTCATTTCCTTTGATGATTTCTATTGCTTTCCTAATTATTCTGCTATTAATATTATTAGGTCTTGCGATTATCTTAGTATCTTTAAATTTTATAACAGGTAAAAATTCTAGAGCATGTTGTGCGATAGCGAATTTATTTTTTAAATAGTAATAGTGCAAAAATTGTAAAAAAAAAATAATTTTTAAAATGACATTTTGTGTTGTTATTTCACTCTGGCGTTATATAAATACGTGCATTGAAAAAGTGCATTGACAAAACAATTAAATAAGTTTTGCATTCATGGTTTTTAGAAACATGTCAAGTGTTAGATTTGTTTTGATATTTACATATGTAAGTTAAATCTGATTGCAAAAAATCGTAGAAAAAAATATTGTATAACACTCATGCATAATGTGTCTTTTTTTTCACTCATACGATTGCCAAACTTTGCAATAAAAAATACTTTATGTACTTGTTGCATTTTAATTATTGTTATTTTAATAAAACCTTCACAATTTTATCATAAAATTTGTAAAAAACTAATAAAATTCAATCAATTCGGTAAATATTTATTTTAAATATTATAATACCAGTTGAGCAGAACTGCGATTTCAATTCGTCAATTTGAAATGACATTTGTTTTCGAGTGAAAAAATTACTGTTTGTTTGCCACGTTGATGAACTGGCAAAAAATTTCAACAAGCAATTGTTTGAATCGTCTCTCGGTATTATTGATTCAATACGAATATTTGTTCGTGTCCCGTGTGTGATTTTTCGAAAAATTTTCCCAAACCGAATTTACATATTCCGGGCATGATAAAAATTTCCGAGCGCGCGTGATTTCACTTGTTTTTTTGCATCGTTATTCGGTCGTGTCAATATTAATTGTCAACAGTTATTTTCTCTGACAGTTTATTACACGCATTTTGATAATACTTGTTTTAAATAATTTATGTTTATAATCGATCGAAATTAAATAGGAATTTTCATAGTTATTATTTTGAGTCACATATAATCCTCTTGGGATTGTATTTAAATGATGATTTTAATTAATTATTTATGCAGTAAACTAAAATAAATGTCAATTAAAATATTTAAAAATTCGATAAAATTAAAATTCTTGCACCGATTTTAATGGAACTCGTTTCTCTGGGCTAATCTATTAATCAAAAATTAAACTGTAAATTAAAGAAGAATACGTAATAAATATTAAATAAAATAATTTTGGTTAAAACCGGTATTAAAAATTATTAATTATTAATAATTAATAAATGAAGAATCTATTGAAGGTTTTCTTAAAATCTTGTAAAATCTTTACAATTTTAAAAATTTCATATAAAATCCATAAAATCAACGAAAAATCACTGCAATCTCAACAATCATACTTAAAATTTGTATAATCTAGTGTATAAAATTTGAGGAAGTAATTTTTCCCTTGGAAAAAACTAAATTTTGTTTATGAAACTTTTGGAATAAACTCAAAATCCAAAACACTGACAATACAATCTAAAATTATAAATGTAACACTTGTAATTTAAATTCTTCTACATAGATATATCCAAAAAAATTCATTAAATATTTAGATAATGTTGGTATTTTAAAATACACTTTCTAAAGAATAAAAATTTAAAATACATTTTTCGACAGAGATAAATCATACGACCAATTTGTCCAATCAAAAATCAAAAAATTGACAAACCAAAAATAATAAATACTATACGTTTCAAATTTTTTACTTTACATCAGATATAAAATATTTTATCCATGCAGATTAGCAATTCTTACAAAAATTAAAAACACGTAAAATTTATAAAATAATATCGCACTATAATCAATATACTAAAGGCCACAATTTGTACTCATTCCATCTCTGATTTATAAAATAATAACCCTTAGTTCTACATGCAAGAAAACAAAATAAAAAGAAAAAAGATTTGTTACAAAACCGAGAATATGCGTGATGTAAAAAAAAAACACTTATGAATGAATGATTTTGAGGTGAAGCCACTAGTGCCGAGGCAAATATAACAGCAGAGGCATTTCCCATGAATATTGCATTAGCCTTAGAGTTTCCACTATAAAAGTATACACTTTCACGGATTAATAATAGATGTCCATGTCAAAAGTATTCTTGTTAAACAATACAAGAGTGTAGGAATCGATGTTCTGAATATGTCTATTCTACATTTCGGATTGTTAATATTTTATCAATGTTTTGATGTTTGAAAATAATAAAAATATAAAAAAATGTAGTTTTTGTTTGAAGTAATTTTAACGTATATTTTTATGTGAAATATTTAAACAAAATTTTTAAAAAATAACTAAAAAAACAATAAAGTAACACAGAGAGAGAGATTAATATGCAAATTAAATGGCAAGCTAAGATTACCTCTAAATTGACTTACTAGGTAATTTTATTGTACAAAATAATTACCGTATTTTCCGAACCATAAAACTCAACTTTTTATATAGTAAAATCGACTGAAAATTGGAGTGCGTCTTATGGTTCGATAGTAACATTAAAATATGAATCTTTATACTGTATCAAAGCTATTAGAGAATTTCAATTACAATTAAGTATATACCTTCATCTTATCTTTACATATCTAACAAAATATTTTTTTCTAAAAATTGTCCCATAAACTTGGAGTGCGTTTTATTGAACGGTGTTCTGGTCCTAAAAATACGTTTTATAGTATTTAATATCAGTACAACAGTTGCTTCTTTATTGTGAATCAATAATAAATCACAAAAAAATATTATTCTTTTCTTTATTAAATATTTTACTATATTATAAATCAAAAATTACTGAAATTTTAAAATTTGTATAGCAAATTTATAAGAGTACACATTCGTATTTATAAGATTTACAATTTACTGAAATACAATTTCCGGCTTTTGTTGTTTAGAAAATTTGCAATTGATTAGAAATTATAAAACTAAGAAAATAAAACTAAAAAAAAAAACTTTAAAATATTAGAATAGTTTATGATATTCCATATTATATATATATATATATATATATATATATATATAAAATGCAAATACACTCTCGAGAATCATTTGAAAAAGTTTTCGCATACAAATACAAAGCTCTTGAGCCTTTCAGCTTTTCAGACTGGGCGTGGTCTTTAGCTACATTATGCCGGGCTCCACACTCTCCTTGCGCCTGGAAGCGCATCAGCAGAGGACGGCAAGAAGGGCCGGAGAACCGGTAACGGTAACGTCTGAAACATTTCACGGGAACGTGTGTCTCTACGTGAACGGAGAGGAAATTTTCATTCTTTGAGTTCATTGATGTTAATTTTACATGCAGAACTAAACTATAAATAGAATCCTACACCAAATGAAATAAAGTTTCATTTTAATTATTTCAGTATTTATTTATTATTCTATTTTGTAAATCGTTGTATAAGTTTCAAAAATAGTTTCGTTAACGGTCAACCAGTATCGAGAACCATATTTTATAATATCGATTATCGTTATTTAACCGTTGTTTCATATTCTAAACCGGTTTGTACCGGTTAAGTTTCCGGTTGAGGTGAAAATACGGGCCCTAGTCTTTGTACAAAGTTAATGTTAAATCACATTAAAAATTTGAATTAATTAACCACAATACGTAATTTTATATGCAAATTTTATATAAATACTATTTTATTTTTATCCTTAAAATGTAATTTGTATTATAAAATATTTATTTGATTTTTTTTTCAGTTAAAAGTAGCATAAAATACAATGTTATATGTTAAAATAACCGAATTTGATGTATTTAATAATAGAAAATTAAAGGAAAACTACATACATATAATAATAGATAAATACTTTTATAAAACTGCACATTTTTTAAAATTACATTTGAGGCAAATAAATCACAAAAAAAGCTAGATTTTATTTCCTGTTCAACATAGAAATCCGTTCAAAAATTCATTCTACTAATTCCAAATTTATGCGGCAGAATTCTGATCAAACTTCTTTGGATTTCCTGCTGAAAATTTAAAATGTTGTGTGTTTGTTGAAGAAGTTTCTGAAATGGAAAAAATTTTCTTTTTTTACTTCATTTATTGCTCGTGGAAAAATGCCAGCAATTTTTTTCTTGATTAATTGAATTTGATTTTGATTTTTAATAAACTGTTACAATGTACTCAAAATGTACAAAGAAATATAATTAAATTTCAATATTGAATTCTGATTTTAAATAATATGTTTCATACATACATAAGTAAATAAAATTATTTGATTTCTTTTCATATTTACATTTAAATTTTTAATTTTTAATAAATTTATGGCCTGTTTGATGAATTAAATAAATTTATGTCACATCGCTAATATATGTATATATAAGTTAATAAAATACATATATCATTATAAAATATAACTTAGAAATTTTAAAATTAGCGAGTCAAAATCAATCAATAAATTTTCGACCATTATTGTCTATTAAATTATTTCTAAATAAAAATTCTAGAAAGTTCTACTTTTGCGTAATTAGCTTTATTGTACATTGTAATTTTTTAAAATATTCAGTTAATAAGAAAAAGAAAATAATAATAACAAAAAACTTAGTAAAATCATTTTTACACACTGATTAATTTTGATTCAACAATAAAAAAAAATCAATATCCATCATCTTATAATTTAAAATAAAATATCTCGAAGATTTTCATTGCAAACTTGATTAATATTTTAGAAAAGCAAATATTGTAGAAAAATATTTGAAACTTTGAAATTAATTATTGTAGACGGCAGAACGAAAATGGGTTAGATGTTAGTTCTAAACTAATTATATAAATGATATTCTTAGACGTTAATTATTCGTGTCGGTAATTAATTACTTGTAAATACACTTAAGTTTGTAAACAAAACAATACGGTTACGTATTATTCGCGTTTACTCTACACGAGAACTGTAACTTCTATAACCTTAGTTTATTGTTTGCTCATGTAATTATTGTCAAACTACGTAAAAATCTTAGCTTTGTACACTGTACGTGACTAGAGAATATTCCCAAAATAATAATCTTGAGAATACATTTTTTTAGATTATTTTTATTTGCAAAATACGTGCTTAGTCTTTCACAAATGCATATTTACAACCTATAAATATTTAGTAATTCCATAAATATTATTAAAACCGTTATAAAAGATCAACTTTTATTTTAATATTCTTTTATTAATTGTTCATTTAATACAACTGATTAAAATGCTAATTAAAAATTTTCGTAATCAAATTTTTATATTTTAATTTTACTTTGTTATTTTTATTTGAACAGCTTGATTTAATTTAATATTCGATGAAACAGTTTTAAAGTCAATAATATCAATAGATCACATTCTTTATTATATTTATAAATTATTTACTGCAACTTTCAATAAAACTAATCAATTGTCATCTTAGCAAGAATAATTCTGTATCATCTAATCAACTATCAATTTTATCAAATTTATAAACTAATTAATTCCTGGAACTTAGATCTTCTGTGAGAATTGTGTTAATTTTTAGTAGAAATAAAACTCCTACAAATTCCTGCTTTAATGATCATATATACTATATTAGTTAAGAAAATCTTTATAAATGCAATTATTATTATTATATTAAATTATAAAACTGTAAAGTTTTAATAAATATAAAAAAAACGTTCTATTATCAAATTAATAATGTTAAAAAAATAAAAATTTTGGCTTGGCTGAAAAAACATTCTAAATACGACTATCTCTTCAAACTAACAATAAGTTACAATAATATTAAAAATACAACAAAATTATAACATATAATTGCATATATAATTTAAAATTATAGTAAAAATAAAATCCTGTATATTCCTGTTTTATTCAAAAAAGCACCATAAAAATCCATCTACTTGTTATTATATTATCAGAAATAATAAATTTGAAAAGATAAACATATAAATGCAAAAATCTAAAATCCTATCAGGAATATGATCCTGCTACACTAAAAAAACACCATAAAAATCTTTCTATATAGTAGTAAATTATCAAAAATATACGAAGTAATGATATATCTGTATTATATAACCCAAAATCTAAAATTTCCCAAAACTATAATCCTGCAAAGCCCTGCTACTTTAACGATACACCATAGAATCTTATTTATATTATATTATCAGAAACATTAAAATTTAAGACAAAAATATAATATAATAATGACCATATGATAGCAAAAATCTAAAAGTCCATCAGGAATATAATCCTGCAAACTCCTGCTTCAATTCAAATCACCATATAAAATCCTTCTATTTATTATTAAATCATCAGAAACATTAAATTTTAAAAGAAAAACATAATCTAATATAACATCACCGTATTGCAAAGTCCAAAAATTGGAAATCAACAGCGCCAGTCAGTTAGTTTCCACTTCGATTCTTATCCGACCCAGCTAGCAAGTAAGCAAGGCATCGTCCGATCAATGTTCTTTATTACAAACCACAGACTTTATTATATCGTGTACGTGTGTGCGTCTGTGTGTACAAAGACCAAGGCAAAAGAGGGTTCCGCATGTTCTTTCCGAAGGACGACCCAAAAGGACTTAGTAGCATACATATGGGCCTAAAGTGGATCAGGGCAACATCGCCCCATGGTGCTGAAAAGTTCTAGTGATTGTATCGGAAAAGGATGAGATTAGCTCGAGTAGAAGAATGAATAGGAATAATAGAATAATAAATAGATTTTGATAAAGAAAAAGTTTCTGTTTAGAATTACATAGAAATATTAGTAACTGAACAGTAAACAAGCTTGAAGTTGCTGTGGCAATTCTTTAATTCTTTCAAACTTTTTTTTTGCATTATATAAAATTAACTATATATAGTATATAGTCAACCTAATTAGAATACCTGGTAACTTCAAAATTCAAGTTTTGCAGAATGCGCAGAAAAACATTTTATTTTGATATACCTACAATGATATAGTCACGTGAATTAATTGATTTATTAATTTGATAAAATTTGATATTTGATTAAATGACATAGAATTATTCCTGCTAAAATGACAATTGATTATTTTTATTGGAAGTTGCAGTAAATAATAATTTACACACACACACACACACACACACACACACACACACATATATATATATATATATATATATAAAATGTAATCTATCGATATTATTTCAAATTATTATAATGCTAAAATATCAAAGGGTCCAAAACGTAATTACAAAATATTTTTAATTAAAGTAACGATATTTATATAGAATAAAACGGCTATAGGTTTAAGTTCTGTATTAATATTTATTACTAATCAACGTTTCGACGAACTCAATGTCCGTTTTTATTAAGAAAACTGATACAAATGACATTTACAGTAAATATCATTTGCATCAATTTTCCTGATGAAGACGGACGGTGAGTTCGTCGAAACTTCGATTATTAATAAATATTGATATAAAACTTATACCTAAAGCCGTTTTATTTTAGAGTTCAAAATAATTTTTTAATATGATATTTATTTATTTATTTTAATGTTAAAATTATTTAAAATCTCTTACATACGTCAAAAAATACATAATAGATGCATACTTAAAGATAAAAATATACAATATATTTCTTCAAAGTATATCAAAATATTAATATAGCATTGCCATATTTCCTATGTAGAGGGAGGTCATTATATTACTAATACAATAATGTGAATATTATTATATAATAGTTACTTACTATATACAACACTGGTTGCAGCATCAACCATGACTATATGACGAAGTGTATTTAATCTGACATCTCCGGCTACCATATTGAAAATTATATGGTAACAATTGCAGTGTTTATTTTTGCTTAAATCTGAATTTAATTATTGAAAATGTGCGAAGAATTGCAAGAAATCCAATGTACACCGCCTAAGTTGATCAGAAATTCCATATTCGACCAAAGAAACATTAATTCTCACTAATCACATCGGTACAACATTCAGCGGTAAAAACTCATGTTTTCTGTTTTAACTTGTACAACTTGTACATGTATTTTACGTAATTCATCATCTTGTAAACGTAGCATTTGTTAACACTTTTCATGCAGCTTTCACGTGATCGTTAAAATCTTTATCATCAATGAACTATTAAAATAATTCATCAAATACGTGATTTAAAAATAAAAAAACATATTATTAATTAATTTTTTTTATTTTTAGCTCATTTTCAACAATAAATAATAAATTTAAAAATCTATAATTTCTACTAATTAATAAAAAATCTATAAAACTAATATTTATATTCATATATTTTTAGATCACACTTTTTTTTATTTAATAAATATTTTATCTTCCTTGTCTCGAAAATAGGTCAAACGCCTATATAGCATAAAATGCACGATAAAATATGTAAATATATTCCGATTATTCTAACAATAACTAACTACATTTCAAATATTGAATTAGTATTTCGATGTGATGTACATACCTACATACATGCATATTACATATAGACTTACATCTAATTTTAATAATCAAATGAGATTACGTTATACTGTCACGTACGGCACTGCTTTTATATTGTCAGATTACGTCTTTCTGTAATAATAGTGTTTGAAATGGATTTGATTATTGCTTATGTTCAAAGCGTTTTATTTTAATTCACATATTTGAACAATTTTGATAGTAAAAAATATATGTAGTTATTTATCTGTAAACTTTGATAAGTTAAAGAAATATTGTCCTATAAATAAGTAATGTAATATATATATATATATACACAGAAAAACCCTTTCAAAAAATTTTATGTGTTGATTGTGTTATCTAAAAAAAAGTAAATAATTTTCAACCTTCTAATTATATTAGATGAAACATATAATTCAAAAATAAATCATCATTTAGATATTTTTGCTACTTTGTTTGATTTATCTAAAGTTTTAAAAACCGGTTACATAATATTGTCAACTGATCAATTAATGAAAAGCTTCAAAAGCAATTGACAATCTAATTGCATAGTGAAACATTGATTAAATAATTAACAATGTTTTCATGCAACTGACTTTAATGCTGCCTTTACACGATACATTTTTCTATACAAATAGTATTCAGTTTTCAGTACAAACAAAATTTTCTATATTAGATGATCCAATATTCAATTCTATATAGAAATCTGTACAAAATACACAAAAATGTACAAAATACACACGCATGCTCAGTTTGTCCGTGACAGTCTATAGAAAAATGTATGAATTACAACATGTCCAATTTTTCGTCAAACTTTCATTTAAGTAATGTATTATCATCAATTCCTATTTATGTATACAGTTTTTAAAGAAAAATCTTATTTAGTTGAAGCAGTAAATACTATAATTGAATTTTCAGATTAGATATAAATAAATTGTCAAAATGTAAAATATCATTGCGCATGGGTCTATAGGTATATTTTATTCTATATCGTGTAAAATCTATTAATTGTGTATACATATTTTCTATATATAATTTTGTATAGATTCGTGTATAGAAAAATGTATCGTATAAAGTCAGCATAAGTGCAATAAAATAAATAACGAAAAAGTGCGTATCACCATTGATATTGTACTATATAAATGGATCAATTATATGAGAGAAATAACACTTACCGCTTGTAACCTGAATGCAAATAATGTACACGTAGAGCAGCGACAGAACCAGACTTCTCCCTGAGGTGTGCCGGTGTGCTGGGGCCATACTGTGTCCTGTAACAAAAGAAATTACAACATCAATAGCATTATTGTCTTTTGTTTATCCATTCATAGTATTTATTATAGTAAATTATAAATATTAAATACAAATTATGTAGGTTAATAACAAATTGATTAATATGATAATAGCCAGTATTTTAATATATCAATAATTATCGTATATTTTATAAATAGGATATCTATATATATATATATATATATATATATATATATATATATATATATATATATAATTAAGTATGAAGTAAAGATGTTAAAATATTTTTCATTCAATTTATAATTGAGTTTTGGTGACTAGTTTCAATTAAATACCGCCAACTACAAATGATAAAAATACAAAATTAAAAACATTTACATACATTTCAAAAGTAATTTATGAAATTTATAAATTTAAAATAACTAAGAAAACAGATAAGTACAAATTAAGTAACATACCGTCCAGTTCGCTACAAAGAAGTTATCATACAACATGTGGTTATTATAATTTGATAAGTTATATTTAGATTGAGCAAGTATGATGTTAGTGGCAAATATTTAATTTGTATCTGTGTTGTGAAACAAAAAAGAATAAGTAAAACGCGCGAATATATGAATTATATGTTATGTCGTTTGGTATAATTGGTCGTAAATAATTCAAATATAAATTGAATCTCAATTCGTTAGCCGAGACAAAACTTTGTTATATATATATATATATATATATATATATATATATATATATATATATATATATATATGTGTGTGTGTGTGTGTGTGTGTGTGTGATATATATTTGTTAGCCGAATTATTCGTTAGCAGAGTCATGTGTCAGCTGAAATATGCCTGTATATTATACCTCATTAGGTGTTCCTAAATGTATTAATAAAATATGTTAATTAATTAATTTATATATAGTAAATAAAACTAATTTGTTAATTGTAGATAGAAAGCCAAATTTGGAACATTATAAAATTTTCATCAAATGCACATCAACAAATACTTCATTTAAAAAATATGACAATAAGGCAACTAACGAGTGAGAATAAAAAAAAGTCTTTTCCTCAGGACCATATTCTGTTTTTGAATTATTAAAATAATAGTCGAAAACTTTAGAACAATTTTTGAAGAAACTTTCGAATTTTATTTTTCTATTTGATCATAGCGACATACTTAAGTTTAATCGTGTAAATGAATTATAAGTTTTGTTCCGTTGGATTTGCACCAAATTGCTTAGTTCTGTTTGCTTTTCGCTTCTTATATGACGTCATACGAATTTCCAGAATTCCAGAAATTTCTTGTGTGCTCTAGTTCACGTATTTTCCACCTCTAACAATATTACCAACTTTTATTTCTTTTGTCTTAATAAGCCGAAGTGAAAATTGTCTATTTTCAAGATTGTAACTTTTATAAAGGTTTCCAAAATAATACCATTCATTTCTTGTTTAAAATTATATTTTATTTTTATAACTATACATTTACATTTAAATATTCAGTTATTAAAATAACGATATAATACATGATAAACTTTTAAGATTTAAAATAACAAAATCAATATCTAATGTCTACAAAATAGTTCAGTAAATATGCGTGTCAAACATTAAAATTATTAAAAAATAACAATAAATAATCATTATATTAATATTAGATATTCAAAGTAGTTAGTTTTTTGGAAGTTGTTATTTTGTTTTGTTCTCAACTTACACACGCCTACAAATAAATAGTAAATTTTAAAAAGAACCTTGTAAAAAACTAAATGTAATAAGTATCGTAAATTCTGAACACAAAACCCCACAAACATTAAAAAAAGTATTGTAAAAAAAAATATTGTAATAAATAAAGAATATATTAAAAATTTATTCCATTACTAAATGATTCCACAACAAATTGTTATCTTTAAAAATATTTAAAAAAAAATTGTGTAAAACATTGACTATAATTAAATTTATTTATGTTTTACTGTTCTATTCTACCTACACGGAGAAAAAGGATTCTTTCGAGTAAAGAAAACCATGTTTATTATATATATATATATATTATAAGAGTGGAAAATATATATCTATTTGATTTATTACAACCAAATATTTTTTAAATAAAAAGCTGTATAATTACTCTAATTTCACATAAAGATATACTTATTAGTTATTATTTTTTTATTAATACATATAAAAAAAAAAGTTTTACTCCGTGTATATTGTGAGACCCTGCGGTATTTAGTATAAGTCAAAATATAATTATTTGATACGTTTATTTATACCCTGCTTTTTTACAGAATTTGAATATCTCGTTATCTTTTCGAGTTTTATTGAAAATTATGTAAATACCATAGTGGTATTTTTAAAAAATGCCTCTTTCACGAACTGTACATATTTAAAGAGGCCATTTTAAAACTCTAAGAGGAGGTCACTGAATTTAATCTAAATTATTATATTATATTAAAAATATTTTTTTTTGTAATTCTCATTAAAAAATAATCAATTGGCATTTGTTCATTGTAATTACATGAATAAATAAAAATGAAAAAAAGTCCTTATCGAAATTCACAATTCAAATAACTTTTCAACTAATAATTTACATAAAGCTATACCCTTATTTTAATTTTATGCTATACAATTCCAATGTTGCATCAATTAAAAACTGACATATCTGGATATTTTTATATACATCTTTTGTTTTTACAATTTTTAGATTAAAAACTCTTAAGATAAGCATACTGTACGTGGCTAGCAGGTCGGCAATGAGATTTATTATTCTATAAATAATCACAATTCATTTTAAAATTGACGGTAATAAAAACAAAAGAAATTATAGAAAATTATTCCACGGCAAACTTCATCATATAATTCCGTTAAAATCTTAACCTCATTTCTAATAATTTAAATACAGAAAAGCTGTCCCATTCCCCACTCTTTACGTTTTACAACAACACAACAAAACAATAGAATATTTGATCAGCCACGAAAATTCCGAATTCGAATTCAAACCATATTCAAATGTAAAATCCGAATAACACAGCGCACCATCGTGCAAAACTTGTGCTCAATTAAAACTGATTAAAAAATACAAAAGGAGGCGTGGCCGAATTTTCGTCACGACTAGACTGTTGTTTAGATAAAACAATGGCTTGACCAATGACGAAACAACACTAAAGCTACCGATGTTCTTCAATTTGCATCTAAAGGAAGCAGCAATAGTGATTTAATACGGTTGGCCTATGTCAACAACCGAAACTCTCATTTAACTTTTGCGTGGCGACTGTACGATATACAACAGCCGCCGTTAAGTTGGTCGCCTGCCTACCTTTGTTTTTTGGTTTAGATACGTTGAAGATAAGCTAGTAAAAGTTACGTACTATTAGCACACCATGGTTATTCAAATTGATAAACTTTAAATTGTTTTAGAAGGTTTTAAATTTACTGTTTTTTTTTAAATGTTCACTGTTATTGTAAATTTAGTTGTAAATAAAATAAAATTTATATTCCTAAAATTAATAATTTTCAAAATATTATAAAATATATATACATATATCGTCGAAACTAAACAAACTATGCTGGTTGCATTGCAAACAAATATTGAGATCATTAATATCTTAATATTAATATTACGTTACCATATTGCCTATGTGGAAAGAGGTCATTATGTTACCAGTACAATAATGACATTATTATGCAGCATAGTTACTATATACTTATATACACCGCGTTGGTGGCAGAACCAAACATAACTACAACGTCAAATGTATTTAATATGACATACGGTCATACGGCTACATTAAAAACTATTACGTAAAGTTAAGTTAGTTAACAATTGCATTGTTTATTTTTGCTTGAATTTTAATTTGAAAAGTGTATTTAATTTGACATCTTCGACGGCACTATTAAAAATTAACAAATCAATTTGACAATTGCATTGTATATTTTCGCTTGAATTTGAATTTGATTATTGAAAATGTGTAATGAAATGCAATGTATACCGCCCAAGGGTAATCATAAATTGTATATTCAACCAAAGAAAAAAAAAATCACGTAACAAATATAAATAATATATAGATATGCATACTATTCTACAACTGTTAGTAAGGCTAAAGTTACTAGGCATGTATTTTTATTTACTTTTAGTTTAGATTCGTTTAGAACGCTTGCAAAAATATCGTATATGTCACAAGTAATAGAAAGTTCTTCTTGTGTTTCGCCCAGATTGATTGATCTCGGCTTTGTCTCGGCCACAAATATCTAGCCTCAACAAAATAATCATCGCTTTCTACTCCTCATAACATACTATTCTGTTATTCTGTCTGTGTCTTCAAAACTCACTATAATCTAACAACCTGCACCATTGACAATGCAAGTAAAAATTGTTAATAAACTATATGACCAGTTTCTCAAGCATGTTTTGCTTTGAAATTACTAGAACTAATTATAAAACAAAAAAATCATATCAAATTCAGAAAATTTTTTGATGTTGGTCACAATAATCCATCTTCAGCAACCATTCTGCCACCTAGATCCAGTTTCCGTAACTACAACCAAGTTCGACAACTCGCCACCAGATGCCAGCATAACTCCGACGTCATTCAAGTGGCGCCGCCGTCAACTTTATAGTTGGCAGCGTGATTGCAGTGGTGGGGACAGCGTCGTCCTGCTACACAGTCCTGCCGGCCGCCTAGCTTGTCGCTCCTGCTACTGTGCGCGCGTAATTTATATTCAATGAACGGAGCACCACTCGTTCTCTCTGTGAATACTTTGCACGACCCCCCAACCCCTGTCTTTTGTGCCGGGTGGAAATATGCGACTATGAACTACCAACTAACATTTAGTTTGGTTTGGTTTGAACATTAAGTAAATACAGAGCTGGATTTTCAACCAATAAGATGGTTGATTTTCATATGAAAATATTTATTATGTAATAATTTCTTTCATATTTTTTTAAGATAACTACTACCACTAATTCTTTATATATCTGCCTAAAATACCAATGTTCAGTTTCTATAGCAATCGCACATTATGAAAGGGCATTAAATATCCTAGCTCCTATATACAAGCTACGATGAATGGTAAAACGTCTGCAACGAGGATAGATCGACCACGGCATATCAGACCAGAAAATTATATAAATTCAATGAATACCGACCGTGAAACCCTGAAGTCAAAATAGATACTTAAAGAAAAAACGCAAAAATATAAAAAAATTATTAGGTCGTATCAAAAAATGTCTCAAATACTTTCATTAAATATTTTTTCAAAATATTTCTCTGTTGCAAAATATTCGTAAAAAAACATAAAAGTAATCCAAGTTAATAAAATTGTAAGAAAGCTAATTGTAAATAGCAAAGTATTTATCTTGCAAAATTTCAAAAATATTATTTTAGTAAGTAAAATTATATAAGTATAATTATATCATAATTTTCTATATTCCCGTTCGAATTTGCTCTAAACATGTCCACAGACCGGCCAAACCTAATTCGTGTTTATCTGCAAATATCATAAAAAGTAAAAATTGGTATGATTACAATACCTCCCTTACTGTGTGTGATGGCAAAAACTTATTATATATTATTAATGACGTTTTTAAGAGCATACAATTGTCATACTGTAAAAATTACAATAGCTTAATCTACCTTTTTTTCGGTATAATTCGTCCCATTACATAAATTAATTAATACATAATGTAAATCGAATTTTTGATGATAAAAAATACTCCTATAATAATTAAAAAATAATAAATAGCTAATCCTTTAAATTACAAGGCAAATTAATATTTTTAAAATATCGTTTAAAACAATTGCAATTATCAAAATAAAAATAATTAGGTAAAAACCACCAGTATATATAATTAAGCACATCATAAAATTTGATGTAATTATAAGATTATCTCAAATATTAGCAGTAATTATTAATATCATACCATTTTTAAAAATGTACTAGTTAAATTTAAAATATCTTTATATGTATAGTGAAAAATTTTTGCAACCAAATTATTTAAATCTAGTTGTGAACTTGAAAATATTCCATAAAAAATTTACAAAAATGCGAGAAATTTCTTCTTCTTCGTCAATTTTTTTTAAGTGAAAAAAATAAATCCATCTTTAAATTGCATTTATAAATAATAATATATACCATAAACTACGTATTTTACGGGAAATTATCTTGCAAATAATTCTAAACAAAATTTAAAAAAAAATTGTATTAATTTTAATTAAAAATCGATGTTTCAACGTACTCTACGTACATCATTATCAAGGAAAATGATACAAATGACATACCATAAATAAACAGAAGATAGAAACACGTTACATACATACACAATCACGCCATGTACCCAAAAGGGTGTGGCACACTCTTTTCATCATCCAGAAATCAGTCGCCTCCAAACATTCCTACTAACTAACAAAATAAGTAACTAGATTATAATCTAGTTACTTATCAATTTTCCTACTGATGATGTACGTAGAGTACATCAAAACATAGATTCTTAATTAAAATGTATAAGGCACTAAACCCTAAAGCCTTTTCATTTTATTATAATAAGTTCTGAAAGATTTTCTACTATGTTAAATTTTGAAAAATTTATTGATTACGGTCCTGCAAGTACATCGCACTGTATACGCACAAAATTGGTCAAATCGATATTGAAACCCATTTCATTTGTGATTTCAACTAACGTTTCACAACGGTTACTCACAAATTCTCTATTATGGCACCGTATATGTTATGTCCACTTATATTGGCAATAATAATCATATATGATTTTTAGCTAATATGCAAGATAATAAAAATAAGTTATTTTATAATCGTACAAAATATTGTTCAATATTAAAAATCTAATTCATTCAATATATAACTTTGTAAATAAATTAATTCATATTTTTGTGTTTTAAAGTATGAAATTTAACTGCAGAAAATGATTATATAGATTCAAATATATTATAAAAAACAAAAAAAATAATATAAAATACCACTTCTTTTCATAAGTATTAATTATTTTAAAAAAACGATGTTTTACGCGCCAGCATTCTATCGATATTAATGTCGCCAATAATATTTCTTTGTAACTTATATGACTTACAAATGGTAGTCATTTAAAATTGAATTAGGCATTGCTTAAGGAAGAAAGTGGCAAATATTATGTTGGCGCACACTAAACTGTAGATAATCGTACCCAGTAACCGCTGGATAAATAGATTTTACCGCGGAAATACTGTACGATAGGTATTTTCATCATTTTTATTTGATTTTGACATTTTCCAGAAGACAAAATTTAATTTTTCAGAAAAAAAAAGCATCATTCAATTTTTTTTAATGTAATATTTTTACGCCATTATAGTATACAAGTAATGTATAGTATACTTCTTCTCTCTCTCTCTCTCTTTCTCTCTCTCTTTCTCTCTCTCTTTCTCTCTCTCTCTCTCTATATCTATCTATTTATCTATCTAGCTCTCTCTCTCTCTCTCTCTCTCTCTCTCTCTCTCTCTCTCTCTCTCTCTCTCTCTCTCTCTCCATAAGCTGTATTATTTCGCAAAGATACAGTGAAATAAATATAAAATGTTTATTCTTGTACCAAAAAATACAGATATTATAAAAAATAATTTTAACTATATTTCCTATTTCAATATAGATGACGTCATATAATTTAAATTTGTTGATACTTTTAATTATTTTTTAATAAAAGCAATATTTAAAATTTTAAAAAAAATGCACTAAAAATAATTACAGTTCAAATAATTAAAGATATTTTAAATTCAAATTTGCAAACAAATTTAATTTATAATAATATTAAATTATAAACAATAAGTTTATTATATTATTATAAACTTTTTAATGCAATTTATTGTTATTAGTTCACATAAATTTCAAGCGCAACATGAAACTATAAGTTTAATATTTTAAATCACATTCATTAACAAATTTTACATGCATTATCAATTATTTTAATTAAATAATTTAATTTAAATAGTAGATATGATAATAAATGTAAACATATATTACAATAACAACATTTAGTTATAAAATTAATATTTTTTTTTGCTTGTACATGGCCTGTTTAAAAAGTAATAATACCCTACTTTACTCCTCTCCATAATATCAATAATTTGTTTTGCGTTTTGGGAATGTACTAATTTGAAGAGTTAGTATAACCAACTCTTGAAATACCCTTAATTTAAATGAGATTATTTAATGTCAAAGTATTCAATAACGAGCTAAAAATTTGAGGGTTGATTATTCTAACATAGTAAAAAATCTTTCAAAATTTATTATATTGAAATAAAACGGCTTTAGTTCTGTATTAATAAATTATTATTATTATATTAATTTACAATAAATAAAGATGTACGTTGAATACGTCGAAACGTCTATTATTAATAAATATTAATATAGAAGTATAATCTAAAGCCGTTATATGTTGATTATTCTATTCACATTTTCTGATATTTAATAAAAATGCAGCTGATATGTTTCTAACTGTTGTAAAATAACCAATTTTACACAAGATTTATGTGATTAATTAGTATATAAAACCTGATAATGAGTGTAGTTCATCATCATAAATATTGACATAAAATTACCATGATAAGTCAGATTCGTCATTAGAGGCAAAAGAGTTAAACTAGCAAACATAAATTCTCAATTAACCACGCTATCATTAATTACAATTGTATACAGTAATACTTCGTATAACGAATGACCCTGCTAATAAATAATTCGGCTAACAAATATTCTCTTGCAAGATTCTTGCAACGGATAACGAACTGAAATTCAGTTAAAGAATTAATCCTATTCTTGTGAATATATATATACTACACTACTAGGGTGTTATTTGGTCTTACTACATTTACCCAGCTTCCTGGATAAAAATATCGCATGAAAGTCACATAATCGATTCAGAATTGTTATATAATTCGTGTAGTTGGATTGAAAATAATATTCTCTATCATAATAAATACGTATCTTATACATACATATTAAAAAATTTGTTGTAACAAAATATAACGTGAGAGCAAAATTTTCACAGATTAAAAGAGCTTACATTGATACTTATGAAATATTGTTATTCAACTAATGAAGAACCCATGGAACAAAATTAAATTGAAAAAAAAATTTTAAAATGTATGTTAGTGAAAAAGTTCATTTAGACAAAAGGCAACTATAATCAGAAATAAATAAATACAGTAAAATTTAAAAAAGGTGTTTTTAAATAAAACGGCTTTAGGATTTAGTTCTGTATTAATTTAATGCAAAAAAAATGAAAAAACTAAACATGTATGTTAATGAAAAAGTTCATTTAGACAAAAGACCAAAAATACCAAAAATACATAAATATAGTAAAATTTAGAAGAGGTGTTTTTAAATAAAACGGCTTTAGGATTTAGTTCCGTATTAATTTAATGATTTATAATCTAGTTACTTATTTTGTTACCTAGTAACTTGTTTCTATGTTCTCTGTATTTACTGTATATGTCATTTGTATCATTTTTCCTGATGATTATGTACGTAGCGTACGTCTACACGTGGATTATTCATAAAAATTAATACAGAACTAAATCCCAAAGTCGTTATATTTTCATATAATAAGTTCTAAAAGTTTTTTTACTATGTTAAAGTTACTTTTCTTTTATTCCAATATAAACAAATTTTAATAATAATTTTTGTCCGTCGTAAGTGCGAGTTGTCGTTAGTCGAAAACTATTTATATTGAAAAACATTTATCAAATAAAAACAATAAAATCCGCTAACATCACAAAACAAATTTTATTAATCAATAAACTCATTCCTCGTTCCTTTCCCATTATAATCCATACCAGGTATAATCCCAGTAACTTCCCCTTTTGCAACAACAACGAAAAAAAAACGGTATAATAATCTTCGTATTTTCATTCGAAATATTCACAAATTTTCCATCATATTTATGCGCGTCACCCTGCAATTTTTTGCCTTGTAAAAAACCTAACAATCATCCAAAAGAAATTCTCATATATTCACCCTTTTCCTCCGCACCGAATTGCCAACATCACCGATATAAAATACAACAGACACGTCCACTGAAATATCACCACCCGTTTGCCCATCTCGTTGCTTTGCTCTGATTTGCAAACAAACACGGCTTGTCCCGTACATGTTCTGGTTATAAACAATCATTTCTACGCGGCTCCTCCGTATTCTTCCCCGTTTGGCTTGGTTAGAAGTTGTGCTGCAGCACACATATATATATATATCCCCCGTCTCTCTAGCTAAGTAATTTATTGCACACAAACAGTCATCTTTGATCCCCTAGACATACATTTTAATGACTTATTTATAATATGGATCGTGTAGGAAGAGTAATCATTTTTGCATATATACCCATATGTGGTTCGGGATAGTATACGAATATACAGTAGTTTGAATATCATCTAGGGATAAATTTAAATTTAATTTTACTGGTGCGTTATGCGGTAGGTGGTAATTTAATTCATGGAATATTTTCTTGTAATGTACTAAGAACCAGATTCTTAAGATTTAGTTTTTAATATAGATAAGACTTCAACAACTTCATTGCAAAGCAGTTTTGACGTAAATCATATAATTTTTTTTTGTAGTTCATTATTATTGCTTTTTATCATCAATATCTTTATAATTCCAATATTTATTTATTTTCTAAATTTGAAAACATTACATATAAGCTTGCAAATATATTTGTTTTCTCCACGTTCTATTTTCATAATAATATATATCAAAATTAGAAATATATCAAAACAAAATAAAAATAATCTCAAAAACATCTTTGATAAAACAGTAATAAATATACGTCAGTCAAGTTAGCACCCCCCATTCTCCAAAAATTAAAACAAATAAGCTCACATTTATGAGCTATTTATGAGCTATTTTTGAGCCACATTAAAAATTTTTGAGCTGCAAAACTATGCACGAAAAAAATGTTTTTCGATGGGGGGTGCTAACTTGATTTCAAGTTAGCACCCACGCTGTCAAAAACTTTTTAAAAATCAAAACAAATTAGCTCACATTTATGAGCTATTTATGAGCTATTTTTGAGCCACATTCAAAATTTTTGAGCTGCAAAACTATGCATGAAAAAACTGTTTTTCGGTGGGGGGTGCTAACTTGATTTCAAGTTAGCACCCACGCTATCAAAAAAAATTTAAAAATTAAATCGAATTAGCTCACATTTATGAGCTATTTATGAGCTATTTTTGAGCCACATTCAAAATTTTTGAGCTGCAAAACTATGCATGAAAAATTTTTTGAATGCATACATGAATAATACAAAATAATAATATAAAAATACTAATATATAAATGTAAATCATATATAAATATTTTTTAAATCCTTAAGGCTAATTTTGAATATTTTTATATGTAATTTCTTAAAACTATCAGGTAACTTATTATATATTTGCACTCTTTTAAACAGTAATGTATTTTGTCCTTGTTTAGTATTTTTTTGAGTAATGTAAAATTTATTTTTTTGCCGAGTATTCTAATTATGTATATATTCAGTTTTAGCTAATTTATCTTTAAAATAATCAGATTGAGGACCTAATTTTATTTTATGGATTAATATAATTATATGTATTTCCATTAATTCTTTTATATAGCACTGTACCACTATAATTCTTTTAACATTTTTTGTATATTGGTATATCTATAGCATTTTAAAATTATTCTCATTGATCTGTTTTGAAGTAACTCTAATTTATTTATATAATTTTGACTAGTTAGATACATTACTAAGCCTGCAAAATAAAAATGCGGACAAATTATTGTATAAGAGTTGATTTATGAGTTACTTGAGAAATACAAAAACTACTTTCGTGCTGCATATTCAAAATAGAAAAAAATTATTGTTCAATAATGTGCTAATAAATTTAGGTCATGTTAGCACCCCCGCTTTTAATTATAAATAAAATGGGCAATATTTGACATGAGATTTATGGACTCTTTATGAAGTAGTTATGAGTGTCGAAATTTATTTTTGTGCACCACTTTGGACACTCGAAAATTCACACTATTCTGCCCGTGCGAAAAATGAATTTTCGAATTTTTAAAATAGAGCTCAAAAATAAGTTTCGACGCTCACAAGTAGCTTATAAAGAGATCATAAATCTCATGTTAGATATTGTATTTTATTTAGAATTACGGGCGGGGGGGGGGGGTCGGTCTGTCATGACGTCAAGATAGTACCCTCCTCTAATTAAAAAAAAAAATATAATGTAGAATAATTAGCTCCAGAGTAATGAAATATTTATGAGCTCGTTTTGCGTAACTTTTGTAAAATAGATTTACAGTGACAAAAACGTACTTTTAAAACTTACACTCGCGGTGTCAGCTAAGATGGCAATTCTGATGACGGCGATGTAAAATGAATGAAACTGTATTGGGATAAGGCAAAAAGTGCTCGAGTTATAATTACTTTCTAAAAAGCATAAAATCGAACACATTTAAGAGAATGAATTGGTTTCAACCAATATCCAAATAATAATAACAATAAATAACAATAACAACAATGCATAGTTTTGCAGCTCAAAAATTTTCAATGCGGCTCAAAAATAGCTCATAAATGTGAGTTAATTCGTTTTAATTTTTGGAGAATTTTTGATAGCGTGGGTGCTAACTTGAAGTCAAGCTAGCAACCCCATCGAAAAACATTTTTTTCATGCATAGTTTTGCAGCTCAAAAATTTTGAATGTGGCTCAAAAATAGCTCATAAATGTGAACTAATTTGTTTTAATTTTTTTTAAAAATTTGATAGCGTGGGTGCTAACTTGAAATCAAGTTAGCACCCTCCATCGAAAAACATTATTTTCATGCATAGTTTTGCAGCTCAAAAATTTTGAATGTGGCTCAAAAATAGCTCATAAATAGCTCATAAATGTGAGCTAATTTGTTTTAATTTTTGGAGAATGGGGGGTGCTAACTTGACTGACGTAATAAATATATTTGATTTAATTTGAGTATCATAAAATTTATTTAATTAGTTTCTGTAAATTTCATATTTTTACAAAATATACACATACAACATAATTATGGCATGTACCCAAAAGAGTGTGACATAAACTGTTTTTATCTTGCCGAAATTAATTTCCTCCAAACATTCCTCTCTCGATAAGTAACTTTTGCTTAATGCATATTCATGATACCTCTCATACATACTCTTTTATTTTGATATTTTTCACGAAAATTTATATTTATTAATTAATAGCTTAAATAATTAAGTTAGCAAATAATATATTTGTATATGTATTAACATTATTGTATGTATATAAACTTATTTATTTTTTTATATGGATCTTGTCCTGTAATTGTTGGGCAATAAAGTCATTATTATTATTATTATTTTACATTCGCTCATGCAAATCATTCTGAGAATCATACCAATCTATCTACTCACCGGGCGTCCACGCGAAATAGGTAAATATTTATTTGTTAATAAATAAAAATGTATATTAAAATACGAAAAAAAGTTTTTTATTATATTTTAAAATGAACACAAATAAAAATCTAATAATAAACACCGAGTTGAAAATGTTCAAATTTGTCACCATATCTTAAAAACATAAGACAAGAGGTACCTATTGTTTATTTATAAACGCTAATTAATAATAAAAATTGGTCATAAACATTAAAATTAAACTAAAAAAATAAGACATTTTTACGCATTTATTAATTGTTGAATCCTAAAACAAAATTTGATATCGGTCTATAAAAATTTTAATATGGTACTAAAGCTCGATTTTTGAATATTTTAATAATTCAATTGAATAATGCTAGCCTCTTGTCTTAAAACCAATATTAGTTAAAATCAAAATTAAAACTGACCTTGTAGTATACAATGACTAGGTGTATTTTCAATTATATTGTCGCTTAATACAGAATATACAAAAAGCAAATAAATAATGGAGTCTGAAAACATCGCTCAAAGGATCTTAATAAGGTTTAATTTCACTCAGAAAAACATTTAAGTAGTTCCCGAAAAGTATTTGAACTTTTCGCATATAAGGTATATAACTGATAGTTCTTTGTCTTCCACTTCGATAACTAATGATAGTATAGTATAGTGAAGTGAACGGTATACACGTGTTTTTTTTTGCTCGATACATTTAGCAGTGTTCAGTGATAAAAAACCATATTTAAATTTTAGTTTTAAGTAAAATATATAAATTGAAATTCAGTGAACATATTAAGCATATCGTATTTGAAAAAACTGTAACATATATTTGATAATATCAATATATATGTAGTGCTTTATTTGCATATAAAAGTTAAAATTTGTAACGTGTTGTCTTTAAAAAACTGTGTGTTCAAACTGGTTTAAACATAAGTGTGTTTACTTCAGTAATCTAAAATTTAATAAAAACACAAATTTAAACTTGTTACTTTAATATATTTAAAAACGAAACATTACATTTATTTAAAAAAAAAAAAAATTTATAATAAATAAATAAAATGTCAATTTGCAAAGTATGTAATTCTAAGCTAAGTAGAACAAATCCTGGTGTTTTGTGTGCAGGCAAATGCGCAGCAAGCTTTCACATTAACTGCATTGATATATCGGAGTCTGTTAAAAATGCGCTAATTTCATCTGATAGTTTATCGTGGTTATGTGGGGATTGTAAACAATATAAACAAAATCAGGACATTCCAAAGCATGAGCAACCATCCCTTTTACAAATCATGGATATACTTAAAGATCTTAAAAAATCTGTAGAGTTCTGCTGCGACAAAATTGATGATTTTGAAGCCAAATTAAATTCAATTACTGACAAAATTAAACTAATTGAACCACTTCAAAATGAACGTAATATATTAAAAACAAAATTAATAGATCTGGAACAAAGATCAAGACTCAATAATGTGGAAATATCTGGTGTGCCCGAGTCATCAAACGAAAATTTAACTACAATTATTGAAAAGATTGGAGAGGTAGTTAAATTTCCAATACAAGAACAAGATATCGATGTAGTTCATCGCGTTGCATCGTTTAAGTATAACAAGGATATACCAAAAAATATTATTGTGCGCTTCACAAGAAAACAAGTAAGAGATAATTTTGTTGCCAGTGCGCGTAAAACTTCTAATCTAAACTCGAGAAGTTTGAATATGGATAAAACAAATAAAATATATGTAAATGACCATCTAAGTCCACATTACAAGTTATTGCTAAGAAAATCTAAAGAAGCTGCTATTAAAAATAATTGTAAATATGTCTGGGTAAAAAATTTTAAAATTTTTGTACGCAAATCAGACACAACACCAATATTAATTATAAACAATGAAAATGATATCAATAAAATAAAATAATTTAAAATAATATGTAATACATTAAATTAAAATCACTCTAAAATGGATTTAAATATTTATTATCAGAATGTTCGAGGGCTTAATTCTAAATTAAAAAACTTTTATAATGAAGTTAGTATAAATAATTATGATATCATCATTTTAACGGAAACATGGCTTAGTGAATCGGTGTTAAATTCAGAACTATGCAACTTAAATCAATATACAGTTTTTAGACGTGATCGTGTCAGTGAATTTAAAAATAGAGGTGGTGGCGTTTTAATTATGACAGCAAATAAATTCAAAACTAAAGTTCAAAGTTGGAACTCAATGGCTGAAGATTTATGGGTAACCATATACACACCGCAGCTGAAAATTAATATATGTTGTGCCTACATTCCACCATTATCGGATATTCAAGTTTACACATCTCACATCAATAAAATAGCTGAACTAACCACTACTTATCCGGAAGATATTTTTCTGATCTGCGGCGACTACAACTTACCTGAAATCAACTGGCTGAGTAAAGCAAATACAAATATTCTTGAACCTAATATATCATGTAACCGAAATATTGCACTAGATTTTATCAATTTAATGTCTTTTTCTCAACTAAATCAATTTAATTATGTAAAAAACTGCAATAACAAAATTTTAGATTTAATTTTATCATCTC
This sequence comes from Clivina fossor, assembly GCA_963966155.1. NCBI lineage: Eukaryota > Metazoa > Arthropoda > Insecta > Coleoptera > Carabidae > Clivina > Clivina fossor. Next base: position 28,489,719 of record OZ014552.1, on the reverse strand, counting down.
ATACAATTACAATTAATAAATGTGATTATCCAATTACCAAATTAGATCAGTATCATCCAGCAGTTGAAATTAATTTAAAATTTAATACATATAAATTTCTTTTACCAAACGAAGAACTTACTTATAATTTTAGTAAATGTGATTATGAAAATTTGATCATAAAATTATCACAAATTAATTTTGAAAATAGATTACTAAATCCAGATGTAAATGTGAATGTAGATACATTTTATAGTATTCTGTATTCTTTATTTAATGAATTAGTACCTATTAAAAAAAGAAATAACAAAAAATATCCTGTTTGGTTCAGTAAATCACTTATAAAAATGATTAAAGAAAAAAATAAATATCACAATAAGTGGAAAAATTACAAAAATATTAGTGATTATAACTCTTTTTCATATTTAAGAAAAAAAATCAAAATTAAATTAGACTTAGACCATAAAAATTACACCACATATCTAGAAAACAATATTACAACAAATGTCAAATCTTTCTGGCAATATACAAATTTACTTAAAAATAATAAAAATAATATTCCACATATTTTACATTACAATAATGAAACTGCAAAAACTGGACAGGACATATGTAATTTATTTGCCAAATATTTTGAGACTGTTTATACTAATGAAAATCCAATCAATAATACAAACAATTATAACAATGCACATAGTTCTGTGAATTTGGGGGAAATTACAATTACAGAAGATGAAATTTTTAGTTACATATCTAATTTAAATATTAAAACTGGACCAGGGCCAGATAAAATTCCTCCAAGTTTTATAAAAACATGTGCATATTACTTAACTGTACCATTATGTATCATTTTTAATAAATCTCTAAAATTAGGTATTTTTCCTGATTATTGGAAAAGTTCTTATATAACTCCAATATATAAATCTGGAGATAGCGCCAATGTAATCAATTATCGACCTATTTCAAAACTATCAATCTTTGCTAAAATCTTCGAAGCTATTATAGTGATAAAAATTAAATTTCAACTTGAAAGTATTATCATATCAGAACAAAACGGATTTTGTGCAAAGAAATCCACACTAACTAATTTAATTCCTTTTTATGAAAACATATGTTCAAACATGGACCAACGAATTCAAGTAGACGTTATCTATACAGATTTTAGCAAAGCATTCGATCGTGTAAATCATATTATATTAATTAAGAAATTATCACAAATGGGTATACATGGTTCATTGTTAAGATGGGTTGAATCATATATTGGCAATAGGTGTCAGATTGTTGCACTTCGAGGGTATCAATCAAGAAATATTGTTGTTAAATCAGGAGTCCCACAAGGTTCTCACCTGGGCCCGTTATTATTTAATATTTACATAAATGATATTAATGAATTGTTCTTAAATTCTGAATTTACCTTGTTCGCTGATGATTTAAAACTTTATAAACCAGTGAAATCATTACAGGATTGCATACTTCTCCAAATTGATCTCCAAAGATTACAAGATTATTGTGAAATAAACTATTTAAACTTGAATATTAATAAATGCTACATTGTTCGTTTCACTAGAAATACTAATAAAATTCTTTTTAATTATCAATTAAATAATGGTTTTCTTGTAACTAAAGAGTCGATACGAGATTTAGGCATTATATTTGATACTAAACTCACATTCAATGAACATATTCAAAAAATTACTAAAAAAGCATTTCAGCTCTTAGGATTTATCTGGCGAACATGTAAAAATTTTACATCATCAGAAACTTTAATATTATTGTATAACTCTATAGTCAGATCGCAACTCGAATTTTCTTCCACAATCTGGAATCCCCAATATAAACATCAAATTAATGCACTAGAATCACTTCAAAAAAGATTTATTTATTTGTTATCTATTAAACTAAACACTAGGTTTGCTAATTATGATTCAGCACTTCTCACTTTACAAATGTTAACATTAGAAAATAGAAGAGTATTAACTGATATGCTAACTTTGTTCAAAATTCTTAATTATAATTTAGATTCATCTAAATTTCTACATTTACTTAATTTCAATGTACCGTTAAAAGCAACTAGATCTAATCAATTATTTTATCTTAATACATTTCATAATAATTACTGTAAAAACTCAACATTAAATAGACTAATGTTTACTTATAATTTGCACTTTAGTGAAACTGATATTTTTAATATGGAATTCAATACATTTAAAAGAAAAATTATAGATTTATTGTCAAACAAACAATATCAACAACTAGGCTGATATTAAACTGTTTATATTTTGTATCTTGTTTTGAAAAACGTGTTATTTTGTTATTTTGCTGTATAATTAAGAAATTTTGTAATAAATTTTGTAAATCTGTAATTGGCTTAGGCCGTTGATTTACTAAATAATAAATAAATAAATAAAAATAAATAAATATGTCTACATAATTTAAATGGCTCAGAGGCGTATTTCTCCAGGGTACAATTAAATCGAAAAACGTTTGCGAGAGAACATAGAAGAAGCCGGATTGAATCGAATTGTTCGTTTTACTAGATACTAAAGGTTTTGTTTCGCATTTTTTTTTTTGCCCGCTAGCAAACTTGAGTTTCTGCACGAAATAATTGTTCGAGCTTCTTGCATGTGCACCGAAAATATACTTTATTTTTCTATCTTCAATAAATGTCCGAAATTCTTCACTAAGTTGCCAGAGGTAATGAATATAAAATAATGATTTCTATTCGGATTATATCCAGAAATAAAATTTACTTTGTGATTTAAATAAAATATTTTTTATTAAATAAAACCTCAATTCCACATTCTTCCACTATATTCATCTTATTTGATTCCAAAAAGATAAATAATAATCAAAATAGTTTTTCATGAAAAAGCAGTAAAAAATATATGCTTAAAAATCCACCAATCATATAAATTTAACATATACTGTAAAAAATGTAATATATATTTATGTAATATTACATTACTGTTAACAGTAAAATAGCAGAATTTTGTAATTTTTACTGCAAAAATTGACGTAATATTACAGTTTTTCTATAAACATGCATTTATAAAATATGTAAATTTACATCAATTTAACAACAATATTTTATTACAATTATACAAAAACAAAACAAACGTCCATATCCGTGCAAAATTTGAATTCAAGCCTTTACGGGCATTATATTTAAAACAAAAGGGTACAAACTGATGTACAAATTAATTAAAATCTTTGTAAAATCCTTCAAAATTCCTTAAAATCTTAGTAAGATCCTTTCAAATCATGGTAAAATCAACTAACAATTTCTTTAAAATCATATAAAATTTCGACAATCTCAGAAAACTCATATAAAATCTAAAAAATCTCTACAACTTCAACAATCAAACTTAAAATTTGTTCAGTCTAGTATACAAAATATTGTAGAAATGATTTCCTCTTCGGCTTAAAAATTACACGATATATTTCTAATTTTATTGGCATTTTATCAAGTTGTGCAGTATTTATTTCATAAAATATCAAAATTCATAAAAATTCATAAATTTATATAGTTTGAGATAATTACTTATATTTCTTAACTAAATTTCTAAAAATCACAATAACAGCATTATAATTTACAATTATCATATTTCTAATATCATTCACAACATTCTAAAAGTTATAATTTATCATAAGTAATAAATATTAAATCAATGTAGGTACATTTCCTTAGTTTTCAGAAAAAAACTTTAATTCATATAATTTATTTTAATATTTAAAACAACATAAATTTTATAAAACGTTATAGTAATTCTTGTTCGGTTCCTAAATTTTTAGAATACCTATTACTTTGCAACTAACCAGTAACATTTTAATTAAATTTTATTAATTAAATTATTCTTATTATACTTTTATTATTTGTCACATTTAATATTCAATTCTGTATTCAATATTGTATTATCCTTATTTACTTTTTTTGAAAAATACATTAAACTTTTGAAAAACTATAATTCTTTCAAAAAAATTAAAAATCATTTAAAAATCATCTAGATATACGTATAAATTAAATTTTTCAAATAAAAATTATATAACATTTTCTTCTTTATCCTTTACTTTCCGTTCTTTACATTTAACATTTTCTGTTTCACCTTCTAATCCCTTTAAAAAAAACCTCAACCATCTCAATTCCTATAAATACCATAACCCCCTCAATTCCTGCCCGCAAAATAATTCCTGCCTACATCATACAGAGAGTGTAAGCATCACGATGATATGCGAGCCAAGCGAGAAGCAGGCCAGAGTCTGTGTGTATGGTGTGTGTGTGTGTGTGTGTGCAAAAGCACGTTGCAGGATCAATAAGCTTTATCAAGTTCGCGAACCGGTCGCGATATGCGCTAGCGCCATCCAACGGTCGACTTGGTAACTAGCGATGTTCGTGCCACACCCCTTAAAACAACCGTACCAAAACGATGGCGCGCTGTTTGCGGTTAAACCCACTTTTATTCTAAATTATTTGAAATTGAACAATGCAGTCATAATTGTTCAATTTTCAATTAAAACATTATTATAAATATTAATAAATATCAGTTAAATAATCTTACAAATAAATTCTTCATATATTACTACATAATTATTTTGAAAATATGTATCAATTCATGTTATTTTTTTAATTCTCATATACCTATAATAAATATTAATTAATGCATATCAAAAGATAATTTTAAATTACGTAAGATATTTAAATATAATGATGTTTCAATGAACATTTTTTTAATATTTTTTTGGAAAAATATAATAATTACGTAATATACTGGAAATGTTCTTTAATTATACAGCAGTTTTATTAAGTAGTATTAAATCTTACAGAAACGTTTGACTTGATTATATGGTAACGCAAAATTATATAGGTAAGTAAGATTGCCACACCCCTTAATACAGAAGTTCTCAAACAGTTACTATGTAGTTTTGTTTCATGAAATATCTGAATGTAAAAATATTTTTAGGTCTTGTTGTTATGTTTTCCTTACTTCATTGTAAATTGTATTTTAAACCAATATTGTTAGTATAATATATATCAACATTTTGCAAAATGACTTAAGATTTTAGAATATACTTGCAACATTAAGATTAGTATGAAATATTAAAACTGGCACCTCCTACTAATTTTAACTCGATAACCCACAATACGTATAACTTTTAGTTGCATGGTAAACTGGTATTAATGTTTTATATGTTAATATTTTGAAAAGTGACTTATAATTTTGCAATATATTTGCAACATTAAAATTAATATGAAAAATATTATAACTGGCGCCTCCACCAAATTTTAATTAAATGACCCAAAATACATGTAACTTTTAGTTGCATAGTAAACCGGTATTATTGATTTATATGTCGATATTTTGCAAAGTGACTTACAAGTTCATAATATATTTGCGATATTAAAATTAGTATGAAAAAATATGATGACTGGCAGCTCCTTTAAATTTTACCTCAATAACACAAAATACGCACAACTTTTAATTGCATGATAGGGTATTATTGTTTTATATGTAGGTAGATATTTTACAAAGTTAAAATTAATGTTTCAAAAAAATTACGACTGGCACCTCCACCAAATTTTAATATTATCGTTTACAGATAATATCTTAGCTACTATATCCGCCGTTTCCAAAAAAATAATATAGAAACGTACGTTGAGTTCGTTAAAACGTAAAGTATTAATAAATATTGATACAGAACTATAACCTAAAACCGTTTAATTTTAATACAACGAGTTCTGAAAGATTTTTTACTATTTTAATAATTGTATATTTATTTTTCGTGTGTCTGTAAATTTTATCTTGAAAACGTCTTTAGCGATTTTAATAAAAATGTGATAAATTTACCTTTTCGGGTGGGGAAAAAGCAATTTAGTTAGGTTTCGACTTTGAGAACTCATTTTCAATAAAAAAAAACACTTATTCTAAAATTAGTCATATTGTTGTCATAAGTTCAATTGCCATAGAAATATTGACAAACTTATTACCATGGCAACATTGCAAAACTGTCAGACTATCTTTTTATACTATTAAACAAAAAATTCCTATCGATTTTAATAGTTCAGCTCATTTTTAACGTGCAATGTTCGATCTGCTTGATATTAAATATAATAAATGAAAGTAAATATTAGTCGAGAAGTCTCAATCAGATTACTACCAATTCAAGTATTTTGATATTTAATATTAATTATAAATTTAATAAAAAATTTATGAAAAAAACTATGTCACCTAACGGGATCTGAACCCGCAACCTTCCGATCTAATAAACATAGTTCATTTTGATTTAATGCAGTTATATTTAATGTAGCCGCATTAAATTCTTTTACAAATTCTATTTTAGTATTGAGTATTTGAAGACAACTCATGAATAATTGAAAAAGAATACCATGTAAATGTAACCGCTATTTGTAATGAAATTATAAATAAACTCAAATCTTTATTTAGTATTTTTGCAATTACCTTCTCTAAATTAATTAAACTGTTAATACCAAAATACTGTAATAAAAAAATTAAATACAAAAATTAAAAATCATACTCTTCAATCAGCCATCAGTTATTCAACCAATAAAAACATTAAAATCCAACAATTCCAACGCTAACAAGTCCAATTTTTTTCCCCTCCATTTTCGCATCACTACAATCATTTACTGAATCAAAATCCAAATTCAAAACGAAATTATTCATTTATTTTCGTTCCCTCGCCTATAACCCGTCTGGTATTACAATAGCACTCAAACATTAACCGACTCGACCGAACCTAAAATAATCAAAAATAATGTTTCTGTTGCTAACGTCAGAAAGTATTGTTAACATAACCTCTCCGCAGATGAAAACACTGTATAATCGATAATATTTTATACGATTGTTTGAAACAAGAGAATCCGATGATGCCAGATAAAGAAAAACATAATAAAATTGACAATTTTTTTCCCGAATTGATCGTTATTAATCAGTTAATGAGATTGTTTATGATTAGTAATGATCGTATTTATGTGAAACAAGCGATAAAAATACGTATATTAATAATATAATAACATAATTTTGGTAAAATAATATGAAATTATTATTATTTTAGTTTAAATAAGGTTAGGTTAGGATAGATTCATTTTTATGATAATGTACTAATATAGATTACAGCACTGTTATTATACAAAATGTCCGGATATTATTTTTATTTTCACTATCATCTTTTAGCATTATAATCATTAAGCCTCGTTACATGAACAAGAATTGTTTAAATCTAGTTTATGCAGTGCTTCCAAGAGAACAAAAACCTAAAAAAATATATAAACTAAATTCAAAATCTTTAAGCGAAGTCGATTTAAAACAATCAGAAATAATCGTACAGTGTATGGAAAAAGTCTGCACACTAATAGTGTGATTTGGCGATCATTATGTGTGTGATTTTACTTTGTAATATTATTTATTGCTATTTACTTTTATTTAATTTTTTATTATTAGTTGTTACTATTCGTGAAATATTTTGTTCGCCTGAATTATAACCTAAGCAAAATTAGTAGATAAAATTTTTATATCTGAGTGTATTTGTACTTGGTACTATATATTCAAGGCGACTCGGATATGCCCACTTAGAGACTTTGTTCGCTTAGAAGCACAGTATCATTTTAAAGTTAAAAATACTACCAGTCTGCTGCATCCCAATGCCTTTCACAGCAAATACGAGTAAAATATTGTCCTTACTGTCTATGCAGTATTAGTGTTCAAATTATTTTATCACGGAATTTACATAATTTAAATTTTACTTGTCCTGTATTATTTTATCCGATATATTTTTGTGCTTTTCCAAAGAATTTTAAGAAAAAAAATATATATATATATATATATATATTTAATATCTGTCATTACATCTTGCTGTTTTATATTTCCGAGAAACATTAATTATATTTCCTCAATAATACTTTTGATTGATATATACAGATATTACAACAAACTAGAAAATATTGCAATACCAAAAATATATTAATACTTAATAACCAAAATAATTCCAAATGCTATACTAAAAAAATAGTAATCATTTGTAATAATTAATTGTTTCTTTTTTTAAAATATATGAAATTTGACTGCATAAAACGATTATTCAAATTCAAATATATTATAAAATTAAAATATTATTAAAAAATATTTTTTATTTTTATAAATATTGATGACTAAAAAATAAATTTTTATGCGTCATCATTCTATCAACATAATGACGTAATTTATAGTTGTTACAATTACATAATATAATAATTTTTCAGGTAGTTATAACCTACAAAATATGGAAATCAGATATTGTTTAGCACCGAATTATTGAATAATTCTTTGCAAAATAAAAACAAAATTTTTATTCTTGTATCAAGAAATACAGATATTATGAAAAAAAAATTATTTTATTTGTTGATAATTTTTAATATTTTTATCTATGTAATGAAACAAAATTTACAACATGTATTATATATTTTAATTATTTCAAATTTTAACTTTCAGAAAACAATTAATAAAAACTCTAGCAAACCATTTTATATAAATAGATATTTCCTGCAGATATCATTTCACAACTTTATATAAATTGTTTCAAATATCAGTTCTCATTTTACACTTTTTTTCTTCAAAAACACACAAGTACGACAATAAATCATCTTACAATATCAAAAATATTACACACACACACACACACACATTTCAAAGCAAGAGTCACTTGAGAAACTTATCTTCAAATGACTTCTGATCACGTCATTTGTGCCGATGCAAGATCATTGAAAGTTCTTACCGTTACCGGTTTGCTGATATCAAATGACAGTGATTCTTTCCTCCGAATCGGATGTGCATTTTATTACAACGGAAATAGAAAAACAACGTTTTGAAATCGGAACTATTTCCACATAATATTTATTTATTAGTTTTTATCGTTTGATAAATCAGATTAATTTTCTTGTTTAGTAAATTTTGTATTTCGTTATTACGAAATATGAGACAATATACAGAAAAATCTAATCATATAGTTTATATTATAGGAGTATTTATTATAAAATATTTCAACGCCAATCTTTTATCGAATTTGGAAGAAATCATTCGCCAATCATTTTTATCTTAAAACATTCATTTCGTCTACATTTACAATATCTCTCATGCAAGCTCTTCTATTTCTTCCACTTGGAAATATTTCCATTAACGACATATTAATACAAATATATTCTAAGATTTTGTAAAGTATTACAACAATAATAATAAAATATTAATATATAAAAGTTCTCCAACATTTCGCAGAATTATAAAATAATCCGTTTTATTTAATAACAAGTTTTATGCAGGGAACTACTTTTTATAAATACTTCAATAAATATTTCATTTACTTTACCAGAATTTGATTTAAATATTTGTTTCCGAATTAACACAATTTTTCATGCATTTTCGACGCATAACTGAATGCGCATCATTATCATTATCATCAATTCATATTTATGTATACAGTATTTAATTTTTTATTTAATTGAAGCAGTAAATATGATAAATATATAAAATAAAAAAATATCATTACGCATACGTCTGTACATTTTATTCTATATCGTGTAAAATGTATTAGTTTTACATATTTTCAATACATAGTTTTGTGTAGAACTATACAACTATACACTTTTACATCTAAAATATATAACAATTTTAATTTTTTCTCAATTTTTTGAAAATTAAATGAAAACCAAAAACATGTATAAGAGCTGGTTGCATAAAATATTGTTAAACACGTTTATAAGTTATCTCTCTTGTTAACTCATAAATTAAGTTAGTTCTAAGTATCTTATTAATTAAATTTGACATAAAAAATATTCATAAAAATCATCCGTTTCCATTTTCAGAACATAAACTACAGAAAATGCATATCAGATCTTACCCGTAACCAAACTAACTTCGTAAACAAAAAACTAAAATAACCTAACTTGAAAACTTCTTTAGACAATCGTAAGAGGGCACCCAATAAACAGGCGCACCCAAACCGGAAATACTCGTTAATAACGGCAAAGAACACGGACCAGATAAATGGTGGCTTTTGTTACAGTGTTACAGGAAGTGTAAAGTGTCCATTTCTGTTCTTTTTTTCTCTCGTCTTCCTACGCTGAAACCGCGCTAAATTTTCACAACTCCAAATGGTTCTTCTCAGCTCCCTGCTTTTTTTTTTGTACTTCGTATTCAGTTCTTCGAAAACTAGAAAGATCCCCTCCTGATTGTAAACGCGTGTGTGTGTGGGTGCGTTTGTAAGTCGGTTACTGAAGTGAACTAGGTCACTTGGACACCCCTGGGACAAGGGGATACGGACTGTATGTGCGTAGGGGGTTGAATTTATATTAAACATAAGGTATATGGGGGCTTGTAGATAAGGTGTAGTGACTGTAAACGATTTTTGAATTAGATTTCAACGATAAATTAAAAAGAGTTCTCGGAGTAAGGTAAAGTTAATGTGCGTAATTGTTTAATTGTATTATGTAAGTTTCAACATTTATTACTTTATTTAATTTTGTTTTATGCTGATTCATTGATATCTTTCAAACGAAAATTGAAAGAATTCATGTAAATTTATTTATTATATTTTCGTTTTGTATTTATCAATAATAATTTGTATTAATTGTGTAATACCATTATTAACATATGCTAAATAAATAAACTTATTATTATTATTATAATCAAAATATTCAGATATTCTATTTTTGTAACATTTAAAATTGAAATTTTTAGGTGCAAAATCATAAAACATTCTCAGTTGCATGAAGTATTGTTAAACGCTATGTAAGTGAATCATTTTGTTAACTAGCCAACTGACTAATCAATGAGGCGGTTTAAAGACTTACAATTCGTTTAACAATGCTTTGTGCAACCAGGCCTTACATTAATAATTCATAAATAAATTTATAGATACTAACGTGTATATATAGGCTGTCTCACTATATATTGACTGATTTTACAAGCTTATATTTTCTAATCAGTCAAAATATAGTGAGACACCCTGTGTATATATATATTTTGGCAAAATCGGAAATTTGTTGCTCCCACCCGCCAAAACTATTCCAAATAAATAAAAAAAAATGTCCATACACTTCCCAGACTTGTCAGATGTTATTAACCCGTGCCTGTTAAAGGCTCAAAATTTGCATTTAGCTTAAATGGGGAAGTCGCCTTTTTTAGACATTTTGGGATATAACTTTTTATTGTATTCACTTTAAAAATATTTCAAAATAATCACCAAATAGCTAATGAAATATGCTTTTTAGTAGTTTAAAATTAATGCCATTCCGATGATTATTAACGGAGTGATGTAAATTTGAAAAATATGATTTTTGACTCAGAAAAAAAGCTATAATGATTAATAATCCTTACTTATTATTGCTTTTTTCACCTTATACGTACTTTTGCTCAATTTTGTATAACATTAATTACTATTTCAAACTTTATACAGCCTACAAACAGTACAATTCTAGTTTGATACTAGATTAAAATACCAAAAATATTCCCTATTTTATATAGAGAATAATAATAATAATAAAACAGCTTTAGGTTATAGTTCTGTATTAATATAATATTTATTAATAATCGACTTTCCGACGAACTCAACATGCGTTAGAATATCTTTATGATGTAAAATTTTAAGATAATGTAATATTAAGACCAATAATAATATTACAGCAATATTAACAGCAGATTGATAAGAGAAGCAATAGAAATTTATAAAGATATAAAGGTAACATCAATCACTGTAAAGGCATTGACTTAAATAAAATTTGGCTTTCTTTAATTAAATACTTATAAATTTTATGATTTAATTACTTAATTTTTTACCTAATATTGTTTCTATGATAAAGACGGACGTTGAATTTGTCGAAACGTCGATTATTAATAAATTTCTGAAATGTTAACCCAGACAATGTTTCACATAAAAATACCCCTACTATACTTTGCTACCCGCATTTTCTCTGTAAAATAAAAATAATCATTCTTCTCTTAACCAATAGCGAGTTAACAACATTACAAATCCCTTGCAACCGGATAACAATGGTTAAATTTAGCGTCTGTCTGCATTAACCATACCCAGTCCAGTGTGTATTGGCGTCAGCAAGAGCACTATATACCTACACCCCGATTGAGTATTCACTCAAGGGGGTAACGCGTGAAGAGGGGTACTGACGTCAGTCTCATTCATTGCGACGCCTCGGATGCGGCGTGCGTGAGCAGTGCGCGCGGTTGCCAGGCAACGAACCTTGGTCCGCTCCGGGCATCATAGACTATATAGTATTACACCAGTATTTCTCAACCCTATCAAAAATCGTAGATCACTTTGTATCTATCTCTAATTTCGTTTGATAGAACATCAAAAAAACAAAATAAACAAGATTAGAAGTATATGGGTAAACCCATATAGAGACCACTTTGACATTTCTCGGAAAGTTGGCAACACTGTATTTTAATAATATTATAATTTATGTCGGCACTAGGAGAAACTTTTCTGAAAATTTGATCAAAATCGAATAAATGATGTAGCCACAATAAATTTTAGTAATTTTTTTCTCGGAAATTTGGCAACACTGTATTTTGTTAAAATTACATAAATTATATGAATACTAGGAGAATCTTTTGTGAAAATTTGAGTAAAATCGGTTAAATAAAATGGCCATAATAAATTTTTTAAAACTTTAGTAATTTTTTTCTCGGAAAGTTGCCAACACTGGATTTTAATAAAATTATATAATTAATGCGAGCATTAGAGAAATCTTTTCTGAAAATTTGATCAAAATCGGATAAATAACATAGCCAATATGAATTTTTAAAAACTTTAGTAATTTTTTTCTCGGAAAGTTGGCATCACTGGAAAAAAATAAAACCACATGACCATCTTGGGTACTAGACAAATTTTTATCCTGAAAATTTCATTAAAATCGGTTGAACCGTTTAGGAGGAGTTGCGGCCACAAAATTTTGACTTACGACCGAGCGAGCGAGCTGACGACGCACACACATACACCCACATAAACTAAGTTCAGATTCGTCATCTAGGGACTATATGAAGGATTTCTATACACAAATTTTTTTTTTTGAAAATGTTACAGACACCGTACCAAACGCTATACCACTTTTCCTTGCAGTCAAAGTGGTAAAAAAGAAAATTTGTAGAATATATCATATAGGGTCACCATAGGGACCAATACTCTCACCAATACTCTCCTTTCGGAAAACTAAGTGTATGATTTTGTTAGACATACGTAGCGATTATCTTCTTCTTCTCGCTACTGATGTATGACAGATTAATTTGTATTATGATGTAGATCTTAACTTAGTTCGAAAAATTTGTATCACGTATACATAATTATGTATAATAATTATGACAAAAGGACAGATTTTCATGGCGAGAACTACATAATGTGTATTTAATGCATGCGTTCATTCTTATGTTGACTTTACACGATATACATTTTTCTATACAAAAACCTATACAAAATTATTAATTACATAATACGCCGTTAATTTAATCTGTAAATATCTGTACAGAATTGCATTATCAACTGTTTTCAAAAGCCAAATTCGTTAAACAGTTAACAACTTAATCATATATTGTTAGTGTATATCTTGATCAACGATTTATGCAACTGTCCTTAGACTTTTTATTTTGCCCAATATCGTAATTTAAATTTTGGTATGAATATAAATAAAATGTTTGAGAAGCACCGTTTAAAAGTATAAGTAGGACGAATGTTGCGCAAAACATTGGTTGAGAACCACTGGTGTAGACTATATAGCAGGATCATATATAGAAGGTTTTGTGAAAAACAGAGAGAAAGAGAGAGATATGTGAATCTAATGTTAACAGACGAGAGTATAAATGTTTCCATCCTTGTCCGGGTTTTATTCTCATGCATAGTATACGGTTGTCATGCGAGTTGGAATAATGTTTGCCTTTTGAGAATGGTCTTAAGTTGGATCTAGGTTTTGAACGGTTATTTAGAAGTTTTTTCGTATTTTTCAAAATATTTTATAATAGAGTAACCCTGCTGTCCAATTCTCATTCATGCATTAATATGCAAATAAAATTTACGCTGCGTCACAGTGCTACATTTAAATATATTTAATTCATTTGTTTAGTACTGCTCTTATGACAGTTACGTTGTACCATAGGTAAAACCAGCCATAATGTTTATTATATTGATATATATATATATATATATATATATATATATATATATATATATAAATATATAGTAGACTAGTGAACTATAGCGGACCAAATCCAGAAATGAAAAAAAATTGAGATATTGATGCATATAGGTGTCTAAAATTACATATTTACATTTAGCGCCGTTAATCGTTTCTTAGTCGCGCGACTAAATTGATACATGCTACTACCCATTGTTTTTAATATCTCTTAAAAAACTAAGGATTAGATAAAAATAGTGGACAAGTAAACTATAATAGACCAAGTCTAGAAATCGACAAAATTAAGATAATAATGCATATAGGTGTCTAAAATTACATTTTTACATTTACAGTTTTAGCGTCGTTAATCATTTCTTAGTCGTGCGACTAAATTGATACGTGCTATTGTTTTTAAAATCTCTTAAAAAACTGAAAATTAGATAAGAATAATATATTAAATATACGTATAAAGATAATTTGACTTCCAAAAAAGTTTCGAAAAATATAACTATTTCATAAAAATTATTATTTTCTTATTTCTTTGTTACATGTTATTGCAATTTTTGAGATTTGCCTCTACTAGCAACATTAACAACTGTGTAATCCTACATGGTAATTATATAGCAGCTAACACAATTGCTAAGCAACATCAGTCATGCTAACTAGAAGAAATATTACAAATATTACTCCAATCTGTTTACCAAAAATTATATGCTTGTTATAGCAAAAAATCTTTCAAACTCATTATATCAAAATAAATAAGCTTTGGAATTAAGTTCTGCAAATATTTTATTTAAATATCGACGTTTCAATATACTCTACGTATATCGATACGTACATCGATATTTAAATAAAATACTTTTCATTTTAAAAAAAACTTTAATATTAAATTCTGTATATATACAAAACCTAATCCTATTTTTTTTTTAAATTTTTATATTATCATCTTAAAAACGATACGAAAATTTAAATTTATTATAATGCATTTACCATTTTCTGCCTCACAATAAAAATATCAGCAATGTGTAATACATACAAACAACTTTTGCTTATATGGTAAGAAAATCCTGTTTACTTTTTAACTCTAAGCAAGAAAATTCTCCAAATTTATAAGTAATTTTATATCAACTGAAGTTACCCACCCATATTGAGTTGTCGTTATTCGTTATCATACTGCCTTTTATAAAACTAAAAAAAAAGAAGCATATCTTTAAGATTTCGTAGTGCAACTCGTACAGCACATGTGTCACTCTCTGGTTATCGTTGGAAGCATTATCGAAAAATGTCAAAAATCGTTATTATTCAAACGTC
The DNA here is from genome assembly GCA_963966155.1 of Clivina fossor. Classification (NCBI taxonomy): domain Eukaryota; kingdom Metazoa; phylum Arthropoda; class Insecta; order Coleoptera; family Carabidae; genus Clivina; species Clivina fossor. Next base: position 28,474,262 of record OZ014552.1, on the reverse strand, counting down.
GTTTTCGTCGCCAGCACAGGCAACGCAAACATTAAAGTTCCTGTCTTATCCGTTAGATAGAACGACAGAGATCAGTGATAAATGTCAAAATTAGCCTTGGAAGAGAAAGACACATACTGTCATTTGTAACACACACACACATCTAATAGCCGAACGCTTGATACCTTAAAATATTCAACTGATGTGCTACCAAACATTACTTATTTTCTAATAAAAAAATGTAATCGAACTGAAATAAAAAATATGTTTGTAGGAAGAAGGTATTTATTGCAAAGTTGGGTTACACTAAAATGTAATATCTATAACCAGGGATCGGTAATTATTTTTTCATCGTGGATCAAATTTTACAATTTGTATGTTCAAAGTTTAATAAGCGAGTTACCAGAAAAAAGAGGGTTAATTTAATATTATTAAAATTTCAGAAAAATTATTTTTTTTAAAATAAAAATAGTTAGAAAAATTGTATATGTTTTACCATAAATTTAAAATTTATAACTTTAACTTTATAAAAATTTTATTAATACAAATAATAATGAGAACTATAAAAAGTATGGCCCGTATTCTCACCCCAATTTTAAAAGTGATTTCAAAATTACTTTTGACGTTTACTTAATACTACTAATTAAACAATTTTAATTAGTTTATTAGATATTAAAAAAATTAATCAAAAATATAAATACTGTTCATATTTGATAAAAGGTAGAAGTAAAAATTTATTTTAAAGTGAAAAATGAAAACACTTTTTCATAAAAAAAAAGAGTTGGGAATACGGGCCTAAATCATTTGAATTACGTCCAAAATTATAATGATTCTATTCTAAAACTACTGATTACCGTGTATTCAGTAATAATAAAATAATATTTTAACTAGAAAAATCCATCAATTATAAAACATATACATTATAAACCTCAATCAATCAATCACTAACCACAATAATTCCCTAACAATTAATAACAGTTTATCCGCACGTTTATCTCATCACAAATTCAAACTAAAAATAAAATAAATTCCATCTAGTTTTCAATCAAAATATTGATGGCAACGCCACGCCCATTTCTTTGTTTTTATCTTCGCACCTTCCTTCTACTATACACGTCTCTTTCTCCGGCACATTCTACCTCATCCTTCAACTTAGGGCTTTACTCCGAATGCGATTAGAGCAATTAAAAGACATGCCCGACTTAATTTATATCGGAGTGTGTTAATTTTATGGCGATTCCTCTTCACTTCGGTTCCTCAAACATCTAAAAATAAAATTAAACGAGACAGACCTGGCTGCCAGTCGTCTTTTGTTTTATACTTTATAGGCGAAAATTTAATTTATTTAATGTGCCGAATGACGTCACTAGAACTCGAGGCGAATGAAAGGCGCATTTTTCAAAATTTGATTTGATGAATTTGAGTGGTGATTGTAATGCAATCAGTCATTTGCTAGCTAGGAAAATTACAAAATGAATGGCAACATTGTTTTATTTGGAATTGAATAGCGCGCGTAGCGAAAGCTTGAAGAAAATTTAATTTTAGTTATTGTATTAGTTTTGCGAGTGATGAAATTGTCACTTTGAAATGTAATTTATTACTAATTACTATTTTAATCTAAATACAATTGTTAGTTGTTAAATTCTTTCATTTGTTATAAATAAATTATTAGAAAATTCTATTCAAAAACGTTTGGAACCTGATGACAAATTATTTACTCATTTTCATTTCCCAGAAACAAAAAATTAACATACTCAAATCTCAAAAATGATATATTTTAATGTTAATTATTTATTAAAAATTCATTAATCAAGTTATTGAAAACGATACTTAAAAGTAATATTAGATATCACACCATATATCCAGTGTTGGAACAGATAAAGAAAATTATCTATATAACGATAAAAATTATTTTAATCATCTAGATAAAATAATAGATAACAGAATAAAAGTTTATCTAAATAACATATGATTAAAAAAATCTAATACTTAAAATTTTCATATGTACACATATTATTAGCTACAACAAAATAAAACATAAAAAATTTACTTTATGACAAATTTAGTTAATAACATATTTTTTAAGCTTAAGTTTGGATTTTCATTTACAAAAACCAAATTTTTAAATGCTAGTAACAGTTTTTAATATTCAATAAATTATACATAATTATTAACACATGTTTATATATTAAAATTTTACCTCACATTTTAATTTCAATAATAACAACTATACAATTTGATTTTAAAATTATGTAAGAAATGTTAAAATGTTTTATATAAAAACACAATTTTAAAAGCATTAGTACTTAATTTCTATGCTAAAAGAAACATACAATTTCTTCGGACTATAAACCACTATAAACCACCATAAACGCAACAGCAAAAATCACATTTTTCAATCGGCTATTGATATTTAAAAGTAATAAATTTTTCTATAATACTAACATAATAAATTTTATCATATATTAATCTTATCTGACTAAAATCGGATGTCTTTCTAGTTAATAAATTATCATATATTTTAAATTCAAATGTATAATAACAAAAGTTTAAATAGTATTTGGAAAAGCGTCAATAGTTTCTTCGTAAAAGAGTTATGTATCTAAAAAGTCAATTTATATTTATAGAAACAGAAATATTTTATATGCAGAAAAATATTCTTACTTCCACCTTGAAAAATTGTTTGCAGTCGGTCGTATATATTTTCCGCGTCTAGGAAACTTTCCAACAACAAATAATTTATAACCCTCGTTCCATTTTTTCCAACTCTTGGAAGAAGTTAATACGTATGTATGGAACCTTTGGATAAAAATCATTGATAACTGATAAAAATTTGATTTAAAAAAGAACTGAAATTAGAAATTAACAAACCAAAATATTTAACTAGCAATTGTTGATTGCATGAATTAAGTTTTATACCAATTGTATAATAATAATAGATTCATATAAGTACTACCAAAAAATTATAAAAAATATTTTGTTTCGGTTTTATTATTTATATAATAATTGAGAAAATTATAAAAATAATTTTGCTAAATCAAATCAAAATTATTTCCGCTCCAATAACATTTTGCATTTTTTCTCTCTCTGAGTAAGAAAAAATATATATTTGACCATTACCTAAATTTTAAATGTTCTTGCAGTGTTTCTAACATTTCAAAAATTAAAATATATTATATTTTTATAAGTATTAGATTTTGAAGGTATACGTTAGCGTGGACGTCCGGTGAGTAATTGAAGTGATTTGATTGTGTATGTATGTATATATTTTCTTAAAATATGTTTTGTTTCTATAAAACATTTTCTCATTATTTGTAACTCTAAAGAATATAATTATGTCGTAAGAATATTAAATAATCCATTTTTTGACTAAAATCAAAAATAATTTTTGGCAAATTTTAGTCAAACATAATGCAGGGTAAATTATATGAAAAGATTAGTTTGTATTTCTTATAATTTACAAAAAATAAAAAAAAAGAAGAAAAAAAATCACATTATTCAACATATGGTAAGTCGATTCTGATGATAACAAATAATTCGTTTTTCCATCTTTTATCATTTTAAATATTTAATTTGTTATAATTGCCTTAGCTTTTATGTACATTCATGTATCTTAACTATATAAATAAAGTTATTTTTATTGTTAGTATGTTTAGAAATGTAATCTTAATTTGTTTTTGGCGTTGAAAATATTACTTAAAACTTATTAAAAAATTAGATTTTTTAGCTATTATATTATACAGTAAAACATGCTAACTGCTATAGTCCGTTTACTTTTATAAGAAATTTTATATTATTTTAATACAAAATTAACCTATTTTTGTAATAGATTTTGTTAATAATACATATTTTCCACATTTTTAAAACTACATTCTTTGCTAAGGAAGTAATATCAGATCATTGTAATAAATTCCATTATTTAAAAAAAAAAATATAAAATAGAAAAATCTTTAACAAGAAAGTGCTAAACATTTTCAACCTAATCTACGAATGAAACCTGCCGTCTGCAAATCCAACAACGAAATACCGAAATTAAAGCCCGACTGATTCGAAATTCGAAACCCAGAAACTCTGTCAGCGTCACGCCGACATTCGGAATCAGACTTAAACGCGAATGAGTGGAACAGAATCAGGAGATCACAGTCAAAAGCAATAGGAGAGCAGACTACGTTATTTCCCTCCCTCCTCCCTAGCACTCTCTCTCTCTCTCTCGCTCCTATTTTACCAAACAACGTAACATGCACACATACATGTAGAGAAATAGAAGTTAGAGAGCTGAAGCAGGACTAACATAGCGAACGGCAAAAGTAAACACAAACACAAACAAATAACGATCAACCGGTTCGCAAAAGCTCGAGAAAACTTATTTACCTCTCTCGCCGACGGCGTTAACTCACTCCCAACCACCCCTCAACCCCCACACCCTTGTACGAAATTGCCAAAGAGCAGTGCCACACCCACGTATGTAAGGAGAATTTAAACATTTTTACAATTCGACTGATAGCAATCAATTATTTTTCAACTTGAGATATTTCGATTTTCAGGTGTGTGAACTGAACAAAATTATATGATATACAAAGTTAAACCTTTCTTTAATGACATAAAATATATATATTTTTTTTTAAATTATAATATTTTAGGGACAGTATTTCCAATTTTATTTATTTTTAAGATAAGTAAAAAATTATTTATGACTGGTTAAAATTGTATCCTTAAAATAAATGACATTTTATTATCTAATTTTAATATTATTCCAAGAATAAATCTATTCCAACATTTGAATCGTTTGTTATTTTATCATATTATTTTAGTTTGTTAGTTTATATTTTGAGGACTACTATAAATCCCCAAAAAAAGTTTCCACAAAAAATAGATGTTAATTTTTTTTTTTTTTTTTTGAAAAATCAAAAGCATTATACCTTCGATACACGACAAACCTTAGTGAGTATTAAGCTACATTCAGATAATGATTTCAATGCAGTAGTAACTATAGTGCTACTGCTAAAATCGTAATGTAAATGTAGCTTAATGATCATTAAATTGAGTCGTGTGTCGTAGATATTAGTGCGCCAAACTTTGTCTTATTTAACTAATCTAATCTCCATATACCCACGGTAAACCTATTATTTTGTACATCCTGTATTATTTATATCTCAAAATATATATTATTTTAATTATTTTTTTTATATATATTATTTTAATTTTAAATTTCTTATTTACACTGTAACCGATATTTATCTAATTAAAAACACATGTTTTTCTAATATTATTATAATAATGAAAAATCATTATATAATGTTTGACTAATTTTAATAATTTATTAATGTATTAATAAAATAAGTAAAACGTACTTTGATCAAAATTTATGTATGACAATAAAGAATAAAACAATATTTATGCTTGAAAATTGTAACAAACTAAAATCATAAAATAGCGCTAATTGCTTCTTAGTCGTGCAACTAACTTCCTACTACCCATAGTTTATATTTTTGCAAAAAATTTTCTTGCAAATTTATTTTTGCTCTTAAATTTGGTATCTGATTGTTTACGAAACATTGTTCAAATGTGAGTAAGTAAACACGTTTATATCGAATTTATTGATTGAGTTTTTCGATATTTCCGAATTTTTCAGATATACTCTGTTTTGTTTTTCTATTGTTTACCGAATAGATTTATTTTTATTTTTTTTAAAAAATTTATTTACTAACGTTTTTATTATACATACATACATACATAAATACACAATCACGCCATGTACCCATAAGAGTGTGGCACAAACTATTTCCATTATTCCGAAATCAGCCTCCTCCAAACGTTCCTATCCAAACAAGCAACTTTCGCTTCATCCACATTCATAATTCCTCTCATACATGATCTTCTATTCCTACTACTTCCGCTCACGCAAAAAATGGCGTATAGAACAAACAAGAAATTGACTGACAATATATAACATTCTTGTTTTGTACTCGCATTTGTCACTTAGGAAATATAACTAATAACATATACACATCTGCACTATAAGTTCGTTTACTCATAGCTCACTCCCGTATACAGGAATTAACATACATATTAAATACATAGATAATATTATTAATTAAGGGCCAGTATTTTGTGTTCTGTTTAAGCGCATGAATAACTAACCCAGCTTTCAAATTAAGCAGGGTTTAAATTCATAATTAAATTAGATAGATAGAACATATAGATTTAACCACTTATTAATGTAACCAGTACAGACAATACAGAAAATGTATTATTTTAATCAAGTATTTAATTTAAACAACTACCCAATAATTTTAATCGAAATTCAAAATACCGACCCTAAGAATATAATATAAAGTATTGCATAATCTACACCATATTAAAATAAAACGGCTTTAGGTTGTAGTTCTATATAATATTTATTAATAATCGACGTTTCGACGAACTCAAGAAAAATGATACAAATGGCATTTACACCATATTTTCAGGCGTAGACTATATTATTATTTTTTAATTATTATAATAGCAATAAATCATATCATATCAATCTTATTATTTATAATACATAAATTTAAATCAAGCTAAATTTAACCCAAATCACGTTGGTCTAATCTTTTACAATCATTTACCAAAACATATTAGCAGCATAAAATTTGAAAGTAATTTCTAATTTCATTTAAAGAAATTTTTCATTGACAAAAATTATGATTATCTTAGTGACAAGCTCTAACTTTCAATTGTAATGTAAATTCTTATGTATTTTTAATTGACTTTTCGTAGACCATGTGGTTTATATTAAAATGAAAAATAATATTAATAATAATAATAATAATCAATATTTACTATTTTACTATAATTTAATTTTTTTATTGTACTATAATACTATAATATTAATAATATAATACTTTTATTTCCATTTAAACTAATATAAATCGTCAACAATATATATTTAAAACACATTTAAAAAGTCAAAAAAATGTAAAATAGCCTCATTAATACAAAATAATATATTAATCCAATGTGTCAAATAAAAATTTAATTGCTCGCCGACAAATTATTCAGCTAGGCAATACGCAGTGATCGCATTTGGATGAAAGCATTTCTAGTGCCATTGTGGTACGATTTCAATGAGGCATTTTCATTTACACAACATCGATTTATTAAAATTTCAAACTGGATGATGCGATAGATACTATTGAAAATTTGCTACCACACACACACACATACGTATATCATTTGGTATTAATCTGAAAATTGCGATATTGATCATACTCAATTACGCTAAACATGTGTGTGACAAATAGTTGTAATAATGCTCGCATTGTTCCTACGTTAATTGCATTAATTTTGAAGCAAAATATGTCTGTCCAAATGTAAAAATAATCTATTTATTCGGTAAAAGTTTAAAGTTTTGAGAATCTAAACGGAAAAATTAGAAATACGTTATGTAAATATTAAAAAAACAACTAAAAAAATTAATAGTGCAAATTCTCTATTAATTGTTGTTTTCTTAACAAACAAATAAAATTTAAAGCTTGTTAAAGACTAATTTTTAATATAATAATTTAAAAAAAAACATACATTTAAAACAATCATTTCTTTTTAATATAACTTACAATAACTCTTTAACAAATTGAGTAACAAGTATTCTATTTGAATCTACGTATCTTGGAATTTTATTTTATTCATTTTATAACTAAATATCTTTAATCTAGTACCTAATTCTAAATCTACATTTAATTCCGATTACTAAATACCTCTCCCAAATTCATTTCCAAATCAATTCACTCCCTTTTAAAAAGTCCTTATTTCCATTCAAACAATTACTCCAAACACATCCTTCAATCTGTAATCAAATTTGTTATCAATTTATTTTCTTTTTTCCATCCACATCTATCCATCTCTCTCTCTCTCTATTTCGCTTTCTTTGTCTAGCATATACATGCAACATATTCGATTCGTCAGTTCAATCAAACATAGACTCGCGATAGAAGGGTGCGATAAAGACAACCAAACCGTACGCCCAGTACATCATGGATGAACACGACCAATTCGAATTTAATTACACATTCCAATCTGGCTGGTGACGAAAACGATGCATCGATGTTCCAGTTTCTGGCTTTTCCATATTCTACCGTGGAAGGCTTTATCGCCAACAGATTCGGAAAGCTTTTCCGGGTCCCACAGAAAGGCAAGCAAGACAGAGAGAAAAAAGTTTAACGCCACTTGAGTGGAAAACGGTTGAGTGCAGAAATCATTCGATGCGTGTGATGCTGTTTGATTTTTCGACTTTTTGATTTTCCTGATTTTTTTATGTGTTTTCTAGATTAATGTTTAAAATGGCAATTGAAAGAGCAAAAATACAGAAGGTATTTAAAATATATGAAAAAAAAAATTAGTTTATTTATTGTAGTTTAGACAGAGTAAGTTTTGAAGAAATGTAAAACTATAAAATAAATTAAAACTACGTAAATACAATTTTTTTCTAAAACTACCTGGAATTAGAGTTAACTTACATAAGAATCAAAACAAAAATAATAAAACGTTACCGCACTTTTTTTACGCTTTTTACCAAGGTTGCAAACCAGCCGTAAAAGCTCGAAGATTACATTATCAATAAAATTCATATATATTTTGTAACAATTTACTCTTAGCTTACTAAATAATAATTTATGCAACATCTGTGTTAATAGTTTCAGTTTTAAAAATGTGTTCCGAGACAAATTTTATATTTAATTTAATTTAATATATATCTCATAATTCCGAAAAAATACAAACAAAATTATAACTCCTTAGAAAATATAACGTGCATAATACTTGAGAGTTCTAAGTCTTAATCTCCACAAATCTGCCATTCCTCGCTTGCAGTCATGTCATTACACTCCATCCATGACAAGACCGAAAACCAAAACAAACAACCAAAACCGCTGGAAACGATATTAACCGGAAGCGAGACAAGGAAGCCATCTTCTCGGCATCTCCATGGTTATGTCACTCTGCGCGGGCCTAGACACGACTTGCCTGCCGGATAGAACAGTCGAACTAAAACCGAGTAGGGTTCCAAAGCCACACACACACACATACACACACACATACACCGTCATGGTAATAGTTTGTAAACTATGTACATTGTATGTACACTGAATGTGTATGTACAGAGCTACCCAACGTTGTACGCGCGTTGATGCTGCTCGCTCCGTGGATGCAATAGAACCGGGGTAAAGCTCAACGTTTGGAATACCAGTAGATTTCCAAAGTTCGTCAACTTGCCACGCCCCTCACGCTGATGTGATCGCTGGATTTATTGGGAATTACTCTCATGGGAGGACTATCAATGTGTATATCTGTGTGAATTTTATTTCGAAGAAAATGGAATTAGAATTACTGGTACATTGAAGCACATTTGTTTTCGATCAATTTCTACCGAATATATTTTTTAGTCATTAACTGTCAAAGAACCTAATTGTATTTTTGTACCACCCATTTTAATATATTTTCTATGACTTAAATGTACTCGTAAAATGTACTTTTATTTTTTTATTTAAAATAAATTTTGACTTTTTCAGAGACACTGTATAAATACAGGCACCAAAAGTATGTATTAACAACAATTGAAACAAGTCTTACGATCTTGTTAGAATTAACTTGAGAATTATCTAAATTATTTTACCAAAGCAATTAGTTTTTATTATTATACTAATGCGTATTATTGCTGCGTTCATATAATTTTTCTAGACTCATAAACTCATTGTATTGTATTATGTTTGAAGAGAATATCTACCTAAAATATTTTAAAACATTTTCGCTCTAAGTTATATTAAATGAGTATATGTAAATTACTCTCAAGAATCTTCTTTAAAATGAAATAATTTTTTATGAATCATTCTCCCAAAAAAACAAAAAACTGAATATTCCCTAACTGATTCATCTCTGTTCTAGGAAAAATTCCGTACTGTAATTCCGCTTAATCGTCCACTCAGACAAAAACCCAGTTTTCAGTTAAGTTTTGCTAGATTCACTTGCCCGAAAAAGATGTGCACAATCTCGGCTTATTATTAATAGATATTTCACATAGTTCATGTGCAGTTGCCACGTCATTTGTCAATCGCGGGGTGGGCGCCGTTCAGTGCCTAGCTTGCACACAAGTACAGCAGGAGCAAGGAGTCATTCTATTTTCCAAGAACGAATCCTTCAAGCCATACACCAGCATCGCATCACAGGAATAACGGTGCGGTTACGTCATCGCGCTCAAAGTGGGCGTGGTGGCCGGCTTTGCGCGCTCGCGTGTTGCTAAGCAACCATCAACCGAATTGTGTCGAGTTGCACAGACACTGTAATTAATCGATGTTAATAAATTTTTCATTATTTATTTTCCGATACACTTAAATATCCATATAATTAAAGCTGAATTTCATCTTCTAATATTGAAAATAGTTATCTAGATTAGAACATGAATGAAAATAAGAGAACTATGAGAAATATCACGCAAGTAAAATTAGACAAAATTTTATCCATTACACTAATATTATAACAATATAAAATACTCAAATGTAAACATTGTATTTAGTACTATATTCTTGAAAATAACCAAAAAGTTGAAATAATCACAAAGTAAAATACGAATTTCTAAACTAATCAAATATTGCATTTAAAAATGTCTTATTATAACAATGTAAATATTTGCTTCAAAAAAAAAGTTCTAGGGTTATTACACACGAAAAAAAAAATGTATATTTTCTTTAAGAAGAATCATAAATAAAATGAAAAGTTTTAGATTTAAGTTCTTTTATAGTATAATTAAAAATTCGATGTTTCAATACACTAGACGTGCATCATCATCATCAGGAGAAATATAAATGACATAAATAATAAACAAACAAGTAACTAGGTAACAAAAAACAAATATCTAGATCACAAAATATATTATAAATTATTAATGAAAGAAATCCATATTTTATTTAATTTTATGCCTTAATACTGATTTTAATATAATGAGTTCTGAAATTAAGTTATTGAAAAAAAAAAAGTTTATAGCTTGAAACTGTAACATATTAATTTTTTAAGGTCCCCTGAAGACCGAAAGAGTGAGTAATCTGACAACGAATTGATTAGTCAGTTAAAGCCCAGAATTTCCAAACGTTGAAATAAATTTATTCTTGGAATAATTTTAAAATTAGCCAATAAAATGTCATTTATTTTGAGAATATATTTTTAACCAATTACATATAATTTTTTATTTATCTTAAGAATTAATATATTTGAAAATACTGGCCCTAAGATTATTTGAGCAAGTTATACTTATAATAAAATAAATCTATTTGGATAAGATTGAAAATTTTCGTACGGCTCAACATTTGTTGACTAACTAGCATGAATTGGTCAAATTCTTATATTTGTGCGTAAAACTAAAATTAAAAAGGCAGTCTGAATAAGGCTTTAGCCTAGAAACGCTACACTTTATAAAAAAAATGACAAAAAATAATTTATAACAAATGTTATTCATCGATGCATCGCAGACCAAGCAAAATAAACTCACTCCGCTTTATAAAAACAACTAAAAATTTTTCATCCTTCCTCTGCAAGAAGTACAAATACTTTTTATCTGCCTATTGCTCATTCTAATCTTCTAACAAAGTCTCCTCCCATTCATCATATATGTCACTTATTTAATAAGTTAGAATTAACTATTGATATTTTTTCATGTTTTCTTCTTATTTTTATTAATCAATATTAATATTAATGTTTTTAAAAATTTATGTATTATATTTTATAATTTTGTTTATATCATTTGCGTCATTTAATTGTTTGGTGTAACTGAATAAATAAATAATAAAACAGTAGTTAAAATAAGTAAAATTTTAAATCAAACTTGTGCAAAAAATAAACACGAAAATATTGTAAATTTTTCGTCTTTTAAAATATAAAAATATCTGAAGTAGAAATTTATAGTAGAAAGAATACTAAACTATGTTTTTGATGATCTGTGACAGTTTTATGAGCTTGTATTCGATAAAAACCATTATAAAAGTATAAAAATCGAATCAAATAGTAAAGTATCTATGCTATGATCATGTGTTTTGATTCACTTCATATATTTGTCATATTTTATAGTTTTATTACGAGATATAAAAGTCAGAAAATATATATTTCAAAATCTATCACACTAAAATCTTATATTTTTGCTTTCCTCTACCTTCGTAATTTAATTTTAAAAATTACAATTTGTAAAATAAATAAAATTACGACATTCCAGCGTACAGGTAACTGCCACTTTCAAAATTTTACAAAAAAAAATTGAAAATGAGAAATTCTCAATAAAAGATAATTTCAATTATAATACACAAATTTATTATTATAAAATTTATTAAATTAAATCAATAACCTAACTCATAATAGAATATAAACTAATCCTCATAAAACAACATAATACATACAAAGTGAAAACTTCAAATACCCAACTCATATCCCTCACAGCCTCAAAAACATCCCCAAAACAACTATAGCTAGTCAAAAGTTTTGGCGCACGTAAACAACCACTTCAGCTCAATAAATATTTAAAAACAAATTTTCCTCTTCGTCCATACATGCATAACATTCTCCGGGCTGCGTCCAAACCTAAAGAGGGGTGCAAAATATTAAACCCCCCCCCCCCCCCAATCCCCCTCAATATGTGTGGCGTGTGAGAGAAAAACGCGAACGACGACTCCCCGAGGTATAAACGAGCTAGTGAAATACAATTATTTGGTTCTTTTTCGTTGTTTTAGGTTGTCACCACTGTTGACGGCGACTCTTGGGAGGATAAAATTGCAAAGAGGATGTTAAAAAAAACGAAATTAAAATTGTAAAAGATACGTTCACTCACAAGATGTTAACGCAGAAAATTTAAAAAATAGTTTATTGCAGTTAATTTTGTTTTAGAATTTGTAGTTCAGCCACTAAATATTTAATAACAAAAATTTTCAAATAAATTACTCAATATGAAAATTAATTGATTTTTATTTTGTATACCTACTCGTATGTCTGATACTTATAAAAAATGTTAGTAAATCTTGAAATACATTATACATTTTTCGTCAAAATTCATGCTAGATGAATACTAGGTGTCTAGTTCAATTTAGGTTTGAGTTTCGTTCGATTTGAATATATTTTTTACAATCGATCATGTATTATCGAGTAACTTTATTGGTATCTAAAATGGGGGCGTGGCCTATTCAATATGGCGGACCTAAGCGTGCACTTGTCAAAACTCAATCAAAGTGTATGGTTTCTTTTTAATTAAAAAATATTATTAACTCTTGAAAAAATTTGCAAATGGGCCGGCTTAAACCCTTGTCAGAACAAATCTACACAAGCTGAGCGTATTTTAAACGCTGGACATATTATACAATGTGGAAAATCATTAGAAAAGTGATGTGATGGCAAGATGACAGTCACATCTCTGTGTTTGAAAACGTCAAGTTTAAAAGATGTTCCACATGAAACCTCAATGACAATTGGCAGAAATGGTGCAATTAAGTCTGTAGTGTGTTCTTGCAAAGCTGGTTTAGGTGAAAAGTGTAAACACTGCATCGCAACCTTATTATATTGTTATAGGTTAGTTGACACTTTGCACAACAGAACTTTAAGTCAAACGCATATTCAAATCAGTAACATCTAGAATTTATTATATTTATTTATTTATTATATTATTTATTAGAAAATAGCGTTTTTTTCCGCAAGTTGTCACTTTTGATCGTTGACACAAGTGCACGCAGTGTTTTAGTTTCTCATTTCGCCACCAGATGCCATTCAGAACATTTTAGATCCCAATACTGATTAACATAATAATAAAATTTGCAGTTTGCCTTCAAATTAAAATCAAACTAGAAACATAGTATAAATTTAGACAAAAAAAGTATAATATAATTCAAACTTAAGGTAGAACACAACACTAAGCGCTTTGTAAATATGCAAAGTTTAGAAATATTTTTCATAGAGCAATAATAATTCAAATGTCCTGTTTTTTTTATATGTTATTACGGTATATTTGAACTAAATTCTCGAATTTTTACATCAAATAATGTTTATAAATTATAACGTCACGCGTGGATTTGTTAATATTACAAAAGTCCTTATTTAAATCCAACAACGTAAATATTATTTTTCGTCCAGAAGCACATCTTATTATTAATATTTATTAATTCAATTAAAAGATATCAATATCCGATTAAGAATACATCTATCATAACTTTTTCGAAAACAAAACAATACTTCTATTTTTCTCAACGTATATAAAACAACACAACCACCTTAACGACTTTATCAACAACCACTTACAAGCACTTCTTCATCGAGCAAACAACAACGGATTGTGAGCACAAAACAGAATAGGTATATCAAACAAGAGAACCTAAACACAAATGAAGACACTGTTCTTTACCAGCGTAGCGGTCTCACATCCATTATATTATTAGTGTATTCGATCTAGAGACAATGTGCGATCATGTGCTTCAAATTAACAAATAAACAATTGAATTACACGTCACACCTGCCACAAGATTCATTCTTATCCCTCAATTGAAAATAGTGCTCGGTTTTGAGCATATCGCATTCAATTAAAAAGTTTTTTTTATTTAAATATTGAATGTAAATTTTTTTATTTACTTATTATAAATATATATATATATATATATATATATATATATATAATATTTCTGTTAAATTAAACAATTTCAAATAAATAATATTTTACATCTTTAAAAAAAGTTTTATCCCTAATAAATATCTCAGATTATTGTAATTTAAAAAATTATCATTTTTCAAAAATATTACTTGCAAACAAATACGAGTATATATATATATATATATATATATATATATATATATATATATATATATATATATATATATATATATATATACAAATATATATATTAGGGTAGTCCTTAAAAAAAAAATTGTGTAAAGGCAAAAACGCATTCTTTAGCATGAGAAAATAAAAGAAAACAAAAAACATAATATTTTTTAAATATGTACTGTTAAATGGTTCCGGGAACGCAATGAAGTATTTAAAAAACATTATTTTTTACTATTTTTTGCTTATTTTTAAATACTTTATTGCGTTCCCGGAACCATTTAACAGGATTTAAAAAATGTTATATCTTATTTTCCCTTGCCAAAAAATGCATTTTTGCCCTTACAAAAAAAAATTTTAAGAACCACCCTAATATATGTATACATGCAATATATGTAAGAGAGCAATATATAAATAAAAAATCATAATTTTTTTGTATAATTCTAATTATTATAATATTTATATAAATTTATTTCAATAATATTTTGCATTAAAAACAAATCAGTAAATGAATAATTTCTTCATTAAAAAAACATGAACAAATAGCACATAAAATGCAATTAAATAATTTTGACACAATGCATAGAAAAAGATAATTAATTTTGTAGTTCTGACAGTTCGCACACAAACACCAATACATACACTCAGAATCTCCACGCATGCGTTCCCCTGCAACGCGAAGAACAAAACACAATCGCTCAGAGAGACAACCAATCAAAACATCATACTTAATTAATTACCGTCAAGGCTATTGTGCCCCTAGTTTGACGGGCGACTATGGCCGATAGATGCTCTTTTGTTTAGGGGACAATAGCTATAAAAAAAGTGACTAACGTTGTGCTTGCTTGCAAACAAAGTTTGCTGTAAGAAACTGTCGCAGATTGTTTATATAGACTGCAGGAGTTTAAAGACAATGTTATTTTAAGATGTAGTTTTTATAGATATACACAATTTCATTTGTTCTAAAGCTAGATTTTATAGATACAGAATGATTAATATATATGTAAAATGTTACTCACCATATCGTCAGTGTCAGGGACTAAGGCTTGAGGTAAACGATAGGCTCAAACCTCCTTATTCGTCTGCAACAAAAGAAAATTGTTTTTTAGTCAAATATCGAAATAGACTAAAAACATAGAAATATTCTAAAAGATAATTAATTATCAAACTTCCAAAAGAAAAATAACACACAAATTTTCAGGTAAAGGAACTTCAGATCCTTTTATTAATTATAATTATTTCTTTTGATATTTACAAAAACTGTTAGAATACTTTACCACTGTAAAGATATCATTATTATAATTTTTAACAAAGTAAAAAAATTTAAATTTTATAATTATATCGGATTGTAAAATTGAAATTGATTAAAAACTAATTCCTTGAAGTCTATATCTTATCGTTAGTTAATTACCAAATTAAAACCTGACATTCACAAATTATTACTCACTAGCTTCATCTACGGAAATTATTTTTTTTATTTGTTTTTTGTAGATATACAAAGTGGAGCAAAAGTCATTACCCGATTTCCTAAATTATTATTTGTGATATTTCACATTGCATTTATTTTTTGCGATGCTTGAAAAAATTTATTATTATTATTATTAATAATAATAATTTTCAGTCAAGCTGAAAAACTTATACATTTACATAATTATAGTAAATTAAAAGCTTAGCTTTCAAAATACGTATTTATTATTTGTGATTATTTCATTTTATTTACATAATTGTTAAAAAAAAAAAAAATTTATTTAGTTATGTCACTGTTAAAACAAGAGTATTGTATATAAAGGTTATAGTATTTTTGTTTTTGTTGAAATAGCTATTAATTTAGTTTGATGAATTAATTAAATCATTAGTTAATTTTTAAATAAAAAAAAATCCATTGACTTTGCTGGAATTTGAACCCGGTACCTTTTGCTTTAGCGGCAAACGCGCTATTTAATGCAGTCAAGTACATCGGATGATGTGTCTATAAATCTAGCAATGCTAGTATATTTTATATTCTTAATTACACATGACGTATTAATAAATTAATGGCGATTTAAACAAAAACAAAATATTATAATCTGATATAACACGATATATGTAATTAAGAATATAAAAAAAAGTATATTTACCCAAGCTAATCATCAAAATCAATTCTAAAAAAAATCGATCACCAAATTACCTTACAACCCTATTTCATCAAATAATTCCAACCTAAGGTTAGGTTAGATCCAACCTCCGGCTTCGATATCCAATCGACCAAATTGTCAATGTTGAACGGGCTCCCGGTCAACGCAAACTTCATTAAATAAGTAGCGATGGATCTGACCGCTGGTAACAGCGGAAACGGATGCAACGGGCCCGGCATTGCCAAAGATACAGAAGTCTCCGATCGAATATCCAACCCACCCCCCACCCCCCCTAACGGTCAACGCTACGATATTGAATATTTGATTGTGCCAGGCGAACGTGTTAAGTGTTCGCTAGGTTTGTAAACGCGATAATTGTTTTGGTTCGATTTTGACTTATACTTCAGTCTTTCACGATGAAATATTGAAATTGCGTGTGTCTACGAATGCTACGAATCTACCAAAGTAATATTGTAAAACTATCTGGTAGGTTTTAGTAACTTGCCCAGAATGATACATAGATAGTTAACATGAAAAAACAGGTTTTCCATACACAATTTCCTTCAAACTATTTTACAAGATATAGTTGTATATAAATCAATAAACAAGATTTACTTCGCATGCTTTATAACTACAGAAATTCGATTTAAAAATTTAAAAAATTACAATTTAATAATAGTAGCTATGAAATTAAAACAAAAGACAAATACCTAAATGTGTTTTAACATAGTAAAAGAAGCAAGAGAAATTTATAAAGAAAAAGATAACATCAATTGGTATGTTTTATATAAAATTTGGCTACCTTTCATTAAAAATTTATAGATTTCGTGATCTACGTAGTTAGTTATTCTAGTAACTTAGTTCCATGTTCTGTTTATTTAATATAAATATTATTTGTTCGTCGAAACATCGATTATTATTAATAAATATTAACACAGAACTAGAATCTAAAGCTGTTTTATTTTACCTAAATGTGTGGTTGAAAATTGAATTTTAATGAAAAAAATAAGTCTTAAACTCTACATAAACTATTTCCAATTTAAATTTATTTGTCTTTTGTTTTAATTTCATGGCTAGTACTATTCTAATTTAAAAACAATAATAGTATAATATAGTAAAAATAATCGAAAATAATCCCATATGGTGATTGATTATTATTTGAAGCATAATTTGAAATAAAAATGACAGAAAATTACTTTTTGAATAAATTCTCCATCCGACCTATATTACCGACTGAGTATGCACCATACACCTTCGATGCAATCGTTGATTAATTACATTAGTAGAAATAGTTAATGTTTATAAAGAAATTGTAACCACATTTATTTACATATCCAGTTAAAAATACATTATATAATATTTTTATTATTCAATAATTTGTAGGAAATTGTTGTAAGTTGTGTAAGAAAATATCCTAAAACATAACATTTTAGTTGCCAATACAAACACGAATTTGGAAATTTTTAGCACAGCTGTTTAGTCTTATAATACTAGTAATTTCTGAAAATCTGAAAATCAGTATTAATAATTAAAACCGAACTAAAAACCAACTTTTAATACCCAACCTTTGTGCGACTATTCAAAGAAACATAGAACTGCACTCATTGTGTTAAGTATTTGTGAAACATGTTTTAAGTAAACTTTTTTTTTGCAATTTACCATACCACGTACTAAAGTAATGGAAAAAATCGTTTAAAATAAATTTATACAATTAAATACATAAGATATTTAATATAAGTAGTAAAATATTTTTCAGAAGTTATTATATTAAAATAAAAAATTAATATGAAATTAAATAGAACTTCAATCTAAAGCTTTTTAATATTAAGATATTTAATATTTGTGACGATATAAAAAGTTATACAATAATCAGAGTTCTGTATGAATCTAATCCATCTAAATCTATCTAAAATAGTTTTAAATTTGTAATTGTAATATTCACAGTTTTTCAAAAATATAATCTGCTAATTACCAAAAATTTTAATTAGTTATTAAACCAATTTATACTTCCTAATATTTTCAACAAATTCAATATCAATTAAAAAAATAAAATAAGAATGCATTGATTGATCAATTTATTTTATCTATAATGAAAATTTACCAATCTACCAGAAACCAAAACTTTTCAATACAATTCGTTTAATCAAAATTACTAACTGCAACTTTTCACTTCCATACACCATTTTCCTATTTCGAGGAAAACAAATATTCTCCTCCCGAAAACCTTTTCCATCGTTTCCTCTAATAACGCACATACGCACGCACACGCTCTAGCGGCGAAATGAGAAAGCATCACTTGTCAAAACGGGTCCCAAATTATATACATTAATATTCTAGCCCCACGACTTCAGACCGACCGACGTTTTCAAATCTAGTCAATTAAAGTTTATCAAAAGTAAAGATTTCTCCGAATCCAATTACCGCCAACAACTGAAATGTATATAGTCCTTGGACCAGCTCAAAACCGGAAATGGCCGAATATTTACGAATGCAAACCCCGACCGCTCGAATATTCAAGCTCCAGCATTTCGGAGCTTGTATACACAAGATATAAAATTAATTATCAAGTCACGATTCAAATTGTATTTCTGTATTTCTAATTACTTGTTGAATATTTTTAATGGATATAAACATTGTAATAAATAATAATTCGATATTAACTAAGACGTAAATCAATAAGTCATTAAAATAAATTTCTCAATAGTAAAATGAAAACATTTCAAAATCAAATAGCTAACTGAGATTATCCTAACCTTATTTTATATTCCTACTACGCAATCCATCTCCACACAAATAATTATTTTTCAGGAGACGCTTATTTGTGCTTGTGTAGTATCGGTATAATCTTACGTATGTATTGATACGTTATTAATAAAAAACATCTACAAAAATTTTATTGTTTTCTATTTTTGTTACTGTTAATTTACTGTTACATTAACTATATCGCAAGAGATCATTATGTAACTAACAGAGTTTTGATCATTTCATTTTTACAGATCTTGATCTAGACCTAGAGCATATATAAATGATCTATAATTTTAAAAAAGATCATAGGCGCAATTGCATTGTAAATTATAACTCGCATATAGTTACATTGCATTTAAT
Organism: Clivina fossor; assembly: GCA_963966155.1. Classification (NCBI taxonomy): domain Eukaryota; kingdom Metazoa; phylum Arthropoda; class Insecta; order Coleoptera; family Carabidae; genus Clivina; species Clivina fossor. Next base: position 28,454,252 of record OZ014552.1, on the reverse strand, counting down.
AGCCACATAAATTTAAATTATTACTATTTTTTAAAATAAATTCAAGCTTTACAGAACTAATATTTGATCCTTATACTAGGTATTAATATTACACTAATTTTATAAATAAATAATGTTTTACATTTTTTGTTTTATCTTTTATATAAAATAAAAATATAATAAATTTATCATTTGTTAGTAGTTAAAAAAATATAAGAAAGATTTACTACTATAATTTATTTGTTACCTAGTAACTTGTTCCTATGTTCTGTTATTTACTGTAATGTCATTTGTATCATTTATTCTGATAAAGATGGACGTTGAGTTTCGTCGAAACGTCGATTTTAAATAAATATTAATACAGAACTTTGACCTAAAGCAATTATATTTTAATATAATGAGTTCTGAAAAATTTTTTACTATGTTGTCAGAAATTGTTTATTTAACCAAAGAAACATAAATTCTCACAAATCACATGACAAATATAAATAATATCTGTATAATTATATTTCTATAACTGTTATTAAAGTTACTTTTTTAGTTTTGTATGGAAAACTTGAAGAATTGCTTGACCTAGGCCATGCCTTGGCCGTAAGTATCTGGACTCAACACAACAACGATTACTTACTACTCCTGGTAACAGAATATAATATTATTATGAAAACAAAATAATTGACATGTATAAGCACTTCAATAAAACATATTTTATTTTTTTTTTTTTTATTATTTTATTTATTTCAAATATATCCAACAGGCAAAAAGCCTAAATAAAGGATACAGTAACAAAAGGTAATGAATTTGTAAATAAATATTAAGATGATATTTCAATAAACACTTTTTAAAATATAAGAACTTTTTTATATTTTATTTTATAAATAATACATTAAAAAAAATATTTAAAAAACCAACATTTTAGTTTATAAAATATTCAGCAGAAAAAAAAACGCTGTTGACAAATCCGTTAATGATATGTTTTTAAGTAGAGAGTCAGCAAACTAATTGAAGGTTTATGTTAAGTGTACGCACGTTTTCCAAACCGGTACCGGAACTTTAATCAAATCGCGATAAAAACGTCACTTCGTTCAAATGTCACCGGCAAATGTGGCTAAATATACTCGGTCACGCAACCCGCCAAACATTCATGTTAAATTGGTTACCGGTCGCTTACAAAATGCGTGAGAACCCACATATCCTCACTCGATTCTGTACAGCAAAACGATGAATTCGCTTAGATTTATTACGTGTTCCTATTATAATAACATTTTTTCATATAATTTATGTAGCGCCGTTTTTAAGAAGAAAATAATTGGTTTTATCCGTCTTGTTCAGATGGATTTACAAATTGCATGTGCAAGAAAGCTAGAATATTATTATATATTTTAGTATAAAATATTTCTACTTATTAATATTAAATTACAATACCTTTCTTGTACAATAATAGTTTAAAATTAAATTTTTAATTTTGGTAACATTTAATATCCCATTTCAAAATAAAATAATATTAAATTATTATACGTGTATTCAGATAAAAATTGAATTTAAATAAATACAGTACTGGTAGAAATTAAGCTACAAGATTACTAATACTAAATACAGGTTTTAGTTGATGCCTAATTACGGATTAGTTAGACATAACCTCAAGTTAAGTCAACGTATATCTATATAATTAAATTTAAATTATATTTTACTCCTGCATTATCCAGAAATTTTCGCTGAACTTTATATTTAGATGTTAAACAATACAGAAATAACAAAATATTATACTAACTATTATATAAAATAAAATAATCCAAAGCTTTTTCATCTTTTTTTATTAACTGAAATTGATATTAAAATAATTATATTATTAACAAATATTTCTTTTAAATAATACTTATAATCGCATATAGAACTAACGCAGTAAAAAAAGATTTGACACTCTCCAGTGTTCCATTTGAGACATGATAAAAATAGTGTAAAAATTACACTAAAAAAAATATCTAGAAATATACTTTGTGGTGTTATCAAAAGAATATTAAATTAAATTAACATAAACAAAATTGATACTATTGTAAAGTGCAATTTATACAAAAATTATTACTCAGAAACTTGAACAAAAAATAATATTATTGTTTTTAACACCAAATCCAACAAAAAAAATGTATTTTTTCTGATATAAATAAATAACCAACTTTACCATTATTTTCCAATATCAAAAGTACTGTAAAAAATAAACAATAAACAAGGATTTTTCACAAGAAAACCTATAATATATCTCGAACATTTCCATCTCGATTTTCCTCCGAAAACTCGCCAACACACAACACGTGTGTTGATAAAGAAATAAAAGATTTATCTCCGAAACACCTCGGAAAGCAAAAACTCCGAAAGATTGTTCTTCCGCCTTTTCCAAAACACAAACTCCCGTCAGCAAATATCGTCACCTGGCCCGTCGTTCTCTTTCGATGGCACGTGATCAATTCGAGCATCGTTGACAGTCAGGCAGGGAATCAGGGAATGGGGTGGTTTTCGGCGAGAAGCGACGGACCGTCAACGGATGGTCAGCATACCTTATATGATTCATGTTTCATGCCAACGAAATTGTTTCGACAATATATACGGGAGGGTGGGCATCAGTTTCGGTATGCTCGATAGGCCCCTGATGCGATCGAAACAGCGGACCGAGAAAATCAAGAATTCGACAATTCGAGAATTCGTTATTTGTTGTTAGTGTCGAAACCGTTTTTCGCGACGAATTTATGTGATACGCTGGCTAGAAGGTTCAGTTTTATTAAACTGTTTTTATATCCCCTCCAGTATTTCAACCTTTATATTATTATTGGTATAGTATACTGTGCAAAATATTTTAGCATCTAGATAAATTTACAATTTTACATCTATGTTCTAATCTAAATTAATTTTCTTGTAATTTAATTTAAGATCATCTAAATAAAATTGTTGTTTTTTTATCTAGACAAAGAATTGTGCTTACTAATTCTTAATTATTTACCATGTAAAATTTTGGTTATTTTTATTTAATTTTAAAATCAATCAAATAATTATTATTGAATTCAAAATTGTACCAATTATCTATTTTGTAAAATTGTAAGGCATCTAAGATTTATTTAAATTTTATCAACTTTTAAAACTACTAAACTAGTATTATTTTAATGGTATTTTGAAAAATATTTTATAGAATAAAAATCGAAATTTATATGAAACTCTTTTAAAAAATATTAATAACCAACTCTTCTAGTAAAAGTGATTTATGATTTTTATTATCCTCAGTAATATGTAATACATCAAAAACATAACTTTCTATTTAATTAAAAAAGTTGCATAAGTTGATGCTTTGCACAGATACAAATTTGAAATGCAAAATTCGAAATTAAAATGAAATAAGTGTAAATATAAGGAATATCAAGAAATATTAAATGGAAAATTGCCTACTACTACCAAGCAACAAGAATTAATTCAAACAAAAGAAACATTCAAACTTGATATAAAAATAAACTTAGAACAATATCATGAGCAAAAACAATAAAAATACAAGAAACTTCCATAATACTAATATCTTACAATTAGATTCAATTGCATTGTTATATCTTTAAAAACAAAACTAACTAAAGAAAAATTGCCACCATTGTTTTAATTCATTTTATATTTCAATTTATTCAAGCAAAAAAGATTCTAAAAATGTGTTATTTAAACATGTTTCAAATATGTGCTATAATAAAATAAAATCCATAATTCTTTTGGAAAAACTAGTAACATCTGAAATATATTTAAAAAATTTAAATTGATATTTACAAATTTATGCCATTTTACAACAGTTTATTTTCCAGAAAATATAAATTCATGTTCTACTCAATATCAGAAATGAAAAGTGTGAAAAATATGCACACTTTTACATAGATTATGCTTTTTTTATTATAGCCTATTTTTAATTGCATAATTTGAAGGTTCTTAAATTATTGAGAGTTGCTGACTGCAACCTCTCTTAATTCGCCATTATTTATTAATATATTTTAAAGAAATGAATGTTATTACAAAATTATTATTTACCTTTAATTGCAGAATTATTATAACTTCAATTTTAAGTCTTCGACTAAAAATTATAGTCCACCTTAATATGTTAGAATATAATACACGTATACACAATATTACCCAATTTAATTTTGTCTGTCCACTTTACCACTTTCATCATATAAAATTCCACAATGTTAATTGAGTCAATTAAATTAGAGTAACAGTACAATAATAATATTTGTTTCACTTTTTATAAAAATAAATATACTTACATTTATTAAATAAGCACTACTGCACTATTTTACACAATATTTGTATGAAAAACACATAAAATTGTAACTATCTAATACAGAAGAAACTCATTTTCGCAACTAAATTTTGTAGAAACATAAAATTACTTATATTAATACGATCATCTCTGATTGGCTAATATTTTAATTGTTTGGAATTCTTATAATGCTCATAAGATAAATAAGTTAAAAAGTGACAGAATCATACTTCTTTGTCGACAGCTATAAATACGAGTATAATAAAATAATTGTTTTGTTTACAGAAACGAAAGGACAAAATTTAACAAGTACGTATATTAATTAAATAAAATGTACACGAATATGTGTCTTTCAAATAAAATAAAATACAAATATAACATGTCAGGCAATTATAGACAGAATTTTATTTATATGTAATTGACTTAATTTACATAAAAAATAATGCTTTTATTGTCATAAATATTTACCATATTCTAATATGATGTCATCTGCAATCAGCTTTATCAGAATAAAAAAAATCTTTTACTCTCTTGCATTTTTTCTACCTTTCATCATCAAACGCAATGGAAAATACCGTCTTCGTAATAAAGAAGCTAATCACAAGTTGAAACGGATACGACCAATATCAAAGTTAAGAGCATGTCATGTAACAGAATCGCGGCAATAACCAGGTCTGAATATAGGCAATCATTAAGCAAACCGCTGCTAATCTCCGGTATCAATTATAGTTATATAATATAATATGACATGCAGGAAATCGACCGTCTTGCTTCGCTTACCAATATTAAACGTATATATATTGAGATTATTTCGTTATAAGATATTGGATGAGGAAAGTTATCGATTTGTGGATTAAATTTTTAATACTGTTGATAGTTTTACTACTAAAATTGAAAGTTAATAAATGGAAACTAATAATTATATATATATGTAAAAATAATGTATGTATATTAGGGTGGTCCACAAAAAAATTATTTTATTACGCACCCCCTAAAATAAAACTTTATTAAAAAAGAAATTTTTTGAGCCAAGTTTCGTCAAAAAATATTGATATTGACCCGTGCCCCATTGAAGTTGAAATTTAAATAGAGTTTAACATAGGTTTTGGACAGTTTCATATATGGCGCGTTATAACTGCCTCGATTCTCGAAAGTTCTGCTTTGCTCAACGATTTTAATATTCTATTAGGATCACTTATAATTTTCGAAATCTTTCATGCATAACAACTTGAATAGAGCACTCTATATATACAGTTTTTTAGCACTTCATCTCACGATTAAAAATACATATCATTAGACAATAATCGAAAACAAAATGAACCTGTAGAATAGGGGATTAAAAACCCTCAATAAACGCACGTCTGATGAAAAGAACGTGTACCGAATGGCAAAACGTCAAAACTCATTTCTACTCTTACCACTATAATACCAATAGTACATAAATCAATCAAAAAATTTTGTAATTGTTACACCCCAAATCGTGTAACTGTCCAGTTCGAAATATAGGTATTATTCCGCCTAGTCCATGAAATGAGCTCACGTAGAAAATATGGTTTGATAAAAAGATTAAGTATTTAAAAAGTTAGTTTGTATTTTATGTTCATAGAAAACAAAGAAAAAGAAAATCTTCAAAAATACCAGTAATTTTACAAAATACGGATTATTCAATATTCCTGCTACATATAGATATATACGAAAAAAGTATAATGCAATTAAAGCTTCAGAAAACAATCATAAGATAATTAAACACTTAGTTTTAATTATTTATTTGTTTATAGAAATAAAAAAATTTAAAAATCAAAATCAAAAAGTAACTTATCTAAATAGAAATGTTTGGAGAAAACTAATTTTGACATAATGGAAAGAGTTTGTGCCGCACCCTTTTGAGTACATAGCGTAATTGTGTATATATGAATGTTTGTATCGTTTATGTTTATAGACAAAAATTTTAAAAATCCAAAAATACTACAATAATAGAAATTATTCAATATTCCTGCGACATTATATAGATATTATACGAAAAAAAAAAAGTATAATGAAATTTAAGCTTCAGACAACGATAATAAGAGAATCATTTTAATTATACACTTAATTTGTGTTCTTTATGTTTATAGAAAAAAATAGTAAAAAAATCATCAAAAATACTAATAATTTTCGAAAAATACGGATTATTCAATATTCCTGCGGCATATAGATAAATACAAGTAAAGTATTATGTAATTCAAGCTTCAGAAAATGATCGAAGATAATCATATTAATTAGCCACTTCTAATTAGGTTATTGTTCAGAGAAAATTAAGACACATGAAGAATTTGTTTTTTTAATAGAATTATCTCGATTCTTCTAGTATAAAATTTACATATGTTATAAAAACAAAAAAATTGCTATAAAATCTTTTTTTTTTTCATAAAAATTAATTATTTAAAAAACGCTTTTTTATACGTCATTATTCTATAAATATTATGACGTCATTTATACTTGCTTGTTATGTAGTCATAAACCAACAAACTATTGTAGAAAGATATTGATTCGTGTCGAAATATTTGTATAAATCTTTACGAAATAAAAACAAAATATTATTCTTGCATCAATAAATACAGATATTAGAAAAAATAAAACTGTTTTACATATATTTCCTGTTTCAATATAAATGACATCATGTATATGTTTTGGGTTTGGTGGCATTTTATTTGTTAATAAAAATTGCTGTTTTATTTACTTTTTTTAATTAAAATATTATTTGACTTCTTCGCCCGTGAAATCAACCGTCTTCCAAGCAAATGGGAAGCAACTATTGAAGTAGATGGTGACTACGCTCCGGAATAATCATATAAAAATGTTTCTTATTTTATAATAAATATTATTTAAAAAACGCTTAATAATTATTACGTAATGAAACAAAATTATAAATGACTTGAGACTTTAACTTTCATAAAAAAAAAAACAGTATTATTAGATAAAACGGCACAAAACCAATAGGACAAGTGAAAAAAACCAGTTCACAAACGAGGGGGGCGACATAATCATCAAATAGGCGCCCTCCTGCATCTATAAGACATTCTTCTCGTGCGCGCCACCGAATGTTGTGTGTCCTGGTGGCCCGAAGAACAGCTGTTGTGTCCGATTGGCTTGCGGCCTGCGGATGCGTTGCGACGGCGACGAACAGTGGCGGCAGTGGCCGCCGCGTAACTAGGGGATGCCAGTTGTGGTAGTGGGGAAAGGGGTGAGGTACGGACGGCGAACAGTAGCGTGGCACTCTCCGATCGATAGGCCGCATGCAGCAGCCGCGCCCTCTTACTTTCTCGACGGCAACGATTCTCTCGCATCCATCCGTATTGTAGTAGCCGTGTAGCGTTATATGGGCTCTTGCACAAGAAATATCAGAATGGGTTTTTATTTTCTCCCCTTCAAATATTTGTCGATGGATTACTGAAAGTTGATATTCATTACCTAATTGGAAGTAGCTAATCAATATGATTATCCTACGATCATTTTCTAAAGCTTGAATTACATAATACTTTACTCGTATTTATATATATGCCGCAGGAATATTTAATAATCCGTATTTTTGGAAAATTATTAGCATTTTCAAAGATTTTTTCATTATTTTTTTCTATAAACATAAAGAATACAAATTAAATGTCTTATTAATCGTTGTCTGAAACGTGAACTACATTATACTTTTATTTTTGTCTATAAACATACAAAGAATACAAACATTCATATATACACAATCACCATAAGGATGTGGCACAAACTCTTTCCACTATGTCAAAATTAGTTTCCTCCAAACATTCCTATCTAGACAAGTAACTTTTGCTCGTTTCATCCACATTTATGATACCTCTCAGACATGCTTTTCTTTTGAAGATTTTTCGCATTTTTTTTTTTCTACAAACATAAATAATTCAAACTAAGTGTTATAATCGTTTATATTTTTATCGTATATATCTATATGTCGCAGGAATATTAAATAAGAAAGTGGCTATTTATACATACGATGTGTATACGCAATTGTCAATTTATACATACAGTATTTTTACGCAATTGGATATTTAAGGTAGATTAGGTTAGTTTAGGTTGTTTTTTTTTAGAATGTATAAATAGCCAATTGCGTATACATACCGTATGTATAACTAGCCTCATCCATTAAATAATCTGTATTTCTCTTAAATTACTAGTATTGTAGTATTATAGAAGATTTTGTTTTCATTTTTTTCTATGAACATTTAAATACAAACTAACTTTTTAAATAATCTGCCCGCATTGAGTCTAATCGAAATCTTCAAAAAACACTAGTGATTTTGCAAAAATACGGAATATTCTTGCAAGAGCTGAGCAAATTCACTTCAAAATATTATATTATTCAACTAGTATGTAATAATGATTATAACTTATAAAGATCAAGGTTATAGTATAAGTCGCAAGCGCATACTGTAATTCATCAGAATGACAAATAATCATTGCATGCGCGCAGAATACTATACAATAAGAAATTGTACTTTTCGTTCTGCCATCATTAATAACATTTCAAAATAATTATATAATATAAAAATTGTACTGTATCTTAACAACAGTCCTAATTCATCTGATAATACATTTACAACATTTTGATTGCTTTAAACTAGAAAATATATCTAAAAAAATATTGATTAAAATCAACAATGTGTCTGGTGAAAGGCTCATATTAGGCACAACGCCAAGGTCGCAAACTAAAAATCCTCGTGCAATAACTCGACCAATAAAAATTGATGTTATAAAGTTTGATAAAAAAAAAAAACCTTGTAAACTATACTCGTACATTATATACGAACAAAATAACATCGCAAAACATTCAAAATTCTTCACTCCACAAAAATCTGCATATGATTTAATGTAAAACATTTATTTATTATACTACCATCCTCCCAGAGCTGGGTTATAAGTACTTCTAAAAAGTACTTAAGTATTAAGTACCAGTACTTTTATAAAATGTACTTAAAGTATTAAGTACCAGTACTACTTTAAGTACTCTAAGTACTTTATAAAAAGTACTTAGAGTACTTTCTTGCGAACAAAAAAAAAAGGTTTAAATTTAGTGACAAAAATTGATATATAGCAACAAAATTCTATTCAAAACAACTTTTACTAATAAATTTTTTTCATTTTTTAACAAATAATGTTAAAATGACAATGTTTTTGCAACAAACCATAAATTTTTCATATCTGTGGTATGGGATAAATCAACAAAATTTATAATTATAATATATTGTAAACTTTTATAGATTAATATTGCCATAATATAATACATATACAACAAAGTTATAAAAAAAATACATAGTTTTAAAGTTAAATTTTTCGTTAAGTTTTAAGTAAATTTTAACCTAAATACAATGTAATTTTCAAATTATTTTTTCCAAATATTTTTTTTTAATTAAGCGGCTTGAAAACATTTAAAATTATATTTTGCTGTTTGCTTTTAAAAAAACTAATTTTTCAAAATTTAAGTCACTCAACTTTTGACGATGAGGAATGCCCCTCATCGTCAAAAGTTACTATTCCAGCAAAAGAGAAAAGAAGTTCAGTTCAACTGGACCGGAAAATGGGAGAGGCGTATTAAATTTTATAAATAATTTCAAAATATTTGGATATTCTTGTAAAATATTGATCTGTTCTTTAGTCATCCAAAAATTTAAAATAATAATTATTAAAATAATGCAGAATTTATCTGTCAATAAATATAAGTTCCGAAATATTACACAAACTGTAACACGTTTGCAAAACCGTTAATATATTTCAAATATTTGAAATGAATATTCAGAATCAGTATTTTTTAAATACTCTAAGTACTTACATGTACTTTAAGTATTTGTATGTACTTTAAGTATTTGCACGTACTTCAAGTATTTTTATGTACTGTAAGTACTTTTATGTACTTTAAGTACCACAAATGTACTTAAGTATTAAGTACTTACGAAAAAGCTTTAAGTACAAGTATTAAGTATCACATTTGAAAAGTACTTAAAGTAAAGTACTCTAAGTACTAAATACTTAAAGTACGTACTTAGAGTACTTTTACTTTAAGTACTACCCAGCTCTGCATCCTCCCCATCCAAATTGATTAGTTTTACTCAAAACGTACACATATTTGTTCTGATTTTAAGCACTTTACAAACTTCTCCAAAACCAATTTAGATTAATTAATATTTAGATTATTGTTTTAAATGCATTTGAAATTGTAATTAAATTGTTCCTTGAATATAATATAGCAATAGACACTTCATCCAAATGTATAATAAATATTATTAAGGAATGCATCTACAACAAACAATATTAATTGAAATTCATTTTTATATATTAAAGTGATCAGACGTCCCGAATTATACGGACGATTCCGAATTGAACCAATTTGCATAATGTTTTCAAAAATGTTCTAGGTTTCTGATTATGCCACAAATTTAAATTTTTACCTTTCAGTATTACAAAATATTTTTCTGAAACTGATTTATGTCTAATTTTACAATTTTTTTTTATTATATTAAACATTCTCACTGCTGTAAAATTGCTATTAAATACTAAATATTTTCTTTTCAATTTTAATTAAAATAAAAAAGTAAATAAATAAATTTCAAACAAATTTCAGTAATAAAATATAAAATAAATAAACTCTAACTCAAAGTAAATTAATAAATAAATAAGAAAAAAAATCTTGTTAGAGTAAAAGAATCTTTCACCATGTTTCCATTTAATGCGATAATAATATTGCTTGCAAGAAGAAAAAGAGGGTAAAAACTTCTGAAGAGGTCTAACGAATACAGTAACATCGACTAGCAGTAGAGAGCGGTTTGCAAAGTTTAAACAAACTGAGCACTTGTCTACGTGTGCCGCTTGCTTCTTTTATATTCTTCATTGGTAACCGATACTATATTTACTTTCAGCACTTTCAATCTATCAATATCTTCGTCCTTTGTTCGTTACGAACCGAAGAAAACTAATGTTAGTAAAGAAATTAAACGCGTTTGTTTGATTTTACAAACTATCTGATCGAAGTTTTATGATTAATGTTGCAGAAATTTCAAGTATTATATTGAAATTGATTTACCATGTGTTTGGTATTATACTGTGATTCCTCAATGTGTGTCCTTGTTACTTTAATTTTTCTGCAAATTTTGTTTATTTTCTGTCAGATAAAAATACAAAGAAAATAATCAAATATATCTATAACATTAGTTCTTTCATCAAAATTGAAATAAAACTGTTATTTTTAAGAATTATTTTTAACAAATTATAACTTCAGATAAATCGATAAACATAAATATATAAATATACAACAAACTTACATACATACATACACAATCACGCCATATACCCAAAAGGATGTGGCACAAACTCTTTCCACTATCCCAAAATCAATTTCCTCCAAACATCCCTATTCAAAAAAGCAACTTTAACTTCATCTACATTCATAATTCCTCTCATACATGCTCTTCAAACGTAATTGCCTACTATCGCATCAGATGTTTCATCTTACATGAATTACAAACCATGACGGATTGGGCCGGCGAAATATAGGCACATTTCCCGGTTGGCCGGTCGTAGCAGAAGCTGTTTATTTTCATCTAGAAAATTAAATTATTTTATATGTATTTCTTATTTATATTACAAATATTTTATACAATTTTTTTAAATTACTTTTATAAAAATGGCCCATACATATACTGTGTCTAATAATTATTTATACTTTATTTTTACTATATTTCAAAATATAAGTATGCGTGGACGTGCGATAAGTAGATAAAGTGTAATTATTGAGAGTGTTTTGCGTGAGCGAGTGTTTAAAAATAGTAGGAATAGAAGAGCATATATGAGAGGTGTCATGAATATGAATGAACCTAGAGTTGCTTGTCCGGATAAGAATGTTTGGAGAAAACTGATTTCGGGATAGTAGAGAGTTTATGCCACACCCTTTTGAATACACGGCGTGATTGTATATGTATGTAAGTATGCAAGAAATTAATTTATAATTTCGATATCACTTAATCTACAAATCCATTTAAGGATTTTGTAACATAATAATATCACAAAATTAGCCGAATTACTTTTAAGTCAAATTTTTCCCTATTTTTTTTTTTGTCGAGGCCGGTGCAACAACATTTTCCCGGGCTTATTAAATTTGCTATACCGCTACTGAATAAAAAAAATAAAATCATCAATTTTTTTAAAATAGAACAATTAAACTTTTAGAAACATAATTTAAAAAATTGTGTGTATGCATTGTCTTATAAAAATTGAATTGAAAATCGAAAATTCTTGATAGCAAGAAGTAGTGCATTTTTTTTTCAATTAATATTGAAAAACATTCAAATTAAAAATAAATTATAATTTCAATTTAATTAGATATTTATACCTACCACAATTAAATCAATATAATTTTTTTAGTTTTTCAAAAATTATTCACCATAAAATATACAAAAAAAAATAAAATATACATAAAATATACAAAAACAAATATTAAATCTCCTTTAATATCGAAATTATGTTAGTTTTACAATAAACAAATCTAACTCAAATATATCATAAAATTATATAAATTGATTGATCATCAAAATTGCAAATGATAAAATTGCATTGTATCGATATAATCTATTATGATTTTATAGCGAACTATTTGAATTTTAATTTGGAAAATTTATAATAGACAACCTACGCTATTGTAATGTCATGCTGATTGCGTGACAACTTTTATCAAAAGCACATTGAAAAGTTGTCAAAGGTTGACAGATAATATCAGATTAGTATTTTAGACGATGAAATTTGACAAAAACATCCTGGTAATTGGCATTTATAGCTTTATACTGAAAAATACCTTGAGGAGAAAAAAAAAACCTCATTTTACATTCTGCAAATAAACAAAAAAATTATGTCTACAAAGAAAATGTTTCGTTTGAAGATAAAAAGAATGAAAAAAAGTTCAGAATGTTTTTACAAAAATTATGAATATAAAAATATTTCAAATTTGCGGTACTTTTTACATCTTTTTAAAAGCAGTGTTATGCATGATATTTCGTTAGCTTATATCTTCTTTTTTTTGCTTCTTTAAGCATTTAGATATTTAGAAAGAACTCAACACTGAACGAAAAAATGTACGCATAGTTTAACTAGCAATTATAATAAAAGAAATATAAAAATATATTTCAAAAACTGTATATTCACAAAAAGTAAATTATATATTTTGTAGATAAATATTTATCTTTTTATATTTTTGTACACATTTCACAAAAAAATATACAAATATAAAATTAATATTTAAAAAAATATTAGTTTCTTTTTAAATGTCATGTACCGGGTATTCAATTTAACATAAAGATCTAAAAAATTGTACAAGATAGAATTTTAGTAAAATTAGAAAAAATATTTTCAATTACATTATAACAATTTTTAAAAATTCATAAGTCATTAGTATAAATATAAATTTGCTAATTTCATTTTTTTCTTTATAATTATACTATTTTATTTGCAGATTATTTTAGGTTAAATACTCCAGACTGTTATACAAATATACATACTAATATTAAAAATAATTGAAGACTATAAAATCAAAAGAATCTAAATGTCAAAATAAAATATCTAAAAACAAATTTCTCTAATAAATTAAATATCAAAATTATTATTTTAATAATGTAACTAATATATAACCGTCACACGTATTTTACTAAGCAAGTAAATTCATTTTAGGAACGAAAATTAAAAACTTAAATTTTGGTATTTAGACCCTTTTGATCTTATAGTCATTAATGGCAAATATACTTATATGTATAGCTAATTTCATAAAAAAAAATCTTCTTTATTCTTTGTAATATGAAAATAAAATCTATGTAGGTCTTAATGTGCTATAACTTTTTGCGACAAATCAAATAGTGCAAAATAAGTACCTACCTTTATTTTTAACCATTTTTGAAAAATTCGCAAAAATTAAAAATTATGCTATTTCTAGTTCGTGTTATAAATTTTATTTGTAAAATAAATTTAAAAAAATATTTTAATTGTTTTTAGATATTTTAGTGAAATTTTTAATACCATCATACACTTTTATAAATTATTTTTCTTCGTTTATTAAAATATTAATATTATAAAATATTTTACAAATATTAAAATATTTTTTAACATGTTTGGTCTATCTCTTTAACTAATACTATGGTTTTAAAAGAATGCAATTGTCATACGACTTAGACTACACAGAATTGAACTAAAACACCAAAAAATAAAAACAGAGCTTGTAGCAGCAGCCATTGTCTTTAAAACTTAAAAATTTATCTTTAAAATTCATTAAATCCAACACACAACGAGATAAGCGCAATGAGAAAACATAACAAAAAAAGCAAAACGACAAAATGACAAAACAAAAACAATTACTAGATAATTGTGCATCCTAGACGCTAAACAATCGTACAATTTCTGTTCTGTTTGTTAGCGTTCATCTCTCTCTCTCTCTCTCTCTCTCTCTCTTTCCCTGTGTGTGTGTGTGTGTGTGTGTGTGTGTGTGTATGCGCGTGTGAATATTTGTGTGTGAAAGTTGGAAATCCATGCAATGGAACGAGGTTTTAAATTATAATTATCCATTGTTAAACTCCATTTAACTGGCTAGAGCCGACGGACACAGTGTAATAAATTTCTAGGAGCTGGTGCTGATAAGCAACGAAGATGGTGTCGCATAAATAACCTGGTGCTTGGCTTCGAGGTGACACTTCTTGCATCAGCGCAGCAACGGTCAGATTATGCGATGCTCTCGCTGCTATATAGGTGTGTATGTTTGTCCTAGTATGTATGAGGAAGGACACGCCTACTTGATTGCAAACCAGAAACGGTTCATCAACAGAACTTAACTTCAAAATTTCTTTTAGTTTTTGACTTTTCTCGTAAATTTCACGATAAAATAAGTCTAGCTTTGCTCTATTACAAAAAAAAAAAACAGATGATTTTTCTAACATATTAGTTGTTTTATCTAAAATAAATACATATTTAAAAATCGAAGTTAAAAGTATTATATTTATCAAATATTTATTTTTCACTAATAATTAATGATTAATGCATTTTTTCAAATAAAAATTTTATAAATTAATTTATGAAAACGACACTTTTAGTTTAATTTTCCAAAATTTATAATTTCTAAATTTCAAAATAATTTAAGAAATTTAAATATTTAATTTAATTTCAAATAGGTTACTTTATAATAGATAACAAGAAAATGTATCTAAATTAGATAATGATATAAAAATTTAATTTACCTTAATAAGATAAAAAAACAATACTTCCTTACTAGATAAATCCATATTTATATTTCGGTAATGCTATTTATGTAAACATATTTATGCAACACACATAACTCAGTTGCTAAATTGGTTGCATTAATTATTATCTAAAAAAAAATTATTAAATCGAAATAAATTTATGAAAAAAATATATTGTTCACACAAAATAAATTTACAAAATTTAAAATTATGAAAATTATTAAAAATATAAAAAAAAATCAACTATAAATTACAGTAGTTCGTGGATTATTTCAGCTGACACATTGTTAAAAGAAAATGAAATATGATACCAATTATAACTTTATTATTTGTCGGACTTAATGACGAAATAATAATTTTGCAGCTGACATAAAAATATCACCAAAACCTAACGCCATTTTAATTTCGTACAAAAAAGCAATTTTTCTCGCCGCAATTTTAAATAAATCTGCAGTACTGAACTTTAAAAATCGTTCCATTATACTAATGAAAATAAAAAATACATTAGTTTTTAATTTATAAATACGTGGAATTTAAGAGCAATGTTTAAATGTTCCCTATTGTATTAAATAAATGTCAAATGTTATAAACTTTGTTATTTTATGTTACCATGACGACGAACAAAATCTAATCATTCACAAGATTAAAAACAAAAAACATTTTATAGTATAAAAAGCAAATCTAATAGACCCTGATCGATTTCAGAAAAATAATAATTTTTTTCGTTATTTTCTCCAACTATTTAAACATTTTTAATCAATTTTTTTTTAAAATACAAACCTGCATTACAAAAAATGTTAATAATTTGTACGATACCAAACTGTATTTGAAACATTTCCGATATTGAAAAGAAGAAAACTTTTCAAATGACAAAATAAGAAAAGTACCGGAAAACTATGACTAATATTTTTTCTTTAAAAAATCCTTCTTATGACGTGTGTAAGGATGTGAAAAGTAGTGACCAAGCCCCAACATTGGAAATATGTCACCTGTCTGTTGAACGAACATCGGTGGGCGCAAAACTCGATTAGAAAAGCGGCCGAGAGATTCGAAGACATTCGTTGGATTTGTCAAAGTAGGTAACCTCATTCATGACGTGATAATAGCCCCGACCCATCATCGCAAAATCATCGACAGATCGGCTGCTGTGTCATCACACACAGCCGGACACGCACACGGAAGTGACACAAACCAGGTAAACCACGCCCCTTTATTTTGTACGCGCGCAAAAATTTCTTCGGAAATACTTGCTTCAAATTTATTCTTTTCAATATGTTTGTTATTGCCAAACAAAAGAAATGCAATATGCTTGTAGATATTCACTATAAATAATGTTTGATTCTGTTTAATATCTGTTAGCTTCGGTTTTTAATGCAAAAGAGGCGTGGTTCTTAAATTGTCAAAAGTTGAAATGTGTTCATTACTGTTAAATAAAGATGCATATATTTACTTCTTATTAAAAATTCAATTTATTTTATTCATTCAGCAACAACAAAATAGCAAAAATAAACAAATTTATCGAATGTGTTGTATGATAAATAACTGTAGAAATATACTGCGAGGATGAAAATAGTCTTCAAAATAAACATTTTGACAAGAAATCATTTTACAAGTTAGGAAAATTGAAGTTTATAATCAATCACCATTGATGCTAAAAGGGGCGTGTCTGTCGAAAAAATATTCAAAACTATTTCTAAAATTTCCGTAAGCTTCTGTTGTGATTATAAACGGCAGAATTTAATTCGAAATTTATGGTAACTAGTTTATATATTGAATAAGAAATCGATTTAAAAATTAAAATCATACAAATAAAATAATTTGAACTAATAATAATAAATATATATATATATATATATATATATATATATATATATATATATATATATATATATATATATCAAAGTAGGCGTTACGCTTTCCGAATAGCTCTTTTTGATCTTTATTGAAGTATCGATATTATTATGAATTAAAGAAAATATATGAAAAATTATGTGTTTTG
This sequence comes from Clivina fossor, assembly GCA_963966155.1. Taxonomy (NCBI): domain Eukaryota; kingdom Metazoa; phylum Arthropoda; class Insecta; order Coleoptera; family Carabidae; genus Clivina; species Clivina fossor. Next base: position 28,436,731 of record OZ014552.1, on the reverse strand, counting down.
TTAAATGTTCTGCTGTTTTATTAACAATTTACTATGAAAATGATAAAAAATACTACTTTTAGTACAGAATTTCATTTACTATACGAGAATTTGAACAGGAAATGTGTGTGAAAATGAAGATATTGAGAAGTAAAAGATGAAATTCGATGGGCAAGAGAGCATATCCTAAATGTTGAAAGAGGCGTGCCCCTCCACAGACGGATAGTCCTTGTACATCAACAATATTTTAACGGTGGTTAAGGTCGGAACATACCTATTGCAGGAAAAGAGGGAATACACGAAATATTCTAGAGTATAGGGATAGCGCTTAATTTATGTATGTATGTTTATATAATTTAGTGTTTTGCTGGCGAGTCAAGTAGCATATAAATGAATGAGTGGGTGAAGGATAGAATTTCGGCCAGGGAATCGGATGTGATTAGGTGGTCGGATGTAATTTTTGGGGGGTATTTTGGACTTACCCAGGCAGCGTGACGATAATAGGGCAAATGGCTCTCACCGTTTGACAGCGGTTGCTGTATCGGCGGCCATCTTTTCCGGCGATAGAACAGAACAGAACAGCACAGCACACAGCAACAGCAGCAACCAGCAAGTCGGGGCTTGTGTCTGCACACACACACACGCGCGCACGCACCACTCACACACACGCGGCGAAACCAAAGCGGTAGCAACGGAGCAATGGTAACGGCGACGACGACAAAGTGCTCCAAGTGGCTTTGGCACTGCTGATGAGTATTATTATTATTATAATATGATTAAGTATTCGATTAGTGTCGATTAGTGGGTGGTCTCCCTCGCGCGACGGAGGCTGCCAACAGCAGGACAACAACAACAACAACAACGGCGACGGCAGCGGCTGTGAACGCGGGAGCGGAGGCGACAGCGGCAACGTTGTCGTCAGTGGTTCTTGTCTGGCTTCGGTTTCGGTTCCGACTTCGGTTACGATTGCGATTACGGCTACGGCTACGATTTCGGGCACTGACACTGGAACTGGAACTGGCACTGGCACTCGCACTGACACTATTTGCTGTTCCGTCCGTGCGTCAGGATGACTCGGATTGACGGGGCGCGCGGCGTCTGTTCTCCATCGCGACGGTGGCAGTGGCAGCAGCACGACAGCCCGGCCCAAGTCCGTTAGGTTCGTCGTGCACTCGCACTCGCAGCACACATCGTCCGCCGACGATGGCCACAACACGTCCGACATCCAGCCGCGCCAACACCATACGACGGTATGGAAGCGAAGCGATCGGGATCAGAGCGATGGGAGCGGCCCGCATACACGACGACAGCAACGACGCGCAAGCGCCACCACCACGTCCAACGACCCACGAACACGATACACGCCCTCCTCACACTCACACACACACACACCAACGCACCATACATACACACCAACAACACCGCATATTATCACCCCCCAAATTCCCTACCAATTTAAAACATACTAATAAATAGCATTTCTTAACCGATATTTACATCCCTAATATACATATTGTCATCCTAAATTCATTAAATATTATCATCAAATACAAAATTCTAAATCACAACCACTACCTATTTCGAATACGTGATTTAATAAAAAAAATAATTCATTAAATACAAAATCAAACGAGGTCCTATTATTAAATTTGAATTACTATATTTTTTTAAGTTAACAAAATATATATATAAAAACTACTGGAGTTATTGAACTTTTTCAAAAAATCCGATTTCTCATTAAACCAGCGAAGCAAAAAAGCAAAAAATCGTCAATTTGTGCTTAAAAACGCGAATTGACAAGCATATAACAAAAATATTTCTCTACACAAATTTTAGTTGGATATATCCACAAAAAAAATCTTTATCATTTTAAATAAGATACTTTTCTAAATCAAAGGTTGATATAAAAATTATTTACCAATACTGTGTATTTATTACAAGAAAAATGCATACGTTTACTTTTAAAAAATATTTATTAAATTTATATCAATTGACATTGTCAAAACTTTCAATGAATTCAATATATCTTACCTTAATTCGTATACACTCTGTAGTTCTCACAAAAATAAAAAGGAACACTTATACACCACTTAAATTAAGTCTTAAAAATAATCTGTATCTATTTTTTTTTTTTTAATTTAAACAAAATCAATTTTCTAAAGTTGAATTGAAAACTCACTCAAATTAAATACATGTTTACAGATTAACATTTTCAAATAAACTAACTAGATATTTTTGTTGAAACAAGTAGACACAAAATTATTGAAATAATATTAAAAGCTAGATACATCAGGTTCGTACGATTCATTTTAATTCCTTTCTGAACACATACAAAAATTTTCATTACATTACGTTACTTAAAGTCTAATAAATTCAATTAAAATTTACATTTAATTTGATAACGCAAGTTAAAAACCATTCACAAATAGAAACATTATTTTTAGAATTTTACTTTGTAAAAATCATAACATAATGCGCACACAGTAAGTAATATAACGCAGAAAGAAATAAAAGGGTAGTAATGGATGATGAAATGTTGAGAAATAAAATAAGAATAATCAAAATGAAAACGCAGTACCGTAATTTCGGTAATTAATGCACATACAACTGTTTATTGAGACAATATGTGTATCAGTTCAGTCGTTCTTGTATTTGATTAAAAACCAGAGCTCCTAGTAGCCCGAGAAGTAGATTAAAAATTAAGAACCGGTTAAATACAATATAAATTGTGACAAAATTCATTATTTCATACTTTAAACTACAATTCACACTAAAATATATTATGGACAGGTTCGATACAGTAGGACATAACAAAGCAAAGCAATTAGAATTTTAATTAATTATAAATGTAAAGACAACAAATCATTATTTTCATATATAATTTTTTCTTTTGCAAATGATGAAACTTTTAGCTGTAATCAATCGTTGTAACAACTTGGAGCTGTGGCCACAGAATGATCTAGGTTTTTTTTTATCTTTCAGTTTGAATTTTCAGTTTAGAATTTTTACCATTCAAATATAGATTTGTGAAAAATGGAAATTACATTAGTCATCATCATCATCATTATTTATCAATTAATTATGTTTATATATAATATATATAGTTATATAAAAACCAAAGTGAATAATATTTTTTTAAAAAAGGGGTAACAGAAGTATTATGCCATGTAAACTCCTTAAATTACTGCTAAAATACATCACATCGCAAAATGCATTTGCAGGAATAAAATATATTTATATATTATATATATAATAAAAAAATCACTCGCCTCAAGAGCAATCGGTCTTGACTTGAGAGTTCAGGACGCGTTCATACTTCTTCCACATTAACCGTGTGAGAACCGTCGTGTGTGCCTCACGACCCACGCTGGGAACTATTATAGTTCCCGGGGCCGCAAGAATCACACGACGAAACCACTTACAAAAAAACCCACTCTTACAAAATCGTTTTAACACGTACAAAGTTTTCATTTCATATATATCTTATTCTCAAACATTTTTTCATTTTCATTCCACGTTGTGTTTTTTTTATATGTCTATATGTTTTGTGTTTCGGCGTTGTCTTGTGGTGTCTTTATGAATAAATGTAAGTAATGTGTGTGTGAGTGTGTGTGTGTACGGTGTTAATGTCTCTGTATGTGTGTTTTGTTGTTTACAATTATAATATAAATATATAGTATGTTCCTACTATCAGGCATCGTTATATTATAATTATTATAAATTAATAATAAAAACAGTGTTTGTATCGTAAAATTAAGGACATCAAAAATAGTTACAGCTTAAAATGTGTTTCCTATGTATTTTTAGTGTTGTGTGTGTGTGTGTAATATGTTAAAAATGTATTTCGGTAGGGGGTGGGGGGAGAAATTTAAACAAATTAATGATAAAAACAAAAAGACCAAATCAGCTCAATCAGACGAAAAATTCCCCCGGTTTCGTCGGGGAGCATCGTCATGGATGATTCAAAAAATAGTAAAAGTTAAAAATTAAGTAATAGTATAATAATAATAAAAAGAATTAATAATAGTAAATTGTAATAGTATATAATAAAAACACATGGCGTGCTCAAAAAGTGGCCGGCCCACGCAAACGTGATATTATGGTGTGTGTTGTGTAGTAGTTTTGTCACGTGTGCGTGAGAGGCAGCACTCAATTTTTGGAGCAAATCGCCGCGGACGCTCGCGGTCCCCCCTGCGTTGATGTAGTCGCCAGAAACAAGGGGCAACACCCAGGCCCTCAACATAGTACAACCAACAAACAAACGCTAATATTAATCATATTCATTAAAAAATAATAATAAAAAATATTACATCAAAATCAATAACTTATACAATTTAATTTTCAATTAGAATATTAGAAAAACAAGTTTACAAATTTCTTTAAATTTAAAATAAATTTGGAAATAATAAAATTAAATTCGGAGAGTGACATCCGCCAATGCGGAACAAAAGTACGGATGTCGCCCTCCATCGTAAAATCAACAAATACCACTATTCAGTATATAGGTACCTATATCCATCGTCATCAATCATCTACCTAGTTTATAAATTAAATTTTTTTTAGGGAATTTTCTTGAGTTTTTTTTTGTTAGCTTAGGTTAGGTTAACATTGAGACGAGCGTAGATCTTCGAAATTTTCGCCGGGGCTCGTTCTCCTCTTCCGCTTGCTTATTTCGGTCTTCGTTCTTCAATTTATTAAAATTTCGTTGCTGTTCTTAGTTATACTCAGATTCAATCACGGATATAAATATATAGATACTGAAGGAGAATTCAAAACGAATATGCAGACGTGTGTGACTGTGGGGACACCATTATATTTTTTTTTTTTTGTTGATGTTGTTTATTAACGTAGACTATATATTATTTACAACATTTTTTGCGATTTTTTCTTTTATAATAATTTTTGTTTTTAAATTTTGCCGGACAAGTGGGTTTCCTGCCGCCATCGCGCACCCAGCCGTGTGCCCGCCGGTGCACTATTCAGTTCAAGTTCGTTCAAGTTTGTTATTCGTGTTCTTCATATAAACTAGTTATATAAAAAACCATACGCATGCAGTCATGTATTTATAAAAATTAATTAGACGATGTTCTTCTAATTAATTATAAGATTAAAAGAATAACAGAGTCTTTCTCTCGTCGTTCTCTTTCTCTTCCTAATTTGCGTGTTACTATTTTTATATATATAGATTTATTAAAAAAATTAAATTAGACCGCGTACTGTCCAGGTCTAGTCACGTTATTTAGAATAACAGTTAGTAAGTCAGAAGCAGTCACTCAATTAGTAGGTCTGATAGTCTGTCTATCTCCTAAGTCAGGTTAAGTCAAAATAAAATAAATGTCGCCGGCAGAATGCGCACACGAACCAAACCACCACAGAATTGATTGAATAATCCGTTCCGATGGATTTAATCACAGCACACAATTAATCAATTAAAAAATATACATATAAAATATATATATACATATATAGTTAATTATAATTAAAAATTCAGTCGAGTCCTAAAAAATTGTAATATTTCTCTAAACGTCTTTTCTTTTCTTTTTTCAATCAGGTCGAGTATAGTAAGTCGTTTAATAATTTTTATCTTAGTTTTAGTTTCATCACACTACAAATGGCAAAGTAGAAGTAGAAGCTACTGCTGCTGCTGTTGGTGGTGGTGGTAGTAGTAGTAGTAGTAGTAGTGGTGGTGGTAGTGGTAGTAGTAGTAGTAGTAGTAGTGGTGATATAGTGATGGTTAGGTAAAGGTGTCGCGCACACCGCATCACGCTCTGGTCCTCGCTGTCGCACTTAGCTCCAGGTCTGGTACGAGTCCTGGTACCACTGCTGCTGGTCGCCGTTGACACCGGCTGCGCCCAAAGGCTGTTGCGCCAGCGGCTGGCTGCCCCAGTTGCTCTGGTATCTGCGTTTCGACTCCCCCTGGTTCTGGTGACCCCCGTCGAATTTTCGCTTACCTGCTACAACCAACCAATAACAACACCATACTTCCAATATCTCAATCCTTATCTCACTCTTATACAAGTCTATCATCTCTTTCATAATAAGGCACATTATTTCAGAAATTTAAATATAAAATTGAATAGAAAAAAATTAAATAACAGATGCACGGCGGATCAGAGCGCACTAGCGCCACACACGTCCCCAATGCGAAAAATCGACAGCAAGGGCGTGATTAAATAAAGCTAATCAGACACAAAATCGTATGTAGGAAGGAGGATGGATGTAGTAGACAAAGTAATCGTTTCTTGATTAGTGGTTGTGGATCCCACATTATTTAGCACTACCGTACCTTATCGGCTTAGCAGCACAGCTGAAAAATATATAAAATACCACCGGTTATGAAATTGGATAGATAAACAGATGACAAATACAGCGTACGCAATCGTACTTGTGCAGGATGGAAGTGGAATGAAGAGCGAGTGGTTAGTGGTGAGGGCAGATTTTCCAAACATCGTGGACATGTGAGCGCACGCGCGCCCATCCTCATTCGAAACCAATAACTAAACGTCATAATGCGTCATATACAGAGTTCTTAACTTTTAATTTCTTCTTCTTTAAAAATAAATTTACCCCTTATTTCATTATCAATCATTTTATGATTTTTTTCTTGTAAACACTGTGTCACAGAATAAACAACTATTTAAGCGACAAATTGCAAATATATATTTATTAGTTATGATTTCCTAATACTACTACTACTAAAATTTGAAAATATTCAAAACGTGATAAGATCGATCGATCAGAAACTGTATAAATTTCTTGTGAAATATTCTTCGCTAGTTTAAGAACTCTGTATAGTACATGAGTAAAAATTTTGCGACTACTCTTTCTGACGGAGAGTCGACGATACGCACCTTGTAAACTTGCCTTGGCGCGGGTAGCCCCACGCGCGGGCGCTCGCGCTGCCCCACGGACCCCGGCCGCTCCGCCCCGGCCCGCCCGGTTGGCTGCCGCCCCACGGACTGGGGGCCCACCGGCTCGCCCACGAGCCACCACTCCACGCCCACGACCAGCCTGCTCGCCACACAACAACACAACGGTCAAACACACAATCATTTTTCTTATACAACACAAAAATAAATTCAAATTGTAATAATAAAACATCAATCATAATAATACTGATTGCACATTTAATCTAATCTAAGATTCGTTCGCTAATTATTTCAACGAGCAAAACGCACAATTACTTGCCTCACAGATTATTTTATTACACACTTTTCTAATGAGCAAGTTAAATCTAACATATAACAATTTAAAATTAATTCGATTATATCGGAGACAATCCACAATCTAATTGCGTAGTTAACTATGTAATCAATGATTGATTAACCACTCAATTTGTTTGCTTCCTTCCACCTACTATCAAATCTGTTCGAAATTAGTTTACAACTATTCGAGGCGTGCTCAATGTGAAATTAATTTGTAAATAGTTCCATAGTTGATTGAAACAAATCGAATGTAACATTTTATGCAACTAAGTCTTAAATTTTTAAAACTACAAAACTAATTTTATTAATGCAAAAATTTATTAAGTTTCAAATACAAATTTAATTAAATCAAGTAATCACAATTAATTAACGGCCAACACTAGAAATCCCTCATATTAAAATTATGTGTTTAATAAAACGAAATTAATAGTAACAAAAACATATATTGTTGTCAATAAATTGATTTGTTTTTGTTTCTTAACAGATACTTCACTCAAGATGGCCATAGAAATAGCCATGGAATAAACATTATTATTACCAATAACATTTAAAATTGTGCGTTTTTCTCGTTTAGAAAAATAAAATTTGTAACGATTTGAAAATAACTTCATAAACATCCTCATTTAAATACAAAATGAAAGGGCATTCATCCTTGCTCTGGTTTGCATCTCGAAGACGACGTCCAATTCCAGCGGAAACACATGAACAAAATTAATCAATTACGTATCCGATACAAAAATAAAAACACCTCTGGATTCTTATATGATTGTTTCCGCTGTCTGCCCGTTCGTCCTTGAGTCGCTACCATCGCACAACAAATAAGACGAAGCTTGAAAAATAATGAAAAAAAAAACATTATTTCAGAGAGCAATAAAACACAAATTAGTGTATACAATCGAAAGAATTAATAATATAATTTACATCATTTTTTTGATTGATATAAATTATTTTATTACTCAATTTAACTGTATACATCCAATGCGGGTTATCCAAAATCAAAAACTATAAAAAAAAAGAACATATTACGCGTAAAAACCATTCGGCCAACATTTTAATAAAGCACAAATTATAAAAGCGAAGCGTCTACAAAAGCACTTCTAATAAAAAGCAAAAAAAAGCAACAGAATCACAAAAGCGGTTCTGGAAAGGTTTATTAAAAAAAAGTCTAATTATTACTAATTATTCGAATTGTCAAATGTAACAAAAACAAGAAACATTGACAGACGGCTAAAACATTGACAACACCAAACAATATTCCTGGTAGTAAAAATATAAGTGTAGTTCCATATGCGTTTTATTTTCTTCTTGTACAGTACATGGTGCTCAAAACAAAACAAAAAAAAATTGAAAAACATAATAAAGCTCACATCACACACATTTGACAACAGACACACAAGTGTGAATGAAGATACGAAAAGTGTTTTACGGCGAATTATAGCAGATAAGAGTTGATGAAAATTGAATTCAGAAACAACACATTTTCGTAGTAATGTTTTATGTAAAAAATTACATATTTTAATTTATACGACACTATTTTCTCTAGAAATGTGTTGCTCCGAATTTTGTTAATTATGATCAACTATTTGCATTTTTGTTAATGCAACAAGATACAGTGCAAATGGTAAATACTGAAAAAAAAATTTGCATAAATTATTTAACAAATTAACTCAAAATTTATTTCAACTTCGAAATAATTGTTAAAATTTTGAGTTAACTATTAATTAAAATTTAATGATAATGATTTTTAATGAGATGAAATATCCAGACGTCGAAAATCCTTTTCCAGCCGAAAATCTAAAAAAATGATTAAATGAATGATGATGAATGATTATTATTGATGAAGTAGTATCGCTTGCTCACAGTTCTACATTTAAAAAAAAAAATCGGTATTTTATCGGTTTTATCAAATTTTTTCTCGAAAATTTTAAGTGAAAAAATTGTATTATTTTTTTTTTTTTTGGATAACCCTGCACGTCATCACTCTCAGCAGCAGTTGTATGAAAAAGGAGGAAAACGCATCTATATATATTATAGTAAAAGGTGGAGCCACGCACACGCATTATCTCAGGCACACGTCATATCTGAGCCAGCGAGGCGTAACACACCTGGCCCATTATCAAAAATAAAATACTCCCGCGGCGACCCAGGCCCGCCCCCCTTACATCATTTCCATTGTTTTTTATATTATTTTATTTTCATTTGTATATTTATATACTTCTTTCATTTGTTCAATTCATTTCCTTTTGTATCTTCCGGTTTTTTATTCCCGACTCTATTTTTACTCAAGTGGTTGGTCCCGGTCGCGATTTTTTTATCTATTATTTATTGTGTTATACGTTTGTTTTGTTGTTTTTTTTTTCTCAGATATTTTTTTAGTTGGATGTTCGCTTTTCCCGGCGGCACTATTTTAGTATTTCACTTTCTGTTTTTCTTTCTTTTTTGCTTAATCCCTCAACTCATCAAATTTTGATTCATACATCAAGCCTAACAACTTGGCTCAGATATGATTGGCAGTTTGAATGTGGCATTGTGTTCACAACTCCCGTTATAATAAATAAAAAGAGTTAGTTCCAAGTCGGGCGTGTAAATGTAATAAAAATAATAAAATAAAAAATAATAAATCAAATAATAAAAAAACAAAATGTACCCCGAACAAGACAACAGCAATTATGTTAAGACATTCGGACGCATTCGTTAATTAAGTTGTATTAGTAAATATATCAAAAAAAAATCAAAAAAAAAATAGAAACAGTGATTACTTCAACCGAAGATTTACAAAAATTAGTGGTGGTTAAGCAATTTGCATGTTAATCAAGTCTTGTTAAAGAGAAAGAAAATCATTATTTAGTAACACGAATAGTAATAATTGTTAGTAATTTTTCTCTTTGAAGGCAAGCGAACTAACAACATTTTTGCTTTGTCAATATCTCTTTCTCTCCCGTCCAATCATTCGTTACACATTTCAATAACGATTTAGATTAATTCACAAATCATTTTATGCGTTTATTAGTCTATGTATAAAATATCAAAATGAAAACATAACAGTTTACGACTTGTGAATGAATCTTACACTACTCAACAATCATCAACAATCGTCAAAGAACATTCAGAAAAAAAAACTGTCAAACAGAATTTTCGCTCGTACACATGTATAGAAATATCTGATCGAAAAATATATATATAGAAAAAAAAGAACACTGTGCCACAATCAAACTACTACACTCACGAAACCAAAAATAAAAAATAAAAATAAAATAAAAAATCATAAACAAGTAGTAGTAGTAGTACACGAATTTCAAAAAAAAAGTAATAATACATGTATACATGTAACAAAAATGAGAGAAAGATATATATATATATATATATATATATATATATATATATAGTGTGTAATAATAATATAGTAACTTTAATATAATATATCTATATATATAAAAAATAATTAAAAAAAAAAAACGTTTAATGATTAATTATAAGGCGACCCACCGGCTGCGGCTGCCTGCCTCTCCCTCTGGCCTGCGGCGGGGGTTGAGCATAATCGAAATAGTAATCTTCGTAACGATAAAAGTCATCGTAATAGGGGTCACTGTAGCCGCCTCGATAATCCCCATAACCGTAATAGTCGTAATCATAATCTATAAAACACACAATAACAAACAATGCCCAATTTAGCCAACTCTAGGTACACCAATCAATTTTCCAAAACTCTTTTTTTCTTTTTACTAATTTTTTTTTTTTTTTAGTTTAGCTAAACTTTTTGCTCACTTTCGACTTTTAACTATTTCTCAAATCTGTCAACAACAATACGGGGGGGCTTATGGGGTGACGGTACGTCAGTAGTAACCATATGAAACAATTTGTCATATTCTCAAAAAAAAAATATATATATCCTAGTCGCTTTCAACTACAATTCAGCGACAGTTCCCAAAATATGATACAATCAAATCTATACGTAATAAAAATACACAAGTAAATATGTGAAAAATATTAATCACAACACAGAGAAAATCTGTGCAGAAAAAGTACGATATATCAATAACAAATTATAATAAATAATATTTCAAGGACATGCCGGGAAAAGAGTCAAGTAACTATTCAAAAAATAATAATGTAAAATAATAATCAATCATCAAATATTATATTAAATAATCTACTACATCAATCAACGTACAACTGAACTAAAATCTACTTATAATAAAAATACGCGCGGACATTTCCAACAAATTATATAAAGAAAAACAATAAATAAATATGATTAAAATTCGACGGCGCCCAGCCAACTTCTTGTTCCTTTTAACATTCTTATACTTTTTTTTTTTTGTTTGTTTTTTAACGGAAAATCTGTCAAGGTTTGGGGGCGGGTTGGTACCGCATACTTACCAATTCTTCAAGAATAATAAACATCTGTAAATAGGACTAAATAAAAAAAATAAACATCACGAGACAAAGGAACTATTACATAAAATAAATATATATATATAAATACAAACGTTAGCCACGTAAATACAACACACAAATAATCAAACAAAATGAAAACGCTAAATGTGGCACGTAATCAATAAATAATGAATCTATCACAAAATTACCAACAAATAAAACTATTAAACAAAAAAAAAATACAACAAAAAAGACGTTAAATATACAACAGAAGGCATGCACAATTTTTACGTAATTAGGAAAAAAAACAATATTACAAAAAAATGAATAATAGAGAAGAGAGATAAAGATAAAGAAATTAATGATAGAAAGAGAATAAAAATGAGAGGGTTGTGCAAACGCTCTGTACGATACCCTCGCCTTGCAGTGCCCCCGACAGGATGTCAGAGCTGCGATGAGGCAAAGTCCGAGTTCGAAACGAACTCGGAAAAACTCTGTCCCCAAACGCGGCCGAACATGCAGGATCTGCGTTTAATAAGGTTTTATATTTTGCAACACATTGACGGACACAATACCCTTATAAATATTCATACCAAATTCTTGACCTGAAACTTGAAACACTTTTAAAATATAAATATTTACTTTTAAAAGAAAATTATCTCTAAACCATTCCACGATTTTGTTCAAATTAAACAAGTTTTAGTAGTGATGTGCCCAAATTCCCAAAAAAAATATAAAAAGAAATTTTGACTTCCAATGGGGGCATTTCTCTTTGGAGGGAAAAACAGAGACAGACCAAAATTATTCATTTTTTTTTTTTTAGTAAAAAAAAATCACAGTGCACAAATAATGTTAAAGCATACGAAATGAAAATATTAGTGAATGTTAGATTTACAAAACAGTTTTGTTAATTATTATAAAACATGACATAAAAAGCAAGAAACAAAAAATGCAATTAGAAGATTTTTTTTGGTTGTATAAGATTTAGAATTGTTAACTGAATTATAAATTTTAGTTTTCAGGCAATTAAAAATAAAGTTTGTTTTTAATAATAAGTTGTGATATAATTTGAAAATAAGAATGGTTACTTGACTAAATCAAATCAAATTTTCATTTGTAAAATATTTTTTTAAATGCACGTGTCAATAATTTAATTTTGCGTAAAAATTGGCACATCACTTAAAATGCGCTCGCATATTTCAAATATTTTTATTTATTAACTCTCTTATTACTAACAGTAAAAACACATGCTCGAAATGTTCAAATTTTAACTTATTTTATTAGCAACATACAATAATATAATGAAACAATAAATTATGATAATAATAACATAATTAAACTTTTAAATTACAAACAATTATATTATAAGAATAAACTTCAAGAAGAAAGATATCTAGCTCTGACAAAAATTGAACAAAACAAAAAAATTAATCTAGCAATTAGCAACTAAGCAAAATTACACAGATAAATTTAATCGAGTAATATCAGATAAAACTTGTTCGATAGCTTGAAGTTTATAATTGAACATTTCGAACGAATTTTGATTATCTTCGTCATTATCATAACAATATACGTCGTTTCTTAAATCATTCGATTGTTGTGATAAACGAGTGGTTGTTGTTTTCTTTGGTGATCGTGAATTATGATCATGAGAATGAATGTTACGTTTCTTATCAGAACAACAACCACCACTCAATAATGCACGTTTTGAATTTCTAGTAGTAGTAGTAGTAGTATTAGCAATCATAAAATCGTTCTCTTCCGTATGAGAAAGACACTTACCGTAATCGCCGCGTCCCATTGGACCCATGCGGCCACCACGTGGTCCTCCTTGTCCTCCTCCACCTCCACTTCCACCGCCTGTTCCCCGCATTGGCATCGTGGCCGGCATCATACTTGGGGAAAAGCTAATCAAATCAATTCATATTTGTATTAATACATATATCAAATATATCAAAAAATAGTAATTTAATATGCAACAAGTGCATAAAAATAATACATTTGGCAGTTTATGCATAAGTTCCATATAATATTTTTTCTACGACTGTCTGGACAGATACACAAAACAGCAAAACACAAATCAAAAATTTAACATTTCATCGCCAAGATCAGGAGATTTGTTTTGTTTTTAATGCATGTGCCCGAGTGAAATAATAATTCACCGCACTTTTTATCAAGCGAAAAATTGTCAAGTACAGCTTTTAACAGTCATTAGGTATACTTTATAAACTCTGTCATGGCTCAATCTGTCTTTATATTAAAGTCACTTTCATTCTAGTAAACTCCAAAACGCATTTTCTGTAGATTACAATAAAGATAAAATTTGGTATAATTATAATCTTTAATTTTACAACACTAATTAAAAAAAAAAAAACCAGTAAAATAATTAATAAATGTTTTATTTCGATTTTTCAATAAAAAGCCGATTCATTTTACCGTATTTTTATAATTGAATTTTTTCTTTCATTTAGTATTAGATATTTTAGTTGCTCAATGCCACCTGCACTTGCTTTGTTTATGACTATACTGCCAAATTCAAAGTGCCAAAACAGCTATTTAGTACCATATTGCACAAATTATATTTCTAATATATTATACAAAAAGACTTCCGACTTAATCTTAATATGGATAGAATAAAATTTTTAGCCAGCAAAAATATTTAGTAAATTATCCAATTAGTTTGGATGATATAAAAACATCACAAATATTCGGTGTCACCTTAAACGTTATTACAGTTTATCTTGAATAAATCAATTAAGTGTTTATGCAATTTCTATCAACTTTAAATATTAAGTAATTGAAAGACAATTAAAAATTTTAAAATAATTCATAATGTATATTTTAATTTCAAATTAATTAATGCGGGTTGATACTATTTTAAATTAGTAATTATTATTTTACTTGCATCACACATAAATAAATTCCAATTTCGAATTAATTTTCTATCATTAAAGAAAAATATTAACAAATTCAATATAAGTCCTTTTTAGAAGTCCTTTTAGTTAAAAGCATTATTTATTGCATATTTCAAATTGTGTTTTTCTATTTTCTGTTAACAAATACAATAATTAATATATAAATAGAACTCTTGAAAATAATAATAAATATAGTGCTTTTATCTAAAATTGTTACTATACGAAATGTATTCTCCTAAATTAAACTAAAAGCAAATTACAATAAAAGCATCAAACTTATTTGGCATTTATTCATCAAATAACTGATGGTCATTTGCTCTCAATTGTGATGGCGGTTATGAATTTAAATAAAGAAAAAGTGAAAAAATGAAAACTTACCCTCCTCGCATCTGCATCATTTGCATCATACGTCTTTCGCGTGCTCTAAGTATCTCCTCCTTTTTCTTTTTGTCCGAGGGCGGTTTAGCAAGCGATACTTCAATATTCGACCCACCCATTTCTTTCCCATCGAGTCCTTCCATCGCTTTCACCGCACAATCCCGATCCTCGAAATGTATAAACGCATAATCTTTAATCTTCTTGACACGCTCCACTTTGCCGTATTGTTCGAAAGATTCCTTCAATTTCTCTTCGCTGATATCCTGCGTTAAATTACGCACGTACAACACTTTCACTTTAGACATAGTTTGTTCGTCGGGCTCCTCTTGAGGATCGGCCCAATCCACAATAATATCGCAGCCCCAAACTTTGATACGTCCAGTGCCCAAACGACGTTTTGCCAATGAGGCAGCTTTATGGCTTTCATATTCGAGGAAACAGAAACCGCGATTCTTTTTCTTATCGTCGGGCGAACTGTAGATGATCACCTCCATCAGACCGGCTGTGCATAAACAAAAACATACCTTAGGTCAGATCAATCGACACTTCTCACTTTTAGAAATCACCCTTCTTGTGGCGGTTTTGGGACGCGCAGCGCACCACTTAATTATATACAATAAATATATACGTTAAAAAAAAATTAATTAAAACTTATTGATATAATTAATATTTAATTGGAGATTTGGAACATGTAAAATGAAGAGTGTGGGTTTTTATTTGGATTATTGATTGAATGTGGATAAGGCGCTGCACAGGTCTACATTTTTCTTTGTTTCAGGCACAGGCATTAAGATGAAAAAATGGACACAACACGATGAAATAAACAACAGAAAAAGAATAAAAAGAACAAATGCACATTTCTAATAAAATATGCATAAATTCTTGGAAATCACACATTCATACCACTTGCAACAAAAAAAAATCATGAAAAAGTTGAAACGGAATTTAAATAATTAATTAATATTTTTTTAATTTGCGTTTCTTCAACATAAACAAATTAAAAAATACAGTTAAAAATTAAATTAATAAATTTGTCCACGTTCCAACTATTTCGCAATACGATGATATTTTTTAAATTAAACACTGCCAAAACTTACGTGAAATGATTTCAGACCTCCCACTTTATTCTCACTGTACAAAAATCAAAATCACGAAAATAATCTATTCGAAAACGATGTCTGTGATCGTGAATATAACTATTTGGATCAAATTTGAGTAATTTTTGTATGTGAGAGATCTGATAAAAATGGTGGGGGATCAGTTGGTAAAAAAATAGGAATATAAAAAAGCACGCACACGCGAATTCACACAGGTGATAATAAAAATTTAATGTTTATAAACATGAAAAAAAAAAAAAAAAAACCAAATAAAATAGTGTATAAAGAGACAATATATATAATTAATGAAATAGTCCCCTGCCCTATACCCGGTAGGGGGTGCGTGAGAAGAGAAAATATGAGAGAAGCGCAGACTTCGTTCGCAAAGTCATGAATCTAAAGCACAACTCAAAGAACTTTTCATTTACCCGATTATTAATTTAAATTTTTCGTTTAATTTCTTATTACTAGATTTTTTTTCTCAACGGACAGAGGGCTACTGTTTTAATCATTTAATAGTTTTTTTGTCTTTTTTATTTATATAAAAAAATCTGAGATATAGAAAGAGTAAAAAAGGAGGGTTGGTTTGAATTGGTAATAAAATATTTTTGTTGTTTGGTTGTTTTGTTGTTCAAATCAACTTACGTGCGTGTTTGGAAAACTCTTCAAACAAATCATCTCGATCCCGATTCTTGGGTATATAGCCCACAAATAAGCGATGATTGTTATAAGAAATGGTTACGCCAATCTTTTTGCCTTTTCGAATTTCATAATCATTCAGCTGCAAGAACAACGTGGAAGGGTAGTAGCCAATTAAGCCTGCGCGTGGTGTGGTGGATGGACGTTGGTTTTCAAGTTTTATGGGTAGAGGGTGGTATGAGGCAGAGAAAGAGAGAGAGCAAGAGTGATAAACACAGAGAAACAGAGTAAATAAAAAGAGACATTTGTTCGTGTGTGTATTTTGCCAACAGACATAGAAAAAGACAAAAGATTGGTAACAATTGTGGGTAGAGAGAGGGCAGGGGGTATTTGTTTTTTTTTTTACTTGATTCGGTATGGGTGGTAATAGAGAGGCTAAATGAGGCGTTTTGTAAGACGGAATTAATTTGTGAGCCCGGCAGCCGGCCGCCAACTAATTCTACTAATTTATATACTGAGAAAGAATTTGTAACAATGTTTACTCGCACTTTACCTGTTAATTTACCAAATTCTTCCAGTATCTCCTCTTTGCCTTTAGACTTTGGTATGTTGCCCACAAAAAGACGCAGATTCGGAACGCTAATGTTAATTTTCAGGTTCTTGCCGGGTGCGATTTCATGATTATCGAGCTGTGGGATGCAGAAAAACAGACACATGCCAAAATTTTGTTCTACGAGATTGCCACATCAAAAAAATACAAATGTCAAAAAAAAATAATAAAAAAAAATATCAATTTTGGTCATACAAAATTAGTCACAAAAAATATCCAATAGCATAATAAAAATAATAATAGTTTTGGAATTTTGTTTTGTTTTCGTTTTGAGAAAACATTTTCAGATAGATTTTGAAACCCGTTATGGTTTCGCGCCTGGAAAAGTCGATTCGCGCCGCTAGCCAATTTTCCACCAACCGCTGCCAACAGCCAAAACAGAATTTAGATTATCAAATATATAGGATATTTGATTTTTGAATGAGAAGATCCAGTCTCAATTTTGCCCCTTGAGCAAAGAGGAGACCTGAAAAAGATATAGATTTTTTTCTATTTATAAATCTAGAAATATAGCAAAACACCGGGTTGTCCCCCGCGCGTAGTACTGACGTAGCGAGATTGTGCCAATCTGATCTGAGATTCAGTTTCGGATCGTTTCCAGCTGCTGGAATCCTGTAAATTTTTGTGATCAGGAACAAGTATGTGTGTGTGAATATGAAGGGATAACTATCAAAGGCTTGATTGATTTTTATAAAATATTGAGAAGGGTGGGGGGAGAGGGGGGAAGCGTGCGCTCAGTAGTCAGAGCCGCTGCAACAAAAGTCAATCACTTGAATTGCTGATGGCTTTGACAACTAGAAGCCACACACACAAACAAAACACAACATTGATACATATTACAGCACTACCATTTTCTTACATTATTCCTCTATTTACTATGTATTTTTTTCAATACCACTTACAACTTCTAAATTTTATGTAGCTTAAAAACTTACAACTTTTTTTTTTTGTTAAATGAAGATTGCAACAGTACTCAAGTACAAAATATTTAAATACTTGCCAAGTTTCAATATTTATTCTTACTTACATTTAAGTATTTAATTTTTACTTAAAAAATATTTGAGTTCTTGGAAATATTTGCTTTTCATAATAAACTTACTACATGTATATACTTAATACAATACTCAAAGATAATCAATTATGAACATAGCACGAATATTTTTATATTTAAATATTCTGTACTGAATCAATTCTAATTGGATTTTTCTTCAAATAAATTTTTGTTTGCTAGAAAAATTGTGCATATTTAAACTTTGTATCTAAAATTAAAAATTTTCTAGAAAAAATATTCAAATAAATGTTTAAACATATTTTTCTTAACACCACTTTCTAAAAAAAAAAAAAGAAAAAAAAACGATTGACGCTTTACTTACATCCTTGACGGCCTGTTGTGCTGCATCGCGTGTTGTAAATGTGACAAACGCATATCCACGGTTCGTACCAGTCATTGGGTCCATCATCAATCGGAGATCCCAAATCGTACCGCATTTCTCAAATAATGGTATCAGTTCGTCTTCGTACATATCCTTCGGTATTTTTCCGCAAAACACTTCGCAGCCATTACCCGGCGTATTACCCTCCCAGCCTGGCGGTGGACCCCCGTACTTACGTTGACCGGTGGTAACGTCGAGCGTATACCCAGTTCGATCAAGTATTTGTTTGATCTTCTCTTCGTCGGGACCCTTTGCGGGCACGGGCGCTGGCGTACTAGGGCCCCCTTGACCGCTGGGTCCCGCTCGACTCTTTTGCCGGTACGTTTTCATCACGCCGCAAAGGTAGGCCGATTTATTCGAAACATGTTCCAAATTTGAATCTAGAAATTGTCCCAAAACATTCAATGCACCATCCACGGGGAATTCCTTTAATGCGTCTAATGCTCGTTCATCCAAATCTACATGAGCTAATTTGCCAGTCTTATATATATCGTCGAGTTTCGCAGCCACCTTTTGATCCAGTCCATATTTTATTAATTTTGCGTAATCTTCTGTTCGTTCACCTTCTGGATCAACTTTCATTGATTCCTCCATCATTAATTCACCATTCCCTTCGGCCATAGCTAAAACATATTACACATGTATTAAAAATAAAAACACTTCTATTATTCAGAAAACTTATAGAAAAACAATAACAAAATATCTCACTACTCAAATTGCACTTAATGAATAATAAAAATAGAAATATTTAAATTCGTAAATAAGTTTGACGTTTCATTTACGTTTCCCGCAAAAAAAATGTTATTAAATTCCAATTGGGTTCATATTACATTCAATTTTAATACAAAAATAAATAACACGTTACTACACCGCATTTCCACTCGCGCATAACCGTTGTTGCATTTCATTGTTCTCGATGCATTATGCACTTTTTCGGTCTATAAATAATTCATTTTTGTCAGATTCAAATGTCAAAAAAAATTATAAAATTTAACCGTTTCAACACGATACGTATAAACAATTAAAATAAAAATTATATAATTTTTAAGAAATAATTAAAATAAGAGACATTTTAAACTTCCCGCCAAAGACTCAATAGAACATGTAGATCACGTACATTACAGGTTTGATATTGTAAACATTTTTTTTTAATTTCCCATAACAAATTAGTAAACAAAATTAATAATTTAATTGGTATTATTAGTAAAAATACTTGTCGTAATAAAACATGTCTGTGAACAGTGCTCATAATTTATAAGATAGGGAGACGTCACAACACGCCGGCCGGCACAACTGCATCTTCAATAGTCGTTAAGCAAAAATAAGTTCTATTCCACTCTCACACTTCACAAAAACAATACATTAATTTTTTCAGAAATTCAAAAAAACTACTTTCCGATTTGCATATGCTTTTACGATGGATTTGCACTTAAATCACGAAAAAACACAAAAGAATTTACCTCTTAGTGACTAAAACGTATCCCTATAATGGAAAATGGCGGCACTACGTCACTCGTTGCTTATTCGGGGTTCACATGAAAACGCGCACGGACCGCGTAGTCTCGAACCCAACCGAGCGCGCACAATTACAAACACTAACTCACGCCGGGAATTCAAAATGAACAGAAAAAAAAACAAAGATGTATTTACGATTGGCTTGTTACTTTGCAAATTTATTCTTGTACACCAAAAATAGATAAAAAATACGATGGAACAAGAGGTGACGCGAGTAACGAAAATGAAACTATAAATAAACTCCCGGTATTCTATTTTAAAATTTAAAATGCCGTAGGAGATAACAATTGAATATAAAACGAAATCTAAAATAAATTGCAACACTCACTTTAATTATCAATCTATTGCGATTGGTATGAAAACACGATAAAACTAAATCATCCTTTTAACAATTACACTTAACAAAAAACATGATTTTATAAATTCACAGACACAACACAATCAATTAAAACAACAAAACATTAAACTATGCAATGATTGAACTACTTCATTTACTTAAAATCAACTAAAAACTTAAATAAAACACAACGGTCACACAGTAAAGTAAGTGTTTGGTGTAGTACCGACTCCCACGGCTTTAGATGAAATGCAACGGCCTCGCCGCGCAACGTACAGAATCCGTTGTTTTGCAAGTCGCGTCACTTGCACCGGGACAGCTTGAACTCAGTGCTCATGCGCAGCAAGCCTTTCGCGACTCTCACCCCTTTCCCTGCGCCTTTAACTTCAACCCCCCCCCCTCCTCCCATCCTTTTGCATTGTCGCCCCTTCATGCGTTGTCTAACCCTAACCGACCATTTACATTCGTCTCATCCATGCTGCTCCCGTTTGCATTTTTATCATTCAACTTTTCTACCCTAGCGACGACAATAAAAAAAAATCCGCAAAGCTAAAAATGCATTTTGCTAACGTTCACTCGCTCATTCAACAAGTAAAACGGAATTTACAGGCAATTCTCATTAGAAAATACGAATACCAATAAGATTCAAATTCGCAGACTAAGTTCCAATTACACTAGATAATTTTATTAAAACTGCATTGTTACAATGATTCGAAGTAAACATAATGCGCAGAAAAAGAAATAAATCATTTTATATTATTTGTTTTATTTTATTAATTATTATAATATTTTTCTGGTAAAATAAAATTCGTTATATTGCGAATATTAAATCTATTTTCATTATACATATATTGTGCAATGTGCTGAATAGCGTTCCCGCCAAAGTTGCAAACAGGTCTTGCAAGATCCATTCGGAGCACAAAAACAACAATTTTTCAAAAGGGGCGGAGGCGGTTAGAATCTTTAGAAACTGGTTTTAGGCGAGGCCGGCTATCTACACAACGTTAAACAGCGGAGACCAAAGAGAGCACACAGACGCACAGCTGCATGTTACACATTATAATTCGTCTCCCCTTGCCTCACGGCACTTGCCGAATATAATCGCGAGATGTTGGGGACAAAGCAAAGGCGTTGCACTGTGCACGGGAGAGATCGGCTACGTCCCCTCATCGTGCGCTTCTGTAACGGTCAAGATGCAAATGACCATTTGAAGAATTATGTGCTACGTGAAAAATTGAGTTTCATGTCATCAAACGGATATATAATAACGCGGCCGCCGAAAGCACACTGACATCTCCGATCCCTTTTTTTCTTTTTGTTTTGCACTAAGAAACGGGAAACTACATTCATCACACTTTTTCTTATTCTCATTTTTTAGAAAAAAATACCAATTTTCTCTTAGAAATATTTACCATTATGACTTAACACAATTAATATTTATATGACATTTATTTAACATGCGTTTTGTTAATTCAATAAACTTGATAGAAATTGTGAAATCAAAATAAAATGTTATTAATTTTTTTTTATATTATCTTGAAAATCATTTATAAATAATTAATATAACCAATAGTTAAAAAAAATCATTATTTAAAATTTAATTAGTCAATAACAGCTGTTAAAACAATAGAAAAAATACCAATTTACGAATACTTTCAGAAATAAAATATAATTTACATAAAGAAACTGTCTAGACAAATAATGTATCACAAAGTACTTTAACTATTAAACAAAGATTAGTGATGCACTTTATCGATTCTCGTTTGAATAATAGTATATCAGGCAATAGTAAATTTTTGGGAACTTAGCAGGTAGTAAACGAAATACGCGCGCCCAGCACTTACGCTTCGCCGCATAGCACACACCTGACTCACCACCACCCCCCCTCAACAACATATAAACACTTGTTGTATTCATGGTTCGTGTGCGTAAAGTTTGGGTGGGTCTGTCTAGTTTCCATTTGAACAACTAGTGCTCTATTATGTAAATAAACAAATTTAATATTTCGTTTTATATATATATATATAAAACTAAGTGCCTAAACATGGGTTTATCTATAACCCAAATAGTTCATATAACAATGTTTTCGTCATCAATATACTTAATATGTTTGTGGTTAATTGGAATGGGCGTTGTTACCAACGGACAGTACGAATGGCAAGTAAATGATCCATTCGATGAAGTCAAACAACAAATGGACAAGGTGCATAAATATAACTGTCCCATTCAACATCTCGGCGACTTATTTTTACCTGAGGATTCTGTATCGCATTTACCCGATATCAAAGATGTAAACATTAATCCAGTGTTTCCAAACAGAACAAATTTGTTACACCTCCACAACATGGCACTAAGTCGTTCGTTTTTCTGGAGTTATATTTTACAAAGTCGTTTTATTCGTCCAGCAATCAATGATACTTACGATCCAGGCATGATGTATTATTTTCTGTCAACTGTAGCTGATGTGTCATCAACGCCTTTTATCAACGCTTCATCTATTTATTTCTCACCAAATATGTCGTACACACCGTCTTATCGTGGCTTCTTTAACAAAACAATGCCGAGATTTGCTCCGAGAACATATCGCGCTGATGATTTTAACGATCCGATACATCTCGAAAGAATTTCAACGTTAAACACTTTTACGGTACAAGATTTAGGTGCGATACCCGAAAGCAGTTCGTCGTGGGACTACACGTCCGATTTTTATCGGATTAACGAGTGGTATAAAGCGTGGCTGCCCGATAATGTGGAAAATCGTCACGATACGAAAACGACTTATAATGTAGAGATAAGATATGCAAATAATACGAATGAAACTTATACATTCCATGGACCGCCTGGTGCTGATGAATATCCGGGTCCAGTGAAATGGACCCGTCCCTATTTCGATTGTGGTAGATCAAATCGATGGCTAGTTGCTGCTGTTGTACCTATCGCTGATATTTATCCACGACATACTAGTTTCAGACATATCGAATATCCAACGTAAGTTTTAGTAATAAAATTAAATATCGAATGAATTGATAGCTAAATCATAAAATTAAATATATTTAGGTACACCGCTGTTACAGTATTAGAACTGGATTTTGAAAGAATTGATATTAATCAATGTCCAAAGGGGGAAGGTAATATTGGGCCCAATCGTTTCGCAAATTCAGCAAGATGTAGAGAGGAAACTACAGAAGTACGTTATTATTTTAATTTAATTGCAAATTAATATTAAGTACTTAATTTCTCAAAAAAGATGAAAATTTTTTTAATAATTTAACTAGTAATTATACTTAATTATAAATATAGATTTTAAAATATTACTAGGTAAGTAATTCGATTTCAATTATTTATTTTAATTTTAAAAGAATTAACGTTCAATATAAAAAATTAATGGCAGGTTAAATAAATTTTCAATAAAAAAGTTGAAATTACCTGTTTCTTTCTTTTTTTTTTGAATAAATCAGTGCGAACCATTGGATGGCTGGGGTTTTCGAAGAGGTGGTTATCAATGTCGATGCAAACCAGGTTATAGATTACCCTTTACTGTTCGAAGGCCGTATTTAGGTGAAATAATTGAACGGGCAACTGCCGAACAATACTACAATGGATATAGTTGCAGTAAAATAGGTTGTAAGTTGAAAAATAGTTTGAAATTATTCGTAAAATTCCGAAATTTCAAGGGCAAATTAATATTCACATTTTTCTTCTATTCTTTAAGGGGTGCAAAAAATACCAGTACAATGGGATAGAGCCCCTTCGTATATTCGAGAATTGTATCTAGAAAAATATCCCGAATTTCGCACAAATGTTACTGGAAAAGATTCACTACATAGAAAAGAAATGAATATCTATAGTGTACTCAATTTTATTTTAGGAATGAATAAAGATACCTGCAAAAGGTAAATATTTTTAATATTAATTTATTATTATTATTTAATTATAACAAAATTTTAATTTTAGAATTGATCCAGCTGATTTAAAATTAACTGGAGATTTTAGTTTTGGTGCTGAAGAACAGTTTACTAATGAAGCAAAAATGGCTGTGAGACTTGCCAATTTCATCAGTGCCTTTTTACAAGTAATGAGATTTATTTATCCAAATCTAGTCCGTATTTATTATTATTTATTTCTCTCTCTCTCTCTCTCTCTAGATTTCAGATCCAAAAGAAGTTTATTCAGGAAAACGTGTAGCCGATAAGCCTTTAACTGAAGATCAAATGATTGGCGAAACATTAGCGTTAGTTTTAGGAAATAGCAAAATTTGGTCGGCAGCAACCTATTGGCAGCGTAACAAATTCACAAATAGAACACTATTTGCACCGTACGCATATAAAACCGAATTAAATACTCGAAAATTCAAAGTAGAAGATCTTGCTAGACTAAACAAATCAGGTAAATAGTTTTTTTAATAATTCGTTATTAACAAAAAAAAGAAAAAAAATCTATTTGTAATTATTTTTAGATGAAATCTACACGAAGAAAGAATATTTTAAATTCTTAGAACAAAGATGGCAAGCAAATTTTGATAGTTTAGAAAAATACTATCTAAAGATAAAGATTCGTTTTAACGAAACGGGCGAGTATATGAAAAAATATGAACATTATCCGACCTTTTATCGGGCAGCTAAATTAACCGACGGATATTGGACGCAGCCTTATTTCGATTGTAATGGCAAAGTACCAATGTGGCTTATAACGTACGCGGTACCGTTTTTCGGTTGGGATAGTCTAAAAGCAAAACTCGAATTCAAGTAAGTAGTTTTGAAAAAAAGTTTGTGCAAGAAAATTTTTCTTCGAAATTTTTTCGAGAGAAATTCTAGCGAAGAAAAATCTTAAGAATACATGTTAGTACGGGGTTCTCAATTTTTCTGTTTTACTTTTATTTTACATTATATAGGGGTCTGGTAGCCGTGACAATGGATATGCTAAAACTGGATATAAACCAGTGTCCGGACAAGTATTACGTACCCAACGCCTTTAAAGATACGCACAAGTGTGACAAAAGAAGCTCATATGTACGTATATATTATGTAGATATACTATAACATAAGCATATATGGAGTATGATTGTTTTAAATGGTTGCAGAATATGGGAAACTTTTTCTTAAAATTCTCCTTAATCCAATACAACATTGCATCTCATTTTTCCACTTTCTTTTTCTACCGCTATTATTTTTTCACTTTCAAACTTGTTTACTTGAATAAAATTTTCTTAAAAGTTTTATAAAATCATCTAAATTTCACAATTTTCTTATATAATATATACATGCTTCGGGCGATATTTATAATCGAAACTTAAATCTATAAAAAGTTATGAATTTATCAATTTAAGAAATTAGCAAAACTTAACAAAGTTGTTACATAAACTATGTTTAATTTCAGTTCTTTTTTATGACTTATAACTGATCATAGAACCAACACTTTAAAATTATTTCAATTGAAATATATTCATAGTTGACTAGGTAAATAAACTACAAAAAAATAAGTAATGTTTTTTTGAAAATATTATTGATCAAACTATTCACCTTTAAAGTCGTAAGTCGTCACTCTTATAAAAAGAGAGATAAGGTTACAAAATACGTACTTACAATAGAGACAGATCTACAGTGTGGACAGGGCATAACTGTTAGAATATTATAATCTTTAGAAAACGTTAGGGGTTATTTTAAGAAAAATTTAAAACCAAATCTAAATTTTAAAAATCATGCATGTAATACCAGTAAGAAACCCTTCAGAACTCATTTTATTAAATTAAATAGCTTTAAGTTAAAGTAATATTTTAAAATACAATATTTGGATATTACACAAAATTAAAATTAGAACTAGACGTTTTAATTTTAGAGCTAGACAATAAAATAACCCTTGGAAAACGTAATGAGAATTCAAAAAATATAAACAATTATGATTTTTACTACTTGAAAGCAGGATTTTGAAGCTAGATCTCGGAGTAGTGAAGTAGCACGATTTTGCTCGGAGCAGGAGCGGAGTCGGAGTTGTTCAAATACTAACTAGTCCACTGCTCTATTTTTAGCAAAATATTTCATTGGGAAAATCGATTTTTTCCATATACTTTTTAAAAATTAAGGTCCGTATTCCCACCTCTTATGTTTAGGAAAAAAATGCTTTCATTTTTTGCTTTAAAATAAATTTTTACTTCTACCATTTATCAATTATGAATAGTATTTCTATTTTTTATATCTAATATTATAAAATTCAAATTGCTTAATAAGTAATTTTAAGTAAACGTCAAAAGTACTTTTGACAAAAAGCACTTTTTAAAGTGAGATGAGAATACGGGCCTAGATATTTATTGACATATATTATTTTATTTATTTAAAAAAAAAAAAAGATTTTTTACAATTTAAACCGGAGCCGGGGGGGTCTTTATCGGTTGTATGAATATCGGAGCGAATCAGTTACAAATGTAGACTGCTGCAAAACCTTGCTTGAAAGTATTAAAGTAAAATAATTATTAATAGTGAATATTTTGTCTTAATTGAATTACATGGTATATATATTGTATCATTTTGTTTAAATAATAAAAATTTATGTTATTATTCTAAATTTAAATTACATTTTAATGTATATTCTGAAAATATACAAATTTGAAACAAGATTTAAGATATAACTGTGCAACGTAAAAACTAATTATACATTTGCTTATTTTGTCGAAATGGCCGTTTCATAAATATATAACACCTTACTTTTAATATATATTTAATAATTTTAATTCGAAATAACACAAAATACACAATGTCTTACAAACATAACATAACCGTAATCGTAATGAATATATCGTGTTCGAGTTGCCAACTTGTCGGTCCTGGCACGAAATTTTAAATTAAAAATAAAAATGCTTACAATTTTACGTTTTAGTTCACTCAGAAAATCTCAAATCAGTGGCCGGATTCCACAGCATCTTCAAAATGATGTTCATTCGAAAATGACGTTATTTATGGCTGTGCATCCAATCGCATCACACGTAATTGTTATAAATGATATCATTTTCGAACAAACATCATTTCGAAGATGTTGTGGAATCCGGTCACAGATTATTTATTTAAAATCATTAAAAACAAGTGTATACGTAGAACTTATAATATTAGACATAAGTTTGAACTATGAATATCGCCTCATTGTTACTGAAACTATACAATAATTTTAATTTTATTTTTTCTTGTATACATATTGGTTGTGGCTCACCCTATCGGTATATAACATGATTAATTTTTATCATATTAATAATTGTTGCCATCAAAATTAATTTCGAATCGTTATAAAAATTTCCTTTTTATTCTATAATTATTCATCATTTATAATGTGTTTTATATTCGTTGTTTGTTTTTTTATTTTACAAAAAAAAAAAATTTCAGTGTGTTCCGATATTGGGTCGCGGTTACGATGCCGGTGGCTACAAGTGTGAATGTATCCAAGGTTTTGAATACCCATTCGAAGATCCAATCACATACTACGATGGTCAGTTAGTAGAAGCCGAGTTTATTAATTTGGTAGCTGATAAAGAAACACGTTACGATATGTTTAAGTGTCGTTTAGCTGGTGCTGCAAGTATCGAAGCTAGTATTATATTCTTAACTGCAATGCTTATTGTTTCAATGTGTTTGTTTAGACAACGGTAGAATTTAGCATTCCATCCAATATTATTTAATTTAAGAAAAACGTGCAATTACGACACGCGATATTATTTTTGAAATCTACTTTGTTATTTGTAAATACACTGGTTAATTATCGTCGTTTTTCGTTTTTATTATTGCATAATTTAATTCTGTAACGTACAATGTAAACGTGGAACCAATGTAAACTTAGTAATAAATATCAAAATTAATCGCTTTTAGCGGTTTTCGAGATGCCTTAAAATAAAATAATAACATAGTAGTGACCAAAGAGTGATTAACAAATAAAATAAAACAGCACAAAAAAAAAGTGACAAATGTGATGAATAAAAATATGATCGTTTTATATAGATTTCTTTAAAAATATACCTCGTAAATTTTTACATCAGCTGTACCGGCTACTATGCAATGCAAGTGCGGGTATTCCGGCTATTCTCTCGTATATAAAGGGGTAGAAATTAGACAAAAAATATCAGTTGCTAGAGCAGTTCAGCTGAACAGTGTATATGTATGACAAGTCGTGTACCTGTGCAGACACAAAAACCTGTTTTTTTTTATACATATAATAGAGAATTGCACGAATCTGCCTTTATAGATATTAAGAGAATCTCTACGAAACTGTATTTTACATGTATAATCGTACTTTTATATAAACTAATGTGTCCGTCCATACCTGATCTTAATTAATGTTACTTCAGTATATAGTTTTTATAAATGTTTTTTGAAAATATCAATTTTTTTTGAAATATTGATTTTCATCATTAATTTTTATACATTTTATATTATTATAGTATAATAAAACATTTTTCATTCTTTGTATGCTTTGTTATTTTTGAGAATTTGATTTGTACTTACCAAAAATGACCATATTCACTGTTTTTTGCAGTTAATGAACGCCCAAACAACACAATTATTTCGATTTTACAACATAAAATGGTTATTTTTTGGAATTTAATGATTATCGCGTTTAAACGAAAGCAGACAATTATGATTGTTGTTTATATGGTTGCCATATCAATAACAAATGAATTAATTGAAAATATTTCACAATTGATTCTATAATTTTATTTTTAAATCAACTATGGATGTTTTTTATTAATCCGTTTCAATAAATCCGATCCTATACCAAATTATCCAAATAATACCATATAATAATTAACGTCGTAGTTAATGCAACGTAAACTAATATAAATATTATTACGTAGCAAATTAATAAATATCTTATCCAACGATACATTGACACATGTTAAAATAATACACAATTTATGAAAAATATAAGTTTTTATTGTCAACAACATTTAATAAATAGTATTTAAAAACAATTACAATTCGAAATTTTGTATATAAAACACGTAAATAGGCGCTTGCGATATGTTTGTTCCATTTAAAATATTTCCAAAATTTTCTTTAAATTTATCGAAAAAATTTCCTAGAATATATATACTAATAAATTCAGTTCGTCGATCCCATTATGAAGGTTGCTGACTTAAATAGTTATAGTTAATAAATCTACTCAGTTGTACAAGTTGTGCGCCTTCGTTTGTGAAATGACAGGCAAACAGCAACATGTTCGAGGGCTGAACAACCCATGCAAAACGCATGAACATAGCGGAATATAGACACAACGCTAAAAGAAAAAATTTTAGATAAATATTATGTCACATTTTATCTAGCATAATCTGTTTTTATGCATTGCAATATAAACAAATTATAAAATCCATAATAAGTCAAGGTCATACACAGGCATCACTTACAATGTCATAAATATTTAAATATGTTAATAAAACTGTATTTCACCTACCAAAAGTCATTTTACCACTAATAATTTTTGGATCTTTGTTTATGTCAGCTAGTGCTGCAATAGGTATTCCCCAATTAGCTACGGGACCCCAGAAATGGGTACTGTAAAGAATAAAAAAAAAACGATTTTTATAATTTTACTGTCATTTAATTTAAAAAAAAAAAAACATACCTGCATAAATATTGTCGAAATTCTTTACTTTTAAGCTGGGTAAATAATTTTTGAACCGCTCCTTTACTCATTTTAAATCAAAACGTAAAATTTGCGTGTGCGTGAATCCTAAATTGATAGAAGTATCACAATAATTTCATATGTTTGCAAGTCAAAATTACGTATAAGCTCCCCCCTACGCACACCATGGAAATATGATTGTCCCCCCAGACCTTTTATCTCCCACCATTTATTTGTTATTTAACACACAAATAATTTAAATCTAAATTTAAATACAGTTTAATAAAACGAATTTATTGCAATTATTTAATTGTCGAGAAAGCAATTATTTGACAGTGTGAGCTTCGTTTGACAATTTTTCAAAATTTGACGTTTCGATATATCATTTCATCGTTGGCAACACTGATTTTTTAAATGTTTGCGATTTGTGATGTTGCATCACTGAACTTTGCATACAGAAGATTTTTCTAACATCAAAGCGTAAATTTTATTGTATTATTATTGTAAAAATTGCTTATGTTTTTTGGAAACTAGTTTAAGAATGACTTCTTTGGACGAACGGGCTGTTTTTGCCAAACTAGAGGCTTTAAAAGAAATCAGGTATACAATCGCAGCATAAAAGAAATGTAAATATGTTTTATTATACTAATAATCAATAATATTCAACATATTTTTAAGAGCGAAAACATTGAATCTTGAGAAATTAAAATCGCGGATTGTGAAAGAGATAGAAACAACGGATCAAGAAGAAAAATGTTTACAAGAATACAAGCAAGAAATGGATTTATTACTTCAAGAAAAAATGTCACATGTAGAAGAATTAAGACAGATTCATGCCGATATAAACGCAGTATGTTGTATTGTAATCCATTGGTTTGTTTATAATATTTAAGACAATTCATTAATTTAGATGGAAAATGTAATTAAAAACGCCGAAGAAAGTCGGGTACGAGCTTTAAACACAGCAACAAGAGTTCACGAAGAATATCGACCTTTAAAGGCCGAAGTAGATAGATTACGGAGAGAATGTTTAGGGCTGGAACGACTTCCAGAGTTGCACGAAGAAGAAGGAACTACAATTACACCCGAGTATACACACACTGTATTATTGATTTATGATAAAAATTATAAATAACCGAATTATATTTCAGTCGGTTTGCAACACATTTCTATCCGTCATCGAAAATGCATGCGCAACAATTTATAACGAAAACATCGGAATGGACACGTCCGCTTACCTCGACCGATGGGCCACTGGGATCACTAGCACCGCCACTGCCACCCACGTTCCTTCCACCGCCGTCGCCCTTACGATTAGTTGCTAATAAGCCAGATGCAGGACGTTCCAGTACTTCGATCAATTTGAACTCACAACCGGGACCACCTACTCCTACCTTCAGGTCGGACTTTGTCAGTCTGAGGTTCGATTTGTTCGTTTTTCGTTTATTATTTCGCAAACTTAAATAGCCTTATTTTATTCCTTCAGTTGCTCTTAATTTTTAGTTCTGATTTCCTGAAATATTAGTGCTTGATTTAATATTATAATTTACGCTTCCTTAAATACGGGCTGGTACTACAAACTCAGTTTTTGATGTTATCTTAAAACAATTATTAATTAAAACTAAGCTTGTGATATCAGCCAATATTTTTATTTAAAATAGAATACATATCATTTTAGTTTTGTTAACTTTTTTCGTTTCATATTTCTACTAATATTTAAAAATATAACTTGAATAAAAGTATTAGAAATATCTACTGCAATTAATATAATACTATACAACTTTGTTTTATGAAACTTTGTTCTATGAAAAACAAAGATTTTTTTAATTTTTCTATTACAAATATATTACTGTAAAATTTGTAAATTTTCAATAGATATTCGAATTAATTGGAAATAATTTTTTTATAAAGCATTTTCAAAAATCTCATGATTTCATTTTATTTTTAGATAAATATATATTTAAATATTCATATTCTTTATATAGACAATTAAACTTTTAGAAGAATAATTTATTGTTATTTATATCCGAAATAATGTGGGATAATATGTAAATTTAAAAATTGTAATTTACAGACAACAACCGCCACCAATGAAATCATGTCTCAGTTGTCATCAGCAAATTCATCGAAATGCGCCAATTTGTCCATTATGTAAAGCAAAATCGAGGTCACGTAATCCGAAGAAGCCTAAAAAGAAAGACCATTGATAAAATCGAATTATTTATTATAAAATAATGACGACTAACTAATATAGTACTTATTATTAAGTAAAACATTATATACACTATTAGAATTCTTAAGTAATTTATATATTCGTACGATTTTTTTGTATTTTTTATTTTTTTAACTTTACAGTGAAGTATTTTTTAATCAACTTGTTTATATGTTTATTGTGTAAGAATAATATATATTTTCGATTCGATTTTGATTCTATTAAAATATAATCGTGCCAAATGATTTGTTGTAAAATGATTGTAATTCCTATTTATGTAATGGCAAATAAAATATCTTATATACCGAAAATGTTTGTGTTTAATTTGTCCTCCAATTTATTTTTTTGCATATGTAAATGTCAAAAGTACGTTAAGCATGTTGATCAGAAGGTCAATTTCTAACCTATAAATTTAATTTTGACATAGTTAAGTTTCTTTTAGTTTTTATTGGTCGTTTTTAATTTGCGTTAAGTTATCAATGAAAAGATATTAGTTAAAATTCTTTTGTCAGTTACTGTGCCATAATTATTTATAAACATGATTTTCCACAAAAAATTATTAGGTATGAATGTATGAATTAATAATATTATTACAAAATGTTTACATATTATATTGTAGTATTATGTCGTCCAAGTTTAAGTCAAATTATAAAAATGAAATCTACGATGCCAGAATCATGTTTGAAAAATATAAAAGCTGGACAACCTACTGCCGAAACTCATCCTCATTTACTGAAACCGGGCGAAATTCTTCCAGGAATAAAAATATCCGAGTTTCAAGACAGAAGACAAAATTTAGTCAAAGAAATTATTGAAGCTAGCAAAACTTCCAAGGCTACGAATCATTTAGTAAAACATCTTATATTAGGAAATCAATTTATAAATATTAAAATTTAAAATAATTACAGATAATTATTCCATCGGCTACCAAAAAATATATGTCTGATAAAATTCCATATGTCTTCCGTCAGAATTCAGATTATTTATATTTAAGTGGTTGTCTTGAACCGGATAGTTGTTTAGTAATTAATACGAAAAAGAATTCTACTGATCATTGCTCAACATTATTTGTTCGAAATCCGGACAGTCATTCGGAGTTATGGGATGGACCCAGAACGTCTGTCGATGCTGCTCCATTACTTTTTGGTGTTGATCAATCACTTCCTATGTCTGATTTGATATCATTTTTAAGTTCATATATAAGTTCAGTCAAACATGGTACTGCTTTATGGTAAATTTTGTCGTAATTAAATTAAACAAATTGTAAATAGTTTTTAATCCGGCAAATAGGTATGATATAGGAGAAATAGTTCAATCCGAAGTAGATAAATCCGTGCGAGAACTATTATTTCAGAAGACAAAATTGCAATTTGATTCGCCAAAATATTGGATTCATAAATTGCGATTAATAAAATCTCCGGCTGAAATTAATTTGATGAGAAGAACTAGTCAGATTGCTTCGGAAGCTATTAATACGGCAATGGCTATTTCTAAACCTAGTAATAATAATTTTTGACAAATGAAAAAAACCGTCTTTATTATAAATTTTTTTTTTTAGATATAACGGAACACCAACTTTTTGCTACAGTCGATTATGAATGCAGAATGAAAGGAGCAGAATATCTTGCTTATCCACCTGTAGTTGCTGGTGGAGAACGAGCAACAATTATTCATTATATAAATAATAACCAGCAAATTATGAACGGTGAAATGCTACTAATGGATGCTGGTAAGAATTTGCATTAAAGTTAATTAAATTAATGAAGTTATGTTTAAAAAGATATTTAATTAGGTTGTGAATATCATAGTTATACTAGTGATATAACTCGGACATGGCCTATAAATGGAAAATTTACACCAGAACAAAAACTTTTATACGAAATTGTTCAAAGCGTTCAAGCCGATTTAATAAATATATTATACAATTTTCCAACTTTAGATCATTTATTTGATTCAATGTGCGTGATTTTGGGTAAAAGAATGCAACAGGCTGGTTTGATTCCACATTCAATCGGTTCGGAAGCTTTATTTAAAGTTAGTTAACGATATCATTATTTTAAAAGTAAGATAAAATAATTTTTTATTAATTCTTAGACTGCTTATGAATTTTGTCCACATCATGTTTCGCATTATCTTGGAATGGATGTTCATGATACATCACTTATTAAAAGAAATATATCGTTGCAACCCGGTATGATCATAACAATCGAACCAGGTATGATTTTGATATTCTTTTCAGCAATAATAACATTAATGATGAGTATTTTGTTTAGGTATTTATATAAGTGATCGTCATAATGTACCACCACAATTTAAGGGACTAGGAATAAGGATTGAAGATGATGTATTAATAACAGAAAATGGCCCAGAAATACTAACAGCAAAATGTTTGAAAAATGTCTCAGATATTGAAAATCAAATAGGTGCAAGTCGGTAACACATATTTTCAGATCTCGCTGATATTTTATTTTTCTACATATGTATATTTAACATTAAGAACTATATTATATGTACAGTTGTATAACAATAAAAAATAATTTTTGAATCTAATATTCGATTTCTCTATCCCAATTGTACTTTTAATTTTACTCTAATTTATTAAATTAAGGTCTTTATAAAAAAATGTAAGGAGATTCTAACTCTAAATTCTGTCAAAATACAATAATAAAAATTAAAATCTATTTAGGTTAGGAATGTCTTAAAATAAACAATTTTTTATAAAGTATAATAAGATAGAAAATAGAGATTAATAATATAACAATTATGTAAACATTAATTTAAATTAAATTAAATTTATAAAAAATTTAAGGAGATATTAACTCTAAATTCTGTCAAAATACAATAATAAAAATTAAAATATATTTAGGAATGTCTTAAAATAAACAATCTTTTATAAAGTATAAAAAAATAGAAAATAGAGATTAACATAACAATTATGTAAACATTAATTTAAAATCGGATATAAAATCACCACTCTAATTCCTCAGGAATACCACCAGGATATTCTCCTGTAAGACAAGCAGTACAATGTCCTATGTGTCCAGAATTTTTTACTTTTATGTCCCATCTAACAGCCTTAATTAAACCTCCAACACTTAAATATTCCAAACTGTCCGCTCCTGTAATTCGAGTTTTTATTTTCACATAACAATTTTGTACATAATAATAGGTAAATAAATGAATGACCTTTCAAGAAAAAATAATTCGAATATCGATTTTTATTTATCGGTCATAACAGGATATTTGGAGACGATAACATTATTAAAAAAAAAGATGAATATTTTATGAAAAAATAAACAAAGAAACCAAAAAATTGAAGGGAAATAGAAAGGATAGAACAATTTTAAAAATTCAATCAAAATGAACAAATTACTTACCAACATGTTTGGCTAATTGTTTCGAATTCAATTTGTTGGCTATTAATTCTTCTCTAGTTGGAATATTAATACCCATATAACAAGGATATAATAAGGGTGGACTTGCCACTCTAATGTGTACTTCTTTTGCACCCGCATCCCTTAACAATTTAATAATTGGTCCAATTGTATTACCACGAACTATCGAGTCATCGATTAATACGATTCTCTTCCCCTTAACATTACCAGATAATGCACCTAAAAAATAAATAAAAATAAATTACTAAATAAATAAGATTGTAATTGATATTTAAAACGTACCAAATTTCTTGGCAACACCAAGCTGTCTTAATCTTGTACTTGGCTGGATAAAAGTTCTACCGACATATCGATTTTTGCATAAAACTTCAGCGAAATGAATTTTTGACTGTAACAAACAGCAAATTACAATCTGGAAATCCACTTATTAGTACGGGAAAAAAATACCTGTCGCGAGAAGCCATGAGCAGCTGCTGTTCCCGATTCGGGAACCGAACTAACAATATCAGCCTCTACAGGTGCTTCAATCGCTAATTGTCGTCCGCATTGCATTCGAACACTGTATACCATTTGACCCTCAAATATACTATCAGCCCTAGCAAAATAAACATATTCAAAAATGCAGAAAGCTTGCGCTTTATTCTCGGGTCGTTCCACAATATCTATCGTTCGAATTCCATGCCTAGTCATTTCGATAATTTCTCCCGGAAATACTTCGCGAACATATTGTGCTCCAATGGATAAAAAGCCGCATGATTCTGATGACACAACCCAACCGTCAGCTTTTCTGCTTTCATCGCATTCATCATCCAAACCTAAAAAAATTCTTTCTTTAAATAACTGAATAATACAACATATAAAATCTTACTTATATTATAATTGATATTTAATAAATAAATAATAATAATACTGAAAACCAACATCATATTTAATTACCAGATTGTAAAATACGTTTAAACTAACGAAATATTTTTCTATAACGACCAGAAATTATAGTCATTCAGTAAAGAATATTTTGTCAATACACTGTGGTCGTCCAACGTATTAAATCATCTACAATTAAAAAAAAAAAATAAGATGTAAGATCAAAGAAAAAACACGACGGATGTTTTCTCCCGTAAAAATAGTTGAAAAACACGTTGAGACGATTTGTTTGCCTACCCATCAGACGCAAGAGAAATTAAAATTTTCTGATATAACGAGGTGACAGCGACCACAAATGTATTGATAAAAAGTGTTTCTTATTACATGCCCTATAAATCCGGAAAATATCTGCACTTATTTATAAATAAATTGAAAATCGGTGTAGCAAAGAAAACTTACGTTCATTTAGTGGTAAAATTTTTCCCAAGCAAAGTGGCCTATTACCATAAGGATCTCTAACCGCATAAATTCGATCTCTCATCATAATTACCAATGAATAACTTAAAGGAGCCAAATGCATTAAATGTTTAATACGAGCCGGCCAGTCTGGTTTACCATTCACTTCACCTTCTGGTGGATTTAAGCATAAAGCCTGTGTGATTAATTCACTGTCCGAATGTGTAGATAAACCTATACCACGTCCTAATACCTAAAACATTATCAAAAAAATATTAGTATTTAATCAAATAAATACTGACAATTATAATTTACCATTTTTCTCAAACTTTCACAATTAACTAATTCACCATTATGGGCAACTGCCAAGGCTCCGTGAGCAGTATGTACCACAAATGGTTGACAATTTACTTCTTCGGAAGCAGCACTTGTTGAATATCTTGTATGACCGATTCCAAGACTACCTCTTAATTTACGCATAGCTTCATCGTTAAAGATATTGTTGATCATGCCCATACCTTTATGGCAGTGAAAAGATTTTGAGCATTTTCCTTCACTTGTAACAATACCAGCGGATTCTTGACCCCTAAATAAAAAATTTAAAAATTTTAGGAAACATTTTTACACATACATTATTAAATAATTGATCAGTAGAAATAATTTGTAATAAAATAAATCATGATACAATACTAGAATTAGATAATTGGGAATTTACGCACGAGGCATCATAAAAACAAATACAAATATGATTAATTTAATATTAGTTTTTGATATTTTCAAGGTTGTCTATACAAAACTTTCGTCTAATTTTAATTGAACCTTGGAATAAAATTTGATTCAAGAAATATAATAAAAATTTTAAAATGTTATACTTTACCATAACGACTTAAAATAAATTATAAATATATCTAATTTTATAAAATGGTGTGAAAGTTCATAATTTCATGATATTGACTTATTTTTTAAAATAATTTTCTGAGAATATAAAACATTATTTTTCAATTATATCTGGAGGAGCAATTTTATAATGTTGTTTACATTTCAAAAATATAAATTAAAAATAATTATTAAGACCAATTATAAAATTATATGAAACAAGTTTGATAAAATATTCTGCATATTTCTAAGTCTAATTATTAGAACAAGTTTAATATAATAAGTATGTGTATTATATTTCATTTATAAAGTATTATTCTCGTATTACAAATTTTAAACAAAAACTAATTTCCACAATTTTCAAATTTCACTAAGGCATTTTAAATTTTGATTGGATCATCAAAATATACCTGTATTAAATTACAGGAAATCATTTTTACAAAACTTGCAATAATTATGACACGAAACAAATTATTATTGCCGCTTTTTGCCTCAATAAACAAGTAAAATATTTTTCTAGATTATTTTTAACTACAAATAAAATATTTATTGTATATAATATGATAGGTCAAAATGTTACAAAGTGATTGTTGATGTACATATTTTGTAAATAAAATATGTTTTCTGTTTATTATAATTTATTTTAAAAATAATGATCATTCATCAACACCAAAATATAAAAACTGTATAACAACAATTTCGAAATTATTATTTATTTCTTATCGAAATAAACTGGAATAATATTTAAGAAATATTGCAATTTGTATTATTGTAACAAAATATAACATTTAAATGATATAAATTTAAGAAAATAAAATTATGCTGTCTTGTCGGTTTTTTGTATAAATATTTTATTTATTATCATTTTTATTTATTTACAACAAAATGATTTAAAATTTATTAAGAAAAAAACAATTCATTTGCTTTAACTTTAACGCAAAGTTTTAAGCAAAAAATTAAAAGTAAAATTGATAATTTTTAGTTTATTATAAGATTAATAATAGTTTTTTAAAATGTAGAAAATAATTTTAAATAACGAATTACATTAGTAACCAAGCAATTTAAGAATGATAACTTCTAGTAAATTACGTAAGATAATATTTCTTAGAAATAGTAAAATAAAATTATTCATATAAAAAGAATAATAATTTTAGATTTTCATAAAATTTAATGAAGTGAAATTTTCAACTATTTCTAGTGGCAATATAATTTCTAAATTTTTAAAACTACACAAGAAAATTACGAATACAAAAAAGTTAATGTTATTTAAATGGTATAATTTATCAAAGAAAATATTTTTAAATAATAAAATTTATTAAATTTTCTGTTTAGATAAAATATTAATTTATCATAAATAACAAAAAAAAACTGTATTTTAATTAAATAAAATTAAAAGTATTAGATAAGAATTTTTAAATTAAAACAAAAATACATAATTAAATTTAAAATATGGATGATACAAAATATTAATATATAACAAAAAAAAAAAGAAATAAAAAATTACCATAATTTTAATGAAAAATTTTTCCAATTAAAAAAAAACTATAGTAATATCGATACAACTAAATCATTTGATACGAGACAGAAGAAATGAATAAATCAATCAATTTTTTGTTTCACAGTCTAAAAGGTAACTGGATTACCTGTGTTGAAGAGCAACTAATCCGAGACAGATAATTTGCGAGATATCTAGCTGGGTCGGCCAATCACCCGTTCCGATAGCACCAAAAACGCCGCATTCGTGTGTTAGCCCCGATTGAACGGCACCTCGACCATATCGTTTCGAATTTGGCGGAATATCAATCTGTTTTTCTGGTTGAATACCAATGATGTGATCACTCGACTCTGACATATTTCAATCTGTTAATATTAGAACAATAAATGCATTTTATTTGTGGAGTCTGTTTATTTATATTAGGAAATATTTGCTGGAAATTTATTATCATAGATCAGTTATATGATGCAATTCTTCAGGAATATTCTGTTTGAATAAATTACTTGACGTATTTATAGTTCATGATTGATAACCTCTTACCCTAAAAAAAAAGATTTCAAGGTCCGAACGAAATAATTTAACGATTAATTACTTAATTATTGTTATCTTATGATACATCTGAATAAATTTTGTAAATAATAAATTATGAGAACACCTTTATTTTATTTTTTTTGTTGAATTTTCTCAATTTACTTTCAAATACTGTTTTATATTTAAAATATTCTATATAATAATTTTAATAAATTAAAATATTATACAATGTACAACATTTCAGATTACAAGTAAAATTATTTTAAATAGACCTCTGTGCAATTTCTTTGTAAATAGTTACAGGTGGTTGTTTTGAAAGAGTACATACTTGTAAAATGACAGAATATTAAAAAATTAAAATTTTATTACATTTATTAGAAAATAATAACAAAATAATATAAACAAAATCTTTTAAATGCATAATAATATAGCGTGCTTCATATATCTGATCTAACCTTATAACAAATGAATAAAATTCGATGAAATCTATAGAACTTTTTGTTATAAAATAGTTATGTAAGAGAATGAATAATAAAGAAGCGCTTACCGGATTGTCAAAATCACAATAACCACTTGTAACATACACTAACTAATTTTCAATTCTGTATTCAGATTTACGTCTGGCGCAAATTTCCATGTGCTCAAAAAGAACTCCCCACCATACTGAACATGTGGACGGTTTGACTGATTAAAAGTGGGGAAATATAGCTAGTAAAAAAATAAATAAGGGAGTTTGTGTTGCTAAACGCGAGTGATAAAAATTGTTATCTATTGCTTAAGAAAAAAACACGCTATTTTCTTTAATTATCTTTATTTTCGACTACGAAACTTTAATGAAATTGTAAACAACTTTTAATTTCTCAAGCATGCGTACTAAGTTGCCCAATGACGCTTGACAACGAAATAGGAGGCGGAGAGGTAACTAATAAATACTGACCAAACATTTTGTCGGCCTTTGCGTAGTAAATTCCGAAGAAGCGTGGTTGTTCTAGGCATATTTCGATTTTATAATACACCATGGCCAAAGTATCCGAGGGTAAGTACATTTATTCATAATCATTTAATAAATAAGTTACCTTTTCTACTTTTTCCACCATACACAAAATTATACAAAACTAGTTATCAAATTTTTTTATCTCATATTACAAATTAAATATTAGAAATTATATTTGACTAAAAAATATATATTGTTTAATTCATTATATTACACTTATTTTAAGTAAATGAATTCAACCTTATCAACCTAGAATATTGGATAATAAATTTCTATTGAATATTTTAAACTTTTGACCTATTCAAAATTAATATTACAAACTAATTTTTAAATGAAATATAGTTATTTTAACAGTTATTTATTGAATCTGGAAGAATTATTTTTTGTAAACAATCACCTGTTGCGTATTTCAAAACGCGGTAAATTCGAAAATTTTAATCTAGAAATGTTTTTTAGTAACAAAATTGCTGAATGATATAATATTTAATTCTAGTTGCCGGTTTCAAATTGGGAAAGTTAATTATCGAAGGAAAAACTAAACAGGTCTACGAATTGCCTTCAGAACCAAATCATGCACTCTTGCTTAACAAAGATCGTATCACCGCTGGAGACGGTGTCAAAGCACATGATCTGGTTGGAAAAGCTGCCATTTCCAATAAGACTAATGCAAAAGTTTTCGAAATCTTAAATGCCGTTGGTGTTCAAACCGCATTTGTTAAAAAAGTCAGCGACACCGCTTTCATCTCTAAGAAATGCGACATGATTCCCATTGAATGGGTTACTAGACGTTTAGCTACCGGTTCCTTCTTGAAACGAAATCCAGGTGTACCAGAAGGCTACAGATTCTATCCTCCCAAGTTTGAAACTTTCTACAAGGATGATGCAAACCATGACCCCCAATGGTCTGAGGAACAAATTGTATCAGCCAAGTTCAAAGTGAATAACCTTGTTATCGGTCAGTATATAATTATCTCACATTTTTTTATTGAGCAAGTCTTTTTTGTATGCGGCCCGATGTTTTATTATTTTTACTAGAGCAGTTGTTTTTGTTTGCTTCAGATAATCATTATAAATGCAATATAATTGGCCTTTGACACCTTATTATTAATATTCTGTTTTTATTTTTCTGAATTTGTTTGAAATTTTTATTGCAACGCAACAGTTATCTTATTACTAACTTGTTCTTTTTTCTTAGAAAATATCTCGTACGTTTACAAGGATGATAAAAATTTGTTATTATTGCATGTTATCTAATAAAATAAAATAATGTATTTGGTACTACAGCTGACTATTATATTAGGAAATCCTATTGTTTGAAAAATAATAATTACGAAATTTAATTTACGTCATCAAAACAATATGTCAGTATTACATCATGTGAATGATAAAAATATATTCAATATTAAACATTTTATTTTAGTTATACGATAAACAATGATTTTTTATTTTCTTATATTTACTTATAAAACAATTAGGTATATAAAAGATATTTCACAATAATTTAACACTGCATCTCTTTTTAAATATATTTTTAATGAATTTATGAAAATAATGTCCCTTTTAGTTAGGCATTATTTGTCGTATATTCTCCAAATTGGTTTTTCTGTTTTATGTTAACAAATATAATTAATATATAAATAGAACTCTTGAAAATAACAATAATTTGAAATATATATGAAATAGTGTTTTTATCTAAAAGGTTTTTCTGAAAGGTGCTATGAATATAAATTGTTTGGCAAAAACATAACCAAATTGAAAGCTTTTTAAATTAATAATCCGACAATTTTCTTTTTACAAAATACAATAATAGCTTTTTTTTTCACCGAAAAACTCAGCTCAGATCAGCAAATATCAGTAAACTTGAAATAAAAGCTGTTATATTTATTGTCTCGTAACTAAGTTCGAAGTGAGTGCATTGCTTCCCCCCTTACCGATACTGAGTTTGATATTTAGCTAGTGCTTAGCTGAGATTCAAGTGAGCGCACATGCGCAATTCAAATTTTCCTAGTTTAAGATTTGATAACGTGTTTGATACGTTGACATTTATATTTGAATATTTTATTTTGAAATCAAACAATAGATATCCGGCGAGTTGCAATAAATTATCAACGCAAACAATCCAAATACATCTAATATTTTAGGTTATATCATATGTGGAACTTAGATTTTAAATGTCACTTTCAAATAAACTGTTTTATTTATCAATACAACCCACTCAGCAAAACTCAGCTCAGCTCATTTACAAGATTAACTGATCTGGGTGGAATGTAACACAGCTAATATTTCACTTATTTAGAATGTTCAGCTTAGTGCTATTTTAAATATATAATTATTTACGATATTTTGTTTTAACAAGAGTATAGTATGTTCATATTCAATTTTTATGTTTATTTTCACATGATAATATTTATCAACTGTTTTTTAAAATATAAAAAAAAAAATGAATTATTATCAAACTATAATAATAAACTTAGAAATAGTGCAAACATATTTCTCAATTATTTTTGTTTTCGATATTTGTATTAAAAATAATTTATAAAATTCAATTACGAAATCCCTATCATATTAGAAAAACAAACTAGTGATTACAAACCTTTTTTAAATCTGCGGTAACTATGATAGTTCACTCTTATCGTAAAATAGAAATCACAATTTATGTAGAGACCTCTTCTTCGAATTTGCTTCAATAAATGATAAAGGGCATTCAAAGTTCTATATTATTTTGTCAAGATTTTCCAAAAACTTTGTATAGTTAAAGAATTATGCATAGCAAATATTTAAATAATTTGATTAAATAAAAAACAATTGTTTTAACAGGTGAAACCGAAGTAGATATTATGCGCAAAACTTCAATTCTCGTGTTCGAAATTTTGGAAAAAGCCTGGGCATACCGTGAATGCGCTTTAATTGACATGAAAATCGAATTCGGTGTCGATAATCAAGGTCAAATTCTTCTTGCCGATATTATCGATTCAGATAGTTGGCGTCTATGGCCATCCGGTGACAAAAGACTTATGGTAGACAAACAAGTCTATCGTAACTTAGCTACAGTCACTCAATCGGACTTAGACACCGTAAAACGTAACTTCGAATGGGTTAGCGAACAATTGAATCATTTAACACCGAAAATGGAACATTTGGTTGTGATTTTAATGGGAAGTCCATCGGATGAGGAACATTGTAAAGCAATCAAGAAGCATTGTGTAGCTTTAGGATTAAATGTTGACATGAGAGTTACATCTGCGCATAAAACTACCGAAGATACTTTAAAAATTGTTAGCTATTATGAATCTCTTCCTCATAAGGTAAACATAATTTATATATGTCAAATAAAGTTAATTAATATATTATTTTTTTGGTAGGTTGTTTTCATTGCAGTGGCTGGTCGTTCCAATGGTTTAGGCCCGGTTTTATCTGGCAATACCAGTTCTCCAGTGATTAATTGTCCACCTGTTAAAGTAGACAATGTGAATTTGGATATTTGGTCTAGTATGAATGTACCATCTGGTTTAGGATGTGGAACTGTTATGTATCCTGAAGCAGCCGCTTTGAATGCAGCTCAAATTGTTGGTTTAAGCAACTACATTGTTTGGTCACGCTTAAGAGTGAAACAATTGAATAATTATGTTACACTGAAAAATGCCGATAAAAAGATTCATATTGTTTAAGTTTTATACATAAGTTTATTGTTCTAAGTTGATGTATTTTATATTTTGTATTATGTTAAAGAATTAATAAAAAAATTTATAGAGCCAACATTTGAAGTTTTTGTGTTTTAATTAACGTTAGTTCACACGGTTCTAATTGCTATGTTCAGACACGTAGCTTAAATACAAAACATATTGAAG
Organism: Clivina fossor; assembly: GCA_963966155.1. Lineage (NCBI taxonomy): Eukaryota > Metazoa > Arthropoda > Insecta > Coleoptera > Carabidae > Clivina > Clivina fossor. The sequence goes on along the minus strand of OZ014552.1, from coordinate 28,391,978 downwards.
TTAATATTGAATTTATTCGTTTAATACAACTTATTTATTGTAACTGACTGTTCTGAAAATTACATAATGAATGTTCAATTAATAATTCAATAATTAATTTAATATTAATTGATTTATATAAAATAAAAAATAGTATATTTTTTAACGGGCTCTATTTACTACAAAAACGATCTTAAAGGTACCGAAAAAATACCAGAGATAATATCCTATGTAGAATAATATATATTTTTTTGAATTTTTTCGTATTTATAATTTGGCCAAAAAATGCAAAAAAAGTTTTTTTTTTGGGAAAAAAATTTTTTTACTCTATTTTCCAAAATACAAAAAATATATATTATTCTACATAGGATATTATATTTCAGGTACTTTTTTCGGTACAATAATGATAGTTTTTGTAGAAAATAGACCCAGTTAAAAAATATACTATTTTTTATTTTATATAAATCAATTAATAAAATTAAATTTATTATTGAATTATTAATTCAATATTCATTATGTAATTTTAAGACTAGTCAGTTACAATAAATAAGTTGTATTAAACGAATAAATTCAATATTAACTTCAACATGTTTTGTATTTGAGCTACAGAACCGTGTGAACTAACGTTAAACAATAAAATAAGAATAATGATGTTTAAAAAATATCTATTTGAAAGAAAATATTAATACAGAAATGAAAAATATAATAATTGTGTACTAATAAATAACTTACAATTAACTGCAAGAATATAAGTAGAAAATATAATATTCAATAATTAATCTTGTGGTTCTTCTTTAACAGGTTCCTCATCTTCATTCTTCACATCATCATCCATTGTTTCATCTTTGCTGTTTTCGTGTAAAAGTACATATTCTCTTGTACTATAACCAAACTTAATAACATCCTTTTCCAAAAGTTCGTAATATTTTCGGGCTTCAACAGGTTTATTATTGATGTAGGTACCATTTGCAGAATCCAAATCGATTAAATACGGTCGAACACGTTTACCAGTGCTGCCATCATCACGCGTAAAAGGAACTAATCTATATTGTAAAACCGCGTGTTGTTTGGAACAAGATGGATGATCTAAAGGAAAATCGACAACTTTCCGATCACGGCCCATGAGATATGCACTTTCACGATGAATGTATAAAGTTGGTAGGGCTTTTTCGCCCTTAAACGGATATAGCCTCCAACGTCGTTTTGGTTTTCTTGCTTCCGGAGGTTCGCTGTATTTAATGACAACGCCTCGAAAGGTGTTTGTGTCTTCCGTTAGTTTTCCTGATAGACCAAAATTGGGTTTTTCTCTATCACCCGATGGTTTCTTACTATCATCGTTTTTCTTTTTACCCCAGTCGTAATTTTCATTGTCTGCGGAATTTTCTCTCTTATTACGATTTCCTCTAAATAATAAATATTTTTACTTTTCATACATAGCATAAAGATTGGATTATCGAATTATATATAAAACAAAAAATAACAAAAGAAATGTTTATAGAATATTTAATATTTTAAAATCTAACCTATATTTCTGTTGATTTCGTTTGTCTCTCCGGTTGTCGTCTTGTGAACGACTCCTATCTCTGCTTCGTCGTCTTTCTGGTCGATATCGTTCATTATTTTGTCGTCTCTCTCTATCGTAACGTCCTCTGTCCCTGTCAAATCTGCGATTGTCCCTATAATCTTTATTTCTATAGTTATCGCGTCTATCATTTCTTGATTTATCGTAATCATGATATTTTCTTGATTCTTTTACATCTCTATCATGTCGTTTATTTCTTGAATCTTTTTCATATTTTCTAAAATAGAAATAAATCCATGTATAATCTTATATTATAATAAACTGTAATTGTTAAAAAACTAACCTATCTAGACTTCTTGATTCTGAAGGACTGTCCCATTTTGATTTTTGTACTTCATCATACTTATGTTTCTTTGATTTATCTCCAAGTGACTCAATTTTATCTTCATCATCTTTACTTCCAGATTTTTTGTTCTTTTTGCTTTCTGATTCGCTACTATCTGAATTGGAGGATGAACGTTTTTCAAACGTTTTACTGGTTTTGTCCTTACTATGAGAATACGACCTTTCACTGTCACTATTCTTTGCATTTGAAGAACTAGAATCAGAATCGGATGCACTGCTATCACTAGATGTTTCTTCCTTCTCTTTTTCCATTATATTTTGGAATATATCAACATAACCTCTATTACACAATTTTTTACATTTAACACAATAAATTGATTTATATTAAACTGATAAACATGTAAATTTATTAGATTGTTGTTTAATTTCCAGAAAACATTTAGTAATATATTACTATGATAAGTATTCTTGTCTAATATATAACTTTTCAGATTAATGACGTCTACGCTGTCACAGAATTTGTATATAATACATGAAATTAGAAGCAACATCATTTAAATATTTATTATCAATAAAATAAACTTATTTGTATTATAAAAATAAAATTTCCTTTATTATTTGCATATAATAAAATACATCCTTAATACACACATAACAAAATTAAACATTTAATTTTAAAAGAGTAATAATTATCCTAACTAACCCAAATGTATAATCTCCAAATTACTTACGTTAAATTTTATTTGGTGATAGAAAGCATTTAGGTTTACACTACAAATTAAAATTATTAATAATAAATGTTATGTTTTTCTAGCATCATTCACAGTTTCGGGAACTTTAACTTCTAACCCATCTAAATCTTCACTAAGTATAATTTGACAGCCTAATCTAGATGTATCAGATAAATCGTAAGCTAAATCTAACATATCTAATTCTTCATCAGTAGGTTTATCCGGTAATTTATCAAAATCTTCCTGTTTAAGAACAAGATGACACGTTGAACATGTCAAAGTGCCTTCGCATGCTCCAAATCCATCTAAATCAATATCGTTGTTAACGACAACATCTAAAAGACTGTCTCCTATTTTTCCTTTTGTTACAATCTTTTCACCATTTGCTCTACAAAACGTTACTTTAATTCTGGAAACAATAATTAAAGGTTATGTACAGATATTTTAATACAAAACTATACTTACTCTTTCTTATTTAATTCTGGAACTGATGTACTAACAAATTTTGAATTTTTAAAAACTGAACTTGGAACATTTCTGAATATTTTAGAAGAAAATACTGCAACATTTCTGATTAAATTTGTATATGACATCTTATTAACTTTATTGTTAGGAAAATGCCACTGTTCTATAAAGCTTGATAAATACAAAGAAATACTTTTTGAGTTAGTCTTATTCTTTTGTGTTAAATTTTTATTAGTCACAAATTAATTACACTTTATTTGGTAAATAAAATACAAATAGTTTCAAGGAAAATTCGAAAGTGATTACTTTCTACGTGACGTGAGTGTTATACAATAATATATGACGTGTAAACATTAAAGTGACATAATTTTCTTTAATAAATGTAAATATATTAATATTTTCACACAAGATGTCTTATCACAAGTTCACTAATCTGCAATGCGATCTTCGATCTAATGCATTATTACTATTTGTCAAATAGTCCAGATCCGTTCACATGTACTGTACAAGGTTAAAATAATTATAATGAAAATTGACTTGCTATTATCAATTTTTAACAAAAAATACGTTGTTTAAAATAAATTATATATATTTTTAAAACTTATACGAGAAACACGAACACAAATAAAAGTAATAAAAGGTTATGCAATTGCCATCTACTGTCAATAAACGATATTAAAATGTATTATTTACAATATTTCTTGATACAAAGGTTACATTTGACGTTTAATCAGCATTTGCACTGGTAAAAATTAGTACAGTACCAAATTAGTATATTAGTACTTGACACGATTTCATAATATGTCATAAAAGTCAAATACAAAAATGGATAATTCTGAGACATCAACAGCGGAAGAAGAGTTCTTATCGGAAAGAGAGAGAAATGTGCGAATATTTGCTACACAAATGTTGAAAAATCGGATATTTCTTGGACAGTATCAAGAACGAAGACGTGTCGATTCCTTGCAAGCATATAGAGATGTTATAGTTGTGAATACTTCCGAAACGAATTTGAAAAATGACCTGAATGTTGTTAGAGAAAGATTAAGAAACTACTACGGACCAAATTGTTGGATTGGTTTGACAGATCCGAATTTTATTGGCGCACCGACTGGACATTGTATCTGGATTGAATCCGGAAATGATAACATGGCCTTCGGTAATTATTGGTACAAGATCAAGGGCGTTCGATTTAAGAACAGTGAAGTCAAACTACGTCTTAAAATTATTCGAGCAATGACAGATGCCGATTGCATTACTCATCCAGTATTTTCTAATATATCAAGCAGTTCCATGACCATTGATCAAATCGATTGGCAGGTTTTATTTGAAAATGTGAAAAATTATGTATTAGAAAATTTAGTTTGGTTCTTTACGGTTGTTCTTACAGCACAAAATACCAGGGCAGCGGTAACTTTTGTATCAGTTTTAATTGCTACATTGTTTACATTTTTGTTAAAAGGTCTCGAATATCTTATGGAATTTAGTTTAAGATTTATGCGAGAATTTTCGTATTTTATTCATTGTTCAACGCCGACATTTATTGCAGTAATTAATATGATTGGTAAAATATTTGGAGGATTTTATCTGCTAATCGCAATGATGTGGCGAGATACTAGGGCACCGGCACCGCCTCGAAGTCAATTACAAAGTTTTAATAATTATAGAGCACTTCCAATGCCTAATTATCGATCTAGATCAAGAGTTGCTATTCAAGAGATAGAATAAATTATCAAATTGAGCTGATTGTAACATTTTGTAAGAAAATGTTTAGGTTAAAATTTTTGTTGTGAATTATTGTGATGCTTTTAGTGACAGGTTTTGTTGTTAATAATATTTGTGATTAAAACTGACAAAAAGAATATCATTTTTAAAACGTTTATATTATAAATCGACTGCATTTAAATTTTTCTGATTTATAATTTAGTGTTTATTATGTTAAGGAGGGAAAAAAAATCACAATTATAGAAGTACAATGAGATTTATTTTATTTTTTGATGTAGTATTCTAAAATTATGTAATATAATTTTATATTTATTTTAAAAAAATTAGTATTAAATATATTTATTAAAGGGTAGCGAAATATTGTTTTGGTATACTCTTAATAATGCCTACCTTCTAATTCTAAAATTGTGATATGCATTTTAAATTAATAACAATAACATTGCTTTTTATTGTATTAAATTTATATGAACAAAGAAAGTGGTCTGTAAATATAATAAATAAAAATTTATACATATTTTTTATTGAACAAAAAAACCCTTTACATTCTTTAAACAAAAATAATAAAATAAAAAATAATTCAGACTGTGAAAACTACAAATTGTACTTTTTATATTCTTATTAATTATGTAAACAAAACATTAATGATAATTCTTATGTATTATTCATATACGTATACGTGGAATGATGATTTTTACATTTTTGCAATTCCAATCACTCCACAAGCGACTCGTGCACCGGCATTTCCTGTGGTAGAACTTAGTTCATGTCCACCAAGTCCCAAATCGTCCTGGTCAGCGTGTACAACCAAAGTACGTCCGACAATGGTTAATGGTCCACTGAGAGAGATTTGTTTGTCGCTGAGAGAGATTTTCGCAATGCCATTGTTGTCAGCGACTACATTACCAAGATCTCCGGCATGTCGAATTTCAGAGTCGGGACCGCCGTGATCTTTGCCATGAGGATTAAAGTGAGCACCAGCAGATACACACCCATTAGTTGTGTCGCCGAATTCATGAACATGGAAACCGTGTTGACCTTTGGCCAAGCCGGTTATCTCTCCAACTACTTTAACTGCGGCATTTGGAGACTGAAAATTACATGTTTATTTCAATAATTATACCCATATACACATCACTTAATGGTTGTTTTTCATTTGTTTTTTTTTACATATTTTCTTAATACCGGCTTATTACTTAATACTTTACACCTACCTCTTGCTCGAAGAAAACTGTGCCTTTGACAACATCTCCTTTCAATACACAGACAGCTTTAGCCATTTTTTCAAGTTTTGTTTAATAATCAGTACGATGTGACCTAGCACAATTATTGAAGGCAATTGATTGAATATAAATTGTTCTTATATTTTACTTCAAGGATAAACGGAAGCGACAAAACTGCAATTCATATAGGAAAAAACGTGCGTGCGCAGAACATCAAATTTGATATCTATTGCCAACCTATTTATACTACTGTTTACCTTGACTAAGTATCAGAAAATTTCAATAGATAGCAATAGTTGTATTAAAATTTATAATATAAAAAATTAAAAATTTTATTATGGAAATAAAACAATTTTAATAATGCAATTTTTTATATCTTGATTTAAAATATGCAATATGTTTATTAATATTTATATAATATGTACAAAATTTAAATTTGGCTAAATTTTGCTATACCATTACCAAATGTATTTTCTTCAAATTTACTTTTGCACGTTACTTTTCCATATTATATGAATATTAATGTGACTTATTTAAAACTATAATTATTCAACTTAATATAAATATTATTTTAATTTATTATTAATTTTTAGGGCATTATTTTGGAAAATAAATGCAACCATCGTGTATCTCCTAACGATGACCAAAAGGTCGAAACGATCGTAGAGTAAATAAATAATTTGTGAAACTAACCTAGTGTTTTAATAAATATAACTTTATTGTTATTTTATTTCTTAATAAATGCAACCAACTTAACTTAAGAGTCATGCTGGTTGTCTATATATCAACTGTATATGTTTATTTTTAAATAAACAAATGTCCAATAAAACTTCATGGAAATGATAATAATATTTATAATTATTTAAAATTTTCATTCAAAATATAAATAGATACGTACTGCGTCATACATATTATTAGTTGTATAAGATGCAAAATAAACATGAATCAGCAATGTGAGATAATACTATCGTGGTTTTTCAATTTATTTTGAAGAAATACACAACTTTTCGATTTTTGTTATTATCACATACAAAATAGACCATTCTACGCCCTCATATTTTTTTTCTCTGTCATATACACAAATATTTATAATTTTATATGTATAACATGTTTATGATACACATTACCAAAGATAGAAATTATCTTTTTTTCATTTCCTGTACAAGATTAGTCAATTGTTTGCAGTATATTGAGTTACACAGTTAACTAAGATTTTAATTAATATCAAAATGCGTTTTTTTGCAATATATTTAAGTGTATTTTTCGTGTTAATAATTAGTGTTAATTGTATTAAAAGGCGAGAAGATAAAACAAAGTGTCCGCATGTTAGGGTTATTAGACATTTTGATATACATGAAGTAAGTGCAAAAATATTTATAAGTACTATAAGTAATATTTTACAATACGTACCAGTTATAACTAATGTCAATTTTCAAAGTTTTAAATTTAATTAAACAATAATAATTAGAGTGTTAATGTGGATATTTATGTTATTTTAAGAACTATGCATATAACAATATAACGTAAACGTAAATACCGCACAACGTTATTTAAATGTACAATTAATTAATTTTCAATTAAATTGAAGTTAATACACTTACAGAAAATAAAAAAAATCATCTATAATTGTAATATATTTCATACATAATTTTGAATACTAAACCAGATTAATTCAATTTACATTATTGCTTATGAAAAAGATTTACCAAATCAGTACTCAGTCCTCAGAAATAGATTATGTTCTCGTGCTGGTATTTTGCTATAGTTTCTTTATTTCTCGGCAAGAAAATTACAATATTTTTCTCCAAAGAACTTGTTGTAATAAAACATTCAGATCGAACGATTCAATATTGAAATTGTGATAATATTACTCCAAATCACGATGAGTTTCGAAAAAGTAGATCGCGTTAGTCACGTTTTATTTACCTAATTTGCATATTGAATTGTGTATACTACCTATATATACATATATCTGTTTATGTGCAAGCATTTTGTTTTTACCACAGGTGACTGCGATGGCTATTGTTTTTTAACAAGATGATGAATGCGCTATAATGTTAGGTTATAAAAAAAATATGATTTTCGTTACGACTTAAGTCGTAATTTTTAGTTTTTTGTAGTCATTATCCGATTTGCAGTTGTTTCTATGGTCTCTGTTTTATAAATGGAATTATATGGTGCTGTTTGTTAAATTGATCTACCATTTTTTCCCCTTGATTTTATATTAACATATTAACTTATGGCCAAGAAACTGTATTATTTATTCAACAATTTAATAATAGTCAATTATTTTGATTTTATTTGAAAAAAATAACATTTAATATTTTATAAATAAATATGAACTCACAAATTAATTGAAATAAAATTGTTCATTCAAATAAAGTTTAATTAAAATTCTAAAACTTTTGATAAATCTACGAATACTGGTATAAAAGTATACAATATTTTAGAAAAAATATTTAATTGTAAATTACATTAGCATTAGATATATATCTACTAAATATCTATACTGTGTCATTAAATGTTTTAATTAATATTGAAATTCTCTATTTTTTTATGCAAACAACTACGATTTTTTTGTAAAGGTACCTAATTTTAAACACAAAATAGTATGATTAATTTATGACTAATTTGTGCATGCACGAGAAAATTAATAAATTTTAATATGACTGTTTGAAACAAAACAAAAAAGTTTCAAAAATATTATCTTTATTCAATTAATAAGAAAAAAATTCTTCATATGCTTTTCCATTAAAATCAATTACTCTACATATTTTGTTATTTTTTATGTTTTATTTATATCTTTATTATTAATATTATCATTATCAATAGAAAAGTATGTATTAAAATTTATATCATCAATATGTATAGATACTTATTAAATGTGTCAAATTCCTAACCTAGAAGAGAATAGTCATCATAATTCCAAACATTATTGACTAAGAATCAATAAGTATTTGCAAACTAGCAATTACATGTCGCGATTATGATTAGTTTTATTGAAACTAACAATCGCACAGCAATCTAACGGAAGACATAACATAATTAATAGGTCTCTAATCACTTTAATCACGTCACAATCTTATTTGCAACCATTTAAAATAAGGCGTTAAATATAAAACAAAACAAAAAAAAAACAATCGCGAGATATAATTAAATTATCTGTAAATATTCGTTTCGTCTTCTGTTGAATAAACTACGCGCGGTATTCGAGAGTAATTTTGCAAAATGATACAGATATAATAGAAGTTATTCATCTTAAAGAATGTAGCATGGAAATTAATAACAGTATTAGATACATAAAGCAGTAATAAGTCAATTATCGCAAAAAAAATTATGGCTGTCTACAAATATAACAAATTGTAATAGAAAATCGTAAATAACTGTAGTTTAATATACGTATTTAAAAGTTTACAAATATACAAACAGACTTCTTACTGATTATCTCATATTATTAATTATTTTATGAGAAAGAAGGCACTGTGAGAAAAATTGTTTCCTAGATAATATAAATATTAAATTAACATTTTTGTAAAAAGAGAAATTGTGATTTGAAAATGTACTTTAATTATTAATTTGTAATAATTAAATTTAAAGTCTGTATTATGTCTTTAACATTCTTATTATATAAAATAAAAATTTAAAACATACAAAACCCTAAATACTGTAATTAAAAAAAATATATTTTATAATATTTTATAATTTAAATATAAAAAGGCAAATTTGTAAATATATTCAGACAAATGTAAAGTACAGGTATATATAACAGATTGCGGAGCAGAAATTGTCATTCAGTTACCATGGCAACTATTTATTAATAAAAGGAGTTAAAATATAACTTAAAAAAAATTATCTCTTTGAGAAATAAAATTATTATAATAAATTATCTCTTAGAAGTAATATTTGAACAAAAAAAAATAAAACAAAAAACAAAAAAAATATAACAACAAAAGTGAATTTATAACATTGAACTTCATGTAAAAATGTTTGTTTGTTCAAAGAGATGCTTTTTTTTACTACATTAAAAATATATTTTTTTAATAGTTACTGGGATCTTGGTACGTTGTCCAGTACTATGCAAGTTCCGAAGAAGCACTGGCGTATCGTTGTATGAGAGCTATTTTCAATATTACATCAGAGGCTGATCGTGGCCTTATTGAAGTCAACATGAACTTCACTTATAGCTTTACGGATGATCCGATAAACGAACAATTACAGGGAAATATAACTTGGAATATTCCAAAATCTGATAGACCTGCACATTGGGTACATGCTGAAGATACATGTAAGAAATTATAAATATTATTTTGACATTAGGTTTGTCCAAGATACATTAAAAAAAATATTATGTAACATTACATAAATTGGCTATGTAAAAATTGTATAGATCGTTTGTGTAAAACAAATTTTTTCGGTTATACAGTTTATGTATTATTACATAATTTTTTTTCAGTGCATGCGTAATGTAAAATAATGTGAAATTAAATAAAATAAATAAAATAAATAAATATTTTATATTAAAATACAAACTAAGTAACCTTAACTTTACTAACAATTGTAGAATAATACATAAATAATATATATAAATCTGATATCCTTATACATATATCGAAAATGGATAAACAAAACTTTTTTTTCTTATTAATATAACAAAACATTGTGTTGTGTTTCCTATCTATATTATGGTTGATCTGATATATGAACAAACCTATTAAAAGTTAGTAAAATATATTTTTGAAAAAAGGTTTAATTTTCATTGTCAATTTCAGATGAAGGAATATACAATACCTACGTTTTGGATTCTGATTACAAATCTTGGTCCCTTTTGCTGCATTGTGCAGAGAAAAATAAAGAACCAAGATATTTATCTAGCTTTATTATGAGCCGTACACCAGAATTAGGCAAAAATGTTGTATCATATCTTAGAGATAAATTACCACGATATGATATAGATTTATCTTTCATGTTTGATATGTCACAGAAAGATTGCAATACACCGAATCTGGGTCCTACAGGATTAGAAAATATTCTTCCTCAACGACCTAATATACAAACTAGGAGACATCCCTTAAAAAGGCATCACAAGAAAAATAATAATAATAATAATATAGAATAGCGTTTTTGAAATGATAAATATTTACATTACTAACGTCCGATTTTTATAATAAACACTTTAAACTTTAACTAAAGTCGACGTTAAACCGACAAAAAACACATTGATTTTAAATTCTACTGGTATAATTATTATTGCCGTCAATTTTCAATCTTATAATGGCAAAATTATTTGTTGTTGCTAATAAAACGATGCTATTTTATTGGCTTAACTTAAAGTCAACTTTAGGTAAACTTTTCATTATGAAACAGGCTGTAAATATAACAAAAACATTGCCCGCTACTTTTTTAAAAAGTGATTCTACACATCAAAAAACCATTTATGAAAAGAAAACTACTTCCTCGAAATTTGTACATAAGATTGCACAATCTCACAACGATTTTTAATTTTTTCAATTAATTTTATTATATAAAACTAAATAAATAAATGTACAGCAAAAAATACAGTACAACTCATTTACTTTGCTTTACTTGTAATATTACAAAAAATCTTGTAGGTATTTTGTTGCATTTCAGTTTTATTAAATGTTAGAATGCAACGAATTTTTATAATATTACGATACTTGACTTTAATCTATAGATTAAATTGTAAAAAATATTGTTTTTATATAGTGTCCTAAATCAATTTTTAACAAATTATTGTAATATAAAATTGATAAATAAGTAGCCATTTATTAAAAATTATGCAAGAATATACAAAATAATAAATACATATTTTGTGGCTTTTTAATTAAAGTAAAATTCATATAGTTTTATCTCTTGTAATAGTCAACAATCTTAAAATAGAAAAGCTTTAGGATTAAGTTCTGTATATATTTTATTTGAATACCAACGTTTCGATATATTTCACATATATCTTTATTTGGAAGATATACGTAAAATATATCGAAATATATACAAATATATACAAATCCTTTTATACATCCGCTGATTTCATTTAAAATATAAGATTGAAAAAATAATGATAAAGGTGCAAATTAAAATTTTCATTGACTAGTTTCGGCTAATTTTATCGTCTTCAGGCCAATGTCAAGTTAGCTACAAACATTGTTGTACATATGGTGTCTTTTTTTTAGGTTATAATTTGAAGATATAGAAATTAAAATTATATTTTGTATTATAAAGAAAAACTATTTGTAAATTAAAATTTTGACTAGATTTGTGTTAATAATAAATAAAATAATTTCTGAAAGAGTTTTTTTCTATGTTACTCAACAACTTTTGTACCACACTTTGTATAATATAACACATAACAAAATTATTTCAGATATTTGTTGAAATATGAAAAGAATTCTTTAAAAATGTATAATAAATAATTTATATGTAAATTTATTTCGTTTGACAAATGGTGTTAAAATTGTACATAACAACAAAGTAATACAAGAAGTATTTGTGTCAAAACTGACCATGTTCATCTACATGTTTCGAATAATAAAAAAAAAACTAGAAAATGATGGCAGTTTATACATATTCATTGATAATATGTTTATTGTATGTATTTGTCATCACTTAAAATTTAAGTCGAAAATGGGTACAAACAGAAAAATCGATGTCTTGCTGTCTGTGTTAAACTAATATTTGTTTTTCCGCTCTTGCTAATTTACTTTTCTTTAATGGATTTTAGAATTATTTTCTCGTACACGTAAATGAAATTGGGATAAATAAAATATTTACTTTTTATATCTTGTTTACGGTACGAGAATTTAAAATTTTAAAATACATTTTGTGAATTTAATTAAAATGGAATAGGCCAAGTGTAATAGGGTTTATTATATTTTATATAGTTTTGGCTTTTATCAGAATATGTATTCATTTTAATTTGCTCGATATTATACAAATAAAAATACAATACATACATACAATCACGCCATGTACCCAAAAGGTTGTGGCACAAACTCTTTTCATCATTCCGAAATCAGTCTCCTCCAAACATTCCTATCCAAACAAACAACTTTCGCTTCATTCACATTCATAATTCCTCTCATACATGCTCTTTTATTCCTATTTCTTGAAAACTTTCACTCACGCAAAACACTCTCAATCATACCACTCCAACTACTCATCGGACGTCCACACAAACGTATACCATCAAAATCATTCAAATAAATCTTTTTAATACAATAATAAATTATAAGCTGTAATTTTAAATAATTAATTAATTATACCAATAATATGTAATTCTACATTAAGTATGTGATGTAATTTGCAGAAAGTAAGTAATTTTATATATTTATTAGAGTATTTTTACTTACTTAAGCAAAAATGACAATTTTAAGGTAGAAATATTTATGGTAAAATAAAATTACAGATTTTTTATAGTAAAATTCTACTACTATTTTTCTGTAATATCGCTAATTTTTTTTAAGTGTAATTTCATAACGTAAACACATTGAAGATCCCATTTTGTTGTAATCTATCAGTTTTGTTTGTTATCCGATCGTTAAAGTCCCTGTATGGGAGTTAGGCGGATATACATCGCGGAAGCTTGTGAGGCAGCGCAGGGAGGTATGCGCCGCATTTCGCATCGGATCTAATCGGGTCAGAGTCACGGCCGCAGCGGCTGTGGCCATTGCGGCCCGAACCGGAATCGGAATGCGAAGGACGCGCACACACCGCCGCTGCTTGGCTCTCGGTCCGCGTTCGGCTACTACTGCGCTGACTGGTTGCTGGGTTCTTCGGTTTGTTGTTGCGCGATTCGATCGTCTAACCCAAATATTCAGCGTGATTCTGGGCGGTGCCGCATGGCGCTGATGTGCGCGTCCGACAGTGACGCTCAATATTTTTCACACTATTTCCGTTTAGGGAGAGTTTTATTTATGATGAGTGCTGAATTAGTGGCTGATGAATAACATATCGGGACCTGGGTGGTGAAACTATTTGCGCCCTTTCATTAATTATTATTTAATAGTATATTATGCTACGAGGAGTAGAAAGTGTTGAGCAATGGTTGAGCCCAGATATTTGTGGGCAAGGGCAAGCAATTTATTGATTATTTTAAAAATTAAACACTTTTTTATATTTATGATATTGTAATTTCTATTAGTGTTTTGACTTGTGTAAACACTTTCTAGTGTGTTTACATAAGAAGTGTTTTCTATTCGGAGTGACCATATACAATTTTTTTTCTTCAGGCTATCTAAACGAAACTAAACTAAAAATAAATAAAAATACATAGAAAGTAAACTTTACCTTACCCTTACTAACAGTTGTAGAATAGTTTGAATATTGTATATATTATTTATATTTGTTACGTAATTTGTGAACACCTTGGGCGGTATACATTGCATTTCTTGCACTTCTTCTTTTATTAGATAATTGAATGAGAGAAACTGTCTACGTATAAGTGACAAAGAAGTAGAGGGTACAGTATTACCCCGGATAAATAAATTGAATTGGATCCATAAAGTAATTTATAGAACGAATTATTCGTTAGTCAAATTATGAGTTTCGGCAAATATAAAGATTGTAAATGCGAAAATTATAAAGCGATACGAATACAGTAGAACTTGTATAATGGTATTAAATAAGAAACAACAAAAAAAAAAGTGTGCCACCGTTTGAGAACTGCAATCATACATCTAACTGGTTGCGGTCAATCGGGGTCCAACTTGGTCACTGGTCGTTTATGTACTTCAAATTAACTAACACTTAATATGTGAACAACTCACACACACACACACACTATGCATTCAAGAAGTCCCTCAATGAAGTTCAAAGCCAAGCAGTAGTAACAGGGAGTGTCAAGTTTATATGTTCATATTTATAACACGATGCGCATGTCTCATATATATATATATATATATATATATATATATATATATATATATATATATATATATATATATATATATATATATAATTATATATATGCCTTTTAAATTAAAGTAAAATTCATATAGTTTCAAAATAAAACCGCTTGAGGTTACAGTTCTGTATTAATATTTATTAATAATTAACGTTTCGACAAACTCAATGTACGTCTTCATCAGGAAAAAAAATACAAATGACATTTATAGTAAATAAACAGAACATAGGAACAAGTTACTAGATAACAAAATAAGTAAATAAAATTTATAAATTTTTAATCAAAGTAAGCCAAATTATATTTAAAGTATTGTCTTCACAGTGATTGATGTTATCTTTTTTTAAATAAATTTATATCACTTCACGTATCAATCTGCTGTTAATATTGATGGGTTTTGCAATTATTACAGTGTCTTTGAATTTTACATCATGAAGATATTCTAGCATATTTTGAGCAATAGCAGATTTATCTGCTATTAACTGTTATGTTTTGTCAGAATAAAATCATTTACACTCTTCAACATGCATTGCCATTGCATGTGTGGAAAATAAGAAATTTCAATATTTTTTCTTGATAAAATTCTGCTTATTTTTATATAGTTTTATCTTTTGTAATAAACAACAATCTTAAAATTAAAAAGTTGCAGGATTAAGTTCTGCATATATTTTATTTAAATATCAACGTTCCGATATATTTTACATATATCTTCATCAAGAAGATATACGTAGAATATATCTAAACGTCAATATTTAAATAAAATACATACAGAACTTAATCCTAAAGCTTTTTCATTTTAAGATAATGAGTTCCGAAAGATGTTAGTCGACAATCTTTTTACTACACTTTGTATAATAAAACATAATAAAATTATTTGTCAAAATATGAAAAGAATTCTTTCAAAAAATATAAAATCCAAAGCCAAGCAGTAGTAATGGGGAGTGTCATATGTTCACATTTATAACACGATGCGCGCATATCAAATCTGGGTAATAAACCTAGCAAACACATCACAGCAGAAAGAATCTATTACACAGATGGGAAAAAAATTCGCCATAATTATTATGTAAATTGATCGGGCACATATATTGGAACGAGCCGACATCGAGACAGAAAAGGTTGACATAATTTCGCGGCGTGCGAGCGTGTGTGTGTGTGTGTGTACAGTTAAAATGATTTGATTTATTTATTAGATGCTGGCTGAATGATGGACTAGAAGACTAGATGACACCGACCATCTTGTAGGTTTTATGATTATGAGAGAGGAGGGGTACAATTAAAACATTCCTAGCTACCTAGATTCGAATTAATTAAATAATTTATTGTTATCGAAACTGTGCTACAGATATAAATTTTTTAATCATTATCAATTTGCGACATTAAAAGTTTATAATAAAATAAATTAGTAATTTTATATAACGTAATACAGGGTGTGTCTGCGCGTAATCGTAAAAATACAAACAAACAATATAAAAATAAAATCTACTTACTGAATCTACAATGATTCGTAATAGAACAGAAGCGCAACACTTTAGAATTTTATGTCACAATATTAAATACTACTCATACTTTAAATCTGAAGTTGATTTTAGTTCAGTTTCAAATTCAAGTTTAACAACAGATATTATTTATGTTCAAGAACATAATTTTTTTCAGTTTTGGGTTCGAATTTAATGAAATTTTTAAATATAAACACAAGTTACAAAAAAACATAACTAAGTTGTAATTTCGTTTATTGTTTCAGCTCTTACTTGTTGAAATTTTAAATCCATTTTAGTATGTAAGTAATAATGACTCGGTTGTTTCAAATAATTATTTATATTGGTGACTATTGTATAGCGAAACAATAGTCATCAAAATAAATAATTATTACTTACACACCAAAATTAAGATATAATTTGTTGTCAAATAATACAAATACAATTATAATATATGTATAAATAATAAAATAAATGACTAAATAATAAATTTTAAGCTTGAAAAACAAAATTATTTTAGCTTTTAAATAAGAAATAATAAAAAAAAAAAGAAAAAGAAAAAATAAAATGTTAAATGTTCAATAATT
Organism: Clivina fossor; assembly: GCA_963966155.1. Lineage (NCBI taxonomy): Eukaryota > Metazoa > Arthropoda > Insecta > Coleoptera > Carabidae > Clivina > Clivina fossor. The sequence continues at coordinate 28,375,012 of OZ014552.1, read as the reverse complement.
TCCTGAACCAGTTAAAAATACATAGTTACCGGTTAATTGTAAAGCGAGCCTTACACGATCATTCGGAATGACAATTAGATTGAAGATTGACATTTTGATTGAAGGTGTAAGGTCAAGACAAGTGTCAAAGTCAATATAAATGTAAAAACTTTAGTGTATGTATATATACCAAGAAATTTTTTGTCACTCACTCACTCAGTCTGAAGATGACCTAACGGTTGAAACTGCAGTAACTAATTTTTAATAAATATTGCGATATTTTACAAAGTAATTGCGTTTTATTATTTTATCTAATTATTTCACGGTAAAAAAATTTCCAAGTTAACGAAAATATCTTTGCTGAAAATCTATTTCAAAATACCAAGCATTTTAGCCGACTTCTTGCGTGATAAGCGATGACATAATAGCATTTCATGTAAGTATGTATTTGCAGAGAACCACCTCGAGCGAAAAACCCAATGAGTGGTGCGTGTAAATAATAATATTGTTGATGTCAAAAGTTTTATACCAACATCCAGTAATCTTATACAGTTCGCAAATAAAGCTATTATAGTTTTTTTTTTAGCTTACATTTAGCATTCTAATACTTTAGTTATTGACATCATGCGAATTTGTTATTCGCGAAATTGATAGCAAGTTTTTTTTTCTTTGGCTAAAATTGGAATTATATAAATTAGTTACAGTTATAGATTGATTTGGCATGTTAGCTACAATTGATTATATTGTATTTAACGAAATAAAGACTCTGTTACAAAAATGTTTTTTTTGATGTACTTGTACAGTTGAAGCCATTAAAGTGCTATTAAAATATCAGCGTTTTAGATAAAAGTTAGTTGTTATGTTTTTTGAAAAGATTATTACAGGTTAGGTGAAGTACTATAGAGTAACAAACATATTTAGAGTCAATTTATAGTAAGCAAATACAGAACTACATCAAATAGTGCGATTTATATATTTTAAAATAATTGTTTTTGTACAGCTCATAAAAATATTACAACACTGCATATTATTTGTCATTTAAACAATACAATTTTAATCTTTATTGGAACAATTTTGTCATATTCAATTATGTTTAAATAAATAAATTTGGACAGTTATAAAATTTTAACCTAATTTTATAAAAGTAAACATATTTAAAGTTTTTATAAGAAAAAATTGTTTTACAATATTTAGATATATTTTTAAATTAAAACTAAGAAGTATTCAAGTATGCTTTCATTTCATCTATAAACTAGTAAATAAAATTACATGAAACATCTTAAAGTATAGGTATTAATTTTTAGCACATTAAAATCACGTTAAACATGTGTTTTAATGTCTGATGCTTATAACATTAACAACTTTACTAAAATAATTTTATTTCAATTTTCTTCAATTACAATGCATTTTATTACAAATGTATATTAGCAATTAAAGAAAGAAAAAAAAGTATTACACACTAAACATTGCAAATGTTCATTCATTTGTAAGTCAGTTTGAGACGGGTATTATTAAGAATATTAGCATATTTCTTTTCCTATAATTTCTTTCAAATATTTCATCAGCAATAACCAGCTGTAGAATGTAAAGTTGGTCATAATTCGATTAATGTTTTAAATGGTTACTGAACTTAAAAAGTGGTCATTTATACGTTTATAATGAAGCGATTCGAAACTGATGAAAAATTCGTTTCTTTCGCTGCTTTGAAGTTAACAACTACGCACAGCTTAAGATGTTGAGGAGTTATGTTTTGGTAAATGATGTAAATCATTTCGAATGAGATTCTGAGAAAAAGTTAAATGTTTCCACGGAAATTAACTTTTAATATATGCCTGATTTTGTGGTAATTTTTAAAGTTAAATCTTGCTAGGTAAATGAGTTAAGACATTTACATGCTTAGTTATTTTCTTTTACTTTAAATTATTATAGTGTAATTATATTTACTATCAATTTTACTACAGTGTAAATAATAAATTTACATTCTAAAAAAGTGTATAAATTAAAAAAAAAATTTATGTATCTAGTGTTCTTACTTATAACTTTGCTTATAATAAGTTAGAATAACTCATTTTTATTAACAGTGATTTTATGTTTTAAAGCAATCTGTATAAAAAATTTATTTTTATTAAACTGTATCAACATATTCATATTACATTCTTATTCTCTATGTAAAACTGTAATTCTTAAAGTGGGCAATATCGCCCCGTTGTGAGCAATTTAAAATTGTATAGTAAAAAAATTTTCTTAATTCATTTTTTAACATTTAAAAATTTTAATCAAAATTTAAAAACGATATAGAAAATATAATCTTAATTGCAATCTTCAAAAGCTTTCACTGCAAAATTGAAGAGAATAACATTATACTGTATATGCAAGTTTGTAATTTAAAATATGATATATTATGATTTAAGCGTAACAATAGCCTCAGAAGCCATTCTTGGAAGCGTTCATTTTACAACAATAGGTGACACTTATACACGAATCAAGCATGCGCCCACGTTATAGCTTCTTACATGCATCTGCACTTGTTCTCTTTATGTTAATGTCGAGGAACAATGTAAGATATATGACTTAATATCATTCAGCGAGGTATTTCATAAAATAATTCTTGTAAACATTAATCATAAAGTTTAAACAAATTTACAATGCACAATTTTTATAGTAGTGATTTTAATGCTAGGTAATGTATATATTTTCATAGTGGTTAATTTTATTCAATAAAAAACATAATTATTTCTGTAAGACGGAATATAGAGTTTAAAAATACTAAATTATTCTGTAAATTATATCAAAATGTCCTAATTTTGCATTTTGGATATTCAAAATACGAAGTGAGATGTAAAATGGCATTAAACTGTACTTTTCCTATATATATATATTTCTATACCAATTATATATAAAAAATGTAGTTTTACACGATATAGAACAAAATGTACAGACGCTTGCTCAATAATATTTGTAAATTTTGCCAATTTATTTATATCTAATTTGAAAATTGCATATTCATCAATAATAAATATTTACTGCTTCAACTAAATAAATTAAAAAAAAAAACTACACATACATAATACACATAATACATTACTTAAATGAGAATTTGACGATTTTAATACCAATGCGCATTCAGTTTTGCGTCGAAAATTCATGAAAAAATAGGATGTAATACATTTTTCTATATAGATTGTCACGGATAAACTGAACATGCGCGTGTTAAAATATTCTGTCTGTACAGATTTCTATATCGAATATTGGATCGTATAATACTGATAATTTTGTTTGTATAGAAAACTATACATTTTTATATAGAAAAATGCAGCATGTAAAGCCAGCATCTAAACATCAAAATTAAAATAAAAAGGCTTTAGGATTCAGTTCTGTATAAATTTTAATTAAATTCGATGTACTTTACGTACACCATCTTAAACCTTTCTTACTTTAATATAATGAGTTTGAAAGATTTTTTACTACATCAAAATTAAAAATTAATTTTTTTAGAAAATTTAGTATTAAGTATAAATAAATAATCAAAATAAAGATAAATAATATGAAATAAATAAAAGAAAAGCAAGAGAAAACAAAATAGTCGTAAAATAAAATAAGTAAACATGATGGAAATTGCAATTTCAAATGCGATTTTATAATAAATGCGACCTCTAAAAAAATGTGACACAGAACATGTAATGACATCTGTTGTTTATAATAATGTGAATAAGTTTAATAAAATAATATAATGGTAAGTTGCCTATCTGTCTTGTCCAGGTGCATTTTTCATTTACAAAAATTCGTAAAATATAATTGAAAATTCTTACAAATTTTTTTAATTTGAATTAATTATATATTTTATAAACGGCAGTATTTGTTTTTTATATTTATTTTTATTAAAAATAGTTGTTCCATATCATTTTGCCTAAAATAAACTTCTAATATTTTTGAAACAATAAATATTAATAATTACCTAAAAACATAAATAATTTTTAATGCTAAAAATAATATTGAAATGTCAAATATATTCTCATAATAATTTTTGACACAGAAAGTAAAAATTAACTAAAGAAACCATAAATATCTCTAATGATTCAAATTAATATTCAAGATTTTTTTGGAAAATTATAAGTTAATTGATTATTATTTCTGCTAAATATCCAGATATTTTAATAGAATGCAATTAGGCCAGATATTCTACAAGCGTAAAATATATTATAACGCATATATGAGAAAATTAATATCTAAATGTGAAATAAAGTAGATTTTGAATACAACATCTAACAGTATAGTTTTTTTTTTCAATGGTATCTAGATGACTTAAAACGACTTATTTTAATCATAAATAATATTTAAATTAACATAAAATATTACTATTATAGTAACCATTAAATGTTAAACTCAACATTAGAAATAATAATTCTCTTTTAAACTATTAGGAGAATGTAAAGAAGAAACGATTAACATATACATATAAAATAAAAGTCGTTGAATTAACTATATATAAATTATAACACATTAAAAATATATTAGATCTGTCATTAAATTATTAGATAAACATTTTTTACTAAAAGGAAATTGAATTTTTACTATGATAAATTATAATATATAAACGAATTTTAATACAGTTCACGCCGTTTAAACCCTTGACACACGGCTTTTATATTTGCTGCACATGAATGCGTATATATGTATAAAAATAGAATAATTATATTTTCAAATTTAATTGAAAGATTGTTATGTTTTATTTTAGATTTTTTTAGTTTATTCACTGTTTCTTTTTACATATTTCTAGTTATATACATATTTATATTTTTCCGTATATTATTATCAATCGGTTATTGTTATCAAAACTCTTGAGTTTTAATGTGATTACATTAAGCAACGTGTACTGTATCTGTTATTATATTTCTAAAAATATTAAAATAAATATTCTGAAATTTAGTTTTATTGAGTTACATATAAACATATATTAATGACAATGTAAATTTAAAAATATGTTATACGTTGTAACTTATATTATTGTACGCTATTATGCAAATTAAATTGTAGATCGCATTTTTTTTTTATGTTAGATACATTGCAAAAATGAAACAAGAGGTTCTGAAAAAACTTGTACAAAAAAATAAGGTGTAGTCTAACTAGGTCTTTAGTGATGTAAAATTATAAAATTATATAGTTACTTCTAGTATAAACAATAAATCTTTTTTTAAATATACCTATACAGAGTACATAATTTATTAAATATTATTATACAAGTTATGGTTACATATATAAAAATTATGTAGGTCTTTGAAGTTTAATTTTTTGTATTTTTAAGTAAATTGGTAAAAATAAAAAAATATTTTTTATTTGATTTTTGTACTTTTTTATACTAAATATATTTGAAAACAAATATTATTTCAAAAATTACCCTCAGTTTATTATTATTAATAGTAATAATTATAACATATTAAATGTTTTTCCAGATAAGATAAGAAAAGTAATAGAAATTTACAAACAAAAAGATAATCCTTTAGCAACTTGTTTTTATGTTTTGTTTGTTTATTATTTATGTCATTTGTATATTTTTTCTAATGATGATATACGTGTAGTATATAAAAACATCGAATTTTTATTAAAAATTATACAGAACTTAAGCTTAAAACTTTTTAATTTTAATATAATAAGTTCTAAAATTACATTGGTTTTCAAAGTTATTTGATTAAAAACCCGACAGATGATCGAGAATAAAAACTTAATCCTAATGCTTTTTTATTTTAGTAATAACTATTCTCTGTGGTTAATATGAAAAACTATAAAGTAAATAAATTTTCTTCTAAAGTAAATTTGATCAGCGTAATTTTATTGTTATTATTTAAAAAGTTATTAGTATCTAAAACTTGAAACAGTAAATAAAAAAAAGCAAATATTAGAAGCACCGATAAAATTTTATGTTCTAGTAAAACATTAAACAAATATTTTTGGATTAATTTTCAAAATCTTCATTCTTTAGCTCCAGCTGTTTTCCAAATTAATTCGCAAAAACCGACAACATAATTTATGTAAATTAACAATATTTATTTAACAAACTGGTCAATAAACATTCAAATAACGATATTTTATAAAAATTTAAACACAGTTTTCGACACATACTTGTAAAAAAAATTGCATAAACTAGTTATATATATGAACGATTTAAAAATAGAAAGAAAAAAAAACTTTTAGTTTTTAACTAGTCGCTTAGAAGTATAAAAAAAAAATTCGCAAAAATAGTCACTGGTTATACAGTAAGAAGACCTAAAAAAGTAATCCGTTTAGTTATTTGGCTTTAAAAGTGGACCACTTCAAGATCAGATATCGGTTTTATTGCATATTTTTGTGTATCTATTTGTTTTTCTATCGCGTATATATAATAGATTTTTTTTAATATCAATGTGATACTTTTTCAATTCGAATATAATTTTCGTAATTAATTTATTTATTATAGAATCTTTTAAATGCTTATTTAATTATTTACATAGTGGAAATTTTTTTCTTTAATTTTATGATTATTGTTAATGTTAATGAAAGAGAGTAATATTATTTAAGAGTAATTATTTTTTTTTTAATCTCATATATTGGTCATAGTTACAGCGGTTTTTAGCCAGAAACAATATTTGACAACCACGCATAGTGAACAGTATTAATAAATATTTTTTCATAAATATTGTAGTTCTGTTTTTTCTGTCTATTAATAATTGACGTACTCAACGTACAACTTCATCATAAAAAATTATAAAAACGTAAAATATTATCAACTTAAAGCCGTTTTATTTTACATAGAATATGTTTATTGCAGAAATATATTCTTTGTCAATAATATTTGCGTTATTATTGATTTTAAAATCTGCCAGTTGCAAGAAGTGTTCATTCACAACTTGCGTAACATATACACGTAAGAATCAAGTAGAAGAGGAAGGCATCTGCAGCCTCGGAAATGTTAGAGACGCCCAATGAATTTGGTCATCCGAGCTGCTATTGCAGGCTTGCAGGCTAACGTATGCTTAGACAGTTTATCTAAAAAGTTACCGGACAGTTTATTTTTTAGTTTTATGAAATACTCATTATGTTGTTTGTTAGGCAAAATTTTAGCCAGTCGAAAAAAATCAGCAGATGTATAATGTATATTTTTATAAATACACTCAAAAAAGAAATTATGTAATTTTACCTACAAACCATGAGACACTATGATGCCCAGTATTTCTTCAATCACGCTAAACTTCCCCATTACTCAACTGCTGTAATTTTACATAATTGTTTAAAAATACATAATATCAGAACTGTTACCAATATTATGTAATATGATACTACCAACGGGATGGAAAAGTACATATGAATGTAATAATATTATTACAGTTTTTTTAGTAAAGTCTTTTTTATTAAATTTACAGAAAACGCTGGCATAGAATATACGCTTTACTCATGTACGAGTAAAGCAGAAGATATAAACTGTATACACTCAATTACAGCCCTGATTATAGTTATAAACAATATGTATTTCTGTACCCCCCAGTTTAATAAGGCTATAAGTGTATTCAAATACTTGACTAATGGAACTGTCTTGTATTTTTTTTGAAATATGAACACTGTTCGAAAAATAAAACCCTTATTAGTGCCTATAAGTCCGTTCCCTAAAAAGGGTAAATATGATTACCCTAAATAGGTAAATTCAAAACAGTACTTTATTATCCCAGAAAAGGGTAAAAAGGCAGTTATTTACCCTTATTTTTCGTATTTTTTGTTCTTCCATTAAGGTAAAAAGTCAAATATTTTAAAATACACAAGAGCAGGGCAATTTTTTGCACTAATAAGACTACAAATTCAATTACCCTCGAAATTTTTTACTCTTTTACCCTATTATTTTGAACAGTGAAGCAAAAAGTTTGAAAGAAGTTGTTAAGAAAGAGTTTGCCGTCAGAAACTAAATGAGTGAAATAAGAAATATAAAGAAAATGGAAAAAAATAATAGAGGAAGCTATAGTCGAGTAAAATTATTCAGTTTTAATAACAAAAACGCTTGGTGTACAAATTACACCGAATAAATTCTATATGGGTTCAATTCTTTTAATATAATTAGAATGTCTTTTACACTATTACTTATGCAGAATTTTAAATAGTAATAGTGCAAAATTTTATGCAGATTTATGATGCTAACACATTGACAAAACAAATATTTTTTTAAATATGTCCGGGAATTTTTTGGGCTGATTGTTGTAAGTTTCGTTTAGCTAAATGCTAACTAAGGTATACCTAACTCGATAACTCGATATAAATTGTAACAAGCTTCGACCTCGCTGGCTAGATCCGGCACTGGCTCCTATGCCTTGGTAGGATATACGGTATGTTGTAACTGCACAAACTTGATCTAAAGTCAAATCATGGATGGCCAACTTACTATTAACGCTCTGCCATGCCGGTAGAACTTGGCTCGTTTACAAACACCCGTCCTCCATGTTGTTTTACGGAACCTTTAGATTTTTAGATTGATTAGATCATGATTGGTTTGTCTGATTAATCTAGAAAGAATTTGATAAATTTAATACAGGATGTTTAGATATATTAGAAATATAAAATAAAAATTAATTCCTTGAATGACGCATTTTATATGCATGAGCTGTCTGTTCCAAATTTAAAATATCGAAATATCATACTTTTTGCAAAAGTTATGTACTTGTTTGGATCAGTAGCGTACGCAGAAAAATATTTTAGGAAGGGATAATGTTTTAATTCGTAAAAATAATACTAACTAATTTCAATCGGGCCATGGTAATGGTCCAATTAAAAAATTAAAAATTTTTAAAATTAAATGTACCCAAAAATAGCACTTATGAGTAAAATATACAAATATATGTATAATATATTTTATATGTAAGGAAAAGCAGTCTGTCGCTTTCATTTTATTTTGTGCTTGAACGTGCATGTAATTACTTATATTAGTCGATTTTCCTACAAAATTTGCAATATCTTTGGTGTTTCCATAGCCACTAGACCACTAGAGGTAGAGGAACACAAATTGCCAATGCCAGTAATCAATTGCGTTTCAGTTTCAGGAAGTTCAGTTTAGATGACTAAAAAAAAAAAATTAAGTATATGAATAAATTACAAACTAAACTTGTTGACTATGAAATTAGTCCATTATAAATATATATATATATATATATATATATATATATATATATATATATAGTACAAAAGTTTAACGGGATACGGTATTTGGGTTGAAAAAATTTATAAAAATGCAAGCATTTACAATTCTATCAATTTATTGTATATTCCAATATTTCGCCAGCAATTTGTGGCTTCTTCAGGGAGACAATGTATGATCAGAACACTATAAATGCTATTGTATAATATTTCAATGTTTAGAGTTGATTAATATTCCATATTTTCATCGTCCAACGTAAAATGTACACATTTAATCACAAAACTTATAAATAATCAAATAAATAATACAGTTATTAAAATATATTGTTGTAAAAGTCAGTAGTTAAAAAAATAAATAAATAAATAAAAATAAAATTGTTAAATAAATAAATAATAAAATACAGTCTAATAATAACAAATAATACTATGTCTAAAGCTAAGTTAAAATTTTTTTGAATAAAGCGTAGATTTTACAATATATATAGATTTTATATATATATATATATAAAATTAAATGGTACATATGTTATTTTTTGGTCACACATTAAAATGTGTTTTAGTCAACGATAATTATCACAAATTTTTTTTAAGTAAATTAACTTTAAAAAGAATAAACCGGCTTTAGGTTTTAGTTATGTAATAATTTTTTAATAAATCAACGTTTCGACGAACTGAACGTGCGTTTTTATATTTTTTTCCTAAAAAAGACGTACATAATAATGTTTGTCTAATTACATAAAATAAAGATTTAAATGTAAAAATATATTAAAATTGTAAAATTTCAAAATTATTTTTGTAGTATATACAGATTTTAGCAAATTTATAAAAAATTTAATTATAAGTAAAAAAATAGTAAAATTAATATGATTATTATTGTAAATTTACACCCACATTTTTACTTTACTTAATGTATATGTTCTATTTTTTTTTATATTAAAACAAAATATGTATAATAATATAATATTGAGAAACGTAATTAGAAGCATTAAAAAAATTGGCGTTATATCTAATATTGAAGTTGTTTTAAATGATTGAAGAAAATGACTAGTAAACGCGTGGGATTTTTTACTTATTTCTAAACCATTTAAACATATTTTCGTAGTCGGTTCATTCAACACGATTTTGCGGTTAGTTTATAATTACGTGTAAGTTATAAAAGCTACACAATTACCACGACTTACCAACAAAATTCTTTAATCATTGTGATTAGTTGCAGAAGTAGTAGGATTCTATTCTTGTAATAGATATATAATTTTGCGGCAATTTTCTCAGTATTAAGATAGAACGTGTTGTATAGAATTATCTATGTACTTTATTATACATTTTTCTTGTGAAATATCTATTACGGAGATATTAGAAATCTAGAATTTTATATTTTAAATTTATTTATTTACTGTGCACCTTTAACCTCTCAAAGATAATATTTAATATATAAATTTATAAACAATTGTAGGTTTCTTACTCATGTCTGTGAACGTCTTATATCAATGATAATTTAAATAAAAATTTCGTGATTTAAAGAACATATAAAACAGTTTCCATATAGTAATTATTGTAAAAATATTATTTCAAATACTTATTAAATATTAAATATCGTTATTTATTATCAAAACAATTTTTTAAATTATTAAAATATATTATACCTACATTTTATTCTATATTGTGTAAGACGTATTAATTTTGTATGTTTTCTATTTATAATTGTGTATAGAAAATTGTATAAATTTTTGTTCAGAAAAATGTATCGTGCAAAGTTAGCAGAAAAGACACGTTCAACTAAAATAAAACGGATTTACCTAGGATATAGTTCTATATTAATTTTCATTAATAATCGACGTTTTGACTCTACGTACATTATCATCAGAAAAAATTATTTTTATTTCTTAAAGATTTTTTACTATGTTAAAAAACTAAATTTGATGTAATTTTCTCAATTTTAAATTTTATAACTTAAATTATCTGATCTGTCTTTAAAATAAAGTGTTAATCTTCTTCCTCAAATACGCTCATTTTTTATTGTTTTTAAAATTTATCTTCAGTCGAACCAATATTTTAATTCAATAAAGTGTTAAAGATAATTTTAACTACAAAAGATTCCAAACAACCATGCAACAAATTTTTATAATCTTCAATAAAATTACGATATGTTTATAAGATATTTATCAAAAAAAAAAAAACGAACAATAAAAACTATTGTGCTTTAACGTAAGATCAAAGATCGTAAAAGAATTGACCGCCATATTTAATTGTCTTTCACTTTGGTCCAAGCTGTGGGGACACGTTGTCGAGACGAATTGTCAGACAAGCAAGAGATTGGACCAAATACCGCGACGGTTTGGATTCGGTAATGATAGTCGTAAAAAGAAGACCGCATCAGAGCGCTTGCCTTGAATATTTGATATAAGTACGTGATGAGCGGCCCACCCTGTATGTAGTCTGATGGTGTAAAAACAAATATTCCAGATGATTAAATTGACTGCTTATTATTATTTTCAAGAGCTGATGTTTTATATAGCTTGACTTTTTATTACTTGAAATTAGATAGATGTGTTTGATAGAAATTGTTTTAGAAATTGGAAAGTTATTGTAAAGAAAAATTAATATTTTGTAAATTTATTTTGAAATGTTTAAATGCGGGAATTATTAAAAAAAGTAATATAGTAGAACGTATATCGAAGTTTGTCAAACATATATTGTACAGAATTAGACTATCTCCATTTTTTAAGTTTTGAGTTACAGTGCACTGTAACAAAATTTACAATGATTATCGTTGGACACTTTGTTACCAATAATAATCATGTGAATTGACAACAAAATGTAATTTTACAATCATCTTTTTTTAAATGTAAAATTACAATTCTAAAATGTAACACAGTTACATATGTTAAAATATGTTAAATTGCATATTTCGAAAAATATATTTTAGTTTGAAATTCATATTTAAATCATCCTTTAATAAGACGTCATTTGTAAAGAAATCTTAATTCGAATATTTCAAATATTTTTTGAACATATTTTTATGTAAATTTTGTGCCCAAAATTTTCATAAAGCAACAGAATTGTATAATAAACAATTAATGGCATACGAGTAATTAAGTAATTTTTGAAAAAGATATTGATCTTTTTAATACTGGAATTCAATCAATGTTTGGTATTAATTAATTTTTCAAAAATTAGTGTATAATTTATATATATATATATATATATATATATATATATATATATATTAATAAATTTCACATTTTAAAAATAAATTATCATTAATTAAACACACATATTAATAATTATTAAAATATATTTATTACAAAAGTAAAAGAAACTTTAATGTTGTCCAAATTTATCATTCACCAAATCATATATTTTTTTTTATATATTATTATATGTAGTTCTTCCGTAATAACTTTCTGTACGATCCTTATACCCACAATAACATTAATTCCTGCAAACAAAGCTAAAAATCCAACAAAAACACTAGCGACTTCAACGCCCGATCAGCCACTAAATTTACCACCCATCAACAATGAACAACATCCGGGCCTCATGCGTGGTACAAAGATGGGTTGGGTGGGGGGGGGAGGGCGACTATGTGCTTTTAAAAGAACCGCACTGCTTACTTAACAGCTCGCTGGCCCCTCGTGCGCGCGCGCGCGAGCGTGTATGCAGGAAGTGAAACTAAGTGGGTCAGTGGGGAGGTTCGCGCCATGATGGAATGTCGGCTACGCTGACCTTGACTCCGAACAAGTGAGCATCTCGTTCACAACTATTGATTGGATTGGACTACAGCAGGATAGGGGCCGCCGCGCACGAGCTGGCCTGAAGAGTGAGCTGCGCGGTAATTATTTTAGAATGGTTTCAGCAGGGTTGGCACTCTTCGCAAAGATATGGATGGACTATATGTCCATTATAAATGATTTATGTATTTATTCGATATTTTATTGTTATATTTATATTTAGGATTTAAATAAAAATATCAAGATATTAATAATTTTATCTACAATTGCTTTGTTATATGGTCATTATATATATAAAATCAGATAAATAATATTAGTCTCTATAGCCCAAGGGAAATAAAATACTAGTCTTTATTAACCAAGGTTAATAAAATACATCCTCGTACATTATAGGTGCCATTATTTGCTCGTTAAATAATATACTATTACGTTCAACATATTAAATATTAAAAGAGTCCATTTTACAATAGTGTATCCTTAAAAATTTTGACAAATGTCATTCACATAATATGGGCAGTGTGTGTGTAATGCACATGCGTCTACACTTATCTATATTACTTGAATGCAACATTTTATTGATATTTGTAATTTACCTGTAGATTTAAGTTGTAGCTTAGATTGAAGTTGAAATTAGTCTGCTTCAAACCCAACATTAGTATTATTTTCAAGAGCTTTATTTAGCTTTGTTCTAATTTTAAAATGCCAAAACGTTTACCAAAAATTTCTTCTAAAACAAGTGATATCGCCAAATATCGCTAAAAATTTTTTTAGGGGCAATTGTAAATGTTGTTAACTTAGTCAATGAGTTGTTAACTGATGATCAACTAGATTGTTAACTATTTTTAAAGCGATTTATTGATTAGCAGTTGGCAAGTCAACGAGAGAGTTAACTTTACAAAACATTTAACAATATTTTATGCAACCAGCTATTAATGATATATATTTTAGTGTTTATTATTAACTATCTGAAATAATGTAATAATGGAGAGCTCATATTTCAAGTGGTAAATAACCAAAAGCATGTATAAAAAGTATCAATATATATATGAATGCAGGAAAAGTTGCATACCTAGATAATAATAATAATTTATTTACATAAACTAGTAACTAGTTATACAGGTTCCGGATTGTCTTGAAAAATAGATAAAATATAATAAATTCACAATGAAAATATGAAATATAAAGTAAACTAAAACAACTTATTCATTTAGGAATGTTTAGAGATATGATAATTTTTGTTTGAACTCGAGGAATCGAAGAATTTTGCAGGAGTTAGAGTCGATTTTTATTGTTGCGACTCCGACTTCAACTTTTTTCGTTAAAGCAAAAAAATAACAAATATAAAACCACGCAAACAAAAAGATATTTTTTCCCTTTTTTAATACTAAAAATAACATACCTATGAATAATTTGCATTATCTTATGATCGATAAACCTAAATATGAGCACATTACCGTCTCACTGCTTTTTTTTTACTTTCTTTTACTATGTAATATTAGGTATAAAAGCATAGAATGTATTTTCTATAGTTTATTTTATATGATAAAATATAAAAGTCATTATTGAACTAAACGTTGGAGTCGGAGTCAGAGTCGGAGTCCGATAAAAAAAATTAGTGTTGAAGTTGGAGCCAACCGATTTTTTGTCGACTTTACACCCCCCGGAGGTAAAATGAAACACTTATGAATATGAAAAAAAAATGCAAAAATGCACGGAAAAAATAATTATATCAATCATATTAATAATAGTTATAATTTAATTTAACTTCCGGAAAACAGTTAATTATATTATAATCGGTAGGAAATGCAAGAAAATTAAAAGTAGGAAATGAATTTTAGTTTTTTTTCTATTTCTATTAGTTATAGAATACTGACTACAGATCTTTTTAATTGAATAAAATTGCAGCTACGCTTATTATATTAATCATACGAAGTTATTATTTATTTATTTCATTACTTTGTTAGTTTTTCATATGATTTATTATGCATTGTTAACATGATTTATTTGTTCACACTAATTGTGAGATAGAATACTTTTTTATTACTTTATTATTAATTAAATATATTAAAACATTAACTTCTTTCAGAATTCATTATATTAAAATAAAAAAGATTGAAAATCTGTTTTATTTTATATAAAAATTTGACAATTTTTTTGTACTCTAATTACTTGTATTTTGTTACCTAAGTAACTTGTTTCTAGGTTTTGTTTGTTTATTATTTATGTTATTTGTATATATTTTTTCCTAATGTTAATATACGTGTAGTATATCGATACGTCGAATTTTATTATATAATTTAGGTGGGCACCAGAAAAATCTATTGTGAAAATTTGATTAATATCCGGTAAATAAAGTAGGTAGCCATAATGATTTTATTTACAACTTTAGTAATTTTTCCCCCGGAAAGTTAGCATCACTGGAAATCACATGAGCATCTTAGGCACTAAATAAACCTATCTTAAAATTTTTATTAAAATTTTAATCAAAAATTATGCATTCTAAAACTTTTTTCTTTTAATATAATGAGAGAATATAAGATTTTTTTATCAAGTTGATAGTTATAATATTTTTGTAATTTTTTTTATCCTTGACATTCACAATAATAGATATATAAACTATAAATACAAAAACAATTTTTTTGAAAATTGCCTAATATCAATTTTTTTTGTTGAATATTCAGTATACAAGAATGTTGTTGCAAATTGAATTTAAGTTTCTAATTTTGTATATTAATTTTTTGATTTCATATTATACAAAGTAATATAATAATAAAAGAATTATTTACGCTTTTAAAATATTAAAGATTTATTCTGAGTATAAAATTTTTTAATTATACATTTATAATGATACTACATTATAATTAATATAGTTCATATATTTCAGAATAGCAACGGTTTATCACACATCTTGAATATTAATATTGTACAGATCAACAACAACAACAACAAAAAATACAAGATGTTCCAACATCAAAAATTATTTTAATTAACACCAAGCAGAAATTAATTAAATCCACTGATCATAAATCAAAAATCTGTGCCGAAACTTATGCACTCTAATTTAAATTTTCCAAATTAATTTACTCATAGGCATCCATAAGTTTAAGCGTAACTAAAGAATGTTAAATTTTTGCCTGCTTGACGTGACGTGACGTTGGAGTCGCCGAACTAGACCGGAAATTATAATATAAAATATTTCGTCGGTAATAGTGCCGATTTATTGGATATTATAATAAATTGTTGGCTGATTGTTGTAATGTATTATTAAAAAAAGGAAGTTAATTGAACGAAAGTACCAGGTTGTACGTTATTTGGACTTTTTAATAATTAGTCCTTGACAAGGGTATTATTTAATTACACGGATTTTTGTCGGGATATAACCCACTTTAGTTGTTCGACAATTAATTTTGTTTAATGCGCTCAAGTACGTATTATTTTGTCTGTTACAATTAGTGCGAATGAAAAGTTGTTTTAACTTTTAAATTATAAATTGTTATGTATCTGCCTTTTGTTTTGATTTTTTTTTATGTTTGCAATAAACACAAAAACTGCTTCACTGATTTATACAAAGTTTTTTTTAGAGCATTTGTATTTGATAATTCGTCACAACTAACCGCGTTTAGCTAGTTATCCGGTTAATCAGTAAATCGGCTAACCGGTTAACCGGTTAAAAAATTGTAAATTTTTACAAACCGGTTAACCGTTGCGATTAATCGCGAACTTAACTAAAAAGATTTAATCTAATAATAAACACATTTTTTTAAGTACATGGTTCTATTGTATTGTAAGTGTATTAAAAAGAAGAAAATGATTTTTTCAAAAATATATTTCTTTAAAATATCTAAATAAACATTTATAATATGGTAAATTAACTATTTTACTTAAAATTACAAAATTATATTATTTTTATAGAAAATTTTTTGTTTTGCAAAAATAATGTTTATTTTTTTACTATGGTTTTTATGTAAAATGGCACCTTTTTTTACAGTGTAGTTACGAAAATATTATAGATACTTTAATACTTATTTGTAATAAAAATCGAATTTGTAGAAAAATGGTTATTTGTGAAAAACTTCGGTTAATTTGTTGAAAACAGCGGTTTTTAAAAAAAACCGAATATTCGGTTAATCGGTAAACCGACTAACCGGATAACCGGTTCATCGTTTAACGGTTAACAAATATAAACATATTATTTAATAGAAGTACAAAAATATAATATTAAATATGAATAATATATTTTATCAATTATAATCATGTTGTATACCAAGGTAACAACCAAACAACATGATGTTATGAATGAAAATAAGTTATCACTGGTATGACAATTGTAGTACATATACAATTATTTATATTCTTGACGCATCATTCAAATAACTCACATGCACAATAACGTAGACAATTCACAATATAACACTTGTACCAACGTACAAGAAAAGAGTTCAACTATTCAACTATTGACACAATTATCCAACATTGTACATTGTAGTACAACAGCCAACAATATCGTGTCATGCAATCACAGTGTATCAGTTTGCGTTCTCATGCAAGCGCACACGAATTGCATTACAGACGACTTCGCTAAAATGCAAGCGAACTTTCAATTGCATGAGCGTGCGCATTATGCTAAAACATTGATATTAAATCTTATTGGTATCATTTTTATTCTGATACTGTTTATTTATTCAAAGAATCATAAAAGGAAAATTATTGCTGTGGAAATGAGATTTTTGCGTGGAGCATGTGGTGTAATTAAACTTATTGAAATAAAACTCTAGGTTTAAGACAGCGATAAATTAAAATACAAGAAAATAAAAATAATGACAATTTTTAGATTAATGGCGTTTGTATTATCTACACGTTATCTCGTGTTATTTAGTAGAAAAGAATCTTGTAAGATATTTTTCAAAGAAGACAACAACAAAAAAAGAAAACAAAATCCGATGCGATAATATTTAGACAGTATGACTATTTCTTCTATTTCTTCACTACTTCTTATACAAACAAAAACAAATGATTAATTATCTACTATAATTGTAAGATTGCGTGCACCTGATGTTGAAGATAATAAAACTCCGGTAATTTCAATCGAAAGTGCTACACTGAATATGCACTTAGTGTATACTCGATATACAAAATATTCTAAATGGTTTGTCTATTTCAAATAAACTACTATTATATCAAGAGAAATATACTGAATTTTTGTATTTATTTTAATGACTTACGATAGATAAACATTTCAAAGCATTATATCATCATGTTTTTATGTTTTTTTTGCCGGTCCTATCATAAATTACAGAAACTGTATGTGGTGGCTTGTAATTTTAACAAATCTGTGTATCCCTGCTCTAAAGAAACGAGGCGTTAAATAAGACAATTTTTGTATAAATAATAGAAAATTGAACTTCTCCAGAGTGTCACACGTGAAAAAATAGTCTTTAAATCTTTAAGGGTTTGGGACCAGCACATTGTGTTTTAGAAGAAAAATCAATTAAATTTTTAATTTAAAAATTATATAATTTTTTGTTTCTAGAAAAAAATCATACATTTTAATATCTCTTCATTTAGGCTCAGTATTTCTAAATATTGGAATAAATTTATTCTTAGAATAATTTTAAAACTATAGGTAATAAAATATCATTTATTTTAAGAATACATTTTTAGTTAATTACATATGATGATAAATAAAACTGGAAATACTGGCCCTTAATTAACATACATACATACACAATCACGCCATGTACCCAAAAGAGTGTGGCACAAACTCTTTTCATCAGCCCGAAATCAGTCGCCTCCAAACATTCCTATCCAAACAAGCAACTTTCGTTTCATCCACATTCATAATTCCTCTCATACTTGCTCTTTTATTTCTACTACTTGGAAACTTTCGCTCACGCAAGCCACCCTCTCAATCATACCACTCCAACTACTCATCGGACGTCCACGCAAACGTATACCATCAAAATCATTCAAATAAATCTTAATTAACTAGTTCGAATAAAACGTGCAGTAGGTAATCGTTTATTTGGAATGGACAATAGATTTGGGATGTACTGTGTGTGCATCATAGCGTAGACTAGATTACAAAAGCGGCCGAGGATGCAGTATAATGCATCTTATATTGCCTGGCTTTGTGTTACCTCCCACGCGGTGCTGTGATGGGTTGCTCTGCGCTGCTCCGGCTTGGTTCGCCCGCCTGACCCAGTTCCCATGGATACGGCGCTCCGCCTTTGCTTACAACAGGTGCCCGCCAGCACCTACACACACGCGCGCTTATCACTTTGAGTTGTCATTCACTCTCGGTATACATCACTCAAATCTTACTCGCTGTGTTGTGTTTTATTTTAGAGATATAGGATCGACGATTGAGTGAGATAATATTATACTTCTAGTCAAATTTACATATTTCTTATTTTCAAACACGATTGTTTGAATAGTAAATAATGTATTGTTAATTTTTTATTGTGGTAATTAATAACTAACTGTTATAATGATATATTTGTGTAAAGATTTTAATTAAGTACTGAAAAACAATTATATCTGCTGTTTGCAACCATTATTCAACATCTTATAATTAATTAAAGTTTTGTAAGTTTATTACTAAACAATTTATGGGTAATCACAACTTATTTGATGAGTTAGCGCTGTTGTTAGAATACCGTGCAGTTTTCGTATTATAAATATTTTGAAATGTTTATTTATGTTTAAGTAAAAAATATACAATTTGCTGATATTTAGTTGTAAAAATAGTATAGTATTTTACTCGGATGTAATGATTATTATTAATTCAAATAAAGCAGAAACGTATTATCTTAAAAAAACTTTAGTCTTTTGAACAGTGTTGCCAACTTTTGGAGAAAAAAATATAAATTTTTTATATCTATTTCTTAGCATTTATTTGATAATGTCAACATACATTTACCTATATATGCTTCCAATCTTATTTATTATAGTAGAGTGTGGTATTTTAATCGCAAGTAATAATTATGTATTCATTAGAATGAAGTAAATGAATAACCATTATTACATGCTCATTAAATATTATATACTATTAATACAATTTGTAAAATACTAATAGTGGTATTTGGTATTGTGAACAGCGATGTAGCTTAACAGAATGTTTTGTTTCATTCATTCAATTCAAATGGAAATCTCTATTTATTAGAAAAAGACAAAACATTTTTTACAGTTAATATGGCAATATAATTAATATTTTTGAACATTGCAGAAAATTAAATAATTAAAATGTATGTTATAAAAAATGTTGCGCTTACTTCTATATCTTTTTTTTTTCATCAAATAGATAATTTCTTAATTATTAACAAACACTATTTACTGAAAATTTTGCCAATTCATGCCATGGCATACTTTGATATTTTTCACAAAAAATACATATTTTTTTGTTGAATTTTATAAATTTAAACTTTTACTTAAATTTTTCAATTTAACTGCTTAAATATTTATTTTAAAATATAAACGTTACAATGTTTTGTACAAATTTTGACAGTTTATATTAAAAAATATTTCTCTTTTTTTTCTGTAAAAGTTTTTCTTTATAATAGTGTATAAATGACCTGAATACTTTTTGATTACATTTTTGAAAGAATGTTTATTAAAATCTAAAATACTTATTTAGAGCTGTCAGTCGATTGTCGATTGTTTAGTTTTTGCATATTATTAACTGTATTTATAAATTTATAGTTCAGTTTTTATGTAACACTCGGATATTTGGCAGTTATACTACAATTTCTTCTTAAAAATGATTAAGTATTTAGAATTGGTTATAATATTTTAATAAATTAAAAAAACATTAATACAAAGTAACGAATGGTCAAAAATCTTTGTTGTTAAAGATGGAAGCTTATTATTTTAATTAAATTTTGTGGTTAATTAAATTTTTCGTTCCAATATCATTATAATATTTTTAATTTGAAAATAAAATATTTTTTTCTTCAAACGTATAAAAATATTGGCATCACGTTACTATATTATTTATGTAGAAGGAGGTCATTATGTTACTAGTACAATTATGTGAACATTATTGTACAGTAGTTACTGGTGATTTACACCAGTTTAATATGTAAATTTACAGACGTCACAGGAATATTTTGACATTATATAAATATAAAATATGTATACTTCATGTAAGTTTACTTACTTTTTCAGTAAAAAGGCATATATAATATGGTAAATTAATTATTTTATTTAAAATTATAAAATTATATTGTTTTTATACAGAAAATATATGTAAACTATCGTTTTGCTGAAATAATATGTAATTTTTTTTCTATGGTTTTTATGTAAACTGGCAACTTTTTTTACAGTGTGAGCTCGACACAAGAAAGATCGCTTTCTGCTCCGCGCAACATTTATTATTAAAAAAAATATTTGACATGTTTTTTATCAAATAATGTATTTTTGCGTTATATATAAAACCAACTAAAATATTCTGCTAGCCTTGAAGAAGGCAATAGAGATTGCCGAAACGTTGGCTTAGTAGATAATAATAATATAAAAAAGACAATTCCGTCAATTACTGATTATTTATTTTATAAAATATTATTTTCTATTTTTTTAAATAAAAATGGAATTATATGAAAACAGCCGGAACAGTTTAAGATTAGTTTGCATCATTCGATTCGTCTCACATATAAACTTATTTGAATACTTTTTTTTAATATTAATTAAGTTTTAAATGCAAGAATAAAGAAAATGAATTATTACATTAACAAATTTATTTGATTTGAAAATATTAATTTGTTTTTAATAGAAGATTGTTCATTAAGAAATAAATAAATATAAAGTGTAAATGCAATTTACAATTAAAATATAAATATTTCACAGTTGGCACAGTTTTCCGCTAAACTTAATAGGTTAAAATGATTAAATAAATTAAAATATGAAAAAGAGCGTTCTGTGCACTTGACTGTATATAGTAAATTGACTTTATTAATTAGTATTAAGCAAAACTAGTAAGTTACTGAACTAAATTCAGTAATTATCGTCAGTTATAATTATTATTATCACGGTTTAATTGTTTATTCGTTTTTCTTGTAATTCTTTAGAAAAAACTAGTTTAGAATTCTACGTATGTATATCTTTTTATTGACATTATATTTATTCTGTAACATTTAAATTTCTATTTTTATTATTTATTTAATTAAAAAAAATATATCATTAAATTATAAATAAAAACAATTTTTTTTAAAATTATATTTGTATATTACAACATATTAAAAGATATTTCAGAACTCATTATAGTAAATTTAGGTTGTAGTTCTGAATTAATATTTATTAATAATCGAAGTTTGGACGTACTCAACGTACATCTTCATCAGGAAAAAAAGATACTGTAATAATTGATCCATCAATATTAACAGTAGATTGATGAGAAAAGCAATAGAAATTTATAAAGAAAGAAAATAACATCAATCAGTGTGAAAGCACTGATTTACATAAAATTTGACTTGCTTTAATTAAAAACTTATAAATTTTATGATCTAGTTATTTATTTTGTTACCTAATGCCTTGTTTCTATGTTTTGTTTATTTACTGTAAATGTCATATGTATCATTTTTCCTGATAAAGATGTACGCTGAGTATGTCGATTATTAATAAATATTAATACAAAACTACAACTTAAGGCTGTTTTATTTTTGTATATTATAATTATTACTTTAAAGTTTTAAACATGCTATAATGGTCTTGGGTATTTAACAACTTTCAAATTTACGAAAAATAACATATGTATATCCTAAAAGAAAAATCTGAAGATTGGTATTTTGGGTCTGGCAGTGTTGTCTTTTGGCCACCAACTTTAAAATAAGAGTGCATTTTTATTTATCTTAGTAATAGTGAGACTAACAAATATTTGCATAAATAATTTTTTGTAGAAAATTTTATTCTCTTTATCTTTTATTAACAAAGTTTCAACCTGAAATAAAAATTATTCATTGTTATTTACTTTTTAAATTTAGTTATAAAAAAAAAAATACATTACCTTAAAAATTACAACAAAAATGTATTAATACAAAATTAAAAAAACATTTATAAAATCATTTTGTTAGAGTCATAGTTAGAAAGATAAATAAAAAAAAATTGCATCTTTATTTTCACAAATAGTTATACACTCCGACCTCCTACACACATCCTACCCAAAATGCACAGTCTCATGTATTAATCTGCAAAACAAAATACTAATATTAAATAAAATTTTATTTTTAATATTCCCGAAAACATTATCAAATATCAAACAATAATGTCAAGTGATTTGAAATGACCGTATGATTGTATAAATTTACCGTCCGAAATAAAACTGTTCCATTTTTTACCAATAATTTAATTTCAAATATGATTACCTTCCCATACTCTACAACTTTTTCTTCTCCAGTCATTAATTTGAAAGATAAATAAAATGAACATTACAAACTCGGAACTGGACAAAAAATATACCTACATTGTAGCATTTATTTATTGCAACGTGTTTCAACTGTTGCAAGCGATCTCAGTGTAGAAATTCTCAAGCACACATATGCCGAGCACAAAATCTTACTTTGATCCAGCGCGTTCACACAAAAAGCTTCTTCGTCAAACATTAAGTGTTATTTTAACGAAAATTAAATGGCAATGACTTAACATAACGTTGCGACCGAAAAAAACTCTGATGCAAGAAAAAAAAAACCGAATATACAGACTGGTTTTTCGTAATGGGTTCATTGGGACAAAATAGTTTTTGTTGGTTCGGTGGACGGTAATTACGGTAGCGACATCTTTTCAATGGACAATAAAATTATGGTTTTAGTTTTTTTTTTTTGGTCTAATGATGTTAGCCGGAATTAGTAATAAAATTAATGTAGAATTATTTTTATGATGTCGATTTTGTTAAATAAGAATGTTATAAAATTTAATGCTAGTTAATATTTTATATCAGTGTTTCGATATAAAATGTTTAACGAAATAAACTAATGCGATTAGTGTATATAGTTTTTTCTCCACAGACTATACATTGAAATATCCAATTATTGCAGGCTAACCACTAGGGCTGTGTGATTACGGCAATTTGTGATAAATCAATGATCTGGTTTTTTGATAACATTCCTATCCAGACAAACAACTCTAGCTACATCCACATTTATAACACCTCACATACATATGGCCTTCTATTTCTACTACTTGAAAACTTTCGCTCACGCAATCCACGCTCTCAATCATACCACAACATCTACTTATCGTAAACGTTTACCTTCAAAATCATTCACATATATATTTTTAACCAAACGTTCATTCAAAATACGTGTCATAAAATTGTTAGCATAATATTTTTTTCAGTAATAAGTTTTGTGCCAAAAAGTATTTTGGTTAACACTCAAATATTGCGATTTTATGTTTCACAAAATTTCACAAATTACTCAATCATTGAATCGACTTATTAGACTATGCGTCAATGACTGTCCAGTTAACCATAGATACGTGTGTCGCTCTTTAGGAGCTCGTCAGTATGGTACTTTGATCAGTGTCCGAAGACAACTGATACAAGTGTTATTATCTGGCTGGCTTTTATGCCAAGTAAATTGAAACGCTATCTATTCAATAATGCACTAAGCATTTAATATATATATATATATATATATATATATATATATATATATATATATATATATAAATATAAGATATTTTGTTTAAGTATTGTGGTGACGGTCGGTTTTGTGGTGGTCAATGATCAGCATTTCTTTTTAAATTTAAAACATTTTTATATTTATTCTATCACATATGTTCAGCTAACAACGTTTTACATAATTGACTTTATACTAAAACAGTAAAAAAATGTCCCAATTCAATTTCAAAACCATCCTACTTTCTTGAAAATAAATGCAACTTTACAATGCAAAAGTAATCATTCACCATGTTGTATCTAAATTCTCACTACATTACTCTGTTTGCATTGTCCTAGTGAAACCATTTCCGGTTTTATTGCATTCTTACCACGCCGACAACTCGGCTGCAAGATGCATCAATTAATTATAATATGCGCTGGCATAAGAGAGCATTTCTGTTCTGTCTGACTCCTTTGCTTTGCCTATAATTGGTGGAACGAATGAGAAAATTACTAAATTAGATGCAATGTGAAACACATTATATACCTACCTATTTTAATTTACAATCTGTTTAATTTAATATTCTTATTAAATACAAATTCAAATAGGATTTATTTCTTATATCGTAGAAGGAAACTTATAAATATAAATTTATAAACTTAAAATATAAATTATTATAGTAATCTTCAGGCTTTCACAGCCGATATCCATTGCATTTATAGAATTTTCTGTGCTGGTATGCCGTGGTCGATCAATTGAAAATTAAATTACATTTTATTCTAAATATAACTTTTCTACTACATTAATCTTCCATTTTTATCTAATTTGCAATTTTCATTATAAGATTTTTAAAATGTCTTGAGCCAAAAGAACTTTCATATCAGTCTATCTACACCAATCCAATTACATATTTTGTTTAACAATGTTATTATAGTAAATAATAATTATATTTTCGCTTTATCTAAAATAAATCTGATTCATTTGAACCGAACCGAACCGGATTTGTAAACCGTTTAGCAAACCGCTACAGTTTAATTTTATATTAAATCGAAACGATATATAAAAAACCGCAAACCAAACCGGTTCAGATATTTTTAGCGGTTTGCAACCTTGCTTATTCCACATGTTTTCATTGCATCTGTGTTCTCAATGCGAGAAAGACAAATTTACGTTAACAATAATTATTGTTAATTTTAAAAATTTAACAACAACGTATTACCTGTAACTTTGTATTTAAAACATTATAATGGCATCAGTAATTTGTGACTAATTCAACATAGTAATCCGTAACAATTCTATTACAGTTTATTTTTTTCAATTTTTTTTTTGTGTACAAGAAGCTGTTATAATTCGTATCGACACCAGTTTTGGTAAACGTCTTTGAACAATCCTGCACGCTCCATTTCTTCAGACCACTATCTGAAACATTCATCTATCGCATGAAAAATTTCGGTCATAGCGCCATTCATATATACGTATACAACAATCGGTTAACTATTATAGATTTAATCGGTTACGAAAAATTAGCTTCTATTTTTTTATTTAATGCGTCTGATAATTTATGTTCAATTTAATAGAATATAAAATAATACAGAATGGAAATATTTGAAGCCCTTAAGTTCAGTTCAGTTGTTTATTTATTTGTCATGTTATTTTCCTAAAAAAGGTTTCCGTGGAATAAATCGAAACGTCAAATTTTAATAAAATTCATACAGTACTATAAATCTTTGTTATTACCATACAATTTTTGAAAATCTTTTATATTTTCAGAATAAATATATTTAATTTTAATGTGGATATTTCTAATATCTAGATTAGATAATAATAATAATTGGAATTTATCTGAATAAGATAAATGATAATGATGTCAAATAACCTTTCTGTTAAAAGAATATAATGTTCAAAAAATATAATTTAAAGAAACATAAAAAGAAAATGACTGTTGTGAAAATGAGATTTTGCGTAGAGTATACGGTGATGTAACTAAAAAGGATTGGATGAGAAATAGTTTGGTGAATGAAGAGTGTGAAATTGGAAAAAAAAATGTTGCAAGAGTTGATGTTAGTCAGTTAAGATGATTTGGCTATCTTGATAGTATGTCTAATATTATAAACGTTTAATAAAAAGAATATATATATGACTGATATTCTGCTTGGATGTCCAAATTAGTAGAGGGGGGTATGATTGAGAGTGGTTTGCGTGAGCGAATGAAAGTATCATGAATGTGGATAAATCAAAAGTCAGGATAGCAAAAGTCTGGATATGAATGTTTGACAAAAATTAATTTCTGCATAATTGGAAAGAGTTTATATCACACTTCTATGAATAAATGGCGAGATTGTGTATGTATTTATATAAATAAAAGTTCTGTATCTGATGAATTATCTAGATAAAATAATTTAGTTAAATCGTAAAACTGCACTATTAAGTAAGTACTAAGAAAAGTATTTTAAGTAAAAATCATGTAACTCTCTATTTACTAAACTCTGTATTAAATTAAAAATATATTACTATTATTATTGCTTGTTGATGTTGCTGAACCGTAAAGATGTGTTTTAGAAGAAAAAAATTCTTGAGTTTACTACTAAGGGTTTGTTACTTGTAGGTAACTGCATGTAATTAACTATCAATATATAACTAATTAAAATAATATAATACATAATAATATTAAGTAAAGAATCTTTCAAAGCTCGTTATATTAAAATAAAAAAGCTTTAGGATTAAGTTCTGTATAATCTTTAATTAATATTTTTTATAATATAACAATATAGATTCAAATTAGCTGCAAATCAACATAAAGTTAGTAATTAAGTTTTAATATTTTAGAGTAACTATTTACAATCATGATATAAAATCGTTTGGAACTAAATGAAATCTTAATTTCATTTTGTTATACCTATAAGTTACATAATGCAATAGAGGGTTAAATATTAGCCAGCTCTGCTATCAATTCAAATAACATAAATTTCAATTTCTATAAACCTTGCAAATCTAGCCAATTTGTTAATTCGCATTTGTTCCGAACTACTCGTCTAGATCGTCTTTTACGCGTACACACACACACAAACACATACCGGGACGGGGGCACCTCGTTTCGGCTATTTGGCATGATTTACCTACTTCTGCGGCAGCAGCGTGGCGCGGCGGTAGTGACACGGCCTAACTGTACTGGGTGAGCCCGCACACTGCCATCCATCGTGTGTTCGTGTGTCTGGGTTGAGGGGGAAAAGCCTTCTTACACACCGTCTATCGGGTTATAGTGGCCATCTGCGCAACAGGTGAATCCCATTCGCGCGCCGCAACCGAAACCGAACGGTGCAAACACTCTTGGGTGAGCGACGCTCCAAAAACCCGGGTTGAATCTTTTGTACACTCACTGATATCTCTAGTTTTTTTTTTACTTTTAAAGCGGTGTTTACGATTGTTTTTGCATATATACGTGCAACGGGTCTGTTGGTGCGTTTTATCAGAAGATTTTTTTCGGACATTGTTATCACTTATCAGAGCTGTTGGATACAAGAATCGCTAGCAAGGGCTGATTCAGGTAGGTGCTAGTGTGTGTTTTAAGATAGAAATTCCGGTGGTAAATGATGGTGATTTTAGTTATGTTAGACCAGATTTTTATGATTATAAATGAAGAATTTTTGTTCGGTAATACAGTAAACAAAATATTAACCGAAATTTTTAAGTGCCATTTATTTCAATACAATGTAAAAAATGAATAATTTTACATTGATAATCATAGCACTTTTATTATATATTTTTAATTGTAATTTTATATATTTATTATAATTTATAAAAATTACAACATAAAATATGGTAAAATTACTATGATTATCAATGTAAATTTACCTTCATTTTTTACAGTGCAAGATATCTGTTTGCGACTGAATTTTTAGGAAACAAAATTATAATATCAGTATGCTAATTTAGCTAAAACATACAAACACAAAAATCATCTTTTGTTATACATTATTTAATACATATATATATATATATATATATATATATATATATATATATATATATATATATATATTAGTGGTATAATTGTCAAAATAATTACTCATAAAATTACAACTGACCAATGTGTCTACACTTTGGGCCAACCAGTAAATATGTTACACTAGTATATGACACGCATGAAGGCGTGTTGTTCCTTCTGAATTATATTGTAATATTTGAAGGTATAATTTAGGATAAAATTTGTATAGGAAATTAAATTATTTATTATTTGTATAAAAAATAGATTTGAAAAGAAAAATAGTAATTACAATAAATTAAACTAGTTTATCTAAATGAAAAAATTAGTACAAAATTAGCAATATTTATATAAGTTTTAGAAAACTTTTGTATAAAATAAAAAAATAATACAGATACAGTAATTAAAAAATATAAAATGATAGTGTTTTAAAATTATATCATATTGTTATAATTTTATTATAAAAATTAAAATGTACTGTAATTACTGTATAATATTTAATATAAAATTTAATAAAGCAAAAAATATATATTAAAAGTTAATTAAAACAAATTTTATAAATATTTAACAGAATAAACATTAAATTTAAAATATAACTGTTTTACAGCATTTAATTTTTAAAAATTGAAAATATATTCCATAAAATTATTTTTTTTACTCAGACTCCAATAAATTATAGTTTCCTATAAAATATATTTCTATATTATTTTTATTTGTCGAATAAATATTAGGAAATCGAATTTACTAATAAATTTATCAAATTCACAAATAAACGTTCATGTAATTAATTATTGGGAAGCTTATTACGACGTATATTTTTTCTTTCCGGTTTGATTAACATACAACGGCATCTATAAATATTTATTCATACATTTTTACAAATTACTTAAATTGTTTGATATTCATCCTAATTCTATAGCGAAGTTGTTAGTCCTAATAACGTTGCTAACAAAGATTAACTAATAATATTACTAGACACTAAATAAAAAATTTAAATGACAGCTCTTACATTTGTTTGTATTGGCTATAGTTGTTATCAACGTTGCTAAAATTTCATTACAGAATTAAGGTCTAGTATTTCTAGATGTTGAAATAAATTTATCCTTAGAATAATTTCAAAATTAGCCAATTAAATGTTGTCATTTATTCTGAAGATATATTTTTAGCCAATCACAAATAATTTTTTTTACTTATCTTAAAAATAAATAAAATTGGAAATACCGGCCCTAAGGTAATTATGTTTCTCAAGCAGTATTGAAATATTGATTTAATAAAAAATTAATTCATAATTATTAATAAAAATAAGTCATTTTCCTTACTAAATAAATATTTATATGTAAGTGAAAATAATGATATTAAATTTTATTAATGTAATTTTTAAATTCAATTAAATAATAATAAACAAAGATAAATTAACTAGAGAATAATAAAGGCTTTGGGATGAAGTTCTGTATCATTTTATATTAAAATTCGACGTTTCGATATACTAAACGTATATCACATCATTAGGGAACAAATATGCAATGGTGTAAAACAATAACAATTACTACAGGGTTTAATATTGTATATGATTGCAAATTATTGGATTTTAAATAAAATTGAAAAATAGTCCGCGTGATTAGTATGGTGTCCCAGTGCGCCTGTGACCCGTCTGGGCTAATCTGTCGAAGGTCAAGGACAAGCGTGGAGCCCGAACTGGGACAGAGCATCCGAGCACCTCGCTTCCAATGTGGTGCGTATAATAACGGGCTACGTGCTGTCTGTTGTGTGTGTATGCTCGCGATCCGCCGTGCTATCGTCATGTGTTACTCTGCCTCTGATGGCTGATGTCGGTCACCACTATTAACCAGTTTTTCGTGGGATTTCGAACATTTAAATCGGGCGCTATGGCTGTTATACGTTCGCTTAATTGAAATTGAGGGATTCTGATTTACTGTATACATTTTAGGTAATTTTACATGAATGAAATTCATTTCATAAAATTGTAAAATTACAGTGTACATACTGTACACTGTACATTTTATTGTTAAAGTTATGTAAAATTACATAAATTAAAGTTACTTTTGTTACAGACTTGCTTGATCGATAATTGAAGTCTCTTGAAAACATTTTTCGAATTTCCTTTAAAATTTAGTTCAATATGTTAGAAAATTTTGGGAAATATTTTTTTTCATAATAAACATTTTAACTAAAGTTGATTTTAAGCTGACAAAAGAGCAATGATAACTTTTTGTTAAATTTTCAGACTTCTAATGAGATAATAATTATTGTTGTTAATAAAACGATATTTTTTTTGTCAACTTTAATTGAAGTGTTTATTATGAAAACGGATTTTGTACATTTAAATTAGGAGCTATGGTGCTATACGTTTGCTTAATTGAGATTGAAGAAGACTTGTTGCTTGATTGATAGTTGAAGTCTCTTGAGAAAATTTTTGGAATTTACTCTCAAATTTAGTTTCATATGTTAGAAAATTTTGGGAAACAATATTTTTTTATAATACATATTTTAACTAAAATTGATTTTAAGCCGGCAAAAGAGCAATGATGATTTTTTGTTAACTTTTTAAGATGCTAATAATTATTATTGTTGTTAATATGCTTTTTTTGTCGACTTCAGCTTAAAGGTTTATTATGAAAACGGACTTCGAACATTTACATCGGATGCTATGTTTACTATACGTTTGCTTAACTAAGATTTGGGGATTTTTGTTGCTCGATCGAGAGTTGAAGTCTCTTCGGAAAATTTTTGGAATTTCAACTGAAATTTAATGTAATATTTTAGAAAATTTTGGAAATCAATATTTTTTTAAATAATAACTAACTAAAATTGATTTTATGTCGACAAAAAAGCAATTATAATTTTTTGTTAACTTTTCAAGCTTCTAATAAATAATTATTATTGTTGTAAATAAAACCTTCCTCTTTTTTTAAACTTGAATTCGACTTTAGATAAACTGTTTGTTATAAAAACGGATTTCAAACATTAAAATGGGCCGCTTTGCTTCTATACGTTCGCTTAATTAAGATTGAGGGATTCTTGTTGCTTGATCGAGAGTTGAAGTCTTTTGGGTTAATTTTTGCAATTTTCCATAAAATTTAGTTTAATATGTTTTAATATTGAATTTATAAAATTTCCTGGACTTGTATGCAGCGTTCAATCTAACCAGCCTAAAAAATTCTATAAATTTAATGGATACTGATCGTGAAATCCTGAAGATTATTATGTTTTAATATGCTTTATTTTAATTGAAATTAAATATTAAATTTCAACTTAAAACTTGCAATAATTTTAAACAAAAGAAATTTTTCAGTTATTAATTTAAATTTAAGTCTATATACAGTATAAGTTCTGGCATTAATTAAATTATGGAATTATTAAATATAGATAATACATCACTGTCATCAAGGTCAAAGCCATCAGGGGGGGAATTTCACTATTGAACTTCATGTATATTTGGTTAATGTCGTGCAAAGCATATAGTATCTTTCTAATTGTAAGTTTTTATTATAAATGTATGTAATTATTATACTAATTAATTAAACCAATTTAAATAATATTGAAAAGTTAATTAAAATGTACTTAAAATAAATATTATATGAACACACAATAGAGAACTCGCATTGTTGTAAAAAATATCTTATATTGAAAGTACAATTCAAAACAATGCTTTGTACTTACACAATCACGCCATGTACCTAAAAGGGATGTGGCACAAACTCTTTTCACTATCATATATAATAAAAAAAAATTCCAAAAGTGGTAAGGAAAAAATTCCAAATAGGAATTATTAACTTTGCAACCATCTTATGATAAAACCAAATATATTAAATTTAACATTAATATATAAAGTTTTTATTAAATGGTGGGTAATATTTCTACTTGAAATGTTGACAATTGTGTTATACCATTTTTTTAAGTTTAAGTTTGACCAATAACACCTGTTTTTCATTTGTTCTTAATATGAGTGACCCATTTATTTGATATTTATTGACATAAAGATAAATAGATTCTTTTTAATAGTTATAGAAAACATATTTTTTTAATTTTAAAAATTATTAAATTATTTAATATACTAGTTGTTATTTTCTATTGTAAAGATTTAATATTATTTATAAAACAGATTATTATATTAATTCTTAATTTGAATTTCTATCTAATATGATTCAACATTAAAATTTCAAATACTTTGTTAATTAACATAAATACTCAAACTGTTTGTAGAAAAATAATATTAGTGTAATTTGTGGAACATGTTCTATTAATGTAAGTTTGTTATGTTAATATAAAAACTAAATAAAATTGAAAAGTAAAATAAACATAAGAAAATAATAAATTTTTGCTTGTTTTGCATTTAGAATATGTGCATTTGCATGTAACGTATAAATTAATGAGATATACCGTAAATAATAATTAATATAGAGATTTTTAACATATTTACGGTAATATTTTGTTATAAATATGTTTTTCTATAGTAATATATTTGTGTGAAATATGTATAATAATTGGCCTTTTGTATTTGTCATTTTTAATGGGATTATTATTTATTTATTTATCATAAAATTACAATATCAAAATTTGATGTGGATGATTATGATATCAAAATTTGTATAATTTTGTTTTGCTAAAGCTATGAATAATTTTTATATTATTAAAAAGACTAAAAGTAGTACTACTAATAATATATTTCACAATGGATTATTTGAATATAATAAAGATTCAAAAAATTTAAAATCTTTTAAATTTGAAATTAAAATATTTTTTTTTAATAAAGTTAAAACAAGTTAATAATTCAATTGATAATTCGATATTTTATAAATGTCACCAATTATGTAAATATTATTCTACATTTATAAATTTTCTGTAATTTTTATAATTTTGTAAATATGTATTATAATTTTTGAAATTAATTTATATTTGACAAGTGTAATTTTTTTTAAAGATCACTTAATTTAACTTCAGAACAATATAGATTTATATAGCTACGTCAAATGACAAATATATAAAACGTCTGTAAATGTATTTATTAACGTCTAATTTATACATATAAACATAGTTAACGTTAAACCTAATTCAAAATCCATGTTTATATTTATTGTTTACAAACTTATCTAAAAAGTCTAACGAAGCCAATAAAAAACCAT
Organism: Clivina fossor; assembly: GCA_963966155.1. Taxonomy (NCBI): domain Eukaryota; kingdom Metazoa; phylum Arthropoda; class Insecta; order Coleoptera; family Carabidae; genus Clivina; species Clivina fossor. The sequence continues at coordinate 28,341,438 of OZ014552.1, read as the reverse complement.
ATAAAATATTAGTGTCAAAATAAAAAATAAACACCATAGCACGCTTTGATCCAAATGCTATTAATCGTTTTTAAAAAATAGCTGATAGATGTCAGCAGCGAAGCAAAAGGGGAGCCGATAGATTTAGAAAAAAAATCCTGCTCTCAAACTCTGAAGTAGAAGAGAGATAACGGAATAAACATGTTTCTATGTTCCATCTTGTTCGTGTGTGTGTGTGTGTGTGTTTATACGTATGAAATACGGTTAAAATTGTATCGTACAAGTATCTAAGTTAGCTGTGGAAATGTATATATAGTAAACAAACGTCATATGTCTAAGATATTGCGATTTGCAATTTCTTGATCGTTTTTTAAAATTTGACGTAAAATGTTGTTGCGTATATATGTGTTGCGTACATTTCAATCTGTAGCATTCGTTTTAATTATTGATAATTTGAATGCTGGATTCTTAGAAATTATTACATATGTATGTATGAATTTGTGTCAGTTTGTATGTCAGAAGAATTATTTAGTATTTTGTTGATAATGTTGGTTTTATTTTATACACATATATAATATATATATATATATATATATATATATATATATATATATATAATGTCAAGCTATCTGTGTGAACTGTATATTAATACTGGACTATATATATATATATATACATATATATCGGGTGTCCGCAAATTTAGGGTCATGTTTTTATTATTATAAGTTATTTAAATTTTTTTAATTCTTTACTAATTTATTGTTAGTGAAATATAATATAAAAATAACATATTTTGTCAAATTTTGAATCTATTAGTATAATTAGAACTTAAACTTAATTAAAATAAAACGGCTTTAAGTTGTAGTTCTGTATTAATTTTTATTAATAATCGACGTTTCAACAAACTCAATGTACGTCTTCTTCAGGAAAAAAGATATAAATGATATATACAATAAATAAACATAACATAGAAACAAGTTACTAGGTAACAAAATAAGTAACTAGATTATTAAATTTATAAATTTTTAATTAAAGGAAGCCAAATTTTATTTAAATTAATGCCTTCATACTGATTGGTGTTATCTTTTTCTTTATAAATTTCTATTGATTCACTTATAATAATTTATAAAATTACAATCAAAAATATAGTAAAATGACTATGATTATCAATAATTATATTTACACTAATTTTTTTACATTGTACATTTCAATTAGAAGCAAATAGTTGAAACAATAGGCAAATTTTTATTTATGTATTGTATTGGATGTGTGTATCGTATTTGAAAGTTCTTTTAGTTTAAAGCACTTTTTAATTTATATTTCGAATTATTTTTTTATTATTTTCGTAAAACAAATATCATTAATAAAAAAAAAACGAATTACAAAGATAAAACTCAACAAAAACAAAATTTGATAAAATATTAATAGATTTTAACAAAAAGAGCATATTGAAACAAACAGTCAACTGAATTTATCTGTTTTTCAAATTATATCATTCACAAGTTTCCTGACAAAGAGTCTCAAAATATTACATTGACTATTATTTAACGGTTATAATATCGTTATTATTTAAATTAGAGTGCGTGGTTAATGATAATTTCGTATGCAGTTGACTAATTTCCTGAGAATAATTTACGAAAAAGAGAATGTCTCTTTGTATTCCGGAAACATTTAACACAGAAAAAAAAGACATCCGTGCCTTCAAAAATATTTAAAACCAGTTTGCTGTTATAAAATTAGGTTATATCGAAAGAAAAAAAAACTTTTGCGTTAAAAATTGTCTTGATTAATTTACTGTAAGCTATGTGAAACATTTTTAAAATTTTTATGTATTTAAATTAATAAATTAACTTATTCAGAAGGTGAAAAATGTTTCAATTATACTGTTAGATTGAGTGCAATGTGCATTTTATAAGTAGCGTAAAATTTATGGTTTGGAACCAAAGCAATTTTTTATTTATATAACAGTATTTTTATTGCTAATGTTTTATTTGCTTGATTTTGGGCTAGTCGTGTCCTCGGAAAGGTTATTTTTCTAGAACACTCAATACCTGATAATAATAAATAAAAGAAAATAATAATAAAAAAAAATAGAATAAAAACAAAGATAGATACAAACAAAATATTGCAATTACTTTTGCAAATATTAAATACCACTTTACAAATCTTAAGTTGAAAATTTATTTAGTAATTTTTGGGAATTCGTATAAAAAAAGGACATTAAAAGTATTCTTAAAATAAAAAGGCTTTAAGATTTAGTTTTGTATTAATTTTATTAAAAATGGACGTATCGACGTTTCGACGTATTCTAGTTACATCATTATCAGAAAAAAATTCTAAAACCTTTTTATTTTAAATTTGTATGTTGTAGAAAGAAATATGTATAATTATGAAAAATTAGATGCGATTCTTACTTATCTACGTGTTATTAAACGGACACGAAAAATTAAATTGTTCATATTTTTTGTGTGTGTGTGTCAACTTTTCATTAATTTTTTGTTTAAAAAGAAGTTCAAAAATGAAGTTTATCAAAAATTATTATTATAGTTGAAGTAAAAAATAACTTAAATTTTATACGAGATTATTTTGATATTCTTTGTCAGCATTGAGGTTTAAATGAAGTTTGTCATATTAATTTATGTTAGCATATTTTGCAATAGCTTAAGAGTTTTTTTAGGTGTTTAATTTTAAGGCGGTTTAATCGTTTTCTGTCAAGCGTAATTTGTGAAAAGTTTATTGTCAATGTGCAGTTTAAAATTTCTTTTTTAATGTTAATACTAAGATTAGACACAAAACCTATAGTTATAGAAAAATTTCTTAGCTAATGATTCATATAAAAATCTCCGAGACAGAATATAAACTAAAAAAGAAACAAACAAAAAATATAGTTATTTAATATAATAAAAAAATATGTAGATGCCTTTTGGTTTTTTTTTTTACATAATCACATTATGAAATTATGTGTTGTAGCAAAATATAAATTTTGTTAGAATATTGTCGCAATTTTTTTTGTCAGTCATAATTATATAGAAAAAACTGAAGAGATGAATATAATACTTTACTATTTATTTATCTAAAAGTTAATCATTTGTTTTAGTAGGGCATTAGCAGTCTTTAAGTAACAGATTTTTATATACAACTATTGATTTGACGTTTCTAGTACCCAGGTGCATTCAGTTTCGCATCGAAAATGCATGAACAAAATAGAAAATCATGAACAAACTGAGTATGGGCGTGTATAAAATATTCTGAACAAACTATACAGAATCGAATATTGGATCGTGTAATATAGAAAATTTTGTTTCTAAAAAAACTATATGTTTTTTTAATAGAAAAATGCTTCGCGCAAAGATTAAAATTGTGCAAAAATTTTCCTTTTTAAAAAGCAAATAGCAGTTTTGATTTTATATTATATAAGAAGCTCAAATTTTATTTTATAAGTTTTTAAAAGATTTTTAGATTTGTATTGATATTATTTAAATTGTGTACTTAAAAAAGCATTATACTAATAGTGACAGGCAAAGGGTAGTATTCTGTAAGGATACTCTATTAGCTATGCAATTAAAATGAAAGTTTACAGGTTTACACAGTTACTACGCAACATCAGTCACATTAGCTAGCAATAGTCTTACCGAATACTACTCAATATTTACTAATTTATTATTGTGTTTGAGAAACGAAAAAACAAGGAATGCTTTTATACTTTAAGATTTAGTTGCATAGAATTTTGTTATCTTATTCAGTACCTAGTTAATTTTGCAATTGTTTTTAAAGTATTTTCTTAACAACTAAATCACGTTGTTAGATTCACATAAAGGCACCTCTCTTGTTTATGAAAAAGTGCTATTATTTTTCACTTTAAAATATATTTTTAATTCTATCTCTTATCAAATATGAATAATATTTTTATATCTAATATTATAAAATTCGAATAAACTGATTAAAATTGCTTAATAAGTAATTTTAAGTAAACGTCTAAAGTAATTTTGACAAAAATCACTTTTAAAAGTGAGATGAGAATACGGGCCAACATTTTTTATGCAACCGGCCCCAAATTAATCATATCAATATAAAGATGAGTCTGGTATCGAATCTAAATCTAGACCTAGAACGACTTTACGTAACACGAGGTTAAGGTAGCGTTATATCTAATTGCGAACACAGGTCTCGTATATTTAAGGTGCGGATCGTTGTATCGGGTACTACTTGCTGGTAACTTCTTAGTTTCTGTGTGTGTGTGTGTGTCTGTATAAACGAGCGATTGAATGTAGGGCAATCGTACACTGAAAATTTACACCCAAATTTTTTTCCTATCCGTGCGACCAAAGCGTACCAAAAAAAAACGCAGCTGGTGTGTTAGATGTTTATACGCTGGATTATACCTTGCTTTTTAGACTGTCACGATTTAAATTTATTGTATAATATTATGCAGATATTATTTAAGAAATATTCGTGTGATATAACACAAAAAAATTGTGCTAATATTAATGTTAATTACATATTTTTTTTATTAATACGTTTAATATAATAAATTATGTAGTAATCTTCTACCTTCACGGCCGGTATCTGTTGAATTTATAGAATTCGCCAACGTTTTGCCATACATCCTAGATGGCATCCTTAAAGCTTGGTGAAAAGTCACAACGTCTGTGACGAGGATAGACCGATCACGGCATACCAGCCCAGAAAATTCTATTAAATTCAACAAATTATATATTTCTTAAAAGTTTAAAATCTACTCAGTTTTTACAGCAGTAAAATATGTATTTTATCAAATTTGAATTAAATATCTAAAAGTATTTATTTAATTAAATAATATTTTGTATAACATTAGTGGCCGATATTATCAATTACACTAAAATTTTAAATTTTAAAATGAGGTTTAAAAGAGTCGACCAATTTAGTATTTGATATTATAATGACGACGATTATTTATGATAAATTCGTTGGTCAATTCATCTAAACCACATTGAAAGTTTAAGTGTAGTTGATAATGTCGGCAATAGATCTTTTATCCACATACAAATTAGTTGAAATTAAATTAAACCAAATGTAATTGTCTATTCTTCTCTTAGATATTTCATTTAATATGATTAGAAAAGCGAAAATCATTTAATTTAAATAAAATGTCTAACATATTAGAAAATTATCAAAACACCATATTAAAGAAATCCACATTTAAAGAAAGTTACATCTAAAAACTAAAAATGGACGGAAGTACTGAAATCACCTCCGGTATATATCAAATTAAACAATAATGAAAAACAATAACATTGAACAAAAAATGTAATAATATTCTAAAGTTGAATCATTGAATCGACTGTTAGCTTATGCATCAATGACTGATAAATTTTGTATTGAATATGATGAATTGGTATGAACAAGTAGGAGAACAAAATCTAGATAATTAATAATTTTAAGTTATTGATATTACGTATTATCTAGAAATAATAATTATATTTCTACAATAATAAAATTTATTATTTTATACCATTGTATAATAGCAAATGATCAAAGAAAAATTATAATAATTTAATTTCCTGAATTTATAGTAATATATAATGTAATAATTTTATTATTTAAAATTATTTTATTATTCAAAGAAAATGTACTTTATTTAAAAATTGATATTTATACAGGTCATGTTCACATTATACGTTTTTCGTATACTTAATGTGATAATATTATCTTATATTATACACTTTCTCACATATAAATAGGGTGACCATTTTTTATTTGAGTTAAACCTGGAGATATATTACCTAACTTAAAGCCTTAGGCAAAGTTTGGGAATTGTCTCATGTTTTGTATTACATTTATCAAAAACATCAATTTAAAAAGTAACATTTTTACAACAAAATGTGACTTAAAGATTGCAAAAATTATGTCAGTTCCTAGAAAGTAACAAAATTAACTTATTATTCATAACAAATAAGTAAAAACAAATTCAAAGGAATTATCAAAGAAATGCCTAGAATATTAAATTCTTATTTTACGCAAAGATAAGTATAATCTGCTTATCCCAGATATTCTTTTGTTTTATAATCTATCGTAGGTAATTGTTTTCATTGTATAGTGTTAGCAAATGTTTTTGCATTTCAATAGTTTTAGCTGTTCATTCATGTTTTCTCGCATATAATCTACTGCATTATCGTTTGTCCTACTTTTGCTGGTAAAGCAAGTCGCCAATACTTTTTGTCCCGAACTTGTTTATTGGTCAAACACTTGTTTATAATGTTAAAGATAGATAAATCTATTGATTTAATTGCTCTGTCAAATATCGGCCATGGTACTGTAAATTTTCGTGGCTAGCCGCGATGTGGTGTACACAAGATATAATTTATACCAGTTTCTTTTTTTTTCTTTCGTTTTAAAGTTTTGGATTTTAATTTTCTTTTTAGTTAAGCTGCGTTTAATACGGTATTAGGTATTAAGTAATTGTGTCAATTTTTTATTTGATATCAATTTAATATTGTTTTTGCAAAATATTTGCATTATATTATTTAATTTTGTAATACAGAATTTTTTAAATAATGCATTTTAATTTTTTTTTGGAAATATTTTTTTGGAACAATTGTTGTTATGTGTCCAACGGACACATCTTGCCTGGGTAAGGGTTAAGCAAATTGACACTGAAATTTCTAGCTTAAAGAAAAAATATGACTCATTAAAAGATATAATATAAACAAAAGCTGGCGATCAAATTCATATAAATCTGTTATTACCTACAAAATAAAAATATATTATATATTTGGCCTGATTCTCTAATAAAGTTGCTAAGTTTTAGCAACGTTGCTAACAACTATAACCAATAAAAACAAATATAACAGTTCTCATTTTAATTTTTTATTTAGTGTCAGCTAATATTATTGGCTAATGTTGTTAGCAACGTTGCTAAAATTTAGCAACTTTGTTAGAGAATCAGGCCGATTATTATATTAAATATTATTTTTCAATAAGATATACAAATTGTTAAACACTTGAATTGTTATTATGTGTTTACATTATATGCTTTTTGTACGTTCGATATGATTTTTGTTCATTATACACACTAAAAAATCAATGCATTTTTACATTAACAATCACAGTAATTTTACTACATTCTTTATAATTTTCTTAAATTATTGTAAATTTACCGAAAAATTATAAAATTACAATAAAAAATATAATAAAATTACTATTTTTATTAACTTAAATTTACACTGATTTTATTGCAGTGCACTTTCTCGCATATAAATACGGTGTTCACTACCAACCTGGAGTTATATTACCTAACTTAAAGTGGAGAAAAATTATTTTGAAAAAGTAAAATTTAACATTAAAAACTATTTAATGAAAATACTGAATGTAGATCGTAAGAAAATCAGAATACGAATAAGATTACATAAATTCAGTGCAAAAAATAATAATTTAAATGTTATCGTAAGTCAAAATATTTGAATCTATAAAAATGATGATATTAATTATAATACTAATCATATTATAATAAATATCTCACAAATATTTAAATATCCACTTTCTTGCAGTGAACTAATATATAATAAGTAAATTTAATGATTTTGAAAAAAATGTATTGGCCTCGCAGTAAGTAACCTTTTGCTTTCGCGGCAAATGTCCTACAACGGGGAAGCAAATACATTTTTTCAATTATATTGGTATTTTTAATAGTCATGACTAACAATAAGTCATGCGTTAACTTAGTTGTTTGTACAGTAATATTGTAGTGATGATACTAAGAGTTTAATAAATATTAAAATATCCACTTAATTGCAGTGAACTAATGCATAATTAGTAAATTTAATAAATTTGGAAAAAGTATTGGCCTCGCCGGGATTAGAACCTGAGACCCTTGCTTTCGCGACATAGCAACTAGACCAAAAAGAATAATCACATGGCTAGCATACGAAAAATGTATGGTGTAAATACAGTATTAATCAAAGACATATGTCGTAAGTTTTTTACAGGACAATTGAAACTTTTATAACAAATGATAATAAACAAACAGAAATCCTGTCAAACTTTATTTTTTTTGTAATCAGTATTTTTTTCTTAAATTCTCACCCAACTCATAATAATCTTGTATGCGTTCAAGTTCAAATATTCGAACTTGAACTTAGTCGCGCGACAAAGATAGACATGTGGACTGAGAATTGGAGCAAGTGCAATGTGCAAAATCTAGGAGAGAACAGGAGAGGAGAGCGCTTGAGAGAGAGGCGTTAACCGGGCAGTAGGTTTGCGAATTAAATTTGCATATCTGTAACACAAACTTGGTCTTCGTGAACGAAAAAAAACAACAACCGTATATTGATTCGTTCGGTGTGATCGAATGCAAGAAGATTGAAAGAAGTCTTGGAATTTTTGTCGATAATTTTTTTTTTCCAATTTTGTTTAGTTTGGCACACACACATATACACACACACACACACACAGGTTTTGATTCTAAAATTAGATAAAATGATTGACCTAGATTGTGACACAGAATTTTTATTAATTTTTTTTTGCTACTTGACTAGCGAGAATTTGGTTCGATTCAGTTTAGAATTAATTTTATCGATTTTTAAAATATTTCCGTTTTTTATATATGCATTCGTTGTGCAGTTACTTTCAAATTTACGAGCATATGTAAAAGATGTAATTTATTTTATTAATTTGACTGTTGAAAACAAATTAATTTTTTCGAGGATATTAATTGTTTATTTTGAATCTTTAATTGAAAATAAGATTTGTAATATTTCAGTTATTTATATTTTAAATATAAAAACAAAAAGAAAAATGTATAAAATTAATTACGTTACTATTAAAATAAAAAAAAGCTTTAAATTGAAGTTCTGTTTTATTTTATATTAAAATTCGACGTTTCGATATATTACACGTATATCATCGTCAAGAAAAAATATATACGAATAATATAAATAATAAATGTTATTATTGTTTTGTATCAATAAAATAAAAATGATTTAGTTGACTCTGTCCTGCCATAATTGTTATTAAAAGTGCAAGACGTCTAAAAAAATATATATTTTTCAGTAAGTTTTTATTCAGAACAGTAAACTGGTGTCTTGCCGATTTTTTTCAAAGTTGTTGTATATCAAGTATAAAAATAATTTTACTAATAGACCTATAAGAGCTATCAAATTATCGTATAGTTTATGCTACAAGAATTTGCTACTGCCACTTATTTAGCTAAGGAAAAAGTAATACTAAGACATTGAACAAATAAATGTTCGTATTGTCATTGTGAAATTTAATATAATAATACTCAAAATATTTTGGGAAAAAGTAATACTGTCATTTTTAACTGTAATATAAATTATTAAATAAATTTATAAAAGTTTAAAGAAAATAAACACGATTTAAAAACAGAAACATAACGATGGATAAAAATGAAGTACTGTAAACGTACAATGAATGTATTGCAAAAACTATTTTCTCAATAAATCTAAGACATACTTTATAGTATATATGAATTTGTTAAGTAAATGTTAAAAAAAAGTAGAGAATAGTTTCATATGTTTTACGAAAACGTACAGTTAATATTGCGCAATGCTACTTTCTTGTGGCGTAAACTATAGTGTTGTTTGGTCCGTGAAGTCGCCCCTTCGACGATTTAGCACCAAAATAGTGGACACTTTTTTGCTTAAAAATTAAAACTATTATTTATGTAAACGTTTCTGTGTAACAAAATTTGTATATAAACTACATTTTCAAATAATGTCAAAAAAACTGTTGGTCTTAATTTAATTTCGTGTTCTATTAGTAACATAAGGACTATTGATATTTTCTTTTTTAGTAATTTTTGATGTGCCTCAAATGAAACTTGAGGAAATACACAAATGACATAAATAATAAACGTTCATAAAATATGAACAGAACTTAATCCTAAACCTTTTTTTTTTAAGCAAAACTAATGTTAAGTGATATAATATATAAAAATTAACACTGTTATAATTAGCTGATTTATGTAAAATTACGAAAAATTCAAAAAGTTACATAAATGTTTATTAATCAATGAAATGCAAAATATGTGTGCTTTCTAAAAGTTATTTAATGTAACATATAACTGTATAATATAACTAGTTTTTCATTATATAAAAAATCGTGTAAATCTAACGTGTTAATTGTACAAAACAGTTTTAACTAGAAAAATATTACAATTTATTTAACATTTTATAAATTTATAATTAATTGTATTCATGTTTATAATTGTAAATTTATTCTCGCACACTCCATGCAGAAAATATTTTAACATAAGTTTATTATTTATTACTTTAAGAATTTTTTTGATTGTTTTAATAGTGATTTTAGTTAAAAACACTTTTTGAAGTTTATTTTAAACAACAGTATCTTCATTAGTTGCTCTAATGCTGTAAATTTAATTATTTTACAAAACGTAATATAAATACATAATAAAAAAATTGTAGAATATTTATTTTAGACCAATATGCCAAACGTATAATTATGTTCGAATGGCTCAAAATCATATTTTTTTTTTACATATAAGACAATAAAAATAATAGAAATTTGTGTTTTTCGTGTAGTATAAAATTTTAACTGAATGATACATTAAAAAAGTTGGTCATATCATATGTAGAATAACCTCAAATTTTTAGATACAATGAAATTGAGAACTTTTGGTAAATATTCGTAATTAGTGCAATAAGAATAATTTTTGTTTGTGAGAATCTCAAAATTAAAAATTGAAGAAACGTCAATTTATCTTTGAAAAACAATAGATTCAGTTATATTCGACAGTTAAAAAAAACAACAAAGAAACAAGCTGTTAATAATATTTAATCAGAAAAAGAAATACAAAACAATAGTTGAAATAGTAGAACATCGTACTATTCTCACGACAAATATAGATGTTATATTTGGTATAATTTTTTTACTACATCACATACTAGGGAATTTACATAAATGCTATAAAAAAGTTAGGAAATATGATAATTACAACAAGATATTGTTATGTTTTTTACTGCTTTATTCAAGCAAACACAAGTGGATTGTGTAAAACAATAAAAAAGAGATAAAAATATGAATTTTTAATGTTTTAATAATATATTATTTACATTAAATGTTATCGTTAATTTTAATAAAATTATTAAACAGTAAAACCAAAAACAAAATGTTTTTATACATATTTGTATTAATATGATGCAGTATACATATTGTGTTTCTGAAAGCGTATTATAATATTAATATTACGTTGCCATATTGCTCATATAGCAAGAGATCATTATGTTACGAGTACAATAATGACATTATTAGACAGTAGTTAGTTACTATATACATTACTGGTGACTGCACCCAACATAATTACAATATCAAGTAGTATTTAACCTGATATTTTCTACAGGCATATTGCGAAAACTATTATGTCAGGTTAAATTAACTTAATTGACAATTGCATTGCTTATTTTCGCTTGAATTTTAATTTGTTTTGCCGAAAATGTGCGAAGAAGTGAAAGAAGTGCAAATGTACATTGTTAGATTTGTCAGAAACTGTATATTTGACCAAAGAAACACAGTCAAGTGTATTTAGTTTGACATCTCCGACGGTTATAGTAGCATTGTTTATTTTCGCTTGAATATAAAGATATGCAAAAAATGCAATGTATACCGCCAAAGTTAGAAATTGTATACTCGACCAAAGAAAGATTAATTTTTACAAATCACGTAACAAATATAAAAATAATATATACATATAATTCTACAACTGTTAGCAAGGTTAAGGTTACTTGGCATGTATTTTTGTTTATTTTTAATTTAGTTTCGTTTAAAACGCTTAGAAAAAAGCCGTATGTCATTCGCAATAGAAAGCTTTTATTGTGTTTCGCCCAGATTGTTTGACCTTGCCATTGCCTCGGCCACAAGTATCTGGGCACAACACAATAATCATCGCTTTCTACTTCTTGTAACGTAATGTACTATTATTTTAAAAATATGTAATCTATTAAGGAATGTAAATGTGTTTAACGTAATTAAATACAATTTCAAAAATATTAAAATTAAATCTAAGACTATTAGTTTATATTGTATAAGTATTTCACTGAACAACAAGGATTTTTTAAATCAAAATATGGTAAATATTATTGTATTAAATTAAATAAAAATATAGAAAGTTTTTATTATTTATTACATCAATACACAATAAAATAATTTGAGTGCATATTGCTTATTTCAAAAAGCAACAATAAATACATAATAAAAAGGTACTTAAAAAATATTTGTTTTTTAAAAAAACTGAATATAGTATATATTGAAGATAAAATGATTTACAATTTTTGAAATGATTTTGAACTATTAAAAATAATTTACGGAAATATAAACGCAAGTGTAATATTTTATAGATAATCGTAAAATTAATGTGTTTGTATATGATAATATCCATTAATGTCAGCAATATATAACAGTAGTAATATGTTTTACGTATTATGTGACATTTTATGTCTTGTTCTACAAATAATTTTCAATTTATTTTATACATAAAAATTACTAGATTTTACTTCAACTGAATATTGTGACATAGTAAAAATTCTTTCAGAACTTATTACCTATATTAAAATAAAACAGCTTTAGGATAGTTCTGTATTCATTTTTATTAATAATCAGCCTTTCGACGTACTCCACGTATATCATCATCAGAATAGACTATGAACATATTATGGAGCAGGTTGTAGTGCCATAGGAATACTGTCAATATTATGGAAGTTATAAATATAACATGTAAATATTGTATTATAGATCGGTTCAATTCATCTTATAATATTCTGTGTAATAAACATAAATTATGTATTATGCTGGCTTTACACGATGCATTTTTCTATATAAAAATTTATATAATTGTAAATTTTTTTTAAAATTATATATACATACATATATATATATATATATATATATATATATATATATATATATATATATATAGGAAATTTGTAAAATTAATAAATTTTACACGATATAGAATAAAATGTACAGACGCATGTGCAATGATAATTTACATTTTGACAATTTATTTATATTTAATCTGAAAATTGCAGATTTGTCAGTTTCGCGTCGTAAATGCATGAAAACGGGTGGCGGTCAAAATCCCGACAATCGAAATCCTGACAATTTATCAATAATTTACATTTAATTAAATAATAAATATATTCATAAATATTTGTAAATGTACAATTTTATAAATTATTCATAATTTACAATTTTTTTTAATATTAGGTAACTGTTTATCAAAAATTACATTATATTATTAATTTAACATTATACACAACCTATTAAATGCAAAATTCTACCTAGAAAACCATGTTTTAACTTGTCGGGATTATGACCTGTCGAGATTTTGATTGTCGAGATTTTGACCTGTCGGGATTTTAACCTGTCGGGAGTTTGACCTGTCGGGATTTTGACTGGTCGGGATTTTGATTGTCGGGATTTTGATTGTCGGGATTTTGACCCTAACCCCATGAAAAAAGGACTTAGAACAAGTCCTGTGAATGAAAAACAGTACCTGTTGTAATTCATACATTTTTCTATATAGACTGCCACGGACAAACTGAACATGCGCATGTATAAAATATTCTATACAAATTTCTATATAGAATCAAATATTGGTTCGTGTAATACAGAAAATTTTGTTTGTACAGAAAACTATACATTTTTTTATGCATCGTGTAAAGCTAGCATTAGATATAATAAAACCATATAGTAAACAATGTATAAAAATAATTTTACAATGACCAATACTAGCTGTATAAAACGAATAAATTTATAAATGCAAATTTAAACATTAAACCGATTTAACAACAGCTATGTAAACAGAGTAACAACATATTCAAACGTTACCGTACATTGTTTATAAATTGAACACATGTTCAACAAATCAAATACAATAGCGCGCAGACAATCAAAATGTGACATTGTTACCATCAGATGTGTCTACTTTACATTTCGTTACTGTAAGGAACAAGAAAAACAGTCAGCCAGTTAATGTAATATGCAAATTAGATCATATGTTCGATAAATGGATATAGGAAGCTCAAATTTAAACGGTGTTGTCGCATAAGTTGACATTGATCGTTTGTGATAAAATAAAATTTTGATCTTTTTTTAAATATCATAATAATAAAATGCATAATTAATTTTTGTTCAAATAATATTTGATATGAATATTAATGATTTTTTTTCAATATTTTATAGAGATGTACAATTATTTTTGGAATTTAAAGTTGATGATAAGAGTAAAATATTTATTTACATAAATTCAGTGCGTATATTGTGAAATTTATTGTACCCAGAAACAACTATTAGAAGAAAAGTCTATAAAAAGATAAAATAGTAATAAATAAAAACTATAACAAATATTCTATATATTAAACTTTAAAATAAAAATTGTATATATTTGAAAAACTTTTTTAAAAAAGCTAATAGCATATCTGATATTACTATTTTGACATTTAATTTAATTTTATATTTATATTGCTCCGTTTATGAAATAGTATCTTGCCCCGTTTGCGAACTATTTTTTTTACTTATTCTATTTGTTTTAACAGTTTAAAAATTCGTCATGCGTTTTAACCATTAAATTTTTTCTGCCTATTGAGATAAACACATAAAGTATAAACGAGCTGTAAAATATATGTTACAGTTTTTAATATAAGTACATAAGTTAAAAGCTTTTGGCTAAAACTTAACAACTAAATAAGAGAGTTAATGAAAGTATAAATTAGTTTACAAGAAAGCATGAGTTTTTTGGATGTAAAGTTTTTTAACTAATTTTACGACGCTTAATTTTTATAGTCGTATCATTAAATAGCTAATGACTTGTTTTTGTTTTAAGTATAATATTTAAGTAATATGACGTATAAAAATCATTTAGGCCTAATTGCACAAATTGTTGTTAACTTATCAATGAGTTAACTACGCAACTAAATTGTTAACTGTATTCAAACCGACTTAGTGATTGGTCAGTTGGCAAGTTAACGAATTGGTTACCTTATAATGTATTGTACACCCGAGTCTCAGCTAATAAAAAGTTTTGAAAACATTTGGTAATATAATTGATTATGTTAATAACGTTGGTGCAACTAGTCCTTAATGTATTTAATCATTATCATCTAATAAATCTGTCAAATTTATAAATAAAAATAAAGATTAAATAGCTGCTGGATTCTGTAGCAGGATTTCGTAGTATAGTTATAAATATAATCTTGCTTGTATTTTTAATTGCATGAAAAATACAATAACCAAACAGTACAAATACGAGTTTTGTCGACGAACATTTTGTTTGATTTAATTTGGAACAAACACAATGCTATAATAAGAATAATAATTGATAAGTCTCTGATCTTAAAAAATCGACACTTTATGCATCTTACACAAAAATAAAAAAAAAATGGTAAAATTTGAAATTTTTAACGCCAAAATTGCGGGACGCTTCAATTGTTTTAATGTATTTATTTATGAGTAAAATAATGACACATTACAATTTTTTTTTGTTTTATTGCTTTTTTTTTTTTACTATTGCTATAAAAACATATTTTACGCACGAAAAATAGTGAAATAAATTGCAGTTTTATAAATCGTAAAAAATATAAATGTTATTTATATAAAATAGTTTTATTATTTACATAAATAATTCTATATGAAGATTCTTTAATGTACATTGTTTTTATAGTTTTAAATGTTAAACACTTTTTTCACATATCTAAAGTAACTGTCATTTTTTTTTTGGTACCTATTATACCATATTATCACTTCTAATTGTTTTAATATTTCATCTCTTTTTACTGTAATTATTTCTAACTTATTTACTTAATCTTCCATCTCGTTTCCTTTCATTTAAAAAGCTATTGGGCTATCTTTAAAATACTTTAAACCGTCACAACAACAAAAAATATACGATCTCCTAGTTTTATTCCGCGTGAGTATTTTGATCTACTAATTTTGAAAAGGCGTTCCATTAGAACCGAAAAAATTATTATTTATAATTCTTGTACCGTTAAATATTAATTATTTAGTCGGTTAATAGTTCAGATACACATATATACTAATACAAAATAGTTAGTTTAATTTACTAGTTACCGTTTTAGAATTCGGCTGTTTAAAATTGCATCATCTGTTAAACAAAAAACGTATCTCGTAGGCTATTCTTGTGAATGAAATTTGTTTTGTATAAATATAGTATGTTATTTGTTTGTTTTTATGCATGACATACTATTTTTTCTTCAATGTTTGAATAAGAAAATGGTTTTGTTTAATATTGATGTTAGAAAAGTGGTGTTTAGTATAAATAAATTGATATTTAGTTTTACAGAAATTTATATAAAAATTGTATATTTATTTGTTTGTAAATTTTTTCTTGAAAACGGCTCTAATAATTTTGATGAAATGCGATGAATTTGCATTTTTGGGTGTGGAAAAACTATTTAAAATTGCATCATATTAAACAAAAAAGTATCTAGTATGCTATTCTTGTAAATAAAATTTGTTTTCTATAAATATAGTTTGTTATTTATTTATTTTTTACATGACGCTATTTTAAATAAATTGATATTTTGCTTCACATAAATTTATATAAATATTGTATATTTATTTATGTTTTTATTTTGATAAAATGTGTTGAATCTATATTTTCTGGTACGAGAAAACAATCCATTTATATTAAAAAAACTTATTCTGAAATTCGTTTTTGACACAATATATGTATATTGACAAATACATATCATGTTGCAAACTTTGCAAACTTATTATCAGGGCAACATTGCATAATGTCAAAATATACTTACAATACTATTAAATGAGAAATTCTTAAGTATTTAAAGGATTCAGTTTCTCTTTGACGAACGAAGCTCGATTTTTAATTTAAAATTGAAATTTTCTAAAATTACATGTAAATTCATGGTAACAAAGCGTATCTTTTTTTGAAAATTTGTAGCTCCTTGCTCAATAAGTACTATATTTGATTACGGTAATAATTAAAAAATACTTTTAAAGATAAAATATTTACTATACATGTGTAAAAATAATTTAAAATATGTTTTATTCACGAAAAAGTAATTTTTATTTTGGGTATTTTATACGCATTTACACTTAATTTTTTATTACTTTTTAATTTTAGGTACATAAACCATTTATGTAACAATTACGCAAATGGTATAAGTAATATTTCATGGATTTTTTTTCAATGTACATTTGCTTTTATAAAAGTAAAATTTAAATCTTATAATGTTACTTTTTAAACGTTCCACAGACAAATGCTTTTTTTAACAGTGTATCTTAACTAATTTGGAGATAAAAAAAAAAACAATTTATTTCCAATTATCATTAATTTACAAGTTGTCATTCTCCTGCTTAAAACACAAAATTAATTATTTCTTACCAGTTTCTTTAGTTCACCGTGCTATCTGAAAGATGACAGGCACTATAGTCGTTTCCCACACTGTCATTATCAGAAAACCTATATTTCTTCAATCTTTTTAACCTTATACCAAACCTTATTACACTGTATAATTTATATATACCGACTCTCTATAGTCAATAGTTGATATCATATATATGAGAATTATGTTTATATGTACCGGAATATTTCATTACTCATTAATGCGACACACTGTATACATTTGAGTAAATGAGTGAGAAAAGTAAAGAGAAAGAGAGAGAGAGAGACAGAAAGAGTAGGAAAATGATAAACATTGATCCGTATGTGTTTATCTGTCGAGATTATCGGCCTGTGTCATGGTTAACCTGATTATAGTGATTAGCGCTTGTAGTGCAACGTTTAATATGCGGTTGGCACTTAAATAGCACTTAAATGCACTTTAAACCGATCCGGGGCTCAGATGTAAATTACGATAATTGCTTATTAAAAACAAAGTAATTGTTTAAGTGATATTTCGTTTAAATATCTGTTATTTTCTTAGTTTTATTGATTATTTTGTTGCAAAGAGTCGCACTTTCAAAAACTAATATCTCAAATTTTATATCTTAATTATTTTAAATTGAACTGGTCCATAATTTATAAAATACACGCAAATTTGGCAAATAAAAATGTAAAAATTATGAGTAGATTTAATTAATTTAAATTTGTAATTACTAAAACATACTAAAAAACCTTTCAGAATTCATTATATTAAAATAATACACTAGTTACTTATTTCAACGTTTTGTTTGTTCATTATTTATATCATTTGTATTTTTCCTGACGATAATGCACGGCTATTGTGCCAAAACGTAGAATTTTTAATTATAATATAACATAACTTGTATAAATTTATGAATTTTTTGAAATATTCTGTTTACTTTTATTTAATTATTTTTTAGTTCAAAAAAATCTTAATATTTAAATTAGCCACAATTTTCTAAGTAAATCATAATTTTGTTATTCGTTGTTAATGAAATAAATATATAAAAACTGTTCAGTTTCGTTGAAACGTTTTTATATAAATAATTAAGAGAATTTTACTATGTTAAATAAATATACTTATATGTAACAATAGTATAAGTTATTTTTAAATATTTGTATTAACTTTTTTTTCTTGTAATTTCAGGATCAAAACGGCTGTTCCTAGAAGAATTTTAGTTTATTTAATAGATAATAGGTGTCAGTGGCGATGCGATTACATATACTAATTCTAGTTGGCCTCCTGTTTAAAGGGGTAAGTTTTACAATTATTTATTTATCTATAAAATTAAAATCAGTTACTAAAGCTGATATACATTACAAAAATGTGTTTAAAATTTTTGAAGTAATTGCTTGTAAATTGCAATTAATTTTTCAATTAATATGACTTTAATTTTAACGCTAGTAATGATAGCTTGATTTATTATTAAAATTATACGTACTTTAAAAAAATTTACTGCTCAATAAAAATCGGAAAAATGCACATTTATTCTAATTATTTTTAAATACCGTCAAAAACTATTGAAGAAATATTAATTATTACAGTTTATCATAAGATTTGATGTATTATTTATTTATTAAAAAAGGCTGGTCGCACACCAATTAGTTATATTAGACGAAACATTATTAGACACACATTTAGTCACTCATAAGGTAAAAATACTTAATTGTGACTAAATATTATAATCAATTTGTTTGTTTTATTATATATTAGAAAATATATGTTTCTTTGTAAAATTCTGTATTAATATTTATTTAATATCGACGTTTCGACGAAACTCAACGTCCATCTTCATCAGGATAAATGGTAGTATAAAATATCATATATAACATTTTTTTATTATGTGTGATTATAATTCTGAAATAAAATTAATTAGTAAGATACGTAACCACTGATGGTACCACTGAATTGATATTGGCTGGGACTGAGTGGTTCGGAACTTACTATAAGATGTAGGTTCCTTGCTTAGTTGTGGATGACCCGCACCATTGACAATGCAAGTGAAAATTGTTAAGAAAGTATGTGTTATAAAAATTATTCAAAAGTTGATAAATTTATTATTAAATTATTTAGAAATAAAAGATTATATTATTTATTAAAAAAAAATAAATAAATTATAATTACCCTTAAAAAGAAAATAAATTTGTAAATTATGAATTAAAATTTTAGTAAGAAAAAACATATTATTTTTCTAATATTTTAGATTTCTATTTAGATATAAAAAAAGAAAATATTTAATATAGAGATTAAAATTACTTTTTAATAATAAATTATTTAATATTATTCTCAATTAATAATTCTATCAAAAACAGAAAATTTATGTGCATATCCAATTGGGAGAGTTTCCATTTTAACACTGAAATAACTATATTCATTCTTAAATCAACCAAAAAATTTAAATAAAAAAAAAAATATCGTCATTGGGGGAAAAGGGACATTTATGCCGGTAACGGAACTCAAGTTTCATTAACACAGTTCTCACATAGTCTGTCTTGTTGTGTTATAGGCAATCGTCTGCATGTATACTGCGTATCACTCACAGACATTTAAATTCAAATTGTATTTTTTCTTCTTCGATACAAGAATCGTTCGACTACTCGTTAACGTTCGGGTGATCTATCGAAAAGAAATCCAATGTTCTTGTCTAGCTTATAAATTATTTCTAACCTAACTTATCCGAAGAAATAAGTGGTAATATATATTACGAGTGATTTGTGTTATCTGAGTTGAAAGTATTTTATATTGGTAATTGCTGCGGTGATAAAGAATAAAATACAAGATTTAGAATTAGGTTTTCTTTTTTTTTTATTCTAGAGTTTCGTATAATTATATGGAAGGGTCGTATAATAAATTTTAATCTAATGTTTGGCTTTCTGTACGGATAATAAAGATATTTTAGAATTGTCACTGAAAAAATTAGAAAGTTTAAAAAAAGCTTTTGAAGAAGAATGTTTATTTTTAATTTAGAACAGGTTTCGGAACCGTATAGACTTAAAAATTAAGTTAGAACCTTGAGTCAATATCGTAATGTTAAGTACAATAAGTCGCTTAAACATATATGTTTAAAAATTTAAGTATGTTACCTGTTTTTTAAACTACACTGTAAAAAAAATTCGATAACATTACATGAAAACCTGAGGCAACTAATTTACTTTAGTTTAATATGTAAATTTACAGACTTACAGAATTTTTTTATATCTTATATAAATATGAAATACGTATATTTTATGTAAGTTTACTTACTTTTTCGGTAAAAAAAAAACATATTTAATTTAAATTAAAATTTAAATTTAATTTGGCAAATTAATTATTTTACTTAAAATTATAAAATTATATTGTTTTTACAGAAAATTTATGTAAACCATCGTTTTGCTGAAATAATATATAAATTTTTAACTATAGTTTTTATGTAAAATGGCAACTTTTTTACAGTATAAACCTGTGTTGTTATTAGAAAATTTGGTAAATTAATAATAAATATTTCATTCGATTTAATTTTAATTTGAACTAACCAAGAAACTACAGTGCTCTAAAAATATGGCCCTATTCTACTCATTAAATTAAATTAAATTTTAATTTTGGTCACTACTTTGTGAAACCTCCAGCTTAAATTTCATTAAATTTAAATAGCTTGCATGTTCAGAATTGCTCTATTTAAAATTATTGAAGTCGCCAAGTTAAAGCCTCATTTAAGCTAAAGATCTTTAAGTTTAAAAGTAATTACCAGAATAGCAGCATTTAAATCTTATTATATTTTAAATTTTGGTTTTATTAGAAATAGTAGTCACTTTAAAAATTTAACTGAAACATCTTCGATATTTTCTATACTTAAATTCTGTATCAAACTTTGAATTCAATGATATGATGTACCATAAGTTATAAATTTGTTGTACAAAAAAATAAAGAAAACAATATTTAGATTATTTTTAGTTATTTTAAAGAAGACTGACGTTAAGTTAATCAATACGTCAATTATTAATATTGATTAATTAATAGTATTAATATTAATACAAAATTAATGAAGCCGTTTTATTTTATATAATGAGTTCTGAAAGATTTTTTACTATGTTAAAAATATTGTAGCACATTATAAGATATAGAATTTGAGGTGGAATTTAAATATTTTTATGTTTTTCTCCTAAACTGTATATTAAATTTTCTTTTTAGAAAATTTTTACATTTTGCAAACAAATACTTTTATTTAAAAACTAACAGAATTGAAATTAATAAAAAACTGAAAATTATAAATATACAAAACTAGAATAGAAAAAGTATAACATATAATTGTTGTTACAGATTTTTTTTTGTAAATGGAGTAAAAATTGTTTATTATTATTTTTTTAATTATAGTACTTTTAAATCCATATTGTTATAACATTCTCACACTCAATTTTTTCAGATTTAAAGAGAAATTTACACAATTTTTACAGAAAAATAATTCAATTATAACCGGAAAAGGATGTGAAATACAAACATAATTTTTATAATTATCTAGAAATTGAAATAATGACTATTTTCGTTAACTCTCATATGAGAAAATATTACAGTTAACTGGAATTTTGTTTATTAACACTGAATACATAGTTTTTATAAAAAAATCATATATTGTAAAATTTTCTTTAAAAATATGTAATTTTAACAAGTTATCAGTTTATTTATATTTAATTAAATTTTACATAAATTATTTGGTATTTTTTTTCGTCTAAAGTAGATTTTGTCGATAAAAATTTAGAAATATTCTAGAAATATTTATTTTTGATTTTTAGGAATGGGAAATCAATCTAGATTTAGCACTATTAGTTCAAAGTGTTGTAAGGTTTAGGTATATTAAATTGCTTGTAGCATTTTCAATTATTTTGTTTAGTTTTTTAGGTTAAAAAATATCAGGTGTAATAAAAATATTAAATATGAAAACACTATTAATTTTAGGTAAAAAATATATAAAAGAAAGGTTATGTAAAATTAGAAATAAATATCAAAAGCATCTCAAACTAGAAACACTTTTAACAAAGTTATGTATATTGCTGTTTTGTTATATTTATGTTATAAAATAAAATCTTTTATGTTTTTTGGAAGTTAATTTATCCACAAGTTTAATAAACAAAAACTGGCTATTAAAATTAAAATTAAACAAATATTAAAGCACAGTAATAACATTTAATATACTATAATAAAAATTAAAATTAACACGTTATAAAATACAAATTACACTTTTTACAACAAAAAAATTATTTTAAGTATTTTTGTCAATCATTACATTTTCTTTTTATTTATTTTTTTATATATTTTAATATCGACAAACACAATAAAAAGCAAAACAAGAGGAAAAACAGTTAAACTGGCAATAAAAAGGCCATCTGTGTGTGTGTGTGTGTGTAAAATAAAACATTAAATAAAATATTCTAAAGACGCATTTACACATATTTATTCTAGCTGATGGTCCGCGTGCGGCAATTGTTTATTTAATTTTACGATGAACACACCGAATAGCTGAAAAGCATTTAGGTTAGTGTGTTAGTAAGAAACAAATACATTCTTGTATCACACACACATACACACATACACACAGAGGACAACATATAAAACGCACCGAATGTAATACTATTAAGCAAGCTGATTGGTGAAGAAAAAAAAATGACAAACGAAGACAATGATTGGCTGAACGTACTAATCGATTGTTTTGGCGAAGATTGAGGAGAGTTATGCAGATTATGTGGTGTGTTAAAGTTGATTGGGTTTCCTAACAGTAATTTGACATTAATGCCCGTGTCTTTTGTTGAAAGATTTATATTGGAAATTACAATGACAGGTTGCACGAAGAAAAAGAAGATTAAGTTTTTGTAGTTTAAGATATTATTTATAATGTAATATTTTTATTTAGATTTTTTTATATTCATTCATTTTGTATCCTTTCTATAACTTATAGTTTGAAATAAATGACAATAATTATTTTTAGTTTATTAGTTAATAATTTGCAAGATAAAATTGGGTATTTATTAAGATTTCGATGAATATTAAATACATATTAAAAGAAATAAAAAGGCTTTAGGTTTAAGTTCTGTAGTCGCTACAAATCATCATCAGGAAAAATTATACAAATGATATACATAAAATCTAGTTATCTAGTAACTTGTTTCTATGTTCTCCTTATTTACTGTATATATCATTTATATAATTTTTTTTCTGATACGTCGAGTACGTCGAAACGTCGATTTTTTAATTAAAATTAGTAAAGAACTAAACCCTAAAGCCTTTCTATTTTAATTTAATAAGTTTTGAAAGATTTTTTAACTATATTCAGAAGTTCGAAGTAATTTTTTCAATACTGGCACTTTTAGTTTTAAAAACAGTAACGTGTTAAAATTAGGATTAAACATTTTTTTCTGTATTTTAAAATATAATTTTTATATATTATTTATTATTATTTAAAAAATTGGCCCGTATTTATAGCTCCTTTTAGAGTAATTTTAGATAAAAGTGCGTATATTTTAAAGTATTTATTTAGCATTGTTTATATTATAAAATATAATTAAAAGTATTTAATTTATAAAAATAGTTTATATTTGGTTTATAGTAAAAGCAAAAATAAATATAGAAATTAAGACTGCTTTTAACTAAAATTGTTCTAAAAGTGGCTATGTAAAATAGCCTAAATTTAAAAAAGAAATTTAAAAAATTAGCTTACTTTATTCAACATAAAAACGAACAAAAATAAACGTGTTAACGTTTTAAAAATTTAAAATAAAAAACATTAGGTTTTTATTCTGTAAAATTTTAATTAATATTCGACATTCACATCATTCTGTGTGAAGACACTGATTTATTAAAATTTGGCTTTCTTTAATTAATAGTTATTATTTAATTTAATAGTAGTTACTTGTATTTTGTTACATAGTTACTTGTTTCTATATTTTGTTTGTTTATTATATATGATATTAGTAAATATATTTTTTTTTTTGATAATATTATGCGTGCAGCATATCGAAACATCTTATATTAATTAAAATTATAATTTAACGAAACAAAAACTTAAAGTTTTTTTTATTTAATATAATGAGTTCTGAAGGATTTTTTACTATGTTAAAAAATCTTGTTACGCACAGCAAAGCATTTTTCGTCCAGAATCTCAGAATTTTTATTTTAACAGACTATTATTATTGACACCATTAATCAGTTTCAGAAGAAGCTTTTTAATTAAAACTTTTGTTTAAGAAAACCGATTTTGATTCCCGTATCAGTTAGATTTAAAGTTTGGATTAAAATTTAACTATAAATAAAAATATGCTTATTATTTAATTATAAAACAATCAATAAATTTAGTTACAATCGGCTCAAAATTTTGTCAATTTTGAAATAGACGTAAATAAGTTATCAACTATATTGATATCTTCTTTGACGGCTTTTCTTCATTGAGGCATAGCCAACTATAATAATCGAATTGCGTGTTTACTCATGAAGAACAGAAACAAGGCGCAAGAATTCTGTATTCTCTGGTCGCTGATCCAATCTGCAATCTTTAATCGTGTTGGTATCTGCACAGATAACAATCCGAATTGATTGTAATGTAAGATGCTTTATAACTTAATTCAGACAAAAGTGGAGAATAGTGGAATAGTATTTATAAGAAACTTAAGAGTGTTTAAAAATAGCTATTTAATAGGTACTTTACATAAATAATACGGTTCTAGGACTAAAGCGCAATGGATAAAATCTTACTGGGCTAAATCCCACTGGAAACCCAAACCCCAACTTAACCTACGTAAATTAAGTAATATCAAATTTTTCAAATATATTCACTTTCTATAAATAACTGATATTTAACACTTTTACCTGAGTTAAAAGTTTTTAACTCATGAGCTTTTGTCCAGTGAAATTTTGTCTACTGGGCTTTAGTCAAGTCACGAAGTAAAACGTATTTCATTTTGTAATCATTTGTAATATTTATACCGAGTGCTGCTGCAAAATTTTATAACACATTTATCACCTGATGATGGTCTAAGAAGCTAAAATGTACATGGTGCGTGGGAATTACTAATTTTCAATTCCAAAAGAATCGATTGAGATTAAATTAGAGAAAAATTTCCCATTTTTCGAACATTATAAAGATGCATTATTAGCTGTATGATGAGTGTGAAATTGAAAAAAATGTTGTAGCAAAAGTTGGTGTTAGTCAGTTAAGATGGTTCGAACATGTTGAGCAAATGTCTAATGAACGTTTGGTTAAAAAGATTTATTTTGAATGATTTTGATGGTATACGTTTGCGTGGACGTCCGATGAGTAGTTGGAGTGGTATGATTGAGAGTGTTTTGCGTGAGCGAAAGTTTCCAAGTAGCAGGAATAAAAGAGCATGTATGAGAGGATGAAAGTTGCTTGTTTGTAAAGGAATGTTTGACTAATTACGGAATGATGAAAAGAGTTTGTGCCACACCCTGCTGAGTACATGGCGTGATTGTGTATGTATGTATATATGTATGTATTTTACTTACAGTAGACAAATTTGTACTAAAATATGACTAAGAGCCCAGATGCATAAAAGTTAATAAACATGTGATGTTTTTGCACCAGTGGTCAAGCTTAAATTTTTAAAAATTAGTTTTATTTAAAAAAATTCAAAAATTGTTACATAGAAAATATTTTTTTTAATTTAATGGTATGTTGCTGGAATTATTATTGGAAATATTCACTCTTTATTACTGAATTTTTTCTTTAGTAGACATTTCAAATATTATCTTTAAACAATCAAAGACAGCACTGCTTTCTCTGTTATTTTGTTGTTAAATAAAGTTTAACTTTTATTAAACAAATATACAATATTATAAAAATAATAGTAAACGTTGGTTAGTTACTTCCGAAACAAATTTACTTTGAACACAAATATTATTTGACAAATTTTCGAGTAAAGTAAATATATTCATCCTTTGTAATATGGAAATTTATAGATTTAATTCATTTACTCTACAAATAATTTAGTTAACCAGCGTTTATAATACATACCATGTAAAAGTACTTCTTTTATTTAATATGCTACTTATTGCCGGAACTGGCAGCAAATTTTTCAAAAAAATCTGCATCAAATTTAAGTAGAAATTCTTTCAAAACCGCAGAATTTCTCGGTCATCTGTCGAATTTTTAACTAAATAATTTTGAAAATAAATGTAACTCTCAGATCAACCATAATGTTGATGGAGAACACAACATAATTTTTGTTATATTAATAAGAAAAAGAAGTTTTGATTATAAACACGTTTGTATTTACATATCCTTCGATACCTTTGTGTTAGCTGCATAGTTCATTATATATATATATATATATATATATATATATATATATATATATATATATATATATATATATATATATATATATATGGGTGTCAGATTACAAAATGTAAACAAACACTGTATTCATCTTCTTTTGATGTATACATATATCAAAACAATCCATGTATTAGGTATAGGCATTACCTATCTACATATTTATGGTTGATTTGATGTAACTTCACAGATTTATCACTAGAATAAATTTATTTATTCTTTATAATAAGAAAAATCTATAAACTAAATAAATTTATTCTTAAATTAAAATTTACTCTATAAATTGTATAGTTAACCAGCATTTATAAAACCGAGTAGAAGTACTTCCTTTACTTAAAATGTCAACAACTTGCAGTAAATCTAAAAAAAAATCTGCATCAAATCCAAATAGAGAGAATCCGTCAGAATTCGCGTAATGCTCGATCATCTGTCGGGTTGATCCGCGTCTGGGCGAGACTGTGTCGCGCACGCTGATGGTGCTGTGCTGGTCTTGTCTGGCCATCGTGATCGGTTTGTAGAATACGGACAGGATATGTCGCGGTCACGGGAGCATGCGGTAGCCTGCTTCTGCCCGCCGCGCACCCGTGTCTAACTCTGCTGCTGCTTTGTGCGTTTCTTCGCAGTGGACTCTTTGATGGCTAGACTAGCAGGTTGACTAATTGCAATCGCGCTGACATTGACTGCATTTCGCAGAACGATGCATTTTGTTCGCATGGATTTATTCGTTTTGTCCGTTTTTATTAGATAAATGGAAGTTTCCTGGCTAAGTTGTCATGGTGAAAAAAAGTATGTTATGCAATATTGCATTGATTTATTGACTAATTGAAGATTGACATAGTTAAAATTGAAAAATGTACTTTTTTACTCTTTTACAAAATGCCTTTTCTTGATATGCCTAGGTTGTTGAATTTTTATGTAACACTTTCCACTATTTAAAATTTTGTGTCCATCTTTTAGTAATTAAACATAGAATAATTGTGCTTTAAATCATTGATGTGTTTCAGTTAAAAGACAGTTATGGCCTGATAATTTGTAGCAAATATTTGGTAACCATATTTTTTTTCTAATACATAACGACTTATAGTATTAATAAATATTTGTTTACAAATTATTATTGTATTAGACGAGTATTAATCAGAATTACACAGAAATATTTGATATAAATTGTGAACAAAATTGTTCACATTATGTCCATCTAAAACGAGCATTAAGCCTATGTGACACGAAGCATTAAAATGCAGAAAATCGACATTTATTTAGTCACTTTGCGACTACAAGTTGTGCGAGTTAAAGTTGGGTACCCAACGAGTCACATTCGGCATTGAAACTAAGACATAAAACAAATGCAGGAGACCAGTTTACTAAGAATATTAAAAAAATTATACATATAGTAATTTTATTTCAGCATATTTAACATCATTTCTTGTGATAAATATAGAATACAATATTTTTTATATTTATTTGTATTTAAGTTTACTTGCTAGTTACTTATTTTTGTTAGAATCAAATTTTGTAATCTAATTTTGATCCACTATTACGTATCTGATCGGCTTGAAAATGGATAAATTTTATGTTTTATATCTCTTAAATAGTTACTAATTAACATAGTAAAAAAAACCTTTTAGAGCTCATTATATTAAAATAAAAAGCTTTAGGTTTAAGTTCTGTTTTATTATAAATACAAAAAGTTATTAAGTAAAGTACATTTTATTTATTTCTGTGCCGCCGTACGATTCTCAAAATAAGTTTTTTAAAAATTTATCTTTTTAAATAGTTATAATTTATTTATTATTAATGAATGATACAGAACCATTTTTATAAACATCTTTATCAATTAAATCCATTTATAAAACTCAATTTATAACTTGTTTCACAGTGGGAGTTCAGAATCCCACATATCAAGCAAAAAACTAAATTAATATATCTCCACATACAAATCTCTTATAATAGATCCTAATTTATTTTTGCCATAGTGCAAAAATACAGCAAATAAATTTAACAGTACAAGATCTATATCTTTGTTAACATATGTATATCTTTTATGCTTCCCATGTCCAAATATGTAACCGTGAGTCTGTGTGTGGTAGATTTTTCGAACACGTTTTTACTCGAAGCGCCACTGTAGCCATGTGTGACAGCTCATTTTAATGTAAATGAACGAAGCCGAGAGATTCATTACCATACAATACAAATATTCCACATAGCATACGAATTGTAGCGGCCTTCAAAAAATTATGTCAGACGATCGAAAATGATTTTTAATTTATATGAATTATGTTTGACAATGAGTGAAAACGACTGGAAATTATTTAAAGAATAATATTTTGTTTACGGAACGTGTTAGAGTTGCTATATATCATTGCTATAAAGCGGTCAAATTTGTTTAGAATAGTTATTTATTTAGCAGGATAGAAATTTTTTCATTTAGTTTTTGCTAGGCAAAAAATTTGATTTAATAAATTATAAGGTGTTATAATATTTATATTAATGTTTTACTTTTGTAGAACTGTGTGTTTGTCTTGTAATAAAATGTTGTTGACAGTTTTATTCGGAATAAACAAAAAGTTAATTTTTTAGTCATTTATTTTTAGTTTTTGATTAAAAGAAATATAAGTTTGCATTACTTTTTGCAGTATAATACAATATTTATAGTAATGGCTATGTGTTTGGAATCCAATATAAGCTATATTGATTTAGTGGAATTAGAATTATATTTAATTCGTATTTGTATTTATATTTTGTACGATTTTATATGTATTATAATTTTATATTTTTATATATAATCGACGTTTCGACGGAATTAACGTACAACTTCACCAGGGAAAAAGATATAAATGATATTTTCAGTAAATAACAGAACATAGAAATAAGTTACTAGGTAACAAAATAAGTAACTAGATCATAAAATTTATAAATTTTTAATGAAAGGAAGCCAAATTTTTACATTGATTGATGTTATCTAGAACTGTTTCTGCTAGACTGACAGAACATAAGACGTCTAACTAAACCATCCAGTTAAATCTACTATTGCACAACATGCGTTAGAAAAATCTTCATGATTCGAAGATATTGTAATAATTACAAGACCCATCAATATTAACAGTAGATTGTTAAGAGAAGTAATATAAATTTATGAAGAAAAAGATAACATTAATCGCTGTGAAGACACTGATTTAAATAAAATTTGGTTTCTTTTAATTAATAAATATAATATGTATTTTCTCGACTGTTAGATTGGTAATAAGAATAAAAAACAACTACTCGGGCATCAGTCAATAGTTTTATTTTATTTTAGTAAAATATGGTTCAATATTTCGACCTCACTGAGGCCATCATCAGGAACAATATTTATGATAATAGTACCTACAAAAAACATATATTTGGTATAATTTTTTCCCTGTTAATTACTAGTTTGAAATATGTTTCATTATTTCAAACTAAAATTAAAAAATGTCAAAAATTATATGAGTAACAGTGTTCTTACAAAGAAGTGTAGTGTAATGATACTATAATATAAAAATGATAGCAATTAACAGGGAAAAAATTATACCAAATATATGTTTTTTGTAGGTACAATTGTCATAAATATTGTTTCTGATGATGGCCTCAGTGAGGTCGAAATATTGAACCATATTTTACTAAAATAAAACTATTGACTGATGTCCAAGTAGTTGTTTTTTATTCTTATTTAATTAAGAATGTATAAATTTTATGATCTAGTTACTTATTTTGTTACCTAGTAACTTCTTTCTATGTGTTCTGTTTATTTACTTTAAATGTCATTTGCATCAGTTTTCCTGATGCAGACGTACGTTGGGTACGTTGAAACGTCGATTATTAATAAATATTAATACAGAACTACAGCCTAAAGCCGTTTAATAATTGGAATGTTAATATACAAATAATTTTTCATTAGAACCTGATCAATATTTCTACTATAGTCTAAGTCTTCTAGACCTAATAATTACCGTCTCCGATTCCGAGTTGTTTTTTTTTAGAGAATTGGGGACCCTTTCGGTCCCAATCGGGTTGTCCATATGTGTGTTTGGGTCAGCAGGTGCCTCCGGGGCGTAGCACTGGCCAGCAGCGGCGTACGGCGGTCAAGTCACCGTTATCAATGGGGCCCCCTGGAGGAGCCCAATCCGATCACTTTATTATTAATATCTTATAAGTTGTATATCGGCTCCGGATCGAACATCAAGTGAATTCTCGTTTGTTTTTTTTCTACCTTCTTCTTCTTCTTGTGGTTATTGTCAGATCTTGGCCGACTCTGATCTCATCTGATTTCGTTTAAATGGTGTTGAGTATGTTCCAGATTTGAATGCTATGTTTTCGGAAATGATAGTTTGTGTTTTAGATTTGTGACTGATGATTGATTTTTACGGAATATTTTACTTGTTCTGGCATTTTTATTGACAATTTTTCTTAAATTTATTTTTAATTTAACAAAAATTTAATTTGATCATATTTTTTGTTATTATATAAAACAAAAACTATCATAAGTTTATCATTATTTACTATAAATTATAATAATGACATATTGAAAACTTATATTTTAAATAGTTTTGGTTAAGATATTCTGTAGTTTATTTTTTTTCTTGCTAGTTTCAATAATAAATATGTGTATAAAATTTTTAATATTAAATTAATTTTATTTAAAAATATTCTTATAGTACAATACTAAAATATATGACTAATTTTATTAATGCATATTCAGATTTTAAAAGATTTCCAGTTTAATGCTTTATAGTTGTGTTCTGATGCATCGTTGCTATCTCTCGTAAAAATGTTAATAAAATTGCTCATTTCGCAAATCTAATAGTAAAATAGGCTTAAATATACTAAGTTAAAGGTTTTTGATTTAGATATTGAAAAGATTTTTTTGTAATGCTGTGTTCTGATGTAACGTTGATGTTTCTCGTAAAAAAATATTAATAAAATTAAGTTTTTAGTGATATAACAAAGTTATTTTTATTATCTTATTTTAGTTATCTTATTTCCTAAATGTATCACAAAGTTACGGCTAATCAAGTTAAATATTAATAAAATTGTTCGTTTTGGAGATATGTCATTAAAATAGGGTTAGATTTGTTAAAATTCTTGATTTAGATTTGAAAAAGATTTTTTCAGATTATTTTTAACATGTTATGGTTCTGTCTCGTACAAATACTAGGAAAATTATCCGTTTCATAAGTCCATTATGTTACACATGTTTTTGATTTTAATTCATATTTCGAAAAACTTTAAACAATGTAATAAAGTTCATAGTTTTGTAATTAAGGGTTAAGTCACAAAATTTAGTTAGATTAGTGGATAAAAATTTTAAAATTAAAAAAAAATTATATAACAAACTACATACTAAACTAAATAAACAAATATTTATTTTTATAGAATTAACTTCTCATATAAAAATTTTGCAAAACAGAATAAATGAGTGTATGAAGAATAATTATGTTATTAATAAGTGATTGTTTGTAAAAACTAAGCGGTAATAGATTCTTCTATTTCCTTTAGTTAAGCATGTGTAATGAAGTGTAAACTAAACAAGATTTTGATTAATTACTAACATTATTGTAAATGAAAGCGGTTAATGAATGATAATGTCAAACATATAGGCATTAGCTTCAATAACAGCTTATGCATGTTAAGAATACATTGTATATATATATATATATATATATATATATATATATATATATATATATATATATATATATTTCTAAACATGCATTTTTATAAATTAATATAAATATAATAATTATTTTTATTATTAATCTAGCTAAATTGTCTGGAAACTGTTTAATTGTTTAATTCTTTTATAAAGCATTTTAATATAGACAAATTTTTCTGTACTCACTATTTGCTAAAATTTCAATCTATCATTCGTTGTATATATATATATATATATATATACATTTCTAAACTTGCATTTTTATAAATTAATATAAATATAATTATTTTTATTATTAATCTAGCTAAATTGTCTGGAAACTGTTTAATTGTTTAATTCTTTTATAAAGCATTTTAATATAAACAAATTTTTCTGTACTCACTATTTGCTAAAATTTCAATCTATTATTCTTATATCAAAGCATTATTTTCTGTGATGACACTAAGAGTTTTACAAATTTTTAAATTTTCATTTAATCGCAGTGAACTAGTATATAATTAGAAAATGTAATAAATTTGGAAAAATGTATTGGCCTCGGGATACGAATGTGCGACCTTTTGCTTTAGCAGTAATCGTCTTAATCACTAATCTATGAGCTTCCAATTATATAGTTGTTGACTAGTCATGACTAAGTCATGCGTTAACCTAGTCGATTTTATTACAGTAATATGATATTAAAAGAAATGTTTTTTTACGATGATACTGTGTGTTTGTGTTGTCGTGGGGTCGTAGTCTAATGGTTAGAGCGATTGCCGCGAAAGCAAGAGTTCCCGGGTTTGAATCCAGGCGGAGTCAGTACATTTTATTAAATTTTCTAATTATATATCATATTATATATTACAGTTTTTTTACATTACTTTCTTAGACTTTTTAGGTTTTAGTTTTTTTTTTTTATTAAAATTCTCATAACAAAACTCTTTAATAATATTCTGTATTTATTGTTTCCGCGATGCATTGCACAAAAACCACGGACATTTCTAAAACAATAAATCGAAGTTTTACTGTAATTTTTATTCGGAAACACATTGTCCCATGTTCCACTTAGGAATTAATATGTATGATAAATTTTACAACAATTGAATATGAGTAAACTCGTGGATACATTACCTATTAAATAAGCTTATTTAACATGTATAGAAATCAACTTTACAATGTAATCTCTGCTATTTAAAGTTACTGACATTAGCACATAATATTTTACAAAACTTTATAATAGTTTTAGATTTACGCACGTTTGCTATTACATAATGTTCCACGAGAGCGTGCGTGCGTAGGTTGGTGTTGCATGACCTACTGACCTCTGATCATCTTGTGTTGTTCTTTGACGATCATTGATTAATATTGTGTTTTCATTTACATTTTATATAATTAACAAATATTAAATATTTTTTGGCGTTATTCCTAAATTATGTTTTGTTTATTTTCATTATTGTATATCAGTAGTTAATTATTTTACATTACTTATTCTATTCTATGACACGGAAAACTTAGCACGGCGATACTTCTCACAACAAATATCAAGTGTTTCACTGGAAAAAATATGTTCTTTTACTGAACAGCACTGTGTCTTTATTGAACAACCCTTACTGAATAGCAGAACCGGATTTCCTTTGAGCAAGTAAAATTCGCAAATGTACCGTATATATGACGTGCGCATTATAATTTTGGTGTTTAAATCGTATGGATGGCGATAAATATTCCAATGGTATCTTGTATACAGGTTACCGTGCTAAGTTTACCGTGTAGCATGTTTTGTGCAAATAAATGGAATAGTAATTGTTACATCCAATATTTCTAAATTAATATAAGGCTAAATATAGCTTTTTAAAATAATAATAAATAATTTGAAATAGTCGAAAAGCTTTCAAAAGAAGTTGCGAATATGATTAATTAAAAACAAAAAGAATATGGACGTGAAAATAAGATAAAAATTTTATTTTGGCATATGATCGAAAATGTTCTCTCTCTCTCTCTCTCTCTCTTTCTATATATATATATATATATATATATATATATATATATATATATAGTTTATAAGTTTATTATTCTGAAAAATAAGCTATTTAACTAGAAACTAATCAGTTATAGTATTTATAAGAAAATTAAAAATTGGTATTTGTAACTCGAAAATGGAAAGTAAAAAAAAATATTGTACGCCACTGGAATTTACATAAAAAATTTCTTACAAAAAGTTTTTCTTAAAATTATCTATAACTAAAAATAAAAGAAACTGAAATATTAATTAGTCAAAATTTGAATTTTTAAATTATCTATATAGTGATCTGTGGGTTCGTTTAAAACTAATATATATATATTCCTATATATATATTCTGTTTGAGTGATAGGATTAATTTAGGATTATTAATTTAATCAAAGTCATATTTCTTAGGGTTCTTGAGATCCCCATGCATATCAATTTAAATGGGAAACCAAATACAGTTTTTTTAACTGTATTTATTATTTCGGAAATAAATATAGCAAATAGATATATGTTATAAAAATTAAAATAAAATTATTTCAATTTGTAATGCTAATTAGTTATAGAAATATATACTCTGAAATAAAATAGTTATTAAGTTATGGGTAACTATATAGTTTACACGGTTTATATTGACACTGTTATAAATAATAATTAAAATATAAAAATACATAGTTTTATGAACATATATAAAAATGTCAAGTAATGTAAATATGTTCGATTTTAAATTGATCAACAAAACTATTGATATCAAATTATTTTTAGTAACAATAGACAAAATAAACTATTTTGTCATAGTAATATAATAGACAGATACGGCATTAAATGTAATTATGTTTTTGAAACCATACAATAAAATGTCAAAAATTGCAATTATTACATTATTTATATATAATTATATTGAAAGAAAACAAAAGAATATGAAATACACTTTATATTTGATCAAACTTTGTATATTATAATGATTAAGACTGAAAAGATTAATTATAAAATAAATTTCTAAAATACACTTGTATAGTATAAGTGCGTAGGAAGGAAAAATTAATTTATGCTTACCTTTTGACATGCACTTGACTTAGCGATTTGCCAGAAAGCAATAAATAAAATTCGCAAACACGATACTATTATTATTGTTCACATTTGAATTAAATTATAGTTATAAAATACGATGTTTTGTATAATAAATAACTGTAAATTTATTGTATTTATTCTTTATATACATTAGAGTTACTGTTTAAACGATTGGGAAATTTATAAATTATAATTGCTCATCTTAAAAGCAGTAAATTATTCTATTGAATTTGTAGTCAATTTATAAAGATAAGTTAAATATATTGTTTATAAATGATACACCACTCAATTTTTATTTTATAATATTTGAACACTTTTAGGTTATGTTAGTTTTGAAATTCATTGCAATACTGTATTTTATTCTAGATTATTTTTAGACTTTAAAATATCAGAAAAATTATTAAATTACATAGCAACTTAATATTTTGTTTATTTGTGTAACAAATTAGAAAACATTCTTGTGAAAAAAACATCAATTATTTTTAAATTTATAATAATGTAATTTTATAAAATAAACACCACAATTGATTTTCTATATCTTCAAAACGTCTGTTGCACTGAATTAGTTTCTGTATTTAATTATTATTATTTTAAATTATTTGTGTTACAAAAATTAAAATGTATTTTCTTTTATTTACAGTTGGTGGCTGAAGAAGTGGAAGTAATAGAAGCTGTCCCAGGAACCGAAGAAATGAACGAA
Organism: Clivina fossor; assembly: GCA_963966155.1. Lineage (NCBI taxonomy): Eukaryota > Metazoa > Arthropoda > Insecta > Coleoptera > Carabidae > Clivina > Clivina fossor. The sequence goes on along the minus strand of OZ014552.1, from coordinate 28,305,324 downwards.
CACAACAAACACGCTCAAGACAGAGAAGATAACGAGACCAATCCCGATCAAATTGCTTTGGAGTCAGGTGATCAAGAACCAGGAAAAGGAGGTGGTGGTTATAATCCCCCTCCACCACCAAGAAACAATTTGCATTTACCTCCGAATCGAGGAGGACCTGGTTCTCATATTGGACTATCACCACCACATCCTGGAAAGCCGTATAATGTACCGCATCATGGTAATAATCATAATGTTGCATATCATGGACCACCACCGCCTTTGCCTCACCAACCTCCAAAACAACAACAGCAGGCAATGGATAAATATGGTGGTGCTGGAGACTTATGGCCTGCTCCAGTACCAGATATGCCTAAGATTATCTCCTTAGATGTGAAATGCGAGAAGAATTTAATGAAAGTATATCTAGGATTTGATAAACCTTTCTATGGAATTGTATTCAGCAAGGGTCATTACAGTAATGTGAACTGTGTTCATTTGCCGGCTGGTTTAGGAAGAACAAGTGCTAATTTTGAAATTAGTATTCATGCTTGTGGAACTTCCGGTAATACAGAAAACGGCCTCTATGGATATGGAGCAGATTCTGGTTCTGGAACTTATTTTGAAAATATTATTGTGGTACAGTATGATCCTCAGGTACAAGAAGTTTGGGATCAGGCTAGAAAACTAAGATGTACATGGCATGATCAGTATGAAAAATCTGTGACATTCAGACCATTCCCTGTAGATATGTTAGATGTTGTAAGAGCAGATTTTGCTGGAGACAATGTAGGTTGCTGGATGCAGATTCAAGTCGGTAAAGGACCATGGGCTTCTGAAGTATCTGGATTAGTGAAAATAGGTCAAACAATGACGATGGTACTTGCTATTAAAGATGATGACTCTAAATTCGACATGCTTGTTAGAAATTGTATGGCCCATGATGGCAAACGAGCTCCAATACAATTAGTTGATCAGAAGGGTTGCGTAACTCGTCCAAAGTTAATGTCGAGATTTACCAAAATAAAGAACTTTGGTGCAAGTGCTAGTGTATTATCTTATGCACATTTCCAAGCGTTTAAATTCCCAGATTCAATGGAAGTACATTTCCAGTGTACTATTCAGATTTGTAGGTATCAATGCCCGGATCAGTGCAGTTCTGAACCTGCTGGCGTTGGACCTGGCTTACTCCACGGATTACATACTGGACTTTTGGACTTGCATCATGCTGGTGCTGCCCCAGAAAGTGCTTACGGACCTCCACCACCGCCGCCTTTACCATTGGAAGCTTATCTCCACGGACCAGGAGCTGGAAGACCTAGAGACGAACGTCGTGTCAGAAGAACTCGTGCTACTGATCCAGAAAAAGAAGTTGGAGTTAATCGTGTTATTCGAGTTGTATCTACCGGCGATTTAACTTTTTCTTTGGATGAAAACGGCAATGCTACAGCTCCTACCATGGTTTTTCCAGCTAAAGAAGACTTATCTTCAGCTCAGGGATTAATTTGTATGACTACTCCTGGTTTTGCAGCCACTTTAGTTGTTTTGTTAGCAATCTTAGTAATTTCTTGTTTAATGTCAGCATTTTTATGCGTTAGATTACGGCCGTTCTCTTCTAATCATGACAAGAATATAGCAGCTGGATTTACAAACCCTGCAATGCCTGTTAAGTCTAAATCAAAGAGCTGTTTCTATTCATAGAATCTTTTGCGTAAACTAACATTATATTAACATATTATTGTATTAGTTTGTGTTTCTCTGCGAATATTCTTTAATGTTTTATGATCTGAACGTAGCTCTTCATTGCATTGTTAAACAGCTAAAAAAAAATATAAATCTTCGGTTCTACGGAGAATTTAATATGGTAGAACTAATTCTTGTGGTGTGGTGAAGAGCTTTGTTTAGTTTTATTTCCGTATTCCTGAGAAACACTGTTTGTCCAGCCGCCGAAAATCTGTTTAAATTTGTTGTGTAATAGCACAGAAGATGAAGAAGGAAAAAAAAACATCGGTATGTGTGTATGAATAAATGAGTGGATATGTATGCCTGTTATAAGAGAGAAGAGTGTAAATGGTATGTTGGTGTGAGTGCGACTGGAGGCCGCTGGCCTGATTGCCGGCCGCCCCAGTCAATAATTGCTCAGATATTGTTCGTCTCTCGAAGTAGGTTTTTCGGTTAACGCAACTGTAAATACAAATCGCTGCATAACACACACAGACATTCACAGAGGTCTCTGGCTGCCGCTGCGCGATCACTTCTTGCTCAATGAAGATTCGTTCATTCGTCGTCCGCGTCGAGTCCGAATCTGTGCCAAATCCTTCTGCTCTCGATTTTTGTCGTAACCGTTTCATGCGGCGGAGAACGCACGCGCACGCGCGCACACACACACACACATTTGCTTTTCATTAAATATTTATAATTATGGACAATTATCTGCTTGGTTTTCGGCTTGACCGTACGGACCACTAAAGTCTCTGATACAAATCGCTTCGTAAATTGTTCGGTTCTTTTCAACTCGGACCAGATGTTTAGCTTCGAACAAAATTATGCACAAGCTCGTAAATTTTTTTTATAGGTTACTAACAGGAAATATAATTAAATACGAATAAAATATTATTATTGATTTGTTTTGTATTAGAAATGCATTTTTTATTGCTGTTATTGTTGATCTTTTAATTAACTTAATTAGTTAAATATTTTTAGAAATTACTATAATTTGTTATTTAATAGAAACATATTTAAGCCATCTGCTGTAAAATATTAATATAATTTTTAAAAAACAATAAGAACAAAATAAATAATACAATGTTATATTAATATTTATGTTAAAATAATAATAAATTATATATATATTTATTTTATAATTAGCAAAGATAATTTATTTAAAACTATTAAATATTAAATATTTTCGATTATGTATTATTAAAAATATGTTATTTTTCCAAAATGTATTTTTTTTAAATGAGGAAAATTTGCTGTTGTTATTAATGGCTCGTGTTACAGATCGGTTTTAACTAATACCAATTTTAATGCCGGGCCAATTTATTTAATAAATTTTAAAATTGAACTAATAAAATAATAGAAATTCGAATGATATACAAGAGGTGATTACACAAAAAGTACCTGGAAGAGTTTGAACTCTTTAAGCCAGCAGATAATACACACATAAAGAGGCTGAACAAAATCACAATCAACGTAAAATGAACAAGAAATTTTTGAAATAAATGTGGGGCCGCGAATTTTTATATTCGTGGATACGGTACACGGTTATAAATAATATTTTTACTGGTCATATTTGTCTTTAAGAAGAGAATTATTAGATCTAATATTAGTACTAGCAGTATTTATTTTTATTTATTTATTTATTTTATAAAAAAAATTATTTATTTATTTAACTAATTTATTTTCTTTTTATTTGCAGTATTGTTTTTATGTGAGAAATAAAGAAATATTTGTCAATAAAATTCTTTTATGATAATTTTTATTTGCACAGAATTTCGCCAAATAACTTAATATTCCAAATTTAAATTAAATTAAACTAAAATTAAAATGTTTGAAGTTTATTTACCTAATAATGTATTTAATAAAATATGGTAACTAATAATTTTTAAGTAAAAAAATCCGCAATTTAAAAATGTATTTTTTAAAATATAATTAATTTAAAACTAAAAAAAACCTGTGTTATTTTGGAAATTCTGTAGCAATTATCGACAAAAATAATAATAAATTTACAATAATATTTTTTAATCGTGAGTGATTTAAATTTGTCACTCGAAAACGTAATGTAGCATCTACAAATATTTAATTTAAATATGAATGAGAGAAATAAATAATATTATTAGAATGTTAACATAAATGTGAGTAAGTGAGTTGAGAAATGACTGAATGGTTTAAATAATTTAAGTTTATTTAATAATAGATAAAAATAAAACTTTATAACAAATACTATTTGATTTTCAACAAATAAATGATATTTTGTATTTTTCTGTCTGTCGTAAAAAAAATAATAATGTAATTTTGTCACGTTTTGTCAAATTATACAGATAAATATATAAATATATTAAATTTTTTTTTTTTTTATTTATTTTGTTCCTTTCTCTTGTACTAATCTAAATACTTATTTCTACACAATAAATAAAGATTTACATATTAATAAATAAAATTAATAGAAACAATAATTATAAAAATTAATCAATATTTATTTAGAAACATTTTGTTACAAACTTGAAAAAATAAAAATTTAATTTTGACAGAATATAAAACATATAATATAATTTATTACTTATATTTATTAAAGTTTTTTACGATTTTTATTTCAATAAATATGGAGAGAAAATGGTAAAATAAAACATGAATAATTTAAATATTTATTAATTACAGTAAGTAATAAAAAATCTGAAATTAAAAAAAAAAGTAGTTAACAGTGATTTCTATCAGTGATTAGAAGACAAACAAGTGATTTTCTATTGTTTACAGTCTGGCATCTTGTTAGTAAACACTTATAAATAATATATAAATTTATAAATTTTCTTGTTACTATCAAACTATTTAATTCTTTAAGTTTATTACGAAAAACAAAAAACCTAACGTAACCTCTAAAAACTAAACTAATCGAAACTAAATTAATAACTTAACTAAAATTTAAAGATAATTCAAATTGCACAAATATACAATCGTATAACGAATAATACGTTCAATAACTTTGTGTACACACCTTATTTTACGATCTAGTATTAATTAAACAGAACACAATTTGCAGAATTATGCACCAATTATAATTATTTTTATTATTACAAACAAATTTTACACAATTTAATGTAAACTTATACTGAACAAAATTATCTATTTGGTATACAGTGCTTTTTGAATCTTACGGTAAGTGTATAAACAGATGTTTACATATCATAGGCGTAGTTTATTAATAGAAAAGGGGGCATATGCCCTAATTGCCAAATTTTGTGATTTATATTGTGGAGCGTAATTCTGCTTTATTAATTATATTATTTGAAACATTAATTAAATTAATTGAAAAAAAAAACGAGTAATATTTCAGGTGATTATGAATAATTGCGCCTCTGTTTTACATATATTATAATATAAACAATAATTTAAACGTTTCACACAGATATAACATACAGACATACAAAAATATATTCATCTAATGTTCACAACGACAAACAAATTGTTTTAAAAATCAAAATAATGTAGAATAGAATGTTTTTAAAATTTGTAAATATTTCCTTTCAATATAATTATATTTTTTTAATAAAATATATAATTTTTATTTACAATAAATTTGCTAAAAATTAAAAAAAAAATGTTAATCTGTACTACACTGTATCGAGCATTAGCCTTTACACATTATAAGTTGTACAAATAAATGTACAAATTTTTATTTAAATTTAAATATTTAAAGATTATATATTTATAACTTCATTATATTAAATATTATTTACAATATGTTTTTGTTGTATATTTTTCAAACTCATTATTATCAATTTCGTTTAAATAAATTAATTTCGTTTGACAAAAAATTATTTTCAGATTTCCACACCCAACAATTAATAACGTAAATAATAAACAACAGTTAATTAAATAATTATTTAGATAGTACAATCGCAAGTTTAATCTACAATTTTCGAGTATCGAGTTTTTTTCGATTAAAAAATAATTATAATAATTAATAAATTAACAATTCGTTTTGGGAGACAAACCTAAAGAATAACTACAAACTAAATGTTATTAAACTATTTTTCAGATAACATTAGCAAGATATAGCACAACTGATAGACAAATTGATGTACTATTATTTTTTAAAAATGTATCTGAAATTTGGGCAAAATTACATATATAATAATAATAATATTTAATTACTATATAATTAATGTTCATATTTACATTGGCTTGTTACAAAGCACAGAATAACTTTTAACTATTTGTTGATATTCTGAGAGAGAAAAAGGTTTATTATACATTATATTGCATATGCCCTTGAAAAACTCAAAAACCGCAATTTCACTTTCAGTGTCCAGCGGATTAAAAATATTGGAAGATTAAAAATTGTAGCTACACCAGTCAATTAAGTCACTGTACAAAAATTAATCCCCATCTGACGTTTCTATTGTTTTCTTAGACGACAGCCCACTAGTACTTGGTTTCGGATTATTACTGTTAGTATCTGTTGAAGAAGTTGGTGGCGTAGGTCGAGTCCTATGCAGACGCAATCCAACCCAATTAGCTAAAGAATTCATCGCGATTAAACCACTGTGTTGATGCTGAGCCATTTGCTCTCTTTGTAACTGATATCTGTATAGTAAAGATCCTGCTACTAGAGCAGATACAACCGCAGAAACTGCTACTAAGACAAACAGGACGCTAAATCCTGGAACTGGCAAACAAATTCCATAGACAACTTCCTCACGAATCCTTCCTTGAAAAACTGTAACAGCTTCGGCTCGACCGTCAGGACTGAAAGCCAAATCTGCTTCGGAGATAACTTCGTACAGTCCACTGACTCCCACATCTGCACTGCGGACTTTTCTATCAGATACTACAATGGAACGTCGACGTCTTTTTGTTGTTGGACCAGCAGTTGGAGGAGAAGGTAACGATGTTACTGGTTCTTGATCTGGTTTCTGTGTTCCAACAACTGGAAGCTCGTCTGTATTTATACTTCTTGGTGCAGCAACTGGAGGAAGATCTTCACTAAGATGTCTTGGACCATGGGGGAATCTGTCTTGGCTTTTATCCTGCAAAAACTGAATCAGTTATCCTTTAAACTTAAATTCCTAATGAAGTCTTTCATTTTTTAAGTATATTATTTGATAACTCTTGTATAAAATTCAGGATCAAGTCATCTTAAATAAAAAAAATTAATCATGAACGTCTATGATGTGAATTGTAGTTTATGGACACATCAGAGAGTAATTGAATAAATTATTAAATAATATAATGTAAGTGAAGTAGAAAATATAAATTTGCGTGTGTGTCTGATAAATATTTGTTATAATTGAGAATATTATACTGATAATTATATACTGATAATGTATATATTAATTAATACAAAAATATGTCGTAAATGTAAACTTCAAAATGGTATTTTTATATAATTTTAATTTATTATCTAATGTTTATTTCTAAAACTTAATCTAAAATAAACTGATTCTGAATAAAAAATGATAAGATCATATAAAAAGTATGTTTTAATGAAAAAAATATGTGTTTCTGTAAAATAATTAATAATTGATAAAAATAAATCTACTTTGATAATTTAAAAAATGAGTTAAAATATATTTCCAATGTGCAAGACTTCATTATACAAAATGTACTTACAATATACGGTTGAGGAGGTAAAATTTCCGAATCGTCATTTTCAGGTCCGTAGAAGAATTGTTCCTTATTTTTATTCGGATGTTTATTACTATTAAACGGTGATTGAGGTTGTTTAACTGTATGAAAATGTCCACCAATTGCAGCCATTTCATCGCCTTCTTGTACAACATCGTCGTACAACAAATCTCCTCCTTCCTCTGTGTCATGTCGATGCACAGAAGATGATTGTCCCGCTTGATCTTTGCGTTCCAAGCCACCATAATGACTCAAAGGATGCTCTAATCCGCTTAATCCAACATTAGCTCCATGTTCTTGACAATGATCTAAACATCCATTCCTGCAGATTTCTACTTTACATTTAATATGGACACTTAAAGCATCTGGAAATTTGAACGCATGGAAGAAAGCGTACGTTATAACAGAAGCACGTTCATCTGCAGCCCGTGCTTTTAAAAATCTGCTGATCATTTTTGGACGAAGTACGCATCCGAATTCGTCGGATAATTGGATAATGTGACCTCCGCCATCGGATGCCGCGCAGGATTTAACTCGCATGTCAAACTCTCCTAATATTTAATAATATTAGTTTAATTTTATATTTCATAGTATTTTTAAAAGTTAATATTTGATAATTACCTCTGTAATCGTTGATAGCAACGACTAAGGTTAGAGTTGATCCTAGCGGAACTATTCCACTAACTGGAGGAGCCCATGGTCCTTTACCATGTTGAATTTCCATCCAACAGTCTACGTTGTCACCTGTTCAATTCAAGTAGAAGATTTTATTTTTACATTTTCTGTAAAGTCATATTGATAAAATGCAAAATTTGATAATTTACATTTTAAACAATTGCCATTTATAATATCTTTCACACAATTACTTTTATATTATAAACTTAGAAGTAATAATGTAACAAATAATTTAAACATATAATAAATTTTGTAAATTAAATAATCGTGAATCTTATCTTTGAACTTGAAATTATATAAAGTGAAAATGGTTGTAATAAATGCAAAACTTAGAACTCTTAATTCATGATTGTAAATGCATAAGTAAGATTATAATCAAAAATAATCTATTATAATTTTAAATCTTCAAATAAGTCTATAAGTTTAATTCTTTTTGGTACACATTAAATTAAATTAAATTTTCATATATACTATTTGTTTCTTTTTCATCAATAATAAATAACTTAAATCAAAATAAAATATTTTCAAACCTCTGAAATCTAACTGAATAACATCCAAATCTGCAATAACCATCGGCGGTTTTGAAGCAGTTTTTTCATAATCATTAAACCATTCACATCGTAGCCTTTTTGCTTCATCCCAAACCTCCAGTAAATCTTTATCGTACTGCACTACAACAGTATTTTCGTAAAACTGTCCGTGCAAATCGGGTTTAGTACCGCATCGAGCATACGCAATCCGAAAGCTGAAAAACTTCTGTCCTGTAGATGGAGGAACGTACACACACCGTGGATCGCCATGCTGACCCTTCGATGACACGATTCCTTCGAAAGGATGCGAAAAGGATAAGTGAACGTCCATGTGGTCTTTACCGCACATCACCTCCAGACTTTGAATGGAAGGCATACCATCCGGTCGTTCCAAGGGCCAGATGTCGCCATTTCCGGTTCCTGATACCTGAAAAAAATTAATAACCTCACTTACTCTATTTGGAAATATGATAACAGACATTTATAAAAAAAAATCAATCAATTCAACAGAGTAATTCAAAGTTAAATTATATTTTTTGTTGATTTTCTTTATTTTTTAGTTAATTAAAGCTAAAAATTCTAAGAAAATAATTTCTGTATTTACTAGAATCATCATTATATAATTTTACCTTCTTGTATACTATGTTTTTCTGTTTGAAAGTAAAATGCTTTGTAAAATGATAGATGATTGTTTTACAATAAAAAGTTATTTAATACTCAATTCTGACGGAAATTTGTAATTACATTAAACGAGCAAAAAACTTAATGTTTTCCGTTAAATTATTTATTGAACTATAATTTTGTTTTGACATTCAATCTTTTTTACTCTTTTACATGCGTTTTTTCCCATAAATTCAATTTAAAACCGTCTATATTAAATACTCTATAATTTTCATCACAAATTGTAAGTTTCTATTCTAATCCAAAAAATTGAATAGCTAGAAGTAATTTAATAAAATATATGTATAAGTATGTATAAAAATAGTTTATAAGTTTTTTTTGGTGAAATATTTAACAAGTTTTATTGAATGTAATGTAGTTGTTAGGTGTTATTTTAAGAAAAATTAGAAATGCATTTAATAAAATCGAATATCATAAAAATTAAAATAAATAAAATTGTGCTCAATTGTGATAAAACTAAGCGAACATCTGTACATCCTTTATATCTAAATTCAACCATTTTTTTTAGTGACTTTTTAATTTTTTAAATATTAGTATGTTTTAGTTAATTATTAAAAACAATTTATTTCTGATCAATTATATATGCGTTTCTTGATTAGTAATTTTGTCTATTAGTCGCACCCGTGAATTTAAATTACTACTCAATACCTTTCAACTAATACAAATTTTACGAATTTGTGATTAATGACAAAACTGCGCTTAAAATATTTGAGTTCAAATCAGTTTATTAATTCTCGAATTAATCGCAATCATACAAACACATTTTCACATTAAACATTAGATTGTAATACATCTTATTAAAATTTAATGCTGGAATTATGAACAGATCTGTAGCACCATAAAATATTGCTTTTTTGTCTATGGAATGAAAAATTATATTTACTAGAAAAGGACAAAACATTCTTGTAACATTACAGATTTGCCCAGAATTTCACAATATAATTGATTTAATCACCCAATTTAGTAATGCTGGTTTTACACGATTCATTTTCTATACAAAAAATGTATAGTTTTCTTACAAACAAAATTGTCTGTATTACAACTATCCAATATTCGATTCTGTACAGAAATTTGTACAAAATATTTTATACACGCGCATATGTTCAGTTTGTCCGTGATAGTCTTATATTAAAAAAATCTACAAATTAGTACAGGTCTTACTTTTCTTGCAGATTCTACGCGCAACTGATGCGCAATCGTATTAGCAACGTCAAATTATCTAGTATTTATCATTTAGGTTAGGTAATTATCATCAATTCATATTTATGTATACAGGTTTTTAAAAATGTCTTATTCAGTTGAAAATTATTAATGAAGAATATCAAATTTTCAAATTTAAAATATCACTGCTGCACATGCGTCTTTACATTTTATTCTATATCATGTAAAACATTAATTTTCTATAGATTTTTGTGTGAAAAATGTATCGTGTAAAGTTAGCATAAAATCATCTTAACACAGATCTGATCTTATCGTTGAACAATTTCCATCAAAATCTCATCTTGCACTTGTTATTTAATTTCCTTGTTTTCATTGTTGAATCCGGTGCTCGATGATTTGGCGCATATTAGCACGCGACTACCTCCGTCATAGTGGCGCGCCACGCCACGCCGCCGCCGTGGTTCGTTAGTGCCGCGCGAACGCTTTCTACAAACCAACACGTTCCACTAGCCCGGGCCCGGAAGACCGGAAATGAGAGAGCCTGGCCGCGAGCTTAAGTTACGCCGCCACGCGCGTTCGTCACGCGAACCGCTCACCGCCGCTGCTGCTGCTGCTGCTGCTGCTGCTAACTGGACGAACACGGGCTTAAGCGGGCCGCGGGCCATCACATCCGAATTCACTCACAGTTCGCTGTTTGATGCCGATTCGGTGATTAGAGACGGACCCGTTGAAATCGCTCACTCCCACGCACTGCACGCGATTCGCTTGTTTAGGCTATTGTTGTGTGCTGCTTGGTAGATGAATGAACGATGATGATTGAATAGTTACAATCGAAATACTATTGGAGTAGACACTAATCGGAAATTTAACGATATCTCTACTTTTTCACGACTATACAAAAATAATTGAAGACACGAGTGGTTTTTTGTTTTTGTTTTAATGTTTTTATTTGTTCTGAACATATTAATGACAATACTTAAATTAGTATTATTTTATTTTAAAATTATTATGAATTTCTCTGATTTTAAAAACTTAAAGATATTATTCAATTCTTTTCACCTAAAAAACTGATAATAAAAGTGTCATGCGCAATCTAAATACTCTGTTTCATAATAAAATACCTCTAAAAAATAATAGTGTATTTGACACTTTGTTCATAATAAAAATGCAAAAATATAATACATAAAAAAGTTCCAATATAATGTTTTTAAATTAATTTTACATACAAAATTTAACATGATATCTTTATCCATGTTTTAAATATAATATGGAATTACACTGTATCTTTGCTTGAATAAATAGAGTTTGTACCCACTCTTATAGATACATGTTTTGTATTTATTTTGATGTGTTTATTATTATTCTGATCTATAAGTCTTATATAAGAATTTTGGATTTGCTATAAAAAATCCACTATAATTTCAAATATAAATGCGTTTAGTTTACTGAAGATTATTTAGAAATCTTGTCACTGTGGAAAAAGAAGCGCAGCTTAAGCACAGCACCACAGTACGGCAGCAATTTAGTAATGTTCAATAAGTGTCCTTCGCGTAATAGATTATTAGTAACGGTAGAATCAAGTATACCGCTCAACAACTTACTGTTCGAGATGCGTGCACTCTATTAACTGTTGACATTTTTCTCCGATTCTAACTTACGTTTGTTTCGCATTACATAAATTTAAGTATATATTGTACTAATAAATTAAAGTGTCTCTCTCTCTCTCTCTCTGCTTAAAAATTATGACAAAAAGAAAAAATTTGAGACATTATTTGAATGAGTATTACGACCTAATACTGCTGGAACTAACGTTTGAAAGTATAATGCCAGGAGGCATAAGAATTTTCGTTAAAAATAATGGTTGATTAAAACGAAAATTCTTGGTTTCAGTAAGAAATCTTTCTATGTATATTACAATAAAAAATTTACGGAACTCAAGAATTTTTATTTTAACGAACCACTGTTTGAAGTAGTTTGAAATCTAATAGAAAATGTAAATCTATGGTTTATACATTTTGTGTTTTATTTATGGCAGGATGCTAAACAATTCTGTAGCGATATATATAGATTGTTTTGTCTTTTTAGGTAAACAGAAATTGAGTTATTAATTTTTGAATAAATGGAAAACATTTGTGCCATACCGTTATGAGTACATTACATAATTGTATATGTATATATTTTCAGGTTAAGATCCAATTGTACAAAATATTGTTAAACGCTTTGTAAATGAATTAAGTGCTTTAAACAAAGTCGGCATTCTAATGGATCTATTCGGTTTACATCTGTAACGTTGTCTTTTTCTATTAATAACAAAATTTCATTTATCAGCAAAAGACAAAATATTCTGTAAAGCTACAGGCCTAACAGATGCGAGCCGACAGACAGACGCATAAGTTTATATAGTCAATAATAAAATGGATGAAATTGTAAAAAAATTTATTAAAATAAATTTTAAAAAATAATTCACCAAAATACTTTTTCATAAAAAAAGAACATCATTACTTCAAAATTACTATATAATCACACACACATACTATCAATATAAAATATAATTAGATAATATCCGCGTTAAAATGATTCTTTACCTACTTATAAATACGCAAGCACATTCATGATATAGTTAATAGTACTTATTTGCTTTCGATATTAATTTTATTATTATAACGTTGATCATACGTTATTATAGTGCTAGAGTGTTAAATTAACTATAGCACGCGTTAGCTAACTTGATTTCTTGTAACGCTTTTACTTCAAAATAAAACACCGAGATCGTTAAAATGATGCTTGTTACAAGTTCTTATGATATTTATATTCTGAAGTTGTTTTGTTAGATTTTCAATTGTTTTCTTTCGTTTTCTTGCTGAGAAATATAAAATAAAGTAAATCTTTAGTTTGAAATATAAGCAGATAATAAAATACAATAGTATAAAATTTGTGTTTTATAAAAAAAAGATATTATATTTTTAAAATTAAAAATATAAATATCGCATTAGGAGCTATTTTCATATAGATGTCAAATTCATTTTTCTGAGGTTTTACTGCGGTATATTTCAAAGCACAAATTGATAAATGTGAATAGAAACATATTATATATTAATTTTCAATTTATTATATTATTTAAAGTACAGATTTTCAATTTACGCGAGTGATTTGTTTCACAAAAATTGCACATAAATAAAACCGTGCAAATAAAGCCATGGAAAGCTTCTTTAAAACAGGAATAGGAATAATTTTCGTAATTATTTTACTCTTACTAAGATAGAAAAATATTAATCAAAGCTTTTTTTTTTTAATATAAGGTTACAGGTATAATAAGTTACTAATAACAAAAACATACATTATTTATAAATAACTGTTGTTTATTATTAATTATTTCACCTATTTTTTAACGTTTGAATAATTTTTATTTTAACATCTAGATTAATTTTTTGAAGGAATTTCCAAATTTATAAAATTATAATGTATATTTGTTACATTTTAATCGCGTAACTGCCCAATTCGTAAAATTCGTAAAATTCAAAAAGTAATTAAGTACAAAAGTACTTAAATAGTGCTAATATACATTAAATATTATAGTATAGGTCTCATTCAAAACATCTACTTTTGTCTTCGATTTAGCGTTATGTTTAAATCATAGTGACTGATTCTGAATTGAACTATAATATATGCTAGCTTATGAAAATACATTGACTAGTATTACATGCTCGGTTTTTGTCTGTTTTAGTTTATTTGTTTAGTCCTGTTCTTATGACAACTGCATTGTTTTAAAACTGGTATTAGTTGGCCAGCATAGCAAAACAAAGAATAACAAAAACCCATCGAAAACCCGAAATCCACTGTGAAACAGTAGTAAAATAAGAATGGAGATTTGAGCGTTGCGTCAGAATGCGTTCCGGTTTCCGTGCCGTCCCCGGACGAGAAACGGCGACGGAGCGGACAGCAGACCCAGCGGACACTTGATGTATTCTCTGGAATGCAGGTACCGTGTTGGGCTGGTTAGGTTAAACGCGCCAATCTGCGCACACCTCTTGCCTCTTCGACAGGTTATCAGAACGCTTCAGGCGATCTACACTCACACATATGCGTACACGCATACTTTTATGCGTGTGAATTTTTTACCAAATGGTTAGGGCTTACTTATTTCAGGATCAAGCCTCATTCAGAGTATGCCTTACTTATCACAAAATTAGTATTATTTTAATGCAGAACTAGTAATTCTAAATTAAAATTACTAACACTGAAAAAAATATTACTTATAACGTTCTTACTATTAATTCAAATTTAATCATAATCTGTAAATTGGAGTTTTATAATAGAAATAATTTTTTTTAATAAAAATAAATAATAATATACTAAGTTGTAGTTCTGCCTAATATAAAATATCTAATTAATATAATATAATTATGCAAATATTCAATTATAATAATTAAAATAACAAATAAAAAAATAATTTAATGTGCACTAAAAAACGATTCTAAAAAATCATTTCTCGAAACCAGTTAAAATATTTTGCACACCTAAAAATTTTTTTTCGACAAAATATAGACATAAATATAAAACTTAATAAAATACTAATAAAAACAATTATGAACAAATTACTCTTAAATTATAAAGCAACTAACGAAAAATTTATTATATTTCAAATTTAACGAGATCAGCTAGGCTTTATACTAGCATCGAATCAAAATGTTTAACTCTAATCGGCCACGAAAGATTTTCGTATCAATTTCTTGGAAGCGGAGAACCAGTGCAATTAATTTTTTTACTAAACAAATTAACTCCACAAAGAATTAAAGCAAAACGCTCCGTAGAAATTCTCAACACAAATATATTTCAAAACCAAATTTAAAGCATTCGTTAATATTTATTCCAAATCAATCTATAAAACATAACCTATAAATATTTAAAAACAAAAAAAAATCTATAAGCGTAAGGCTGGCAACGTTGTCTGTGTTGGCAAGTTTTATAGCAATAATTTATTGTTCTGAGAAATGTGCTTGTAATTATCTAGCGAAAAAAATATTTTTGTATGTAAGAAAATAATAATTCTATATGAGCATATGTTACTATAATGTGCAAAGTTTTCTGTGAAAATGCACAATATTAATTTTGTTCTTGTAGCAAAAGCAATGAACAATACGTTGTAACTTTTCTCGTTTAATTCTTCTTCTTTTAAATGCAAGTAAAATGTTCAATGACTGAAAGTTGTAAATGTGTTTGACGTTCTTTGCGGCATGTTTATCTGTGTTTTTGTCTGATTCTTCTTTTTTTTTTGTTTTTAGTTTTACAATTCTAGAAAAACATTAAAGTAAAGAAAAACTTGTAAAATTGTTAACACTACTTGTATAAATACATTTTATATTTTAAGTTTTAAACCATTTAAAAAAATCTTCTTTGGCCACCACACAACCAACTGTTGTCGTATTAAATAAATTTATGGAATATAAAAATTTGTATAACAACTACTGTAGTTATGGTAACTATAAACAAAACTGTCTTGACATAAATATGCCATCTACTTACAGAATTATATTTATCATAATAATATGAAAAACTATAAAAAAATTATTTAACCGTATTGAAAAATGTTCAAATAAAAGTTGTCAGTTGTAATTTGTTTAGCAATTTTTATTAAATAAATTTTTTCGAAATATATCTCTATTGCGAAATATTCGTAAAACACATAAAAGTGACATCAGTAAATTATCAGTTTCGGTTGGCAGATCTTTATCAAAAGTTGATAAAATTGAGATATTCACCTTCGAAGCTTAAATATAAAACTGAAAATATAAAAAGATTCATTAAAGTGTAGAATTTTTAGCAAAATTAGCACAATAATTAAACAAAATACTACCAAGCAATGTCATCCTTGACATATTCAATCACTTGATAAAATGACAAAATTATTGTTTGTCAAGCTTAGCTGATAAACTTACTGGACAAGCTATGATTGCAGAACTTGGAACAAGGCCAAACACAGTCAGAATTGGGGCTTGTCAAGCTTTCTTGACAAGCATATTATTATATCATATGCAAAATATGTCAAGGAATAATTTTCAACAAGTACTTAAATATATCAAAACTTTAATTCAATGATAAACATTTGCAATTTTGTAATAATGAAAGTAGAAAAAATAAAATGATATTTTTATTGCATTAGTTTCAAAATGGATCTGGGACTAAAGCCCAATGGACTAAAATCTCACCGGAAATAAGCCCATAACCAAAATATATTTACTATTGACCATCTAGTTTTTCACCTAACCTAACCTAACCTAACCAAACTAGTATCAAATTCTTCAAATGTATTCACTTTCTTTAAACAATTGATTACTAACTTTTTCATTTTTGTCCATTAGGTTTTAGCTCGGCCACATTTGAAGATAAAACTAATCAAAAAAAAGAAATATAATATAAAATTTTTAGGTAATAAATAATAAAGAATGCAAATTATAAATTACAATTTATTTCACTTCATGTGTTCAATTAAAATATTAACATTGCATAAAACTAACAAAATTAATTTTGTAAGAAAATTAAATCATATTTCTTCATTAAGTTTTCAAAATTTAACAATTAATTTATGCCATTGATAAATTATAACAATAAAATAACATCTAATAGAAAACATGTTTAAATTTCAAAAATTAATAATTTCATTTCATAATACAAGCTCAACTTCTCCTGCAAACTACAAGTATAAATTAGTGTTAAAACTAACACAGCAGGTAACACAATTTACACCTTATAATACATCGGCAAGATCTACAAAAATCTTCAAACATCTTCATTATTTTAATCTCGAAAACACACTATTTATAAAATAAATTTATTACAGAAAATTATTTCATATCAAAAACTTAAAACTACGAAAAAAAAAAAGAAAATCGAAAAAAACTTTAAATACTTCAGACACGCAACGCCGCCTAGTAAAATTCCAAAGTGTTCGTCATTTGTTTTATTTTATTTATTCATTATTTATTGTAAGTTCGATATTAATAAAGTATAGCCCGCAACAATAATAATCAATGTAAACACAGAATCTTGCGCGCTAATTGGTTCTCTCACATCTAAGTCGGCCATGATTGATTAGTTTGGAAGAAGAAGCGAAAGAAGAAGTTTGCTAGTCGATCGATCTATCATGATTGCACAGTGATCTGTCTTATCGGCACCTAATTTTTTTCAATTTTTTTTTGTGTATAAAGTTTGCTTATTTATTTACTAAATATATGTTAGATTTGAAATATAGATTTGGTTTTAAGTTTTTATGCACAGTGTCTATGGTAATAGAGCTTCGTCTATGATGATTATATTTGTGGTTTTGTGGTGATAAAAATATTAAATTTTTATTAAATAATTTAATTTGTTGTTAAAATTTTTCAATAAGTGTATTTAATGTACAATGAAAAACATATTTTTATTTATTTTAACATTTACATAACATGGCATAACATAACTTTTTCAAATTTTGTACACCAGATTGTACAAATTTTGAGATTGTGGTAACTTTTCGTTGATTTTATGGATTTTATACGAAATTTCTAAGACTAAAAGTTTAACTCAAGATTTTATATCATTTTAAAAAAAAATTTAATTTCTTTTACCATGACTTTAATTAATATGTACATCAGATTGTAAAAGTGGTTTCTTATTAGTGACATGTACAAAATTTTGAGTATTTTTAATGATTATACACAAAAAAGTGATTAACTAGATATATATTCTATATAAGTCCATTCCTTTTAGAGTAAATTTTGTCACAGTTTCGGTAAAAATATACTTAATAATTTTACACGATATTATTTTTACCAGTCAAAATTTCAAATACTTTTTACCAATTTTTACTGTTGTTTTTTTTATACTAAAGCAATGTATCACTCACTCTATTTGGTGACTTTAACACTTAAAAAATATAAACTCCAGATTATCTAAGGCTGAAAAAATTTAATAAAAAAATAAAAAAACAAAATTAAATTATTTATAGTAAGAAAACAAAAAAGTTTATTTTTTCAATCTCACTTTTTTTATTATAAATCGGTTAATCCGTAATTTAGTTATTACAGCCTCGAATAATTGAGAGTCTATTGTACAATAATATTTGTTATACTAAATATATTTTTACCTGATTGAATGAATTTTTAGCATGTGCACTTTAATTTTATTTATATTTAAGCAACAAAAAATCAAATCAGTCAACTTGTTTTTTTCCTTCATAATTTGTAAAATAATAAATATGATAATAATTTCAGAAATGTATAAATAATTTTTGCAAAAACTGTTTGTTATCGCAAACCTAAACATTAACTGCAAACGTGTGCCAACATAATTATCAACTTGTACAATTATTTTTTTCGGATAAAATTGAAAAAAACAAAAATCCATTGTTTATTTTACAATTCTATTATCGGGTACGCTTGCTCCGTAGCACTGAATGGCAAGAAACTCATAAAAGTCCAACTCGGATACCAATACAACTTATTCAATTAACTGCATGTAAATATTTTTCAAACATCGGTCGTTCTAGCCGTGCCCGGCACGTTGAACAATTCTTCGTCGTGTTCATTTTCTTGAATGACACGCCGCGTAGAATTCGAAAATAGTCAAATTAGTTGTAATTCTGACCAATGACAACAACTGTTTCGCGTTATAACTGTACCTGTTTTGAAGACTTCTCCGGTTTGCGTAATCAATGAACGATAAGGCACGAACGAAAAGAAATCTGAAGAATAAGTTCCCACACGCTTGTTATTTCTTTTTTTCTATTTTCGATTCTTGTGTGCCGGTTGTATAATAGATTTACGGAACATGTTGTGAATAATTTACGGCGCGGAATCGGTAGATGAATTTTTAAATTTGTGTAGAATATATTTAAATAAGTTTTTAAGTGTGTTTCTTGTTGTTTATATTTGCAATTTCGACAGCCTGGATTTTTTTATTTACGGTTATATGTACGAGTAGAAATATATTTTAAGACATAAAAAGGTAAACTTTTTTATGTTTACGTGCTAAAAAAATGCCACATTTAATGGCGCACTAACACGTGCTATTTACAGAAGAACATAACATTTTAATAAACTTATAACAGAAAGCCCAAGACGTGTTCAGTAATATTATTTATTAAATGTTACACTGAAAACAATATTACTTTTAAACCAACATTTTTACTATTAAATCAAATGTAAACATATACTTTAGATCTTTAAAACTGGATTTTTATAATAGAAATAGTTTTTTTTAATAAAAATAAATAATAGTAATTTATTTATTTTGAAAGTTTTGTATGAAATTATTTACTAAATATTTGGTTTGGAAACACAGTGTTTTCTGGAAAAAAATATTAATAATTTTCAATTCAAATATATATTATTCTCCAAATTGATAAGACAAACGTTGAGTTCTTATAGAAACGTCGATTATTAATAAATATTAATACAGAACTATAATTAAAGCTGTTTTATTTTAATATAATGAATTCTTCAAATTTGTTTACTATGTTAAAGTAATAATCTTTGTAGTGTATTTTTACAAATTAAATACTTTGAATTATATTCAAAATTTTAAAATGTAAACAGAGCTAAATACAATTTCTAGATTTTTAAAATATATAATTTATCTGTGAAGGCCAGGGTTCGAATCCAGCTTGATGCATGAATATTTGTGATAACTTTGTATCATTTAAAATACACTTTGAAAGGGATAATAAACATTGTTTCTGGCTAAGAATAATTAAAATTGTTTTTCGTAGGACTGTAATTCAATTAGATAAAAATTCGTAAAATAATTAAGTTTTCCTAAATATCTATTATTTCGTTCATACAAACCGTCATAGGTATAGTATTTTGTATAATATTTCTTAAAAGTTTTACATAACACAATTTATTATGTTCAATTAATATTGTCATTTTAATGTTTATAGATAAAATTATGTGTTAGTTTTGAATAAAGTGTCGAATGTGTTACAACGATTTTATTTGAAATTAATTGTGAGCTAACTAAATAATAATTTATTAATTTGTATATTGTTAGTGCAGTGTGTTTTTTTTTATTAATTACAAACTTTCTGCGAGTACAACAATATCATCAATCAAGCATCAAAACGAAGTAGAATGTAATTACAGGTTAGATCATTTTATTTTATTTTCTGTTCACATGGGCCGTATTGACACATATTTTAGCATCTAAAGTAGAAGTTAAAACTCAAAATTAGTAAAACTATTTAGTAATTATATTTACGTTGTTGTAAGTTTTCAGTCAGATTCATAATCAAAAGTTTTACTTTATGATAAATAATATAATCTCTGGATTATTTAAATTGATAGACAAATTCTATGTTCTGTTATTTCTGTAAATGTCATCAAAAATGTAAAAAATGTAAATCAAAACTACAACCTAAAACCGTTTTATTAAAAAAATTCTTATTGCAAATAATCTGTAAAAAATTGTAAATATGAAAATGATATAATTCGCAATTTAAATAAGAATAATTTTTGATTTATTTTTTGTAGCAAAACAAATATAATTCTTTCGCATTAAATCATCAGTGAACGACATTATATATAAATGTTTTTAATTTTTAATTGGTAGTTATGAGTAGTGCGTCTTCTTTCAAGAATAAATATCACTAGTTATTTATATAAAATATCACAAGTCTAATAGTGCTTGCATGCAATATTAAAATATATCATATTCAAGTTAAATATCTACGGGTTTTTAATCATCTGATTTTTATTCTAAATTGTTCTCTATTTATATTATATGTAATACAACATAAAAAAAAAACATAGAGTAATATATGTTCTATTCTAGTAGAAAAGTATAAATTATAATTGCATATCATTATGTATTGATGAGTGTAAATATTTGTATGCATATGTATAACTATTTTGTTATAATAATGTAAACTAATTAAACTAATATTAAGTTTTATTTTTATATTGATCTTTCGATATTCTAGCAGTTATCTTTATATCTACAAGTATAATACCGAAACTGCAATTTCTTTAACTTTAACACTTTTTTACAAGCGCCTTAATTTTATTTTTAGTGATATATGATTAAGTATATTATGGAATATATCAAATTTTTTGTTATTTTTTAGTGCAGTTTTAAATAAAATTGTGTTACATAAAATAATAATATAAATTAAGATTTTTTTTTTAAATGAAATATTGTATTCTCATCCGAGAGAAACATATAAACAAAGTTTGAAAAAAAATTCGGTAATAATAAGTAAAATATTGATTTGTAATACGACAAATAAACAAACGAACAATCAGAGTTTTTAACTTAAATAAAATTGTGTGAAAACTAAAAGATGCACTTTTACAATAATATAGTCTATTTCTTGGAGGAGTAATGTAAAATTTTGCGCTAAAATACATACTTTTGATTGGTTGGCACATAACAGTTTTTACATCTAACAATTTTTTATTTTGTCATCAACTGTCAAGCTGTACTGTCAATACGTTATTGTCGAGTTTCATATTGTCACGTTTTCGTTTGCTTTAAATTATTTTTATAATATTTTGTAAGTAATTAAACCAAATGTGGAAGTCAGAGACAGGCAAATTAAACTTGCTATAAAAAAGTTTAAATACATTTTTTGGTGTTTTCTTATAGTCTAAAACTTACTTTTACATTTACTCCTCTTAGTTAAAAATCGAATTGCAGTATAGTAAAAATAGTCATTTAATAAAGTTATGTTATATAAATCGTCATCAATTATTCGTGAAATTGAAATTTGTGCACAGTTCATCCATTGTATACCTAATAAAAAGATATGGAACATAACTTTATTATCGTAAACTGAATCAAGAATTCATGATGTAACTTCACTGAATGGCTATTTTTACTATATTTAAATATTAGATTTTATAGGTTTTTTTTTCTTTAAATACCTTAACAAATAAATATTTTATTTAAGTTATTACCATGTGATCGAATCTTGCTTTGACAAAATGATTTAATTGTCAACTTTAAAGAAAGAAAAAAAAACAGTTATGCAGTGTATAATCAAAATGGAATTTTTACGATATTTAAGATTTACATATATTTAAATATCCCACGCAATATATATACATAAAGTTTTAACGTCTTCATATTTTAGCAATAAAAATAACAGTTTTATAGACACAAAACGATGATTTAACAAGGAAAAAATTGCATTATTAATTACATCAAAATCAAATATAATAATAACAATAATAAATCCAAATTATCGTTAAATTATGCATTTGAAATATTTACTGAATGTAAGTTTTTTTTTTATGTTCTTTAAATTTATTTAGCAGGTATTTATGAATCAGCATGTTTCTCATATTATTCAAAGTGTAGAAAAAAAATCTTGGCAAAAAATTTCTAAAGATACACAAAATGATAATCAGAATAATAACAATTATTAACGTTGCCTTTTTGTGGTATTGTCATCATTCAAATTCGACATTTGAAATATGCATAAGGTTTTTTTATTTTATTTTATTTTGAATTTCTGGTAGTTGTCAATAGAATGTAATAGACTGTTAATTAGCAAAAACTTCTTTTTTATAATAACTGATAATAATAATTCTAATCTTTTATGTTATTTATATTATTTTTTTACAGTTAATGTTTAGAATATTTTTTATTATCATTTTGGAAGACTGTATAATTATAATAAATTGAAAGTTGTCAGTTCAAAATAGAAAACTAAAATGAAAATTTGTATTTTTTAATTTTGATAGGCACTAAATGTTCTATAATTTATAATATTTCACTAATGCAAAAATTTTATGCACATATTGTAAGACTTGTAGCGCTACGAGATTTTTAGTCTTTTTCTAATAAATAGAATTATTTTGATAGAACAAGATAGAATATCTCGTAACGCGACTGCATAGAGAGAGATGTGCATAGAATTGTAGTATAAGTTTTGTTCTAACTATCTTATGAGTAACGTCGCTCTTTTTTTAACGACAATTTAATATTAATAATATGTGTACGTGAAGTTAATTGAATTTAAGAAAAGAACAAAAGACTCTTGTCACTATTTTATTTAGTATAGAATGTACATACTCGTATCTTATAGTTTACAGCTGATGTTGACTACAGAGTGATCGAAATGCTTTTGTTTTTTTCTTAAATTAATGAAACATGTTTGATTTTTAAAGTTATAAATTATACATCAAATTTGATACGATGAAAAATGAATATTGTAACTTAAAACTTTACCAAATTTAACAGTAAAAAATCTTTCAGAACTCATATTAAAATAAAAAAGTTGTAGGATTAAGTTCTGTATATATTTTATTTAAAAGTTGACGTTTCAATATACTCTACGTATACCATCATAAAAAAAAAATGCAAATTACATAAATAATAAACAAACAAAACATAGTGACAAGTTACTAGGTAACAAAGTAACTTGTTATCTAGTAACAAGCCAACCGAAATGTTTTACTTTAACGAAATTAGTTTAGCTTCAAAGTAAATAAAGTCATGTAATGAATAATAGAAAATAATTAATAAAAAAAATAATAATCAAACAATAAATTTGACTTATTTGCGGTATAAAATAATGTATTTTTTCTTTTGTTTCATCAAATAAGAAAATATTTTTTCTAATTCTTTTTTGTATTATCGTGTATAATATTCTGTGTTGATAATAGTCAAGCGGCCGTGCACACAAGTGATAAATTGATTAAATGACGATGCAGTCATTTGTGCCGCACGAGGTCATAGGTCATCGCGGACAATCAAACTAACGGATTTTGCTAATTTTGTTGTAAAAACGGCATTTTACTAGTTTTACTAGAAATTTCTTTGAAAGTCATTCGGGTTTTTACATTTCTATGAGAAAGACTTTTTTGTTGAATATATTATAGTGAAAATATTTTGATGCTCAGTTTTTATCAACACATCAACATGATTTTGATCAAATATGAATGCACTTAAATAATAAATAAGCTAAACATTTTTTTTATATATTATGTTAATTAATATATCGCATGATGTTAGTTTTTTTTTTAATTGTAATGGTTTTGAAGTTTATAAATAATATAAATTGTCAATAGTTTATTTATTTATTTAAAAATATTTTTTAACACTTTTGAAGCTTAACCTTTTAGAGGGTCGATTAATTTATTCTAGTTTCTGTAAAAGATGAAAAATGCTGAATTATGTTTAAAAAATTAACAGAATTTTAAAAAAAGTCTAATTTATCTTATTTAGTTCTAAACTTGGTTGTATCTTTTTTGAGTTAAAATGTCAGTATTTATTCGTCTTTAAATCTCTCGATAATAGCAGATAGTCTTCGACAATAAACTACCCAAACACACTAATTCATTTACTTGCTTTAAATATATAATCACTTGTCTCAAACATTTATATTTGATTTAAGTTTATTTCTGCATAAATAACAAAAATTATGGCAGTACTATATGTAAAATTACTAATATATTCCAATTAAAATCACAGTATCACATAGTCTATAAAAACTGTGATTCACATTTGTATACAAATCAATTAATTTCTGCATTACTAATAATCAAATTTATGCAGATGTAGAACCAACAGTATTTGCCAATACTCAATATAAGAAATAAAAATTCTGGAACATTGCAAATTATATTTCAGCCAACAAATTAGCGTCCATTTAGTACCTAGGCACTAAGTGTGGAAGGTAAATGGCTAAGCAATGCCGACTAGCAATTTAAGCAAAACGACAAAGTTGTTAAAGGCAAAAGCAGGAAAATAACAAAACAGTTAACAGTTTTGAGTTGTGGTAAGCTAGTCGTAATTGTGACACTTCGGTTTCGTTCATCTGAAGTTTAAAATGAATATTTACGCCAAGTCGGTGTTGTATAAGCGCGCGCCGGCAAGTATTGCAATGCAACAATGATGCTGATAATAAAATAGGTAAGTAAATATTTAAATTAGCGAAAGGGTTCATGCTGTGGCGTTGCGGTATTGGACAGTGGCGTACTTGTAGAAATTTTTACAGTAGCAAATGAAACTGTAAATACTATGTATAGAGTACCTCTTCTCAACTGCTTGTCTCCAATCTCCAGGTTTTGCTATAATTTCATCATTCATCTAATCAGTTAACGACATTATTGTATGTGTAATATAGTATAAATTCTAGCATTTTAACTTGCGATATAGAATATATGTATATATGTAATTCTGCTTGCTTTAATTTTACCTAATAATACAAATACAAATATTACTTGAGTATATTGATAATCAATTATGAGTCAATTAAATTTATTAAAAATATTTTTTAATTTTCGGCTTTTGTGAACATATTTAAAAATGAAGTTGCTAATCAAAAATAAGTTATAGATCTTTGTATAACTGATTTTTGATTAGCAACTTAATTTTTAATTAATTGCACATATTCTGAAGAGGGTTTGATAGATTTGTCTGATTGAATCTCTTCCGTTTTACTGCAAAACGTCGCCGTAAATGATGCAGTGGTTTTCCATTTACATAATATGTAACTGAAAAGTGAATAAAACTAAAAACATTGATGCAGCAGTAAACAGTAGACGCAAGTGTGCGAATCGAACAGGACTAATAAAAGCCGAAAATTTAAGAATATCTTATTAATATACAGGGTGCATTATGAAAGTAATGCGCATTTTCTGGGAAAAATAGATTTATTGATCAGATTAGTACAAATGGTTGAAATTCTTCAAAATAGTCTCCTCCTGCATCAATACACTTGCGGAGACGATTCTGCCACGCCTGGAAGGCACCCTGGAACTCCTCAACTGGAATGCCCTTCAGGAACCTTGTAACGTGGGCTTGGATGTTCTCCACTGACTCCCAGTGTTTTCCCTTCAGCTATCTTTTCAGTCGGGGGAACAAAAAAAGTCACACGAAGCCAAGTCAGGGGTGTAAGGAGGCTGGGGAACCACGGGAGTTTTTTTCTGGGTCAGATAGTTGGTGACGACGAGAGCCGTGTGGCTGGGGGCTTCGCACAGACCTTTCGCATTTGCAAATCCTCCGTCACTATTCCATGTACCGCAAATGTTGACAAGTTCAGGGTGTCAGTGATTGCCTGGATGCTTAACCGACGGTCTGAATTCAAAACTTCGCGCACACGTTGGACGTTTTCATCAGTTCGAGCTGTTGTTGGGCGTCCTGAACGGGCTTCGTCGAACACCTCCTCCCGGCCTTCTTTAAAGGCCTTATGCCATCTTCTGCATTTCGAAATACATTCCTCCTTAAAGGCCTCTTGAAACATTTGATAAGTTTCCGTTGCATTTTTCCCAAGCCGCACGCTAAACTTGATCGCGTAGTGTTGTTCCAGCGAACGTTCCATCACGCCGTGACACGATCGAAAAACAGACGTCGCGCGAATACACGTACAACAGCTCCTACTACTCGGAGCAAACCGAGACTAGGCGCGTTTGGAAGAGCAGACCCTCCACCACATTATACGACCGGTCCGAACGCGCTGCAATAGATAGTCGCGTCACAATAAAATCATGCGCATTACTTTCATAATGCACCATGTATGTAATTGACTCATAATTGACTATTAATTTACTAAACCAACATTACTAAAGAATCCTAAAGAATAATTCATAAACAATAAATACAAATATTTTTGATATACTATAAACTTAGATACAAAATAAAATACAACACCTTACCAAAAAATGTGCAATTATTAATTTTTTTGTAGAGAGCTAAAAGACTAAGGCCCGTATTCTCACCTCACTTTTTCGTGAAAAAGTGCTTTTATCATTAATTTGAAAATAAGTTTTTGCTTCTGTTTTTGATCAAATATAAATAATTTTACTATTTTTGATTATTTTTATTATATTTGGTATTATAAAATTTAAATAAACTATTATAAAGTGCTTAATAAATAATTTTAAGTAAACGTCAAAAGTACTTTTGGCAAAAATCACTTTTATAAATGAGGTGAGAATACGGGCCAAAATGATTTATTTTAGTTACGATATTG
This sequence comes from Clivina fossor, assembly GCA_963966155.1. Taxonomy (NCBI): domain Eukaryota; kingdom Metazoa; phylum Arthropoda; class Insecta; order Coleoptera; family Carabidae; genus Clivina; species Clivina fossor. The sequence continues at coordinate 28,277,997 of OZ014552.1, read as the reverse complement.
ATATTATATATTACTATATATTATAGATACATGTTATATGTTTACGTATTGTTTAATATTGGTTTATATAAATAAGAGTATCACCTTTTTATTTTTCTATTTTTTTTTAAGTTTTATATTTTTATAATTAATTATATTTATATATATCCTCTGTTAGCGCAAACTATAATAATTATATTATTATTATTATATTTTGTTTAGTTCGATCGAAAACGAATGAAATAGTAAAATAAAAGTGGAATGCCTTTTTATAAGTTGTATTATTTGGCTATTGTATTTTTCTATGCGGTTAAGTATATAACAACATTACAATTATACTATAGAATCGGGTGCTACTAAATAATAAAAGAATTAAATTGTAGTAACTAAAATATTGTTTAAAAATATTATGTCACATTTTTAAAAAAAAATACATATACCTTTCTAGATTAACATATAATCATATAAAAAAACCGACCCAAAACTAAAACGTCCCCCGTATTTCGATGATACGAAGCGCTCATGTCACCAGCGAGCCACACGAGTCGGGCAGCCGGTGTGCAATGTGGCAGGTTCAATTAATAGATCGTCTGTAAAAAATCCAAATTACCGGCCTCATCTAAATGGTGTGCACAGTGTGCAAGTTTATAGTGTAAACATGCGTGTAAACAGTGTATGTGTGTGTGTGTGTATGTGTGTATGCGAGTTGTGCAGTTTGTACGCCGTCCGGCGGGGTTTAGAAGCTCGGCTCGGTTAGGCCCTCTCTCACATGGCTGACTATTAGCAAGGCGTGCAGGATACAGTTATCACACATGCATTCACGTTTACTACGCGGTGTATCTAAGTGAATCACTGTCAGTGATGCGCGGCTGTGATTGCACTGAGACGAGGATTTGTTTATTCATAAAATTATTTTTATTTTCAATATAGTAAAACGTCTTTTTGAACTTATAATAAAATAAAATAGCTATAAGTTGAAGTTTTGTTTAATTTTATATTAGCATTGATTAGTGTAAAGCAAAGACTTTGGCTATTACTCATAGCCCCTTTGTAGAGCAATTTTAGTTAATAGCAGTCAAGATTTCAATATTAATTGTTATAATAGTTTTAATATTTTTCAAACAAATACTTTCAGATATACGCACTTTTATCTAAAAAATGAATTGATTTAAATAAAATTTGATTTTCTTTAATTAACAAATTATAAAATTTTATAATCTGGTTTATATATTTTGTTTGTTTATTATTTATGTCTTTTTTTATGTATTTATGTTTTTTCCTGATAATGATAAACGTTTAGTATATCGAGACGTCGAATTTTAACATAAAATTAAACAGATCCAAAAGTTTTTTGATTTTATTTTTAATTTAGTGGAATTTAAGTTTATTAATTGGATAGATATAATTTGATTGAATGAATTACTTTCTAAAACTGCACATACTACAAAAAAACTTTAGATACTGCAGTATCGCAGCGTACTAACAGATTGCCGTGAAATGAATTGATATGCATCATGAGATTTGTACGTGTGTTTAATATCTTTGCAATCATCTTATTGAAAATATATAAATAATTTAATTTACTTAACACTTTTTTATTTAAAATGTAGGATTGTAATAATGAAGTTTTTATGAACGGAACTTGTTGAGATTGTCAAATAATTACTATCGTTAATTATTATTTTTTTTAACTCTCTTTTACCAAACTGCTAGATTTCTGTAAACAGTTTTCCAATACTAGTAGAGTAGAGTCATATAGAAATAAAGCATGTTAGTGTACTCTATTACTAACTCTACTAATGTAAACTGGGCTATATTATTAAGTGATATTGATGCGAAATCAGAACGAAAACCCTCATAATATCAAAACGAAATATGATCGAATTTTAAATTAAACTCTTCTTTACCAAACTACCAGCTTTATGTAAACAATTACTCTACCAAAATTAGTAGAGTAAAGTGATATAGAGATAAAGCATATTAATGTACTCTACTTCTAACTATACTAATGTAAACTAGGCTTCATTATCAAGTGATATCGATGCGAAATCAGAACCAAAACCCTCATAATATCAAAACGAAATATGATCGAATTTTAAACTAAACTCTCTCCTCTACCAAACTTCTAGCTTTGTGTAAACATTTACTCTACAAAAATTAGTAGAGTGATATAAAACAAAAGTTTGTGTACTCTACTGCTAACTCTACTAATGTAAACTAGGGTTTATTATCAAGTGATATCGATGCAAAATCAGAACCAAAGCCCTCTAAATACGAAAACAATGTCCCGTATTCTCACCTCACTTTTTCATGAAAAAGTGCTTTTATTATTAATTTCAAAATAATTTTTTGTTTCTGTTTTTAATCGAATACAAATAATTTTTCTATATTTGATCATTTTTATTAATTTGATATTATAAAATTTAAATAAACTATTATAAATTGCTTAATAAATAATTTTAAGTAAACGTCAAAAGCACTTTTGGCAAAAATCACTTTTATAAATGAGGTGAGAATACGGGCCAATGTCTTTTGTCCGTATTCTCACTTGATTTATAAAAGTGATTTTTGCCAAAAGTATTTTCGACGTTTACTTAAAATTATTTATTAAGTACTTTATAGTAGTTTATTTTAATTTTATAATACCGAATAAAATAAAAACGATCAAAAATAGAAAAACTATTTACATTTGATGAAAAACAGAAGCAAAAAGTTATTTCGAAATTAACGATAAAAGTACTTTTTCACGAAAAAGTGAGGTGAGAATACGGGGCCTTTGTCTCTCTTTTGAGAAACGGTTAAAGATCCATCGCGAATGAACCGGATATCGCATCGAATTAAAAAGCACAGCGCACCGTTTAATCGTGGCGGTTATTAGAGGTTGTGGCGCGCAGCATCCCATCGTTGCACATGCTCGGTGCATCACGCGGATTATCGCGCTGCGCTGGCCCCCTCCGTATAGCGCGCTTTCGGGCTCGTTCACACGCTCTCTGTACACTTACCGGGGTCACTTAACAGGGCCTCGCGCGCGCACTACAATTTATTGGACTTTTCTGGTTCGTGGAGCTCGCGAGATGTATCCTCGTTGCATCCAATGTGCAGGCAGTGATAATACTAGCTGGCCACAAATGCTATTTGTCCGCTTTGATTAAATAATTGTTTCGTAGCTGTTTTCAGAAAATTGGATTTTATACAAAGTGTTTCGGAAAACGTAAACTAATAGAATAAATTTCTCGACTTGCATAACAACTAGTCATGTTTCAATTGTCGTAAAATGTTTTAATATTTTGTATTCATATAACACGTTCCTATCTTCCGAAACGTTATGATAACCAATAAAGTTTAGACAAGTGACACTCGAAAGCATACGAAGTAATAGAATGCAAGCAATTAAAAATTTTAAGCCCTCACGCGAAAAACAGACATCTTTTAAAACATCATTAGAGTAACTACATAATTTGCAACAAAAATAAATGTGTCAGACAACTATATTTTGAATCGAACAAAATATCGCGGTGTGTCGCAATAAGACAGTAGAAAGTAAATAGATATATACTTAAAGTAAAACATAATAAACTAAAATAAATAAAAATAGGCTAGTCGTAATCGTATTGTCTGAATATTGTATTTTTCTGTCCGATTTTGATTATGATTTCGATTTTGCTGATTTGTATGTTCCAACAAGCAGTTTGTAATTAGTTGATGTATCGGTTTATGGATTTGTAGTGTATTCGTTAATAATGAATTTTTTTGTAACTGATATAAAAATGTTTCTCTTTGAATGCTTTATAAAGTAAACAATGTTTTAATATCACCAATTAAGATATTCAATCGGTTTAAAAATCTTATTCTAATGCAGTTTAATTAATTGATAATAAAAGTAATTCTGTTTCAGAATTTATAATAAAAATAAAAGATTATATTTATATCAAATTAATGGTTAGACAAACATAATTTAATATATAGTAGATTCAATTCTAATTCCTATTATTTTTATAATAAATTGGCATAAATTCTAAAAAACAAACACATTTTATTTAATGATTGCTTGAAGCAAGATATGAACTATTAACCTTTGAACCATGTGGTTACTAGACGAGCACGCTATCATTTTACAACTGCTTATTTATTTTAATAATATAAAATAATACTAAAAAATATTTTCTAATAAAAAAAGAAAAAACATTGCTCCTATATTATAAAATTATTTTCAAAAAAAATCTTTCAGAACTCATTGTATTAAAATAAAACTGCTTTAAGTTAAAGTTCTGTATAAATATTTATTTAAAATCGATGTTTCGACGAAACCAAACGCTCGTCTTCATCAGGATAAAAAATACTAGACATTAGTAATGAAATAGTACGCACTCTACCATCATACTACTGATTCTACTAATGTAATCTAGGTTTAAGAGTAGACACAGTTTGCTAGTTTATTTATATTTCAATATCGCTAATTAACTCGTTCAAATTTCCAATCAAAATCTAAAGAGTTATTAGTTTCGATGATAAAATATAAGGAAGCAGATAAATTCTTCTAGTGTGCGAGAATAAACGCTTTTCAGTGGTGGTCCGTATTTGATGAAAGGTCAGCAGCTCACTGCTGACCCCAACTGCGTCTGCTGATGCAGCTGTGATCAGGACGCACACTGGTGCACGCAGCGACAGACAACTGACAGACGCAGACGGCCCGCAATTACGCGCCTATTCTACAAGCCACAGTCTTACATTTGCATAGGTATATACGCAACAAACAACTTTGCCGTCGCAGTTAAAGTCTTGCAAAGTTAGAAAATGCTTCATGCATTTTTGTCAGTTTTTGTTCGAGAATTGTGTACATCTACATACAATTATATTTCATGGAATGATGTGTGCAATATCTTTGAAGAGATTTATTACACTTTTGTTTGAAGTTTCTAAAATTAAGTTTTCGCATTCTGAGTTAATATATAAATAATTTTTAAAACTTTTTTACTATAAATAAAATGATTTATTTACAGTAATATAATATAAACGGAAAATGACTGCTATGGAAATGAGATTTTTACGTGGGGTATGTGTTGTAAATAGGAGAGATCGGGTACGAAATAGATTAGTGTATGATAAGTGTGAAATTGAAAAAAATGTTGTAGCAAAAGTTGGTGTTAGTCAGTTAAGATGGTTCGGACATGTTGAGCGAATGTCTAATGAACGTTTGGTTAAAAATATTTATTTAAATGATTTTGATGGTATATGTTTGCGTGGACGTCCGATGAGTAGTTAGAGTGGTATGATTGAGAGTGTTTTGCGTGAGCAAAAGTTTCCAAGTAGTAGGAATAAAAGAGCATGTATGAAAGGAATTATGAATGTGGATGAAGCGAAAGTTGCTTGTTTGGATAGGAATGTTTGGAGGAGACTGATTACGGAATGATGAAAAGAGTTTGTGCTACACCCTGTTGGATACATGGCGTAATTGTGTATGTATGTATGTAATATAGTATTGTGCTTTACACAATACATTTTACTATACAAAAAATATATATACAAACAAAATTTTCTGTATTACACAATCCAATATTCGATTCTATATAGAAACCTGTATAGAATATTTTATACGCGTCCTATGTTTCATGCATTTTCGACGCGAAACTAAATGTGCCAGGCTATTAGAAACGTCCAACTCCCATTTAGATTATTTATTATCATCAAATTTTTTAGAAAATTTCTTATTTAGTTTTATCAAACCAAAGGTCAGAATAATACCTATTTATTTTTCATGTAAAGAATTTTGAAAAATATTTTGAAATATTGTAATTTTTGTATTCTAAATCCATCAAATTATTCCAACTATTAATAAAGTTCTTGATCAGTATTTGCATATGCCATTTAATAATAATATCATAAGCGTCGTAACAGGGGCAAATAGACCACCCATGCGCAAAGATTTATGGGTAACACTAGTCTCTACGTGTACCGGGCCGTGCAGACTCACACAACTAACTTAAGTTATTGTACCGCGACGTGACTATTTTCAAGTAATTGAATGCGTTTAGGACGCCTTTGATATAACCAACCAGATAGATAGATAGATAGATATAATACGTATAAAATAGAAGAAGTATTATAAGGAAATTGTCTTGTTTATTAATCGGTTAAATTAAAGTTAAAATGACGTCATGTATCATATCTGTTTGATTAAATGTGCTTTGTTATTTTTGTTAAATAATATCCTGTTCGTTATTATTTCACTATTTTACAAATATTATAGCTATAGTATCACAAAATCTATTTTAACTAGTATGTATTGGTTTTAGGTTAATGTGAAATTGAAAGGTAAGAGAAATAAACAAGGTCTCAAAAGCTCAATATTTCCAAATATTTATCCTTGGAATAATAAATGTTGTGATTTATTCTAAAAATACATTTTTAGCTAAACACAAATGATTTTTTACTTATTTTAAGAATAAATAAAATTAGAAATACTGGGCCCTTATAGAATTTGAACAAAAAATTACAAACGTCATAAATTCTCAAATAATAATTAAAAAAATTACTAGTTTGCTAGAATAAAAAATTTGTAGTATATATTTTTGTTTTTTATTGTCAGTTTTTATGAAATTTGGTAATATGTACATAGAAGAAAATACAAATGTTAAATTTAATGGTTAAATTTTAGATGATTTGTTTATTTAATTATATATGAGTCCTTTAAAATAGCAAGGGCGTAAACACTAAAAGTAAACATTTGAGAAAAAAAAACTACTTTTAACTTTTAACTTTTAACTACTAATATTTGTTTTAATTATATATTTATACATGTAAATCGATTCTGTTCTAAAAGCCTAATATGTAATATTTTCTATAACATTAGTTCTTTTAAACAAAATAGTTTAGATAAACAATCAAATTAGATAATAATTAGATAATAAATTAATAAACAAAAATATATAACTATACCAAAAATTCGAAAAAATATCTAATCAATTTACCAAAATCTTGTACTAGATGTTACATCCAATATAATATTAAAAGGCTGAATATAATATATTATAAACAACTATTAAAAAAACTCATCTAATGATCAATCTATGATCATATAATGCGCATCACAAATATCCCATTCATATGTAATATAATGCGTGCGCATTACTTTTATTTGAAAGAGTCATATGATCCGTATCCTTAAAACTTGCGCGCAAGTGTCTAATTATGCAGACTGAATGAAAAGGTAGTTGTATATTATAAATTTTTTTAAATAATTTATAATTTTTTTTATAAAAGTTATTAATTTGTCAGCATAACCTAATATCAAAAACAACAAACATTTTGCGCTTAAAATTTTGAAAATTTATGATTTTAGACTTTAAAAAATAAGAGTAGATTCTATTAAGAACTATTTATCTTAATGGTAAAATTCTGTAACAAACTATAACACTACAAAATAGATTTTTTCGATTGGCTTTTTGCGTTTTACCGCAAAACGCCGCCGTAAATGATAAAGCAGTTTACGGTTTACATAACATATAACTGCAAAGTGAATAAAGCAACCAATATTGGCACAGCAGTAAACAGTAGACGCAAGTGTGCGAATCAAATAGGGCTAATATATTGTCTTCTATTGCTAGTACTTATTCTGTTTACAAGCTACAAGATCTGCAGCGTTACGGGGTGTTTTTCATCATTTTCTGTCAAAAAAAATTCTATTTATTAGAAAAAAATAATATATTCTGTAAAACTATAGGTATTATAAATATGTTTAAAATAGTCATAATTGAAAACTTTCATACAAGAGAAAAAGAATGCGCTATTGATCTTACTGATTTGTCTCAGAATTTTATTATTAATCATATTTTTTTAGTTTATGACAAATTAAGATTTTATTTCTCTAAAATAGCTATAAAAATTAATAGCATTATAGCTAGTTTCACTAAACTTTATCAAAATTGGCGAGAACTGAATAAATAATTGTACAACTTTATTGACATACCATAATCTTTAAAACTTTATTAACGCATCACTTATAATAAAAATTTATTACTTATAATGTCATATAAATTTATTTTTAACTAATATTGAAAAATGAAAAAAAAAATGTTATTACGATAAACATATTATGTTAATATTTGATCTTGCTTTTGTTCTACTAACTATAATTTAAGGAAAAACTATTTTAAATGATTTATTTACTTGTAAAAACACTTGCAAATTATAGTGTAAAAAAAATCCGAATACCTTATTTTTTTTTTTTCAATATAGTGATGAAGTCATGACAAATATAAAGCAAGGTTATAGAATTTTAATCCCAAAAATATTTGTCGATTTTGAATGATGACGATTATGTCAAATATAGTGTTTTTATAGGTTTTTTTTTTCAATGTTTTATAAAGTTAATTCAAGGTTTTTTTAGGAGCAGTCTATCCAATATGTAATAAATTTTCTTGTTCATATTTTTTATGATTTTATTTTTTAAGAATGAAAATCTAATGTCAGAATATATTAATAAAATTTTTGTATCTGGATTGCATATTAATGTAGCTAGTTATTAATTTATAACAAATACATGTTACATTTTTAAATCTTAATCATAAATATTTATAAAATGCTCTTAAATATATTGGAATAATGGAAAAGATAAATATTTATCACTATATATTAAACTAATCATTTAAATTTTTGGTGAAAAATGCTTTAATTTTGACGCCCTGGGGCGGTCGCCTCATCGCCTCACCCATTGGCAGGACTGAATAATAAAATAAAATATATGTAGTTAAATGTAAAAAAAACTGTGTAAACTTCAAAAATTCCACTATTTTTGTTCATTTTAATTTAAATTAATAAAAAAGTATCTTTACAATAAAAAATAAAGTAAAATAACCAAAATAAATAACTGCGAATCGTTTAATCAGCTAGAGTTTAACCCATAATACTTTAAAAAAACAACAAAAAAATGCTGAAACTACTTTAATTAAAACAAAAACCAACAGCATTCTCGTTGCAAAAACAAAAGAATAAGTAAAAAAAGCACAATTTGCACTTAAGTATATATAAAGGTCTTTTTTCCAGTTTTGCAGTTTTTTTTCCTCATCTCTCGCACTCATGCAGATCAGCGTGAAATAGAATATGGCTCACACCACGTGAGCCCCTGAGATCCGTGGTCAAAGCAATTAAAGCGAATAACATAAACACGTACACACATACACATTCACATTCAAGCACATTCTTAAAACACACGTGTTACCGGAGAAGGCCAACTTAGTCGCCAAGCAGTCTGTTCGCTGCTTACGTCAGATTCTGTGGCTTCGGAAATGTGAATATATATTTTTATGAGGTTAGTTTTTTTTTTCGTTCCTGAAGCTGCTTTTCGGTTATAATTATGTGAGCAATTGTTCTAACTGAATTTATCTTCTAATGTAGCAAGAAATATTCCGACGACTCTTAATTTTTTTCTTGTCGAAAGTTTATCTAATGACTCTTTTGATTTAAATTGTTTGATGGCAATACAATAAGGATTCATTAGCACTATTGGTGTTTCTAATTCAGAATGATAAACTTTTTTTAATTTCCGGTTGATTAATTATAATTATTTGTGAGTTTAATATGTTGATTATTTAATATTATTATTATGCTTAGTGTTTTAAAAGGCAATATATATTTTCCACTTGACTGAAAGAAAAAGAGGTGTAGTATTCGGTACGGAGTCCGTAATATTGTCCAAAATTAAAACAAAATATATAAAAATCATTTATATAGCCTCTAGATGACAAATCTGAACTTAGTTTATGAGGGTGTATGTGTCTGCATCGTCAGCTCGCTCGTTTGGTCGTCAATCAAAATTTTGTGATTGCAACACCTCCTAGAGAGTCCAACCGAATTTGATGAAATTTTCAGGATAGGTTTATTAATTTACCAGAAAAAAATTACGAAAGTTTTTGAAAATTTATTATCCGATTCTTCTAGTACCCAAATTAGTACTACTGCGTACTAAATTACTAAATTTTTAAAAATTTAATTCTGACTTTACTATTTATTCGAGATTAATCAAATTTTTACAAAAAAATTTATTAGTGCCCATATAAATTATATATAACCTTAATGTCTTACAGTATTGCCAACTATTTAAGAAAAAATACTAAAACTTTAAAATTTTTATTTCAGTTTCATTGTTTATCTAAGGTTGATAAATTTTTTTACAAAAAAATCTTTTAGTGCCCACAAAAATTATATAACTTTCTTTTTGAAGAGTATTACCTAGCTTTTGGAGAAAAAATATAAAATTTTTATTTCTATTTCTTAGTATTTGTATGATAATGTCAAAGTGGTTTATATATGCTTCTAATTTTATTTTTTTTACATTTTGCCCAATATTAATTTTGCTATGAAATCCCACGCATTATTGTAAAATAAAAATATTTAAAATTAAAATCTGTATGCGATTATTCAAAAATTCTAAAATATACATATATGCTGGTAGAGAGTAGCATAACATGAAATATATAAAATTAAATTCTATAATTTTGTAGGCTGAACTTTATTAATTAAAATATATTTAGCAATTAATAAAGAAAACATATCGTGTAAGGTATCATCATTACTATACGTATTAAAACCACACCTTATATTGCTGTGTAATTTGTACACTGTTATATGTACCAGTCAAATTGTAATGAATTTTGTATTAAATGATCTCCATATTGGTCGCATATTTATTTATTTTAGCATTTATTTTTTAACTGTAGTTGGTACATAAAAAGCAATTAAATAATTTCTTAGTGTAAATACAATTATCATTTACAGTTATAAAATGCTTTTAAAAATATTGTGACAAAGATTTAAAATGTTTTCTTAGATTGATCTTTTTTTAAATTTTATTTTAAAATTTCTTGAAATTTAATGGGCAATAAATTTTTAATTTTAATTTGAAGAACAATAACGATTATTATTTTTTATTATTAACTGTTTTGTTTATTATTTTAGACAACTGTTATATTATAATGTAAAATAAAACAACTAATTAAATAGTTTTTTTTTTAATTAAAAAATACTGTTATTGAAGAATTTTAATACAAAAATTAAAAAAAATTAAATGTTTTAGACTCAAGTTCTGTAATATTTTAATTAAAATTCAACGTTTCGATTTACTTCATATGAAATATCATCAGAATAATAAATACAAATGACAAATAAACAAACATAACATAGAAACAAACGTTCTATCAAAAAAATGTATGTAAATAATTTTGAAGATATATGTTTGATATGTTTGCGTGAACGTCCGATGAGTAGATGAAGTGGTATGATTGACAGTGTTTTACATAAGTGAATGTTTCCAAGTAGTAGGAATAGAAGAGTATGTATTTCTAGGTATCATGTACATATGTGTATGAAGCTAGAGTTGCTTGTCTGAATACGAATGTTGGAGAAAACTAATTTCGGCATAGTGGAAAAAGTTTGTGCCACACAGTTTTGAGTACATGGTGTGATTATGTATGTATTATAGTAGGCGTTATTTTAAAATAATATAAGATATGCATGTGTGAAGTAAAGACACTGTAGAAACTCAATTTTTTTTGGCCTAGTATTTTCAAATGTTGGAATAAATTTCTCCTTAGAATAATTTTAAAATTAGCCAATAAAATGTTGTTATTTATTCTAAGGATATATTTTTAGCCAATCACAAATATTTTTTTATTTATCTTAACAATAAATAAAAATTTGAAATACTGATCCTTACCAATGCAAATATTTACTGTAAGTTACTGTAACATCTAAATAGAAAAGAAATAATTAGAATATGTAGAATGCTAGAAAAAATCTAACTAATGTAATACTACTATTGAATTATAAGCTCGATAGTACTACAGAATATTTTGTTTCTGACACATAAAATTTTCTATTAAAAAAAGATAAAATATTCCATAGTACTATAGATTTTTATAGAATGATAGAGAATACTACTATTAATTTATGTCGCAGAAATATAGTTATGCTGTAGCGAAAAATACAAAACAAAATATTCGCCGCATATTATTTTATCTTCAGTAACATATTTATACTTTTAAATTGTGTGTTTGATATAAACCAATAATAAATTATATCGCGTTGCAAATAATTTTATTTGTACATTTACAAATTTATGTGAATTCTAGTCGTGGTATAACTTATGCAAAACATAAACATTTCTTTAACAAAATACACTCTGCCTTATACTCGACTACAAATCTCTACATATGCTAACTTTATTTGCAGTTGTGATATATTGTTTTATTTCCGGTTTAACATACAAAACAAAACACATACATACATATGTACATATTTTCTTACAGTTGATATAATATATACTTTGCGTTGACATCTAAATGAATGCTGAAGTAAATAATATATTATTAACAAACAAATATATAAGTAATTTATTCTATTTTTTACTTAAATACATATATTCATCGCCTTACTGTTTCCGTTCTGTCCTGCTGTTTAAAATATGATAGTTTAAATTAAATTCTACATACTGTTATGTTTCTTTCTTTTTTTTTTGTTAATAAAATTATTGTAAGTTTATTTGTTGACAGTCTTGTAGCAGTAAATTCTTATTTTGTCTTATTATAATTAGTAATTTATTAGATATGAAAATAGTTTTATTTTATATATGAATCATTTTGCAGTTAAATAATTTACTATCTGGGAATAGACCTATTTGAAAACATGAGTCTAATAGAAATATAATATAACGTTTTGTGTAGCAATATGTTTTGAACTTGATATTTTTAAAAGTATTTAATAGCAACTTTAACGATATTTGTCATACTTTTTTTTTTTAAAGTTTGATGTTTTTTTAATTTGTTGTAATTTTAAAATGAAAAATATTCCGCTTGACAAGTATACTAATAGTACTTCTGTTTCTATTTTTTTTTAATCTAAATCTGGCGATAAAATTAATCTAGTTCTGTTCGCTCTCACAGTTGTATTCTTGCGACAAACTGTGCAAATATTACAAGAAAATTACTCACCATATTGAAATAACTCGAAATAATGACACATAAAAAATAGTCATACATATTTAAACTAAAAAACTGAATTAAAACAAAATATAAACCTTTAAATTTTCGCTTAATATAGTTACGATATCAACTATGTTCCATTATTTTAAAACGCTATTGTTTAAATGTCAATTTAATTCAATTCAATTTTTTATTTCTAAACACTGCAAATTTTTAAACTGTAAATATTATAATATCAACAATTTTCATTGTTATGCAATTAAAAAAAAAAGGATAAAAATATTATTTAATATTTAGAGCATAAAATGTTATTAGAAACATATCAACTTAACAATGTGATTTTGTTGTCAATGAAGCGTTTCAAAGATAGTTAATAATCTATATGAGTGGTTAATCATTGATTAAAATTTATTAAAATGACTTTTAGGGTCACTTAAATAAAACATTGTTAACTTAATCACTGTAAAAAATAGATAATTTTACATACAGACCTGGGACAATTGTTTTTCATCAGTTTAATGTGTAAATTTACAGACGTCGCAGGAACGTTTTTACATTATATACATATAAAATACGTATAATTATGTAAATTTACTTACTTTTTCAATAAAAAAAAAAACATATAATATGCTAAATTAATTATTTTACTTAAAATTACAAAATTATATTATTTTTTTATGGTTTTTTATGTAAAAGGCTACTATTTTTACAGCGTAGGTAACTAGATCTTCCTGATATTAGATAAAAACAATATTTTTTATAGAATCTGTCAATTTAGAGAACACAACATTGGAATTAATTTAAAAAGTTTAGTCACAAAACCTTACATTAATTTATGATCAAAACTCTATAACAACATTACCAGTAAATCTATAATAATTAAGTGATTATAAACTCGTCAAAGGTGCTTAGTTCAATTCCCGACCATCATATTTCATAGTCCACCATGTGGAGTTTTATTTATTTATTATTATCAGCATATTGCACGGTTATACATAAACACTATCCTATATTTTATACGCCAAAGTCAAAGCGAAACTATTCGCATCTCTTTCTTACATTCACGTTTTATCTGTCTTGGTTTATGTCTAATTTAACTGTCGGTAAATTTTCAGCGTTTCAGCGAACGCCTGGCGTTGTGCAGATGTACGTACAGTTAGACCGGTATACAATGTGTGATTTTTCGTTTTAGTAGGCTATGGATATAGAGAAACAAGTGAATTACGATCTGGTGACGACAGCTGTATAGATGGTCAAATGCTGTTGTGTTTCTTTTTCTATTAAATGGAAACTTAATTGTTTTGTTTCTGGATTTGTTCTTTTGTTTGTAACAGTTAATTGAATATTATAATAAAATAATTATATTATATTTATATGAGTTAATAATTTGAACTCGACTAACTTATACGTATGCCTAGTTCCAAAGATATTATTTATTTTTAATTATCTTTAATTACAATGAAGATTAAACGAAACATTAGTTGTTTCACAATAATAAATAGTTCTTGTAAAAATACATTTACTTTTGTGATGAGATTAACACATGGCGATTTGGCATTACTAGTTAAATAATTGGAAAAACGTTTTTGATTTGTTGTAACGATTATAGTTTAGTTAGTAGAACACTTTTCGCGAAAGAAGGAGGTTTCGAGTTTAAATCCCGGCTACGCAAAATACATTTTCCAAAATTTAAATTAATTTACAAATTATTTCAAAGCTAATTTAAAGGTTGGTTTTTAATGGTTGGTTGGCATAAACCTTATGTAAAAAATATATTAATTTAATTTTCTGACTAGTTCTATAAAAAATATATTGTAAAAATTATTTAAAAAATAGTATACTTAACTGAAATGACCATATAAATAAATATGTACATAATGTTCAATTTAATCATATCATGTAAAAACTGAGTCCAAAATTCATTTATGAATTCTATAATACACTGTTGTAGATTAGACAAAATAGAATTCCTAAAAAAAAGCTGCTATAAACTGTTGAAAAGATGTATCTTCATACAGTTTTACGAATCCGTCGACTTTCTTTGTAAAGTTTTTATAAAACTATGATTTTTATCGTTATTGTATGTAACGTCTTGGATTGTGCACATAAAACTTTGTAAATAGCTATACGTCTGAATCTCGTTTTATAGCTTTAAATTTTTGAAATAATAACAGACGAAAATAAGTTACATAATATCTAAGAAAGTATTTTTTCCCAAATAAAATAATTATTTATTTAAATATATACTATTCAACAGATTTATCCAGTTACAGGATAAGTAATGTATTTATATAAAACAAAATACAAAAAGAAATACAAAATAAAATAAACAATTACAAATTAAATAAAATAACAATTAACAAGCTATGATTTATCATTTCAAACTTAAAAGATATTATAAAAATAAAACGCTGTACAACATTTAATTTTAAATTGAAATTATTTAAATTATGATATTAGCTAAAGCTCATATGACACGATTTTCTATGGACAGAACACGCACTGAAATGCATAATAGGTTCAATTTTCTTAAAAGTAATATCAACTGCACACTTCAAAAAGTCTTTTTCTCTAGAGAATTATAAATTAAGTTGCACTGACTTCATTTATTAATCATAAGTTATGCCAAAATATTGAAAATACTTCAATAACATTTAGACATTTTTCCCACCATATTTAAAGATACAATAAACCAATATTCAAACATTTCTAAACCATGAATTGAAATCTCTAAAACCAAAAACAAAAACAAAAAAAAGGTCTAAGCGCGATGATTAATACTTAACCAATCATCAAAATCACTTCTCACGTACACTCCAATCTACAATAACAATTCATACATAAGTACATATCTATCTCTAGTATTTTCCTCTCGCGGTCATTAATCAAATTATCGCACACTCTTTAGACGAAGAAGCGAAGTTAAGAAGAATATATTATATACTATATAGGTACGTTATCATCGCTATGCTCTTGCTGTGTGAACACGTCTGTCTATCGCGTTTTGTCCATGAGTAGAAGATATGGTTCTTTGACTGGTATGGTCTAATCTGAATTAGTATCTTGTTTGTTAAACAAATTATCGTGGTGTGTACGATTGTACGTGATGCTTGATATTGTTTTAAACAAGAACTAAATGCGAATTGATAATGTTCTTGTTTTGTTTATTGGATTTGATTTTGGTTTTGGTTTTGTTTCAATCGGTCATCGTGAGAAAGCAATAAATAATCAAAAGAAGAAAAAAAAGGTTGGGTAATGAAAATATGTACTCTACTAAAATTATAACATAGTAAAAAATCTTTCAGAACGTATTATATTAAAAAAAATAATAATAATTTGGGACTAAGTTCTATATATATTTTACTTAAATATCGACATTTCGATATACTCTACGTATATCTCATTAATAATTTATTTTTTTTAAATCTACACTCTATTATAACTACACTCTATGATGCCCAGTATTTCTAGGTATAATTACTCAACTGCTGTAATTTTACAGAGTATTTGTGGTAAAATAAAATTTGACTACTATTTTTCTATAATTTAGTTATATTTTTTTACAGTGTAGTTACTGTGTCACCTAGTAACTTGTTTCTATGTTTTGTTTATTTATTACCTACGACATTTTTATTTGTATTTTTCTTGATGAATATATACATAAAATATATCTAAACGTTGATATTTAAATAAAATATATTCATAACTAAAGCTTTTTATTTTACTAAAATTATAGCTTTTTTAGATGTTAAGTTTTTCTCAACTTTCAACCAGTTGTACATATTTTAAATGATAAATATTAATTATTAAATTAACTTATTAATATTAATGAAGAAATTTATATCACCCGACCGGAGTTAGAACCCAAACCTTTTGAAAATTATCATATAAATTTTTTAAAATTTGAATTATCTTTCGTATCAGACCGAAAAATACCATTTTCTATTGTAAAGTCTTAGAAAAAGTATAGTATTCTACTCGCATATAATAGTTATTACATGCATGTTGAATAATGTATTATTACTTTATAATTATAATAGAAAAAGTTTCAAAAAATCTATCTCATAAATTTAATTTTTATTAGCTGTTGAGTAATAAACTTACAAAATTTACTTACTTATTATGTGAGTAATAAATAACATTAACTATTAAGAAACGCATATAAAATAAATATAATATCTAACAAAAAAATAAATTTTTACATATTTCTAAGAAAACCTTCAGAATCACAATCCAATAAATACAAATGTATGAATGTTTAAAATCCAAATACCAAATTAACGCACTGATACCTCCTGATAGCCACCATTACAAACATTAAATCAAGCCGTGTAAAATGGCTGGAAGTGATTCATAAATTAACAGTCGCAATGTTTAAAATATTTATTGGACAGTGGTTGGTACCAAACTATCAACTTCCCTAGCCGAAGCAGTTGGCGTTGGCAAACAGATAAATATCTGTCTCACACCTACATGAGATCCAAGCCGCCAAAAGACGTTGCCATAGATACCAATCAATTTATGTTTATAGATCGAACTAGTTTGCTTTGTCTTGCTCGTGTTGCTGGCTTTGTTCTACGCACTGATCTAAATCACCCGGCCCGCGTTTTTTTATTGTTATTGCGCGGTGATATTTTAATATTTTCGGTGTCTTCGGGGGACGCTACACGTTTGACTCAACTGTTATTTTTTATTTCCAGTTCGGTTTTTTATATTGTTATCGTGTGAGAGAAAAATTTATTGTAGTAGTTAGATATTTTTAGTTAGCTTGTTAAAAGCAATTTAAATAATAATATAATAAATATTTTACTGTAAATGTTATTGTACGGTCTATAACTTAGGTATGAATTGAATTTATTTTTGTAATTGAAAATAAAAAATAAAAATAGTGTACTTAAAGTCAGTTCTACAAAATGTTATTAACTTAAACAGTAGTTAATTACCCAATTTGATTATTAACTATTGAACTATCGAAGCGGTTTATTGAGTTGATAGATCTATACTGATATTTAAAAATGTTTTATGTAACTGACCCAGAGTTGATTTCAGCAAAATAATTACAATAGAATGACAATTATATAAATTTATTAAATTTTTAGTCTTTTTTTATAATTAATGTAATTAATAAATTTAGTATAATTTAACTACAGTTCTCGAGATTATCTACGAATACATTTATTTTCTCAAAATTTTCGAAAAATATTTCAGAAATTCTGAAATGTAAAATAAAAAATTTTCGAGAAACGGAATTAAAAATTATTACGTATTCTTGGGAAATCAAAATCACAACTTCTAATTATTATACAACTGTGTAAATTAATGCCGCTATTCTGGTCATCATATTTAAATTGAAAGATCTTTAGCTTATATAAAATTTTAACTTTAAATTTAAATAAAGTAATTCTGAACATTAATTTTTAAACGTAACCATTTAAAGAGTCTTATTTCTATTTCATTTCTTTTCTTCCAAAAATTATTGAAACGAGGCAAATATCTGTACCTAATTTTTTAATTTTTTATGTTATTAATTTATCTTACTATTAATATTTTTTTTAAGAATGTGTTTCGACAATAATTATGTCAACTGTACTTGTTTACGTATTTTAAAAACCACATCTGGGACGTTGAACCTTACGTATATTTTAAAAACCAACATCTGGTACGTCGGACGTTACTGGTTTATTGTGTTGTTTTGCTTATTGAGAAAAATACATTTCTTTAAGGGTCATTTATGGTCTTATTATGTTTAGGTATAAACGCGGTCTTACATGAAAGGTTGACTCAATTCTTTTGTATTTTGGGGTACTTTATTTTGAAAACAATTTTGTTTTAAGAATTTGTTTTTCTGATTATGGGCACATCCTTCTATTTCCTATCCTAGCCAATGCAAAGCGATTATTTGTAAGATAGGTTTCAAAAGTTAATATTATTGGGTGTAGAAAATTATGATGTCATTTTCAGCCAGTACTCTTTAACAAGGATGTTAGAAGTGTAATTTGATTGGTAAAATATTATATCTTGTTGTTATGTCCTACTCTTACTAATGATTTGGTATATGCGAACTTTGTTGCAAGTCAACGTGGACTAAGAGTATATGAGGGCTGACCGATCTCATGAGCGGGCATTCTGGTCTAGAATCAGAATCAGGGAAGCTTGGCCCATGGTATAGTTCATTATACTAGGTAACCTTGTCATCTCTCAGAAATAAGATACATAAAGGGGGATAGTTTAGCAGTTTGTACGTTGCGACTGCCTTTTACAGTGTAAAGGGAGCTGACGTTACAGATAACAAACTGTGAAAACTTAAATTCTGAGAGATTGGTGGGTTGTGCGAACGGTTTAGCAGTTTGTACGTTGCGACTGCCTTTTACAATGTAAAGGGAGCTGACGTTACAGATAACAAACTGTAAAAACTTAAGAAACTCTTTGAGAAAATATTGTGCGAACGGTTTAGCAGTTTGTACGTTGCGACTGCCTTTTACAGTGTAAAGGGAGCTGACGTTACAGATAACAAACTGTAAAAACTTAAGAAACTCTTTGAGAAAATATGGTGCGAACGGTTTAGCAGTTTGTACGTTGCGACTGCCTTTTACAATGTAAAGGGAGCTGACGTTACAGATAACAAACTGTGAAAACTTAAAACTCTCAGAAAACATAGTATACTGTACAAAAGTTTCACGAAGATAAGTTCACGTGTAAACTCAAACCATGACCAGAGCTTACCCAGTCATCGGGCCACCGTAGCCGCCAATAACCGGTAAACCAACATACTCTACGCGGCGAGCCATCGTTGCAACGCCGGGCGACCCGCATCTGGTTGGGGGTAGCCAGAAGCCGTAAGAGACACCGATCCGACCATGATTTCACTAGACGATCACGCACCAATTACGTAATGTATTCACACTCCCCATTTCCAAATACACTTACATTTACACGTATAAAATTACATATTATTTGGCAAATAACTAATAATTATTGTACATTGGTTTTGGTACCTCGTCGGATTAAAATATAGAATTTTTCGGGCATTTAGATGCGAGTACTTTATACATACTTCTTATATAATTACTAGTACACGAGCTCTTGGTCGGCAGTGATCCCGACCCTCATGAGTGACAGCATATCTCTTTGAGTATGTGTCCGACCCGTTCCTTTGAATTGTGGTCACCCACAGAATACACTACACCTTCTGAAGTATAATAAAGGATTCTTTGAGTTACGTTGTTATTAGAGTTTTTATATCGAATTTATTATTTGCGCACAAGATGCACTGACGAGCCGCCACTAACCATTTATTCAAAATCTTTCAATGAAATTGTAAACAAAATACAGACAAACACTAAAAATATTGAAATATTTAAATATTTATATAATTTTACAAATTTCTCATGCACAATAAATCGACATAGTTAAACCAAATGTGACTTTTATTTCAAATCATTTTATGTACTCTCCTGTTTGCAGTTCGGCGACTTTTAAAGTTCACTGGGGTTACTTAAATTTTGTTATTCATTTACATAACGTAGTTGGGTCCTAAAATCACGGAATAATTAAAGTTTTCTAAATTTAAATTGTTAATTGATGTTTAATTAATTTGATATTTAATTCTAAATTTCGCCGCGTTACATTATCTAACTATAAAAGACTACAAACATTTCTATATTATTTATATTATCCATTCTTCGTGCAAATATTTTGCACATTAATTCTATCAATTTAACATGGTCATTTAAATTTAAAGGAATTTAAGCTAAAGTTTTACATTAAAGTTATTTAAGTAGTGATCAGAATTGAAATTTACTTAAAGTTTTTTAAATTTAAAAAATTTAAACTAAATTTAGTATTTTTGTTCAAAGATTGGCAAGTTTTGGTAAAAGTAAAATGCGACGTTTCTATTGCAAAATTTAAAAGATACTATAAAATTTACTATAAGATCTAAATTTAAAGTGTTAAAATGTATTTCTTAGTCTGCTATAATTAAAATTATAATTATAAGAAATAAAAATATCAAAAATTACTTACAGGTAATATTAAACAAGTAATACAAGACGTAAAAAGCAGAAGTAGATGCCCTGTACAATATTTTGGCCGTTCTTTCATCGTTGGGCCTCCGGTATTCTGTAACAAAAAAGCAACAACAACAAACCATTAACAACAAACACGAACTACAAAATTATAAACAACACAATTTTCAACCATTACAAAACACAATAACACCGGACCATACAATTCAACTTTATAATACATAACATATAACCTGTTTAACTTCACGTTAACATAACCTACGATTTAACTGTGTCATTTTGCATACATGTATATACACACATACATACAAAACAGACATAAACACAATATTATTATAGTGTGCCATGGAATCTATAGCCGTTATACTACTCAACCAACTGTTTATGACTCAGCTAATTGTGGTATAGAAGAGACCTAATTTACCGGCACACTTTAAATTGTACATTTGTAACACGTTAACAACATAAGGGTAGATTACAATGAATGTATAGACAAGAAACTTTCTTTTTTTGTTGACTTTTTTTTGTAGGTTACGTTAAGTTCAAAAGAATGTTTAACAAGATTTGGTTTTTTTTTTTTTTGTTTATTTATTGTGTGAACTGTTTGTTCCTAATAAACTTTAGTGAAAACTTGTTATTAGATCGATAATAATTAGTAATTGAATTGATTTAAATAATCTTGTTTTTGAGATGGTTACATTGTAACGAAACGTAATTCTAAATGATATGTTAAGTTAATTAAAGATTGGTTCAATGTCTATATTTTCTACTAATTAATGCTTTAAAATATTACTTAGTAAAGTACTGTAATACTGTGCTAACACAGGTTTGGATTTAGATAATTTTAATGAGATTTGCAATGTATATATTTTATTTATTTATTTTTTGTAACACGTATACTCACAGCTGTTTTAGCGAAAATAAATAAAAATTACAATTATTGTAATTTAGTAATTAGCCATTATTTAAAATTTTAAGAAATGTATAATAAGCTACGAAATATTTATATAATAAAATAAACACAACAAATTTTTTTGTAATGCATTATTTTTCATAACAAATATTTTGGAAGATATTTTTCTCTCTATAGGTACCACATTTTATTTTTGGGTTATTAAATATAAATGCATTATCATAAAATAATAATAAAACAAATAATATTACAAAATAAAATAAAAATTTCTTACTAATATGCATATGCGTAATATTTACAAAATATATGTATTTCACTTTCAAATTTTACGTAAATTTCCTGAGAAATACAATCAAAAGAGTATGGTATCAAAAAACGAAAAAATTATTTTCCTGCTGTACAGCATAAACAAATGTTAACTGTACTCTACCATTTGTAGATCAAAAGTTTGAACATTTTTGGAACAAATCATATTATTCCGTATAATATTTTTTATTATCTACAGTGATTAAATAAAATCTGGCTTCCTTTAATTAACAAATTATAAAATTTTATAATCTAGTTACTTGTATTGTGTATGATGAATGTGAAATTGAAAAAAATTGAGTGTAAATGTTGTTACTGTTGTTGTTAACGTCTGGTTAAAAGAAAGAATTATTTTTAATGTATACGTTAGCGTGGACGTCCGATGAGTAGATAGAGTGGTATGATTGAAAGTGTTTTGAGTGAGCGACAGTTTCCTGGTAGTATGAAAAGAAAAGCATATATCAGAGATATCATGAATGTGGATGAAGCAACAGTTGCTTGTTTATATAGGGATGTTTGGAGAAAACTAATTTCGGGACAGTGGAAAGAGTTTGTGCCACACTCTTTTGGGTACATTGTGTATGTACGTTTATTATAATAAAATAATAAGTATAAAATAAAACAGAATTTTAATTAAAACAGAAAATTGAAACTATTTCTTTAATGACGTCTACAATTTTTCAGTTAATTTTGTACTATTTATTTTTGTAAAACTTGCATTAAATAAGTATTACAAAAATTATTTAAACTAATTTAACATAGATTAAACTACAAATCAATAATGTTTAACTTGACTATTAGATAATGTACTAAACAAATTTTATTAGCAATGAAACATCTCTTTTACGACTAAACTAGTAAAATCCATATTTATGGGAGTAAAAATTGATTTTAAAGTCAATACGCTACTGTAAAATGCTGTTTGTTTTATATTCGACATAACTTAAAGAAAAACACGAATAATCTTTCCGTTAATCCAGTGAAATGTATACGAAGTTATAAAAGTATCAATTGCCGTGGCAATTTTATCGAATTAAATGGAATTAAAACTTCTCTGAATCGTTGAGTAACGAGATGTCAGTTTAAACGGTAAAATGTAATGGTTATTGCAATTTGTTGATCGTACTTTGTTTTTGATTATTATAGAAATGAAACAGACTGAGTAAATTTATGAGTAAAATTAGTTTTCAGTAAATTGCAAGTAATTTGATTTTATAGTGACATATTTTGCTCATTACAAACATGCACAATCACGCCATGTACCCAAACGAGTGTGGCATAAACTATTTCCACTAGTTTTCTCCAAACATTCTTAACATTTCCCAAACATTTATGATTCCTCTCATAGATGATCTTCTATTCCTATTACTTGGAAACACAAAACTTTCTCAGTCATACCACTCCATTTACTCATCGGACGTTCACGCAAAACGTATACTTTCAAAATCAATCGTACACATATTCTTTTAATCAAACGTTTATTAGACATTCGCTTCAGAAGACTGAACCGTTTTAACTGTTAACACCAACTTTTGCAATATTTTTTTTAAATTTCACACTCAATATACACTAATCTATTTCGTACCTGATTACTTCTAGTTACACTACATACGCCACGTAAAAATCTCATTTCCACAGCAGACATTTTCCTTTTATGCTTTGCAGCCACATCTAACATTTACTACCATATTCTGAACTCTGTATATTATGGTCGTACTGTGAACAAGTAGTATATTATTTTACTAGATACGTTTTTATTTATTATATATAAATCGAATTAGAACAGAAAATAAAAATAAAAAAAATTGAAGATTTAAGTATTACATTCATTTTGAAAAACAAAAACATACATACACAAATATTTAGATGATTTTTCTAAAATATAAATAATTTTCAGATTTTTATACTCATATTAGATGAAACATTTAATTTAAGAATATATGATTATGCATAGTATATTCATCTAATTTGTCGTATATTTGTCTATTCCTGTTTGTTGAGTTATCTTTATTAGAAATAATTAATTTTATTGGAAATATCGTCTAACTAAATTATTTTTTTTAAAAGCATTTTAATTTGAATTAGATGATATAGTTACTTAATTTTTTGTGCAGATATATTTTTATTAAAAAAAATAATCAAATATATATATATATATATATATATATATATATATATATATATATATATATATATATATATATATTAATAACTATTCACAAAATATAAATACCTCATTTCAAAAATTGTAACAAAACCATTTGAAAATAATCATAGCGTCTATTCTTGCATTGAAATCACCAACTCAATCCTGCTTCTTCTTCACTTAACATCACCACAAACATTTCCGTCTACTATTCTAATAAACGCACCAACTAAACAAGTATTTCTTCTCGATATTTGTCACTATGGTCACCGCTATTCGTTTGCATTCAAAGACACAAAATAGTTAGTTCTTGTACTGGGGCCCTGGCTCTTCAGCTGCGCACGCCACAAAAGCCATCGAACGATTACGCAAGACTTCGTCGTGCAGTTGTTACGTGCGCTCACCGATTTGGGCCGGCGAGTGAGACCATGCCCACCCGGTTTCGAGATCTTATCGACCCGTGAAGTTCGAATTTAGAGTCGTAACTGCGTTTAGTGGCTTCAGCGTCGATGGGTAAATTGTTTGTGATAGATTATTTTGCTGGATTATAATTGATATTTTAGCGAGATGCAGTACTTAGAAATAAATGAATGTTTATATTTGGTATTTTGTTAAATTTCATAGAAATATTTACTTTAAAAAAATTGTTTTTTTATATATTTTCTGAAAGCTTATAGTGTGTAGAATAATGTATTAAAACAGTTTTCAGAAATTAGAACTGTTGGCGGAGTGTCAACGACCAATACAGAGTTATGTCAGAGCAGGTCAAACGTACAGATCAAACTTTAAACGCAAAAATCACTTTTATAAATGAGGTGAGAATACGGACTTATGTTTTTTAACCTTGTGCTTTTATTAAAATGCGCATAATAATTAACAAATGTTAGAAAGTCATATTGCGATTGTTTTTGATATCGTTTTCTGGATTCTGCTAACTTTGGGGAATAGCTGGCAGACATCAAATTTTTGGAAAAACGGCTGGATCCTAAAATTTGGCATTTGGGGCGTAAAATAGCCCATAAAGAGCCTAAAATATTGAGACTAATTTCAAGTCATTCTGCCAAAATATGTCTGCTAGCTTCATCGACGTCAATTCTAAACTAGTTTAGAATTTAGTTGGAATAAATTTATTAATACTAAAATTAATATTTTTATTTAAATTCTGGTGTACTTAAGTTCGTTTCAAACCAACAATATTTGATGTTCAGATCCAACAAACTATGTACCATTGATATGTGTATGAATTTTTTAATATTAATTTTAATCTATTAATTTTAAATTTAATTTATTTTTGATAAACATTAATAAAACAACACCGTAAATTTATGTAATTTTACATAACTATTAAATTTTTTTCTGAAAAAATACATTCATAGAATATGTAAATTTACATCAATTTTATACAGTAAAGTTTTAAAAATAATTATTAATATTATTAGAATTCTCTAAATGATTATTTTTTTTTAATAGAGTAATATAATAATAATAATCTTCCTATAATCCACTTCTTCGCAGTAATTTGTCTGCAAACATTTTCTTCAACGTCACATGTTCGTCACTGAAGTGAAGATAAGTATCGGGCCGCGTATGCATAACATGCACTAATTACCGCTTATTAACATAGATCAATGCATATTACAAGTAGTCATTAAATACTGAGAAACAATTAAAACTGGTAGGCTAGATACAATCTGACGCTCTGTTGTGACGTATGTGTAAGATTAATGCGGATTAATTATTTATACTAGCTCCAGATTTATATGTGTATGTGTGTGTGTGTGTTATATCTGAAATTCTTCTTTCTATAGTAAATTTTTGTAAAAACTTTTGTATGTTTTTAGAGTATACATACATACACAATCACGCCATGTACCCAAAAGGGTATGGCCCAAACTCTTTCCACTATCTCGAAATGAGTTTCCTCCAAACATCCCTATCCAGACAAGCAACTCTAGCTTCATCTACATTCATAATTCCTCTCATACATGCTTTTCTATTTTTACTACTTGGAAACTTTCGCTCACGCAGAACACTCACAATCATACCACTCCAACTACATCGGACGTCAAAGCAAACGTATAGCTTCAACTTTTAGAATATAATTATATATATATATATATATATATATATATATATATATATATATATATTAGTTTTAGTGACTGTAAATAATTATATTATTAGTTTCGTGGGATTTTCAGTCAAAAATAAAAACAACTCAATTCAAAGTGCAAGCTTTCGGAAAAAATTTATTTCCTTCATCAGGCAAATGGCAGAGTTAAAATTATAAAAATAAATACATGACATAAATATATGACAAGTGCATAGAAATCAAATCATTTCTATGCACTTGTCATATATTTATGTCATGTATTTATTTTTATAATTTTAACTCTGCCATTTGCCTGATGAAGGAAATAAAATTTTTTCCGAAAGCTTGCACTTTGAATTGAGTTGTTTTTATTTTTGACTGAAAATCCCACGAAACTAATAATATATATATATATATATATATATATATATATATATATATATATATATATATATATATATTACATCACTATCCTCAGTGTTGTGCGCTGTTTATAATAGTTTGGATCTCATTACAATACAAGTTATCCGTGATTGGATGTAAGTTAACAACCCGCACTATCAACTATACACACGTCAAAACTTGTCAATAAAACTGGAAATCAATATCACTAACATGTAAACTCACGTTCCACTTAGAGATTACGGAAATTGATCAAACACAAATCTGTTTTACGTCAAAATCGAAAATTAAATACTATCCAAATAGTGTAAATACATTACTTTGATTTTTCTGTAAGTATAATGGCGAGAAAATAAATCAATCACAACCCGCTCCTTAACATTACATCGGAAATGCATTTGAACAGTAACAAGTTAAAGAGTTAAAGATAAAGACCGGCACAAAACATTAATTCTTCGTCAATCTTGTACTTATTTGGTTGACTTTAACACAGAAACGTACGCACGCACATAGAAAACGTACACCGCGCCAACCATTTAACTACTATTCTAACTCACTCACTATTGACAAATTCACCGCTAACAGAACATTAACTTAGTGTTAAATTATGCCTCCGCTAACATTTAACGTTAAGACTTAACTTATTTGATTACTCCGCATCGTTCATTCATCACCTGGTGGTTACGTTTAACGCTAAACTTAGCCTGATGGAATGCAGAAAAAATATATTTGCAAAGTTATTGTCTGTTTCAGCTTGAGTAAGTTTTTGAATATTTGAATAAATTATAATCTTTATGCTTTTATTTTACCGTTTTAAAACGTAATTATCAACGAAAAAAGATAAAATAACGCGCGTAGAAAATTATTAGAACGAGGTAATGAAGAATTATGTAAATGAATTAAGTCATTAGATTTTAAATTAAAGCATATTTTCAGACAATTACGTGTTGTAAAGCCATTTAGAGTTAAACTGTAATAATGTAGTAATTGTTCAGTTTTATTGCTAGCTAATAAAATGAAATTATTCTACATTTTAAAACACATAAATAACTTAATATTTTGCTGTTAGTTTTTAATCATAATTTAAAATAATTTTCAAGCATTTTAAGCATGATAAATTCGTCTAGAAAATTAATTAATGTTTTATTCATAACTTCAAAATTAAAAATTTTGTTTTAATTTATATATAGTGTAAAATATTTAATTATTTGTCAAGGTCTTGTAAATAATGTCAATCAAAGATGCTGTTGGTACTCGAATGATAATATTCAATAGAACATCTTTAACAAATTAAAATTGCAAATATGGAACAGTGGATGATATTCTACAAAAAGGTTTTAATTATTTCTACTACATTTTTAAGAGTATGGCCTAACAGCCAAAACTAGTAAAAAAATAAAACAAAATAGTAGAAGATCACCGACTGTCGTTAATGTAATTTGCAAACAAGTACATAAATATTATAAGTTTGTCACGTTATTGCAATAAAAATTTTAAGCAACAAAAATGAACAAATACTAAAATTACCAAAATCATAAATAATATATTATTATAATATTTCAGTAACACTAATACAACATTCAACAACATATTATTTCTGCAATTTCAATAGTCGATAAAGCAAAATAAATTATACTGTTCAATACATTTTATTTTTCCTAAATATTATAATAAAAATTCCACAAATTACAGGTAACTGTTTCTAATCTGGTAAGCATCGCTAAACAGATTTATATTCGAAAACAACGTCTAAATCAAGAGAGATATCCGTATTTGCAGATTATCTAGTGTAAGGTCGGCCTTCTCTTGACCTCATCGCTGCATGCGACCGATTCTTCAAGCTCGGCCGATAGTCAGTTGTTTCAATCGTAAATCTTTGATAGACCATTTGCATTTGAAATAGATTATTGACTGCAAAGAATAGTAGAATTAATAGTTTTATCTTGTTGTTGACAAATTGTAATTACTTTAAATAAGAAATTGTTTCAAATTTTGTTATTATTAATTATGATCATAATGATTTAAGTAATTCAAAATATATTTTTTGTAATTTTACACTATAATAAAAATAATAATTAGTTCTTGTAATTCCAAAAGCGGAACATGAACCCTATATGTTCAATAAATTGATCGTATAGTTTTATAACAAATTTTTTCACTAGCATTATCAATAATGCGGATTGAGCTTACATCCAAGCAAGAGATCTACATTTTATAGTAGATTCCAAACCGTTCAATACGCAGTTATGCCAGTCTCTTAAGTTATTGTATAGTTTTACAAACGTACACCTTCAATGTATGTAAGATTTTATTAAATATGTTTTTTCGATTATTAAAGAATTTAATACAGTTATAAAAATGGTACTATAATTGTGGTATTAATAATAAAGTAGATATTATTTGTAATAAATTCAAAAATTTGTTTAAAAAAAAACTACAAGAATTTTTATTATTTATTACTAATGTATCTCGTTATTCAAATCTTTTACAGAAATAGTCAAAAGCAGTAAAAATATTCTTAATTCTTAAGATATTTATAAATACCGCTAGTGTAAAACTATGTAATTCTTGTTAAATCTACAGAAAAAATTGTACAAAAACAAGAATTTTGAAAGATTCTAATGCTGGATAAAACTACTATTAACATTTTTATATTTTTTATTATGATTAATCTTCATTATCTACACATCAAATAACAACATTTTTGTTAGAGATGTTATAAAATTTGTGGATACATTTTTCTACATAGAAATAGACAAAAAACATGACCATAAATAAGTTTTAGATTTTTTGGTATTTATAAATATAATTTATGTAAAATTTTCAACACATTTAGATATATAAAATTCATTTTTTAGCGTTATGCCAAAGAGGTTATTATACAAAATACATACATGCATAATCACTCCATATACCCCAAAAAGGTGTGGTACAAACTCTTTCCACTATCCCAAAATGAATTATCTCCAAACATTCCTATTCAGCCAAGCAAGTCTATCTTCATCCAGATTTACGCTCTTCTTATGCTCTTCCTACTACTTGGAAACTTTCGCTCACGCAAAACACTTTCAATCATACTATGAAATAATTTATTAACATCACTTTATGTATAAAACAACAATAATCTAGGATTAACTAAGTCAAAATTCAAGTATGACTTTTCAATAAATAAGTATATTTTACTGTCATGCGACTATAGTTGAACCCTTTGAGAGTGTTGACTTTATTCTTTAAATATCTTTATTTATAATTTCATTAAATACTTAATAAATAAATTCAATATTAATCTCCTTTGTTCATTAATCAAACAAACAATTTCAACACACTACCAACACAAACAAAAAATAATCCACTAAATATTCGTGTTTACACTCTTCAAAAATCACTAACCGGAAGCAATAATTCTTGCGTGGCTTCGACCAGAAAAAAAAATCGTTCGTGTAATTTTTTGCGATTTACACGAGAAGACAGCTTGTGGTAATATGGTGTGAACGAGTACCAGAGGCAAGTCTGCGCATGTGTGCAAAGTAAAGTTAAAAGAGTTGTGTGCTCGTATAAGTATACAGGTTGTACTAATTACTCATCGCATAATTAATTAAATACGTGTTTTGTGTCTGTGCGGTTGCAAAGATGCGGTTGTTGAATCGTTCTTGTTCATTTTATTGTTACTGGTAAAAGATGAGGATTAGTTCTTGTTTTATGACAAAGATTTTACTGTTTAAATCCACATACACATTTTACTAAATTGAATTTAACAAAAAATAATTATTATTAAAATTATTAATTATTATTTTTTTTCTATTCAACGTAGTCAAAAATACGTGTGACAAACGAAAAACTCAATTTCTTAGATTAACGAAAAACAAATCAAACTACAGTTTTTAATAAAAGTACAGATTATAAACATGAAAATATATTATTTTCTCATATCATCATCATCAGTTTTTGTAATTTTTAGGTGGAACGTGGGTCTATATGTTCGGGAAATTGAACATACATTCATACATAGTTTCTTAACAATTTTTACTTGCATTGTCAATGGTGCGAGTCGTTAACTCACAGCCAAACAATGGATTTACAGCTTATAACGAGTTCCGAACCACTCAGACCTATCCAATATCAGTTTTTGTACAAGGTTTTAATAACAGAAATAATAGTAAAAATAATAGTAATAGTAGGAGAAAACTTGTCGTTTCTTTTGGTTGTAATTAACTGAAAATTCAATATTTTTGAGTTGTATATTTAAGAATATTTTGATCAGGGCACCATTTAAAAGTTACTGCCATTTATTCTGATTTACTTTTATAAATAAAGCAACATATAAAAAGAATTAGAACACAAGCCACAAAATCAATATCATTTTCAACCATTGATTATTAATTATAGAAAGACAGATATATTGAAAAATATATATGTAAATAAAATTGCTGAAATATTCAAGGATTACCAATAGATAGATTAACATATTTTTGAGTTAATTATGCATTAGCAAATATTTCGAAGTTTCAGAAATGTTCAGTGTGAGCAAATGTTTTTAAGTTATACGAGTAGAAACGGAGATTGAGGGTGTTTTGCGTAAGCAAATGTTTCCTAGTAGAGAAATAGAACAGTTTTTATTAAAAACATAATGAATATAAACGAGCCAAAAATAAGGTGTGCTTGGTGTGAAAACTACTCTAGGTCAAGTTAAAGTAGATGGAAATCTGCATGAAAAATTTGAAATACAAAGTGAAATTAAACAACGAAATAGTATGTCACCATTATTATTTAATTTAGTTCTAGAAAAACGCACTAAAAAAATGTGAAAACTATGAATCTTAGCATGATTCGATAAAATAAACTGGGATGGTTCATTCATCTTGAAAGAATAGTTGAAGTAGAAGCTGTTAAAAAAATTTTCCTTGGAATAATTTTAAAATTAGCCAATGAAATATTGAGATTTCTTCTGAGGATACATTTTTAGCCCATCACAAATGTTTCTTTATTTATCTTTAAGAATAAATAAAATTAGAAATACTGACCCTTAGATGAATAGACGATATTCTCGATGCCCTAAAAGATCTTTGACTAATACAACTACAGAAACGGATAGAAGAATAGATCACGATATAGACGGTAGGCTTTTCAGAAGGACTATAAGCCGATATGATAATATTGGCGTAGATTTACTGATTAAATGGCGTGACTGCATCTATACAAGTATAGTGCTTCTAAGCGAACAGTCTCTGAGTGGGCGTGTCCAAGGTCGCTTTGAAATACAAAATTCTCAGATATAAAAATTTTATCTATTAATTACGAGCTATATTTAAATATCGATAATTTTTTGTTTCAGTTGAGGATAACAAAATATTTCACGAATAGTAACAACAAATAATTAAAAATTAAATAACAATAAATATCAATAAAAAAAAACTAACTAAAAAACGATATTACAAAGTAAAATCAAACAAATACCGATCGGTTAAATCACACAATCAGTGCGCAGACTTTTTTCCATCGATCGTTTCTGATTGGTTTCAATCGACCTCCGCTTAAAAATTTTGAATTTAGTTCACATAGCCAAGCACTATAATAATTGATTAATTATCAACATTTTACAGGTCCATATGCAAATCATTTGAATTAGCAAATATTTTTGGTATAAAAAAGTATTTTTTTCGAAAATAAAATTCATTTTTATAAACACTGCAATGTTTTAATTGCATGCTATCCCATCATTGAAGCCATAAAAACAAAAAAGCATAATTCGAAAAAACAAAACAAAATATTCGCATCGGCATTATTAAATATTCACAAGCCATATATGCATCCTTAACGTATCGTATCATAACCCTTGTTGAAAATCATCAATATAAAATTTTACGACTAGACATATTTCCCATGAAATTACACGGTGTAACCGAAAATTTCGTTTAGGCGAAAACCGCGTTCACTCGCGCTGCTGCCGCTGCTGCCGTAACTCTTAACTCATCCAGTCCTCGCCGCGTTGTACACATCTAATTTGTAATATTTAACATGCATTATAACGGGACAGTATCGTAGCAGGCCGACGGCTATTGCTTCATTCAACGAAAACGGAAGACTCACCGTCTAGGTGTCCCGGCAACTGCGCGAGAGAGTCTCTCTCTCTCTCTTTCTATCTGTTTTTCTCTTTCGCTCTGTACGTGTATGCGAAAAATTTAAATTCCATCATCGACAAAACGGTGCCACCGAGTCTTTACGGGCAAGAATTTTTCTGAGTCAGTGTGAGTGCGCGAACGAGTGTATAAACTGTGAGAATGAACGATGAAATTTTAATAATAGTTTTAATGAAGATAATTTCACTTTTTTATATCGTATTGTTGAAATTTCGACTAGTTTTATTCTTTTTATATTTGTTTATGTAATAGAATTATAGTTTAAACAAGAAAAGATATTTGATATTAGAAGTATAACACTCGTATTACGAAACATTTTTGTTACAAATAATGGTTCGTTAAAATGAAAATTCTTGGATTCTGTAAGAAATCTTTCTATGCATATTGCAAGAATTTTCATTTTAACGAATCATTATTTTTAACGGGGGTTAGTCACTTATTTTTGAAAATGAGATTTAACATAACATTAAATCAAGAATTTATAAGGTCACATTTAATTGCAAAAATTCTACCTGTTTTGTTATAATTCTTTTTCAAATTCTATATAAATCTAACTCTTTCTCAAAAGAAGTTTAAACTTTGTTCTTATTTTTTTTTTTACAACAAAGACAAATTACAAAATATCATACATGTGTCTTATATTTTTAATAATTTTCGGACCTGTAAAAAAAAATTATATATTTAGCATTTGCTAGTAAAAGAATCTTCTATCAAAAAAATCCAAATATAAATAATATTCTCAATTATATGTTTTGTTGATATATACGATACATCAATTCAAAAATTGTTCTGCAAGCATAAAAATTGGCATCGTATAAATCAAATGTAAATTTATTTAAATTTTTGGCGAAATTATCGCGAGCAAAAAAAAAGACGAACAGAAAAAAAGATTGTATGCTCGATCATAACAACGAAAGATTAACTGACGATCAAAACCGATCAACGATCATTTCTTATCGATAAGTATCGATATAAAGAATGCATGGTATGTGGTACATTTTTATGATCGGCAGACCCATGAACAGAATACATAAAAGAACGTGCTCAAATTGTTATAGTATCAAAAAATATATTTTATTTATATTTCTAAATTTTCAGTTCCTAATACTGATTTATTAGTAGAATTATTTTAAGATTTATTTAATCTTACAAACTAATTATAGTTTATACAATGCAACAAAATAATTTTAAATCTATATTTTAAATATAGAAATGTCATGATAATATTTTTCTAATTCTTCTATTCTTCTATTGATAGAAAAAAACAAAATAATCTGTAACGCTACAGGTTTAACAAATTCAAACTAAAACAAAAATAAATCTTTATTGGCTGTTGCTTGACAAAAATATATTTGCAAGATTTTGATAATATCAAATTGAAACACAAATTATTTCAACTGTCTCTCTCTCTCTCTTCCGGAGATATTAATATATTCTACAAAGAATATACGATGCATATGTATAGACTGGTTATTTATTTACATTGCCAATTAAGAAAACAATATTTATAATTTTGACATATGTTATATCACAAAGAAAAATAATACAATTCATGATCTAATAATAAAATTATTATTATTATTACAAAACATATGTAAAACAAACAAAATAAAGCAAGTTACTAAATCCTGAATTAAAAATGAACGTTAACACAAAATATTGCAGGCAGTTGCAACATTTTAAACCTAAGAATAGTTAAATCGTACTTACTACCTCTTTTCCTTCTTTTTGTTGTTTTTATAATTTATATAATATAAGTTAAGAAGAAATGTAATATACATACATTCGTACAAACAATCGGAACGTGACACATGTTATACGGGCAATTAATTCTCGAGTTTATATATTTTTGTATATTCTAACATCTGACAATAATACAGTAGTGTTTTTTCCAACATAAAAATAAGAGACATTGCCGTTAAAAAATAAAAAGTAAAAACATGCATGCATTCAAATTATTGTCTTAGTTCGTGTCGTGACATACATATTTTTATGAATATATGTTACATTTTTTTCTTATGTAAAATTGTCTGTAAGTATACATATGTTACAAAATTTTATACATACATATACAATCACGCGATGTATCAAAAAGGATGTGGCACAAACTTTTTCTATTATGCCGAAACTTTATCCAAATCAATGATACATATATACAGGACGTCAATAATTGAATATAAATTATTAAAAATATAACAAATCAGATACAGTCCAAATATGTAGATGCATATATAGTAGACATGACAAGATCGAGATATGAATGAATAATAATAAAAAATAATACCTCTCATACATGCTCTACTATTCCTGTCATTTGAAAACATTCGCTCACGCAAAACACTTTCAATTATAACACCCCATCTAAATTATATCCACTCGAATCAGAAAACTATTAGTTTCAAATATATTTTTTGAATTTTTAATTACTTTTTCGGAAAATACTTTTAATGTTGCAAAAATTATCTAAATAAGACAATATATTGGTAAATATATTTTACATTAAAATACGTTTATTGACTTAATGGAAATAATAGATTTCAACCTGTATCATAGATATATAATCTAAATTATATATTTTTTAGTTAATTTTTCATATTTTTTTTATTTAGTTTTTTCTGTAAAACATACAATATACAAACTAACTTGTAATTGTTAATTTACACTAAGATTTAATTTATATTTGATGGTACTTTTAATTAAAAATAAACAATTATTTCATTTGTTACTAATACAATTCTAATGTCCCATCTTTTCACATATTTTTCATTACAATTATATAATACTTAGACGTGTTATTGTTAATAAGAAAATAAAAATAGTTCGCACTAAATTAACACTAAAAACATAATATAATGAGCTTCAAAAGACGTAAACGCTACACAAACCCGCATAAGTGGAAAATAGTCGCAACTTCGAGATAAATTTGAAAAATTACAACTTTATGTTGAGTTGAGCTGACTGAATGGGACCATATCTGGCTCAAACGAGTGAAAATCTAGATTATAAAAGTAGTACAGATTTTACTTTTTCTATTTCTTCACAAAAATTTCAAAATAAATATACATATATTCGTACAAATATTTTTGTGTCTGTACCTTAAATTTTTAATCTTAAAGCGAGTATAAATAACCAAAATTTTCATTAGACATTTACACTTCAAGTATTTCTTCGAACAAATATTTTAAAAATTCTAAATGTTGTATTTTAGACAAATATACTTATCCATAGTAGAAATATGAATAAAAATGCGTTTATTCTTTGTTACAAAGAACATGTTAAAAATCTGATGCCTTATAATATTAATCATTTTATTTATCAAAAGATAATGACCAAGCAATATTTGTGAATGAACAAAAAATAAAAAAAATTAACTTTGCAAATATGTATCTAATATACTAATACACTATTTCATATAATTACATTTTTTTATCTAATTTTATTGTACAGCAAAGGTCGTTGTTTTCTTACATGATACCTGTTACTTAATCATTTTGTTTTTGACCACCTCTCTATATCTCTCTCTCTCTCTCTCTCTCACACACACACACACACACACACCTAACCTAACATATATATTAACTACAGGGTGGGCCACAAAATTACTAATGTTGAAAATTAATTACCGAATAGTCAAATATTATGTAGATGTTTTTCAAAATTATATTATGAAGAAATATCATTTATTATAATAAGATGATTTGTATGTAAGGAAAAAGAGTATTTTGAAAAAAGTCTGACATGATAGTTTAAAAAAGTTGTACTACGTGTTATTTATAACTCTGAATATTTTAATAAATGCTACACGCGAACGTTGAGTAGCAAAATAACACTTATCATAATTTCTATATTAATTGTTACTGTTTTTGTAATTATTAACTTTTTATATGCTTGTAATTATAAAAATCGTTTATATTAATGTTTGGTTTCATCTTTGCTTTATATGAAGTTAGTTTCCTTATATATTTTATTTAACAAAATAAAAAAAAATGGTTAACAATAACTTTATTTTTGTGGTTTAACTGCGAAAATTTTTACTATTTAGACCTATGCATGTTCTCATACAAAGTTAAGAAACCAGGTATGAAAAATTGAGTCTTCAGTAAACTAGGAATTTTTTTAGTAACCCGATTTTTATCAAAATTATAGAATCAAACTTTATTTTGCCTTTGACTAATAAATTACATTGTAATACAATTTTAAAATTACAGAAAATTTACAAATTTAGTATAATATTTAAAATATTGCTGTCATATATAATTTAACAAATTCTTTACTTAATTCTTTACCTGCATTAACTTTATTTAAGTAAAAAAAATTAACTTCAAACTAAAAAGTTTTTAATTTTTTTGAATTTTTAATATATTTCGATAATTTATTCTATTCAAGTAATACATTGTGAAATATATAGTTAGTAGTACTATTTTTAGTCTTCTTAGTAATATAAATATTATCTACTCTTCTAACATCATAATTATGCACAATACTATTAAATACTTAAATACTTCGTCAATACCATGTCAAATATACATACATACATACACAATCACGCCATGTACCCAAAAGGGTGTGGCACAAACTCTTTTCATCATCCGGAAATCAATTGCCTCCAAACATTCCTATCCAAACAAGCAACTTTTGCTTTATCTATATTCATAATTCCTCTCATACATGCTCTTTTACTCCTACTACTTGGAAACTTTCGCTCACGCAAAAACACTCTCAATCATACCACTCCAACTACTCATCGGACGTCCACGCAAACGTATACCATCAAAATCATTCAAATAAATCTTTTTAACCAAAACGTTCATTAGACATTCGCTCAACATGTCAAACATTACACAGAATTCAAGAATTTGTTATGAAACGATTCGTTTTGTTTAATAAAAAGTTTTATCAATAAAAATGTAAATTTTATACAATGTTTTGTTAAAATCATAATATACTAACTCTTGTTTAACTTAAATTTAAAATTAATAAAACAAAACAAACGAATATAGATGTATAGATAAATAAAAATAAACAAATAAAAAATACAATCTTGTATTTGTAATTTTTTTAGCTAAAGTTTTTTTAACTATAGTAATAACAATAATTGACTTGAAATTAATAAAAAAAGTAATTTCTTATTAACAGTAAAGACCGACTTATAACAGAATGAATTAAGTATATAATAAATAAATAAAAATAAATTAATCTTAATTACAAAATAGTACATTAAATATGATTATTTTTTTTATTAATTAAAGCAGGTGTTAAACAAATATAATTTCTTCAATAGTTTATGAATAAATTATAAAATATACAATATATTCATAAAGATTTATGCAAGAAAAACGGGAGAAAATCTATGTGTGAAGTTATATAGGTACCTATTTGTTTATATTTGCACGCCGTGCCGTTGTTGTTTCTAAGAAACTGCGTTAAAACTTTTAACTAATTACAAAGCAACGCTAGCAAAGAATGTTAATTTTCTTTAAAGTTGATTTACTGCTAAATTTAATAGTCATCAAATTTGCGTTAAAATTTACACATTTATTTGGTTTCTTCTATAGTATCCCAACCTGACATACTGTGTATAACATTATTGTAAGAAATTACAACTAATATCATTATTTATAAACATGAGATGAAAATAAAATAAACATTAAAGCACGAATCAGGTATTTTATATATATATATATATATAATATCCGTCAAAAGTCGGTATTACATGTAGAAATATTTTTATTATTTGTTTTTTGAAAATTATTATTACGAGACTTTTTGATGCTTGTGTAAAAATCAAAAATTGACTAGCCGAAAGTATTAATATTACTTCTGGTATAAGCCAAATCAACAATTATGAAAACAAATTCAGATTAATAATAAAATTGAAAAGTGATATTTATATTTATTAAAATTTAATTTAATATATAAAAATTTTCAGTATAAATTTAATGTTGTTAAAACAACTAATATGATAAAGAAGAAAAAAAAACTAACGCATGCAAAAAAATAATTAAAATAATTCGAATAACAAAGAGTAGCATATAATAACTTATTTAATAATTATAAATGTAGTCTAGTGTTAAATATAATTGACATAATTACACCCACGCGTGCTTCAAACAAATCTTCCATCTCTTTTTATTCTTACACATCATTCGACAAAAAATTACCATCGCAATATATTACCATGTTTTCATTTCAAATACTTTTCAGTTACGTGCTGTTCGTTTTTAAAACATTAAAAAAAAATTCAATTTCTATATATTCTTTTTATATATCTCTATGCTAATTTGTGCAATTTTGAAATAAATATATATGAGTGTAACAGAAATATTGAATAATTAGAATTTTTACATAATTACTAGTATTTCTGAAAAAGTTTATTCATTTTCAAATTATATTTATCAGTAAAAAATTATAATGATCACCTAGAGTACGTTGAAACATCTATTTATACAGAACATAATCTTAAAGCCTTTTATTTTTAATAATAAATAAAAACTAACCTATCTTTGCAATAGGTCCAATGGAAATCTTCCAAAAATACTAGTAATTTCACAAAAATACGAATTATTCAATATTTCTGCTACATGGCATATTTAAAATGTCATATGTTGAATATTTCAAGTGATAATTTTTAATGCGTACGTTAAAATTATTGGATTATAATAAAAAAAAATTTATATGTATGTGTTTAAACTCGAAAACCAATCATATAAATAATGTGAGAAAAGGATAAATATGATTTGCAAAAGAAAAATCCTGATGAAGAATATTGAAAGAGTTCGAAATGTACACTGATTTAATCAAATTATGCAATACAAACTAGAGAATTTAATTTGTCTTCCTTCCACAAAAAACTGTAACCTTGACAAATTAAATAGGTTAGATAAAAAAGTGCATTTTTTTATGTTAAAAAAAAAAGTATAAATTTTTTTTTAAAATAGTAGTAATTCTGTTAAAAATCGGATAATTAAATTTTTTTTCGACATACAAATTTTCCTTGAAAAAAAAAATTAAATCAAAATTTACATTCTGATCAATCATAAAACTCTTGTTATTTACTATATAATTACCAATAAATTTACGATCGATACCTCTAGTTATAAATAACCATTCGGTAATCGATCAGCATAAAAATCGCAAACCAGAGAAAACACAAAGCGCTGGTTTAGAGTTCCGCTAAGTATGGCCGAGCCGAGCCGTGCCAGAGTCAGAGACTTCGACTCCGGTAATTTCTTCATAAATTTCGTGTGGGCATTGTGCTTAGTTAGGCGCATGATAACGGACTCTGGCCGGGTGATATATTGACGGGGTGGTACAAGATGCACCGCGCTGATAAACATGCACTTCCAACGCGAGGGGAAAAAATGCGCACGGTTCTTCCTTGTCGAAGAAATGCTAAACAATGCTAAAGGCAGAGACATGGATAATTTTGTGTTGTCAACAAATTTATTGTTGTTGAATAGTGCCGTGTATTAATGAGGGAAATAATTTTATTATCCGTTTGATAATTTTTATAACATTTCAGTTATCTTCAGACTTTCACAGCCGGTATTCATTGAATTTCTAGAATTTTCTGGGCTGGTATAATATAGTCGATGTATGGTGAAACGTCTGCAATGAGGATAGATCGACCACAGCATACTAGCCAAGAAAATTATATAATACTTTCATTCTATATAATTTGAAATAAAAGATATTAACCCAAAATAAAATTCTGTCAATTTTTAGTTTTAGGCCCGGATTCATAAACGATAAACAAAACTTTACAAATAAAATAAAATTTCCTATTAAATAATCTAGAAACCAAATGTCATTCCAACAATTTACGGTCAGAATATTATTAATTATTATAACTATTTTTTTAATATTAGTAAATTAAATTTATTCCCTCCTTTTAATACGAAAATCTAAAGGGTAAATACATTTACTTTTAAAGTAAATTTAACCAGCGTTTATAAAACCGGACCTTAACATTATAATTGAAAATGTTTGACACAAATGAAATTCAAAAATATACCTAAACTATATGAACATTATCATTAAACATTAAACACTTGCGTAGAATATTGTGTTTTGTTATTCATCGATACTTTTTTTATAAAAAAAAATCTATTTTTAAATAAAAAGTAACAGCAAACATTAAATTAATTAAAAAAATTAATTATTGTTTTTGTTTTCTTTTATAAATTTTAAAATAAACTAAT
This sequence comes from Clivina fossor, assembly GCA_963966155.1. Classification (NCBI taxonomy): domain Eukaryota; kingdom Metazoa; phylum Arthropoda; class Insecta; order Coleoptera; family Carabidae; genus Clivina; species Clivina fossor. Next base: position 28,236,823 of record OZ014552.1, on the reverse strand, counting down.
TGTAAGTATTATTATTATTGAATAAGTGATTTATTTTTCTAAATAACGATTCGAAATCAGAACGTTTGCTGTGGCGATGCAAGAGTTTGATAAAATATACAGTTGTTGATATAGACTATATAAGTAATAAAATTTCTGTAGCAACATCGCGAGCCATCGCATTCAAGTAGTAAAATAACAGGAACATGTTTTTCAATGTTAGAACTGGCTACTCTCGTTTTTCGTACAATTCCAGGAAAGGGAGAGTTGATATGCGCTGCTGTCATCGGCCTTAACGGACCCGTTACTAAATACACTATTCTTGTATATTTTACGAGTATGTGCTGACTGCATTACCATTACAGTTCATATAGAGCTTACATAGCAGATATTGTACTTCGTTTCGTAAAAATATTGCAAAGTTTTAGCAGGACAATATATTTTATTATTTTTTTATCGAATGGAAAATTCGTTTTGCACGAAAAATATTTTGAAACTTTACAGTTTCACAATTTCTCCATAAGTCTGCAATAGGAACTATATCATTTAAATATTATGTACAGTTAAATTATATACTAATAATTTTGGTATTTTGGTATCAATGTAATTGTAATCAATACATAAATAAAATATGAACAAAACTAGCAATTTTAATAAATTTTTAATGCTTTATTGTATTAGACAAAGCTAGGCAAAAATTGCAAAAATTTCCCAGTTTAGAATAGTTAATAATTATAATTTTTTACTCATGTAGTAAAATAAAAAAAGCCTTAGGATTAAGTTCTATATAATTTTATTTAAAAAAATCATCGTTTTGATATACTCTACGTGTACCATCATCAGGAGTATATCAAAATATTTAAATAAATATATACAGAACTTATAGTGGGATTCTAGAAAGATCTGTAACATTACAGAATATTTTGTCATTTTCTAGTGAATGAAAAATTTCATTACTAAAAAAAAGAAACATTCTGTAACACTACAGCTTTTTTTTCAGAATCCCTGTTAATGCAGGATTAATATCCTAAAGCATTTTTATTTTAATATAATAGGTTCTGAAAAAAATTTTATGTAGTAAAATTTATAATTCCAAAAAAAAAAACGGCTTTAGGATATAGTTCTGTATTAATTTTTATTAATAATCGATATTTTGACGTACTCCACGTATATTATCATCAGGAAAAATTATACAAATGACATTACAGTAAACAAAAAAACTCGAATTTACAGATTTTAATTTAAATAACAATAAATAAACATTTTTTTTTCTTTGTCAAATTTTGTGTATTTGTCAATAAATTGTAGCAACGTATATTTTTATGTGCAAATATCCAACGGTTTACTTTAAAAGTTCAAATCAAAACGATCCGGTAAAACAGTTGATCACAAAAATCCACGTTACCATTGAAACAAAATTTTATAAGAATAAAATAATTTTATATTTGTCATCCAATAAGATTGAAAAACTCAATTATTTGCTGTTTCAATCCTTTATTTCTGTTTCCAAGATATAATTTATTATCAATTATTTCTAATTATTAAAAAATATATATTTTAAAAAGAAAAAATTTGGTTTTCATAGAAGTATATTTAATTTTGAATTATACAATAATTACTGTAAAATCAAACATTTAAATTTTAAAAATTATAGAGCTTGATTCAAAATTATAACATAAAATTGTATCATATTATAAAAACCAATAACAAATTAATTATATTGTCAACAGTATTGACAAACCACAATAATCAATTATTTTTTTTATTGAAATTCCGTTCTTGGTATTCCCTAAATTCTAGCGAAAAGTCTAACCACAAATTTATTACGTCAAGTTCTCTAAAAATCTAAACATCTTCAACTAGATATAATTAAAAATCTTCAGCGATCTCTTCCCAGTCCATTAAGCCCGGGTATTAGCGTGGCGGCCATCCAAAGCCAAATGGTCGTCCTGCAAGTCATGCTTCGATGTTTGTTTGTGGTGGTGTTTGATCATGTTACAAGACATCGGCGCATCGTATCGGTCCCGGATTATTCTGTTGGCGGTGAGGGCGTTAACAGAGAGTGCCGAGATGAACGTACGTTCGCTGGCTGGCTGCGCACCTTATCTGATTCTGTAAGAGAGACTTTAACGCCTGATCAGGCGGCGATTTGCTTTGACACATGCTGTATTGTATGGGATTTGTTTGTACCTTGTTGGGCAGCTGTATTCGAATCAGTAGAGGTGGACAAGGATTTTTCAATAAAATAAAGATGTTTTTTAGAAAATTTTATTATGCCATTAGGAAGAAGTGTGTAATAGAAATAACTATACATTTTATAAAATGTAAAATAAATAAATCTTATGTTTCTATCATATTTACTTAATTCTAGCTCAGTATGAGTACGATAAATCTATGGTATGTAAAAAATGGTACACAGTAAAATTATTCATATTTCAAATATTCTTCATATAATTAAGATTATACAAAAATAATCAAATATTTTAAATTAAAAAATAAATGAAAATTCTGAGAAAACGAAATTGCAATTAAAAGCATGGAAATGAATTTGGTACAAAATGATTTTTTTAAATTAAGAAGTATGAATTTAAATTTTAATATTCAATTAAAAATTTAATTATTTTTTGTACCATTATTAAAAAAAAATTAAAAATCATTTAATTAAAATTAAAAGATTTAGGTAAAAGTTCTATATTATGTAATTAAATTCGATATTACGATTAATGTTTAATTAGTAAATAGTGCATTGAGAACCAATAGCTTTACTACTTAAACATAATAAAAATATTGTTATAATTACGAAAGTTTGAATAAATAAATGAGAATAAATACTTATAAAAATGTAGACAAAAATTTGTATTTGTACATTGTTTTATTGAAATAAATCCACTAATAATATTTCAGCTTTATAATTAACAATTCTTAGAATGAAATAATATCAATTACGACAAAAATAAAACACGAAATAAATGAACAAGAATGTATTTCTAATTTTAGATCAGTTTATCTAAAATCTTTAGTACAGAAAACATACATTGATTTTATGTTTTTGTTTTTCCTACAACTGGAAGTACTAAACTGCTTCCCATTTCATCTTGGTTTTAGTTTTAATCAGATAATTAAAAGAAGCACACACTCACACATCCCAATACAAATAGTAGTGCATAATTTAATTATCAACTAACTGTTAATTGCAAATACATTAAACTGTCTCAAATCGTTCATTCCATTCAGTTGAAACGCGCCAGTTTTCAATACAAATTATTAAACTATATTATTATTACTGTCAATTTATGAAATAATTAATAATAAGTACTAGAAGTATTTCATTATTTATAATTATTTTCAATATTTTACGTAAATATTTAGTTAGCATGTTGAATTTCTTGGCCATAGTTACAATAGTTATATAAATATATAAAATGATAAATACGATTTAGTGAATCTATTGCATGTTATTAATAATATAAGTTCATATTTAATATTTTTAAATAAAAAACTTGCGTCATCTGGTGGGAATCGAACCCACATAATTAACATAAATTTTCCATTTAATATTTTGACTTTTAAAATATTAATACAATGAAACAAATTACTTTTCGGTATGACTTTAAAAATAATTTTAATTGAAAGATACAAAAATAACTGCAAGACCTAACAATATTACCAGTAGATAAGAGAAGCAATAGCAATTTAAAAAGAAAAAGATAACATCAATCGAAGTGACGTCACAGATTTAAATAAAATAAAGCTTCTTTAATTAATGAATTATAAAAATTTGAACTCTAGTTATTTGTGTTTTGTTATCTATAGTTACTTGTTTCTATGTTTTGTTTATATATTATTTATGTCATTTGTAATTATTTGCAGTATATGGAAAAGTGGAAAACGGCGCTAAATTATGAGTTACCTATACAATTATGTAGTTAGTTCAATTTTATAGATGATTATTTAGTCAAAATTCGTGAGTTATAGACAGTATTACTTAACAGAATACACATATATTATAAACGTATTATCCAACAGGAATATGAAAGCATATTAACACCAACACCCTACATATGATAAAAAAATTTAAAAGATTTTTTTTAAAGTTTTTTGTCGCAAAATGTGATTTTAATTATGCATTTTAATTATACAAGTATTTTGCATTGTATATTACTTCTGAAAATTAAAATTACGTAAATTAAAATATGTAAATTTTTTCCCCCTTATATTATGTGGTGAGATTATTTTTTCTATTTTCCCATAAAATTAGCTGATTTTCTTGCTTGTTAACATTGTTTTAGCAATATTATATTATTAAAGTGCATACCGGTGCAAGTTTTGATTAAAATGTACAGTTACATAATTGAAGATTAATATCATACTGTAATATTCCAGTTTTAGTTTTAAAACAATATGTGCATTAAAGCAATTTGCAGAATGCTATAGTTAAGTTTTATAAATTGGGTTAATGCAAAAGTTCAGATTTAATACAGATTGTATTATAAATGATAAAATGAAAAAACTTGTGTGCAAAATATTTGTGGATGGTGTTATTTACTTAATTTATAAAAGAACGACTTATGTATGTACCCATTTTTTTGCATAAGTTAGATAAATATTTATAAAATAATTAATTTTTGTAAACAAGTATTAATATTTATTCATAATATGTTGGATAAACGGACCTTCTTCACATGAACAAATTAAACAAAGTAGATAAAATGTGCGAAAGTAGCTGTGAATGAAAGGCAGCTCTAGATTTTAACTTAAACAATAAAGAAATCAATAATATAATTAAACAAAATTTAACAAATCAATGGAATCATAAATATATCGATTCGAAAATACAAAAATTAATAATTGTCTAATTTAATTATTACATCTAATATTACTAGTAAAATAAATGAAACATAAAGAATAAAAAAAAGTATATTTTTATTCTAGTTTTAAAATTCTATAGAAAATTTAAAACTTTAATAAATTACGTATTATTTTACGTAATTTTACATTATTTCTAACAGTATAATTATAACTAATTGTCTAAATTGTCATAAATAAACAATTAAATATCTTTAAATTAAAATATTAAATATTAAAAATATTTCTAATACTCGAAGAATTTATTAGGAAATTATCAAATAGGTAAGCTATAGATTCTAGAGATTTTTCAGCTATATAAATTCAAGGTCATATTCTTTTGAAAAAATTTAGAACATGTGCTACATTCCAGTACAAAAATGAAAATACGGAACGGAACGCATCTGCAAGAAGCGGATATGTAGTCATCGACTAGCTCGCATACCATGTGCACACATTTCTTCTTTTAACTTTAGTCTTAATATTACCAATTTTAATTTGACAATAATCATAACGATACGGGATCACAACTGTACTTCATATGAAATGTAACATCATATTTTCATAGTTTAAGTAACACTGTTAGGCTATATTACATTAATACAATCTAGTTTATAATATGAATAAATTATATAATATTAAAGGATTTGAACTGGGCAGATGATAACATCAATTTCTTCATTTGTTTTGAGGTTATGAAAATGTAATTTTTCACTGAAGATTTATATGTTTTCAATTATCAAACAAATTAATGTTCATATTAATGACAAAAGATAAACTTTTGTTCTTAGGTCCTGAACCTTTTAATATTATTAAATTTACTGTCAGGTTAGTTATTGTTTTTAACAATGTCGCGTTTCGACATTTCAGTCATCTTCAGATTTTCTGATTTTGGTCCGTGGTTCACGCGAACCACAAACAAACTTACTTATTATATGTAATGGAAAATGTCAAACATTGACAAATATGTAATATAAAAAATAAATATTGGTATATTTTACATATTACATGCATACTATTCTTTAGATAAAACACAGATAAAACAATGTAATTTTGAAGATATTTATCTTATAATATCACAGTTACATTCATATATCAAAAAAATTATTCATACATTTTTATAATTAGTAATTTTACTTGTTTAAATAAATTGTATTATTAAACTAAGAAAATATTTGCCCAAGTCGACATTGTCTTTTTATAATATAGATAAAATACCTAATACTCGTATAAAGACTGATTCCCAACAGCAGAACATGCGCAATTTTGTCATATTTATTCACTTAACTGCACCTTTTATTCATAACTATTCGTGCATGTATATGTAGGTAAAGTTAACGTAACGCAAATGTATAACATAACGTAAGTCCTTACGTTAACTATGTTTATTATTGTAGTCTATGTTTACAATGTCAGTAATCGTTTTATCTCTTCGTGATCTAACAGCGGTTACACTGTTAATATACTGGGAAAATAAGTCAAATGGCAAATGAAAAATGTGTTATGTTTCAAATGGCTCACATTATCATTTTTTACGAACATTGTAAAATCGTATTGTTTTGCTATACATATGTGTGTGTGTGTAAGATAATATAAAAATATGAATAATGTATCTATATGTGTATCATTTTGTTATATTATTTAAGCTTATTTTCTTAAACAGACTTACCGACTAAATTATGTTGTTATTTCTAAATTAAATTATGTTTTATAATGTCATACAAAGTGGCGCAGAAATTACTGTCTAAATTATATTAGCAACAATTTCTAAAAAAAATAATAACAAATTTAAAAATAGTATATTATAGTACAAAATCTTTCAGAACTCATTATAGTAAAACGAAACAGCTTTAGGATTCAATTCTGTTTTAATTTTATTTAAAACTCTACGTACATCATCATCAGGGAAAAAAATAATAAAATTAATACAGAACTGAATCTTAAAACCTTTTTATTTTAATAGCAATAGCGAGCAATCTTTTTGTGTTGAGTCCAAATATTTGCGACCTGGCTGTAAACCGATGCCATGCAAACTCCATTAAAAACTCGACAGTTTTTGTAAAAAAAATTAATAATATTTATGAAAATTTGACAAGTTTTATATGTAATGGTCATTTGTATAATTTTTTCTTCATAATGATGTATGTGGAGTACGTTGAAACGTCGATTAAAAATTAATATACAACTTTATTTTAAAGTCGTTTTAGTTTAATATATTGAGTTCTGAAAGATTTTTTTTACTATGTTTATTTGTTATATTACGTAGCTGATATTGGGTTGCTAGATAATTATATTACTAGCATGTACAATAAAACGATATTATTTTACTAATAATATAATATTTTTGTTCTAAATACTGGACTCCATGACACAATACAAATATTCTTTTTTATTCTTGTTTTATAATACATTCATTATATATACATAGTTATCTAATACTATTTATCCGTAAGTAATTATTTTTCACTTTTAGTCAATTAAAATTCTGTAATTTTATTCAAATTTTATTTGAAATAGGTATATGATCACATTGCTGTTCTTTTCAGACCAAAATGTGTAATTTTATCTTGTATAGTCTTACAAAAATTCTATTAGCATGGAATGATTATTGTTCGAATAAATTACAACAAAATTGTTCAATTGTAGAAAACATGCTACGTAGAAAATTTAATTATTGATAAGAACTTTTCGAGTTGTTAAAAAACACTGTCTTATACCAACTCAATTAAGAAAACACTTATAAACATTTGTGAAGTATAATACAAAACTATAAAACCGGTAAAGTTGACAAATTCCTCTTCAAACTTCGTACCATAAACGAAAGACAATAAACTATAAATAAACAATTTAATATAAATTTTATAGACAATTCATCATTGAAATTATAATATAGATACTATACAAGATCAACAATAAAGCAAAACTCCACACTAACTAATACAGCAGCAAGATGATGTTATTTTTTCCAAGGATTCATTTTATGAATGGACTCCAAGAACGACGAAGCATTTAAGCATTTACGTCTGCCGATGGACAGTTAACTTCACGTTAATTTCTCGCATCGCACACACCACTGTATCTCAACAATAATTAAACTCTTTAAAATATCTTCGAACGGACGTAAATGTGTGTGCGTTTTAAAGTTACCGTTGTTCGCAAGCAGCAGCGTCTTCATGTTCAAAATAGACTTGTCAAAGAGCTATGATACGGTAGATTACACCAAGCTAAAGATTTTTTCCTCTTTTTTGCCTTTTAAAAGTATTTTTAAATACGTTAGAATATCGAGTTTTTTCGAACTGACGTTTTAAGTTTTTAACGATTTTGGAAAATACGCTATTACAAGAATAAAAGATTTAATTTCGTGATCGATTTGAAGGTTTTTTTTTTATATACCGTGAAGATTTAAAGAGTTTGTTACCGAAAATTATTTGAAATTTGTTGCTGGTTATTGTAAATAATTTATTGAAAATTACAACTAGAAATTTGTAAAACTTGTACTAAAATGTGTTACATAGAAATTTTTTTTGTAACTTGTTTAGTCTACGCCACGAGAAAGTGGCATTGCGCAATATTGAGTGTATGTTTTCGTACGACATACGTAACTATTTCTCTATTTCTCCTTAACGCTCAGCTGAAAAGATTACAGACTGACTCAATGTTAATAGGTTGCGTGAAAAAGTAAATGTTTCATTTGTTTACAGAAAGTAAATAAGAGTTTAATTTTTATTTAATTTTAAGTAGTAGGTATAGAAGAGCATGTATGAGAGGTATTATATGAAGCTAACGCTGCTTGTCTGAATAGAGATGTTTGGAGGAGGTTGACTTCGGGATAGTAGAAAGAGTTTGTGCCATACCCTTTTAGGCACATAGCGTGGTTGTGTATGTATGTATAGTTATTTTTATTGCTTATTATTTTTTTGTACATGTTTCAAGTGCCAACCATCGAAAGTGTAAATATTATTTAAAGTTTTTTTTTTCATTTTGCTATGGGAAAAATCTATCTATATAATAACATTATAATTAGTTTTTGAAACATGTACCAACTAGTGTAAACAAATAATTTCTAATAATTGCTAGATAAACATCAGTAAAGAAATTATATGACTTCCTTTGTCTATACGGAACTATTAAATATCTGTTTTATGAGTTTGCTTTGAAAAATTAACGTAGTGTTCATTTTTACACACATAAATTTATTCATTTATCTTTTATTTTTTATTATAGGCAACTATTTTAGAAGATTTATGTTTCACATAAATAATATAATTATTCGAAAAAACCTAATGATAAAAATATACTTTTGCTAAAATCAACAATTTTAAAACAATTTTTTTTATAATTAAATTATTTATGGAAAGTTTGTTGATGAGAAAAATATATGAATAATTTTTTTGTCATATCAATATAACTGTGTTTTTATAATAAATATTTTCAAAGATATATCGGTAATAAAATATATAAGCCTTGAGATGAATTACATTTATTTGGTATATTATACAAAAACCTTAATTTATAAATATAAAAGTTTTGTTACAGTATCTGACCAAGCAATAATATATTTAATAATTTTCGCTTCATAAATCAGAACAAAAGACTTATTTTAAAATTGATATAAGTAGCCAAAGTTAAAAAATATGTTTCCAAGTGATAAGAATAAAAGAGCACGTATGAGAGCCATAAAGAATGTGAATAAAGCAAAAGTTGCTTGTCTGGATAAGAATGTTTAGGCGGAAATTAGTTTTTGCATAATGGAAAAGTTTGTGCCACATCTTTATGGGTATATAGTGTAATTGTGTATGTATGTACCATAAACCATAAGGTGGAATAAAGGAGAGTTTTTCAATACTCATAGAAAAACCATTTTTGTAAAATTCTGATTTTGGTAAAAAACATACTGTGTAATTTTTTTACCAAAACTGGTTTTGTTAAAATTTACAATAACATCCCAAAAGAAAATAAAATATAAAATACCAATTATAATAAAATAAAAAAAAGTAAAATATACGAAATAAATTTATAGAAATATTTTAAACAAAAATTTTAAATAACAGCTGATTCAAAAAAAATAAACTGATGCACAAATAGCATTTTCTTCTGAAAATAAATTTCCGCAATAGCTTCAAGTTTTATGTAACATAAAAGTTGTATTATTTCTGTGTAAAAAAAAAATATAAATCATGTTTTTAACAATTTTGTGACAATAAAAAATTAGTAAGTTAATTATTGATCTATTTGCATTTAAACTAAACAACAAAACGTGAAAATTGATTTTTCTATTATGCAGCAAATAAAATGTGAAGAAATCCATCGTGTAGAAGCAACAGTGTCTTCTTGCAACAGCAAACGAGACGTACGTAGTGCAGGTAAGTGGTCGCTGTGCGACAGATGTTTAGCCTAGTCCACGCTAACTGTTCACAGACGTCGGTGAGTTACTTTTTATACAGTATGCGGCGCAGAGATCAGGGTTGGCAATAGCAAATACCGGTGCAATGTACTTGCGGAACGCGTTGTAGAAAAATTACCAGTTTTCTCATAGTACTAGAGATAATATGCACGAAATTCTTTTGATAAAGGTGTTTACATTTCAGCTGAGATACTGATACAGTTGTTATTACAGAAATTATGTGCGTAACAGTTTAGAATTTTTAATAACTAATTTTCACTTTGATATTTTCAGATTTTTTTATTTATTTGTGTTTTTAAATATTCACAAATTTCTTTTGATAAAGGTGTTTTTTTTACTAAGGCATACTTAATGTAAGGAAATATATTTCATAGTCAAAAGGATATTTTAACAATTATTTTTGAATTTATGGAATTTTCTGGACTGGTATGCCGTGGTTGATCTATCCTCGTCGCAGACGTTTTACCATACATCGTAGATAGCATTCTTAGTGGTTGGTGACTGAATTCGGTCATATATATGTATATATACATATATATATATATATATATATATATATATATATATATATATACATAAATTGTTTTTGAAAAAAAGTACATTAGTTTTGATTAAAATATAATATACACTTGATTCTAAAAACTTACAATTTACAAGTATAAATGCAAACATTTTAAAAATTTTAACTAGTTTTGATTTTACAAATTCTGTGTTTTTAATTACTGTTATATACAGAATATTTCCACATAAATGTTATATAAAATTGATATTATTATTGATAATATACAAAATATACCTTTTTAAATTTAAATTTTAATAAATTATTGTACAAAACAGTTAAATAAGATATTTAGATTAAAAAAACAACCTTTATTTATTAACACATTAATTAAATAAATACTTGATAAGTTTTTTAGTATAATTAAATAAAAATAATTTAATATAATAATAATTTATTACTTCAAAAAACACAAATAAACCAAATATTAAAATATTATATCTCTGAAACAATAGGCAGTAAACGATGTTCCAAACTAGTTACAAAAATTAAGCACAAAATAAGTCAGTTTTGTTTTATCAGCTTAAATTGGTAATATTGTAAGAAGCAAAATATAGCACAGCCTGTACATGTAACATAAGCAAGATTATAACTTGTCTAAATACTTGTTTATATCTGAATCAAATGACAGTAAAGAATCATGATTTTACTGTAAAACTAATTTGTATTTCTTCTCTTTTAACTGAAATTTATGAGTTTTAGATTCGTGTTCGGAATGACGTTCAGTGCAGTAAAACTGTTATTACTATAGTGTACGATGAATTAGAATTGGTAGCAATTTAAGCTGATATTGTTTTTCGTGTAATTGAAGAAAATTATTTGATGATTCTGAGCTACTTTTACTCCAATTTGATTGTTATTTTATGTTATTTACCGTGGCAAATTGTCGTTTGAGTAGGTTTATAGAACATGTAAATTTGATATATTTAATGCTCAACTTTTAAGACAAAGATATAGATCAAGATCATCTGGTTTAAGATCAAAACATATCGATTTCGTATTTTCTATGCCTTATATAAAATAATACAGGATTTTTGTTTGTGTTCAAATCTTTTCTTAAAACAGATATCGAGAATATTTTATTTAAAAATATATTTCGAAAATTTAAATAAGTGTGCGATAATCATCTATTCGAGTCTCTATTAATCATAATATTTTTGATACACATTTTCTAGTATTTTTTTTTTTGGATATCAAAGTTCTTATAAGCTGGTTCAGACTACCGTACTTATCTCAAAATTAGTGTTAGTGATTGCGATTGAAACTTCTTATTTTTATTTACAATTAAAACTAAAGCATTTTATTTTAAATAATTCTTATTATATATAATCTACGTTACCAGAAAAATAAATTTAAAAAAAAGTTTCAGAACTCATTATATTAAAATAAGAAGGCTTTAGGATTAAGTTCTGTATAAATATTAATTAAATATCGATGTTTCGATATACTCTACGTATATCATCATCAGAAATAATAATAATTATTATTATTATTTTATATAATTTTTCTTGATGATGTTATAGATAGAGTATATTAAAACGTCGATTTTTAATTAAAATTTATACAAAACTTAATCTTAAAGCATTTTTATTTTATAAAAATGTTATTTCAAATAAGTTTATTAATTTCATTTAAAATTAGTTAATTTAGTGTAATATTAAGAGAATATTTTATTAATAAATAATTAAATATATTCAAATATTTCAATTTAATTATTCTCAAAATTAAACTTAAAACTCAAGAAGTGTTTCGTATATTATTAATTTTCCGTATTAATAACCTATACCAAGATCTTGTATAACAAAATAATACTCCTATGTTATTAATAAATTAAAAGTATATAATGAAAAAAAAAAACTAATACTTTGTTTCGTAAAACTTTAAATAACTTTAAAAGCCAAATCATAATAACAACGTGTCTAAACGTATGGCAGAGTTTTTAATTAATTATCATGATAGTTTTTTGCTTGCTAATTATTAAAATATAAAAAATAATTAAGTACTATCATGTTTAATATGAAACCGTATTCTAATTTGTTTCTTAGAATCTTGCATAAACTATATTTTTAAATAAATAATATTACACGATGTTTGTTAAAATACATTTTTCTTCAAGCGTATCATAATATTAATTAATATTACGTTACCATATTGCCTTTGTAGAAAGAGGTCATTATATTTTTAGTACAATAATGACATTATTGTACCGCAGTTAGTTACTATAACGTCAAGTGTATTTATCTGGCATCTTCGACGGCCATATTGAAAACTATTAAGTAAAGTCAAGTTAGTTGACAATTGCATTGTTTATTTTCGCTTGAATTTTAATTCGATTATTTTAAATGTGTGAAGAAGTGCAAGAAATACAATGTGCACCGTTAGATTTGTCAGAAACTGAAGAAAAAATTATTAAGTCAGGTTAAGTTAATTGACAATTGCATTATTTATTTTTGCTTGAAGTTGAATTTAATTCTTGAAAATGTGTGAAGAAGTGCAAGAAATGTAATGTATACCGCCCAGGGTAATTAGAAATTGTATATTCGACCAAAGAAAGATTAATTCTGAAAAATTACTTAAAAATATAAATAATATATACAATACATACTATTCTACAATTTTTAGTAAGGTTAAAGTTACTTGGTAAGTATTTTTTGTTAAGTTTCATTTAGAACACTTGAAAAAATCGTATTTGTCACTCGAAATAGAAAGCTCCTTTTGTGTTTCTACTCGTAACATATTATTCAATTATAAGCAAGTAACAGTATAATAATACCCATTATGCATCAGCAGCAAAGTTAAATAATATTTAAACTGAAAATGGCGTTAATTTTAGTTCGAAGATTTCAACGCAAAATCAAACCCATTAATTTTCCCCGAAAATTTCTCGTATTTATTTCATCGGTTTTCTGGTACATACCGCTGCCAGTCTTCAACTCTTCAGCCACGGTAATTACAGGTTGCGAGATTTATTGACGATCGAATTTACTTTTCCAGTGTACGGTCCCCAATTTACACATCCAGTACCGGATTTATCCTATTTGTACATTTAGATTACAAATAATATTGAAATCTTATTAAATAAATTTAAATATTGTTCCTGAAGATAAACTCCAAGGATGGTATTACAAACACGGTCTTTGGGTGTTTAAAGTCTTTTGTTTAGTCCCGCTCTTATGGCAGTTACATTGTTTTAAAATCGGTATTAGACTAATTTTAAAACCGAGCTCGTAATGCGGGCTCAAATAATGTAAAAAAAACTGTTTGTTCTCATTGAGTACTTGCACAATTTTGATTATATATATTTTTATAAAACATTGACTCCCGTTAAATACAACAAATCATTAAACAATCATTATGAAACTTTGTAATTGGGATCCGTTCGATTTAGGGCTAACATTTCCAATTTTATTTCGTCTAAGATAAAGTAAAGTATCGTATGTAATTAGTGAAAAAATGTATCCTCAGAATAAATGAGAATATTTCATTGGTTAATTTTAAAATTATTCCGAACATAAATATATTCCAAAATTTGGAAATACTGGGCCTTAATGAAAAGTTTTATGAAATACTGGGGAGTAAAGTGATTAAAATTGTGCTGTTTTTTAAATATATATTTTTAAAAATGTTATCATATTTTATATTTTTATGTGATAAAAATAAAAAAACGTGCATTCTATTTCTTCTGGCGGATCTAATAAGAACGAAATTCATTTACAACTGTTTCGTTTGTAATTGTATGTTGTGTAACTTTTAAAATTTAAATAAGCAACACTTTATAAATTATATAAAAATATTTATGTCCAACAAATTGATATATTTTTTTTAAATATGTAGTAGGAAATCAGATAAATACGAAATTTATTATTTTAAGGCCCGTATTTATTGTCCATTTTGGAAGTCCTTTCAGTTAAAAGTATTATTTGTTGTGTATTTAAAATAGTGTTTTATCCAAATATAATATATATTTTTATATTTGACAGTTCTAAATATGCACAAAATTATATAGAATTGTTGAAAATAATTATAAATAATTTGAAATATACATGAAATACTGTTTTTATGTCAAAGAAACTATAAATACGGACGAATATTGCTTAAATTGAACGGGTATGTCAGATTTTAGTCCGTGAATTATTAAGAAAATTATGAATGAAAAGTTTGAAATTATGTATAAAATAATTTTTATATAAATGTACTTTAAATTACTTAAAGTTTCAAAATAGTCTATGATATACGTTTCCAATCAAAAATAGTAAATTTTAAAACTTAGAATTTCGAATCATTAAATAGCAAAGGTTGATAAATTACGAGAAGGACTAGACTGTATAACCTAGTTCCAGATAAATCCGGCACTGGACAAAAGATTAGCTGGAGACTTGAACAGTTTAATTGCGTCTGACATTGCAAGTGTTGAAGACATGTTAACGATTCGAATTTGAAGAGAGTAAGTACACGTACCCCGTCCGGGCCTCAGCGGGACGTTGGCGGACGTGGAAAGGGGCACGCCGGAACGATCAGAGGACGACATACAAAACGTCTTTGTGTGTGCGAAAGGTTTCTTTAATCAAAAGACTAGTTTTTTGCACGGCCAATTGGCGTTTTTTGGAGCGCATGTGAACGAAATATTAACTGTTCTTTTTTCGTTTTTTTTTCTCTCTCTCTCTCTCTCTCTCTCTTCTCTGCGCGAACGATGTATGTGCAGAAATCACTCACAAATCGAGGGTAAATTTCCATGTTGACATATGTGTCACCCTCATGTAATTTATGTGTTGATGTAATTTGTTTGGTAGTAAAAAAAAAACGTATAAAAAACAAAACAAAACAAATAAAGTATTTTTATAGTTAATTATTTAATAAAACAGCAAATGTTTTTTTTGTTTCATTTTATTAGAAAAATTGAGTGTTAACAACTTATACTAATTTTTTTAACATATTAAACAGTATTTTAAAGTGGCCTACTCTTTCTAAAAATTACAAATTTGTTAAAATTTTAAAATATGCTTTTTGAAAACTTATAAGTATAATTCAGAAATTAAAATTTTTTTAAAAATATAATTTATTAATTTGCTTAAGTAGTAATTCAATTATGTTAAGTATATAAAAAAATGTATGTACATATGTTTTGTAAAATCAATAAATGTAATGCGGAATACGATCAATGTATTATAATATATAGTTAAACAATGTGAAAATAAAAAAAAATATTTTTTATATACTTTCACATTATATAATATTGCACTGATAATTTACAAATAGCAGTGATTTATATAACAAATATTAATATATAAAATACTTGAAAATACTAAAATAAAATAATAGTATTTGAAATTCGTTTGATAATTTCATGAAAATAGAATCGCTTCTATTTCGATAAAACTTGTTTCATTCATTTCACAGTGATATATTCAAACAATTTATTATTCAGTCTACAGTAATCTATTCGTAATAGAAAAATATTTAACAAGTAAAAAATTTTTTAGAACTCATACGCAAATAAAAAGTTTCAAATTAATGTTCTGTTTAATTTTAAATTAAAATTTGCCGTTTTGATATATTAAATCATCATCTCGAAAAATATATACAAATGACATAAATAATAAACGAACAAAACAGAGAAACAAGAGGTAACAAAATATAAGTAACTAGATTATAAAATTTATAATTTCTTTATTAAATGAAGCTAAATTTTATGAAACAAAGTTGTATAGTGTGATATTATTTGTGAAATTTATCAAGTATTTTTCGACAAATTTTAATATCTAAAGATAATTTTTAATATTATTATTATTAGATTTAAAATTTTAATGAAATTTATTTTTGCATTAATTCTAATATCTTTGACAACACTTATTTAATTAACACTATATTACTAATGTTTTTGTCTTATTAAATAATATAATATTAATATTACAAACCACTATTTTTTTTTTTAAATTTATAGTGCATTATATCTACAATATTTTTACAAGTTAATTCAGCAATTACATGTACAAAACAATTGAATAATTTATGATAATTTTGTTAAACTTTTATAAACTTTAATAAATAAATAAATAAAAATTTCAACTTCTATCCAAAATTAAATTAAATTAAATTAAATCCTTTAAATCTCGCACCTGAAAAGAAATGCGTCCAGCTGGCGAACGCCACTGGTCTGCCACCACCCTAACAGGGCCCCAGTTGGCGTACGCCCGTGCTACATTTGACTACGGTGACTTAACTCACCAACACACATACACACACACACACTTGACTTATCGTTAGAAGAAAGAACGGTCACTTTTGCGCAAACATCACTTACATCGGACGCTAAGATCTTAAACCTAACCTACAACAACACTAAATCGTGCCAACAAACCAAATCTTTGCCCAATTAGGCTGATGGCCAGCCGAAACGGTAATCGGAAAAACCGATAGGAACAAAGATTTCGTCCGTTAGAATCGACACCTGTGTACGAAATTAATTTTGCTCTTAAAGAAATTGATTAGATACACGAATCCCATAGATTGGTATTTGATGAATTAATTTTAATTTGCAGAATTACTGGTACAGCAGATCGGCTCGGAAAATTTCGGTTCAAAGAATTAAAATCGATGATAAGTTAATTAATATGTAGTTATTAGTAGGTTAGTATTAAAAATTAAAAGTTTGTTTTCATTAAGATACTTTAATTAATTAAATTTTAATTTTCATTTAAATTGAAGGCATAGATTTGTTGATTTCAGTTGATTAAATATTATAAAAAAATGTTCTTACTAGTAATTAAATATATGTTGATAAGATAATATTAGGTTATTAATAGATCAATGTTAAAAGTAATAGTTTGTTTTTATTTGTTTAAAGATAAATTCTCTTTAAATATGTGATTGAGTTTTTGCTATTTTAATGACAGTTCTAAAAATAAACTTATGTCCATAGTATTTATTTTTTATATTTAATACTCTTTTTTATATTTCACTTGTTTTAATGTATTCAAAGCTAAATGAAGATAAAATTCTGAGTAAGCATTTTTAAATAAACCTCAAAAGCTCTTTTACTAATCTTACGACCAGTTTCATAATAAACACTTTAAAATCGTTTTACGTCGATAAAAAAGCATCGATTTTAAATTCTTCTGACAAAATTATTATTGATATCAATAAAACTATGTTTTTTGTCAACTTTTCAAATTTCTAAAGGCAAAATAATTTGCTGTTATCAATGAAACAACGCTTTTTTGTCAAGTTAAAGTTAAAGTATAATTTGTACAGTACCCTGTACTGAGAAAAATTTTACTTTAGATTCGAGGTTTTACTTTTAACTTAAAAGTAAACGTGTTTTTGAACTGTATACAAATGTTTTTCTAATGAAAATAAAAATTTAATAGAAAAAATAATAGTAAGCAGAAGTATAACTATTTTTCAAGCTTTGTATGAAATTAGTTTTTGATGTATTTCAATGTTCAATATCAAGATGTGCCTAGAATATTGCTGTAAAATTGAAATTCCAAAAACATTAAAATCTCATTTTTTACAAATGGAAATCTCCATTTTTTACTACTTTAATTAGTTTTATGTTAAGAATAGTGCTAGTTTATGTAACATGTCCTATATTAACAGTTGATAGATTTTTAATAAAATAGAAAATATGTAATTTAGATACGTTGAGATATTCAAATTTTATATAAAAAAAAAAGGTAATAGATGTACCTGATAACTATGCGAGTATTTTGATTCTAACTATATACCGCAACGTCTCGCAATATAAGCAGTATAAAACAGTAAAAACTAAATAAATTTAATTATAGTTAATTTTGCATAATTTTTTTCTAAAAATGTTTTTAAGCATAACAATTTGTAGTAGAATCATTTAGCAGTGGAGTAAATCTTTGATATATTCTTAGATTCGGTTGCACAAAATGTTAAAAGTTAATCAATTCGTTAACTTGCAAACTGATCAATCATTGAGACGATTTGAAGATAGTTGACAATCTACTTACTTATTTAACTAATTGATTAAATTAACAATGTTTTGTGCTATAATGTATTACAATATATAGAATATTTTAGTTCAGAATTTACGCTACTGCCTGGTTTATTCAGAAGCATTCCGATTGCTAGAGTCCGGACAAGAAATTTTGATTTACATGAAGCAAAATGCTGTTGTATTCGTATTGTTTGAGCATTGCAGTATTTTGTTCGGTTTCGATTTCGAATAAGATTACGATATTGCTATGGAATCCCAGTACAAGTTTAATATCATTAAGCGAGTGACTTCTTCACCGAAAAATAACAGATCAGATTAAAACGTTGCGCTTACCGGGCGATTCATCAGGCCGGCAGATTAAAATGATTCCATTTCTCACTTCTTTCGGCGCAAGGTTTATAAGTTTCGCAGCAATTACGGTGACATTTCTAAGGCGTCACCATAAATTACATAATTAAGTTGAAGATGAAGCAACACAAGAAAAAAAAGAATGCAATGCGCGGGAACATTTGTGCGTATTGTCAACTAATAGCATCTTTGCAATTTATCATAATTACTGCCACGCTTTAATTACTTCTTGTTTTTTTTTCACCGAGTGATGATTTTGAAACTTGGATAAGTTATGTGCTTTAATGTAAAATTAATCGAATGTGAGTTTCATTAGGCTTTTGTTTATGAGCATGGTAAGAAATTTTCACATAAAGATTTATCTATACAGAATTAAAACTATTTGAGTTGAACAGAAAGATATGTTATATATCAGTTTTAAGTTAATGTAACTGTCACAAGATCAAGACCGAACAATAAAATTAGTACAAAAATTAACTCTTAACTGCTACTAAAAATAATCGTGCCGTAGTATATTTTGTTGGAAAGTACAAAATTTTTTTTTCAAGCCACAATATATCTTGTAATAGCAAATTTTAGTTATTTTACAATTACGGGTTAACTAGTATTTCCAAATTTTGGAATAAATTTATTCTTGAACTAATTTTAAAATTAACCAATGAAATAATATCATTTATTCTAAGGATACATTTTTAGCGAATAATATGCGATTTTGTATGTATCTTAAAAATAAATAAAAATAGAAATTATATTGCTGTACATTTCTGACTAATTTTCAACATTGTAATATCTTTAACTGAATCCAATCCAAACATTTAGCGTGATACAAAAATATATCATAGTTTTGTTGATACTTTATTAATCCATTTTTTTAAATACACAAATATTGTTCGTAGCTACAGAAGCTTTTAGTCACCAACAATTTTTAGTAAATATACAATATAATTTGGGCGATACAAAGACATTACAATCATGCACCAAGCGGGATTAGAACCCGAGCTTAAATGAATAACAAGCATACCATAATAACAACTTCTACAGTTACATAATATTTAAATTCATAATACGTTAACACAAAACATATAATGTTATTATAGTATTCACATAAATACAAGTAATGTAAAATTTGCATACAATTCCTTAATGAGATTGTATAATCGTGTACGCAGCCAATAATTATTTTGATTAATTAGCGTACGTGAATAAAATATTGACTATAATTATTATACAGGCAAGAAATAAATTCAACATTAATTGTTTTCTTTTATTATCAAATTACATGTTTTTATTCTTTAAGTTATCAATGAAATCTCTCAAAGACTATTTTAAAATTTTCACCAATTAATAAACTAGAAATTAAAAAAGTTTGCCAAAATTTTAGATTATTTTAAACCGATAATAAAATTTATACCAGATGGTTTATGATCATTTATAAATCAATAATCAGCTGTTCATATGTTATTACACAATATTTAACTAGTATTTTTTATTACAAAATGAAAATATTATTACATTCAAAACTCGTTCAATATTTTCAGTAATAATGTTTCATTATACATATACATTTAGGTTCTTCATAAAATAGCAATCAATAAAACTGTGTTCTAGTATTTTTTCCCACCGAACGAAAAACAATTCTTCAACTACGAGTATTTTATATGCTAACTAACAATAAAAGATTTGAGGCAAGCATAAAATACATTCCGTTGTCTAGTTGTATTTCCTCATCAAAAAAAAAAAAAAATTCCTATTTACAACATCTTTAGAACAAGACAGTAAAATTGCTTACGCATTCCAAATTCATTAAGAACTTATGGTAATCAGAATGTCTTTGAAGATACAATGCAAATCAATCTGTTATTTTTTAAATAGTTTTATGAAAATGCATATTTTACAAAAAAAAAAAACTCTTTAATTAAACATTAGCAGAAATATATGTTTTTGTAACATTTAATCATGGGAAAATGTTTAGAACTGACTGTGTAAGAGTGAGAAAAATATTAATTTTAGTAAATAGTCTGCAATAAAAATCGTGTTTAAAGAGTTAGGGATTAAAGTTATTTAATAAAGAAAAATTAGAAATGGCGGAAACAAATTTTTGTAATGGAAGAATTTGTGTTAAACTCTTATAGATATATGGCGTTATCGTGTACGTATGTATCAAAATTGCATTGACCCATTAATTGTTATAAATTTAAAAATATATTTATAAATTTACATAAGTGACCTTTCCATGAAAAAAGTTGGTCAAAAAAAAAAAAAATTTGATTAATAATCAAATACATAAAATATGTCTACTAACAGCTATATATGATTTCTGCATAATTTTTATTTATTTTTGATAGTAATACTATAATACTTCATATTTGAGAGACGAAATCGTAAAAAAACAAGATTAAAAGTATATAGGTAAACCCATATATAGACTACTTTGACATTATCACATAAATCGGTTAAATAAAGTGGTCATAATAAATTTTTAAAAATTTTAGTAATTTTTTTCTCAGAAAGTTGGCAACACTGTACTTTTTTGAAATTATCTAATTTATATGGATACCAGAAGAATCTTTTGTGAAAATTTTAACAAAATCGATTAAACAACATGGCCGTAATACATTTTTTAAAATTTTAGTAATTTTTTTCTCAGAAAGTTGGCAACACTGTATTTTGTTGAAATTATCTAATTTATATGGATACCAGAAGAATCTTTTGTGAAAATTTGAACAAAATCGGTTGAACAACATGGCCGTAACAAATTTTTAAAAATTTTAGTAATTTTTTTCTCAGAAAGTTGGCAACACTGTTCTTTGTTGAAATTATCTAATTTATATGGATACCAGAAGAATCTTTTGTGAAAATTTGAACAAAATCGGTTAAACAACATGGCCGTAATAAATTTTTAAAAACTTTGGTAATTTTTTTCTCGGAAAGTTGGCAACACTGTATTATATTAAAATTACGTAATGTATGTGGGTACTAGAGGAATCTTTCCTGAAAATTTGATCAAAATCGGATAAATAATGTAGCCACAATGAATTTTTAAAAACTTTAGTAATTTTTTTCTCGGAAAGTTGGCATCACTGGAAAAAACCAAAACCACATGACCATCTTGGGCACCAGACAAATTTATCCTGAAAATTTCATTAAAATCGGTTGAACCGTCTAGGAGGAGTTGCGATCACAAAATTTGGTCTGACGACCGAGCGAGTGAGCGAGCGAGCGAGCGAGCGAGCGAGCGAGCTGACTCCGCACATCCATACACCCACATAAACTAAGTTCAGATTCGTCATCTAGAGGCTATATGAAGGATTTCTATACAATTTTTTTTTTTTTTTGAAAATGTTACAGACACCGTACCAAACGCTTTACTACTTTTCCTTGCAGTCAAAGTAGTAAAAACCAATAAAGTACCTTCTATTTTACTTTATTTTTGAATGCAGGTACCATTCAAACAATAAACAATAACTAACACAGCTTATAACATAAATTTAATTAATAAACTACAACCAAATAAAAATACTCTCAAATACTCAGTCAGACATCATCGAAACGAAATAATAATACAATTACATTGGCCGAAATGCACTGGTACAATAAAAATCTACAACTAGAAGAAAGAATAGAAAGCAAGAAAGAAAAAAAATCTATCAGAATCAAACAAACACACAAAGCCACATTCTCGTCTATAATGTAACCGAATTTCGCCCCGAGGACCCAACATACAATAGTTAGTGCTATAAGAGTAGTGATCTCCCATTGAGATTAGAAAATCCCGCATTTTTTGGACCCAATGGCTACTCTTTTAACTCTTAACTCAAACTTAACTTTAACAAAGATACCGTTAATGGTCCTAGAACTTTGTGGGTGGCGCTCATTTTCCATATTTCAACACACGTTATATACGTGTTCAGTGCGGATATAACTTAAAAAAGAGTAATAAAAATAAATACAGGATATTTCAATATTAAATAACTATTTTGGAAAATTCGAATTATTCAAATATGTTTTAGTGAATAGTGGATCAAAATTTCAAATAAATTATTATTAATCATTAATAATAGTAATTACTCTAAGGCCAGATACACAACGGTTAGTCACAATTAGACAAAAAACTATTAAACACAAAGTAACATAGCCTTTTTAATGCAGACATGCCTAACCGTGACTAAATGTTATGATTAATTTGTATTTCAATACATTAGAAAATATATGTAATGTCTAAAGCATCTAGAAAAATCTGCTATTTTCAGACTTCTTCAAAACCATTTCAGATTGTATAAATTTTAAGTATGATTGTTTAAGATTGATGTGATTTTTCATTGATTTTACGAATTTTATATAAAATTTCTAAGACTGAAGAGATTTTACATAATTTTAAAGAAATTTTTAATTTATTTTACCATGATTTTATATTTTTTTATCAAGTTTTTAAAGGATTTTACTTAATTTGTACATTGTACAAGTAGTTTGAAATTATTAAAATAATTGCAAGACCCAACAATATTAACAATAGATTGATAAGAGAAGCAATAGAAATGTACAAAGAAATTGATTACTTTAACCAGTGTGAAGGTAAATTTATAAATATTATCTAGTTCCTTGTATTTTGTTACCTAGTAATTAGTTTTTATGTTTTGTTTGTTTATTATTTATGTCGTTTGTATAACTTTTCCTGATGATGGTATACGTGGAGTATATTGAAATGTCGATATTTAAATAAAATATATACAGAACTTAATCCTACAGCTTTTTTATTTTAATGTACCTAATAAGTTTTGAATTTTTTTTTATTATATTATTATTATATTCACCCCGATTACTTAACCATTTTTATATTTAGATAATAAAATAAAACGGTTATGTTTTAAAAAGTTTCGGTAAAAATCAAGTACACTTTGAAACTGTCATTTTAAAGACAATAAATGACTAATATGAATCATTGTATAACACAATTCATCATATGTAGGCTAAGTAACCACCGAAAAAAAAAATCGAGAACCTTTATCTGTCCCATATGACGTAACTGGAGTCATCGGATGCATTCTAAATTTACGTTTTAGCTGCGTGAGTGCCGCGTCGCGATGTAACAGCATCGGGGCACGTGACACAACTCGGAACAAGAGAGGTCCGGGTCGGTTACGAGCCCAACAGCCGCTCGCGCGGCTGCGTCGCGTTTGTGGCGGCTGCGTTACGTTTGCGCGTCCGTTGCCCAGCCACGGAGAGCCACGCAACATTCCACAACCGCGTATTCTTTAAACTAACAGTAGACCGGCACAGATACGGCATCGATCGCACCAACCTACTGCACGCGCGCACGCATATACGGCAAACCGAACAACCGCGCCCCATTATGCGTGCCTTGCTTACGCGCGCGCACTGAAGACACCCAAATGTCATTCGGATTCTAGAAAAGATTTTTCCAGATTGATGTTGTGTTCTAATGTATAATCACAAAAAAAAAACACGATCTATCTAATATTCGCATAGATGGTTTACGTAATATTATATAGATTTTTTTACAGTGTAGCGTTGAGATCACCTGTAATTATATTAGCAAAATTGCCAATAAAATAAATCTAGATCTATTATGTTACTATTTTTAGTTTTTGATTCAAATTTCGAAAAAAATCCAGTTTGATAGTGTTCAATGTTGTGTTCTGAAGTAGCATTGATGTCTTCCCTAATAATATTGACAAAATTGCCGATAATATTAGATTAGATCTATTATTTTGTTAATATAAGTAAAAATTAAAAAAAAAAAAAAATTCAAATATAAATTGAATATAACAAAACACCTTTTTTTCGACTCCTTCTACATAGATCTATTATGTTAAATGTTTTTGCTTTTAGTTCAAATTTTGAAAAAAATTCTAGATTGATGGTGCACAATGATCTGTTCTAACGTAGCGTTGATGTCTCTCGTAATAATAATGGCAAAATTGACAGTAAAATGAGCCTAGATCTTTTATATTACACATTTTTGCTGTTGATTCAGAATTCAGAACTATAATTCTAAATTGATGGTGCACAATATTGTATTCTGATACAGCGTGGATGTCTCCTGTAAGAATATCGGTTAAATTACCAGACAAATGAGCCTAGATTTATTACGTTACACATTTTTGCTGTTGATTCAGATTTCGAATATAGTGTTGATATCTCCCGTAAGAATATTGGCAAAATTGCCAATAAAATAAGCCCGGATCTTTTATGTTACACATATTTGCTGTTTATTTAGATTTTAAAAATATTTTTTCAGATTGATGGTGCACAATATTGTGTTCTGATGTAACGTTGATGTCTCCCGTAAAAATATTGGCAAAATTCCCAATAAAATTAGTCTATATTTTTTTACGTTTTACATATTTGCTTTTGATTTAGTTTCGAAAATATTTTACCAGAGTGATGATGCACAATGTTGTGTTCTGATGTAGCGTTGTTGTCTCCCGTTGTCTCCCGTTGTTGGCACAATTGCCAATAAAATGAACCTAGATTTATTATATTACATATTTTTGTTTTTGATTGAGATTTTGAAAAACCAATTTCCAAATTCTTGGTGCTATGTTGTGTTGCTATGTAGCATTGATATCTTTTTTTAAAATACTAGCAGAATTACCCATGTTGTAATTCTAACAGTAATGTATCTACCACATTATAAGTTTTTGCGTATACAAATACAAAAAAAACTCTAGATTGTTCTTGCAAAGATTACATTTTATGATGTAACGTTGATGTCTTTTGTGAAAATATTAGAAAAATTGCAAGTTCCGTAAATTTAACAAATTTTGTTTTTAATTCTAGGTAATGGTGCAATGTTGCAGTCTGTGGCCGCTAATATTTCTATAATTTGAAGTTAGTTTTCATGAGTAAATGAATTGTATGTTTGGTGGTATGCTGGATTATTAATATCAAATTTCTTGATGTAATTTCACTTTAGCTTTTTTTTTGCAGTATTATTAAATTATATAAAAGCGAAACAGATGATTTATCTTGTAGCTTAAAAAATAGAAAAGAAAATTTATCAGTACTCCAGTGTTATAGACAGAAATACAAATTAAATTGATAAAATTCAGAACTATCTCGGTGGTCTGTTGACATTTTAACTAGACAACTATTACTCCACAGTTCTTACATTGACAAAAGCCGCGCGCATTATCCGGTAAAATAATTTTCAATCCAATTCAACAATACTCGAACACACACACACAATTTATAGCCAGTGCACGGCCAACATAAGCAACAATAAATAAACTACTATGTGACAAAACATATGAGTTTGCATGCCGTGCATAAAATCGCAAAAATACACCGTGCTACGTTAGAGAATGCGTATGAAAATTCAATGAATATATTCACCTATATGAATAGTTCTCAATATGCGACACAAGTTTTGAGGTATTTGTAAACAAACTTTGTCCACGTACGTGTGTGTGTATATTCTAATGCCTTTTGGTGACATCAACGACCACACACGACATATATATATATATATATATATATATATATATATATATATATATATATATATATATATGCATATGATGTTTGTGAATGTTTTAGTTGTTTTTGTCGCCCGATAAACGGTTTGCTGAATTCTCGGTTGGAATTATAAATTATTGCGATGAATGTTTTCAGTTTTCTTGAATATCTGCATTTATCAATTATTTATGATATTATATTATTATAGGAGCAGTTGATTAATTGATTATCTTTGGCATATTTTCATGTTTATGACTAAACCAAAAAAAAAATTTACGGCCGCCTATTAAGTTTAATAATAATAATGTAAAATGAATGCATTGTACTATATTAATATATTTATATAATATAAATATTAACGTATTGTATATACCTACCTACCTAATTAAATTTTATAACCTAGTTACTTATTTTGTTACCCAGAAACTTGTTTCTATGTTCTGTATATATCATTTGTATAATTTTTCTTGATGATGATGTACGTAGAGTACGTAGAAATGTCGATTATTAATAAAAATTAATACAGAACTAAATCCTCAGGTCGTTTCATTTTAATATAATGAATTCTGAAAGATTTTTAGTGTGTTATTTACCTATATAGTATTTTTAAGTGTAGATAATTTAATAATAAAAATTCTATTAAAATAAGATAATTATTTGACAAGTATCAACACTGTTCATGTTTACTTACGTTGCTCATTTATCGCCATTACTACAACATAGCCGCACTTTAATCTATAAATAGTAAACGAGATTTGTATTTTTGTATTTTTGCCACACCCTTTTGGGGTACATGGCGTGATTGTGTATGTATGTATGTATGTATTTTTGTAGTTTGTTATTTGTTAATATTTTTTGTAAACAAATTAATTATAATAATAAAATAGAATCAATAGTAAATTTAACTATTAATAAAAGTGATTAATAATCATAACTAGCAGTTTTATATTACTGTAAATTATATTTGTTCAGAAAATATTACTTTCAATTATAATTTTATTGGCTTTTCAATTCATAAACATTCTAAACCTAAACTTATTAAATAAATATAATGTTCAAAATAGCTAAACACAAACAACATAAAATAATTAAAAAAATAAATAATAATATAATTAAATCTCACTAATTCTAACTTTTTATAACATTGTTACTCTTTCAGAACTGTTAAACGTCAATTATACTTAATAATTTTCCTAATCAAATGTGTAATTACTGTAAAGTTATCGTGACAAATTCTTCTAAAACAGAATACATTGACATTGCAAATTAAGAGATTAATATAATCTGTGTAATAATGTGTCATGCGATATTTTGACGTAAAAGCAATTTTGTATCAAATTACATTTGAAAACAACAGACTATACAATATCAAATCGCAATAAAAAATTTAATACTTTGTTCTACAACAAAAAATCATACAAATAAAATATTATTAGTATTATTTATTTAGAAAAAATATCGATTTTTTTCAGCTTTCAAAAATGATATAAAAAATATACCTCTTGCAAAAATTATACATTATTAGTAAAATATTTAATATTCAAAACTTTAAATGTGTTTTACTCAAAACCATGTTTTTTTTAACTAGCCTCAGCAAACACAATATCTCAAATACTAACGGATTTTTGAGAAATTTGACAACAATATTTTTAATAATATTGAGTATTATACAGGTATATATAATGTATTTTAATATATATAATAATATATATATATAATATATATATAATGTATATATAATATATACTCCTATTAAATAATAAAATTCATTTTAGATTAGCCAATATATTTCATTTAATTGGAAATTTAACAAAATCAGTAAAAAACCACGATAGAAAATATATAATAGGAAAATAATAATAGCGTGTTTTAAATTTTTATTAACAGACAAAGTTTAATCATAAGAAAAAAGATTCTTCCGAATAAAAAACATTTTCGTTAAAATAAAAATAGTGGCAAATAAATATCTATTTGATAATAATTTATTTATTACGAATAAATATTTTTTTAAATAAATAGCTGTATTACTCTAAATAAATTTATTTAAAATATAAAAATATCTGTTATTGAATTTTTTATTAATATCAAAGAAACTTTTTCTCCGAGCAGATATGAGAAAAATTTGTTATCGGCAAACGATTATAAGTGCAGATTTTTTCGAATTTCTTTTTAATGTTTTAAAACAACAATCTTGACATTAAAATTATAAAAAAATGACTACCTGTTTATTCACGAGTTTTTCTAATAATTAAATTTAAAATATCAAGTAAATAAAAACTGTACGAGATTTACAGACGCATACTTTACGAGTAGTATTAAATTATAGTCTAGTTGTTTTTGAAGTATCTATATTTATTGTAAACTTGAAACTGAACTTGTGCAAAATACGAAATTTAAACTTCCTGTAAATACAGTAAATTTTGCAAAAGAATTTCTTGTAACAATAAGGCAATCGTTTCTGTTATCTGCACCGGTGGCATGTGCCAAAGAATGGCAAGCTCACTAACCAAGATTCCAATTCAGCTTCAAGCATTTCCGGCTGCTACTATACATGTATAGTGACTCAGAAACAACTTAACTGAAATGTCAAATAAGTTGAAATTTTCGCACGATCTTTCGCCAAGTTATTTTATTCGACCGAATATTTCTTTGACATTGTTATCAAAGTTAGCGATAATAAATACGATTTAACTAATTGTTATTTTCGAAAATAAGTGTGTGAATTGTAATATAATTAAAATGTGATACGTTTGTTATTAATTAATTGTTTTAGTATATATTTGTGCGTTTATCGCAGAAATTTAAAGATAGTCAAAAAAGATAATTTATTATATTAGCATAGAATTAGAAAGCAATTTTATTCGTATTGACTCAAGATTTTTACGGCCGAGGCGTAAGCCGAGGCTTTATAATCTGGGCAAAACAATAAATAATATTTTCCTCCGAATGATATACTATATTTTTAAGCCACCCAGACTCAACTTTAAAAATATATGTTTCATAGTTTTTGTCCAGATTTGAAAATTTTCTGCAAAAAATTTAATGAATGTCTAATGAACGTTTGATTAAAATAATATATGTGAATGATTTTGAAGTTATACTTTTTGCGTGAACATCCGATAAGTAGATGTAGTGGTATGATTTAGTGTGTTTCGCGTGAGCGAAAGTTTCGAAGTAGTAGTAATAAAAGAGCATGTATGAGAGGTAACACAATAATGGATAAAGCGAAAGTTACTGGTCTGGATAGGAATGTTTGGTGAAATCTAAATTCGGGATAGTAAAACGAGTTTGTGCCACACCTTTTTGGGTATATGTACGTATGTATAAATTTAAAAAATTTAATATTTTGCAATAATTAATATTTTTTTTTAATTTAACAATTTTTATAAAATACTGTCCGTTTTCATGCAAATTTTATACATATTATATTGTGTCGCTATACAACCCATTATGTTACTATAATAATATCATTATTTTGTTAGTATTATAATGATTTGTTTTACATACAGAGTTCTGTAGCATAATATGAATAAAATGATTTCTTTTTGTATTTAGTACTGCAAGTTTTGTATCGTCTAATATAGTTTTTTTTATAATTTAATTTTAGAAAATTGCCCTGATTTTGATATTTTAAAACAAATTAATTTCTTGTTTATTTGTAAAATGCTTCAAAATATAAAAAAATAATTATCGAAAATTCCAGACCAATCCGGAAATATATATATATATATATATATAAGCGCACCATATACATTGTTTTTCTTCTTATAATAATTACTCTGTGCAATAAAATAGTGATTCAATTATTTTTAAATTTTATTAGCCGCATCATAAATTAGTTAATAATATTATTTATTACATGAAAACAAATAAAATATATAAATAAATCCAATAAAATAATTTTCATTGTAAATTTTTTCCGCATCGATCGTTAAAACTATACGTTTACATACGCGTATAAAACAAGTGACTAACGACATAAACAATAATATGCAACGTAATGACGATAATAAATCCACGTAATTAAATCTAAAACACACTCATTTCGCCCAAGCAACGACAAATATACGACCGAAACGACACACGTGTTAAGTGCGTCTTCTTTTCTTCGCAATCAACCGGCAACCAACTCGGAAGGTTAAGATTATTGACTTTTACCGCGCAAAATATACAATTATTTCGCTTGTTATGAAGGTAGCCGTAGTCTGACTCTGAACCCAGTGTGTGTTGCTTGTTGCTGAAAATTTATCATTTCCTGTCTGACGGATGGTACAGCCACACGGATTATGTAAGAAGACGTTAATCATATGCTTAAATGCTGAAGAAGTTCCTTGGATATTCATTTGTTTTGACTTGGGGTTTTTTATTTTTGGAAAGCGCAATAAGTGGTGCAATTATAAAAAAATATATACCAGTAAAAAATTGATGTTTTTTTTTTGTATTATTTCCTCTAAACATTAACGCTGTGTGTTTTGTTACTCAGATTCACACAAATCTAAAATTTGAAGCAATTACTTAAAAATAGTTATTTATGTATCCAGTATTGCAAATATAGTTTGTGTACGAGATTTACATCATATTTTTATTGATTAGAAGATCTATTTTGATTTATAAATGATATGTTTTAGCAGGGCCGGATTAACCTTTTGTGAGGCCCTAGACATTTTTTTCTCCGGGCAAAAATAATAGGACTTTATTGCGTAAAAATACATAAAAATGAAATTTGACCGACTGCAGGCCGGGCCCTTTGTATGCGGGCCCTAGACATTTGTCTTTTTTGTCTAGGCCATAATCCGGCCCTGTGTTTTAGTAATTAATAACGAAATGAGTCAGTTTATTTAAATTTTTGGCATAAAATGCTTGTAAAATTAAAAAAAAACACAATTAAAATCAGAACCCGTTAAAATTTGAAAAATTTAAATTTAAACAAAATTTATAACTAATAAAATTTTAAACAAACTTTCATTTCGTCATTATTTCCTGAAATTTTTTTCTAAAAATTTAATTTATTTTTTTCAAAAAGACAATTTTCTGTAATTATATAAAATAAAATTATTAATTTAGACTGTGAAAGATTGATGTAAATTTATATATTCTATAAATCTATGTTTACAGAAAAAAATTAATATTACGTTAATTATATTAGTATAAAGTACAAAATGCTGCTATTTTACTGTTAATAGTTAGGAAAATTACATAAATATGTATTACATTTTTTTTACAGTGCACCGTTTTAAAGAAAATATCTAAAACTTGAATAAATATATATTAAAACTAAAAACATTGATCAGACAAATATTTACCATTTCTACAATTAGAATAAAATAATAGCTAAAATTGATTAATTCATATAAACATAAACTATAAGATTTAGTAAATATTTTTTCATTCATAACTTAACAGCAAATTTAACTAATTATTTATTTAATATGTATAAAAATTGTGATATTATATTTTTTTAATTGTATATTTTTGTACTGGTCAGATATTTAAAATGTTGTGACGATAAAAATTTGGTTGGTCAAAAAGTGTTGAATAATAATTCAAAAAATCAATGTGCACTTTATAGACTATTTAACAAAAGCAGAAAAAATATTTTTAAAAGTTATATTGATCGTAAATTGAATAACAATTATTTTATATTATTAAAAATAGTACAATAAGTTAAGTTGTTGATCTTTCTTCTGTTTTATTTATAAATCTACTAATACATCAATTACATAAACAGTAATTTATTTCAAATAACCCAAGCTAAATCACGCACCATTAAAATTTCTCAAGAACCTACATTTCTAAAACAAAAAAAATGAGTATCATATCAATTACATGAAACAGAATCGAAGCATCCCAAGAGTTATCCAATCAGTCGAAAACACAATATGTATCTTAGCTCATCATTAAAGTCTCCGAGCAAGAAAACAAGAAAAGAAAAACAAAAAAGCTCGAACAAGCTATTGGGAGGCAACAGGCATCGGACCAACAACCTATTCACCCAATAACGAAAACAATCCCAGTGCGCTGCACACATCAAATGGGTCGGTTGATGGGGGCGAGGGAGCTGCATAGCTTCCTCGAACATATCTACCCACTGCGCCTGCGTGCCCTGCATAGCTATGTTAATTCATCGGGCTGCGTGCGTGCGTACGTACGTACGTTCTACACGCGCAATGTCACGCGTGAGAAACGCAACGGTTATATTGGGAGCGGTTGAGCTGTAATCATTGAGATTTTTTGGTAAAGACCATCACCGGTTCAAGAAGGTATTAGGAGTAGTGGTTGGTATTCATTATCAAAATTTGTTTTTTTTTTTGTAAGATCGACGCCACAGTATAAATATCTTTCTGTAAAAAATCGGTGTAAATTCATAGTAATTTTACTATATTTTTGTTTGTAATTTATAAAATTGCAATCAAAAATATTGTAAAATTATCATGATTATTAATGTAAATTTTTTACAATGTAGTTATAGTTTTTTATGGTATTACTGACTTAATTTTTCTATTAGTATTTAAACATTTGAAGGTATATTCTTTCCTAGTAAATCAAATGATAAAAAAGTCTTCTCAAAAGTTACTTTTAAGTATTGTAATTTTATTTTTATGTAGGTTTTCTGTATAATTATTACTGGAAAACTACAATAAGTGTCGAAAATTTTAAACTATTATTGTACTTGTTAGAAATATATCTACCTGCAAATACCAAATATCTTTTATGTTTTTGATTAATTAATCATGTATATTTATATAAATATTATTTCTTAGAAAATTTGTGTTAAGTTACCTCATTATATACATAATCCACGATGAAAACGATATAGTTTTGATTAAATTAAATTAAAATATATTTTTCATTGTTAAATCTCATATTATCGATTTCTATTTTGTTACATCTGACATTTTAAAATTTTAAAAAAATCTAAATAACGCTGTTGTATTATAACAAATAATTTAAAATGTACACCAACAACTTCTAATAGAGTTTATAAATACGGATTTAAAATTTTCCTATAAAATTGTTAATAATTATTAATAATAATCACCGCCATGTAAAAAGTGAAATATCACTGATAAAGTTCAATACTTTCTACAATTTTCTAATAGAAAAAGGCTTTCTCTAAATTAAATACTGTCACTAAATTTTATAATATCGATAACAAAACAATTTAAAATTTGAATATAATCTAATTATCGTAAGTTCAGTTTTTCGTCATTATGTTGGTGACAAACCTAATAATACAAAAGTATCTGTACATAATATATTTTGTAAATATATTTGTATCACGAAGTATAATATAGAAGGAGTGCGAACTTCGTATAACGCTGTATAGAGACGAATGGCAGCGAAGTTGTGTCGAGAAAGAGTGACAACTGAGTAGAGAGAGATAACACATAGTGTCTGACTGTGTACCAGAACTAGCTTTGCCGGTGTCGTTATTTTGTGTTTTTTATATAATTTTTATAAAATATGAAACGTGAAATGGGTAAAAGGTGCTTTGTTCCACGCTGTCGTAGTGGTTATGACAATAATAAGGAAAAGGTAACAGTATTTTCGGTGCCTGAAAACCAGGAAATGCTTGAAAAATGGAGAAAACAGATTCCTCGAAAAGATAAAATATTGGGAATAAAAGATTATGTTTGCGAAAAACACTTTTGCGAAGAAGACATTGTAAGGTCTTGGAGTGATGGAATAAATACAGTAAGTAATAAATGTTGTTATTTAAACTTGTATATAAACTTAACCCAGTTTTGTAAGTGACAAGATTTGAAAGATGCTACTTCGTTTTTGTATGATTATTTTAGGTTCCTTTAAATCGTTATAGATTAAAAAACGATGCAGTACCTAGCATTTTTCCAAACTGCCCAAAATATATGACTAAAATTATAAAAAAGAGAAGAATTATTAAGAAACATGAACTTTCCACTCCTGCACAGGCAGCAGCGAGCGAAACACAAATTGTATCAGGTATTTAGTATATAAATATTTATTTATATACTTATTTTTATATTTTGTGTAATAAAATAAAAATTTTGTTTTGTGATTGTAGAAATAACGACTCAAAATGTGCAAAACGCCACGAACATGCATGGTTTTGAACAATCTGAACTGGAATCCTCCGAACAGGAAAATGTATCAAACAATGATACAACCCAATTATTACTATTTGCTAAAGAAAACTGACTGTAACTTGTGCAGAGAAGGTTTAAAAACCGACCTTTTAAATACCCCTCAAGCATATTTAACGAATTTAAAAAAATAGAGGTTTCTTAGTATATCCAAACACTAATATATTTAATTTTTGCATGTATGCAGAAAAAATTATTATGAAATTTATACAAACGGATCAGGTATACTAAATACATACATTTTTAATTTAATTCAAAAAAGTGCCAAGTGTAGTCTGTCTTTTGTTTTTGAAACATTTCACTTCTACACTTATCCAGCAAAGCAATTTTACTAGAAACAAGAAACAATTTTGGTTATTTTAGAAAATTATAAATTTGAATTCCCATGTACTGAACATAAAATAATAATATTTTCATATATTATTCACGAATTTATTGTTATGAGGATCAGGCAATATTATCATATGCAGCAAAAAAATATGAAATCAAAATGTAAAGATTTTAGAAAAAAAAAACAAAATTATGTTCTTCATAAGACATATATATTTTTTAGTAGTTAGAATATATTAACAATTATAACATATGATTTTATAATTATGACAAATAATTATAGATAATAATTATTATTGATACTTTGTTTAATTTTCCACTTTTGACTCTCAACTCTCCACTTTCCTCATTTTTAGTTATTTGGTTTTTTGTAATGTACCTACATACTGTTGTAAATGAATTAATTTATGTATATTAGCAGTTTTAATAAATATATAATAATATTATTTTAAAATATTTATTTACCTCCATGAATGTTATAAATAAAAAATTAATATACTATAAGGATGATCACCTACCTAGAAGAAATACAAGACACTATATGCTATCTCTCTCTAACATTGTCTGTCTCTTTTTAAAGCACATTTTAGTAGCCATGTTTCTGAACGAGTGCGCACTCCTTCTATATTATACTTCGTGATTTGTATATAATTTTATATAAGATAGTATTCTAATAAGTTTAAAATGAAAATTTAATGTAGTCTATTTGTTTGTCAATAATATTTTGTTATATTTATAAACAAATAAGTATTAATTATATATAATATTATTTTGACATTTGTATTTATTTTTCCTATACTTGGCAACAATGATTATGTTTGCTAAATTGTAGGTTTACATTAATAAATAAAATAAAAAAATCATTTGTTTTTGTGTTATCAATTTTTATTGACTGTTAGATTTTTTCCCGTCTTTTTTTGAAATATTTTAAAAAAATCCATTTTTTTCAAAACTTATTTAGTATTTATTTATGTAAAATTACATAAAATAATATGTAATTTTAAAACTTACGTAAAAATCAATTTTTCTTAAATTTCCTTAAAATTGTCATTTATTTTATCAGTAGGCAATATTAGATGCAATAATTAAATTAAGCAATTTTTAATTTAAAACTTAAAGTTACATGTAAATTTATGACAGCAAACCGTAATTTTTCTAATAGTTTTTTAAGTTATTTTGTCCATAACTCAAAATTCTTTATTAAACTTTAACTACACGATTGTAAAATAGATAACCATTAAATTAACACCGTTTCTCGGATGCTGTGTTGTTGATAGACAATCTTAAATTTATCAAATAAAAATTATTTTCAAATGTCATCGAATAATGTTTTTTCTATCATAAAGTTGTAGAAAAAGTATAGTATAGCTAATGTCGTATAACTTATCTTCTTAAATTAAACAAAACACTATTCTTTTACTATACAAATATTTATTTAATTTTTTACTCATATTTCCTGATCGAAACACAAATATGAAAGTTATATAAGGTACATTGATACAATTCTTTTACGTATTCAAAACAAATTTTCAATTGAAGAGCGCATGTGTGCGTGTGTATATATGAACGATAGGAGATTAGATTGGTGGCTCTCGCAGGCAGGCGCAGTCTCAGGCAAGATGCTGGCGGACCTGTTTTTCAGGATCGGAATACGCGCACACAATTATTCGGAACCGCATCACATCGTAATGTAATCTGGTTCGACTCCTCGCCTCGATTCAGTTCGGTGGCAATTGCCACGTCACTGATGGTAAAGCTCCGGAATTTCGTATTTACTGGTAGCTTACCTCTATTTGCACTCATCGTACATATCATAGAAATTGAAATTACTTATTCCTTCTATACTGTAATTTTATTGTTGGTTTTAGATTTTTTGACACTACATTTTTTTTGACACTATTGTACAGTGTAATTTATGTACAAAATTAGTGTAATGTTTTACATAATAGTGTTATTTTTTAACACAAAATTTAACAGATTTTTTACTGTGTAAATCACATTGTTAAGTTTAAATATGTTTAACAATTATTTATGCAATCGGTCTTTAATTTTGTAAGTTAATTATATACATACAAAATCATTTCATTTGCCAAAATTAGTTTCTTCCAAACATTCTAATTTACACAAGTAACTTTTGATTCATTCATATTCATTGATACCTCTCATACTTAATTGATATGGAAACAAAATTATTTATATTAATTTATTAACGATTGTTTGTTATATATATATATATATATATATATATATATATATATATATATATATATATATATATATATATATGACTGACAAACTTAAAGATGTCAACCAAACACGTTATTATGAAATTAGTACGACTAGATGTAATTTAAATTATAAAACTTTTTTAATAACTCAAAGTATTATAATATCGCTGAACTCTTCAGGTAGACAACTCTCCTGCTGCAAGTTTGCAGCACAGTGAAAAAATGCTGCATAGCAAGAGAGAAAAATCACACTACGGCATTTAACAATTTTTCAGGTAAATGGTCGTATAGCAAGATACATTCCATTCAAATCGTGAAGTGCGCCGCAAAGAAGGGCAAGCCGGTCGTGTGGGGGGTGGGGGGCGGGTGAGACGCGCGGTGTACGGCGTTGTCTGAATTAATTAAACCACGTGCTACACTTAATTATGGACTGTCACAGCGTTTTGAGTTATATGTACACCTTGTACGAATGAAGGAAGAAACCTATATTGGAGGTAACCGCGAGACTAGACAAGCACCTAGACGGGGCAACCAGAAGAATTCAAATGCAATTCAAAACTGATTGCAATTACAAAAGATAAAAGATTCTAAAGTACTAATGCATAAATAAAATATCTTAAAATGATTTTTTTTTGGCAATCAAAAAATTTATGATTATCGACCGGCACATATAGTGCAGTAATTATACTAGTGTTCACTTTTCGATATTCTTGCAAATAACATAAATTATATAAAAAAAAATTATAACATGTTTATAATAATTAATTTTAATTTAAAAATTATATTTTTAATACTAATGCATAATAAATTTAAAGTTAATTTCAAATTTTATTATCTTCATAAAATAATAACGAATATTTCAAAGCAACAGATGAACAAAACTATATATATATATATATATATATATATATATATATATATATATATATATATATACATATACTGTTAGTTTAATGATCTTAAATAACATAAACATCATGAAATCATTCTAGATCTGTCATATAAATTATGACAGTAATAGGATAATAAACTATTAAGAATTACAATCACAAATATTAGCATCAAACTGAAGATGTACAAACAATGCATCAAATTGTCATAATGATTATAAATCTTGCCTATATGTTTCTTGACTACAAACGTTCAGAACATAGTTGTAGCTGTTGCTATTGTAACTTATAGGTACATGACATGATTTAAATTATTATTTTTTTATATAAATATTCCGGCAAAATCTTGCAATTTATGTTGAATAAATTACCAACTATTTCCGTAATTATTTTCAAATTTATATTCAGCCAAGTTGATCAAAGAAATAAACTATGCACAATACTAATGAAATATACATATTTATCAAAAAAAAAATTGTTCACTAATATTATAAATTATATATAAAAAATATTGATACGTATTCAGATAAATCACAAAATTATCGGAAAAAAACGCTAAACCGTTTTATCTTAATCTACGTTAATTAATTATTTTTATCTAATTAATCAGTTAATTTAGTTTAACTATATTACATTATAAATCTTGTTTTAAATCTTAATCGATATGATATTTTTTAAAAGTTAATATTGACTGTTTAGTAGAAAATAAGCTAAATAATTTAATAAAAATATGATAAAATAAATAACTTAAATTTTTATGTCATTAAACATATATTATTAAATTAAATAATTTAATATTTCTTAAAATACTCCTAATTTCTATGTTATTTTAAAAAAATTTATTTAAAATAATACAGTAAAATTATTTTTCTGATAATGTGGGTAAAATTTATAACAAGCAATGATTTAAAATTCTTTGCTTCGCTATAAACTTATAGAATATTATTGGTTACAAAAATTATTAACCATTTTGTAACCATTAAACTTAAAGATACCAATGTCATTTATACATCAATTTGAAAATTTGTTGAAACATTGAAATGCCATTACCATTATTAATATTTTGTCAAGGGGGAAATCATTTTCTCAAATTTTGAACGCCAGATTGAACTAATTTTAAGTGTGATTGCTGAAATTGTAGTAATTTTTCGTTGATTCTACGGATTTTGTACGAAATTTTAAGAAAATCGTTAGTTGATTTTTTCTATGATTTTACTAAGTTTTTTAAGAAATTTTAGATGATTTTACAAAGATTTCAATTAATGTACACCAGATTGTACAAGTAGGTTTTTTCTCATATTTTGCATATCTTTTAAATTTATCTATAGTGAGGGAGGTATTGTAGTCATACTAATTTTAATTTTTATAAATAAGCACGAATTTAGCTTTTTGTAATATAAATCAACTGTTTTTAGCGTGATGTCAGTCTGTCGTTCTATCTGTCTGTGGACACATGTAAAGCAAAATTCGGTAGAACAGATTTTTAATATATTATGTTATATTTAAACTGTGCACGTAAATTTTTTAGTTTAATGAACATATGGTATGAATTCATCCACCGGAAGTGGTAGTTTACTAATGTCTCTTTTATGGATTTTACGAATAATTCACAACAAAAAATATTTCAAAAAAATTTATTTAAAAAAAAGAATGTTAATCAAGATATAATTAACAACTTTTATTTACAACATTTTTTGATACGATTTAATAAATTTAATAAATAAATAAAAGTATCAATTTTAACGTTTCAGTGATTATGGTAAATTAAAAACTGCCAATGATATGTTACTATCTTTTTCAATAATAATTTCTCTATTGGAAAGTAATTTGTTTAAGTACTTTTGTAGTAACTGTCGGTATAGTGGTGGCCATAGCAGATATTTTAAATAAAATTTCGGTTATATTATTTAAAAATATGTATCCTTTAAATTAACAAATCGTTTTGATACAATCATTTTGCTGCAAACTTAAAATAATAAGTCTTCATTTTTTGATCGAACAATTTAAATTATATTATATCATATAATATTTGAATGATTATCTGATATATTCTAATAAAATAGTAAAAAAGTAAAAAAAAGCAATAAAGAGAAGAAAAAACCTGTGAAATATCTAATCAAAATGCTTGAATATTAAGTGTTAATTCAGCGAGGCATTATCTTGCACATATTCATCTATAAATTAACATAAATTGCGCAAGATGTTATGAATGGATAATTCATTAAAATCAATTAACAATTGCTAGAGGTCGCTATCGTATTTGCATATCTTTTTCTCTTTATAATTCCGTGCGTCTGACAGATGGTTAATCATAAAGATAAAAACATTGCCTATGTCTTCGGTCTTCGGCTGTGGCTATGGATGGCCGCCGATCAGGGGGATTCATCTACATCTTTAACTAGTCGATTTTCCAGTTACCATATGGTTTGCTTGATGCATAACTATACTTCTTATTCATTAAATACGAAATTTTTTTAATGCACTTCTCAAATTACAACAAAACTTATCGATTATTATAACTAATACTTAGAAATATTCACGTTATTAATTAAATGATTAGTTTATGTAAAAAATACATTTTTATAGCCGAATTGTATTATTTCATTGAGGTAAAAAGAATGCGAAACTATGATAGGTTACCTAACAAATAAAGTTCAATGTTAATAAATTCATTGAATTTATAGAATTTTTGGATTAGTATGACTTGGTCGACATAACCTCATCGCAGACGTTTTGTCATACATCCTAGATGGCATTTTCAGAGCTTGGTGACTGAATTCAATCAATTCAGTCATCAAGCACTGAGGATACCATCTACGATATATAGCAAAAAGTCTGCAACGAGGATAGATCGACCACGGTATATTAGCCCAGAAAATTCTATAAATTTAATGGATACCGGCCGTGAATGCCTGTTTACTGTTAATAAATTCATTTAGCAAAGATAAGGAGTTGTAAAAAATATCAAATGCTCAGTCAATAATAATAATTATTTGTTTATTTAGTCTTAATTCTCTAATTCTCAGGAATCTACAATAAATGATTATCTTAATTATGTTACACATTGTACACTTGTATAATATGATGTATAAATTAATTAAAATCCTTTAAAAAATTTTGTAAAATACTTTAAAATTATTTTCTTAAAATTATATAAAATTTTGAGTAAAACTCCTACAATCTTAGACATTTCATATAACATCCGTAAACTTAACAAAAAATCTCAATAATCATAATTAAAATTTGTACAATCTAGTGTACAAATGTGAGGAAGTGGTTCCCCCCACCTTTGGCCGAGAATTTGACTAAATAAACCATTCATTATTATTATTGACTGAACATTCGATATCCTTTACAACCCATTATTATCAAAAAAAAAATTATCATTGGAATAATTTTAAAATTAGCTAATGAAATATTGTCATTTATTCTGAGGATACATTTTTCTTATTTGAAAAATAAATAAAAGTTGGAAATACTAAGCCCTTAGATTAATTTGTATTTAATTTTAATTTGAACACCGTTAGATTATTTCGACGCACCATGTACATGGATAATATTACTGAGAAATATTTACAATATTACCAATTATTGTATACGATAAAAACTTTAAAAATATTATAATTTAATAGTACGTTTACGAGAATGACTGAATGACTGTAGTATTACACGGACGGCGTTCTAAATGTCACAAGAGCGACCCAATTCTCCGATATGTTACAAGATAATGGTTGAATTTGTATGTGGGTTCTGTTAACTACACACGGTGAAATTTTTATGTAATTTTACTATTTTATTGTTCTATAAATTTAATTTTTTCCTAAAAATTACATAAATAATTATAGTAAAATTACAAAATGTTATTTTACCATTAAAGACTCTGTAAAATTACATAAATTTAAGTTACATTTTCTATAGTGTTATTTCCATGTTATTACATCATAACTATTATAATAATTACATCATACATACACTGTTCAAAATAGTAGGGTAAAAGAGTAAAAATTTTCGAGGGTAATTGAATTTGTAGCCTTATTAGAGCAAAAAATTGCCCTGCTTTTGCGTATTTTAAAATATTTGACTTTTTACCTTCATGGAAGGGCAACAAATACGAAAAATAAAGGCAAATAACTGCTTACTCATTTTGTTTTTGAATAAAACATTAAAATTTACCCTTTTTTGAGTATTTTTTAAATTTTCTTGTTACTCCACATGGTCCAACATGCGTGTGGTACACGAAAAAATTAATTTAATTGCCTTAAAAAAAGTATATATTTTTTACCCTTTTCTGAGATAATAAAGTGCTCTTTTTGAATTTACCTATTTAGGGTATTCATATATACCCTTTTTAGGGAACGGACTTATATAGGCACTAATAAGAGTATTTTTTTTTTCTAGCAGTGTAAAACTAATACAACTATTAGTGTCAATGACAAAAATATTGTTAAATTAGTCAATTATTAACTACGAAATTAAGTTAGTAATTGTCTTCAAAACGATTGATTATTTAATTAACAATTACATCACGTTGTTAGACTAGTTCGGTTGCACAAATCATTGCTAACTTAATTAGTTAACTAGGCAACTAGATAGTCAACTGTCTTTGAACTCATTGATTGGTCAGTTTGCTAGTTAACGAGAGAGTTAACAATGCATTCATCATTATTTAAGATATTTTAGAGAAAAAAACACTTTTAAAAATTGATGTGGCTTTTAACTAACTCCCTATTATAAGTAACAAGAAAATTGTAAGATATAACTAATAATTTCTATAGCGTTTTTTTTTTATATAACCTACTATTATTGACAATACAACTGCCACTATAATTTTGATGGTTTGCTTTTTATAAAATTTATCCAGATTGATAAACAAATAGTTGAACTGTGATAAAATAAAACTTATTTTCAATAACATAAACTTAAAATTATTATTCATTTTAAATGTGCTTATTGTAAACTCTTATCTAACTGAGCTTTCTGTAAAATTAAGCAGGAAAATTGTACAGAGTTTGATACAGTTTTGTTGAATTTATTTACAAGAATTATCAAAAGATAAATTTCTGCATTAAGAAATATAGTATTAATTATATATTTAATATCCCATAGAAAAAAATTCCGGAAATGTACAAAAATATATAATTTAAAAAAATAAATATTCTATATATATGTATATATATATCACTAAAATGTCTTTAATAATGAAACATGTAACACAAAATATTTGAATTTTTTTAAATAAAATTTGACATGAAATATGTTGTCTAATATAAACTTATTTTATTGAACCATGCGTAGTAAAGGGTAATAAACAGATTTGTATATTAATTAATATAATTATAATTTTTCCACTACGTATAATTTCAAATATGACAGAACATAGATACATAATTTTTGAATTAATATAATTTTATATTAAATTTTAATTTGATAAAAATTTGTTAACATAAACTTATCAATGCTCTATGTCACTAATGTACAATTTTGAATGTATTATCATCAAATATTTACAAATATACAAAGTAATTAAAAAATAATAATTGATAATTTATAGTTCAAACAAATATCAATTTTCAGTTTATGTATAAATGAATTAATATATTTTTTATGAGTAAAACCCGGCACTAGATAATTAAGTATAAAAATCTATTAATTAACCATATAATGAAGCTTGCAACAAGTTGTAATTAGTAATTAATTTAATTAAAATGTAAATAAACTTACCGTTTGGTGGTGACCAAATGACGTCATGGCAAGGGTGTCACATGCCGATCCACGCACTGAACCCCGAAATTAACA
Organism: Clivina fossor; assembly: GCA_963966155.1. NCBI lineage: Eukaryota > Metazoa > Arthropoda > Insecta > Coleoptera > Carabidae > Clivina > Clivina fossor. The sequence goes on along the minus strand of OZ014552.1, from coordinate 28,192,876 downwards.
ATCAACCACCCAACAATTCAGGCAATCAATCAAATTCAATCAATACTGTGGCAAATAGAAATCAATGTCCAGATGAAAAATAATAATGATCTTCAACAAGCGCTGGTTGAAATCACCGCAAAATCAAATCAGATCAGTCAATGCGAAAGAGCACGTGTTCGTCAAAAATCTTACGCTGGTCTGCAATCGCACGAGAAACGGGCCATAACGGCATTAGGCAAAAGGGAAACACTAGTACGCGCGGCGAGGCAAGCCTGGCAACCCACTTTAGGATCCACGCGTCTTCGTAGACACTCTGCGACTGAACTGCGCTGGCTGGCTGGAAAGAGTTCGGGGCTCGCTGGCACGGGTACCGGTATCTGGTCTACCAATCCCATCTTGTTACGGCAGGTGAGCCGGTGCGCGAAGGGGGCCAGGGCGGGGGGAAGGGAAGGGAAACGGCCAGGCGTACAAGTGTAAGGTGAAGCAGACGATCAGGGCAACGACACCGATGACTGACCAGAGCCAAAAACAGCGGAACGATGGACGGACGGGACACGATGGACGCCCCTTGGGCTGCCAACGTGCCCAGTCCGGATACCCGGAATTTGGTTCCGGTTACCCAATGATACTACCACGCTATGTTCAATTCAGAAAAGTAATATTTGACAATTTTATTATCTACTTTACATATTTCACTTGTGCCTATTTTCAATTTTTGGTTAAATTATTTAGATAAGAAGATTATACAAGAACAGGAGTCGGAGTCAAGTAGTCAAAGAATTTTATTGGAGTCGAAGTCAATTTTTTTGTTCCTACTTCGACTCCGACTTTTTTGTAAAAAGAAAAAAATTAACAAATTATTAATATACAAAATAAATATGAATATTTTGCATGTAACACTTTTACTATAACAAAACAAAGAAAAACAATGTATTATTTAATTTTTGTCGTTTTAAATTTAAAAACTATGAATATTAATATGAATGCTTTCTTTTATGCATACACATATGTAACAATAGTATATTACTACTATTATAAATATGTGTTTTTTGCTAAATAAATTTATCACATTCCAATATTAAAAAAAAATACTAACATTATTTTTATTTATGTAAAAAATTATAATCGATCTAAAAATTAGAGTCGGAGTTGGATTGGGATCGAAGGGTCAGTTTTACACTACAGTAAGTCGTGGATAACTGAAACCGCGATTAAACTATATAGGATATTTGTTCATAAAATTGACATAAAAATTAAAATTATTAATACAAATATTAGTAATTAATTTGAATGAGGTGGTTGTAGGCACTTGGTGAAACATCTTCAGAAGTAAATATATTATTTTACATATGAAGGTGATCTTATAAACCAAAGTCCATAAAGTGGAAAAATATATAACTTATTATTATGTTCGTATATTTGGTGTTATAAACTGGGAGATTAAATAAAGTATTTATATCAAATAATTTACACCATAAAAAAAAAGCTTAACTTAGAATTGTAGAATTATAAAATCATATCTAGTAACATTTTGAAATATTAAAATATTCGAGTAATATAACATTTTATCTAATTTCGCAAGTGTTGTATCTTTTATAGTTTTTACGATTTTCATGTATACTTGATTATGCACACCGTTGCTACAAATAAATTTGTTTATACTTACTGTTATGTATTAACTTAAGATAAAGTTAAAAATCAGAAATTTAAGAAATTTTCTAAATTTTTACATGTAGATTTTTAAAATGTTTCTTAATATGTACTATTGACATATAAATTAATATTAACATAAAACTATTCAAAAAATGTCGTGTTTAAAAGGTTTAATGTTTTTTCTATTTATCTGTTCAAATAATACATTTTTATAATATTTCTCTATCAGTATCGAATTATATATACATTTGAAATTATACAATACTGTTTACTATAATATTTTTTACTACAAATTGTACAAAAATACCGACACAAATTCATAACAAATTGATTTATTTTGGTTAGAAGTTTGAAAAAAAAAATCTGAATACCTACAATTATCGTTAAATTTTACAATGAAGTAAAACTGATCATTTGATTCATGTAGACAAAGAAAATCTGAGAATAGATAAGAAAAAAATTACGCGTTTTAAAAAGTCTATTTACGATTTATGGCAACATAAAGAAGACAGTAATTTGTTGGAAACTGTGAAATAGCGTCTATAAATCCGTAAAAATTCTTTACGTTTATCTCATGCACATACACAATAAACACAATCTCATACCTATTTTTCGAGTCTTTTGAATAAAGAGTTGAGAAACATTTTAAAATGTTTAGCATTCTATAAATACAAATGAAACTAGAGTAGTATTTGGAAATATTCTATAATTTTTATTTTTAAAATTTATTAATTAATTACATAGATATATGTAATATTTGATTTATTATATATATATATATATATTATATAAATAATACTATTATACTTTTCTGTACTTAAAACTAATAATAGTAGAATCATAAATAATACATCATTAGATGTTTGTAAAGTCTTATTTGAAACAAAATAAGTTTTAATTTTCCAACCCTTAACTTTTCGATACAGTAGCGTTATGCCGTTTTTAATTTGATAAATAATTAATAGTAATTATCTCAGCCTCTCTTTCTATAGGTGATGGTCAGAACTAATAGACGAACTAATGAAAATAAAGAGAAATTGAAAGTGCATTTTTTTAATTTAAAATCAAATGCTGTGTCAACTGTCGTTTGCTGATTATTTTAAGGACTAGTGGTATTTAAAATTATATTTCTAAAATATAAAAATATATTGAACAATATACAAGTAATGTTCAAATGACGCTTTATTAAAATTATATATTTATTTGCAGTCTAGGAAACAAAATGTATATTATTTGCATACTACAAAAATTTGGTATTAATCTTTTAACAGTTATTTGAAGAAACACTAAAATTAAAAATGAAATTAAAATTCGATGTTATCTAGCTTAGATTAGATGTGATTTTTGTAAAAGCAGTATTTTTTGAAGTTATCGGTCGAACTCAATGTTAGATAGGTCAAGTAAAAAGGCTATTTTTTATGTTTTTTATGTTTACAGAAACAAATGAATAAAGAAGAAAAAAAGTTTTTAAAAATCCTAGTAATTTTGAAAAAAAATTGCATTATTCAATATTCCTGCGAGAGATGCATTACGAATTTTCGCGATGTACATACAATATTCGATATTCAAATTACAGTTTACGACAACACAAGCGAATAGTTCTTCATATTTAAATCTTTTCAATTATTTTTTATTTTGCCATAAATAAATTGTCGGCAGTTTACAGAAACAAATGAATAAAGAAAGAAAAAAGTTTTTAAAAATCCTAGTAATTTTGAAAAAAAATTGCATTATTCAATATTCCTGCAAGAGATGCATTACGAATTTTCTCGATGTACATACAATATTCGATATTCAAATTACAGTTTACGACAACACAAGCGAATAGTTCTTCATATTTAAATTTTTTCAATTATTTTTTATTTTGCCATAAATAAATTGTCGGCAGTCAGTTATAAATCTTCAAAATCAATATTTGAATAATAACACGTTAATAATTTTGAGTAATATATCTAGAAAAACATAATATTATAAATATCATGATTTTTCATACAAGCCCAATTTTTTAATGTTAAAATTCAATTGTTTTTACAACAGTTGCATTGTCTTAAAAACCAGTATTTGTTCAAATTAATTTTAAAATTTATCTTGGTAATATCAGTCAATAAATTTTAATACTGATATTGCAGCAACAGAATTAAATTTCAACATTTGAAATGTCAAAATCGAAGTGAACGTATAAAATCATATTTGTATATCTAATCGAATCTGCCCTTTTATAAGAACGTCACAGAGTCGCCGTCTACTGGTAATTCTTAGAATTGTCAACGCCTGTTCAAGCCAGACTACCTTTTATAGGAAAACGATTGTCTCTTTCTTTGCATTGTCAATAAGTAACGATAAGAATGGTAATTGAAGCAAACATTGATTATTATTTGTATTGAAGAATATCATATCTCTCATATCATATTTGTATGATAAATGTATAACATTGTACTGAAAGATTTACCTGCATAAATAATACATTTCAACGAATTTATTATTTATTGAAAAAAAAATTAATAAAATTGTTTTTTTTATAAAAATTTGGATTTTAATGTATAGATTTTTAAAAATATTACATATTGAAATAAAAATATTCATTACTATATTACTTTATTCATATTTTTAAATGAAAATGAATGGGTAGTACAATGTACCCAATATTTTTATTTACTTCGATTTTAAAGTAAATAAATTTTGTTTTGGAATTAGAAAAAACTTTTAATTTGCAATAGATATAATATATAAAGTTATTTTCTACTTCTAATAAATACCATATTTATTATATATATATTATATATATATATATATATATATATATATATATATATATATATATATATATATATATATATATACGTTTCTTGATAATTATTGATATTTGTTACTATCGCCAGTAAGTTTTTGAATTACTAGTCAATATTTTTAACCAATAAATATCTTGTAAGTTTTAACTCAACAGTTGTTTCTATTACTATTATACAATGCAGTTTTTGTATTATAACTATTTTGAAATGTCACATATTAAACCGAAAAGTTCAATTTTATATAGTCAAAGAAAACGTATTCCAATAACCATTATTATATATCTTTAAAATTTATTTAAAAAAATAATAATATGGCATGTAGTTCCTTCTAATAAAATTTACAAATTTTCAACAAAGTTAAAACTGCTAAATATAGATCAAAATTTAATCGACTAAACTCACATATTTGCTCACAACAAGAATAATAAAAAGTGGGAAAAGAATTTAGCGTATTTTAAAACTAATATCAACAAATATTAAATAAATTTAATTCTGATAAACTGGCTTAATTATATGTGGTCTAATGGACAAGACGCTCGACCAACGACTAGATATCGAAAGATTGCGGGTTCGATTCCTACCAGATAACTTTAATAATATTTCGACATAGAATATTAAATATAAACTTATAATATTAATATTATTTTTATTGATTCGCAGAATCGTTATATATCATCATATTGAAAAAGTAAAATTTTGTAAATTTTAGTTGCAAAATCTATTTGAATTTATTCTAAATTAATGAGTTATTGAAGAATATAAATTTTGCTGTACATTATCAAAATGAAGGAAAAATTTGGTGAGAAGAAGCAGCTTTAGTAAATCGAATAACTTTCCTTAAGATAATATAATAAATAACATCATATAATAATGACATTTCTCCTCTTATCAAATAAAGATTAAGTAAATATTTTATTCAATATTCCATCCAGAAACAATAAGAAATGCAAAACAAATGAAAGATAGAATGTTTAAGACCGTTTGTCATTGGTGAATTGGCATTTCTCGCGATACGAGTGTGGGAAACACATAACTTGTTACATACATGAATCTACTTACTTATACCCATCTTCAGGACCGGGTTTACCATTAGTTTGAATAAGCTAAAAACTAGGGCCCATATTCGAGTAGGAGTCTACTCCAGCAAAATGTGATAAACAAACAAATATATTTATTTTTTTCGCATTAATTTCTTATACACTGTTTAAAACATATTTTAGGAAACTAAACAAGATTTAAATATAGTTGGGAAAAAGAGACGTGACAGAAATACAATAAACTATGAAGTGAGGAAAGCAGAAGACAGAGAAAAGTAGACGTGGAAAAGTCAACGTCTGATTCAGATATGATACTTGAAGTAAAAGAAGAAATAAGATTTAAATATGCTAGACATGATTTGTAAATACAAAAATTTTAATATTGTCTCTGGGTAATCCTTTGCTGAATTGTTTTTAGAGCAGAATAATAAATGTCTTTTTTAATTATTTTATAGTTTTCGAGTACCACGTGAACTTTACATATATTTATTATTAGTATTTGTTATTATTATTGCAAATGATAAACTATATTTTGTAAATAAAATAAAATCTCAGAAGGTTCCATTTTATTTCAATCTAGAGCCTTTTTAAACGTAAATCCGGCTCTGCGCATCTCCATCTACCGGTGTAACATCGATGTTGTCTTTTAATATTCATAGCACACAGAATGTTTATACTGACAAATGTAACATTTACTTGTGAGAAACTATCATTTTATTATATCGTCAATTTTGTAATTTTACTGTTCCTAACTTAAAAATTATGTGCATTCTATATACATAGTAGCATAAATTTTGTAAAAGGTGTTAATGTCTATAGATTTGTATCAAAACATAATATAAATATATTTTTTAAATCGATTCAAAGACAGCAACATAAAATTAGTCTTTTCAGACATAGCGACGACAATTTTTTTTTTCAAGCGTATCAATTTATGTTACAAAACTCCATATTAAAAACAAATATATTTATATTACTAATTAAATAATAACATTATTATTGTATTAGTAACTTAATAAGTTGTTTATTAATGCAATCAATATGATATATATATATATATATATATATATATATATATATATTTAAAATTCTTTATGTTTATGAATAGAATACATCGCAGTCGATAAAAATTAATATTTATATATATATATATATATATATATATATATATATATATATATATATATATGTAAAAGTCAAAAGTCCATCTGTGGTTAATTTTGACAAATTCTGATAAGAATTGTACAAGTTTGTCAAACATTTATTTCATGTTTTTGAAGTTTATAATTTGGGTAGCTTAAAAAAAATAATATATATCACTTGGAGTAGAACGTTCTTTTTGTGTTTCGTTCAGATTCCATGGACATGGATGATGTCTCGATCGCAAATATCTAAGGTGAACACGAAAATATAGCTTTCTACTCCCAATAACATAATAAAGTGTTGGAAATAGTATATTATACTATTTCTAATTACTAATTAACCAATACATTTTTGAATATAAACCAATTTTTGACTTTATTCTTGTTCTATAACAAAATCTACTTGGAGATAAAAATACTTTATTTAGAAATGAAGCAGATTATTAAAATATTGATTAGTACTACAATTAATGAAACGATTCGAAAATAGTTGACAATCTAGTTGCGTAGTTAATTTATTGATTAAGTTAACAATGCTTTGTGAAACCGGGCATTAATATCATTTGTAATATACTTACAAAATAAACAGAACTTCAATATAAAGCTTATTTATTCTAAACAATTAAATTAAAACATCTAAAAACTAAGCTTGCAGTACCAGCCAGAATATTTAATTTTTAATTTAGCGTTATGTCGTTCTTTAGAAGTCTAGAGTCATTTACCACACAAAGATATTTTTTTAAATACTGATAATATATAGTAGATGACATAAACAATAAAATAATCTTTTAAAATCAGTGTTGGAACAAAGTACGTAGCGTGGCAGGCAGCAGAAGTGATTTGAACGAGATTATAGTCAAGCTGTAGTGTGTTCAGTGTGTGTGTGTGTGTTAGGGCCAGAACGGAGAGCGCTTATACGCAACGTCGTAAGGCAAACGCAGACCCGACCGAGACACTTTTTGTCTGAATTCTTCGTGTATGCAGTTGTGTCTGGCCGTTACGTGGTACGAATACCTCCACATTCAGACAAGGAATCAAGCGGGCCTAGTCGGGCCATCGAAGACGCCAGCCGGCCACCAGTAGTTTCACTCTCGCTACCAAGATTTTTCATACCAGGATTGCGATTTCGAATTAGAATTATCTACGGATTTTCTGCATGAATTCTGCCGTGATAATCAGTGGTTGGAACAGATAAATGAAGTGCTAGATATCAAAACAAAAGTTTATCTAGATAAAAGATAATAAGAAAATTGGTATTAGTAAATTTTTACAATATATGCACATATCATTAGAGATAATAGGAAAAATTTGTTTATAATGGAGATAATAGATATCAGAAGAAAAATTTATCTAAATAATAGATATAAGCTAGCTAAGCTAGCTTTCATGTTCACAGAAAAGAAAAAAAAATAGAAGAAATACTTTTTTGAGTGAACTGCCAAAATGAGTTAAAACTAATTGTAAGTTAAATTTCAAAGTAAAATTTAGGTAAATGAATATTTTTCTATTTAATTTTTAAAAAGTTAAATTTTTCTAAAAATAGATTATAAATTATCTATCATGCCTATTTTTATCGATCATAATTTTGTTCAGAATTTGTATCAAACATTTGTTAACTATATCAATTTTTCTTGTACTTAACAACATAGCATTAATAAATATTTGTTCATAAATCATGTTCATCTTAAACGGGCATTAAAAATTAAATCTATAAATTAAAAAAGAATAATCAAACGCGTCATTAAGTAAAGAATTGAAACAATAAATTTAAAAGTTACTTAATCTAGGAGAAGGTAAACATAGACAATATCTTAAAATCAAATGCAAGTTTACAGGCAATAATTTAACACTTAAAGCTAACACAATTTACAATCTATTAGAGGAAGAAGAGAAAAATAATAAGAACAATAACCTTTTGCGAAGACATATAACAGAGCAATGATTGCCTATTACTCGTATAAGCATCTAGCTCACTGTCAGATCGCCCGGTAACCATAGCGCAAGCGTGTAAGCTAATTATTTAATTTTCACGCTCAATGCATTTCTTAATTGTAATTCGGTATCCGTTGTTTAAATCTAGCGGTTTGACCGCCGCGCCGTACTTAACATCGATGCAAAATATTACATTATGGATAACGAAATAATAGAAAAGAATTAGGCCGTACGAGAGTTCAACTGTATAAATTATTGATTGTAAATGAAATAATCTACAAATTGAGCGCGCACTGACTTGCACTGATACTGTAATACCTGGATTCATATAAACAAATTTCAACTTCAATTTCAATATAAATTACAATTTCACTTAAGAGATAAATATATTATACATTGCCGTATGTACCCATTCATGCATTTAGATAACCAACTTTTATCTTTTATAGTTTTGGCGAAATTGAAGCATGCGCAATGCCATTAATTTTTCTGATAATCGCAAGAAATGTCAACGATATATTCAGTTTAAATCATACATACACAATCACTTTATGTACTCGAAAGAATATGCTACAAAGTCTTTCCACTATTCCAAAATTATAGTTTTCACCAAACATTCCTATCCAAACAAGCAAATCTAGCTTCATCCGCATTCATAATCCCTTTCATACATGCTGTTTTATTCCTACTACTTAGAAGATGATCGAACCATCTTACTTAACTGACTAAAAATATCCAAATATTTATTATTTCATTTTTATGATTAATTCACAATAGCCTTAAAAAATATGAACAGTGTATGTGGAACACATGCCATTTTTTTATCTATATTTGTAATTTAAATTTATATTGTAACGGTGTTTGAAAACGTAGTTGAAATATATCTGCATGAATCTGGGCTTAAAATGTTTTTGTTATGTACTGTACCAGTTTTAAACTGAACATACGTCGGTTAGTTACATTTAGTCACAAAGTAACAGATTTTCCAAAAATTAAAATACTTCAGGCTAGAGTTCAGTATTATTTTATTAAAATTCAACGTTCTGATTCATTTAACATAAATTATTATCAGAAAAATATATACAAATAACAAATATAAAAACATAACTTAAGAACAAGTTGTTAGATATCACAAAAATTATTATGAATTATTTCCAAGGAAGCCATATTTTGTTTAATTTGGAGTCTTCACACTAATTGATGTTCCCTTTATCTTTGATGATTTCTATTGTTTTTTAATTAATTTGCTATTAATATTTTTGATTATTTATTTTATTTGTTTAGTTTTGTTCTTATGATAGTTACGTTGTCTTAAATTCGATTTTAAAACAAAGTTTAATACCAGCTTTTGTGTCTAACTGCATGTTCGAATAAGTAGGATTTTATAAGTTATATTTGTTACCTACCACTATCGTTTCTAATAAATTTAGCGTTAGTGATAGCTAGGCATTAACTAACTCAAGTTAATAAGGAAACTCACTGATGCACGCTCTCAGAAAAAAATATTTTTGGAAATTTTGACAGTTTATTAAATTTGTAATTCAGAAAATATTAATAATTAAAAATATTGATACACACAAATTTTTCAACATAAGTATACTGCATAGAATTTTGTGATAATACAATAATAGTTCTTGAACTTTGTGAGATATTATCAATATTTCAAAAAAATCACTTAATAAATAATTTCATATTTAACTATTTAAAATACAGGATATTTACATAGAAAAAAATAAACAAAAAAAAATCTAGAAGACTTTATCTAAAACATATTTCCTTTACGCACATAAAAAATAATATTTACTGAGATCTAAGTCAACATTGGAGTAAAAATATAGAAATGATGAATCCGGCTTGTCTAAGTTAATGGTTAGACAAATAAGACAATCTATTAGCACTTCAGACTGTTCTATCTAAACATTTTGTAATGTGCCATTGATCAGAACAGAAAAAATGTAAAAAAAGCAGATATACTTCTGAATAAGATGAACAAATTAAGATTTTCTTTTAGAATTGTGAGAATGCATTAATATATTTCATAGAGAACGTTGACAATTATTATTTTTTATTGCAACTACATATTTGTTTATCTACTGATTATTTTAATTTGAAATTTTATTATAGTATAGGGTATTATATTAAAAATGATAATTGGAATTCAGAGAATATTTCTTGTCTACGACACCAACATTTCAAAAATCACTATTAAGGTTTTCAGAACTAGTAGACTGTATTTAAATAATTTTTTTTTTAAAAGAAACACAAATTTTAATTTGATACGACAATTTATCATTGTTTGTTTATATTTGGTGAAGTTATATATATATATATATATATATATATATATATATATATATATATATATATATATATATATATATATATATATATAGTTAATTATAGAGATATAACTTTTTCACCAGTTTGTATACGAAGCATGCACTGGTCAATTTCACATTGCGCATGCCTCGTACAGCTGTCAACTGATTCCAAACTGATTTGATGGTTGGTTGGAACAAATCTATAGAAATCTGTAGTCTATAAGCTGTAAATTGTTCTAGAATATAATTTTTATATTGTTATTTACAAGTTTTATAGAAACATATAAATTTTATAGATGTACTCCAAATTTTAAATTATTTTTTTTGTCTTATAAAAATGTAACAGGAAACAACTTAAAATATTTCCTTGTATCTTATTATTTAGTATTATTAAATTTTTACATAAAGCTTGTTATACAATAATTTTATTAGAAAAACCAAAAAACGAAATGTAATAACAAATATACAGTTACATTTTTACTATTATTTATTTTGAAGATTGCAAAAAAATCTTAACTAGGTTATAATGTATAAAATTAAAACAATATTATTCTAATTCTGACTTTTTTGATACTTAAAAAACTTTAAAAAACGTAATCATATATTTGAGTGCAAAGAAAAGTCAGTTGTAGAATTTTTTTATAATAATAAAAATATAATATATGTTTTACTTTCATAATAATATTAATTTACTTACTTTATTTATTGTAGGAAACGTTTTTGAAAAACAAATTATACATTTTTAATAATTAATTCTATAATTTAATATAATAAAATGCTGAAACTTGTATCATCAATAACAGAACAATTTGTATATTACTATTGATATCAATAAAATGATGCTTTTTTGTTAAATTTTAATCTAAAATTATTTAAAGAATTTATCATTTTAATAGATTTAAAATATTTCTGTTTGAAATCGTTTTTTTTTTCCTGTTATACTCTTAGGTTACTCGCTCCGTCGATGCAGTCAAGTCAACTAGGTATTTAATTATCTACCATAATTAATGTAATCATTAATTAATTACAATCGTTGCGGCAAAACGTCGAACAATACAGGATGTCCATGGAATTATGTATCTATTACCAGTCTTAGTTTATGCGATTTGTAGAATTTTATCTTTGCAATCCATTGCAAATCTCCTAGATACATTTTCCTGTACATGATCATTAGAAATAACTAGTTTTTTTTTTACTCTTTTTAATACTATTTTAAATTAAGTAATTATACTTATAACCATAAGTTATTTTAAAAGATGCAATTGTAATTATTTTGTTTGAAATTTATTGCACAATTATTTGGTTTTTTTTTTATAAATATTATTTATATTCTTCTTAATTATTTTTATTTATTTTGTACAATAAATTTATTCCCTTCAACTCTTTTTATTTGTAATTAGTAAACAATATTTAATTTATAAATTATTACGATTTTTATGTTGTTTGTCTTCTAAATAATATATGTACATAACAAAGATAAAAACTAATTTACGCTTGGCTTGTTCATATACTTATGAAAAAATATAAACTTAATTATTTATAAAAGTTTACTTGCGGTCAAATACTTTCCTATTTATGATAATATTTTTAAAATTTAAAAATATATTATTTAATGTTATACTCTTTCTTTTCACAAAAGAGCATTTTTAGTTTAAAAATAGTATTATAATATATTGTACAACGTGCACGGAATGGTACTAATTTCTCACGAATTTTGGCGAGTTCTGCAATTCATACGAGTAGCGAATGGACAATCTGTGCACTATACTTTTCTTACGATTATATAATACGAAATTGTAGCAACAACGCTGACTTATCAGATATTTCAAATGCAATATTTTTTCTACGATTCTTTATCTATTATACAAACAAAAAGAATTCGCAATTTTTATTTTATTTATTAACAATATTAAATATAAAATTACAATTACAATTATTAAATATTATTTTTTCTATAACATATATAATTCATTAGCATCAAATAAAATAAAATATTTTTATGTGTCAAACCCATTTAAATGATCTTAAATTCAATATTTTTTTGTGTCAAGTGAAAGTCGACCTTATGTTGACTAGTTTTATCTAACAGTTTCATTATGTTATCAGTAATTAGCGACAGTACGTCGCCCTAGTGTCGAAACTACACACTATGAGTTGTCATAGCCACTTCTTACGTTACATAAATCAACAAAACTACAATGAAAATATCTGTACTACAATTTAAAAAAAAAGCTATATACGAATTTTAAAAGCTAATTTGTTCTCATCAGTAACAAAAGATAAAGCTAAACCTAAGATCACTGATTAGGACTTTAGCTTTATCTTTTACCCATGATAAAGAAAGCTTAGCTTTCGAAATATGTACAGAGCTATTTTTAAATTAATTTGTGGTTTAATGGAAATTATTTTATTTTATTATATTATTATAGTGTATTTCATAAAATTTAATAATTTCTGCCCAATATCATCACTGACACCAATCTCTTGTACAGATAAAATGCATTTCAAATCAAATGGAGAAGATAGAATTGCAATGAACTGAAGGCCGTGGCCAGCAATGGTCATTAAGTCATAACCCGGAATGCAGCGGATACAATGGCAATTTGTCAGGCGCGCCAACCTTTGACCTGAGACCGCAGCAGGATCGATTATGCATTACACGATGTGCCTGCCTGCTAACCAGATTGCATGTATGCAAATTCTACTTTGAATTAGCTTAATAAAAGCAAATAATTTAGAAATTAAAAAGTATTAAATGTACTATATTAAAATTAAAATTGTAAAGTAAAATATAAATAGCAACGAATTTATAAAATATTTATGTCAAATTTATGTATTTAAGACAAAATGTCAAAAAAAATAAAACAAATAGTATATTTCAAAAAAAACCGACAGTTAAATTGTGGTAAAAAAATTCAGTTTGGTTTATCAGTTTACCAGGGTATATTTTGAAACGCGTTGACCCTAAAAATGTCAAAATGTATTTAGTGTAGGTACGGTTAGAATTAGTTTCTGAGGCCGAGTATTTCCAAATGCTGGAATAAATTTACCGGTTTATCGGATGTATTCTGTATCGTTAAAATGAAATATCTGAAATTCCGTAAGAAATTTTGTCGTTATATAGCAAGATTTCTTACGGAATCTCAGAATCTTTATTTAAACGGATCGTTATTTTTAACGGAAACGATACAGAATACACCCGTAATTCGGTTTCATTTCGAAATATACTAAAAATAAACATAATTAAAAAATTATAGTTTTCATTACACCATTATTTTGTTTTAGAAAGTTGAAATAGGAAAATCTAAAAAACTAAACTAAATGCTGCAATTCTAAACAGGCTTGTAGCGTTATAGAATATTTTGTCTTTTTTATCGAATAAAAAATACCATTTAATAAAACAACTTTATGTAACGCTAAAGGTTTGTTCAGAAACGCAGCATAAAAAAGGATAATATAAAAATTTACAGGTATGGGGTAGTATTCTGTAATAAGTAATAGCACTTGCATATAATCTAACGAGGTTGCTACTTAGTAATAATCTTGCAGAATAATACTCATGTTATATACATACATATATACACAATCACGCTATGTATCCAAAAAGTGTGACACAAACTCTTTATGCAGATAAGCATTATATATCCAGACAAGCAACTTTTGCTTTATCCAGATTTATAATGCTTCTTCTTATTCATGCTCTATTATTCTTACCATTTGAAAATATTTACATACGCAAAAATCTTACTTTCCCATCTACTCATCGGACGTCCACGCAGATGTGTACCGTGAATATCATTCACCAAACATTCATTACACATAAAAAAATTGAATACTTTATAGTTGTGTTCTAGTGTAGCGTTGATATCGCCTTTAGAAAAACTATCTCTGTACATATAAAAATAATATAATTTGTTATTTGACCAATACAATCGTTTTTATGTTCCAAGCAAATTTACATGTTGCAAATACCCAATCAGTCGTAGCCAACAACCATCTCTAGCAACATACAACAACAACAACAGTAATGCAAATGACACAAGTCACATGTTGAGCAGTTCATCAGCCAGGCAACGAGCCATCTAGCCCGAACCAGACATGCCTAGTCGAAGAAGAACCGTTCGCGAAGACGCTGAACGACGAAGATTCTTCATCATCTGGTAGCCATCAGCTAAGTGGATATAGCGCGCAATCTCTGTTAACATAACTGTCGACAAATGGACAAATGTATAAATAAGGCCGGACGATTGCATACTATTATTTTCTACGGGCTCTGTGTGTTTGTCTGATGTTCTCATCTTCGTCTGATTGTGCATGCGTGTGTGTTTCTAATAAGCTATCTTAGCCGATAATTAACTCGGTAGATTGTTGATGGTATTTATATTAAAGGCTAATTGTATTATGATATTATAAAGAATTAAATATTCAGAATAATGTCGATTCTATTTGTAGAATGCATAATGGTTAATTATGCAATTAGACATTTTGATACAAGCACATATTTTTATTTGATCGATTTTAATGTTTTCATAAACAAAAATATAACTTTTGAAAAGATTTAATTCCAGGGAAAAAGTTATTAACTATTAATTAAAATAAAGGGATAATATTCAAAATAAATAAATAATTAATAAGTAATAAATTATTACGTACTTCGATGTAAATAAAAAATATCGAAGAGTAGTAAAAGCGCATTTTGGGTACCAAAAACGTTAAATAAGCGCAGAAAATCAGCATTGAATAAGCGCATCAAAATATTAAGAGTAGGTTAGGTTAGTTTAGTTATGTTATTCAATATAATCATGATGCGCTTATTTAACATATTTTGATGCGTTTATGCAATGTACATAAAAAATAAAAAAAGCTACGTGCGTTTTTTCAACATGCCTAGAAATATTTTGTCATCCAAATAAATCTGCAATTGCATAGGCATACGTTAAAAAAAATCTTCATGATGTAAAAATCGAAGATACTATAATCAGTATGAAGACACTGATTTAAATAAAATTTGGCTTTCTTTAATTAATAATTTATAAATTTTATAATCTAGTTATTTGTATTTTGTTAACTAGTAATTTGTTTCCATGTTCTGTTTTTTTTTTTTAATTTTTATATATGTCATTTGTATAATTTTTCCTGTACGTCGAAATATCGATTTATAATTAAAATTTATACAGAACTTAAGCTTATTTATTTTAATGTTTTGTTATATTTTATATATATATATATATATTAGGGTGGATCGAAAAAAAAATATATTTTGTCAGCTCTGTTCTAAAACGAAAGTTTTTGATATAAAAATATGCGAAACATAAAAAAAAATTTTTTTCTGGGGGGCGCACGAGGCCCTCAAAAATGCTATTTTTAGCCATTTTTAGCACTTTTTTTAGTTTATCGATTATATCTCTGAACGTATTGGTCAGAACTGGCTGGTTTTTGGATATGTTATTCCCAGAACGATACCCTACAATATTGTTACATGAAAAAGCTAACAAGATGATATGCTGAAGAGTTATTTTAACCTAATCAATTTTTTCATTTTTTTTTTATTTTTTCTGCAATTTACCGCATTTTCAGCTATAGATAAGTATAGATTAGTATAGATAACTGGGCGCAAATTATTACAATATGGCATTATTGTAACGGCAATTGACCAAAATAAGCAAGAAAACCGCACCTTATTAGCTGAAAATATGGTAAATTGCAGAAAAAATTTAAAAAAATAAAAAAATTGATTTTTAGGTTAAAATAACTCTTCAGCATATCATCTTGTTACCTTTTCCATGTAACAATATTATAGGGTATCGTTCTGGGAATAACATATATGGCTTATGTTTAGATTTATAAATAAATTTGGCAAATACAGGAATTAATAACCAGTTTTCTTTTAATGCTCACAAATGAGAATAAGATTTGGCAGCACTAGTCGTGAACCATGGAAGTTGAGACACTACGAGAGTGGTGTACTGCTGGTAGATGACATGAGAGTGGCAGTGGCAGAAAGATAGTAAAAGACAAACTCGTCGTCGAGTGTATGTGTGTGTGTGTGTGTGTGTGTGTGTGTGTGTGTCCGCCAATACCCAACCGCGGCACCGGTCTTCTGTATTTGGCGATGTTTTTTGTCAACTATGCGTCCTGTCCTTGGTTGTGTACGCGACCACGTTCGCAGTGCGTGCGTACGTGGTATGTGAGTGTGTGTGCTTGTGTCTGCACATGGTCTGCACCGGCTACAACATCGTCTAAGCCATCGTCGGCTTTATGGTTTCCTGGAGAGCACCGGATCGGATAGATCTTGTTCTTTACTCACATTAATTGTTCGTTCTTTTGCACTTAATGCTTAAGTTCAAGAAAATTTGTATTTTTTACAATGCTCATTCACAACTAATCTCAAGTTAAAAAATTCGTAAAAATTATCTTATGGTTTAAATATTTCTTATTACAATTATGTTTATATAATTAGTTTATTCAAGACATTCGTTAATAAAATGATATAATAATAACTGTTTTAAAAATAGATTAAAAGTTACAAATTATTTATCATAAAATTAAAAAAAAAAATAATAACAAAATTTTATTTTGTATAATATAGATTTATTAAATATATATATATAAAATAATCGTTTGTGTCAAAGAATGTATAATTATTCGTATAAAAAAAAATTGGACTACTTTAGAAAATTGTTATAAATAATTTTATGATCTATTTCTACGAAAATAATTTTAAAATTAATTGAAAGCTATTACTCTCTAATCTTTCTTTCTATAAATATAAGAAATAATTTTTCAAATCAATATACTTTTTTTTGAAGATATAAATACTAAATTAAAATTAAACGCAAATTCGTAATGCATTAACAATAAGAAAAAATGTAGATCAGTCATAGTTATGTAGCAGGAAAAAAAATTATTCATTCTGTATATGTTTTAATTGTTAACAATTGTATGTTCGTAATAATCAAAGTATAGCACCAATTAAAAATCATAATCGTAGCTTTATTACCGTTTTAAAACACCAATCAAAATGTTACGCGGTTTGATTTTTAAATCATATCTAATAGAATTATTGTTACATTCATTTGTACACTTGGCTAAACTAAAAAACAAACGAATTTAAATTACTTGTTCACGTAAGAAAGAGAATAGAACGTTCTTTTAAGATTATATTCGATTTTAAAACAAATGAAGGAGCAATTTGAAAAAGTGACATTTCTATTACATAATATGAAGATAAATTTAAAAAAGAACCATTTAAAAAAATTTTTACTTTTTATTTGTACATTTAAGATTATTATTTTTTACATTTTTATATATCTTCTTAAAATACAATACATTTAGTCAATTTTAGTAATATGCAATATGTGCATATCTATTTTAAAAACATTAGTACAATAGTTTTTGTCGTTGAAATATTTCCAAAATAATTTTTTAATTATATGGCTTTATTTTGTGTATTATTAATTACTGGAATAAAAAATTATAAAATTTAACTTTTATTTTTACTAATTGTACTTAATTATAAGTAAAACGTGTATGTTTGTAAGTAATGTTTTTTATTCATAAAATTGAATTACGGTGCTTTATGATCTTGGTTGGCCATGAAAAACTTAACCAAAAGTTAAAATTACGGTTTACTTCGAAATTTAGTCATTCACCATGTCATTAACAGTAATTTTTGGTATTTTATTAAGAAAAATTACTTGTTTAATTAATTGTTACTGTAATTATGTATTTTAAAAAATAAAAGAATAAAATACATTATGTATATTGCATTTTTTAATTAAGTATTAATTTTTTTAATATAGTAAAAATCTTTCAGAACTCATTATATTAAAATAAAATTGCTTTAGGTTGAAGTTCTGTATTAATATTTATTTATAATCGACTTTTCGACAAACTCAACGTCCGTCTTTCTGATGAAGACAAACGTTGAATTTGTCGAACATATTGACACAGAACTTTAACCTAAAACAGTTTTATTTTATTAATACTTTTATAAATTTTTTAAAGTTAAGGCCCATTCACAAGCGTTTTAGGAGTATTTTTTTAGTTAAAAGTACTTTTCATTTAGATATATTTCAAAGAAATTTATTTAGCTTTGTCTTGCTTACCAAATATCAGATGTTATCGAAGTTGAATGTAGGAAAATTGTGAAGAAATTTATCTTTTGTAACTACACCTGCCACTGACACCAGTTTGTAAGTAAAGAAAAAGATTTGGCATTCGACGGTCAAAAGTATATTTAATTGAGAAAGTATACTTTATTTCCTATTAAAATTGGTTAAAATTAACATTTCTAAATTGACAATAAACTGAGCTTTTATTGCTTTTATATTATATTGCTATTATGCAGTTTATTTTTACACGTACAGTTATTTGTCGGGAGACGCTTATTCGTGTTTGTATAGATTGGTATAGTGTTACGTTTGTATTGGTAAGTCTTTTTTGTAAGGTATCTTTATATGGCATTGATACATGATTTTTGTCCCGCAAATTGAATTGTTAGATATTGTAACTTATTTAGTTACAAAAAATGTTATACTGTCATTTTTAACTGTAGTATTAATAATTAAATTTATTTTTAAACATTTAAAGAAAATAAATGCCATTTAAGAATACAAACACAACGGTTTATAAAAAAATGAAGCACTGTAATCTGTAAAAGTACTATGAACGAACTGCGGAAATATTTATTTCTCGGATAAAGCTCAGAAAAGCTTTATTATACATATATGAGTATATCAGCTAAATATTAAGAAAAAGCGGAAACGTACACGTACGCAATGCCACTTTCTCGTGACATAGACTATACAAGCAAGTAATTTTATTTGGAGTAATAAAGCTTTTTTTATTTAACTATAATTGCAATTAACTGATCAAGTAAAATGTTTTATTTTTGATAAACCACGAATCATCATTTCACATACAAGATCTTATACAACTTCATAATTTCACCCCCTTCCCTTAGCTGTTTTTGATGAAAAGTAATATGTAAGTATATCAAAATTAATAATAATAATAAGTTTTTATTTAGCATTTGCTATACATTAATCTTACAGATAGAATTAAATCTTACATATTAAAAATAAAATAAACACATAAAATAAAAAATAAAGAATAGTAAATGAAAAATAATTGAATACACAAATATGAATATCGTACAATATATAAAATATGAAAATAGATATATATATATTTAATATAAAATATAACATGAGATTAATTCAACCTTAACTTAATTTTTTGTACTGCAATATTTTTTACTTAATTTCTTAAACATATTTACATTTATACTGTTTATATTATCAGCTAAATGATTATATTTTGTAGCTGCTCTAAGAATAATGTATTCTGTCCTTGTTTTGTATTTTTATGTTCTAAACTAGAATTTTGTCTGTTTCTTGTGTCATATCCGTCTATATCAGAGATGTTCGCAAACCGACTGTAACTTAAAAAAAAAATCTTTAAACATAAAAAATAATAATAATTCATTGTATGAATCTCAATTCTGAAATAAATTTATTTCAATAGTAAACCAATCAGTCCGATTGCAGCGCCTCTAAGCGGCAATAGCCGTAAACTAGATCAGTATACGGTGCTTTATGGTTGTGTTAGATCGTGGCCGACAACAGCCTGAGTACATTGCATGATTTCCGGTACACTTCAATTGCATATATATATACGTGCCTTCATCGTCTTCAATCCAATTCTCTGTCCAATTAAGACGTGCAACATTCATTAACTTATTCGTTCGATTTGCTATTGAAACAAAGCAAAATGCATTCGCTATTTGACTTTGTTTGCTTCTATAATGACTTCTTCATATCTACCGTATGATGTTTAAATACTTTTATTTATATATATATATATATATACAGGGTGTTTGCAATCAAGGTATTTTATTTTTAAGGGGTGATACTACAGGTCAAAACAAGGCGATTAACGCCAAAACACCTTAGTAAAAGTTTTCTAATAAACGAGATATTCATTTTTTTTTAAGTAAAATGGTAGCATATGGTATAATTTTTATTATCCAGCTCACAAAAAAAATTATTCTTCATAATAGTTTTGGATTTGCTTGAAACGAATAAAAATGTAAAAATATTCCAGGTTTTAAATACAGGGTGACTCGGATTTGCTGATTTGTGTTTCAACTTTTAGGTAAAATACCCTTATTTAAAAAATTTGAATAATTTTATTTGAATATTATGTTTAGAATTACAATTTAAGTTTACAATCATAAATTCAAATAAAGTAATATCTCGTTCATTAGACAACTTTTACTAGGTGTTTTAACAATCGACAATCGGCACAAATTTTTGTATGTAAGCTTTACAACTTTTACTTTTGTATGTAAGCTTAAATTGTAATTTTAAACATAATATAATCCTATTAATCAAATAAGGGTATTTTACCTAAAAGTTGAAACACAAATCAGCAAATCCGAGTCACCCTGTATTTAAAACCTGGAATATTTTTACATTTTTATTCGTTTCAAGCAAATCCAAAACTATTATGAAGAATAATTTTTTTTGTGAGCTGGATAATAAAAATTATACCATATGCTACCATTTTACTTAAAAAAAAATGAATATCTCGTTTATTAGAAAACTTTTACTAAGGTGTTTTGGCGTTAATCGCCTTGTTTTGACCTGTAGTATCACCCCTTAAAAATAAAATACCTTGATTGCAAACACCCTGTATATATATATATATATATATATATATATATATATATATATATATATATATATATATATTTATTCTTGTATATCTATGGATTACTGATTTCAATGCTCCATCAAGAAAGGTTATTATTATTATTGTAGAATGTTTAATGGTCTGCATTACTTCGCAATTAATTATTTGTTTTTAAAATAAATAATGTTGGAATTCTTTTAATATAGGTATAACATGATCAGTGACGGACTGAGTTATCTAATAAATAATATTGAATAATGAGTTTACGTTTAATCAACATTCATATAATTGTGTCAAATATTATATTAAATTAACAATAAGAAAAAGTATCTGCTCTGTTTTTTCCATTTAATATTTTGTATTCTAAATTCATTTGTAATCCAAATAAATCGTTCTATACTTTTAATACTTTATAAAATAAAACTTTTCAAATGTAAACATGCTATTTTTTGTTTTTTAATAGGTGCATTACGCTTTTTAAAGTATTATTTTATAGGCAAATGTAACTAAAACCTAAATATAAAATTAAATTTTGTATTGAAATTCATAAATAACAAACCAATTATGTTAATAATAACAAATGCTTGCACATCTGTTGAAGAACAGATTGTAAGTATATACATAAATTTAGTTCTATACAAATAAACTAGCTTGGAATAAAATAAGATACATGTAACATGTAACATACATTTTTTTTAAATAATATTTGTATTTAAATATATATGTTATAATATTAAAATTTATTGTAGTTAAATAAACATAAAAGATACAAAATATGTGTTACTACTGTGTATTTAAATAAGAATTAAGTACGAAATACAGTAATATATTTACACAAATATTTTAGAAATCAGTAACATTTAATATTTAAGTTTAATATCTTATAAGGAAAAAAAAACTATGAACTAAGCAGATAATTTTCCGAGTATTTGAATTTGCAATAAATTATAAAATAACCTCCCCCCCCTAATCCCAAACATTTTTATTACTTAAGAAGATAATAATAAACACATATTTTAAAATCTTACTTATCACAATAGCAAAATTCAAACATGTATTTATTTATAACGCTGAAAAATTTCAATAACAAATTTTCTATTTTATTTTCATTGCTAAGATATTCACTGATAGACAGGTTCACTCAAGGATTTTCAGAAGCTCAAATATTTTTTTATCGTTTTAAATTGAAATGTAAAGATTTACACGAATTTTACTAGTTCTGGTACATCATTCATCTTACATGATTTTTAAATTTTAATTCACTGAAAATTCTTTCAGCCAACGCAACGTCACTGTTATGGAAAAAATGCACTGTCAAAAATATATCTCGAATTTATGTAATTTTATATAGGTATTTTATAACAGTATTTTAGTGTGATAAAAATTCTTAAAATAATAAAAATCTTTGAAAACAAAGTTGTGTATTACAATAATAATGAAACATTTAAATATTTCTATTAGAATAATTCAGTTAATTAAAATATTTTTTAAGTATTACTCAAATTAAAATTGTACATTTTATTTTAATGTTATTATAATCAGTATTATTTTGTTTGTCAAGATGAAAAGATCTTTCATAACGCGCATTCAATGTAGCCAGCAAATCCAGTTCACCGAAAGTGATTTTTGTTGAACGGTTTGCTATTTCAGCATTTGCTGGAGTAGCAAAGTAAGCGATTCTATATTTTAAGTTTCAAATGAAAATTTAATCCTGCTCAATTCGGTATTGTCCAATAAGATTAGTGCGATTATATATCTATAATTTTAGTGCCATATAGGTTAAAATCGAATAAAGTCAATAATAAATATTGATAGAGAAATCGACCAATGCGGGTACTTTTATGTTACGAATGTTTTGAAGTTAAGAAAAGCAAGAATGTTTATTAGATATAAATAGAATTGTACCGTTATTAAATAATAATGAACAAAACAATTTACTAATTTAAAATATCTATGCATATTCTATTGTTGATTTTTTTCTGCAACATTCCATTTATAACTCACTAAAGATTTTGACGCATACGATATCTGAATATATATATTTTATTGACCATTATAATATATAGATACTTAGATCTGTTAAATAATTTTGTTATTGTTTTTGATTAATTTTTAAGTTTAATTTTAATTAACTAAAAATAATATTTAAGGTACATTTTTAACATATTTTGTTTTTAAGAGTTGTAAAAAAATTTTTTTTTCGATTTTTTTGCATAAATTAGTTCTAGG
Organism: Clivina fossor; assembly: GCA_963966155.1. Taxonomy (NCBI): domain Eukaryota; kingdom Metazoa; phylum Arthropoda; class Insecta; order Coleoptera; family Carabidae; genus Clivina; species Clivina fossor. Next base: position 28,169,093 of record OZ014552.1, on the reverse strand, counting down.
ACTTGTAGGGAATACGTCCTTGAAAGCATAAAACCAGCCCGAACTTCTTTACAAAGTTATAATCATTTTAACAGACTAAAATATTAGCAAATTTATGTAAGTTTAAAGTATGTTTTTATTTAGTTGAAACTTTCAACGCTTTTCCTGAACACTTGTGTTTTTTAAACTGGCGGGACTGTAGAGGAAAAGAGATTTCATTCAAATTGATCACCGTTTGGTGAAAATGTTAGAAACTGTTGTCTCCACAACATATACCTACATTTTTAAGTAATACTTTGAAACCACATGCTTTTTTTTTGTTAACAAAGTTAATAAAAAAATTAAAATAACTTTTTTTATTTAACTTGAAATTTTTTTACGATAAAAATAATTTTTTTCGCTTATTTTAGGTATATGTAATAGTATATACTTTACGGTCATATTTGTTTTTTTTTTTTCAAACAAATTCCTGGACTTTCAGAGTACTCCGCGTTCAAAGACGCACTTTTTTCAATAAAACTAACGTAATTCTGTGTACAAATAGATGCGTAATAATATGCAAATACAATCACAAAGATTGGTTAATTTAGCTTTCTTTAATCCACTCCTAAATTAAGGTCTATTTTTTAAGCATTTACACCAGGTTTCTCCCCTTAAGGTGAATAAATTTACACAATTATATTTTTGCATGTTCGTATTATTAATTATTAATGTTGTTTTTTTGTAATATTACAAATGAATTATCAAATAATAAATAGCGTTAATTACGAGAATACGTTAAAATCAAACAAAATAAAGTGCATTTTAAGCATCTATAAAACTTGAATAAATAAATGAAAAGTTGAACAAATGAGCAAACATAGTTGTCTGAACAGCGACATCATGTACGAACGTCTTGGCAATTCAGTGTGTATGTAATTAATAAAAGTTGCTAGGAGACGTTTTCAGCCTAGTGTTTCCTTACTTTGAAATGATTAAGAGCAATTTGTGTGAGCAGTTGCAGATGCTCATTATTTATTAGCATCATTTAAAAACCAGAGACGATACACGCTACCACATTGCTCGCATTGCTTTGTTTCTTGTCCCGATCACACTGTACAATTATTTCAACGCTTATTGTTTACAATCAAGACTCGCGCTTTTCTTATTTACGCTTCTCCTAATTTATCGCGCAAGCCTGTACCAGTTTTCGGCGCACAACTGTTGAGATTGTGGCTCAAAATGAACGTTTATCTGTAAAAATGCGTTTTCGAAAGATTTTCAACAATAGATTCGTAATTGTTTTCGATTGATATTAAATGATAATAGTTTTTAAGTAGTGTAAATTGATCGTATAAAACGGCTACCGTATTGCACCGTAATTCTTGGTAAGCAATGTTTGTGTATGTTGCTGCTTTAACATTTTATCTATTAACGCATTTAACTTCCAATTCCTATGAAATCTGATCTGATAGGTTCATGCGTTATTTACTTTTGTTTGAGGACATATAAGTATTTCTATTGCGCAAGAAAAGTAAAATCATGGCTTTTAAAGTCATCGTACTAGTTTTTCATGCAATGTGAGTTTTTTCTTATACTATTCAAGCATTTCAAATTGCATTATATTAGTTTCGAACCGGTACAGTTGTTTATAATTTGAGAAGATATATGTTTCTTTAACTTCTTCTTGATTTAATTTATAACAATATATTTTACTTTTAATTTACAATTTGTAATTATATATTTAGCCATATTTTATTTTGTATTATTACTGATATACAAAATACATTTATTATTTGTATTATATATATATATATATATATATATATATATATATATATATATATATATAAATTATTAAATTTAAATAATAATTTAGAAACATAAATTTTAATATAAAAATAGAACATCATTACCCCGGTAACGAGAATGTTACAAGAATGTTTTTAAGTAACTCAAGTAACTAATGTATGTTAATATTTATTATTTTACATTATGGCTTCCAAAAGAACATTAATTCAACATAAAGTGTCAGTATGGCGTGTTAAATACAAGTTAGGTAAGGAACAATTAAAAATAAATAAAATATTTTCCGAAATTTCAAATTTTATTTTATTTGTATTTGGTGCTTCCATCTAGCGAGTGAATGTAACATACAAATGACAGTTATAAATGAAGCTAACCAAGAATCATAGAATGGGGTTTATATTTTCAAAATATTATTGTAAAAATTAATGAATAATTTTATGTAAAAAATTAACTATTAATTTCATTTAGTATATATTACTTCCAAATAACGTTTTCATTCTGTATTTGTATAATAACACTAAGGTAAATTAGGTTATTGCACGACTTGGTTGTTTTGACATTTGTTTTGTTTGAATGTGTCGAATTTAGTTTATCGATAAAACAATATTATGAATTATAGTATTATAATGTTACGAATTATCTGATTCTTTTTAAACGTAAGTGCTGAAAATGACTATTAAACAAAAGTGTGTTAAGTGTATGTCGTTATGAGTGATACTGATGATACAGATGTTTTGTTACTCATACCGCCTGATTTTTTTCTTGTACATTCAGATTCCGATGAATCCTATAATGAAAAATCACACGAGTTTTGCGACCCTCATAGCAGTGTAGTAGGTACATTAGTAACACAAGTACATAATATTGAAAATCGTCTAAATCGTATTGAAAATACATCGCAACTGTCTCCGTTTAATTCATTGGATAGTTCATGCAATTCTACAATTATTCCTATGTCAGAAATGTCTGGTAATGGCTATCGCCATCACCAAAATGATAATTATATACCCACTAGTGCGAAAAGTACTCCGCAGAAACCGAAACAAAGATGGACATTAACTTCGTTACCTTCAACACCAAGTACGGACAAAACTAGTCCTTACAGACATAGAAGAACTTATCAACATTTTTACAATAATGTTTCGCCACCTATACGAGTTGTACAGGGTGGAAATATTCCACTAGTTCCCTCACAAGTACACCGTAGTACAGATGCTGATGAAAGTAGCTTTAATACAACGCCTGAAAAAATAAGTAACAAACAAATTCTCGGTGAAATAGATCATTTTCTAACAAATGTTAAAACGATTCAAAAATCAGCTCAAAAGAATTTAAATCCAGCATTTAATGCCCAAGAAATCACAAATACAAAAGTTATCAGTCAAATACGTGATGAGTCATTAATTAGTTTCGAAGATTTAAATAAATATCCTGAAGATATAACGCGGAAAGTTAATCGATTGAATCTAAAAGATGTTGATCGGTTATTACAATCTATGGAAAATCAACAGCGTCGAATGAGCGATTCGCAAAAAGTTGAATCGCTTTACCGCAACGATCATTTTCAGAAAGAACGTCGTAAATGGGAACCTGGCGACAATAAGAACTCTGTACCGGATTTAGGATTCGGTATGAGGGATAATATGTACCCGAATAATAATCCGGAAACTTTAATTTCGAAAACAACAATTAATAAATTAGAATCCGCACAATCGGATTCGACCAGTTCCTCAGAAAATACAAATCCGACTGTTTTGGAACGAAAAAGAACGAGTAATAATAAATTTTCTCAGGGCCAAACGCAAACTTTTGAGCAAGTGTCGTCGGGAGAAAATTTAAATTCTGATTTGAAAAACGATGCAGACGGAAATGGTGGACAAAGTGATAATACTGTTGTAGTAACACCACAAAAATCAGTTGATTTACATAAATTTACTAGTACTAGCATGTCTGGTCTAAATCTTTTTAGTTTGGCTGATATTTGGAAAAATAACAGTCCAATTAATGAGAAAGAACTGAAATTATTAAGACCGAAATTGGAGGAAGAAAAATGCAGAAGAAAAGTAAGTATTGCTACACCCCAGTTTACAACATATTTAATTTAGGACAATCTAAATTTACTAATTATTTGATACATAAATTTTAAATAAATATAAATAAGTATATTACAAAAATCGTTTCATTTGTTTACAGCATTGTGAAAAATTAATACAAGAACTTCATATAAAAATTCTCGAAATGCAACAACGACTAGCTGTGGCAATTCAAGTGGATGCGGCAAAAGATGAAGCAATTCTTCGTTTCCATGAAGCTTGGGAGAAAGTTGCAGAACGTTGGAAAGGTTTAGAAGCAGAACGAAATTCTTTATCTGAAAAATTGAACGCTGTAGAAAAACGAAAAACTCAGGATTTTGCTTGCGTGTCACAAGTTAGTTTTTATGAATCTGTACTATAATTTTTCTATAACTAACATTTCTTTCTATATTTAGAAAATTCTAGAATACGAAGATGAAATCAAAAAAGCTTTAGAATTAGCAAAAATACATTCGGAAAAATGTAAACAATTGGATGAAGAAAAATTGGAACTTTTTCAGCAAATAGGTGATTTACAATCTGAAATAAAAGTGTCTCAAGAAAAAGTCCATATTGCTATAAGACAAAGAGACGATTTAAGTGTAAAATTTGATAACTTAGAAAAAGAATCAGTTAAAGTAATAATATTTAAAATATTATTGATTATTTGTTTCTATAAAATGTATTTTTAGGACAAACATCAATTGTTAGATGCAGAAAAAGAAATCGCACAGAGCAAACATGTATTTGCAGCGTGTCAAAACGAACTGAAAAGCATAAAAGATGAATATTTTAAACTACAAAAACAAATTCAAGAAGAACAGAAACTTATCAATGAATTACAACACCATAAAATGGATCTAGAAGGTTCTATGGAATCTTATAAGAAAAATGAGGTCATATATAATATAATATATTTGTATTAAAATATAAAATTTGAAAATATATTTATTTATAGGTTCAATATCAAGAAGAAATGAAAAAAATAAAAGAAAATTCCGAAAAAACAAAATATGAATTACGAAACTTTTATCAACAACAAGTAGAACTGTTGGTTAAAGAAAAACTGAAAGAATTTCAAGGACAATTGGAACAAGTTGAAAAATCACTTCAGGAAGAATTACATACCAGAGAACAAACTATTGCTAAAGTTGCTGCTAAGCAAATGCAAAAATTAAGTGATAAGTAGGATAAAATGTTATATATTAAAAATAAATATACTAAATATTTTGTTTTTTATTAGACATTCCATAGAGGTAAAACTTTTGGAAGGAAAACACAAAGAAGAAATCCATTTATACGAACTTCAATACAATCAGATGAAAGAACAAATGCAAATGATGCAAAGTAAATTAGAATCATATCAAGCTCGACATACAAATATTGCAAAAGAATTACATAATGTCATGGAGGCCCAATGGGTGGAAGCATTACGTATTTTAAACAACGGAAAATCACCGTTTTTGGAAAGTCCTGTGCCGGCCGAAAAAAATTCCGAAAATTTAACTACATACGCTATTTCGGAGCTTCGAAAAATTATGAAAGAAAAGCCAAACGGCATTGTTGAATTAGAACATCAAAATACAACAGTTAGCAATAATAATGATACAAAATTGTCGCAGTTTAAATCAAATCAACAAGCATCGTACAAAATAAAAGAAATACCTCAAAGTAGTGTTATTGTCGATACTCCTGTTACTAGCAAACCTAAGAAACCCGAATCTAGTAAAGAATCTGATTCTGATCTGCAGAAATATGTAAAACTGGTACGTATATTTTTATTATAATTTCGTTGCATGTTCCTAACAAGAAAACTTGTCACGTAAATCTAAGTATTATTATTTCTTTTTCAATTTTAGTTGTTAGATAATTTACCCAGAAGTCGAATGCAAACTTCAAAATCTCCTCCATCACAAAACAGCCCATCAGAGCTAATTGGTATACTTACTTCATTACCTGATGTAATTGAGTAATCAAAGACTGGTATTAAATTAAATATTAATCTATTTTATCGTTTTTAGATGGATTCTGGCCGAAAATTTGATCAGTCCGGAATTCCAATCGGGAAAGAAAATCGCTCTGGAAAACCGCCTTGGAAGTAATATGTTTATATTGTATTTAATAGTTTATTTTTGTATATACATGTATTATCTCTACATTCCAATTATTATGACGAATTTAAATATGTTAATAATTTATAAAATTGAGACAACCTTGAAATTTAGAAAATAAAATAGTGATTTCAAACTTGTTACATAAATGTACAATCAGATGTGTTGTTATGTATTGTTTTGTATTTAATTTATACTTATATTATTTATGTTATACTGCAGTAAATTTACTATTTTCACACTTATACTGATTTATTTTTTAGAATTGAATCATAAATTTGATACAAATATACTAACCATTGTTTGCGAGCCACTGTAGCTGCCAGGGGGGGGGAGGTTGCGAAGTAGTTCATAAACTACCGATAAGACAAACATGGTGTGATGTGTTATTCATTGACGTTTAATTTGGACTGTAGCGATAACATGATTTTTTTTTGATAAATTGTAACAATTTGTTATTATAAAGTATAAAATTGTGTAGTTTATATACATAAAAAAGTGATGTGGTAAATTATTCTGATGTAATCATATGTAACGTATTTGTAAAATGGAAAATAATTCACAAAATCAAAGAGATGATACTATAAATTTACTACCAACAACAAATTCAGATACAAACGAAAGCAATGGATCTTTAGTGGGTAATATACGAATAGGACGAGTAAATTTTCAGCGTAGAACCGCTGAAGGTTCTAGGTTATTACGTGAAAATTTCCATACAGTATTTGAAGAAATTAGACCACTTGTTGAACAAGCAAGAACTGTCAATCAGAATGGTATTTCCCTTTCAAATTTTTTAAGTCGACAACAATCTAGAAACGAGAACACTCCCATATCACCGAACATGAATGATTTGAGGGATAGCTATGTTATCAATTTTGATTCGAATCAAGGACAATTGAATCAAGGTGTTGTAAACTCTGTTGGAATAAATAGTCATGCAACTGATAATTATTTGAATAATATGCGAGAAGCTAGCACATCAGCCGAGCCAGCAACAACAAGTAACAATAACAACAATGCAGAAGCAACAGCTGCTGAAGCTCTTAGCCAAGTTCCAGAAGCACGAGCTTTATTAGAAATCTTACAGAGATATGTTCCATTTGTTTTAATTTTATTAGCGAAAGGATTGTATGATCATCGGGAAGGAATATTAAATTTTATCATTCTATTCATTTGCTTTAGCCACTCGAATTCGGTGGTGAAAAGAGAGGCAGGAAAACAAAATAGGAGAAGTCTAACAGCTTTGTTAATTCAAATGTGTTACATAATCGGCTGTGTATTATTTATATGTTACATATTTGAAGATGAGAAATTGATTTCAAATTTAATTTTTATTCCACCGTATACTCAACCACTAAGCGTTTGGGATTTACTGTGGACTGTTGGAATTACCGATTTTATTTTAAAGTTAATAACGATTTTATTTAAAATTGTTATTGTTGCACTTCCTGCTCAGCTTGTTCCCTATCAGAAACGAGTAAGATTTTCAATATTATTTGATACAAAATTTTCATAATTTTACAAATACTTCAAGGAAATGAATATTACTTTGCGAGGGGATACCACTTTTTCAAATTTTGTGCACCAGATTTTACAAATTTCACGTACGATTCGTTGATTTTACGGATTTTATACGAAATTTCCAGGATTTTTAGGATTTTACCAGAGAGTTTACAAGATTTTTAAAAATATTTTTAATAGATTTTATCATGATTTTACTAGGATTTTAATAAATTTGTACACCATATTTAACAAGTGGTTTCCCTCTCGTTACTTTGTATTTATTAACTTTTAATTTTTGTAAATATATTTCTAGGGAAAATATTATTTACTAATTGAAGCAATGTCTCAGATGTATCGTAGTATAGCACCGATACAACCATGGTTGTATTATCTATTAGAATCTTATCAGGGACCTGAAAAAGTTGCTGGCGTATTTCTTTCAGCAGCATATATGGTATCAAAGGGTAGTGACCTGATGCTTCGATTACGTTTATTTAAAACGGCCCTTTTAAAAGCATTTCAGAATGTTGTACGTAATTTTGTTTTGCCTAAATTTTGTCTATTTTTCTTAACTTTCTTAACGAATTTTTAGACTCTCGGTATCTCGCCGAACAAAGAGCAGCTCCAGAGTGCTGGAAGCCAGTGTCCCATTTGTCACGATGATTACGACACACCAGTCCTACTTCAATGCCGACATATTTTTTGTGAAGCCTGCGTAAGCACCTGGTTTGATCGGGAACAAACGTGTCCATTGTGTCGGGCTAAAGTTGTAGATGATCCATCTTGGCGAGACGGATCGACTACATATTTTACACAATTATATTAAATATGGATTTTATTTTTATTGTATTGGTTATTATTTCCTCTTGACTGTGACTAAATAATACAGTGTAAATAGTATTTAGAATTTAATTCTGTGATGTATGATTTTTTGCATAGACTGGATTATTTTTGTGAAGAGAATTTTTGTTTTGAATTGTTGAGATATTGAAATAAATATATACACATATTAATGCAAGTATTTTGTAAGAGCTATATTTTTAAAATTGAAAACATTTTATATATATATCATATAAAACATGTACATTATTTTTTTAAATTAGAATTTATTTTTGCTTGAAAAAAATTTCCATCCCCCAAAGTTGCTTGTTTATTAATTGCTTTGTGTCGATCTTGACTAACAATTTCTTCAACAACTTCTCCATCACCTTTTATTAACCTACATAAAAATCATTGTAGATGAATATCATTGTAATAAATATTTCTATAGTTATCCTACCTGTGTCTTCCACTTTCTTCATCGTAAACTCTTCGAACTACACTTTGTTTTTTGTCCCATTCTTCTTTAGTCATAGGTGCCATTGCTTTTGATTTTTCCATTAAATTTATAGGAATATCATTACTTTCATCTACATTATCTTCTTTATTTTCAATATTTTTTTTCTTTTTCTCATTTTTAAGTTTTTTCTTTAACTTTTTAGCTTTCTTCTTATCTTTTCTATGTTTTTTTCTTTCGTACTTATCATCAGAACTATTATTACTGCTAGAACTGCTGCTAGAAATACTACTGGTGCTACTGGTACTTGAAGATGAACTTGATCGCGATCTTTTCTGTTTTCTCTTCTTTTTAGAATGCCTAAGTTTTTTACGTTCTGGTGAAGAATCGCTTGAAGATGATGATGAAGATTCAGACTGTTTTCGTCGTCTATTTTTTACAATTTCTTCAATCGATGTTGATTCATCATTTGAATGATCATGGGTATCTTTTCTACTTTTGTGTGTCTTCATATTTCTGTTAGCTAAAATTAAATTATTATTAAAAATTATATATAAATTGTAATACTCAAACTCAAAAATACACTTGAATATACCAGTCGTTTGACAGCTGCTGCATCTGACAGTTTAGTAAACATAACCTAACATATCGTGTACAACCCCTTTGAACACAGTATTATTTTTTCTACAAAAATAATGGAAAGTAGTACTTTAACAGAATGCTCGGAAACTTGGCAACCAAATGAAGAGCTGTTACAAATGCTTGTTGGCATGGGAATATCAAAAATAGCAGCCGAACATGTAATACGACTCGAGACGTTTATAATATTTTCGGTGATTTGAACTAAATTAAAAATTTTAAATTAAAGGCATTATATTATACTGGAAATCAATCAGCTGAAGCGGCGGCTAGTTATGTTTTCGATAATCCAGATGTAGATGTTATGCCGCCTTTAGTTAAACCAAAGAAAGTTAAACGTAAACCTGTTCAAAAATCAGAGTATAATACGGAAAAATCTGAATGCGAAACGGAATCTAGTAGTGAGGAAGACGATGGAAAACTTTTGGATTCATACAAAATGGTGTTCATCGTAAATAATGGCATGAAAATGGAAACTGGAAAGGTAGTAACTCAGGTATGCAAACATTTTGGTTTGACACTGTTATATATATTTTTACATACATACATACACAATCACGCCATGTATCCAAAAGGGTGTGGCACAAACTTTTTTCATCATCCCGAAATCAGTCGCCTCCAAACATTCATATCCAAACAAGCAACTTTCGCTTCATCCACATTCATAATTCCTCTCATACATGCTTTTTTATTCCTACTACTTGGAAACTTTTGCTCACGTAAAACACTCTCAATCATACCACTCCAACTACTCGTGGGACGTCCACGCAAACGTATACCATCAAAATCATTCAAATAAATCTTTTTAACCAAACGTTCATTAGACATTCGCTCAACATGTCCGAACCATCTTAACTAACTAACACCAACTTTTGCTACAACATTTTTTTCAATTTCACACTCATCATACACTAATCTATTTCCATTTTTTATGGTGATATAATTAAAAATCATCTAAAATTTCTTTTTTTTTAGGTAGCAAATGCTTGCTTAGGAATATACAGGTTATTGTGTGAATTTGATCATATGCGAGAAATATTAGAGGAATGGGAGAACGAAGGGTAATTTCAAATTTGTTTTTAGTAATAATGCAATTGATAAACACGATTATTATATATTTTGCAGTGAAAAGAAGGTAGTATTAAAGAGTGAAAATCATGTACATTTACAAGAATTAGAAACATTAGGCAAAACATGTCAATTATTCTCGTTTTTATTACACGATGGTCAAAAAGCAGAAGAAGTACCATGCACTGAACTAGACATACCAGAAGTGCCGTTCAATATTAATCCAATTCCAGCCGCAAAACCTAAAACAAAATTACCACAACAGAAGGCAACAGTTTTAGCACTTTTTGGGCCATGCAGTCGTGTAGATCAAGTAACAGGCGAGTTAGAACTACTTTAAAAAAAAATCTTTTTAAAAGCATATTCCATTCATTCACTTGCATTTTGGGTACCTATGCATTTCTATGGGCCAAATATGTTTAACAATGTCTAGTAAATTTTATTAGCTAAATAAATGTTGATTCCTTATTATGTGTTTTAAGATTTTAGTCTAATGTTGATTATATAATTAAATAATTATTTTAAAACTGTCATATTTGTTATTATTATTATTATTAAGCAAATTAGACGAAAGTTCAGATTGAATATTGTTAATGTGATATAGTTGCTTGTAAAGTCGGTTTGAAAATTATGATTTTCAAACAACTGTACCCTGTGATCGAAATATGATATTTTTCCGTTTGTGGTGAAAAGACAGAATTGGTTTAGTGCAGGGATTCTTAACTTGGGGTCCACGGATCTCCGAGGAGTCCGTGGATCAATTTTAAGGGGTCTGTGGTAATATATCTCAAGAAAGTGATATGTTAATGTATTAATGCCGAACATGCAGAATAAAACTTATCTAACAATGTTATTCTGAGAAGGAGGTCCGTCGCCTTTATTTTTCGGTCAAAAGGGTCCATGGAACAAAAAAAGGTTAAGAACCCCTGGTTTAATGGGTTAGTATTCTGTAAGGTCATTATTATGAAATAGATTCTGCTAACTTACAAACTAGTACCAATTATCTGTTGTATTATTTATTGTTAATTTATAAGCGTTTTATTTTTCGTCAAATGTTTTATTTAAGACAAAGGACATAATTTATGTGTCTATTGTGGTTTTATTTATTTATGTATTTTTATCTTTAAAATATAAAAATGTATTTTAATTTTATCTAAAATATTGTCCAATTGATGTGTATTTAATAAATTAAAAGTTCCATATAAAATTATAGATATTTTCACTTGCTTTTCCTAAATACAATTACAAATTATATTTTTCACAATATAAACATACTACTTAAATTTTTGTAACTTAAAGCAATCAAAGCAGAAAATATAACTAAATATCTATATTAATGATGAAAATCAAAATTATTTTTGCCGCATTTATATCTCAACAAGTACATAGAAATATTTTGCTGCGTCTATTTGATATTAATTCAAAACAGTAATGAAAATTATAGATATTTTGTTGCAATATATCGCACCTCCGATTAAAAAGTTGCATAAATGCAAATAATATAATTTTTTAGTTTTATTTGAGAACGTAATAAATTATGATTAATTATTTTTGTGATATTTACGAAAATTATTGTCAAGACACTAAAGTACTGTAAAAAATTGAAAAAAATAATAAATTTTTAATTTCCACTATTATATTAGGGAAGCGGTATTTGCCTTAATAAGTAGATGTATTATGTTGCGCATATTGCAGCATTCATCAGGAAAGGGGTAATAGTTTCTGTAGAAATTTTAATATTCAAAATTCATGTTTTTTTGAGAGACCGAATAATTTTCAATGCACATGTGGAAGTGGTTATGTAAATTGATATTAAATTAAAATCGAAGCGCACATTAGGTAGCGTTAAGGTGAATGATTAATTCAGTTGATTAACATATTAATCAGTATGAAGAGTTTAGGTAAATATGTACTGTGAAAATTACCTGTAATTTGTGTTCATTTTTGCAATGACAGATTTTGCATATTATGTGTATGACGTTAGTCGCGTTTGTAGGCTCGCCGCCGCATGTCCGTGCCGTGTCGGTGTTTGGTGTGCGGTGCGCAGACGTACCGAGTCGCGTCTGGCTAGGTTGCTGTCAGTTGTCAGTGTGTGTTTGCAAAGTACAGCGTGCGTTTCCCGGCGTATTTGTGTTGTGTACCGAGGGTGTTGCCCCGTGTGTGTCTGGACGGGGGTTCGCGTCGCCTTTGGCGAAGTGTTGCGTGCCGTGTGTGGCGTTTAATGTCCGTCGGTACGGTGTTTAACGGCGATTTCGTCGGGTGAGTGCGTTCGCCGCGGCCATGTTACGCCAGTGCACCACCCGGCCCGCTCGGAGCGCGTAGGCAACCGGGGCGCGCAGGGACGTGGGCCTGGTGGCCGACTACGGAGAGGGCCCCACCCCCCCACGCGACACACTAGTATTTTCACGTTTACGATCACGTTTCTTCACTGATTTTATGTTTATTATTACATCAACGCGATCATGCACTAGTGCCAGATATTGTGTTAATTAAGGTGGCTGTGCACGGACAGTGTGTTAAGACAAGTGTTTCTCTCGCTGTGACTCTCTTGGATTTTTATTCATTGACGAAGTGATACAAACAGGGTTTTGTGTGCTGATTTCTGGATGGTTTTGTGAGTGATTGACAGGTTTAGGTTACACCTTCTTCTATCTATCATCGGTATAAAACTGACCTGCCCCAACCATGGCTGATGACGAAGTGCTCTTTGACGATGTTTACGAACTGTGCGAGGTCATTGGCAAGTAAGTATTTTTATCCTTCAATTATAATTTCATTTACAAACATTTACATACTTTCATTCAGCAATTTGTTACTATATCTCTAATTCTAATTAGTATCTTATAGGCTTCCAACAGAAATCATTGCTTACATTTATAAATGTAAAACATATTAAAGATGTATTGTCATATTTCTAATTGGTGTCTTATATGATTCCAAATGATATTTATTTTTCAAAAAATATATTGATATTTATATACTATTTGTCAAAATAATTTTATACATAACCTAATATTAGAAAATTTTGAAGGCCACATTAATATTTATTACTTAACATGTTCAACATATAATATTTTATAATAGTGATGTTTATTTCTTTTTAATTACTATATTATTTTTTATCATATTACCTGAATGACAATAAATTTTGCAATGTTTCCATGACGACTGTGTGACAGTAATGTGTCACAAAAGTTTTTATTTTAAATGAGTTTTCCTAAAGTCAAAATTCTAGCTAAATCGATTTCCCGCACCCAAAAACGTAGGTTTACCAAATTTCATGAAAATTGTTAAAGGCATTTTCAAGTTTAGTCTGATCGCACAAATACATAAATAAATATATAATTTTAGCTCATTTAATAGTATCAGATAGGATTTTGTAAAATATAAAATGCTCCTATATATTAGAAAATATTCTAAAACTATATTTATTTAACGAATTAATAACAGTAAGAGCATATCAGTTAACATTCAACATTTATGACAGAAATAAGTGCAAATATAAACTTAACAACAAACTGATAAGCCTCATATATATTTCATTTTTATTATATGCCGTATAATGCATAATTTTTTTCTGTCATATTTCTCGGCTTATCAGTCATAACCTCCCCTCAATTCATGTCCGATAAAATCCCATGATATAAAAAAAAAAATGTAAAATAACTTATATGTGAATTGTTCCAAAATAAAATTAATTGTTATTGCAAAATCACTGACTAGTCTTTTGAGAATTAAATGAGATCTATTCACGCACATGTATTTCCCTGTAGTAATAAAGTGAGTCATGTAAAGGTTAAAATCAATGGTATATATGTATAATGTAATGTGTATCACTAGCTTTTCTATACTTGGATTCAAATTGAACAACTTGGTTCAACTGTTCTGATTTGAATTTGATACTTTGGTTACTGGCATAATATTGCATGACCTGTGTTACCCTTTTCCGGTCTGGTTATGTTTGATTATGTTAGTTCTCGCTTTGTTTTAAGATTAGCTTTTTATTTAACGGGGATTGATACTTCACAAGTATTTGTATAATGTATGAATTAAGATTTAGGACGAAATATGGGCGTATTTTTAATAATGTATGTTATATTATTTTCTCGAAAATTTTTACTACTTACACATAATGAAAAATTAAGAATACACATTTAAACTTACGTAAAGTTACAATTTCGAAAAAAAAAATATTGCATAATTTTGCCCAAGTTATGGTCAGTTCTGTCCAACACTTATTTTGCTCTGTTCAACTCCTAACAACTAATGAGTTAAAAGTCGAATTTCTGTGGTGTGACACCCCCATAATCAAATTCGATATTTATTTATTCGGTGTCTATTGACTAAATCAAATATGGAATAAATTTTGACATTGGATTAAACTTTTTACTAACAGACAAACATTTCAAGTTTCATAGAAATTCGACTTTTGACTTTTGAGTTGGATAAAATAATAAAATAAGTGTTGGACAAAACTGGGCATAACTTGGGCAAAATTATGCAATATTTTTTTTCGAAATTCTAACATGGGGATGCCAACTTCACGCAGGTCACATTTAAATGTAATGTTGTAAATTTAAATATGTAAATATGACAATTAAAATTAATAAAATTACAGTAATGTCAATTTGTCAGGAAAAATCATATGATGTTATAAAAATAGAATGGTGTAGGGAAATCTGTCTGTATGATCGCTAGAATCTCAAAAACTAATAAATTGAAGACCTTAATATTTGGTATACATATAGTTAGGATCTTGAGTTAATACATAGGTAGTAAAAATATTATCAAAAAGACGGTGTTATACTTAATGTACGAAATTACAAAATTAACCCGATATAAATTAAATATCAAATTTTGTCATTGTTGAAATAGTAATTAGAAAATATATCTATATTATGAAATGTCATATGCATGATCTAAAATTTTCTAGTTTTTGTTAAAAAGAAAAAAAATTAGTGTTACTTAAATTTTATTTCAAATAAATCAAATAACAATAAAAAAAACTGTAAATACAAAAAAAAATGTGTACAAGTACACTTATAGCATTTGGGCAACGCCGGATACTTTAGCTAGTATATTTAAAACCTAAGAATACTTATGAAAAACAAATTTATGATACAGAATTATGTTTACAAAATAATGTAATATGTCAATATACAGCATAAGTAAAAGAACCAATACAAACATTACACATATCTCATAATTTTTATATAGTAACAAAATTTAACTTTAAAGCTTATCTACTGATAAAATGGTCACGGTCTCTTTATTGTCATTATGATTAAATTACGAACTGTAAAATATTTTGAGACTGTCTATTTATTTATTCGGTTTATTCACGTCATAAACAATAGTCGCTGAAAACAATGTCGTCATATCTTACTACGTTTATATCGTTTAATCATTAAACAGTTTATTTTGAATGAATGACTTGGCAAAGTTTACAAAAAAAAATAAAGCGATTTATATTATATTAATTATTAATGAAATAGTATAGTTTTAATATAGTAAAATTTTTTGTAGAACTCGTTATATTAAAATCAAACGGCTCAGGTTATACAAATTTAATTTACTTTAATTATACTTAGCAATCTCAATTTTTGTTATAGTAAAATCAACAACATACTGATAAATCCAAAATTGGACATTTGCGTTGTTTATTCATAAGTGATTAATTAATTTGGTTCAGAACTACTAATTCTGCGTTAAAACCTAATATTAATAATAATTTTGTAACAAACTGGAGGATGTTTTGAATGTGCTTGAATCCGCAATAAAATAAAATGTTCAAACAAAACAGCTATATTCCTGCATCAGTTTATATTATAGTAATTTTAAAGAAGTATAGAATAAAATGTATTGACAGCTGTCAATTTCATCTGTCATTGAATACAGTGCATAGTAAAATTCAAAATTATCGATTTCAAGTCAAACGCAGCACAAAAATGTCAGTGCCCACAGTGTTATCAATTGAGGTATTAATAAAAATAAATAGACTAAACTTTACTTTACAGTTATTAAATGTATTTACTTTAAACTTTACACACTGTTACTTTTGCACATTTTATTATTATTCTGTAATATTATTGTTGGTTTAATTATATATATTTCTAAATTTACATATAGGATGTATTTTGAAATGAATGAATTACACTTAAAATATTTTATTAGTACTATTACACAAAATATGTACTAAGTCTCATTATTTTTATGAATTATTACAGATATTAATATGCAAGCTGTAATTTTACATAATTTAAGAAGTTATACCAACAATACGTAATTCTATATTAATTATGTGATGCATTTTGCAGAAAGTAAGCAATTTTACATACTTATTAGGTCATTTTCACTTATTTTATGTGATTATTATGAATTATGTATAAAAATTACAGAATTTTAACGTAGAAATACAGAATATTTATATTAAAATGAAATTACAGATTTTTTATAGAATTTTTTTGTACAGTGTAAATAATGCAAAATTGTTATTAATGTACAATAGTTTTCGTAGAAATGTATTAACATATTTTATAAAACTTAGAATATTTGATTTACGTAGTTACTATAGAAGTATGACTAATTTCTAATACAGGAAACAAATATTCACCTGTGTAAGAATTATTTAAAACAATAATACATACATACAAATAGTAGTAAAAATTAGTACTCAAATATTATTCATTGAACTTAAGACGCAATTGCCGTTTCGTTTGTTTTAACGATCAAGGTTAAAAACAAATTTAAATTGTCATAGCTGCTTTGATTAAATTTTTATTATCAATAAAACCTATTCAAACGGCTAACCGTGTAGGTGGTACAGATAATTGAACATTTCGCAAATTCTATTGGACAACGAATCAAAATAAGAATACAATACTATTGGTTGTCATTCACATCTTTTCGCTTGATTGCATTTATTTCTTCGATTTATTCTTGTTCATTTCGTTTTCAATCGTTTTTATCATCTATTTTCTTTGGTCGTGTGCTAAGATCTTTCTTTTTATATCTAGGTACTTTGTATTTTTACTTGCGTTTTGTACAGATTGTTCAATTGGAAATTTCTTTTCAACATTGTGATTTATCAAGATTTTATTGTTCGAATGAGGTGCTTGTAATAAAATAAAAATGTATTGTTTTGACAGATTATAAAAGTTTAATCAATTTCAAGTATTGAAAAGTAAAAATTATGACAGTAAAAAATATTTCAGAACTCATTATATTAAAATGAAAAAAGGTTTAGGTTATATTTTAAATTAAAATTGACGTTTCGATATACCACACGTGTATCATCATTAGGAAAATAAATACAAATTTATTTATTTATTTATTTTCTTGCGATGATTATGATATACATGTAGTATATAAAAATGTCAAATTTTAATTTAAAATATAACAGAAAATCAACCTGAAGCTTTTTTATTTGTAGTAAATATTATCTTAAAATTTTCATTTATAAAATCTTATTTAAAGCATATATTATATAAGTTTTTTTTTTTCAACGTAACAAATTAGCAACAAATTGGCCACAAATTACGTTATATGGTTTTTGATGGTCTACGATAGTGCCTCACCAGCTTAAGAGAGACTTAGTTTTTTTTTGTTGTTGCAAAAATGTCAAAAAAGTTAATTACTGATTTTTGTAGTGTTTTATAATAAAACTAGATTGTCAGATTCACGTGAATTACTGAAAAAATTGAATTGATACTGAATAATTGATTGAAAGATATTGAGAATACTAAAACATTAAAAAGGTTTGAATTTAAAGTAATCTATAATAGAAAAACAGAAAGAAATTTTTGCAAAAATCGAACGTCACAACAAATTACAAAATGAAAAATGACCTGTCATCGTCAATAAACTAACAAAAAAAGTTAACACTTCTTCAAAAATTTTTGTTGTCCGAAACAATTTTTAGATGAAAACTCACTTCTGCTAACCTTTCATTTTTAGTGATTTTATTTTTCTTATTTTTCTGTCAACCGAAAAGTCTATAAAAATTTTATATTCTTCTCCCAATCGAAATAATGCTTTTCAGAAAACTTTTAAAGACAATCTGATGTAGCTAACGCATGTCTATACTCCTGTTATATTGAACTATTATAATTAGATAATTTTTCTAATTGTGTATGTATTTATAATATACATATTTTTGTTCATTGATTTATTCTGCAGTTTTAGATTATTTATCTAAACTATATTTGAAATATTAATTTTCTCAATTAATGTTATAGAAAAATATTTAATTAAATAGTTAAATTTAGTTATCTAATTCGTATTAAATAAATAGTTATTTTTTTCTCCTTATGTAAATTTTTATTTGAAATAATGTTTTTCATTTGTTTTTAATAGCTATTTAACTGCTCAGACTGTAGAAATTTGACATGATTTTAAGAAAATTGTTACTATGATTTGAAAGAATTTTACTAACATTATATGGGATTTTAAAGGATTTACTAAGATTTTTAAGGAATTTTAGAAGATTTTTCATAGATTTTAATTAATTTGTACCTCAGATTGTACAAGTGGTTTTCTCCTCGGTCTCAGCAGAACTATTTTATCAGAATTAAAATGGTTAATTTTTTGGATAGCATTAATAAATTTTTATTCTTTACTATAAAAAATAATTAATCAATAAATAGTAAATAATTTCTTAATTTTAACATGAATAATTATTTCCGCTTTATAGTAATAAAATAATATAAAAATATTAATTCCGCGTTTTAAATTTTTCAAGTAGTTTCTTCGAGACCATTTTAACTAATTAATTTGTTTTTTGTGTACTTTCTGTATACATATAAAAATACGACAAAATAATTACAAAGATCGTAGGAAAATTTACGCTCTACAAGGTATTACACATACAATACAAAATAAAATAAACCCGGTATTTGTTTGACAAAAGGACGATAATTTATTTCGTTTTAAAAACAAAACATTCGGAATCCAAGAAGGCGTAGCGAGAATGTAAAACGTGTGCTAAACCGAAACAAAACACGTTCGAAAATAAATGAAAAGCTGTGGTATAGATTACGTGGTATCAGGCCAAGAGGCTATGAATACTGCTGTATCATCGTAGTCGGAGCAGCAAGCCGTTTTAGACAAATTTTTCGAGTGTCTGGGTAAATACGCAGGCTCTTGCGTAGGGATCGTTTGCCATTGCATTCGTATGGTAATGGTTTTTCGTTGAATTGATTTTTGCTACTCGAAAATTGGAATTTTAATCGAACGCGTTGGCAAATTAATGCAGTTGACGTTGAAAGATGTATTTTTTCTTTCTTGAAATTTTAATTTTTTTACTTTAAAATTTATCTGAATTCTTTTACAAATATCTATATATAGACTTGACTTTTGGTAACTGCAATCAGTTTAGTTTGTGCAGGAAATAGATAGAACAAGTTTGCATAAGAAGTTAAATAGTTTTATAGTTTAATATTTTAAAGCATTTATTACCATTACCAAAATTTAGTTACCGGAACAATTTGTTTTTTGTACCGGTAACTAAATTTTGGTAACTGCAACAAATTTCTTTCTGGTGAAGTGTTTGAAGTTTCTTTAGAGTGTACAGTTTAAAATTGTGTTAAAAATGTTGGTGTTAATTTATTTATAGTGCTCTTTTGGTCACACTATGACAATTTCTTTTAGTGTAAATTTTACACCTTTTTTTTATATATTTCGAATGGGGCACCGAATATTGTTAAATACTTATTACTGTGTATTCATAAGGATGAAATAAGTAGCAGATGAGTGTGGTAATTCATCACATTACATGCTTGTTGGATAATATAATATTTTGCTGTATTTTTTATTCTATTTGATTTCACTGACTTTAATACATACACTAATATGTATACAAGATATTAAAGTGGTTTTTCTACTTCAATATAAATTAAAATAACTATGTTGAATATCTTCATTGTATATTTGATATATTTTAAAATTAAAAAAAAGAAATAAATCTGAAAACAGTTGAAAACGTCACATTTGAACGGTAAGCACATTGCAAAACAACCCATCATTAATATCTCCTCTACAATTCCAAACTAAAAAAAAAAAACAAAGAAGCATCGTTAGAAAAAAAAGCATACGTATAGTTGCAAAAGCTAACACGGGCGATAGAGAGAACAGAATTCCATGCGAACTGATGCCCGAAACATTACACCGTCCAAATGCACTTCATCAGGCCTAGCCATGAAAAGCGAAAAGGACAAATGACTACGGTGAAAAAGCTGTCAGGAGATCCATCTCGGATGGCCATGAACGAGAGTGGGCGTATAGTCCATTCGCTATCTTTGTCCAACACAATACGTTTCCGTTATTTTTATTGCATTAACACACGTTTGCGTATAATGTTTCGAATGAAGCCAGGCCGGTTGTAATTGTTTCATTTATACAAAATTGACATGGAGATATATTAGATTTTTTTGCGTCTCTTTTGTAATTAGGTGACTGGGGGGTTGGGATTAATATAAAGGGGGGAAAAAGTTGGGTTTTTGAATAATTGCTTAATTGTGTTAGGCTGTTTCGGTTTTGTGGTGTTATTCATATGGTTTTTTTAGTGTCATGTCATGATGTGTTTTGTATTTTATTATGAATGAAATCTGCAGAAATGTACAGTTTTTTAAAATTTAATTAATTAAATACAGGATAGTGGAAAGAGTTTGTGCCACATCCTTTTGGGTACATGGCGCTTTAAACGCTCAATAATTTTATAAACTTTTTATTTTGACTTAAAAAATAAATTTGTGTATTTTCGTATTGCACTTAAACAATATACCTTTTTATAAAAAAATAATAGTTTAAATTTATTTTGTATAGATTTTATCTTTACATTAATTATGTACCATAAGTCAATTTATTAAAAATAATATCAGATAACTTTTAAGCAAAAAAATTAATTAGTTACGTAATTAGCTCTGTTCTATTTCTGCTACGATTTTTTTGTCATACCAATAAAAATTTAAATCAACTATGCACGCAAATATTTAATAATTTTCAAGGCCGATTTCACACGATTTAGTTCAAAATAAAACTAATAAAAAATCGGAAAATTCATCAGTTTACATACATATTATTAACATAGTTATTACAATGTGCTTACTTGATCAATATTGTGTAAAGGTTATTAACGTTAACATTGCACAGGTTTACAAGTTTTGCATGAGTATGTGTGTGTATGTATGTAACGTTACCAAGTATAATATGTATAATCGAGGTCACTAAAGTTACCCGCTTCTGTTTAATAATGGTTTGATGAACAATGACGTCACAGACGGGCAGATCTTTTACGAACAATGTTGTGTATTTGTGTGAGTGTGAGAATTTGAGAGATTATATATATATATATATATATATATATATATATATATATATATATATATATATATGAATAGACAGCAAAGTTTCTGTACAGAATATTTTACGAAATAATTTTCGGATTGTTAAACATAAAGGATATGTTACTTATTGATTGAAAAAATATATTGCAAAGAAATTGGTTGAATATCTTTTTATGTTAGGGATTTCTGAGAATGGGAAATCCACTTGTACAATCTGGTGCATAAAATTGTGGTATAATCAATTGAGAATTTTCTTAAAATCATGTAAAATTTTGAATTTTATACAATTTGCAATTTCGAATGATGTCTAAATGAATGATCACGGAACAAGTACTTCGTATTTGCGGTCAAGGTTCTCCTTAGAGCTGTCGTTCCAAATATGATGATGATTTACTTATAACGGATTATTTGAAAAATTAGATAATACATGTACAATTAGTTATTTAATAATAATTCTTATGTAATTGTGCAATTTACATATAATAAAAATTAATGAAATATTTAATTGTTAATATTTTTTGATTAATATTTAGGTTTCAAATAACCTAATGTTATGAGGATTATTTTTTTAAATAAAAAATTTGTAAAGAATAGCAGAAAATTGATTTTTTCAAGACATTTTGCTCCATTTTGTTTACTTCATTGGTGCTTTGATATGACGTCATATGAAACTTTGCTAGACATGGCTTTGTAACCATTTTCAGTCACTATCTACAGTTTCCAGAAACTAGAATAGACATTCTGGACTAAACCAATGAACTAAAATACCCAACAAGCTACTAGTACAGCAATTGAAGTTATTTTCTTTCGAACTTAGCTAATGATATAAATAAGATTATACGTGATGATGATATTATTTATAATGTGTTCTTTCGTATGATATGCATAAACTAACTTGATAATTGTATAATTTTGTACGAAGCAAATAATTCTGTTAGTAAATTTTCCAAAAACTGTTCAGCTCTTTAATCACTGTTGTTCCGATTTTCTGATAAATAATGAAACGTTAGTAAAAGGTTTCTAATAATAATTGTGTGTGTGTGTGTGTGTGTGTATAAAGTGAATTGCACAAGAATTAGAAAACGACATTGCGAAATAAATGATCTTGGTTTTGCCGTGACCAGTATCGGAAAACAAGTGATTTAGGAAGACAGTTGAACACCGAAAAAACCGAAAGAAACGTTAAAAGATTGCTTGAATTATCAGGCTAGATTTACACAAGGTTTTCTTTAAGTTGTTTTAGCTCCGATGCTCTTTTTTTTTACTTGAGTTTCTTGTAATTCTATTGTTAATGATTTGATAATTATTGTTTATGGTTGTTTCAAGTGAAATTAAATAATTAAGCTGGATTGCTTAATTGAGGCTATTTTATGCTTAACCTTTAAGTTTTAAAAAAAATAATTATGTTCGTTTGACAATTGCATAATTTAGAAAAATAACAGAAACTCATCAAATTGTTAATAAGATAATAATTGATGCTTTTTAAGTTTTATATTTTTATTTATTTATTTATTGGTGTTCTAGGTAAAAATATAGATAAAATTAATAAATGTTGTTTCAATATTAAATTAATTTAGTTTTCTAGATAATTACAGCTAGAAATTTACAATTTTGTTTTTATATATCCTAAAATATACATAAAACAGCAACATAATTATTTTTTTTGTCTTACACAGTAAAAATGTTTAATATTAATCTGTGTTCCAGATGGGACACACTAAAATATTGTAAAAATTACACTATGAGAAAATGTCCAAAAATATATTTGTTGGTGTTATCAAAACTAAAATAGTGTCAATTACTTATTACTGAGCACATCTGTTTCTCTAGTTTACATAATTAATAAATTTTATTCATTATATTTATTCAAGTATTGAAAAATTTGTTGTAAAAATATATCATCAATGTTTGTTGTCAATAAACATTTTAAATTGTTTCTTCGTGAAATAAGATTGAATACGATTTTAATTTATTTAATTTAATAGGAGTTTTAAATTTAGCTAAAAAATTAAGTATGCGAGTATAAAGTTTTTGCAAATTGTCTAAAAAAAATAATAAAAAGTCAAAACGTCAAAAGTTTTTTTGCAGGAATATAAACTAATATTACTAACTTTGAAGTGGTCCCTATTAGAAAAGT
Source organism: Clivina fossor (assembly GCA_963966155.1). Classification (NCBI taxonomy): domain Eukaryota; kingdom Metazoa; phylum Arthropoda; class Insecta; order Coleoptera; family Carabidae; genus Clivina; species Clivina fossor. The sequence goes on along the minus strand of OZ014552.1, from coordinate 28,145,175 downwards.
TTTATAGCCGCTGTGCATAGGAGCTTGTGAAGAGTTATATATATTACGTGATTTGAATATTTGTATGAGTAATTTTTGTAGAGCAAAAAAAAAAATTGCAGAAGAGACAAAAAAAGCATCAATTTGGAAATGCTAGTTTTTCCTACTCGTAGTTTAAATCCTGCAATAGTATTTCGAGCGTAAAATTAGAGAATTTAATTTTTGAAATTGCTTTTTCAAATAAACTTTTGTGAGCAAATATCATCTGTTAAAATAATGTTGTTTTTTTCCTTTTCGAAAAAAAGCAAAACATACATTTCATTTATTACCAAACAGTGCAAATTAATTTTTTAATCTATTATAAAAAAATTATCGTAGATAAAAATTAATACTTCATATGAATTTTATATTCAATTAATTTATTAGTAGTACTATAAGGTTGGCTTTTCGGTTATTTTAGTTTATTTGTTTAGATTTGGTTTTATGACAGATGTATGTTTGTGCCACACCCTTTTGGGTACATGGCGTGATTGTGTATGTATGTATGTATGTATGTATCGAAAAAGCACTTCAAATTAATGAAATCAAATGAAACTCGAAATAAATTTCAATATTTGACAAAATTTTCATTGATTAAACGACTGTAATATAGAAACATCAAAATCAACTAAAAAGTTTCTATTGTTCCTCATTGTTCCTTGGTGGATTTCTACTTTTATACTGTTGTCAAGAGTGAAAAAGCGAGTCTTATTATGCCATTTTGTCGTTTAATTTGTTCCATTTAGAACTTTTGGGGGTATATGTGTTTTTAGGAAAACAATATTTGTTTCTTGTTATAAAAACATTTAGGTAAACACAAAGTATAAACTGGTGCGTAAGTTTTTTCTATGAAATTACACGGGCTCCTCCACCAATATTTTTTTGTTTAATTATTTTGTTTTAGCTTTTACCTATTTAATTTTAAATTGATTGTTAAGAGTTATGTTTTTCTTTAAGCGTATTAAAATATTGATATTACGTTACTATATTGCCTATATAGAAGGAGATCATTATGTTACTAGTACGATAATGTACATTATTATGCAGTAGTTAGTTACTATATATATATCATTGGTGGCAGCATCAAACATGACTACAACGTCAAATGTATTTAATCTATTACGTCAAGTTAAGTTAATTGACAGTTGCATTGTTTATTTTTGCTTGAATTTGATTATTGAAAATATTTGAAGAATTGCAAGAAATGCATTGTTTATTGCCAGATTTATTATATTCGATCAAAGAAACACGGCAGTTCTGTTTAATTTGATATCTCTGACAGCCATATTGAAAATTATTAAGTTAAGTAAATTGACAGTTGCATTGTTTATTTTCGCTTAATTTGAATTTGATTATTGAAATGTGTGAAGTGCCAGATATGCAATGTACATCGCCTGATTTGTCAGAAATTGTATGTTCTACCATAGAAACATTAATTCTCAAAAATCACTTAAGAAATATAAATAATATATACATATATATATATATATATATATATATATATATATATATATATATACTCAAATACAATCATTTTCAGATTATTCCTTTATGATTGTATTTGAGTATTAACTGTATTTAAATGATATATCTATCAACTAACCAGATTAATGAATTATATATATATATATATATATATATATATATATATATATATATATATATATATATACATATTCTATTTTACAACTATTAGTAAGGTTACGGCTACTTGGTATATATTTTTATTTATTAATAGTTTAGTTTTTTTTGGAACACTTGAAGAATAAATAGTGTATGTTATTTGGAGCAGAATGCTGTTTTTGTATTTCGCCTGGATTGCTTAGCAAGTATCTAGGATCTAGGCTCATTACAATAAAGATAACATAATATACTATTATTTAATTTTAATATTATTTCAGTAGAAAAATATTGTTTTTACTTAAAAAAATTGAAAGACACAGATTTTTTATATTATTTTAATAACTGTATAAAATACAAAAATATTTTTTTAGATAAAGTTATCACTACAAGATTTTTCAAATTGTATTGTTTGGTGTGTATAAGAAAATGAAAAATATTATTTTGACTATGAAATGTTTTAATTTTCTTGTAAAAACGGGCGTTATAAATTATTGATTACAAAACAAATTACTTTGAAAATGTGTTTTCGGGAAAATAATTTGATTTTTTAAATATGTGTTTACTTTCCTTTTTATAAGCATTTACCGGGACAATTTATATATTTGGTTTTAAAAAAGCAATTTAAAAATACTTTTGACGAAAAAATAATAATCTACACGATGTTAAATTAAAAAAAAATAAGTTAAAGCACACTTTTAACAAAATTAATATTGTATTTTTTTAATATTTATTAAGATTAAAATTTTAAAATATTTGAATAATGTATTTTTTAAATTAAAATCTTGTATATACTACTTTACTTTCAGGTATAATGATAAATTGCTCAACTAGCATATCAAAGTTAGCTTTGTTTTAATATTTCAAATAACTAATAAACTTATGTTACTTAGGAGATTTCTTTAATTGCGATTTTAATTTTCTATAATGTTTATTTTTAATAATTATACAACAGCGTTCACATAACGAATAAGCAATTAAAATTATTAATTAATATTTGTTCAAAATCTATTTAAGCGTCTAAGCGCATTTAAAAGAGTAAAGAGCTGTCTAAAAAAAAACAAATACGAATCGAAAACAAAATCTACATGCAGCACAAACACAATAGCGAGAAAACAAGTGCACAAATTCACCCGACTCTCACGGCACAGGTTGCATACGACAAAGTTTGCGGTTATCTGCCGGATAAAGTGCCAGGTAAATCGTATTAAACGCGGTTATGACTTTCGGGTATACAGTGTCCGTTAGAGTCAAAATGTTATTATATTCCCAGCCACTCCTAATAGTTTATTTAATGGATTCTTTCGCGGGTAACAATACGGTTTGGTAGCAATGCAGTATTCAGGGGGGTGGAATAACTTTTTAGAAGGGTTCTTAAAAGGGTAAAGTTTAATATTTCGACTTGTTTTGTTGCTTGGCTTTCAAAAAGATGAAGGAGAATTTAAGCTAAATTTAGGAATAATTATTCTTTCGTTATCTTGATTTAGTTTCTTTTATGTTTTATCTTTAATTTGCTTTGAAGTTTAATTAAATGTAAGTCAAGTTTAACTTTTTTTATAGTTGCAGCGCGGTAGGGTTACATTTCTAAATTTAGTTTTAATTGCTACGGCTTATATACATAGTTTGAATATATTTTTAAAATTATGTTAGGACAATGGTTTTTGATTGAAATATATTTGTAAATTGTATTTATTTATTGTACAAAAATAGCAAAATTAATAGTTCTCAAAAGATTTTATTTATCTTATCAATATTGTTTATTTATTTGGTTGTTTGCCGTCAAATTTTAAAATTAATTTTTTACCAATTTTGTTGAACCGATTTTCTTTAAGTACATACACAATCACGCTATGACCCCAGAAGGGTGAGGCATAAACTCTCTTCATCATCTCAAAATTAGTTTTCTCCGAACATCCCTATCCAAAGAAGCAACTTTAGCTTCATCCACATTCATAATTCTTCTCATACATGCTCTTCTATTCTTACTACTTGGAAACTTCAACTTCATCAAAAAGTCAATAAACAATATTTTTACAATTGGAAGATGTTAATGACATTTTGAAAGTTATTTAATTGACAGACGATAATGTTATTTTTATAAATGTATTTTTTTTAAACAAGAGTTATTACAATCAAAAATAAATAGGTTTAACTTTGTACCAAATACTTATATGAGATCTTGTCTTCATGACTAGATTATTAAATCGGAGCCCAGTAGTAAGATAAATTATATAAGGATTTTTACGTAACACGATTTTATGAAAAATTGCTTTACATAATATTATACTGTTTAGTGCAGTTTTGAATAAAAATTTTTTTTATAAACATGCTATTATGAAAGTATAATGAAAACTATATTTTACAGCCCGCATTACAAGTTTGTAACGATGGTCACATATTTTTGTAATTCTAATTACAAAATTCATTATGGTAATGTACAATATATTATCGTAATTTAAATACTAAAGTAAAATTATTTGATCAATAAAATTAAATTAGCAATTATTTATTGCTAGTAGAGTATTGTTAGTATTTTAAATAAATTTTAATTAAAAATAACATTTGTTTTTTAATTATTACTTCGACTAAAAATAAATTACTATATATTAAAAATTTTAATTATAAATTTTATAATATATATTAACTATACAATTATTTTAAATAAAATATGAATATATTTTGCTTTCAAAATATTGTCAATTTTGTTTTATCTAGTTTTTATATATTCTATTTTAAATTTCACAAGATGCTTGCATCAACATTTAGTTTGACATTTTTTCAATATAAATCAATTTATTCAACGGTGAACTAAAATTTCGGTGAAATGTTTTTTCTCATGTCTTTGACGAGGTAATAAGTCAATAAAATTGCAAAATCTATTTACGAAAAAAAAACTGATTTGATCGTAACATGAATTTGTTATAATTTATAGATCAGTGATTTTGAAACTGTAAATTGTTAAGTTGATAGCCAATTTTTTTTTAAAATAAATAAATTGTTATTGTACATACATACATGACTTATACTCAAAGGCTGTGGCATAAACGAAAAATAAATGCTTTGAATTAGGCGTTACATTTCATAATTTTAAAGTATTTGATTAAATTTAATATACGAAATTAAAGTTACTAGTACAATATAAAATTAAAGTGTTTAGCGTATTACTAAAAACTAATTAGGAAATATAATTTCAATTGATACAGTAAAACGAATAGTTTGCGGTAAAATGTTATTAAATTTCTACAACTTTCCAGCCGTTTTCTAATATAAGAAAATCTCATTTAACCGTTACATTGTGCGGTTGACAAAACATCCAAACACGCCAAACACAAGTAGATTCCCATGTTACTACCCCGTTGCCATGGCAATCGTTTCGAAAACAATTCATCCTAAAGGTTTGTTCCTTTATCGGTAGATACCATCAGATGGTACTGTGTGTGTGTGCGCGCCTCTACTTGGTTGATCAAGCCAGTCGTTTGACAGGATATCCGGTACATAATGTTGTCGTTTCCTACCATTTTCTAAAGTTTCCACCCCTGCCCCGTTTTGACCCTTTACCCTAGACGCAAGAGGTTTGTCGATGAAGTTTGCAAACCCTCTTGCTTTATACATTTCATAATGTTCCTATTATTGGCGGGAATTATATGTTGATGTGTTTGTTTTATTGGGTTTGAAACTAGTAATTGTTTTCCATGTTATGATTATTGATTTTTAAGGGAAGGGAGTAAGAAACTATAGGGGAATAATGTTGTATTCTACTACAAGTTCTGTAGTGTTTTTGTTAATTTAATTAGTGGTTTACTAAGTAAACGTTTGACTAATTAGTCAGTTAACAATTTAATCACGTTGTTAGTTAATATGTGTTTAACAACGTTTTATGCAAGTGGCAATAATCAAACCGGCGTGAAAACATCAACATTTTCTTATAACTTGTAATAACTTCTACAAATTTAGTTATCGGTTTCCAGTTGTTCGCATACTCACACAGAAATATAAATAATTTGCAATAATCACAAATAAGTGACAGACTTTGTGGGGGCGTCAATAAGCCATAAACTTATAAATACTTGTAAAATTCCCTGATTGATTTACTAAAATAGTAAACCAAGTTGTAGGTTCCTGAATTTTGGTATATACATAAATAAATATATTATAAACAAATTATAATAACTAAAAAATGGTTACAAACTTCGTGGGAGTGGCAATGCACTTGTAAAATTTGCTGACTGATTTACTAAAATATGTTTGAACAATAGTTAACTAAGTTGACGTTTCCTGAATTTTGGTACACACATAAACAAATATATTATAAATAAGCAAAAGATGGTTACAAACTTCGTGGGGGCGGCAATAAGCCATAAATTTATAAATACTTGTAAAATTTGCTGTCAAGGAGGGCTGTTGGAAAATGACGATAAAGTGAAAATTGTACTTAAAAGAGCAAAATGAAAATAACCACTGGTAGATAAATATTACATTTTTATTTTGAAATACACGACTATCCAGAAAATATGAGAATAAAAAGTTTTCAATTTAACTTTTCAATTAAAACAATTAAAAAACTGAAATAATATTTACCGAAATTATAAGTTTAAATTTACAATTTCAACTATTCAAAAAGATTTTATTGAACAAAATTATATTGTGTCGTTTGAAAAACGAATGAAATATTAAATTTTACACAAAATTTTATTTCTATTTTCAACAAAGCTCTCATTCTCTATCTAAAATAGAATGCAACAAGAACTTGTTTCGTACTCATTTCATTAAAATTAAAACGCTTTTATTTTATGCAATTTTGCAACAATTTGCAATTTGCTCTCGTTGGTAACGTATCTTGAAAGTATGTTTATAGTTATTGCTAAGTGTATGGAAACAATAAAAATAAATAAAAAAGAATGTTAGTTCGATTTTTTTTTTACATATTTTGAATCTTTTAGTAATTTAAAATTACTTAATTATTTTAAAATTTCTAATTTTTAAACTGTTTGTTGGTAGAAACTTGACGTAATTTACGCGATATTTTGTTTCAAATTAAATACATTATCAACATCTGTATCAGTTGCTTTTCAGCAACTGATCAAAGCACCATACTGACGAGAATCTATAGATCGAAACACGTGTCTATAGTTAAAACTGACCAGTTATTGATGCTTAAACTAGCTTAGCTAGCTGATTCAATGACTGAGTAACTAGTGAAATTTTGAGAAAATCTCAACTTTAGTTTAGTTTATCTTGTTGGAAATATTTTATATTTTAATTATTGCTGTTGCTTTTCTGCATGTTGCTAATAGTGACATGCAGAAAAGTATCATTTTCTAACCCAAACAATTGTTCAGAAAAATGTATTTTCTAATAAGGCTGTAGATTTTTTTTGTAAAACTATATCTTATATTATAATCTACAAAGTTATTGGTAATATTTTATTGTTTTTATTTCATTAGCAACTAGAATTATTTTACAATATTTTTCTAAGTGATAGATGTAAGAAAATACTAAGATAGATTTATTACAGTTGTTGAAAGTTGGAGCGATTTTTATACATAGCGTAATAATTGATTTATGTTTTCTTTGGAAATGATTGATGATGTTAAAGTAAAGACATGTTTGTACACAGATCAACAAAATTTCTATTTGAAGATGTCGTTTTATTTGTGTTGATACACACATATGTTAGTTTTGAAAATTATTTGTTTTGTATACAGGGCTGGACATAAATTCGATACTCATATAATATCGCAAAAGCTATCTATGAAAATCTGATTTCTATATTAAAAATAATACCGAAAATATGTATTGCATTAAAACAGATGAGCCAACACAAATACAACTTAAATGATGAAATCTTGAACATTAACCCATTTGGGAATTACCGAAACCAATCAATTATTTCAACCAATACGAAACACAAATCCTTAACTTATCTATCCAATTCGCCCCGCATATTTTAGTCCCAAAACAAATCCTTTACCTTTATTACACCGTTCCTCATCAAATATCCCGTTCAATATCTCAATCTTGTTGTTACCAATAGGTTACAATAGACTGATCCCCTTCGCGAACAGATATGGTCTTTGATATTTTGATGCGTGCTTTCCTCTTCGGAAGATGACTCTCTAGTACAACCGAAAACGACTGATGATATGGTAATTTATTCTGTTACAGAGGACCTTTCAGTCTTGTCCGACGATGCATTCATCGGCAGACGGGCCAACAATTTGCCGTCAAGATAGTCGATGTTGCCAAATTTACGTCTAGTCCCGGACTTAGTACGTCTGGTGAGTAAATTTTGACTTTTTTTTTTCTTGTCTTGTCTTTGAGAATGGAGTTATTTTTTGTGTGTGTTAGTTTGGGATCGTATGGTAATAGGTTTGTTCGGGAAAGTTTGATGGATTTTTTGTAGAAAGGACGATAGGAAAGATTCTGTTGAATTAACTCGTTGCCGGAGACAGGAGATTCTAAGTTGACATGCTTATGTCGTGACAATGATTTATTTGAAATTAAATATTTATGTCTTGTAATACAAATCGAACTAAATAAACATGAAAAAATATAAGAATTTAAAATTTACAAAAAAAATTCTTTTATTAAAAGGCTAAAAAATTAATGAATTTTTTAAAACTATATTTTAAAAATAAATATTTTAATTCTAAATTATTTATTTAATGATGCAATTATTAATAAATATAATAGTTTTATTATTTAAAAACTTATTTTTTTAAAATTAAGTATATTTATGAAAAAATAATAGAGGTTGTTTCAAAAGGTTTTAAATATTTTAAAAAATTAATAACATGTTTTATTTTTTTATTTATTTTATTTGCAGCATAATAAACTACAAATTTTAATTATTTTTGATGAATATCTATATTGTTTAAATGTTTGCATTAGCGACGCAAACATTTTTCAACGATTAAAATGCTTATTTATATTTATTATATTTTTATTTAAGAAATATTTAATTTAAATAACTAATGTTTTATGAATGATGGAACATATAATCTGCATAAGCAAGTAAAATCAATAATTACTGTTATATAACAAAATTAATGGCTGGAAATTTTCGGTGTTTATTTCAGACCTAAATCTTCGGGTGATAATAGAAATGTGGGGAAGGGGTTGCTTTAAAATTAGCCTAAAATAAATGTAGTAATAGGTATTATTAGTAAAACAGGTATAAAATTACGTATAAAATTATAAATTTTTATTTATAATAGTAAATAATAATCTTTAATTGTACACATTACGCTGTCGTTGCATATTTGCGTTTCTGCGTATTTTTTGGTAATCTTTCAGCTCTTTGAAATGAACACTGGAAATTTATGAATCATTGTACATAAAAAATATATAGCATATTTTCAAACAAATTTTTTTTTTAAATATTATTAATATTATTATAAAAATAACATATTATATTCAGCATACAATTGATAAAATTGAAATCAAAATTTTGATTTATCCTTTTTTTCTTGTTTGAAAAAATAAGAAAAAAGTTACTTTGCAATATAATCAAATATACACACAAAAAATTAGTATTACGATACAGTAAAACATTTAAAGTTTTACTAATTAGATAATTATCTCGATAATTTTAATTAATGATAATGGTGTAAAAGTTTAAAGATAAAATTTTTAAGAATTTCTGTAGAACTACTGATATTTCTCTTTACAATGGTTTTCTGCAAAACTTTTCCAGAAATATATAACGATAATTGTTATGATATCACATCTGCACCTATAAAAGAGATTACCGAAAACCGATAAATATTTTCTCAGTTTGCACTTTTATTTGTCTTTTTGCTTTTAATCCAGCGAAACAATTACTAGAATTACAATTGTTTCGTTATGTTATGCAGCTGTATTCGGAATCGAATAGTCACTATAAATTTCCAGCTTAGCATTGCAATTGCTTCAGTTGTAGTGTGAGTACATTGCTAACCAAAAGGAAAGCTGTTCAGCCAAGATGACAATTAATTAACAAGTCATTCTATTCGTCACCGCCTGCTTTGATGTTCTACATCAATTAGCTTTTAAACTGATAAGTATTTGTCAAGTGTAGGAATCTATTTGGGGAGATTTTTCATTAGCTGTTATCGGGTTTTTCCCCATCTGGGAACATTTCTTTTCTCGCATTTTCGTCGTGTAATACTATTTCCTTTTTTTTTTTTTTTGGTTGAAAGGATGCAAGAAGGTTGAAGAGGGCGGGGAACTTGTCGGTCAAATTAGGATTTTATTGAAATTCAATAAGATACATTTGAAGACGATAGATGAATGGTTTGAGAATTACGTCGAACGAAAAACGAGATAGATGGAGTTTTACTTTTATTTTTGGGGGGCTATTAATGGTTAAATGGTTGCTTTGTGGTTTTGATAAATGAATTTGGTTGGGTAATTGGCGAATTATTTTTTTTTTGTTATTTGTTATGGATTTATTGATTGGTTATTTTGGCTTTGTTTTTTTTTTTGATAAATTTGATATTAATGTTAATATACTGTATGGTTGATGACATTTCAAAAAAGGCAGTTTTATTAATTAAAGTTTATTAGTTTTAGTTGATTGATAATATTTTTTTATAATTTACAATTATAAGATTGTGATCAGGAAAAAATAATATAAATGACATAAATTATTATAAGCAAGTAAAACATAGGAACACGTTACTAGGTGACAAAGTACCTAGATTAAAAAATTTATAAATTATGTATATATATATATATATATATATATATAATTGATAAATTAATAATTGGAGGAAGCCAAATTTTATTTCAGTTAGTTATCTTTTTCTTTGTAAATTTCTATTACTTCTCTAATCACTCTACTGTTAATATTGTTGGGTCTTGCAATTTTTATATTTTTTCCTGATGAAGATATAAGTATAGTATATCGAAACGTTGCTATTTAAATAAAATATATACAGAACTTAATCCTAAAGCTTTTTAATTTTAATATAATGAGTTCTGAAATATTTTTTACTATGTTAGTCAATTTAGTTTGCACAGTTTTTTCGTTTGCTTCTTGCCTGTATACATTCCTATATAATATCGAATATAATTTTACAATGTCTGCCTTACTTTCATAACTCGTTCAATTTACAAGTTTTATTTAGTTAACAATTCAATAATTTTTATTTGTAAATTTCACGAAATATGTGCTGTTTATACATTGTATATGACATTGCGGAAATTTAATTCAAAATCATAATCATAATTCAAAAAATTTCCGTTTTATGTAATATTTAAAAGATATTATTTGAAAACTATTTTCTGACACTAGCAGAGCTTTGATTTATTTTTAAAATTATTCGAATTCATTTTTTTATTAACCACTAAAGTGCCAAGGAACATTATGAAAAATTCCTTCTCTATTTAGTTGGCATCTTATGTGACAAGATTTCTAATTAAATTTATTACAGCGCCCATTAATTTAAAATTTAATTTTGTTCTTTCGAAGTTTAATTCCAATCTTTGACATTTATTACAGAAGATTTTACAAGTTTTAATTTTGTTTTTATTTTGCAACAAAAAGGATTGAATTTCAATCATTTTTTTTCCTCTACCATTAAGTATAACTTTATGTCATATTAAAAGATTTTGCAGGTTATATAAATAGAAAATTTATTTAATAAATGCTTATACACGCTGTTATAAATGATTTACTTTTGCAAATTACTAATGGAGGTAACTATAATTGGCTAATTAATAATAGGCAATTAACGGCAATTGAATAATGTATATTTTAGCCGGGTTTTGTGTCTAATTAAAATACCTCATTAATTAAGAACAATGCGACTATCATTAAAAGTGTTCATGCGATAAGAGCGGTAATATTCATGTATTACTTATTGTATCTGTTTTTAGTTGTCTATTGTTTATTTATATTTATATATATTGGTATTTTTATGAAGAATGTTTTTTTCATTTTAGTATTATTTTTTAGTTATATATCCATGAATAGGTAAAATGGATTTTGAAAAGAACATTTAGGTTCATATTGTAAAAACTTTGTTGTTTAGTGTAATATATGAAATTTTATTTTATTAAATTAAATTTTGATATTAAATTACAGATAAAAATCAGATTGGAATATTTAGATATATTTAAACAGTTATTTTTGGAAATGGTATGTATTTATTTCTTTTTATTTTGTATACGGTGCACTAAATTGTATCCCACACTTTTTTCGACTGAAAAAATTACTTTTATTTATAATTATAGTAACATTATTATTGATATTTTTAAAATTAGACTTATATGAGAAACGAAATATTAAAATAAAACTTTATGAATAATTTCTTTAAAAATGAGCTTCTTTTTATAAATGTCTACTTTATGCTGGCTTATGCTGCTGGCCCATATCTAAAAGCTATAAACGATTGATTATAAATCTTTTCACCTAATCGAACTAAATATCTAGTACCAAGTTTTATAAATGTATTCATTTTTTATAAACAGTTGTCTACTAGTTTTTTATTTTTAATTTTTGCACTTTTGATATGGCTTGTGAGATTTTTGTTCATTTTTTAAAGTTATATTATTGTAATGAATTTGGAATTAGAATGCTGCTAATGGGGTATCAGTCAAATGATAATGCAATTTTTATTTAAAATTATATTGAAGTAAATTTCAAATCAAAACAAAAGAACTACTTTATAAACTACATTGGAGTCAAATTATCCAAACCCAAATCTTATACTAACCCCCGCCTGTGTTTCGTCCAATTTTACGTCAACCATACGAAATAAAACACGGAAGAGACAGACGACGAAATAAAAGCAGCGTAACATACGGTCGCGAAGCAAAACAAGACGAGACTGCAGACCAACGGTAGGGAAACTACGTGAAATAAAAAGAGGAAAAAGTCCGAAGCAAGTACATAGGCAAGTGAAACATGATAAATGGTAGGAAAATGTCTCGTAAGAGTTTTATTTTCTTCTCCCATCGCATCTGTAATGGCATTTGTTTATTCATTTGCTTCGCTTTTATGCTTGTGTCGCTTGCACGTTGAAACAAACGCAACGCAAGGGAGATGGATGAAAAAACAAAAAAAAACGGGGAAAATAAAGTTGGCGTTGCCTCTGCTATTTTTAAGGTTAGCAAAGAAAAGGAAATTTAAAAGTTCTCTTGTTTTCGTTCTGCTTTTTTTTATTCGATTTAATCGAATTGATTCGCTGTTTGTACCTTTGTCTTCTTTCTATTTACGAGGGGGAAATCAAAAGATAATAGAAGATGGAACATCTCAAACAAGCTGAATAAATGTTACTTTTGTTTTGACAATTCTTCCGATTTTAAAATGTTAAATGAGTGATGCACTTATCGAAAGATTATTGAACAGCATTTATATCAGGTGTCTTGTAATTTATTACGAATTGGATTTTTGAGAATCATAAAAGATTTAACTCTGATTAAATTAATTTAAAAAAATATATATTTTATATATTAAAATGATGCTTTGTAACAAGTTTTTATTTAAATTTATTTGTTTTGTTACTTGATTTAGAATGATCAAATCTTCTAATCCACTTGACACAATTTTACATATCGGATGTAAAATCTGAGTTTTAATTTAATACAACTGTAGAGAAAACAAGTAACTTTTATATATATATATATATATATATATATATATATATATTCACATTATTAAAATATAACTTTATTTGAAAATATCTTTTAATAATTGTAGAGTACAGTTAAATTTTAAATGAAGCAACTTTAGAAACATTACATACGAAATGGAAGAGAATATATGTTGAAAAGAATAAAAATAAAGGAACTAACTTAGTTCAAAACTTAATAGCGAAGTTTCTCGACCATCTCTGGCAGAAGCACAAAAAAAAAACTATATTAAAACTAAATAAAAAAAACATATGAAAGAATTTTCTCTCTGTATATGAGTGCTTGAAATACTTTGGCTGGATATTATCTTCTGAATCTTTTATGAACTTCATATGTAATATGCAGAATATATTGAAATAAAAAATAAATGTTTATATTTAATTTACTAAATGGAAAAAATAAATAAAAGTAATTATTTTATTAGCATATGTACCGAGAGTACTGTAATTGTAGATCTCGTTAAATGTATAAGATATGATACAGGTAGATACGAGATATGAGAGAAATTTTATATAACTTGTATTTATATTAAAATAATAGATTGTTTATAAAATAAAATAATTTTCCTTAAACTTGAGTATCTGTGTAACCTTAGATCACTGATTAGGACTTTAGTTTTAACTTTTACTGTTGATGATGAAAGCTTAGCTTTGGAAATACGTATTTAGCTTTTTTAATTATTTTGTGCTTTAAGGGAAATTATTTTATTTTATTAACTTTTCGCAACAGTAAGATCATATTTTTATTTATTAATATATTGTTTGTTTAAAAAACAACTGAAAAATGTGTTTATTGAAACTTGAATTTTTATTTTATATAGGTATTAGGTTTGTAAACATTTTGACTGGAAATCTTGAAAAATAAAATTTTAGTGAAAAATTATGTAATAAATGGTTTTTAAGGATCCCACGAGCTAGATTTTCACAGTATTCATTTTTATGCGAAACCATTTAACTTGTATTCGCATCACATTTATGTACTACTACTCAAAATATTTCCCTTAAGATATACACATCGAAACCATAGATACATGTAACACAATTTCCAAATTGACGAGAAATACACCCAAAAGCGTCGTACGTAAATATATCTGTTCTTTATGTAAGACAGTGTTTCCTAAACTACGGGTTCATACCTCAAAAAAGATGTTTATGTTTTAAAGATATTTACATGTACAATATCGCCAAAGAGTGTGACATAAACTTTTTCTATTATCCCGAAATTAGTTTTCTCTAAACATTCCTATCCAGATAGGAAAGAAATTTTAGTTAAATATTTCGTAATTTTTATTTTGAAATTTAAGATTTTAGGCAGGGCTAATATTGATTTGCAGATTAATATTTTAATAATTTTTTTTTCCAAAATTTTGTGTTAATGCAACAAATGCTTTTTGAGATATAAATAATAATAATATTGATTTACAATCTTTAAGCCAAACATCAGTTAATTGCTAGTATTTTATTAAAAAAATATTTATAAAGTTAGCTTGCTGTAAGTAATATTCTATTTAAAATGTCAGTACTTATAATATAATGCCAACATATTATAATGAGCATTTATTGAAAAAGTGGTTAGCAGCAGAAAAAGTTTTGAGAACACTGATATAAGGTACCATTTTCCTACAAACATACATACATATTCGTACATACATTCCGCTCATCTTGACACTCGTAAAACGTTATCGAAGCGGTAGTGCGACCGTATTTTATATAATATAGTATAACGTACGTTATGTCGATGCCGCAAGCCAATGTAATTGTACGATTACATTGCCTAGTCTACGTTAGATCGTGTTGCTTTCAATGCCTTCAAGCATGGAAACATTGAAGATTGGAATGAGATATTAAGGAATGGAGGTGAATTTTATGCAAGGGCGAAAGTTTCTTTCTTTGTGTAGTTTCTGTTGAACGTGTCGACTTTTTGAAGAAGTTTAACAGTTTTGTGGATACTTGGAAGGGTAAATTATCTATTAGAATAATATTTACCAGAAAGATTCATTGATAATAATTTATTAAATATTTAATTTGTTATTTCTAGCGTTTCGATATTTTGACATTTAATTTATAACAATTATGTAGAAATTTGTATAATATTTATATTATTATAGTTTGTCATATTGCAGTTAACTGGAAATTTTAAAATAAAATCGTTTATTATTGTAATTTTATATGTCTTAGAATGATTTTTAAAGTGGATATTGAGAACTATAAGCATTTGTTTTTGGTTAAATGAGACAATTTTTTTTCAATATTCGAATATTATAATAATACTTTTATGAATGAAAAATTAGATTTTGTTAATTTTTATAATTGTTTTTATGTTTAATTGTACATATTTTTAAACTGCTTTCTAAAAATACTATTTATAATAAAGTATAAATAGTTTTTTTAAAATAAAAAGTGTTAATTACATTTTTTATTTGTTTTTGAAAAATGACTTGTTTTCTGCAGATATTTAAAACCAAACATTTACATCAAACTTGTTTACTTAATTATCAATGTAAAAATGATTAAATAATACGAACGAATGTGCTATTAGCAATAAACTATATATAAAGCGCGGTTGAGTAGACTGTTAATTTGTTGAATTTCACGTATCCTGTGAAACAATACAATTCGACTATAAAAATATCTATTTAGCCTTGATATAGATAATTACTATTATACAATAGTACAAAATCAAAATTTGTTGTTTGTATTAGCTGGTATGCGGCTTGCGTGTAAACTAATTAATTATCTTTAACTAATTATCGGTTTTCTCTGTTTTTCCACCAGCTTTGTCGTTTTCGACAAATATCAGTCCAAACACCCGCTAACTTTTAATTGGCCCAACGAAATCCTAACGAAATGTCAAATTCGAAATCGTAAATTAAACTCGCCGCACTAACACGAAAGTCTAATTGAATTATCTAGCGAAAAAGTTCACACTAGCCTTTGTTTCGTTAGTCATTTGTTTTCACTGCATTAACGTCATATAAACAGTTGAAATCCAAAAGATATTTTGGTGATTCATCTATAGTTATTTTTTTTTTATTATTTGTTTTTTATTCTAATGATTTTAGAAAGACAATTGAAATTCCACAGATTTGTAAAGTTTTGTATGTTTATTTGTATATACTATGAAGTTTGTTTTATGATGTTTGATGTTGTTCGGGTGAAAATTGAATTTGTAACAAACTGGTTACGAGTTGAATTTAATATATGCTTACGTAATCGAATTAAATTCTGTTAAAATGATGTGAATATAGGAACGTATAGCAGCTTATGCTAATTAAATGTTTTGCGACTAACGTCTAAGCCCCTAGCTACGAACAATATTATATGTGAAATACTAATTTCATAAATTTTGGATTTGATTTATGCATTAGCTAATTAAAATATTTGATAAATTAATATATATATTGTTACAAAATAATATTAAATTTGTTTTATTACTGCTACTATTTTGCATTGTGCTATAATTACTGTAACACTGTATTATCTTGTTTTCTGATTAATAATAAAATATCATATGTTAAAAATTATAAAAGATTCTATAGTATTTATTAAAAAAATACAGAATACTAGCATATATTTCGGAATTGTCTTTAAAAATATTTTAATTAAAAAAAAATAATAAAAAAATTGTTATCTCTGTTCTACTTTAAAATGCAAAACTGTTATAAATAGGTAGTATTTTTAATTATTTAATTTGATCAGTTTAAAATGGTGAATATTAATTATTATTTCTGTATGATCAGTATGTTCAACACAGAAGTTTATATTTCATTTGTAATTTACGGAAATTGATTAGTGTTAATAAAATAATAAGTAAAAAATTATGCATTAGAATTATTATAGAGACCATAGATATGATTTCGGGTAGCAATGGAATCAAAAAGAAGAAAGAATCGTATATGTCACTCGGAATAGAAAACTCTTTTTGTGTTTCGCTTTCTACTCCTCGTAGCATAATGTACTATTATTATTTGCTTTTGATTAAAGAAACAAAGCTTAAGAAAAAATGATAAAAGTGTAGTTTACGAAATTTTCTTCATAATATTAATTTTGTTTTTCGTACACTTTTGTATTAGATCTAGTGACCAATCCTTGACTGACAAACTTTACCGGTGTTACTAGTAATATATAACTCAATATTTATCCGAAAATAATGTTCATCATACGTGCTAAACAAACGGACAAACTGGCAACGAAAATCTGAAACAGGTCAAAACTGTAAATCCATGTGGAAATTTTATTACTTCTTCTTTCTGCGAGAGAGCGCAGCTACAAGTTGAACGACCAGTTTAGCTCTTTGCCAGCAGGCTTTAGCCTACCACTCCGAATTCTCTGCTCGCAAAATCTCGATCACGTGACCAATGCCACGGCTCACTAGATTGACGCCACACACACACACACACGAGGGCGCACACACACACACACACACACACATATATAAATCCCTCGCGGACAGGCAATTTTTGGGACCCAGGTTACGATCCTTGGGGAACTTCCGACAATTTTTATTTTTACTCCCCTCGAATAGTAGCGCTGTGTCCTTGTTACTCAGATTTTTTCTTCTCTCTTGTTGGTTCGTATAAAGTTATGGACATATAGATTATTATGTATTGTAGGATAGTTTCTGCTTGGCTGATTGAATAACAGGGTCAATTATTGATTTTTTTTTATTCTTTAGATTTTTTAACATAGATACGAACATTTTTAATTAGTTTTTTTTTAAATAACTGTAACAAACTTTAACATTTCGAAGCCAATTATGCTGACTGCTCGAATTCGTTATTCTATTGTAAGTTTGTAATTTTTCAGTGTCTGTTTGTTATAGCATTTTGATTTTATTGACAAAAAGGTTTGTTAGCATTCGTTTGTTGTATAGTCATTAATTGAATCTGAAATTTCGAAAAGGACTCATTTCTGGAAAATAAAGTTTCGAAGGAGTTGTTATTTATATAACAATTTAGTTTTTATAATAAGAAAAAGACACATAACATTTGTATTCCATTTTCTTCTAAATTAGTCATCTATATTATTATCGTTTTAATAAAACAGAACTTAAATCTAAAGCGTTTTTATTTTAATATAATGAGTTTTGAAAATTTATTAAATATAAATTTTGGTATTAAAACATTTTATATATGAATGCTAATCTATTTGACTTTTTTAGTATTTAATTTCATGATGATTTTCTTTTGCGAGATAGTGAAGGTAATTTTGTAACAAATGTTGCTAATTTCATAAAATGAATGGGTTTCTCTATTGTAGTTGTCTTGGTGAAAAATGCGAAAAGCAAAAAGCTTTGGAGACATTTTTCAACCAATTTAATTAATAGTATCTGGAAGTAGATATTAAAGGTGAATTGTATAATTACTTCGTAAAGATAAAGTCCAGATATTTTTCCGAGACAAAAGTAATTACATCTTTTTGTTCATTAAAATTTTATTGCAAAAAAGGTTACTGCTTACAATCTTTTACCGGAAATTTATTAGATTTCTGTCTTGTATCTGCATTTCTATTGAAATCGATACGAAAATTTGGGGAAGATATATTTTTTCAATTTAATTTTTTTTCTCTACATTTCTGTAGGTAATAAATATAATATTAATGTTAACAGATAAACTTTTGAATTTATAGAATTTTCTGGTCTGGTACGCTGTGGTTGATCGAGCAGTTTTAAACAACATAAAATTAAAATTTATTTTGTAATATTAACTAAAAATTAGTGGTATTAAATTACCAGAATTTTAAATTTTAAGAAATGTATGTATTAATTTTGTAAGTACCTTCTATATGAAAAGAACAGTAACAACTTCTACAGTTTGTGTCTAAACAATTTTATATTATACAGTGTTTTACATGCAGTGGAAATATCACCGGCAGATGTTAAATTTTTAAATTCTCTATGAATGTCAAGTCAGGATTGTACTATGCAGTAATGTTCCGTAATTAAAATTTTAATTATGTACTCAAATAGGTTGTAGCTACATTCATATTTTGCAAAAAATAGTAAGTTATAAAATGTTAAAAAGAAAAATCTGAATTTTTATGTGTTTCTTGAGTTATTGTTCAACGTTAATTTGGATTTTATGTCTTTTTAAATTAAGTTTAATTCTAGACATTTTTATTTCTTGTTTTAAAAATATCGTTTCTTTAATAGACTAACCAACAATTATTTCTATTTTCAAATATTTGTTTTTTCTAATTAATAAATGTTTACTTGTTTGACATATGTAAAGTCAACAAATTTTAAGTATGATTGTTGAGATTGTAGTGATTTTACGGATTTTATACGAAGTATCTAAGATTGTAGGGATTTTATTCTATATATTTTACATGATTTTAAGAAAAATTTTAATTAATTTTATAGGATTTATTAAGATTTTAAGTGATATTTATTAATTTGTACAACAGATTGTACTAGTGGTTTCTCATTCAATTTGTTCCAACTTAGTTTAAAATCAGTTTAAAACTGTCTGAGGCATGCGCAATCCGAATTTAGTTTATAATTTACTACTATACTATGCGTGCTTCGTACAGTTGTAAACTAGTTCAATATTTAGTTGGAACAAATCTATATTAATTGTATGTAGATGGTGACACTTTAGAATACACTATTTTTAAAACTATTTTTATTTAATTGATAGTTGAGTCTGTTAGGATCTGTGTTCAAGAAAAAAAAAATGATACTAGCACATTTTGCTATTTATAAAAATTATAATTAATACATTGTACCTCTGGAAAGATATATTTATGTTATAATGATTTTTCAATGAAAAAGTTATTGAAAATTTAGCACTTCTGTCACTTTTCTATAGAAATTAAAATCTCTGTTGAAAAGGAAGACCACTGATAGAATCGCCAATATATAGTATCACACAGTTGGTATGACTGCTTATTATTATGATATCTTCTTGTTCTGTCAAAAATGTATCGAACACGTTTTTCATTATATGTATTATAAATAAATACGTTTATACTTTTATTTAATATAAACTACTGTGAATTAACTCTGTGTTTTACTGCTGACGCACCTAAAACCAACAATCTCAAACATGTAGACACCCCATGTTCCATTTACGAATAACGGGTCACTAATGCAAAATCCAATATCCACTTTAACATTAACCCAAACTGACAATCAACGTACCCACCAAATTTATCCATCCCATCCTTTTATTATTTCCTCTCTCTCGACCATCTCCGAAAATTTAAAAGGCCGCCGCTGCCACCATAAAGTTGGCAGGTAAAATTCTCACTGCAAAATTAATTCGTTGTTATATAAAGCTACGCGGGGTAACGAACGGCACTAGGCGTAGACTTCAAAATTTGGTCCTGCCGCGCCTATGATGAAACGACCCGGTGTTATAACATTTGCAGGCGGGCGTAAACGGTTTCGTAGGAGTAAGAATGGTGTCGGGGTAGACGTTACTTAATTATGCATGACACTCCGCTACTAGACGCTGTGACATCAATTCCACCACCGAGCGATGGGGTGGGCCGAAAATTTGGCGACAAAAAGACACGCTTGTTTACAAGGCGAGTATTAATTGCGTTACGCGCGGCTAATTAATTTTTTTATTAGCGTTTAAAGAGATATTTTCAATTTTAGATAACAATGGGAGGGTCATGATATAGGAGAATGGTAATATTTTGATTAAAATTGAAAGTGAATATTAATTTTTTTTTTGTAGTATAGAAATTATTTTTATGGGTTGTATTAATTTTCTATAATATTAATTTTTATTAAGGTTTGAAATAAATTTTTAATTTTAGATAAAATTGGAAAAAAAATTTAGGAAAATATTTTTGTAATATTATGATTATTTTTGATGATATAGTACATATTGTCGCTATACTGGTTATTAAACTTAACTCAAATCTTTATTTAAATTTCAATTCTGGCCACTACTGAACACTTTAAGTGTAAAACTTTAGTTTAAATTCTTACAAATTTAATTGGCTAAATTTGAAGATAGTCTAGCTAAATTGACAAAACTTGTATAGAAATACGAATTGATTGGTAACATATATTATTTAAATTAAACTATTTTGTTAGTTACATATTTACAGTTTTAATTTTTGTATCTTTTCAAATGTTTTGTGCGAAAGCTCTGAGTTGCTTTATATAAATTTATATTATTTAAAATTTCATTTAAGCTAAAAACTATTGTTGTGTTTGAAATTTAAGAAAAGTTTTAGATACTGGAATGCCGTATAGTAAAATGATAATAGGTACTTTAGTTAAATGTAGGAAGTTAAGCATTATTTTAAGATATAATTTATTAGGTTGGTAATACTACATTATTTTGATAAACAAGGAATATGTGTTTTTTCTTAATGCTGGAAAATAAAAATATATCTCAGAAAGAAAGACATTTTTTAGTTTATTTGAATAAATGAGGTACATCTATCTTTATTTACTATTTCAAATTTAAGTAAATTGTGGGTGTGACAAGTATTTATTTCTTAAAGTAAAATACATTTGTTTAGGACCATTAATAATTCAAATTTTCCTGGAATTTTTCTTGTATATTATATGTTTTGATAATTATGTAATATATGAAAGTTATTTGTGTACTGTGCTTAATATTTAAACTAGTATTTATTTTGCTATTTTAAGTTATAAATATATTTAGTAATTTTAAGTTAATTATTAACAAAAATATATAAGTATCTAATATATTATAAGACATGTAAATTCAAATAATTGGACTAAAATTTTGAAAAATCGAGCTTGCTGTATTAGCTAATTAGATTTAGTTTTTTAAAGTTTTAAAGTGATTTTTATAAATGTTTTTATTTATTATTGCCGTTAAAATTTGAGTCGCTTAATATGAAAATATACAACAAATTTTCTACAAAACATGAAACAATAATCAAATAAGTTATTATTTAATTATTCAAGAATAAATTTTTTTTTTTAACATGAATTATAATTTATTAAAATCGGTTGAGTTAATTGATAATGGTATTTTATTTAACCTATCAAATAACTTTTATTTTGACTGCGATAATGGTTAATATTTTCTTGAAAACTATTTAAAAATCGTAAAATAAAAATATATTTGCCTATATTTTTACGTTACGATGAGAAAATGAAAAAATAAAATTCATTGCCATTAGTACTTTTAACTCAAAAATCTACACGAAACTTTTTTATATTAAAAATTTTGTTCAATCCTACCAATATAATCTCATTTACCATCCAACGTAAGCGTAACAAGAGCATCAAAAAGCTCTCGAAACACTAACACCTTAAAATCAAATGACCGCATGTCTGTTTTCACTAGCGTTGCCTCCTGTCTTTGGGGGCAAATTCAACTTTAAACTGGCACCGACATTTGCTCTCCGCTTGATTCCTGCGCTTGTTACGGCTCCACAAGGGAGATTGGCGCGCGATGCTTGGGAGATGCCGAGACGATGGAAATAATGAAATGAAAACAGTATGAGATAGCGTTTTTGGGGGTGACTTGTCAAGATTACCTGGAAATAAACGACTCGGTTTTCCTGTTACATTGTGACGTAAACGGGGATATTTTTTTGCGAAGCGATGAGGGCGGACGGGGTTAATGTGTTGGAGAAGGAAGAAAAATAGGGTATTGGTTTTGGTTTGTTTTTTCGGATTGGGTTTACATACGGATTAAATTTTATTGGAGGGTTTGCAGTTTATTGTTCGTTGAAAACATGCCGAATGTTATATTGTCAACAATTTGGAAATTTAAGCTTATTACGAGGTATCGAATATTAATTTGTCGAATATACATATTCAAAATTTATATACATATCAAACAATTGTGCTGTGATTTTTAACGTGGTTCTACGATTAAAGCTTAATGGACAAAATTTTACCGAATAAAAGCCTATATCCAAAACCTTTAACCTTTTTACCCAACCTAAGCTAGTATCAAATTTTTAAAATATATTTTCACTTTCTATAAACGATTGACTACTAACCTTTTCACTTTGTCAATTGTGTTTTCGGGTGTTTTTGTGCGATGAGATTTTCTTCATTGGTTTTTAGTCCGACCACGTTTTAAGATATATGAATCTGTCATTTAATGGCGTTAATGGCGGGCCATACCCCATCCATTTTTTTTTTTTTTTTGAGAAAATTTTAAATTATGAATTAAAGTAAGAGTGTGTAAGTTTTTCAATTTTTTTTTAATTTTTTGTTATTAATTTGTGTAAATTTAGATAGATTAAACATATGTACATAAGTTTTGTTATTTCTTGTAGATGGCAATGAATAATACTTTGAAAGTTTATTGTATACTTAAAAAAAATGAAAATTATTTAAGAACCAAAGAGTAAGTTCGATGATATTTATTAGTATTTTAAATATGGAAAAAATATAACTAAATTAATACTACTTGATTGCAATTTTGATAAATTTGCGATTTTTAAATAGAAATAGAAGAATTAGATTACTATTTGTTATGTAATTTGTAACATAGTAAAAAAATCTTTCAGAACTCATTATATTAAAATAAAACGGCTTTAGGTTCTAGTTCTATACTAATATTTATTAATTATCGATGTTTAGACGAACTAAATGTAAGTCTTCATCAGGACAAATGATACAAATTACATTTACAGTAAATAAACAGCACTTGGAAACAAGTTATTAAGTAACAAAATAAGTAAAATCATTTAGTAATGAATTAAGATTAAGAATTAGTAAAATTGATATTTTTTATTTCTTGTAAAAAAAATTGTTATTTATTTTCATGTAAAATGTGTGCTTTTTTTAAAAAAAATTGTCAAATAATTCTTCTACAATTCATTTATATTTCAGTGCTTTAGTATTAAGTCATATTCAGATTGCTATTAGTTTAAGTTTTACGCACATGTACATCCAAGCACTTGGTGTTAAAACTAAAATTGTGTCAAGTGCAAAAGGCTTAAAGGGAAGCTTAAATAAAAATTTGTAACGTTAAACTGATATTGACTGTGATTATTTTGAACTTAATAAGTATTATAAGTTTCTTGTTTGGTTATGTATTATAGTGTAAGCAAAAAATCAATGTTGATATTGGTTTTATGTTTTATTTATAAAAAAAAAAAATATTTTACAAAATATTATTAATATTATTATTATAGTTACATAAAATGTTATTAAGCATATTGTCTGCTGACAATGTGATTAAGATGTCAATCAGTCAATCAGGCTTTTTGGAAACAATTAACAGTGTAATTGCTTAATTAAGTTAACAATGTTTTATGTAACTGGTGCTAAATATATTGCAGCACTTTCCTAAACTATTTTATTGATTGTAACATTCTACCGAAACAATTTTTTGTTTGTATTTTACATAAAATTGTAGGAAATTTGTTTGGAGTTTAAACAAAATAACAACACAACGACATAATATCGGCCACGTCATCTAAAACTCGTTAAAAACAAGCGCGTGTCCTTTAAGGTCCTACATACTCGTAAATCTTTCGTTTCTTAAGTAGAAAATCATCCAACCATACTTTTTCACTGATTCCATGTTCAAAACCATCATAAAATATTTTCTTTTCTAACCTTAGCCCGTCATCTATCTGATCTTGATTTTACTTCATTAATCATTTGCTTTGTTAAGAGTTTTGTCTGACAGATCATCTTTCTGATTCATTAATGATCTGACGACATACTTTCGTTTACGATTAGTTAACTTTATAATTGAGTGAAATTTTTACTCACATTTTTTATATCTATTTCCATATTTTAGACATTTGATTTTTATGATTCTCGCATAGTTTGCATACAAAACTCGATACTTGATAAATACTCACCCAGTTTTTCAACATTTTATCTCAACTTTTTAAATACAGCGTTATGGTAGTTTTTTTTTAAATTTGTTTGCATTAAAATTTGATATGAAAAATGTAACAATACTGTTTATTTTGAAATATCAAACTATACTGATTAAAATGATTTAAATAAAAAAAATACTTATAGTATATGTTATTTATAGAAATGTTATATATTTTAACTTATTTAGCTAGAAGAAAGGTGATGTTGCCAAACTTATCTTAACTTAATATTAGTATAAAAATTATTTCATAACATTTAAAGAAAATAAAAATGATTGAAAAATACAAATACAACGATTTATAAAAATAAAGCATTTTAAACGTACTATGAATGAAATATGTCTCGGATAACGCTAAGACATACTTTACATTATGTATAAATTTGTCAACTGAGTGTTAAGGAGAAGCATAGAATAGTTACGTATGTCGTATGGAAATGTACACTTTTAACATTTTGCAATGCCACTTTCTCGTTGCGTATACAAAATTACAATTACTATTAAAATAAAACGGCTTTAGGTTGTAGTTGTGTATTAATATTTATAATGAGTTCTGAAAGATTTTTTACTTTGTTACAATTACTATTTTTAACATTTATATTTATTATATTTTATATTTGAATTTTACTTATTTCTTAAATAACACATATAATTTAATATCAAATGAATATCGATTTTTTACTTAGACATATTAATTATTTTTATTATTTTTTTTTAGTTTTTAGCTGTTTCTTATGCATATTTTTGTTATATTTCTTCTTTTTAATGGTGGAATTTTAAAGAGTAGTATTATTGAATAAATGAAAGATTATATCTACTTAAAAGAAAAGCCAAAACAGTTTTGTTTAGAATTCCACTATATATGTTTTTAGTTATAAATTCATTTTATGTTTTACGTGATCGCCTTCTATTTCATTTTTTGTTCGTTCTTGATTTCCGATTTTACTTTATTGTTTTCTCAAAAATATTACTACCTAAATACTGTCATTAGTTTTGTGTTAAAATATTGATTTGATAAAACAAAATATTTGCTTATGTTAAAAAAAATGAAAAATATATTTTTAACACAGCGAAAAAATATCCAATTTCTTTTACGAAACGAAATACAGGAAATAAACAAAAACGACAAACTTTCCGATCAGTATGCATAGATTTTCGCGTAGCATTCGATAACCTAGAAGAACCTGTTACATCGAATCCATATATCTTTCTACGCAGGCGTATGGTGTTTGTCGTCACTCCGCGAAACTATATCACTTAGAAATGTAACCGAATAAGTCTTATCCAATAAGAAGGTCTGGTTTTATCTATGTCATCAATTCTCTTACAAACATCTTGTCACATTTCCCGAAAGGTATTTTGTTGGATATGAATTGCATGAGAATGGATCTGAAGCGTGCTGAAACATTAACGGGGATTTTCAGACGACTGCAAAATTTATTCAGTATTTGGTACTGTGAAGCTGGAAAATTATTCGGTAACATTCGTTAGTGGCTGAAGTTTATTCTTACTCTTGTTGGTTGATGAAAACTTTTTTCGGGTTTCGTCAAACAGTTGAATCGATGTTGACTGTCAAATTTTTCGATGCAAGTAAAGTTTTTGTTTTTGTTTTATATTAAACACAGAATTTCAGAAATATTTAAACTGCCGTTGGAAATTTTGCGATAATAATGTTAAAAATAATGAATTTTGAAATATTGAAAGATTATATAAATACATACATACAATGCCCATAACATATTTTGTTTACTTTTTATAAAAAATTCGGAAAATCAAGGATTTTGACACGCCACTCGTTTTACTTTCTGTGTAACTAGTGAATCAGGTGTTTTGAGAATATTTAATAATTGCATTAGTTAGCTATTTATAAAATTTTATGCAAAAATTGAAATATCAAATTCGAGTATATTGGACAGACATATTTAGAATTTTATAAGATACGTGTCAGACAATTATTTTGATTTGTCATCAATATTACAGATAAATGATGACTATGAGACGACATGATCTGACGTTAATAATTTTGGTTAACGCCAAAAAAAAAATATTTTTTTAGTAAAAAGCATTTTTTTTGCACGTTCAACTCATTTAATTATTTAATATAATTTTTGTTTTTCATAATTGTCCACAAAAAACTGTAAACATCAGCAAAATGGTATCACGTACCTGCGACCAAAGAAAAAAAACCAACAAAAAACCAAAAAACAAGCAAAATAAAACATCTTTGTGTCACACACAAACACACACACAGTCTGTCCAACTGCCGCAGGCAACCAGGATCCTGGTCGTGCATTGTGGGTCGCATAGTTACGGGGCGCCAGCATACATTGTGCATTCCTTTAGTGTTATTCGGGTTGCAGGTCGCATAGCTCGCGTATTTTGTTTTGTTCATGACGTCCTAGATATTTTTATATCTCTATTTAATATTATATTGTCGAGTAGTTTATGTAGTTGCACTGAAATTATCTCGTACGGTCCCTGTTCCTGTGTATAATATAATTATTATTCAAATGTATTTAAATTGTCGGTACAAATAAGCAATGTTTGAATTTCAAATTTTCGGGTGGCGTTTTATATCGGACGGGAAGCTTTATCAGGTTTGGGGAAAATAATATTAGAGTACAAGTTTATTCTACATAAATTTGAATTTGTGTAATGGAATGTAATGTAATGTAGTTTGCATAAAAATATTATTGGTAATGATTGTTAGGATCTACAATTTGAAAATACTGGTTCAGAAACTTGGTGAACTGTTAGACAATATTTATTTAATAACTGACTGTTTATCACGGCATTTGAACTATATTAATTATTTCAAATATTTACTTTATAATTTAATATAATTAAAAGTTATTAATATAAGAAAAATTTAATGATATTATTAATTAAAACAACTTTTGGTTGAACGTTTTAGTCTAATTTATTTTTGCATATAATTTAGAGATTTCTTTGAACTAGTAATGACACATTTGAGATGGCCATGTATATTGATGTTCTATTCGAAAATTGCAATAGTTGGAGAGATATTTTAAATGTTTCTGTATCTTTAAAGTTTGTGCAACACAATAAAGCATTTAGAGGAAACATATGTAACTGTAGTATAAATGTTGGCTACAGTAGTGTACTGATGGAAATTATAACATAAGGGGCGTTTTAGCACTCGTGAAAATGTATTTTCCGGCTAAGAATAGGAAATTGTTTTGACCTTTTTCATTGTTTCCATCGTTGTTGCTAGGGCCTGAGAGTAAGGTTGCTGGAACTTGGCCAGCTGGACTTTTTGGATGACTCCAGCTGAAGTTTCAACTAGGATTCGTGCTTCTTTCCGATTGAGATTTCTTTTGTGCGAGCAGTCAGTAGCGTGTCGTGAAAGGAAGGGCTGTTAACAAAAGGTGTTAGGAGTTTTTCTTGTAGGTGAATAGGGTGATTGTAGCGAAAAGGATAATTGTTTTATACCTTTTTTTTTCCTATATGAAAGTTTTTAGAGTTTGTGCTTGCTCTGTAAAATGTTTATGAATTTATTTTTATAGTTATTACAAGTGGAATTAAATATTTTAAAGATTTTTTTGGCACTTTCTCTGTTTATCTGGAAATAAATAAAAATATGTGTTACTTAAATATTTACAAAATATATCATTATTTGTTAAAATAAACAAGCTAAAAAAGTTATTTGTTGTTAAATTTTGCTTTCATATGAGATCTTCAGCACGAAATTTAAAATAAGGTCGTCAGACTAGTGTTTGACCAATTACTTTGGATACGGGCGCTATCCATTGAATTTTTAGAATTTTCTGGGCTGGTATGCCGTGGTCGACCTATTCTCTTGTAAACGTTTTGCCATACGTCGTAGATAGCATCTTAAGTGCTTAGTGACTGAATAATAGTTTCTGCTTCTCAATATATACCTGTACCTTCCTCTAAGGTGCAGTTATGCCAGTGGCCAATTCTGGCTGTTCTGTAGATCATTGTGGAGGTACATATATACCTGATTGCAGAGCAGAAACTGTCATTCAATAATCACCAAGCACTGATGATGCCATGTATGGCGAAACGTCTGCGTCGAGGATAGATTGATCACGGCATATCAGTCCAGAAAATTCTATAAATTCAATGAATACAGACCGTGAAATCCTGAAGATTACTATTCAAAAATTAAGTTTGGAATACTACCCAGTAAATTTAAATACTACATAAGATTTTATATATTTATCGCCGCCACTGACTACAGTTAAAAACCATATCATAGTTGAGCTCAACTGAATTTCAAGTACTCAAAGAAAAAGGAAAAAAGAAACAACTAAAAACAAAAATAAAACTACCATGGAGTTATGAATGTTGAGTTGTTCAGAATCAAGATGATACGAACTATGAACTGTTCTTTACTTTCAGCGCTTATATACGCTACTAACGTCTACATGGAAACCATTCAGTTACTCAACAACTACGTCACAATTCTCTTGGCCCAGTTGTTTTTTTTTTTGCTCTCGCTGGTTGCTCGTCGCTCGAACGATTGCAGAATCTTCAATGATGAATAGCGCCGATGGTACACAGTATATTCTTTTCACGTACTGGAGATAGTTTCTGTTATGAGTTATCGATTTTGGATGTACTGGCGTTGATAGTGAGAGATAGAGAGAGAGTACGAGAGTCAATTGCATTACTTGTGATCTGTGGATTGATCTAGTTTTCCGTTCTGTTTTTTTTTTCTCCTGTTTTGTTTTGGGTTTTTCGTTTTTGGTGCGAATTTGTGCGAGGATGTGCTGGAAATAATAAGGCATTTAGTACTGTGGAAAGAATTGAACATTTTGTTGAGATGTTTCGAAAGATACTACTGTTATTGAATGATAAGCGAGTTGCGATCAGGTGAACGTATTTCAAATTATAGTTGTTGGGTCATTTTTGGATGAGATGACATATCTTCTTTGAAATTATGTTACATTTCTAGATGTTAGATGTTGTTAGATGTGACAGAAGCATAAAATTTTATACACAAAATAAATTTAAAATAAAGAAGCTTTAGATTTAAGTTCTGTTTAATTTTATATCAAAATTCGACGTTTCAATATAGATGTAAGCATTATCTGGATATATAGAAATAAACATTTAAATATGTCAATGAACACCAGATAAATAAAATTGCAAATTGCACGTCAGGTTATGCAAATTAATGCCAGTTGTAATAAACATAAACCAGTTAGGTTTGGTTTTATTTGATTCATTTGTTAGATTGTTTTATTTTATAAATTGATGTTTAATATGCTATTTTAATGTGCTTATTAAATAATGATTCTGAATTGTTCTATTCTGGCGTTAATTTACCTTTTTTAGCTTGCAAAAAAAGGTCTACCTTATAATAATAAATAAATATATAAATGAAACAAGAAGAAGCAAATAGTTTAATAAGAAAATACAAATAATTTTATATCATTAAATAAAACTTGGAAGCAAACATTTTAAAAATTAATTATTCTAGTCAACAGTATAAAACCAATCAATTAGTAAGGTAATATTTTAAAATGAAAGGGTGTTAACTGAAAACATTTAGATTAGAGAACCGATATTGATAAATATATTGGTTTATAACAGAATAACGGGTGGTGAATGTATGTAGACAAAAAGTCAAAGAGGATTTATAATACTAATAAGAGAAAAATGAAATTGAAGAATGCTAAAACAATTATTTAATATTACCGATAAATTTATGGTTAAATAATGATTAGATTAATTTTTTTTTAAATATTTCAAAGAGATTATGGATATCAAACACAATAAATTTAATGATGATTATGAATATATGTACAGGGTGGTTTATAACGAGTGTAAACACATTCGACGATTTATTGTGGAGGACATTTAAGTACACGAAAATAGTTATATAAACTTAATATTGCATTTTAATTAGTTATCACGCAAAATGAAAAATGTACCTAATAAAATTTTGGGTAAATAAACATAAAAATATTACCATCGGAAAAATCACTCATTAAGGCCACTTTAAACAATAATAATTTGTTAATAATTTATGCATAACTATTTGACATAAATCATGAATTTGGGATTGATTTGCTTTCACTAAATATTTGGAACAGATTTGTGAGAACATGCGCATTTATGTTATCTGCCACTGCTAGTAACTGACAACAAATATTTAGTGAAAATAAATTAATCTCAAATATTTATTCATTGTTTTAAATTCAAATATTTATTCATAAATTATTAACAAATTACATTATTACCGTGTAAAGTGGCATTTACTTATTATAGAAAAAATATTTGTATCATATTTTTAAAATGTTCTACTTTCATTTAAATTATTCTTCAGCATATTCAATAATATTTTCTTTCTTTTCAGATTTAAAACGTGAAGCCACAATATGTCACATGTTGAAGCATCCGCATATTGTGGAGCTGCTCGAAACTTATTCATCGGAGGGCATGCTGTATATGGTGTTCGAGTTGTGAGTATTAAATACTAGCGAGAAATTCGTTCGTTTTAACTCACCCGTCTTTGTAGTATGTATCTGTTTGATTATAGTATGGATGGATCTGATCTGTGCTTCGAGATCGTACGCAGAGCATCGGCTGGTTTTGTTTATAGTGAAGCGGTTGCCAGGTGAGTTTTTTTTTTGTTCTATTCTGTAAATTGTTAGAATAAAACGGCTTTAGGTTTTAGTTCTTTATTAATAATTATTAATAATCGACGTTTCGACGAACTTAACGTACGTCGTACGTTTTCATCAGGAAAAAAGAAGACGTTTAGTTCGTCGAAACATCGATTATTAATTATTAAAATAAAACGGTTTTAGGTTATAGTTTTCTATTAATAATTATTAATAATAGAAGTTTTGATGAACTCAACGTACGTCTTCATCTTTTTTCCTGATGAAGTTAAGAATAAATAAAATTCGGAATACTGGCTCTAAATGTAGTAAACATTATATCAAATTCGGAATTTTTGTTTTAGTTTAACTTTAATTATCGTTGTACAATATTTTAACTTTGTATATGTTATGGAAAGAGCTTAAATGCATAGTTTGTTTTTAAAGAGGCATACAGAGATAATAAATTCATATACGTACATTAATTTATGCACTGTATTTTTGGTACTGTATTCTGAGAAACTTAAATTTGTTATAAATTGCCACATATTTATTTTGTGCGGTTCAACTCGAACATTTGCTCAATCTGAAAAAAAAAAACAACTGTGCAAATTTAAGGCTTACAAATTGCTTTAACCCCAACATATGTCATAAAAAATTTTCTTGACAAATTATTTTTCTACCTTTTGTGTTATATCTCCCAATATTAAACTAACATTTTATATATATTTACTATTTTTGTATTTTGTATAACATGTATTAAATATATTGCGATATTTCTGCGTTTCGGTGAATTTTCTTTCGTGGAAAATGTATTGGAAAAGCTTTATTGTATAATAAATTTCCTAAGAAGATAAATTTGACGTTGCAAAATATTAATATATTCTGTATTGTTTATTATTTTTAGTTTGACTCTGTACATTGGCTGTTTAGAAAAGGAAGATAAATTTTATTAGAAAATAAACAGGTTTTATTAACACTAAAGTTTTAGGATACGACTCTGATAAAGTTATTATATTAATTTATTGAGTTTTTCGCAGCATATGAAACACTATTTGATGTGTTTTCAGATATTAAGATATTGAAAATATGATGCGGTCAGCACACTTATAACTTCTCTCGGATATTGTACAATTTTTCGATTTTTATTATTGTATGTCAAAGAAAATGGTTATTCTGCAATTTTTAATTTTGATATATGTTATTTTACATTAATTATTAAACACGTAATTACTTTGAATTTATAAAATTTTCTGGGCTGATATGCCGTGGTTGATTTATTTTCGTCACAGACGTTTCGCCATATATCGTGAAAATATTCAGTCATTAAACACTGAGGATGCCATCTACGATAATATGGCGAAAATTTTATAAATTCAATGGATACCGGCTGTAAAAGCCTGAAGATTACTATCACGTAATTACTGTTAATTTTGAAAATATATTATAACTTAAATTATTTTAAACTGTTGTTTATGACGGGCGAAAGTGACTTATGAATTTATGACTTATGAATTACGACATACGTATACTGTTCATGCGGTTTACATGTACGCGACAGAAAGAGACATAATGTAACAACACGGTCTGCTATGAGTACAATGTGATACTTATAGTTTTTTCATTTTAAGAACGAAGCATTTTGCAAGATAGCATGTGATTGGCTGAAATTTGCGATAAATTTTCATTGGATAAAATATGCAAATTTTGCTAGATAAATTTATGTTGAATTTGAAAAATTTGATTGGTATGTATCAACTTTGTCACAGCGTAGTTTATGTTTGAGATATATTTTGTTATACTTTTGACAAATCAACTATCAAAAATAATTATTTTTAGATTTTTAATACAGTTATTATTATCTCTTTGTGATACGTAGGCCAATTACTTCATTTTTAACGTGAATGATAAACTGTCAGCTGTCATAATGTGGCTAACCTAACTTGTTTACATGTTAATGAAAAGTTATCATTTCATTATTTATAGTTATAATAAAATTTCAATATTATTCTTAATCTTACATTTTACTAATAAATGTATCTATGTTTGAAACTACTACCATATTTAGCAGATAAAATGTTACTATGCTTAGCAGCAAATGGAGCATTTTAACATCTCTAAGATTTCAAAGTTATATAATTATGTTATATAAGTATAATTCGAAAAATAAAATTGTATTTTTTTATAACTTTATAACTTTCTGTATTTATTCTGTCTTTTTCTTATAAATAGAATTTTTTTTATAGAAAAAGTCAGAACATCTCGTAATGCTAT
The DNA here is from genome assembly GCA_963966155.1 of Clivina fossor. Taxonomy (NCBI): domain Eukaryota; kingdom Metazoa; phylum Arthropoda; class Insecta; order Coleoptera; family Carabidae; genus Clivina; species Clivina fossor. The sequence goes on along the minus strand of OZ014552.1, from coordinate 28,111,257 downwards.
GAGTTTTACGAGATGTACACAGAATTGTAACATTAATTTTTGTTTCGGTTTAATATGAAAGAAACTAGTAATGCTTTGAAAATTGGTTTACAAGTCCAGTTTGGTTCAAACGATTTTGTAATGATTAGTAATGTTAAAATATATATATATATATATATATATATATATATATATATATATATATATATATTTATTACGGACGTACTCATTAAACAAAGTAAGAAATAGTTGACAGATCATCCACTCGAGAAGTGTCGGCAAAAAAGATCCAATGGGAATTTGTAACAAGTATTGTTAAATGTTTGAAAGTTATAAAACAAATATAAATAAATCTCTTCGATTTTATATAATTCACAAGGCAACTTCGATCTCTAGAGAAATTTAATTATACCTAACGAAAACGTAACTTTTGCCAGTTCTCTATTAATAATAATTAATTTTCTTCATTAATAAATAATTTTCGATGAATTATCCATTAAAAACTTTGATCAAAGACCATTCAATACAGTTTAATATAAATTGTTAGCAGGAAATTGAACGCAAACTTACGCAATAGCCCTAAATCGAATTTATTAATTTTGCAGGAATATTTTCCTGCAAAAAAAATAAATAAAAGTAGATTTTAAGCAAAATTTACCGCGTTCTCTTGCAAATTACAACATCGTTCTGTAACAAAATTTCGCGTAAAAAATTTCTTCAGGGTACGATTTAACGGATTATTGCGTTAAAACCTACGAAAATATATTTAAAAACGAGTTTAAACTTTTGCGAAAACTTACGAGAGGAACAAAGTTAAAATTCATGTTTCAGCTGGCGAAGAAGCTTGGACAGCATGCCGCAAGTTGAAAGTTAGATGAAAGAATAATTTGTAGCATTTTTTCCTGATTTACACTTCATTGCTAAAATCTGACACAAATTTAAAAAATTCTGAAATCTTGTTTTAATTATTTTTGAAGAGGATTAAAAGTTGAAATGATTAATATAGGAAAACGATTATTTCTAAAAAATAAAAATGGAGACTTATCTTATGTTTCAATACATACAAATAAGGGTTTGGCACAAACATATAAATGATACCACTCGTACATTATATTAAAGCAATCTTTTTTGCGATGACACTAAGAGTTTTGTAAATATTGTAACTTTCACTTAATCGTAGTGAACTAATATCGTATATAATTAGTAAATTTAATAAATTTGGAAAAATGTATTGTATTGTATCCTGGCGAGATTAATACATTTTTCCAAATTTATTAAATTTTCTAATTATATATTAGTTTTATGTACATTATAATTATTAAATATAAGTGTATTACAGGAGAAATAAATTTAACAGAAATTGCAGATTAATAAAATTAAAAATTCAACTTTTTTTCACACGATCACAAATATTTTCTTTATAATTTACTAAAAGGAATTCTAGAAAACTTTGTTGGAAGTATTTTTGTTTCTTATTTGCATTGCAAATTACGTTTCATCGATTTTTATATTTTTTTTTTTACATTTTTTACAGATTATCATTATTGTTAGTCTACGTGTAATGTTTTTCATCTCAATTTAAAAATTTTTAAAATGCTTACTTAAATATTCAGAAAAATAAATGCACAGTCCAATAAACATTAGGAACTTTGAAAAGGAAAAAATTTTTACCACAAATAAGTAGCTAATTTAAATATATAAAACGAAAAATATGTATGTATGACATAATATATAAATTAATGTATCTGTGTATATTTGTTTGGATTGAAAATGTTTATTCTTTTTTCGTGGGACCAGAAAAGTTGAAATTTTAGAATAAGTTAGTATTTGTTGTAAATAAATAAAAATATTATAATATTTAATTATTGTTTTTGCATGTATTGAAAATATATTTGCCATATTTAAAGTTTTTTTCTACGACTATATTGAAATTTGTGACTTATAAAAAAATCACTTTTTGGTGTGACTTGAATGACATTTTAAAATAATTATAATTTTACAATTTTACGATATTCTATTAACAGCTCTGTATTCTCGCAATGAGGCCAATATATTGGTTATTTATACAACGTTTTACAGAGCTTAAGATTGGTAAAAAAAATCGTTACTTATTAATTTATAACTCATGGTTGTAACTTTTGGACAGTATAACAGTATTATTCAACATGATTAGAAAATATATAATTGCTGTACATATTATGCTTTTTTACATTTGAAACTAACAAAGTGAAGATGGTTACTACTCATATTTTACATTTTATATTTAATTCTTTTTACTGTCTTTAGTAAATGATAGAACAATTATTCTTAATTACAATTTCTGTTGAATTTTTTTTTTCACATAAACCCTACGGAGTTTACTTACAATTAAACCTAACAATTTCTCTCAGCGATGGCTTTTAATGGCGCTAGGCATAAAGACCGAAATACATTTTTAAAAACGATGATAAAAGACAGACGCTGAAAAGAAAGAAAAAGTCCAAAGGCACTTTTGTAAAATGAACCAGCTCAACTGATGAAGTGTTGAACAGTGGTCCAGTTTATTTTTAAACGGTTTTGTACTTGTTATCCATTGGAAACGAAGCTCGTTTCAGTATTTCAACTTCAGTGGACTGCTGAAAAGACCGCATGAAATTGGACACCTCCCTTACAACTGATTCTTTTTGTTTAGTTTTTTTTTTTGTAATGGGATGAAATAGCGAAAAAGTCGATGAATTATGTTTGGTGTATTTGATTATTATTATTTTTAAAATACACTGCGCCAATAAATTAACGGAACACTAATAACAATACTTGTAATTTCTTTCGTAGCTTTAAATAATTAATGAAATACAATAGGTTGGTTTAGTGTTTATTTAATGTAGAAATATTAAAATTAAGTTACTTTTTTGACAAGATAAGCGATAAAATAACAACTCTACTGCATTTCAATGCTTATTTAAGGCTACAAAAGAAATTACAAGCATTTTTATTATTGTTCCGCTAATTTATTGGCGCAGTGTATTTTGTTTTTTAATTATTAAAGATCAGAGAAACATCGATAAACAAGTTATATTATTTTCTTTTTCACTACTACTTTTAAAACGGTGTAATTATTTATCTTGTTTTTAATTCGAGAAATATTTTTTTTTACCCAAATCAATAACTTTTTCTTTTATTAGTAAATAATAAAAGCAATTGATAGCTGCCACTTTTTATCGACCGTTATATTACATATGATAAGGAAGGTATTGTAATTATACCAAATTTAACATATCGAGATATTTTTACAGATAAACACGAATTAGGCGCTTTAGCAAAGAGAATACTATATCTATTATATTCTCTTTGCTTATAAGTAAACTAACTTGTAAAATTAAAGTACAATTAAATGGGACTAACAGGACATAGTCTTTATTAAATGATTCTTCATTTGTATTGACGATGAGTTCAAAAACAGTGAATTGAAACAGAGTTATTTGAGCGCAACGTTCTGTGTATAAGGCCGTACGTGGTATCAGTCGGTAATGAAGGAAACGTTTCGTAATCATCCCTTTAAAAGCAAACCTGTGACTCGCGCGCGCATTGACTGCTAATTAATAACGTTGCAGATGCGAATTCGGGGTTAATTAACGGAGAAGAAGAAGAAGCAATTCGGTTGTGTCTGTTTTGTGTTACGAACACTAGACACACACACAGACTGTTTTCTATAAATGTTACCTTTAAACCGAACGTGTTAACAAATTACGAATCTGCTACGAACAGTTTGAATATTTATTTGCAATAAATGAAAGTGGTTTGTTCATTTCTGATTGTTACATTGGATGAGAAGTCTACGAGGTAGACAAAGATAGTGTGTAAAGAACAGACTTGTGACTGCTCTAGATCAAAATATAAGATCTTTGATCTGATCTAGATCATATATAAATGAGCATAGACACTGGTTTTTTTTTGTCTATAACATATATTTTTTGGTTCTGTTTTTCATATTTATAATGAAAATTTTTTATAATTTTATTTTTAAATTTTAAATGAACTTTTAATCTGTTTTGCTAATGTGAAAAGCAGATTTATGAAAAACAATATAATGTTAAAAAATTGTATCTTGTTGAAATAAGTTAATAACTTATTAAAAACCTTGTCTTACAAGTTTAACAAATTATGGTAAAGTTTTTTAAAATTTTTGCTCTGTGATTTACATTATTACTCTACATAAACTGCAGTTTTAGTTTGACGGTAAAATTGCTTGTCATTTTCAAACACTTATATTTTATTAAATATTTATAAATTTTAAGATGTTTACTTATTACTTTTTAGTTCAATATTTTCGAAAACAAAACTGTTAATGTAAAAATATAAGTTTTTTGTTTACAACAAAAATAACTTAATGTTCCATTTATGTACAACATAATAATTTATTACATTTTTTGCATATATTTACATTAAATACAAATTAATTATTAAAATGAAAAAATGCAGTAATACTTGAATCTTTTAAACGTTTGCGTTAGCCGAGCCCTTAACGACATAAATAATATATTTGACAAAAAACGTAACTTAGCGAGGAATTTTTTCATTAAACATTAATGTGTCTTTTGAAGATGACAAGTATATCTACTTTATATTTTCCGCGGAAAATTTTTAACATTTTTTAATGATATATTTTTTCAGAAACTTTATGAGACAGTGTTGCATAATGAAGAAAAATTTCCTGTAATATTTTGCACGGGGAATAATTATTTTGGAAGAATTTTTGCTTTCAGTGTAATATAAAATGTTTAATTGAAATGGTTGTCCAATAAGTTTTTTTAATAATTAAATTTAAAACGTTTAGGGTCTATTTCATTTATAAACTAGTCTGATTCTTGTGCTCTATTTTGTCTATACATATATACACAATCACGCCATGTACCCCAAAGGTTGTGGCACAAACTGTTTCTATTATTTTCTACATTTCTATCCAGACAAGCAAATCTAGTTTTATCCACATTCATAATTTCTCCAATACATGTTTTTTTATTTTTACTACTTGGAAACTTTCGCTCACACAAAACACTCTTAATTATACTACCTCATCTACTCATCGGAGGTCCACGCAAACATATACCATAAAAATACCTTGTATAAGATTAAATTTGAGACCAAATAAATCAAATGAATAAACTAAGAAAACGTGAACACAAGGCGATATGTTAAAATATTACTGTGAATTTAAATGCTTTTTGAAACAAGTGGAAAAAAATGGAAAAACACAAATGGAAAAAATGCAGTGGAAAAAATGTCTCTTTACCATAACATATACGTAACTAGATCATAAGAATTAAAGATTTTTAATTAATGAAAGCCCAATTTTTTTAACTCAGTGCCATCACGGTGATTTCATGTTATTTTTTCTTTATAAATCTCTATTGCTTCTATTATTAATCTGCTGCTAATATTGATTGGTTTAGCCATTATTAAAATTTTATCCTAAAACAGTTTTTGTATTATTTTATTGTAGTTGTTAAATATTTTATTATTAGAGTACTTTAAAATGGATTTTTACAGAGAGTTACTGATAAACTTTGTAATTAGTCAATCAAAGTTAGAAATTTTGACGGTGGTACTTGAATTTGTTATTTTTCATAGTTAATGGACTGTCACAATAAATATAAAAAAATTATTTTAAATTTTATATTTACGAAACGTAAGTCAACTAACTGAACTATATAATTTTTCTTATTAATCTGTTGTTAATATTGATTGGTCTAGCAATTATTACAGAATTTGATCCTAAAACAGTTTTTATATTATTTTAATGTAGTTGTTAAATATTTTATTTATCATTAGATTACTTTAAAATGGATTTTTACAGAGAGCTAAGTTAAAAATTTTGACAGTCGTATTTGAGTTTGTTATTTATCATAGTTAATGGACTGTCAAAATAAATAATAATAAAACCGTTTTAAATTTTATATTTACGAAACGTAAGTCAACAAACTGAACTATATAATTTTTCTCTTTCAGCCACTATATGCGTCAGATTTTGGAAGCATTACGATACTGTCATGAGAATGACATTATTCATAGAGACATCAAACCATCTTGTGCACTTCTAGCAACAAAAGAAAATAGTGCCCCGGTAAAGTTAGGTGGTTTTGGCGTTGCCATTCAGCTACCGGAGGGGCAAGTTACAAATGGTGGTAAGTTCATTTTCATTTTATTCCCTTCACTGTACTTGTGTGGTTTTTTTAAATTTTAATATTCTTTGTATTTTTTACGTTTTATTTTGTTTTTTGTGTGACATAAAACAATGTTTATGTATACCAAGAAAATTTGTGCGGTTTCTCTTTATTATATTTTAAAGAAATCGTATTTTTGTAATATACTTGTTAAAGAAACCGTAAGAAATATCAATTCTTGTAATTCCTAAATAGAATTCTACAGGGACAATACTTGATTTAAATTATGGTGCACACCAGGGACCTTTAGAATTTTAGTTCAACATATTAATACTGGTATACGAATGTCCTTTAGAGATATTATGACTTTGTTAAATTTGAAATTAATTATGTTTTTGTGTTACCATCAAAATGCAAAATCAGCAAAGGTTAACTAGATGTTATTAAAATTCGACAATTTTGTTAAATTTTATATTTGTCATTAATTTTTTTTATAAGTATGAAAAAGATATCTAATATAATTTCAACTTACATATTATTTTGTCTAGAATTATGAGAAATATTCGAAATTTTGTTCAAATTTACAATTATTGAGAATCATATTTCCAAATACTGTACGTTCTAAATTTTATCTGTAAATGTGTGTTTCATTTGATGACGATTTAATCACAATTATATTAGTATTAATTTTATATTAATTTTAGAATTAATTATATTATAATAAAAAGTTTTTAGATTGAAGTTTGTTTTGTTTTATATTAATATTCGACGTTTCGATATATTAGACGTCTAGTATCGGAGATAGTAAAGGTGGCAGGTACAATTGGAAATATAGTATATTGTTTTATATAATATCTTATATTACTGTTTTATAAGATATTTTAAAATTATTTTTGAGATTTTACAGTGTGAAGTGTAATTATTTTAAAAACGTTAAATTAAATAAATATTTAAGTACTTTTGACTATAAAGACTATTGATTTAATAAAGTATAAATGTAATTATAGATAATTTTCATTAAAAAAAATAATAGCTATTGACTTATTTATGTATGTTAATGAGAAAATAAAAGCAACAATAATTTGTGAAAAATCCTTTCAGAATGCATTATATTAAAATAAAAAGTTTTAGGTTTAAATTCTGCTATATTATACTTTAAAATTTGACGTTTCAACACACTAGACGTGTATCATCATCCGGAAAAACGATCTGTTGTGTCGAAACGTCGAATTTTAAATTTTAATAACACAGAACTTAAACCTAAAGCTTTTTATTTTGATCAATAACTTGGTCAATTAAAAAATTATAAATCAAGTTTTGTTTTTTATTTACTACGTTTACCTGATCATTTGAATCCGCTTGTAATAGAAATCCAATTTGTAATGAAGTAAAAGGGCTTCATAAGTTAAGTTCTTCTTTTACAAGATTAATTAAAACGTTTGAAGCCATTTAAAATATCAATTCTAATTATTTAAAATGCCAGTATAAAAGTAGTTATTGATTTTGAGATTGTTATGCAAATAAAAATCAGAATTCGAATTCCTGATCTTGTTTAGGGAGAGTCGTTTTAGTAGTCTGCAAATAAATAGTCCAAGAGTGTGTTATATATTTTCCAAAAAATAATTTTATTTTTTTTAGAAAATTTGGCAGGCATTCCTTTTATAGTCAAACAGGTGTGTGTGAATCCTAAAAAAATATTTGTTTGATCTACCCATATTTACTTTATGAATTTATAAAACCGTTTTTAGAAGGATGTAGAATATGAAGAGGGTTGACTAGAAATTAGTTTTAAAATTTTGCTTTTGATAATAAATTTATAGTAAGTACTTTGAAGTGAAACAGATTTAAAATTGATCAGTTTTAAAGTTTCAATTATTGTTTAATCTTTAAGCGATCGAACGCTAAACGCGGACTTGGCAGTGCAATATTAGTTTTTTCACCATTTTCTTGAAAGAATATATATATATATATATATATATATATATATATATATATATATAAGTTAGTTTATAGTTTTATTTATTATTTTGTTAAAAAATAAAAAATTGCACAAATTTTCTTGGTTATATTAATATGGATTTTTGCAATAAATTTAATATGTTTTATTTGATATATTTTTTTGTAATACAAAATATTTCAATTTTGAAAATTTGAAAGTGATTTTTGTATACGTTGCAACATATTTTTATTCACCAAATAAATTTTATGACACTATATTTCGTAGGAACTATGACGTACTTTTTTCAATTATAATAAATGGTTACTTTTAATATTATATATGTGGTTGAAATAATATAGAATACTGCTCCAAAATGGTAGTTTCTAAAAACAGAAATTGGACTGTCTCCAGAATTGTTTCAAATGAAACAATATCAATATTATTATCATATTTTCATTAATATTTATAAAACTTTATAACTCGGAAAATTCCTAATGTCTCTTTTAAAATTTCCAAATCGTAGACTGATATTCTGAGTATTTTTTTTTGTGTGGGCAATATGAAAATATTTTTTTATTATTTGGGTAAACATTCTCTAAATGAAGGCAAAATTGGAAATTTGTTTTAGAAAATGGAAAAATATTATTTCTTTTTGATATTTTTAGCTTGTTTGATTTTTCATTTGCGAACTTAATATTTTCTAGTGAACATTTTAAAATGTTTCTTTAGTTTTTTGGTACGTAAAATTTCAGAGTTGGCTAGCAATTTAAAATTCAAATTATTGTATTAAAATTCATATGTACACATGTAAAACTTGTTGTCTTACACTAGAAACATTTGAGTCATTAACTCTATTTACTCGGTAAATTTAGTGAAATAGATTGGGGGGCTTTATATTTAAATTGCGTATATAGTTTGTTGAAATAGCTGTCTTAGTTCTTGTTTTATAATAATTTTATATTCACAATGTATATTATTTCTCAGTTTGTATTATTGTAAATATTTGAGGAGATAGATTAGCTTATAATCAAGATGAAGTTATTATTAAATTTTAGTGCAAATCTACGGGTTATATATTTTTAATTTTACTGAATATACAAAGTGTCTTATTTCTGTTGTTTGCTTTATGTAATCTGGTGATGTTTAAATTGTTAAACCAACATTGATTTTGATAGTGAATGATCAAATTTGACGAATAATTTGGGGTATATTATTACGTATCGTTTTTTTTTTAGATGGCAGTACATTTAAGAATCAAAATGAAAATGGTTAATTTTTTTTTCTACGATTGTTACAAAAATTGATTTCGTGCATAAAATATTTGTTTATTGTAATAGTGAAGAAAGTGTCATTATTTTACTCTGGTGTTATGCAAATACTTGTTCCAAATTATAAGATATTTTCTCGTGATCTTAACGTTAGAAATGTCAAATTTCAGAGCTGGGTTTTGGTGTTTGCGTAAGATAATTCTAATTGCAGAAAGTCATAGAATAAAACTCATGCAATTGCCATACTCGCCTATGGCGGTTGACCGTCCCATTTGTGAAAAAAGTGTAGTATGTTACGAGGAGCAGATATCGATATTTATTGCGATGCGCTCAGATACTTGCGGCCGAGACAGAGTTGAAGCAAAACAATCTGAGCGAAACATAAAAAGAGCATTCGGTTCCTAGTAACATAATTATGCTAGTTTTTCTTCAAGCGTTTCAAACAAAACTAAACTAAATATAAATACAAATATATATATACCACGTAACGTAAACTGTACTAACAGTTGTAGAATAATATCTATATTTATATTATTTATATTTGTTTCGTGATTTGTGAGAATTAATGTTTTTTTGGTAACATAATGATTTGCTACATAGACAATATAATAACGTAATATCAATATTTTAATATTGTGAAGAAAAAAATATTATTGTTTGCATTTGTTACATATATGTATATTACTATTTATACACTGTTTAACATGGGCTTTATTTCTTTTATTAATTTTTTTATGTTATGATGTAAACTTATATTTGATGAAATAAAATTCTAGAGTTAATATTTTGATATTTTTTATTTCAATTAACGAAATATTAAACATGTATATTTATAATTGTTTATAAATGATTTTAGAAAGAAATAATGTTATTACAGAATTACAACATATTTCCAATTTTTGCAAAAAGCTCATTTATTCTAAAGATTGTTTTAAAAGTACTTTTAAAGATTTATATTCTCATTTAAGGTTCATTTTACCTCAATAAATTTTCAAGGTATCGAATATCCTTGCACATGTCAGCCCTCTATCGTTTTATTGAAACAACTAACATCTTTTTCTCAACGCCTTAAATTAATTGGTGAAGTGGATACGACACTTTTTGTTTTATTGTGTCAATGTGTGCTTTTCGCACGCCATTTTTGTTTACGTTTTTCCTCTTCGTACCGAAATGACACGAAGTCGGTAAATTATTTGTTTCGAGCTTGTTCGTGCCATCCTTGTCAAACAATCTTGGAGACGGTATTTGGCATCTTTGTCTAGTTGCAAGTGTTTTAATGACTGCAACATAGTGTTTGGCAAATTGCAATGTATACATCAATCGACGACGTATGTTTTAAGATGTTTTATCTTATGTTTTTTGAAGTGTGTAAAAGGAGAGTAATAGTTTAAAAGGGATTTTTGTTTTTTTTTTGTTTTCGTTCTTTTTCATGTTTACTTTAATAATTCTCTCAGGCGTGTATTTTTGTTTGTCGAAGTAAATGTTTATTGTATTTTTGTTTTGATATGTTTTAAGTTGTTTATGTATACAGATTATTTATTCACAAAGTTTTTAGAGATAATAGGAGAATATTATTAAATTATTATGATGGAAATATGATACATTTTAAAATTATTTTTAAATAATTCTTTATCGTAATATCTCTATTTATAAAAAATTTATGAGTAAATATCATATATTTTTTAAATGTTGTTTGATTGTATATGTTTGTATTTCTGTCTCTATTGATATTTAATGTTTTATTTTAATTTACTAAATATAAAATTGTTTAATTTTTTAAAATTTGTAATGTACTAACAGGTAAGATTGTTTTTCTTTTAACAATAAATGAACTAACTGTATAATTTGTTTTTTAAGTTATTTTATTTTATCTATAAGTTTTGTAAATATTTATATATTTTGATAGGAAATTAATAGTTAAGGAATATTTTGCCAAATACAAATAATATTTTTATAGACAAATATATTATTATTACACAGATATTTAACAGAGTCAGAAAATGGTATAATTACTTCTTTTTGTCAAAAATAATTTGAATTAGAACAAAATAAAATGTATTTACGATTGATAGTTTTAAATAATATTTAATTGTTTATGCTAAATATAATGTAACTTTTGTAAGTCAAACAGTCTGTAAGCTGATTGATTACAGCTTTATTTTTGATCGTATATATTTGTGATATATTTTTTTGTATATTATTATTAATGGTTATTGTTATCAAAAACTTCGAGTCTTAATATGATCACATTAAACGGCGTACGCTGTCATATAACAGTGTTTGAGGTTGTTGTTTTTTTGAATTATAAAAAAATAGTATTTGCTTTATTATTGATATTTTTTTTAATGAATAAATAATGGCCAATCTGGCTCTGTTAATTTTTTTTTGAAACAAAAATTGAAAAACAAATTCTGATGTCCCTTCCTGTGTAGAATGCTATGTTTCTGATTACCGACCTCATCTAAGTCCGCTGGGTCAACTCTATCTCAAGTGTGACAGAAAGGGTAAGCGCCTCGACGCACCATCCCTTATTTCCCCCACTCTCTTTCTCCCCCCCACTATTAATCGGCGTCATCTCCGAATACGGCCGATACGGGCCGCGGAACATACCGCAGACCGGAAAAAAAATACGCTGGCTCTCTCTATGTACTGTGGCTTAAGCTTTTGAATTTTATTTTTCAATATATTTAATTTTTTTTTGTTGATCTGTATGTGATGATTTATATATATATATATATATATATATATATATATATATATATATATATATATATATATAAAGATGAATCACTATCTCGTTTCATTGTTCATTAGGCGCATATTTTTCGTTATTTCTCTTTCTCTATTGTTTTCGTGATTTGTTGATTTGTTTTTGTCTTTGTTTTGTTGTCATAGAAACGGTTTATTATTATTATAATTTTTGAAATGTTGTATTGCTTAAGGGCAGTTGAGAGTTGAATGTTGAGTTTTGCCATATGCGCTAGTTATTTTTTTTTGTTTTTGTACAATTTGACTTTTGACTTATTTGAAATACTGAATATAAAACAACAATTTATATATTTGTTATTTTATTTATTAATATAGAATTATCTAGAAAATTATTTCAATTAGTTATTTTTTATAGTCATCTTTTTTATTCTTTTTGTTTAAAATTTGATTTTCTCTAATGTTTTAATTTTATTAAAAAAATAAATAATTTTCAACTTTCTAATCATATTAGATGTAACATCTAATCCAAGATTAGATAATTATTTTTGGTGTATTTAGATATTTTTTTCTAATTTGTCGTTAACTAGATATTTTTTGTTGTTGATTTATTTAAAGTTTTAGATTATTATCTAAACTATATTTGAAATAACGATTTAATTTGTAGGTGAAATAACTAATGTTATTGGAAATATTATCTGATTGAATCATCTAATAAAATAAAATAATTTTTCTTAAACCACAAACAAAAATTCAAAAAAACTGTATATGTATTTTAAAAGCCAAGCTTTTATCATCAGTAGGAAAAGATAAAGCTAAAATTCGAATCAATGATCTAAGGTTACATATATGTTACATACATCTTTTGAAATACGTTTATAGCTTTTTAAAATTTTTGTTTGTGGTTTAAGGAAAATTATTTTATTTATTAACTTTTCGTCATAGTAAGATTATATTTTAATTTATTCAAATCATCTGAAATTTAGATATTGAATTCGAATTAGATGAATATAGTTATTTTAGTTTTTTATGTATTACAGTGACACTTCTTCCATACCAGTTATTGTATATATTTCAAATGTATAATTTTGTAATTCTCAACTGCCTATTATTCATATCGTACAATATAATTTTCCAATTTTTTTTTGTTACAAATTATATTTAAAATTTAATTTCTATTTTTGAAATATAATTTTCAATTTACGAACAGGGAAATATAACAAATCAATATAATAGTTTTTTTAACAGCGGAACAAAATTTTTATTACAGATTGTTTTTGATGTATAAACCAAACAGGGTCTATTTTTTTTAAAGTGATTTTTATTTTTAATAAATTAGTGAATTTTTTCTTTTTGTAGAGTGTATTTTTCCATTTGAGGATATATCTGAGTCCGGGAAATTGGAATCTACGGAAAATCAGGGTATTTATTAAATTTTCCACAGTACAAATTATGATAAATGGTGGAAGTATTCGCTGTGTAGATATATAATTATCTTGTATCGTGTAAAATATATCGTAAAAATAATCCCCGTATTATAAAATCTATTATCATTAATGTGGGCTGGTATAATTATACTTTTGTATTATATTTATCTGTTATTATTTTTTACTTTTAGCTAAATTATTATTTTAGTTTTATTTTCTAATTTTGTAGATTTTTATTTTGAATCTTTTCTTCTGTTGTCTATTTATAAGATCGGGTACATTTATGTGTTTGAAAACTTTCCAAAATGTTGATTTTATGAATAGAAAATCAGTTTTTTGAAAAGACTTATTTTGGTACTAATCGTAAGCTTTAACAGAAGAGAATACGCTAGGATAAAAATGTAGGCTTATTTTGTAAGAATATATATTTAGAATTGCTACGGCTTTTTGTTATCAATAATAGTAATGGTAGCTTGATAATAGGGTCATCCAGTAAAAATTAAAATCAGTATTTTTTAATGTAAATTGAAACTTTATGCTAAATAAAATATAGTTACATACATATTTTCATACTGAAATTAAAAGAAAAGAAGTGTTTCTATAAAATTGTATTTGCACTTAAGGTACTTATTTATTGAAGATGCAACTTCCTGCCTTACATATTACTAGGCACATAAGTTTATAGTAAAAAATTTCTAAAATATTTATTATAATCATAAAAATCTAAAATTACATTATTAATTCCATTACATTATATGTATTGTGTTAGTTACTCGTTTTCATCTTATATATTACGAGATACAGAAAAAAAAAGAAAAAGAAAACTAGTATATTTATGTTCAACAATATATTTGAATTTTTCCATCTTACAATGGTGATATTTTACGTTACTAAATCTATTTTATTCTACTTTATCTTTGTGTACAATCCGACGACAACAAAAACTCCCGCATCTAATGTTTTTACATATTCGTGTCGAGTATTTTCTCGAATTTTTAAACCGCACTTTTGGGTATTTTTACTGGCCATAAGGCCATACCACACAGCTCCCGCATAACTTGGTTTTTATTTTCAAAAGAAAAGCGGTGTCCCGCGTTTTTTTTTTTTTTGCGATGACGTAATTGCCTCTCCACTGTCTGTTTGTCGTGGCTGTACACTCTGGATAAATATCATAGATAATCTGTAATCCAGATGGCGCGTTCGGCTTTATAATTTAATAACAGTTAATAATTGTGATTTAAGCTCTCAATTAATTAATCAATTATACTAAAATAAAAACTGTTTTACGATTAGATTATGTTTAATTATTTGATAAAAACGACGTTTCGGCAAAAATATTATATCAGAAATTATATCAAAAAATATAGTAAAATTATAATGTAAATGTGCACTGATTTTTAACAGTATATTTGTATAATTTAAATTTTTGTTTTACTCATTTTTATATACATAAATTAAAATTTGAAGTTTTTGATTTATATTTAATATCAAATTGAGAAAACTTGCCAAAAATACATTAGTAATGTTAATTTTAATAGAAAAATTATTAAATATTATTAACTTGAACAGTACTGGAACATCAAAATATAAAGTAGATCTCATTTTTCTCAGAAATATGAATTTAGTTTATTATATGTGTTTTATTAATTACACAGATATTTATTATGAGATAGTACAAATTGTTCTAGGAATTAAGTTTAGAAAACAATTGTAGAAATATAGGGTTTTTGAAAGAAACATTATGGGTCTATTCGGCTTTACAAATTATTTTGCCTCTTTCTATCAATAGATGAATTTAATTTACCAGAAAAAGACAAAATATTCTGTAACATAACAGGTCTTACAGATGTGAATCGAATAGATCTATTAATTTGGTTATTTTGATATTGAAATGAAACTCTTTAAATCAGTTGTTGATTGTTTGCCGTCTAGATATATGATTGTTATTGTCTATGGTTTTCTTGTCTTTATCTTTTCTCTTCTTTTCGTTGATTTTTTTTCTGTGCGTGCCCCCACCATTAACGAGTTGCTATGTGGCGCTTATGTGTCTCAGTTATATAGCTTCCAGTTCCCTAGTCTCAGGGTTATTCAATTACATTTTCAGTCGAGGAAATTTGCAAGAAATTTTTGTTTTTTCATTTTTTTATTTTTACTCTGTTTTCATTGGTTCTTATTAAGGACTATAACGAGAGTTTTACGAGAAGATATTTATTTTTGATTAATTTTTTTTGGTTTCTTATTGGATTACTGATTATTTCGAATGCTATTGAACTCACGTTTGTTAAGAAAATAATACTAATATTTCAAATAAAGTAAATTGGTTTATTATTGGAATTTATGGTGAATTTGTGTTTTGTTTAAAAAATATTATTTAAAAGTTTAATTTATTTGTTCCAAAAAAGGAGTAATAATATTACAATATTTTTTTAGATTTAAAATCACAAAGTTTTTGAAATTTATTATGGTAAAACATATAAATGAACTGTGTATTTTTTAAGACTTGTATAGAAACCCGTTGTAAAAATTCCTACCAACAAATATGTTTATAAGACTGTAGTGTAGACTATATCGATGTTATAATAACACAAATAAGAATATTCGGACAGAAATTAATGTATGTGTTTGAAGGTTAAACAATCCAATATCAATGTAACATAAAATTAGGGCCAGCTCAGCTTTCAAAGAATTAATTTTGATAAATTTTAATAAAAAAGAAAGTGTGTTTCTTGCAGTGATTGAACTTTGAATTGCTCTACCGTCTAGTTTCCTTTAATAAAAGTCTGTTTCAATTTTTTTTTACAATTTAATATTAATGTAGTCTGAAGAGTCTATTGCCCCTATTCTGGTCATGAAATCCATCTCCACAATGTCCCTCTTTCACGTTTTGAAAACGGAGCTCTATACATGTTCTATTGTATATAATATAAAAATATTAGTTATATTACATTATTTTACTGAAATAACAAATATAAATATTTTTGTGTGAGACAGCAAGATAATGAAATATTAACATTTACTTGTTTCGAAATAATAACAAATAGGAATATTTTGTTTATTTAGCATAATAATAATAACAAATTTTATAAAAAATGTTATCATTTAATTAAAATATATACATATTTATATTTCCCGTATTTCATCTGCGATATTTATAATTGCAAGTTAAATTCGGTACCGCAGAACAACAAAATATCAAAATATATTATTTCCGTCTGTTAAATTAAATACGATTACAGATAATGGATGTATACAGGGTTGGCCATATGTCATGCTGTCACATAATTTATACGTGTAAAATGTCATTTGCATTGTCGTATATTTATACCAACATCGACAGCGTTTGATTTTTTTTAATTTTTTTTTTGAATTATTTACTTCTTTGTTTTTTATTCACTAAACTAAATAATCAATATAGTTTCTATATTTTACTTAGGATATAACTTAATACTTATTATAAATTTATTTTATATAGGTGTATAAATATGTATAGTAATTAATTTTTTTTTTTAATTTGTTGTGGTTGACAAAAAAACTCGTCATATTATATAAGAAGTTTTTTTTTTATCATTAATGTTAGGAAAGCTTTTATGATAATTATATCTGTTATAATATTATTTATTTATTTATTTTTGTTTATTTTATCATCACCATTTTTAATCACATGTTAGTTTTAAAGGCATGCGCTTAAAAATTGCATGTAACGTCACTGACTTTGTTTATGCATGTTGTCAACAGTAATATAACAAAAACATTTGTTTATTGTTAGGAATCGCTGAGTCTGCACAATAAAAATATTTTTGTAAAATAAATTTATTACATTTTTTCATTATAAATTGTATGTATTGATTATTTTAAATAAAGAAATATGTAAAATATTATTTTTATTATTTTGTTTAAAATTTTAATTAAAAAGTTATTCAAATATGGAAATAAGTACTTTTTATGTAAATAGTGGATTATTTTTGTACAATTCAATGTAAAAAAAATCAACTACATTTTAATTAAATTTTATTGTTAATGAAAAACTAAATATAATTATTATTTATATTGTAATTGTACTGTAATATAATTATTATTTAAAAATTAATTGATGATTATTACTAAAAGTTTTGCGATATTTGATTAATTTTTTATGATTGAAACCTCATTTAGCGAACATATTTGTTCTCGTATTTGCATTATTTTTAGTTGTTATATTAGTGGATCTGAAACTATATACTAACTTCTGAAAACACAACACAAATGCGCGATTTTTGTTATAGTAGTTGCTGATTTTACTGCAACCAATGTATACTAGTAGTTTGGTATAGAATTCGGAATTAATAACGCAACGACTAAAATATAACGCAAAACGCAGGAAAATACACAATCTGAACGATGTTTAACTTACACTATTTGTAAATTTATTTATTCTATTATAAACTAAATTAATTGATTCTATATTCGTAACTAAGATATTTAATGTTTATCATTTATATTGAATAAAGCCTTATTCAGACTACCGTTTTAGTTTTACGCACAAGCACAAGAATTTGACCAACTCAAATACTTGCTGTTAAAACGAAAAGTGTTTTAAGTTAAATGCTTGCTTTAACTAAAATTGCAGTCTGAATGAGGATTAATTGCAAAACTAAATTTAGCGAAAAATTGAAATGCAATTTATAATCAGCAACATTTTTTTTTATACAACAAAAAAGTTCGTTTTTTTATATTGTATTGTAATTGTATAACAATTCACTATAATATATAAATAAACTATAATCAAATATTCGCTATTTTGCAAAAGTTGAATAATGAAAATTTAAATTTGACAACTTTTAGAGCAGTGATTCCCAAACGGTTATTTATGTATTATTCCGAACCGTATTAGCGTAATTGGTTAAGTTTGAACATTACTGATGTGCCATTAATTTTAATTTTGAATGAGTTTCATGTAGTCGCTTCTGTAGTATCGTTAATTAATGATAAATTTTAATGGTATCGATTATCCTCAAAATTTCCTTTTATACCTCTCATGGGCGTACTAGGGTGGGTGTAACACGTTTTCAAATTATGACGTTTTATCTCGCTTGGAAAATTCTTTTACTAACTTTTGTAATATAATATTTATAGGTAATCTCGAAAGATTTGCCTTAAATTATATATTGCTATTAAAGGTACAGTTCGATTATTTTGGCTGCTATATAGCAAAAAAAGTATATAGTCGCATTTTTAATGGAAAATATCTTGAGAAGCATTTATCTAATATTTTTGAATAGATTTGGATATACTTTTACTAAAGTGTCTTAACATAGTAAATAATCGTTCAGAGCACATTATATTAAAATAAAAAAACTTTAGGATAAAATTTGATGTTTCAATGTACTATATCAGAAGAATATAGGATATAAATAATAAACGAATAAAACATAGAAACAATTTATGAGCACTAGATAATAAAATACAAATAATTAGTTTATAAAATTTATAAATTATTAATTAAAGGAAGCCAAATTTTATTTAAATTAGTGCCTTCACAATGATTAATATTATCGTTTTTTTAATAAATTTCTATTGCTTTTTTTATAAATTTTATAATCTAGTTACTTGTATTTCTTTACCTAGTAACTTGTTTCTATGTTTTGTTTGTTTATTATTTGTGTCATTTACATATTTTTTCTTGATGATGATATACGTGGAATATATCGAAACTTCGAATTTTAATTAAAAATTATACAGAATTTAATCTTGAAGCTTTTTTATTTTAAAGTCTTTTAATATTTTACCATTATCAATAAACTTTATTTATTTGGAATTCAATAATGAAAACTTCAATTTATCGTAGTTCATCAATAAATGTATTTGACGAACATTCCAAAAGGTTTGGTT
This sequence comes from Clivina fossor, assembly GCA_963966155.1. Lineage (NCBI taxonomy): Eukaryota > Metazoa > Arthropoda > Insecta > Coleoptera > Carabidae > Clivina > Clivina fossor. The sequence goes on along the minus strand of OZ014552.1, from coordinate 28,091,930 downwards.
TCGAATCCCGGTCGAAAATTAAAAAAATATATTTAACACCTAAATTAATATAGGAATCTATAATGTGGCTTCAGCTACATTTTAATTTTAATTTAAATATTACAGAAGTAATTTAATAGAATTTAACAGAATTAATTTAATGTATTGAGTGTTTTTTTAAATATGCTATGGTGCTATGGTATTTAGTCATGGAACTGAACAAAAGTATTGAAACACCTAATAACCGAGGTCATGATACTGAATTACCTTTTATAAAAAAATCCGACAGTAAATATTTCATATTATACTAGAAGCTTAGAATTTTGTTTACTAATATTATACGAGTAAATGAAAGTATATCCTCAATATATACAAGAATTAAATATACTTATTTGTATTCGAGCTCTGTACCGAGTCGATTCAGATTAAAATCATCAATGGAGGGAGTTTGGTGTTGAATAAACCGCGTGATATATGAACTTTAACCCTTCGTAAAGCTCACCTCGGCCACCGATTAAACCCTCTAGCAACATGGTGAAGATATATAGCCGTAGAATTTAAAAATAGTGTTACACCCAGTTTCGAAAAGAACAACCCGGTGCAGTATGGTCTGTTGCTTGAAATGAACTTATTTATGACTGAGCTTTAGCTATATCTATATATCTGTATGTTCGTTTGTTTGTTAATGTGTGTAACTTTTGTGCTGTCGGTGGATTGCTTGCTTTAAGCTTAGACATACGTTACTCCATTATTGTTCTAGCTGTCTACAGTTTAGGAATTTGCGAATTTTGTTCTTCTCTAGAATAAATGGATTAGATGTAGTCGTATGTTTTGAATGGTATTATTATGTGCATATATTAAAATTTTGCTCACATATGTTATGTTTAGTGATAAGTCTTTTGGGGAGAATAATTGATTGGTATCTTTTGTAAATTGACAAATTTATAGTTAAATATGATTAATAGATAATTCGTATAGTTATTATTAATATAATATTCAGTATTTTGGTAGTAATAATAATGTATATTGTATTCTATATATAAAATGGCTAAAAACTTATTGAACATCACAAATAACAGGGACACTTATCATTCAATAATAAAAATGTAGCAAAAAGTTTACTTCTACTATGCAAAAAAATATACATACATTTCTTTGTATGTCTAAATTGAAATTATTTCTTAATTTATAACCATTAATTACTGCTTGTATTAAAAACTATATTCAGTTTGATTTGTTTTTCTAAATTATTTCGAGTTGTATTACTTTTTTGTGATGCGCGATATATTTTTGTAATAAGCAATTTAAAATAATGATTTTTTTTTAAATATTAATTTGTAAATAATGACATTTTGTATATATGTTACAGTAAAAATTGATGGTCAACGAATTATTAATTAAGTAAATTATTATTAATGAAATTATATTTTTGGTTAAAGTAATTAGAAAAGATGTACTACTTAAATGAAATACTAACTATTATCCATTTTGAAAGACTATTTATTATTAAACTATTTACTGAACTAAATACTAAATTCTTCAAATGTATTTACATTTTTTTTATGAAGAACTGCTTTTTCTTATTTAATGATTAATTCACTAGTAATATTTATTTACAATGTAACAATACGTATAGAATTTACATGTTTTTCGAAAATTTACGTGTCAGCATTTTTGGTACATCTTTTAATCATGAATTACCAGTCAATTATTTTTTTCATCTACTATCGATCTCAAATTTAAGATCGATGAAACTTTTTTTTGGGATCTGACTTAAAACATTATTAGGTTGTCAACTGACCAATAAGATATTTGAAAGACAAATGACAATCTATTTTCATAATTAACTGTTTTATGCAACTTACCCTTAATTCGTTAATTAACTTATTTTAATAAAATGTAACTTTATATTCAATCTTCAGTATTTTTTGTGAAAAATTTTGAATAAATTTTGAAAAATGGTTTCGAGAATTGAAACTTAAACGATTTTAATTTTGACTTCGATCATAAATATTTGATATAATTGGAAAACTAATAATATATTTGTTATTATAATTTAGGACGAGTAGGAACAGCTCATTATATGGCCCCAGAAGTAATACGTCATCAGCAATATGGTAAACCAGTAGATATCTGGTCTGCTGGAGTACTTCTTCATGTCTTACTGTCCGGTGCATTGCCTTTTTCTGGCACTGGACATCGTCTACACGAGAACATCTGCAGGGGAAGACTTCATGTAAGCCGCCATTTTATATTTTATTTTTACCATTGTTTCTAAGGTTTTGTTGATACAATGTTGTTGAAATATTATGTCAAAGAAGTTTATCTTAGATACTAGACGTAATATTAATAAAATAATAATAATAATATTTGCACTAAGATAAATAAATTATTTATTTTAAACAGCATTGCTTAAAATTGTTTTTCTACAATTAAGATAAAATTGGGAATTTACTTATGGTTGTTTTCTTAACATTTTAAAGCTTTTTCAAATCGTAAATAATATTAATTTCTAGTTAATTATAAAATTAAATAATCAATAGTTAAAATTAACATTATTCCAGATCGAATATTCAAAAATAAAATTGGAAAACAAACCAATTTTTTTTTATTTTTCCTAAAAAGAAAGCCATAAAAAATCTTTAATATCTGGCGTAATTTCAAACTGTAAACTATAGTTAATAAACTTGAAACATTAAGAAAACATAGAATTCCTTGCACACTTTGTGGAACATTCGAGTTTACAGATGTGTTTTTGTAAATCGTAAAAGTAAGAAGAAAAAAAAAACGAATGTTTTATTTTGCAACTCCATGACTTGTGGATCTGTAATAGTCTTCGTATACACGACTTCAAAGAGCTGGCAAGTAAATTGACTTTTCCAGACGAAAAATCTGTATTTCCTTGCGGGTTACTTCAATATTTTACGGAAAACAGCAGCAAGCAGCATATACCTAGTACAAGAACATTTCAAGTTTGTTTGTTCGCTTCAGGATAAGATAAAATGAATGCCCATATTGTTAGGCATAATATTGAAGATAATCTTGATATACGGATAAAACTTAGATATCGTTTTTTGTTTTAAAATTTTGAATTTACAAAAAGTATTGATGTTATTAGTTTTTCTAAACAGGCAGTTGTAATTTATTATTAAATTATTTAGAAAAAATGTGTATTTTTTTTTATCGAAGGTTTTTTTTTAATCTTTGATTAGAAGCCGATGAAGCATGAATTAGATATTATTATTTGATTACAATATTGTTTAAAATGTGTATTTCTCATTTTGCAAACTTTGTTAATTACCTATTTTATTTTTTATATAAATATAGAAAAATAATCAGATAGAAATATTGTTTATAATTTTTTTAGATTCAGACAAGTTAAAAATTTGAAGCACTAACTTGAAAAACAAATATTTTTGTATTTTTTAATTTATTTTACACAAGCTATTTAACATAATTGATTATTTTTTCTTCTTTTATAGATATTAGACAGATTTGCAACCGTTCACTATCTTGTGAAAATCATTTTAATTTCGCTTTTTTAATTTTATAGCTTGTAAAAATATGGTTAATGAAATAACTCAGTAACAATTTTTATTTAATTACTTTATTATTATTTTATAAGTATACATATTTCCGTTTTACTGTATTCTATATTTTCAAATAATCATACTCTACTTTAAAAAAAATTATTAAATTTAATTTATTCTTATTGTATGAGACTGCTCAATTAAAATTTAAAAATAAATAAAGGTAAATAACAAAACATTGTTTGACAAATGCATATTTTGTTTACATATGAATAAATGTAGGAATAACATAGAGTAATACTAAGATTGGAGGCGAATACCAAGGAGCAACAAAATGTAGAAGGAAATTTCTTATTTTATTACGTGCGTTTTGCTGTTTGTTCGCAAAGAAAACCGCATTTAAAGGCGTTATATGGTTTTAACTGGCGTTAGGTTAGGGTAATGTAACGCGCACGATGTCTTATTGTAACGCAGGTTTGCTGGTTTTAGAGCAAAATTCTGAAATACTGTATTTTGCCTGTTTTTGTAGTCTCCGTAGATTTGCATACGCTCGCGTGAAAATGTTAGTTTAAATTTTATTATGATGTGGCTTTCTTTAAATTGTAATTTGTTGCCAAAGTTTTTGTTTATACTAATTTTAACAGAAATTTAATTATATTTTAGTAATTTGGAAGATTTAAAACTATAAGTCAATTATATTCATTCTTTATTATTATTATTATTTCTATAAAAGTAAATGTTTGTTTTGTAAAAAGAGACATTTTCTGAAGGTCTAGAGTTGATATTAGATTCAAACCAATAATATGATTTTGCAAGTTAAGTTTTTAATTTAATTTATAATTGAATGATTGTCAGGTTAAGTAGAGCAATTACTAATTTCTAATTTTGTTATTAGATATTAATAAAAATTACATTCTATAAGGGTCAGCTGCATAAAACGTTAATAAACATTTGTAATGATATTATTGTGGCGTCTCAAAGACAGTTTACAATCTAATTGTAGTTAATCATTGATTAAGTTAACAAAATTTTTTTATAAGTTACTCTGCTTTCTGTAGTTGAGTTGCAAAAAAAAAAATTGTTAGGTTTCGCGATCAGGAACTATCAAAATACCGAAATATGTTTCATTTTATTAGAATGAAATTTAACCCAAATGCGTTTTCTTTACCGAAAAAAAGTCCATTTTATTCTCATACATTTTTAACTTTCTGTCTTACCCGCTCGTTAATATCAATTCGGTTGTCGTGTTCTTACGGCTGATACTTTGTTTAGATTTACGACAAAAGAACTGGACCCAACTCTTTCCATTTTTTTTCCTATTTCCACTTTTTACCTCGCATCTAAACTGGCTTCCATCTATAATGAAATGAAGTTGAGTTTAGGACCTAGAGACCAGTGAGTGGGTCATCGTAATGCAGACATATTTGTTGGTTTCCAGTTGGACAGTCCGCAGTGGGACTTTATCAGCGAGCCCGCGAAGGATCTCGCACGTCAAATGCTCAACGTTGATCACAATAAAAGGATCACCATCCAGGAGGTGCTCAACCACAAGTGGCTTAGGGTGAGTGTAAGTGTTTTTTCATTTAAGAGTTTTGCCTTCTTGAGATCGGTGTATGACTTACGATTAGATTAGATGACGAAAGATAAGGATATATTGGTATTAAATTAATTTATTGGAAATTTGATCATTTGTGATGGAATTTTGCAGGAGAAGTTTTGGGTCAAGGTTTTTCTTTAATATTTAAATATTTGGTAATATTTATTTTATTATTAAGTAAAGTTGATAATAAATTAATACTTTTAGATACAGTATTATAAATGCTGGTTAAATTTACTTCACAAGTAAATATTACTCTTTTACTAAATAATTTGATAGACAAATATTATTTTAATGATTTGCTACCAAATTATTATTAATAATTATTATTTTTATTCTCATTAGATTAAATTTATTCTTTTTTTATATTTTGAAAATCTATAGAGTAAATATATTTAGTTCTATAGTAAATTTGATCATTTGTGATGGAATTTGCAGGAGAAGTTTTGGGTCAAGGTTTTTCTTTAATATTTAAATATTTGGTAATATTTATTTTATTATTAAGTAAAGTTGATAATAAATTAATACTTTTAGATACAGTATTATAAATGCTGGTTAAATTTACTTCACAAGTAAATATTACTCTTTTACTAAATAATTTGATAGACAAATATTATTTTAATGATTTGCTACCAAATTATTATTAATAATTATTATTTTTATTTTCATTAGATTAAATTTATTCTTTTTTTATATTTTGAAAATTTATAGAGTAAATATATTTAGTTCTATAGTAAATTTAACCAGCGTTTATTGAACTAGGTGATAAATATATTTAAATATATAATGAGTTTTTTTAAAATACATTTATCAATGTTAAATTAAAAAAAATGTAAGTTACTCGACTGGGATTCAAACCCGAACCTATCGTTTGTTAGACTGTTGCTCTACCAGTTATGCTATTCTTAGTTTGCCAATTTTTTTATAATAATACTATAATATATTTTAAATAAATAAACTCTTTCTATATAATCTTTCAATATTTAGTTTTTAAATGGTAAATTTTACTGTTGTGAGTGCAACTAGCTCAGTTTTAATAAAGAGTTTTTACATAATGTCAAATGGATATAACAAAAAGGTCACTTTAACATTTACATTGTTATGTTCAAATAACACCTACTATAACGTTGATGTTTTTGACATATGAAAATTTTCTGAAAAATAAAATAGGTATGTAATTTTTTTTAAATCAATAAAGCAAAACAATGAGCCATTGTATTCTCACCTCACTTTTAAAAGTGAGTTTTGTCAAAATTACTTTTGACGTTTACTTGATATTACTTATTAAGTCTACTTTATTAAACTTTTTACTTATTCCAGCAAGTTAACATTTTATTGCTTGTGTACAAAATAAATTATGTTTTCTTTTTAAACAAGAGAAAGAGCAAATCTATATTGCTGCAAAATTTAAATTTTTAAGTCACGTATAAGCAAAAACAAAATTAGAATTACAAATATTTCGGTTCGATCGCGAAATGTATCTAAAATTTCAAACAACTCTCCGATTGATTTTATTACTACATAACGGAACTGCAGAAAGATAATCCGTTAGTTTATTTTGAGACCGGTCTTGCGTGTTGACCTTCGATCCTTTTGCGCGACCTTTCCGGTGACAAAAAAAAAACACGAAGAAATTGGATTGCAGATAATAAAAGGGTTATATGTAGGACATGAAGGTAGTAATCTTGTTACGCGGGACGTAATTTCTTTGCTTTCGCTGATTCTATTTGCAGATTGAAGACAAAACAATATTAAAGGAAAGCTCGGAAGTATTTTCACTTCATTGTGCTTTTCAAAAGCTCAGATTTTCAGTTTCAGTTTTCAATCAAAGTTTGATAATTAATTAAGAGAAGTTATTCGGTTACATTGTTTGTCCTTATATTTAATTTGATGTTAAAGAATTTTTTTGTTTTTAGTAGATTATTAATAATTGTATTGTTTTGTGCAATATAATTAAATTTTGAGATGGTAATTGAGAATTTATGAAATAATTTAAATTTTAATAATTGAGGAATGTTTGTATAGAACATTATAAGTGCCATGGTACGTATATCATATTCTACTGCATTGGCATAACTACATAGAACATTTTCAGTGAAAAAAAAATCATTTGACACTTTTACTTTTTTCTATTTTTTCTTAATTATTTCTTGCATTGACTAATTAAGTATTAAAATTTAGCATTTTGAAAATAATTTTTGTTTATAAATTCTAAATACATAAAAGATTTGGGTGGAAACATGTTAAATAAAAGTTATATTAATAAAAAATGTATAATTTTTTTGACTTTTTCAAAGTTATGGCTGTGAGTTATAAAATCACAACAACTCGCAAGTTAGAACTGTTCGTAGAATATCATGCAAATGTCAAATTATTTTGAAATGTTATTCTATAAGTATTATTTTCTGTTGCCAATCGCAAAAATGCCAAAATATCGTTCGTATAAATTCTAATTTGTTCCATATTCTTACTATAAACAATTCAGTTAAGAGACTTTAAACATTTTTTTTTTCGAAATTAAGGTTTTGTGATTTTGGAACTAACAAGAAATTGACTGACGATGTACCGCTTATAATCTAGTTTAAAAATATATTAAATGTTTATACGGTTGTGATACATATATACGAGAACCTATTGAATGAAAGAATTCAGTCACATGTCAAGCAAACTTGATAGTTAAGTTAATTAAAGGTGATTAAAGTACAAAACTGTTTTGTAATTTATTTTCTAGAAATCTAGAAATCTTTGGTTTGTGTGATTTTTGAAGCACAGGCTTTCCAAATAATAGCAAGTTTAGGGTAAAAAAATATATGTTAAAACTGATATTGTTCTAATACACTGAGTAAATACATTGAAATCATAGAAAGCAAAACATTATTTAAATCAACTAAATAAACGTAGAATGCAAAAAGTAATCTCTTTGCAGGATCGCGATAAGGGTTTGACGAAAATACACTTGGCTGATACGGTGGAAGAGATGAAAAAATTTAACGCGCGCCGCAAGTTAAAAACAGCGGTCATGGCCGCCGTCACTTCCGGTCGCTGGTCCGGGTGTTACGGTGACGTGGCCACCTGTGATAGTTTCTCCGATTATGGGGACGATGAAGTTGCTTCGGCTGGTGAGTAAATTACTTTCAATTCTTTCTGTGCGTTTTTATTTTTTTATTTTTATTTTGCTATAAGATAAAAAAAATTATTAAAAAAATAGTTGCTTATTCTGGTTTCTGGCAACCATATTTAGCAACTGAATATGGTCGCAATGTCATTTAGCAGAGTTTTACAAAACTTTATATGACGTCATATCGAAGCAACTCTTCTGTCACAGGCGACCAAAATGAAGCAACTACTCTCAAACAGTTGTTTACTTTTGGTTGATAACTTTTTGGTAGCCAACTTGAATATGTTGCACGTATTTGTATTTGACATTTGTATATAATTTTGAATTTGAACTGTCTGTTGATAATTCACTAAACTTAAATTTTGTAAGTATTTATAGCATTGAATTATTTTACTTAAATACAAATATTTATTTAATTTTAATTAATAATAATAATAATCTTTATTAAATAGCTCATAATGGATAGATATTATACACACAATAATAAAACAAAATACAAATGATACTACAATATTATTGCACAAAAATATACCATAACATTAATAATGAATTGTACTTTATAAATTGTAAGTTTATCCCACTAACTAAAATTGGTAAATCTATATATTAAATTTTTATCCTTAAGTGTTATTTCGATAATGCTGTTTATACTTAACTCGAATTAATAATTAAAATCAGGCATATAACTAAATTTGGAGACTAATAAAAAACAAACAACAATTTTTTTTTGCTTGAAGCAAACAAGAAATGTTAGTAATTAATTATCTACACATGATTATATTTTATATACATTTGCGAATGGAATACAATGCCCAAAACTCTTGTAACAACCCACATATGTAACTAATATATAATGGATTTGCAAAATAAAAGGTTTGAAAGTAAATATTTTGAGAGTTTTATACGTGGATTGTTGGTACAGAATTTTCATTTAGAAACTTTATTGTATGTTATAAAATATTTGTTTATTATTGTGCTTTGTAGATGTTTACCTAGCAAATTATTATTATAGGAGTTTTAGTATTTTAATGATAAAGTTTTAATTACAAGGAATGTTCTTTATAAATAAAGATGTGGAAAGAACCACATTAATTTTTTTATTTTTAGATTTAATTAATATGTATTGTTTATATTTTTATTTTTTGAAATTTTTAGTAGCTTGTTTTTTGCTTATACAGAAGAAAATAAACTCTACTTAGATTGTTTATTTATTTTAATTGGATAATATTTTCTATAACATTAGTATTGTTTTCTACCTAAAAATTAGTTGAACTAAGTTGTAATTTGATATAAAGTTTAGATAAATAGTCGAAAACTAGTTAAGTAAATCAATATACAATAAACTAGAGAAAATTTATTACATTAGACTCTAATGTACTCTAATATACTAAACATATTTGTCTACTCTTGCATTAAATATTTTATTTAATATAATTAGAAAGAAAAAATCATATATTTTTTCAGATAAAATAATGAAACTATTAAAAAAATATTAATATAGAGTTATTGGACATCTTTTAGATAATATTTACTATTTTTATAGATGATATAGGATACTAAAAACAAGCAATAATATATATTTTTTGTAAGAGCAACATTTTTTTATTTGTCATGTTTTTCATCGGACATATTGTATAATAAAAATATTTTAAATAAATATTTATAAAATATATATATATTAACATCATAACCAGCCTCTATTAACAGTATCAATTAGTATCTCCATCATTTTATTTTTACATTTCATACTTTTTCTACTTCGGCATTTTTGTGCAGCTTCTAATACGACTTTGTCCATTTCATCGCTGTCTGTTTCCCTTTCTATATCATCGAAACATCTCACACCTTCATCTAAATAAAGCGGCAAACCGACAAGTGCTAGCGCTAATGCAAAACGCGCATGCGTTTTGAGCTGTTCGCGCAGTGCTGATAGGGGTAGGATGCGCAATGGGTCTAAATTATAGTCGTTTAGGGCTGCGCAGAGAGTTTCGTGGTAGCTATGATGTAATAGATCTTCGAAATGGTTGTCTCTGGTTTGTTTGTCTACACAGACTAGAAGGAAAAATGCTATATCGTGAGCTGGGGATGAATATCTGAAAAATAATTATGTAATTATTATAAACTAAAATAAAGCGCTGTAGGTTTAAGTTCTGTATATTTTTTAATTAAAACTCAACGTTTCGATATACTGTACGTATATCATCATCAGGAAAAAATATACACATGACATAAATAATAAACAAACAAAACATAGAAACAAGTTACTAGCTAACAAATTACAAGTAACTAGATTACAAATTTGTATAATTTATTAATTAAGGAAAGTCAGATTTTATTTAAATCAACAATAAAAATAAAATATCTATTAAAATAAATAATTTTCACTCTAATAGACATTTTTATCTTCTTTTGCTGGTTAAATGGCTGGAAGCCAAATTTTATAGACTTAATGCTCGTATGCATAAACATTTTCGTTAAATATAACGGTTCGTTAAACTGAAAATTCTTGGATTTCGTAAGAAATTTCATTGCAATATACATAGAAAGATTTCTTATGGAATTCAAGAATAACGAACCGCTATTTTTAACGAATGTTTATGAATACGGGGGTAAGTATATACTGTAATTGATTGTAATACTTTGGGTTTTTTAGTTCTAAAAGAATGTAATTTGGAGTTTTATTTATAATAAGCATTTTCTAATTATTAATTACAAACATTGATTTTTTTCTGCAATTGTAAAAAATATTTTTTTTTGCGTATAATACTTATATTAATACATACATACATACATACATAGCCATGTACCAATAAGGGTGTGGCGCATTATGCTGAAATTAGTTTCCGCTAAACATTTATATTTGGACAAGCAACTTTCGCGTCATCCACATTTATGATGCCTCTTATGCTTGCTCTATTATTCTTACCACCTGGAAACATTTGTTTAACGAAACATTATTATTCTTCCAATTATTCAATTCAATTCAATTATTCTTCCTTATCTACTCATCAGATGTCCTTGCAAATGTACATTACTCACATATATTCTTTTAACCAAACATTCAATAGACATTCGCTTAAGATGGCGGAATCATATGGTAATTATGCAGAAAAATAAATGTCGTAAAAGAAGTGCCGTAAAGTGTCATTATTTTACTATGGTGTTATATAAATACATGTACCGGAAGAGTGAATTAAAGAACAATTGAAATAAGTCTTGAAATCTAGGCTTAGAAATGTCAAATTTTAGATTTATGTTTTAATGTTAAGTTAATTTTTATATCAGGCAGTCGTGGGGAAAAAAATGGAACTCATGCATAAAGTATTTTTCTCTCGTGCGGTCAAATTTTGCATTTGTGAAATAAGAACTATTTTATGCACTTGTTGCATAATTTATATTATGATTATGACACATAAGTTGACACACGATAATAAGTAAATGAATCAACTGTGTCAAAAATTTACTGATTGAACACTTAAGTATTATTAACTTACATTAACAACAAGTAAATATAAAAATTCACTATTCAAACACGTTTTAATTTATTTGTTAGCTAAATTAATATACGTAAACTAGTTTAAATAACTATATGTCAAATTTAGCACTAGTTGTATCGACACAAGTTAACTTTTTAACTAGAACGTATTTATAACTTTGTCAAACAATAAATAATAGTATAAATATTTTATATTTTTAGTATGCATATTTATTTTGTTTTTTGGATTAAAAAAAACTTATGAATAGACTACATATTTTTCTGCATCCAATGTTTTCGAAAAGTTTGTTATAAATGCATGTTCTAGAAGAACACAATATTATATTTGTTTCATATTAGTAACTCTAGTTTCACGTGAATTTCATAACTTGTTACAAAAATAGAACTCAATGTAAAAGCGAATGACAACAAAATTGAACAAAATCAAAGTTGTTTTATTGTACAAATGCAATATCAACAAATGAGAGATGCAATATATGGTATCTGTCCAGTCAGTAATATGAAACGAAATATATTTATAGTCAGATACATCTGCTCTGCAGAAAAGTAGTTTTTGGTTATTGAAAAAGTGTATTCTTGTTGATATTTTGCTGTACAATCGATTGGAACATGGGAAAGCAGTTAAAACGACGAAAAGAAACGATTTTTATTTCGACAATACAGCATTTTAAAAGCTGAGATGCCAGGATGTAGGGATTTATTTAAAGTCAATAACAAAGATATGTAAAGATCCACCAGAAAATTTCAAATGGTGAATAAGCTTTTTACAACGAATGAATTTGAACAGATTTTACCAAAATATGTTTTTTTTTTGTAAATGTAATAGGAAGTATTTGATCATACACAAAAATGTGGAAAAATAATATTTGAAGAAAAACACTAACATTTAGTCAAAATTGCATAAAAAATACTTTTGTTAAGAAAGTAACAATTATTTTAAAAATTTAACAATTCTTTTTTTTAACAATATAAAGATAATTTTGTAATTTAACCATTGTAATTTAATATATAATTTATACTGTTTTTCTAAAACATTAACAAATATAGTTTTATTATTTATTACATAAAATAGTTAATCAACATTGTAAAAATTTTTCAGAACTCATAATATTATAATAAAAAAGCTTTTGTTAAAGTTCTATTTAATTATATATCAAAATTCGACATTTCGATGTACTAAACGTATATCATCATCAGAAAAAATATATAGAAATAACTTAAATAATAAACAAACGAAACATAGAAACAAGTTACTAATACAAATAAATAGATTACAAAATTTTATAATTTATTAATTAAAGGAAGCCAGATTTTATTAAAATTGACAATAAAAATAAAATATCTTTTAAAAATAAATCATTTTCACTTTAAAAGTAATTTTAAGTCAAAAGTCAAAATTATTTGGATTTTGTAGTAATTTAATAACATAAAAAAATTACTATATTCTTACTCTTTTTGGAAGTATTCCTGCGACCATTTTAGTTACTTATTTTTTTGATATATGTATATATTTTTCAAAAATGATTAAATTTGTAAAATTTTACTAATTTTTTTAGTCATGTTACATTTATTTTGTAACGATGCTTATTAAATATATTTTTAAGAAAAATGAAGTTTAACTGTTTTTTATTGACTTTGTTTATAAGTACAAACAAGTTAACAAATTTATGTTGTCCGTATTTTACAAATTTAACAAGAAACAAATTCGACCTAATTTTGACGAAATTTCCTTCAAAACTTCTAGTTTCAGTTAAAAACGCAATAAAACTTAACAACGATGTCAATTTCGCGAACTGTAAACACACGGAATATGGGGAATTATAAAACAAAAAGAAAAAGAGTTTTATATGAGGCAATCCAACTCGACCTATTTGCTAAGTGACGCATAAAGAAAATTTCGAATTTATCGCATTTCCGGACTGAAATTAGGAATGGAGCAACAAGTATTCTGTACTTTAGTACTTTTAACGAACTATATATAATATAGACCGCATACGGTCTCTCTTTACCTCCCTTATCTTATTAACACAAGCGCAACAAATGGTAAAGTTTTTTTTTTTTTTTGTTCACAATCTAGCGGAAAATTTCAACATTCAAACTTTGTAATACTTTAGTCATAAAGCAGATACTTTATATGACCATGTTTCGTAATGGAAAATTTGGGAAAATGTTCATCATTAGAGGAATTTCAGTTTTTGAGAATTTGTTTAGTTTGCTGTAAACCATTTTTTTCAGAGAGCTTGATTTTCAGTTAAATGGGATAAATACATTATTTTAGGTATTATTTTTCAATTATCATCTTTGTAAAATTACACTGAAAAAAAATCCATATTATATTACATAAACCTTCTATGTAAAATTACTTAAATTGTTTTTGAAAATCAAAAATTTTCCTTAAAAAAACCTTGTTTTCTACAATATAATTTTTACACAACGTGAACTGAGTGAGTAATCAATGAGAAGCTTCCAAACAATTTTCAGTTGATAATATTATTACGTAGTTTTAATTATTATGTAAGTTAACTGTTTATATAATTAGTTTTTAATATAATAATAAATTATCTTGTCGGTTAACAACGTATTATGTAACTTAATGTAATAATTTTCTTTTGAATTGTATTTATCTTAAAATTACTAGATACAAAAACTTAGCTTTATTAAATACTATTTAACTTGTACAATAATAATCAACGTAATAAACAGATATTGCGTTTAATATTTTTGTGTAAAATTGTAATTATAATAATTTGGTAGTACAACTGTCGTATTATCGGTATTTGATCGCGGTTTTAGTTAAACAACATGGCCACGCAATAGTTGTATTATGACTTTGAAAACGTTGTTATTAAAGTGATATTTTAACGACCTCTCACACTAATTATGTGTATATACATTTTGAAATTTAACGAGATATCTATCTTCATTTACTCGTAATATAATTGCAGTGTTTAACAAACTATTGCAGTTGTTATAAATTATTTTGGATTAAATTCTACAAGTAATTTACTGTATTAATTATTATTATTCAAACATTCTTGAGCGTTCTAACTTATTTGCCATTTTTGGGTAAATTAGTGTTAAATTTAAGTTAAAACAAAATTTTCCGAATTTGTTACATTGTTCTAACTTTTAAGAGATTTATGAAGTGAAACAAATTAATTATTTGTTTGTTACGTAACTGTCTGCACAAAAAAGAACAAAAATGTTTTCAAATTTGTAATTAAAAATGACAATATTTTTATTTAAAGTAGTTAAAAAGAAATTATGCCGATGTAACAATAATTAGGAATTTTGTTCCAAGGGCTGGTATTTTCAAGTGCGAATAAAATATGGAATAGTTATCATTAGATTGTTTGTAATGTAAAAAGTACATACATTTATTCTATGGTTAACTATTCTACATCTGGATCTGGAATTCCCGGCTTTTACTTAGTTTAACTTTAAATTTTTTACCACTTCTATTCAAAAGAGAAGTGCTACGGTGTTAGGTATAGTGTTTGTAATATTGCTAGAATTAAATAAAAAATTTAACAAAAACAACTTTTTGATGATAAAGAACTTAATTTTTATGCGTTTATATGTGGTATTTTAACTCATTCATTAGCTCAGACAATAAAAATGTATGCACTTGTATTATCTTTTAAACTATTAATGAAATTTTTAAATTTGTAATTTGTAATTTTATTTTTAAGAGGTGATACAAACTTTTGTATCAGTTCTATGTCACTGTACATTCGTATTTTTTATTCTGAAGAAGAAAATTTAGTACTTTCAAAGTTGTTTAACGTAATTATGTTATAATTAGTTAAAAATTATTTATCTTGTTAGAATTCTCTTGTTTATTTCCCGCTAATTATCTAACATTTTACTTTGCCGGAAATAGTTTAATTAATTTTTCTTTCACAAAGCTAAAATATCACTGAATATTATTTCTTTTCTTATCTTTTGTGTCTCTGAAAATTTGTGTTATACAGAAATAATGTTTTGGCATTGTTTATTTTTCTTTATATTTATATATTGAGATGTGTTATCTTATGGTATATTTGCCAAACTTTATTATCTTAAATAAGAACACATAATAAATGCTAATAATGTTTATGGTTTTCTTGTATAAATGGTTTAACTTACTAAGATTAAAGCATGCTTGAATTATTTTCAAAATCATTTGTTTTTCTTTGTTGAAAATATAATAAATTTTAGATGTTAATGCGCATACTTCAAACATTTCATATTTAATTAAACAATTATTTGGTAATAGTTTATTGGGAGTAATTTTATTATTTTTATTTTTTATTACTCGTGGATTCCGGAATATACAACCAAATTTAGTATTTTAAATTTGTAAATCATAATTTTTGTATACAATAATACGTAATTTAGTATTTTATACGTAATTTTTTAAATAACATTAATAATAGTGTAAAACAAATTATGGTCGATTTTATAAACTTGAACGTTAAAAATTTAAAACAAAACATTAAAGATTTTTTCTATCGTATTGTAAATTGAAAAATATAACTGTTAGTAATTTGATGCAGTTTTGATAAATTTTATAGATATATTAGTTTAGAAAAGCCACATAATTCTAATTAATTTAGTACCACATTTTATGTTAAGCATCAATAACAATTTAATTATAATATTTCCTATCCAATCCTTGTAACTTACTTTATAAACCGCAAACCAACTGCGTTACATTATTATATGCTTCGCACAATCTAAACACAAACAAACAGATGAAGAGCGGAATCTATATATCTACCTGCAGGCTTGATAATCCAAAAGACAAATGCCGGAAGGCGTGTCATTTTCATTGTCATAACGCAGCAATATGTTATTGTGTCGTACATCGCCATGTGTTATCACTCGATATTCTTCATCCTTCTCTACTTTATTCGTTTCTTCATCATCAATCTCTTTCTTCCACACCATTCCCATCATTTTATCGAATACGTTCAGCGTGAATTCGGACAATTTGTCCACGTAGATGCTGCCAGGTGGTAGGGAGTTTTTCGCCAGCTTTAAGCTATCGTGTATTGCGTGAACGAATATTTTTCCGAACGTTGAACGGGTATCCTCGCGGAAAAGTGTCTCCTCGATGGCGTCGATGATGTTGGAGTAGAGGAATGGTTGTGTTTCGCGAAGGATGAATGATAAGGCGTGAAGTTTGGCTAGTTCTTGCAGGACTAGATGGGCTTCCTTGAAGGTTAAGGGCTTGGACGGATCTGGGGTGTTGTAGGTGTGATCTTGGAGATTTTCCATGATTATGAAGGAGAGATTTGGGGAATTGAAAGTTTTGTAACAACGTGGTGCGGCGTTGAAACGATGCTGCAAGACATTATTAATGGTTTTAGTTATTTGACATATATTTTTTTTTAGTTAAATTATTTTTTTTTATAATCAGAATTTGATAAAAATTGTATTTAATTGCAGATAGCATAAATTATTTACTAGGAATACATATTTGTTTATAAAAATACAAGTCAATACTTTTTTGTTGCATTTTGTTTTAAATTAGTTGAATCTATATTTATATCTCGAAAATAAAGAACACTAAATGTGACATTCTTTTTTTTTACTTTTTTCAGTAGTATGCCATGTTTTTAATCATTTATGAGAAAATAAAACTTTAATTTGCTCTCTTGTGAAACAATTAAAATGATATTAGTGTTGTTTGCTTTAGAAATACGGATATAATAATTTATTTAAATATCAAAATAGTTTTGTTTATATCTCATATAATACGGAACTTTTAATGTTTATTATTGTAAATTTATCAACTCACTGGACAAACAAATTAGAAATATTTGTTACTGGAA
Organism: Clivina fossor; assembly: GCA_963966155.1. NCBI lineage: Eukaryota > Metazoa > Arthropoda > Insecta > Coleoptera > Carabidae > Clivina > Clivina fossor. The sequence goes on along the minus strand of OZ014552.1, from coordinate 28,074,391 downwards.
ATAAATCTGTTTTATAAATATTGGGATAAAGCAGATTTATTGTCGAAATGATTTTGCTTTCTACATAATTTGTGTATTTTACAATATTAAAATGTGACTATTTTATAATGGCTAGAATGAAACAGAACAGAAAAACAAAAACATTTATAAAATTGTTTCATTATTGTGTGTAACAAGTAAAAATTTTGCAACAGAGCAGATCTAAGCTTTTGTCAAATTTATGACAGTATGACGGGTGTATTCTGTATCGTTTCCGTTAAAAATAACGGTACGTTAAAATGAAAATTTATAAATTCCGTAAGAAATCTTGTTGCTATATAGCAAAATTTCTTACGGAATCTCAGAATTTTTATTTTAACGGACCGTTATTTTTAACGGAAACGATACAGAATATATCCGTGAGGACCTCAATGGAAAACTGACGAATAACCTCACTTTATAATTTTTGAGATAATACCGTATATATAGATTAGAAATAAACAGTGACAAATTGCCACTCAATATTTTCAAATGGGAATAATATTTGACAAATATCTAAATAGACTAAAGTTTTTTTTTTTTTTCTAGTGAAAAACAAAACAAAAAAAACTTAATTTTTATGACTTTGTCATTGAGGTTCTCATGCGATAAGTGTATTTTTCTTCAAGCGTATCATAATATTAATATTACGTTACCATATTATCTACATATAGAAAGAGGTCATTATGTAGTACAATAATAACATTATTGTACAGCAGTTAGTTACTCTATATAGTATATACTATATACTACCAGCGGTATATAGTATATACCACTGGTAGCAGCACCGAACATAACTATAACGTCAAATGTACGAGGTGTGGCTATTAAATACCCGGACTGATGCTGTACAAAAATTTATTTCATATTTATTTACAATTGGGCATGATCGCCTTCGATATATACCCCTCCTCTATCCCTACACCGCTCCATGCGAATTTTCCACTGTTTGAAGCAGTGCTGGAACTCAATTTTGGTTAGCCCCTTCAGTAATTCTGCCGCTTTTTCTTTAACCGCTTCCACTGACTCGAATCTTGTGCCTTTTAATGCCGATTTGATCTTGGGGAAGAGATAAAAGTCGCATGGGGCTAAGTCTGGCGAATAAGGTGCATGGCGCAACACTGGAATGCCATGTTTGGCCAAAAACGTCTGAACAGACAAGGCGGAATGAGCAGGCGCATTGTCTTGATGGAGCAGCCATGATTTGTTCTTCCACAATTCGGGTCTTTTTTTTCGAATTCGTTCACGTAATTGAGCAAGGACCTGAAGATAGTAATGCTGATTTATAGTTTGACCTTCGGGAACCCAATGGACGTACACAATACCTTGAATGTCGTAAAAAACAATCATCATTGCTTTGAATTTCGATTTGCTCATGCGCGCTTTTTTTGCTCTTGGTGAGTTTGAGCTCTTCCAGTGCATCGATTGGCGCTTTGTTTCTGGATCGTATGTGAAAAACCACGACTCGTCACATGTAATCACTCGTTCCAGAAGGGTCGGGTCATTTTCGATCGCCTCCAACGTGTCCGTGCAAACATCGACGCGAGTTTGTTTTTGCTCTTCGGTGAGAATTTTAGGGACCATTTTGGCACACACTTTCCTCATGTTCAAATTTTCATGTAAAATCTGCCGGACACATTCTTTATCGATACCAACAGTTTCTGCGATCGCCCGAATGCTCAACCGGCGATCAGATCGCACCAGCTTACCGATTTTTTCAATGTTTTCATCCGTTGAGGACGTGATCGGGCGACCCGGACGCGCATCATCTTCGACATCTTCTCGTCCATCTTGAAACCGCTTATACCACTCAAACACTGTTGTACGGGATAGACAGTCATCACCATACACTTCTTTCAATAAACGATATGTTTCCGTAGCGTTTTTTCCAAGTTTCGTGTGAAATTTTACGACAATTCGTTGTTCAATTACTTTATTCACCATTTTTCCGGCAAACCGTTACAACAGGTCTCACAAAAACAATAGCTAGAATCAAACTGCGTAGTGCTCGAGAGCTGTTACGTTACCATGGCAACGAGGGGGTTCAGAATAAACAGCAGACGGTTGTTTGTCGTTGACGCATGCGTACAGCGTGCGTAGTCGCATCACTCCGGGTATTTAATAGCCACACCTCGTATTTAATCTGACATCTTCGGTGATCATAGTAAAAACTATTATGTCAAATTCAATTAAGTTAATTGACAATTGCATTGTTTATTTTCGTTTGAATTTTAATTTGATTATTGAAAATGTGCGAAGTACAAGAAATGCAATGTGCATCATCCAGGATGGTCAGAAACTGTATATTCAACGAAAGATACCGTTAGTGTATTTAATTTTACATCTCCGATGACTATACTAAAGTTAAAAGTTAAAAGTTATACTCAAGTTAAGTTAATTCGCTTGAATTTGAATTTGCTTATTGAAAATATGTGAAAAAGTACAAGAAATGTAATATATACCACCAAATTTTTCATTTGTATATTCGACTAAAGAAACATTAATTCTCACAAATCGCGTAACAAATATAAATAATACACACATGTACATACTATTTCATAACTGTTAGTAAGGTTAAGGTAATTTGGCATGTATTTTTAGTTTAGTTTCTCGTTTAGAACGCTTGAAGAAAAAATCGTGTATGTCACTCGGAATAGAAAGCTTTTTTTGTATTTCGCTCAGATTGCTTAGCCTCGGCCACAAATATCTGGGCTCAACACAATAATCATCACTTTCTACTCCTTGTAACATAATATACGTACAGATTTCGATAATTATTTTAACTCTTACCTGAGGATATTTTTCTGACATATCTTCCATGGCTGGTAATAAATCACCGTAAAATACAACTTCATTTTTGAAAAATATGACACTGTCCATCAGAACTTTATTGCTCTCACATACACTGTCAATTTCTAAACATTTCACAAAAACTCTCTCACTTCGTTCACCGTCATTGAAACTTGCTTCATATGCTGATCCTAACATTTCATTCGCCGCATCCAGTTGGTTAATTTCCATCTGGAAATTGTCTGGAAAATCCAATTGGATTGCCAAAGATTGAAGGGCATTTTTAAGCGGTTCTGGAACGACTGACATTGACCAGTTTATTATTTGTTATTTATGAATAAATTGAGGTTTTGTTGAAATGAAATAACTGTAGTGGTGTGATATAGAAGGCTTATACTATTATATCTTATAAATTAGTTTCAATGAAATGATTTTTTTGAATATTGATAAGGAATGTTACAGAGGTCAAATGCTGATTAGGTATCGCTAAGGTTATTTTCTAATGCGTGTGACTGGTTGTTAATTTGTTAGTTTTTTGATTAATTTAATTTGTTTTCCGATTCTATTTTCGGCTTATAGTAAATATACACATATGATAGACAGTTAAAAAGGTAATTTTTTTTTTGGATTTATATTTTAGTTAGTAATCTACTGTTGCATTTGAAATTATACAGCGATTTGACAAGATAAATATTCGATATTTTTCTACATTATTTTTGTATTTTATTGTGTTTTACAAGATTGACTGTGACTTTAAAATAGTATGTTATGTTACGAGAAGTGGAACACGATCTTTATTGTGTTGAGTTCAGATACAGCAATGTTGGGGTAACACAAAAAGAGCTTTCTTTTCCGAATGACATATGCTATTTTTTCTTCAAGCGTTCTAAATAAAACTAAACTAAAAATACATGCCAAGAAATCTTAACCTTACTAATAGTTGTAAAATAGTATATTCTTCAGACTTTCACGGCCGGTATTTATTGAATTTATGGAAATTTCTGAGCCAGTATGCCGTGGTCAATTTATCCTCGTCGTAGATATTTTTTTCGTAGATACATTCTTAGTGTTTGGTGACTGAATGACAGTTTTTGCTTGGCAACCTGGTATATTATACCTCGCAATATACCAGATTACGGAGCGGAAACTTTCATTCTGTCACTAATGGTGTACGAGGATAGATTGATCACGGCATACCAGCCCAGAAAATTCTATAAATTTATTTTACGATATTTATAACCTATTGTTTTCGAAACATCGTGTACATCAATTTATTTTTATTTTTCATATACACAACATATATTATTACAATATTTTAATTTTTCGCAAAACTGTTTTAGTTTTAAATTTAATTCTATATATACTAGTGCCTGAAAAATGTATAATTCTTTTATTCTACAAAAAAAAAAAAACAAAAAAAAAACAAACTTCTGCATAAATTTTAATATTAACTAGAAGAACAGTGCATAGTAATGGAACTGGCATATATGAAATGAAAGCAAAAAATAGATTATTTTATTTCTCAAAGCTATTTTAATTTTATATGCAAAATTAGTTTTAATAGTAACATGTACAGTAGAGTGCTATTATTTTCTCATACTTATTGTGTTTTTCATTAAAAAAATAACGATGCATCAAAATGTTATGCTTCAATTCTGTTCATAACTAATAAATGGAATTTTTCTTTTGATAGAAAAAGATAGAATATCTCGTAACGATATAAGTCTTATGAGATGCGAACAGAATTTCAGTTAAAAACTGTAAGAAACTGTATATTGTTTGTGATAACATAGTTTATTTGTTTCCCAGCAGTTCAAGCAATTCTCGACTCCTTGGATGACATCCATTGTCTCCAGGATGCACTTCCTCAGGATCAGGATAATATGTTGGCAATATTAGAGGATAGACAGCTACATGCCTTATTAGAGGTAAGTGCCCTGCACCAATCTATTTTTATTATATACTTATCATACATTTTATTAGTGTTATATCTACTACAAATTTGATTGGCACACTTTTAAATCACGATCAAATGAGCCGTCTTATTTTTTACGAGAAGCAATAAAAAGTTGTTTTTCTGATATTGTTGATTGTTATTAACCGAAACGTATGTTTCCGAATTTTTTTATTCGCAATAATAATTTAATAAAAAGTTACCAATAAATTCGTTAGGTTTATATAGTGTTGACAATATATTAGTTTATTTATTTGATTAAAAATATGGTAATTGCAATTTTATTTTATATAATAATTTGTTAGAATGTGCTTGCCAAACCAATTAATAAATTATAAATGTAAGTTTATTCAAAAATTAAACTCTAAATCTTTATTAACAAAATGCGCTTAGTTTTACATTAATGTATAAAAATTAAAGTTTTGTTATTTAGGTTCAGTATTTCCAAATGTTGGGATAAATTTATACTTGGAGTAATTTTAAAATTAAAATAAAAAAAAAAAGCTTTAGGTTCTGTATATATTTTATTTATAAAACGACATCTCGGTATACTCTACGTACGTAATAATATAATACTTTTAACATTATTCTTTTTTTAAATTGTGACAAATATTTTGCGTTAAATTGTATTTACCTATTTTTTTAAGTAATACTATTGATACTAGTACTAATTTTATTAAATAACTTATTTTAAACAAAATTGGTGTAAAAAGAATAAAACAGTTTAGTTGCGTAGACACTGAGTATCTATTACAAACATATATTAAGTGTTTTAATCTTTAATTAAATGTAATTTTGATCAATTTTACATTTTTATTTGTGAATAGCTAAGTATAGTGTTAAATTTTACAATAAATTTTTACTGTAATAGACTCCTAATACTTTGTTTTTTGTTTATTGGATCATTTTGAAAATGTTTGTATAACGCACATAAATCTCTTTAAAAAAATCGGTGTTCCAAAATACTTGAAGAGAAAAAAAAATGTCGATCTATCTTGAAATCGTGTTGCCTTAACATACTGCGTCTACAAAATTGATAAATCGCTAGTCTTTAAAGTGATTTAAAAGTAATTTTTTTTGTTGTTGAAAATAAACCTATGTGCGTCCGGTTTTAGCATCATCTACCGCTGAAAATAAAACGACAAACTGATCTGTAAAATTTGCGAAACGAATGCAAAACAAATGCCTAACGTCCGTGCTTCGATCTTATAAAAATTGCAACAGGCCTACTCTGATACTTGTTCGTAAATAATTTTTCCAATTTCGTTTTATTTTATTTTTGGCCGTATTGCTCAGCTACGGATACGAATACGAATGATGGTATAAAAGTTGAAATTATCGAAAATTTCTGAAATTGATTTTAAGTTTTATGTTTTTTTTTTTTCATTCAAAATGGATATCTCGCTTGGGATTACCGAAGTTATTGAAATGTTTGAAATATTTTTGTTTTGTTATTTGTTTGCGTTTATATTTAACTTATATTTTAAATTGAAAAACAAATTTTAAAATATTTTAACATTTTATATATGTATATTCCAAATATTACTACAGTAATAAAGTAATAAAGTAAAAATAATAAAAAAATATCGAAATACTTCATAAAAATTTAACAATTTTTGCAGTGTCCAAATACAGTTTTATCATTCAATTAAATAATAATGAGTTTCCATAATTCTTGGATAAATGTAAGGCTATATATTTAAAACAATGAATTATATAGTTTCATTACATATTTTTACTTGCACTGTTAATAGAGCAGGTCGTTGAGATACACACCACTAATATACAACCGATATCAGAACTAATTATATTTATGTTTTTTGTAACAATTGTTTGTTATTTGTTTTTATTTAAAATAAAACACTGCACTTCTCTGATTATGTTATATATTATTAGGAATTTATTACAAAGTTTAATATAAAAAGATATGACTAGTGTATAATTCGTATTTAATGGTTACTTTTTACGGTTAATTTTTACGGCGTAAGTTACGATACAAATATATTTAAAAAAATTAATATGTGATACATTTGTATTTTACTCACTTTATTCATAAAAAATCCGGATTTCTTATTTTAACTCTAGTTTAACATAAAAAAAATCAAATTTACAAAATATGACCCACTTTGGAGAAAGTTTGCCGACTTCTGGTTTAGAATCATATACCCCTAAATGAATCAACAACCCCTAAAATGTTTCATTATTTCCCCATTACTACATCGAGAACTCTGTGTACCAGTTTGAATTGGACCAATAATCAAACAATTCTCTTATGCTCGACACACCAGCAATATTCAATCACTGGATGCAACTAAATAATCATATTGTCGGTGTACAAATTTACCCAAGGGATATTTTATTTCTCTCTCTCTCTTTCAATTTGCCGTTTCCAATTGCTCTTACTTTGTTTAGTTGCTGACGATTATAATTGTGGAATAAATGATGATTGCGGGGCTTTTAAGTTTGAAGGGAAAACTGGCTGAAAGTATCTTTGAAATTGGTCAGAGATTCAGAAAGGTTCGGAAAGAAAAGTTGAATCTGGGGTTTTGTTCGAGGTATTAATGAAAGGGTTGTATTGTATTGAAGTTATATGCTTTTGTTTAGGTTTAATGTATTGTTTGATTGATGTCAAGAGGAATGGGTTTATTTTCTAATAATTTGAAAAGGGATTGCGAGGAACAGAAATTATTTTTAAATTAGTATGAAGTCATGAATATGTCAGTTGTATTCTAATTACAGTTATTTTTATACATATATAAAGAATCACGTCATGTACTCATAAGAGTGGCAGAACAATCTTTTTATTCAAGCTAAAATTAGTTTTTGGCAAATATTTTAATTCGGGCAAACAACTTTTGCTTATTTTTATAACAATATTAATTATTTCTAAGTTTAATTGTTATAATAATATAGTAGAATACCATATATTTTCTACGACTATACAATAAAATTTACAGGTTTGTTCTGATATGAATAACATTTTAAAATAATTATAATGAAAATTGCTTCTAGTGTATGCTACAAAATTTTATTTAAAAGGTATTGAGTAATAATTCAAAAAGTCAACGTTGTGAGAAATGTAGTATCAGAAAACACATGTGTAAATAAAGTATATATTATTTAAATGGATTAAAAATATTAAATTATTTTGTGTTTGTTAAAAACAACAACAAATTTTTACAGTTTTTGAGGTATTAAATTAGCTTTAAATTTTTGCTAAAGTTAATATCCATGTATGTAGATTTCAGATATTTTTTAAAAACAAACTTTAAAGTATTTGGCAGGTTACATTAAAATTTAATACTCGTTGCACTTAAGCTACTAAAATTTAAACTAGGTTTTACGGAAAATTAAGTATTAATCCGTATGTACCCATTTATATTTTATGATTGCCGAGATGAGAGGCATTGTAAGTCTCATAGAATATTCTAGATTCATGAATTCCAACTACAGTTTCCATAATTTCTAAATGGAACGTAGAGATTATATGTTCGAGAAGCTAATCATATAGTTTCTGAATAATTTTTACTCCAATTGTCAATGATACAACTTACAATGGGTTTCGAATCACTCATATACAGCCGATATCAGTTCAATGGTGCAGTATAAATAATATTTAAATTCTAGTATGAGCGCGACGCGAACCAAGAACCTTTGGAGTCTACGCTATCACTGGTCTACGGCTGTCTGTATTGCAATTACATGGATATATTTTCCAGTTTCCATTTCACCATTGTTTTCTACATTCCTTTTAACTGACCACAACTCAAAAAACTTTTCTGAACTAACAAACTTTGTCTGCAAAATCCGAAATCTTTGAACGGCATTTGGCAAAATCGATAGCGGGCATAGCAGGGCATGTAATCGAAGAAAATATTGGTTAACTATATTTTAATATCGGTTTTCATTCTTTAACCAGTATTTCATATTATAAACCGGTTTTTATCGGTTAATTTGCTAAAATAAAACTATATATATATATATATATATATATATATTTAAATTCTGTGATTATTAAATAAATTAATTATTTTATAAAAACGATGTTTCGACAAAATTGAAATCAAAATTTATCAATGACGTTAAAGTAAAAATAAATTAAAATAAATAAAACTAAAACTGTTTTTATTTAATACAACGAGTTCTGAAAAATATTTTATTATTATTATTGTAAAATTTTTCGCAAAAATATCGGTTAACCGTTTTAATTACGCCCTGAGGTAAAGGGAAACTTTCCTACTTATTGTTAGTTATCCAAGCTCCCCTAATATGACAATATTTTCTATAATTCAGTATCATGGAGAAACGATACAAGGTATTTGCTTATTATCAATTGATAGCGTTAAACTTTTGCCTCGACATATCGCCTGTAAGGTGTAAAAACATATTTACCGTTAATGGATCGATATTAGAAGAGGTGCGATGTTGATGGTTAAAGAGAGGGGCAAGAAGTATGCAGTGGGTTTGTTACCGCCGCCGCTGGTCTTTCTACACTGTGTTGAGCTTGCGAGTTTAGGATTGATCCAATGGATGGATGGTTGGGATGAAGAGAAGTGTGTGGCGGTTTAGCACATAGGCGGCGTTGGACATTATTTCTAGCTTTTTTTAATTTTAATATAATATATAAAAAAAATTTTAATATATATATAAAACGTTCTAAACTTGAATGGTTAACACTTGATAAAACATTATTTAAAGAAAATTTAAATTAAATAATGCTAATAAAAATAAAGTAAATACATATTATGTACTTTATGTTTTACAAGTTTATTTATTTGTTATAAATTAGACACGTGACAACAAATATCGTCAAAATTTTTTGTCACGTTTTTAATTTATAACAAATTAATTAACTTGTAAAATAATCAAGTAAATAATTTTATTTTATTTTTATTATAGGAGTATTTATTATTTCAAAATGTTTCACCAAGAATCGACTACGAACTCTTTGTCAAAGCACTTGAATACAGTTTAATTATGTTCTTAGTAAATATATTTGTTGAAAATATTTTGCAGAATAATGAAGTTATTTTGATAATGCAGTTAAACATGAAATGGCAGTAATATTGTATTTGTAATCTTATATACATTATTTGTATTGATTTGCAATATAAAAATTGTTAAAATTAGCAATTTAGTTATTGATAGTTTTAGTTTTACAGGCATTTAAAGGTTAGAAATCATATAATTTTTATAAATTGATTTTATAATCTCTTACTTACAAATTTGTATTTACAAATATTAGTAGTTTTTGAATTATGACACTAAAATTACGAAAATGAGTCATGAGACTAATTATGACAATAATAATCATACACTTAAAATAAATTTAAATTACGAAATAAACAAGAAAATTTTACTTAATTTATTTGTTAATATTAGGCTTCTAACAGAAGTAGTTTGTAAAAGAAAAAAATGATCCTAGAAAATCTAAATGATTTTTCTCTTATAATAATTTGTTAAGGATATAATTTTTGAGATAATAAGGCTTATATACACAAGATCAAGTCTATGACAAGAAGTTTCTTCGATTGACTATCGTGCATTTTATTGCAAAACGCAGTCATAAATGATGCAGCGGTTTACCGTTTACATAACATGTATCTGCGAAGTCAATAAAACAACATATATTGACGCAGTAGTAAACAGTAGATGCAAGTATGCGAATCGAATAGGGTTAATAATAAATAAAATGATATATGCAAAATCTGTCATATTGAAAGAAGTTTATTCGTTTTGTAAAATGCTGTCGTATTATGAAATGACGTTGCTGATTCATTACACGGCAAGTTATTAAGAATTTTTGCAAAATGCTGAGTTAGGCCAGTCATATTATTTTCTTTAACATTAATACTGAATGTATATGTGTATGTGTCTGTTATGAAACAAATAAGTTTTATCAGCTAAAGTTAAAATATATATAGTTTTTTTTCTAATCTAGTACCGAGTTATTATAAACTAATCCACAACTTTTTAAAATTAAATAAATAAACTTTTCAATAAAAATAAAGTGCTGATAACTTTAATTTAACTTAGTGCCCAATTAATATTTATATTTTTTGTTAACGTCAAATATGTGATTTATCCAATTTAAAAATATTGAAAATGTTTTGATAATTTTAAAATACTCTGATTATTTATAAGAAGATTGTTTTTTAATATAATAAATTTTTTAATTTGCTTGGGACATACATGTTGATTTAAACTATGAAATATGAAATCTAGGAAGGGTGCTCATTAAAATTGTACCAGAAATATTAATAAAAACACGCGATGACAAGCAACTGTCAAGCAGTTTTTTATATGTTGTATTGTTATTAATCATTATAAGTAGACATGTCAAAATACAAAAATATTAATTATACCATAATATTTTTATTGTTATATGGACATATTAAAATATTTATTTATTTTTTCAATTAAATAAGCAATTCCTAATGACTTATTATATTATATAAGATATTTCATTATTATATATAAATATTTGTTGTACATTAGAAATAAAAATATGAAATTCAGGAATGATTTAATAAAAAAAATAATAGGTTTTTTGGTACCAAATAAAGATAAATCTTTTTTCTAATTTTTATAACTCTATTGTCGACGCCACTGCCTGGCCAAAAACCCTCGAAAGCATTACCTCAGCAGCCCTCTATCGGCACTTGGCAATCCTGCTGAGAGCGCGCCGCGCGTATATTGGTGGCAGTCGCAGTCACGATTCGAGTGTTGAGCGTGGCCACGCGCCTTGCACTCCGTGTTTCCTGCACGCGTCGCGCTCCACACTACTTCCGGTTGGTAAGGCAGGCGTCCGCCGCATGAGGGGCAGGACGACGCATCGCGCGCACCAACGGTTTACACGTGACTGACAAACAATCGTACGCGATCCAGGTTGGCCCCCTAGTGTGCGTGCGTGCGATTGTGTGACGAAAAGCGACGCGTGTAACAAGGAGTATAGTGTGATATGATTCCGTTGCGTATTAGAGGCGCTAGCGCGTAGAGTAGTTGTAGCGGGAAATTTGAATTTTGGCGCCAAGTTCGGCAGGATTTAGCAGGATTCATTATAGAAGTACAGTGTTAATGCTAAAATTGTTATAATTTTTTCTTTGCTAATATTTTTTTGTGTTATTAATATTATTTTACAGCAATGTTTAATTTTTTTAATACATCAAAATTGTCTATGTTTTATATCAAAATCTTAATAAGAATTTTGGAGAATAATAAAATATTGTTGAGCTTATAATACTTATTTATATTTAAATAGTTTAAGTTAAAGAATGATTTATACTAGTAAAATTATTTTATCTGCATGTTAATAACAAATTTGCTTTAATTCTATCGATTTGATATATTTTTATAATTGTTGGTTATAATCTTAATTTAATTACAATTTAGTTTTATAGTTATATTTTTAAAGTACAAAAGGTTTAGGTTATATTTTTTTAAAAATTTTATCATTTATATTGATTTAAACAAATCAAAATAAATATTTAATTGAAAAAAAAAGAAAAAAGGAATAGATTTATTGTAAGTTTAACTGAAAAAATTCAAATCTATAAAAATTAAAAATTGTTGAAATTACAGTAACATTACTGTTTAACAGAAGTAAACAAAATTTGTCATATGTTATTAAATTTTTGAATTGAATGTATGCATAAACAAAAATCACAATATTTTTTTAAAGCACAATTACTTTTTCAAATTTTTATCAAATATAAATTTAATACTTATTGAGAAATATTATTGTTTTCAATAATTTTATTTTTTGTTTTTATTAATCTGTGATATTATTCTAGGAACTAAGTGTTAATTTATTAAACTGATCAATGCAACATTCATCAAACATATCAAAATGTAACTTAATCGACAAAGTTACATATTAACATATCAACAACTAATAGGAAACAGCACATCTAAAACGTCTTAATTTGTAATTAGTGACAAAGTTTGTTAATGACAACCGTATGTGTATGTGACACGCATGTCAGGTGTTTGATGATACCACATAGAAGTAGTTGTGTGAGTGTGTGTGTGTGTGTGTGTATGTATGTGAGACAGGGTGAAACTTTCGTCTAATCTACTAATCAGAACTAATCTAATCTTGTTATCTACTGGATGGTGTAAAGTTTCGGTTTAAGTGCGGGGAGGATTAATGTTAACGTGTAACGACTCGATAAAGACTCGATTATGGTGCTCGATAAATACGATCATTCGACTTATATGTCGATGGTGGGAAATTTTTATACGTTCTTGGGTGTATTGGTGAGTTAGTTTCTTCTGAATTATTTTCTGATAGTAAATAAAGTAATAATTAGTTTTAGTGTGACTATATGTTGAAGATTTTATATCACACAGACCTATGAATAATTCTTATTTCATTTGTTTAAGGATTTTCAAATTATATTTAAAGGTGTATATATTTTTACGTAAAAGTACTAAAGATAATAATTTATTGCTATTTTTTTGGAATTTACGTGATTATAACATTTGGAACATTTATCGATTTTCATTATTTCTGTCATTTATATAAAAAAAAATCATTAATTATACATTTAAGGTTCGGTTGCATAAAGCATTGTTAACTTAATCAATAAGTTAACTAGATTGTCAACTGTTGAACCGTCTTATTGATTGGTCAGTTGAGAAGTTAAAGAATTTGTTAGCTTTGTATAACCGTGCCTAATTCATAAAAACTTTCTACCGAATGCCCTACAGTTACATTTGCTACATTCAAAAGAAATGTTTGAAATATTTAATTTTTTTTGGCTGATATAGTTTTATAATTTTCCTATCGTAATATGAATGTTATTTAATGCTAAATAATATTTAGCCCTTTCTCTGTCTAAACAAATAAAATTTATATAAATGGACAATGTAAGAAAATCTTTATAGATTTTGTTATCAATTTTATTTTGGCTTTAATTAATTAACGTTATTTAAGAAAAATTATTTTTTAAAAAATGCTACAAAAACTTATTTTTTTAAATAGACACGTAAATATTTTATGTATTTTTAGTGTATACATTTTTAATTAAGTAAAATATTTAGAACATAGTTTAGTACAATAACTTTTTATATATTTAATATTAATTATATTTTATAAAATAATTAATATTTATTTATAACTGTTAAAAGAACAATAGATAATTTATTTGGAGTAAATTTATAAATTTTATTTATATGTTGTTATTTTTTGTGTATTTTAATATTTCTTATATTTTCTAAGAAATAAAAATGTTTTTATTGAATTTTTTTCTTGCTACTATAAATGAACAATTTGTCATTTGTGTCACATCTGCCATCTGTGGTATTCGACGAAAATTACGCTGTTAACACCGCTTGAAACGTAGGAAACCTGTTATATCGACATGAATTGTAGCGCATTCTGGTGGAGGTGCGCGTATACATTGTATATTTTCTGTCTCTTTTATACTGTTGAAATTTTCTGTTTTTAGTATTTCGTTTTCATCTGTTTCTCTGTATCATGATTGCACCGTTTTTTCCTCATTTACTTTGATGTTCGTCTGTTTTTTTTTTACGTTCATTTTTTTTATCTTTGTCGGAAGCGGTTTTTCTTGTTGCTTATGAGGGCAAAAAATGGTGATCAAGAGACATTATAAAATGTATTTTTCTAATCTGTTTTGTTTTATTTTTTTTGTTTGTTTAGTATATGTTACATTATTTTTGACTTTGTTTTATTTAGGTATCTATTGCATGCATGTATTTACAGTAAATTTAAAAGGTGTGATTATTTTTGTAAACATAATATTTATATATATATATATATATATATATATATATATATATGTTTTTATAAGTAGTTATTGTTACTTATAATGCAATTAAAATAAGTATATTTATATAATTTTCAAAATAAATAATTTTGTAATAATTCTGGAATGACTAAGGGACATTAATCAGTAATTGTGAAACAATCAAGTATTATTATTTTAATTAATTATTTACTTAATTAAAATGTACAAAGTGTAATTAATTTAATGGTACTATATGAAAAGCTATTTTGCTATTGGTTAGATCAAAATATACTTAAAAAGCTTCTGGCTTGGTTTCGTATTTTGCTTCATATAACTATTGAGTAAAAAACTATTGAAGTAAAAACAAATTGTATCAAAATAGTTGAACATAGTAAAAAATCTTTTAGAACTTATTATATTAAAATAAAAAAGCTTTAGGATTAACAGAACATAAGAGATATATACATTTACATATTTATGATATGAAATTTGAAGATATTAAAATAATTTCAAGATTCAACAATATTTACCGTAGATTGATAAGAGAAGTAATAAAAATTTACAAAGAAAAAGATAACATTGATCATTGTGAAAGCACTGAACTAAAATTTAGCTTTCTTTAATTATTTATAATTTATAAATTTTATAATCTATTTACTTGTATTTTATTTCCTAGTTACTTGTTTATATGTTTTGTTTGTTTATTATTTATGTCATTTGTAATTATTTAAAATTCACTTAAAATTATGCAGGACTAAAACCTAAACCATTTTTATTTTAAGGATATAAATGACAATATAAAAATATGAAACGTAACAAAATGTTATCCTAGACACTAATACCATTCTTCAAAATAATCTGACACTTTTGAACTTCTTTTCTGGAAAATTTTTCAAACCTTCTATCAATAAATCTTACGGAAAATTTTCATTCTATCATTAATATTCAGATTACGCGTTGTAAAACTACAGCTGAATCATCGGTGCGGTGTTAAAGTTGATCACATCGTCGCAAACTTTGAACCATAATACGCTAGAGGAGTGCGAAGGGAAGTGATTGAACTTCGTCTAAAGTTTGTTCAGGTTATAAAGAAAGTAAAGTTCGGTTTACCGTCTGGTTTATGTATCTATTGGAATTTTAAAATTATTAAAAAGTATTTTATACGTAATTTTTGTCATTTTTTTCACTGAGTTTATTTAGGTTAAGTCTGAAATTGGGTGATTGCTTTTTATACGGGATATTTGATTTATTTTATGGAGCGTTTATGATTATTATTTTGCGAGTTGAATTATTGATTCACAAAGGAAGTATTATAATTACACAAATTCTTCGATATTTTAATTTTTATAAATATATAATTAATATCTTTCCCTTTGATAAATTTACAGGAAAAAGTATCAAATGATAGCTTTAGTCAGTTACTTGAACTACAAATTTGAAATACTTTTTAATATACAGTGATTCTAATCGCTGAAACTGAAACTAATCGCCAGAAATCATTTAAATAAAGAATTTTACACTTGATTATAATTTTATTAACATAGTAAAAAATCTTTCAGAACTTATTGTATTAAATGAAACTGCTTTAGGTTAAAGTTCTGTATTAATATTTAAAGTTAGTTAGTTATTTGTTACCTAGTAACTTGTTTCTATGTTCTGATATTTACTGTAATTTCATTTGCATCAGTTTTTCTGATGAAGACGGACGTTGAATTCGTCGAAACGTCGATTATAAATAAGTACTAATGCAGAATTTTAACCGAAAGCTGTTTTATTTAATATAATTTTATTGTTCTTTGTAATTTTATAAATATGTTTCGAAATTTATGCAATACGATAATATAGATTAGATTAGCTGAATGTTTTTTAATTTATTAATACTTTGACTGCAAGGAAAAGTAGTAAAGCGTTTGGTACGGTGTCTGTAACATTTTCAAAAAAAAAAAAAATTTGTATAGAAATCCTTCATATAGCCTGTAGATGACGAATCTGAACTTAGTTTATGAGGGTGTATGTGTGTGCGTCGTCAGCTCGCTCGCTCGCTCGCTCGCTCGCTCGCTCGGTCGTAAGTCAAAATTTTGTGGCCGCAACTCCTCCTAGACGGTTCAACCGATTTTAATGAAATTTTCAGGATAAATTTGTCTAGTACCCAAGATGGTCATGTGGTTTTGTTTTTTTCCAGTGATGCCAACTTTCCGAGAAAAAAATTACTAAAGTTTTTAAAAATTCATATTGGCTACGTTATTTATCCGATTTTGATCAAATTTTCAGAAAAGATTTCCCTAATGCTCCCATTAATTACATAATTTTATTAATTTTCAGTGTTGCCAACTTTCCGAGAAAAAAATTACTAAAGTTTTAAAAATTTTATTATGGCCATGTTATTCAACCGATTTTACTCAAATTTTCACAAAAGATTCTCCTAGTATTCATGTAATTTATGTAATTTTAACAAAATACAGTGTTTCCAACTTTCCGAAAAAAAAATTAGTAAAATTTAAAAAAATTTATTTTGACCATTTTATTTAACCGATTTTAATCAAATATTTATAAAAGTTTTTCCTAGTGCCTAAATAAATTATGCAATTTTAACAAAATACAGTGTTGCCAACTTATCGAGAAAAAAAATCACAAAATTTTTAAAAAATTCATTGTGGCTACATTATTTATTCGATTTTGATCAAATTTTCAGAAAGTATCTCCTATTGCCCACATAAATTATAATATTATTAAAATACAGTGTTGCCAACTTTCCGAGAAATGTCAAAGTAGTCTATATATGGGTTTACCCATATACTTCTAATCTTGTTTATTTATAATTTTGGTATTTTAATATTAGTTATTTTAACTATGTTGGTTCGTATTAGCAGCTTGGTTTTAAAATTGATTTTAACTAATATCGGTTTTAAGACAACGTAATTGTTATGCGAACAGAACTAAACATATGAACTAAAACACTTAAAAATCGAGCTTTTAGTATCAGCCGTTGTTGTTTAAATACTTTTTTTAATTTTCAAATTTATGAAAAAAAACCATTAACAATAATATTTAATTTTGTCTGTACTATTATTACTTTATTTAATTTTGGCGAGTAAAGAATTTACTAATATTAACTTATACAGAGTATTCTTAAAACACGGAATAAAAATTTCTATATTGTGTTAAGAGGAAGATCAAAAAATAAAATACTTAAAAGGAAAATGCTATTAAAGCGTAATAAATGTTCAATACTACTAAATTTTGGTTTTATTTTTGAGTGTGGTATTAATTGTAAAGCACATTTGGTAAATTAATGTCAGATATTTATTTTTATTTTTCTGTATTCTAAAATGAAATTCTGATTCTATTTTAATTAAGAAAATATAATAAAGGCACGTTTATTTTTACAAGGATATGTGCTTCTACTTTATATTGATTTTCTAATTTTTCTGCTATATCCTGTTCTTATATAGATATATAATATCAATAAGACCGAGCTTTGCTGGTTAAAGAGGATTTGAACCCTTTAAATAAATGAGAATTGCTCATAGAAAAGATATTTTGATAGCTTTGCAATGTTGTCATAATGATTGAACTGTATGGACAGCAGTGTTTAGATATTCATTGTGTCAAAAACGAATTTCAAAATAACTCGAAATTTAATTAAATTGCTTTATCTGCCGAAAACGATAGATTAATTTAATTCTTATGGCCATTTTTAAGATAAAATTTACGGACAAATATATAAGAATTCTTCGTTTAATAATATAGGATATAAGAATATAGACCCGGTTGCACAAAGCATTGTTAAACGTTTTGTAAATTAACAAATTTGTTAACTTGCCAAATAACTAATCAATGAGACGGTTTGAAAACAGTTGACGATCTAGTTGACTAGTTAATTCATTGATTAAGTCAACAATATGCAGTCGGGTCAAAGTCTATAATATTTTGAACAAAAAAAAAAAAAAATACAGTCAATGTTTTGTATTGGGCGATATTTTCATTATATTTGTTTTTTTATAAATCCTATCTTTCAATTTTATTTTTTCCTTATTCTATTCTTCTTACTTAGAATCCATTTTCTAGAATTTGCTAGGTCTAATACACCTGTGGGACTGTTCTTCAGCAATGTTTATATCCCAACCTGACTGGGTACCTTATGCCATCTGGCGGACGTTTTATGAATGTTGCATCGCGCACGTTGACCTGTACGTGACCTCTCGTCGTGACCTTCGTCTTGTTTCGTCTAGGAGAAAGGTGCAATATTGTGAAATATTGATGAAATGTTTCTGGCTTTTTTCTTTTTTTTTCGTTCTTGGTTCCTGGCGGCTAGTTTCGTATCTGTGTGTCTGAATTGTTCGAGGCTTTTTGAGAATTAAATTTTGATGTAATATTTAGTTTCCTGTTCAGAAAATATAGTTAAGTTTTGTAGTAGATTGAAGAGATATGATACTATATAAATAATAATCTAAAGCTTAATAATTATAATCAAATTTCTTTAAAGTATTTTTTAATTGCATGTAAAATTTTAAAATTTTATCTGACAATAGACATATTAATATAAATCAGCTTTAGGATTAAGTTCTGTATAATTTTAATTTAAATTCAACATTTCGATATATTCTACGTATATCATCATCAGGAAAAATATACAAATGACATATACAATAAATAAACAAAACATAGAAAAAAAAATTACTAGGTGATAAATTAAAATATGATTTTACTGTGACGAAAAGTTAATAAAATCAAATAACTGCTTTTAAACGACAAACAATAATTAAAAAAAAAACTATATACATATTTTGAAAGCTAAGCTTCTATCATCTGTAGCAAAGCAAAGCTGATAATCAAAATACGTATATAGCTTTTTTAAATTATTGGTTTGTGGTTTAAGGGAAATTATTTGATTTTATTAAGTTACTAGGTAACAAATACAAGTAACTATATTATGAAATTTATAAATTATTGATTAAAGGAAATCAAATTTTATCATGTAAAATTTGAAGATACTAAAATAATTATTAATCAAATAAAATAAATACAAAATTAGATGTAAAGTTAATCGAATTTTTAGAGGTATATATGTTTTTATAGATATATGATTTATACAATTCTATATAAAGTTCAAATACTCTGTCCGATAGTTAAATTACAGAGGAAAAATTCACAAGAACCCATTTCAATTCTGATTTAAAAATTTCGTCACGATTTATTTTCCGAAAACGTGAATTGTGTTAAGCAGTATTCGGCAAAAAAAAAGTTATTTAAATTCCTGTTTTCAAACTTTTAATTTCTTTTCTTAGTAACTTTGTTATTTCTTTCATATAGGAAGTTAATTTCAAAGTTACTACACTTGCAGCTGCATTTCTATTTTACTGTAAAATACTAGAATAATTTTAAACTTTAGCTTGCAAAATAGCATATATATTACAGTAATATCATTTTTTTGTCGTTTTTTTTTTTAATAATAAATCAAACGATAACATATTTAACAAAATTAAATAAACATTATTGAATATTGTTGTAAAAATAATTTTTATAATAATTATATAAATGGTGTATTTATTACCATCTTTTAAATGGTCGTTTAGATATCAAATTATAAGATTTCTGTAGATGTATTTTCTCAACAAAAATGAAAAGTAATTTTACTGCTGTTAAACGTTTGGAAAAGCTGTCGAGATGTAATTTTCTTTTTCAATGTTTTGCTGGCAATTGAAGTTGAAATGGAAAAGGAAAATGGTTGGGAAATTGCGGGAAAACTGTAGAAATCACTGCGGTGTTGTAAAATATTATATATCTCTACGTTTGAGGATAAATAGAACAAGAAAAATAAAATAGATATTTTTTATATCATATTGCAATAAAATTGCTCACTTATTTCTGATGACAATATCAGAAATTATATAATATATATATATATATATATATATATATATATATATATATATATATATATATATATATATAATGAAATGATATGAAATTACTACCGTGACGAATATGTAATGAATTTTTACGGGATTACGGTATATGTTATTGATTATTAAAGATTTTATCTATAGACAAACTGTTAGCAATAGTCATGTAATAATAAAAACCAAAATTATATATTTTTACAACAATATCATACATTCATTTCATACATTGTCAACCCTGAAGAAGCCAAAAAACTCTTGGCGAAATATTGGTCGTAACAATAAATTGATTGAATGATGATGTTTGCATTTTAATAATCAATAACATATACCGTAATCCCGTAAAAATTCATTATATATTGTACGATATCTGGCGACTTAAGCATTTTATGGAAACACAAACAAGAATGTTAGTAATTGATCAAAGAATTTCTTGAGCAGTATAGGCATTAGGTTTGATTAAAAATACTTTAATCATTTATAAGTCTTAAATGATAGTATCTTTTAATTATAAGATATGATATAAGTGACCATTTACTAAAGATATTTTGTGTAATTATAGCAGTTTTTCATTAATAAATAAATTATTTTGACAATATAATAAGTTTTTTGTAGTTATAAGTTAATGAATTTTCAACAAATAATCTTAATAAGGCAATTAACAGTAACAAACTTTATTGTATTTTGTTTTATTTATTTTCTAATTTGTTTTTCAGTTTTAACTATGACATATCATACTATACATACAGAAAAAATTTGATTTTCTAATTATAATTTGACTGATGATCCAACTTCCAAAATAATATTTTGACTTTGTAGTTCAAAAAGTAATATTAATATAATATTTAAAGTAAAAACAAATATAGAATTCAATACTTTCAATAAAATTTCAATAATTTTTGAATTGTTCAATCAATTTCAAACTTGTTTTTAACTCTATTCAGGAACGCTTAAAAAAGTGCTTTTTTACATTTATTTTTTTAATATTTCTGTGTATTTTGCATACATAGTATTTGTATTTATTTTTTGAACCACGTTTAGTTAAAACTTTTTTTCTATGAAAAAAAAAAACAAATATTTGAATTTGATATAAATTTCATTTTATTATCATCAATGTTTTGTCATACTAAACGCGAACAATAGTTCCGGACAAAATTATGCGAATTCTAATAGTTAGACCTGAACACTTTAGACCGTTTTTCTATTCCCCATTCCGCAACTGTTTCGATAGTGCGCTTGCGTTACACCCGTTCACTGTCACAGCGCGTCGCACAAAGTCTCGCGTCAGCCACGTGTTTGTCGGCGTCGTCGTCGGCGGCGACCGGGCGCGCTTAGCGTCATGCTCGAGATACGCGCGTCGCTGGCCCACGCGCTCGACCGCGTCGCGTACCAGCACCATCGTCGCGTGCATCCTAGACAAGTGACTGTTGTTCGGACATTCTTCGAACGATTGACGGCTGTTTATGAACGAAGAAACGCGCATTTTCGTTACAAAAAGGTTTGGGTTTGTTACTTAAATTGGAAGTGAAGTTGATAGTAATTTGAATTTAGTGATTGTTATGTTTACTTGTAAATATAGTATGGTAGGTGAATTGCTCGCAATTGTTTCACAAACAAACAAAATGTCGAAATGGATGTTTAATATATGTGATTCCATTCCAGTGATTTAATTCAATTTAAAAATAACTGCGAATTTTTGATTTGAAATATTTTTTGACAGCTTTATTCTTAGTTAAAACGTGCCGGTTGTATCAAATAATTGTTAATGATTGAAACATTTTGTGTTGTAGAATAATATTTCATATTTTAAAATTAACATACATTTTAAATTATGCTATAGATTTTTTTATTGAAGTATGAAAATTTTAGAGAATAAACAACTATTTGTACATCAGTCAAAATTCTTTTTATTTATTTTAAATACGTCCAAAATATTGAACAATTTACTTTAAAAAAATAAAAATTGACTGATGCCTATATAGTTTATTTTCTTACTTTGAAACTTTGTACTCGTATTTTTTAATATTTACTTTTACTATTACCGATTAGAGTATTGAGAAAATCATAATTGATTTAAATAACAAATAAAATTTTAAAAATTCGGCAAGATTATTAAATAAATTTTTATAAATAAAGTGATAATCATATATTTATATATAGTCTGATTATCTTAAGCTTCGTTGTACGTCATTATATTGATGACAAACCTAATAACGTAAAAGTATTTGGATTTAATATATTTTGTAAATATATACTTTTATTCAGATAGTATTTAAATAATTTAGTATCAAAATTTAATGTAGCAAATTTGTTTATTAATGGTATATCGAAATGTTACAGAAATATTCGTTTTTGGTATTCTATATTATTCTATAAATACTACAGTACTACAGAATCCTTTGTCTTTTTTTAAATAAATTTGAAATTTACGTATGTTAAAATAAAACAATAGATTCTATAGTACTGTAGAGCTTATAGAATTATACAATACTAATATAAGTTTGATCAGTTTTTTATTGGGAGTGGAATTGATATGTTACGATGTTTATATTTCAAAGTAGTTTCCTTTAATTGTTATTTGTTGTATTGTATTTATTTGAACATTTAGCTATTTTTTAATTGAAAATAACTGTTATAATATTAGATTTATTTAAAGAATATATTAGAATTTTATATATTTTAATAAATCCCGGTAACCTTTAACATTAAAAAAATGCGTAATTTTTGTTATATACTTTTAACATTTATATAATTGTTTGTTTGAATCGATTTACTTATAATATATGAGTAAAATAAAGCGAATATAACACGAATATAATCATGGCATGATATTACTAAGAATATTTTAAATATTTTTTAACATAATTTTATTCAATGTTTTGGTATAAGCTCATTAACACGAAAAGTCGATAATATACGAAATAGTTTTTCTTGATTTAATTTGGCAAATTAATATACAAATAGTTAGATTAGATAATTTAAATATGTGCGAATAATTAACCAATAATTCATACAATAATTAAACAAAGTCGAGTGGTTTAAACCTGTTTCTGACACCGCTCGTATCTGTACGGGCCTGGGTTTAAATCCCGCTTGGGACATGGATGTTTGTGAAATACACTTTGAAAAGTGATATCCTAGCATCTATTGTTTGATGGTTTTCAGTATCGAATCCATTTGTGTAATTAAAAAAAAATTGAACAAAATATAAGAAATCTATTAAAAGCAATTTATTAATTATTTTCTTGATAACATGGTTTAATACTTATTATAAGGTATGAAGTATCGAAATATAATTCTATTCACATTATCTTTTAGTTAGTAAGTTATTTCATAAATTTTAATATAAACTATTATTTATTAATTTAAATATTTGGTATTTTATTTTCATAAAATATATCTACGTTACCAAGAAATAAAACAATTGATCAATTGTTTTAAATAAAATTGTTATAATAAATGAACTGTCAGTAGAAAAATTTTATTTATATTTTCGTTTAATTAGTGCAATACTACTGTTAGTCAATTCGTCTAAATATTTATTGTGTACGATAATTTGTTGATATTTAATTCTACAAAGAAATTATTTAATTTGAAACGAAATAGAAAATTGTTACGCAAATTGTACGAAATATAATAATTCAAAAATGTCTATGTTTGGATATTCCGCAAGTCATATTAATATAGAAAAAGAAAACAATGTAAATGCCAGAAAACCAAGTGTGACAAACAGAATCCCAAGTTCAGCAACCGGAAAACCAAACTCAACAACTAGAAAACCATTTTCTGATCTTAAAGTTGATACTCGTACAAATGAGCGACAAATGTCTCGTCCTAAACCTGTTCCAGTGATAACAGAACCGGAAAAAGAACTTATTGAATATGATACTTATTCCAGAAGAGATACTCCAGATAACTATGCAGATATTTTGGATCCAAACGAAAATGATTTTTCGTCAGTTTATCATGGTGAAGGTCAGAAAACTCCACCGTGTAAAAATGATGTTACTTTTGAACCTCAATTATTAAAGAGCATTGATTTTTCGGAAAATTACGATTTGGATTCGATTTTAAATGAAAAACTAGATACTGATTTGGACGATCCTCCTATTCCCAATTTTGATTTTGACGAAAATTAATTTTTATTTATATATACTTTATCATGTTATTTGAATACCATATTTATTTTTTATTTTTTGCGTTTGTTTACATTATATTTTGTAATTGTTTATTATATTGAAATAAAGAAATATTTCGTGTATTGTCGATTTAGTAAGTCTTTACATAAAAAAAAAGAAAGTAAGCCAAATAAAATGGCTTTAGGTTGTAGTTCTGTATTAATATTTATTAATAATCGACGTTTAGAAGTACTCATCAGGAAAACTGATACAAATGACATTTACGGTAAATAAACAGAACATAGAAACATACGAGCTGCCAAAATTAGTAACTAGGACATAAAATTTATAAATTTTTAATTAAAGAAAAACTATCTTTATAAATTTCTATTGCTTTTCTTATCAACCAATTTTTATGTATAAAAAAATGCATCGTGTAAAGTCAGCATTAGAAATCATACATATACTTTTTCCGTGGATTAAATTTTTTGTCAAAATTTTGTGTGTGAGTAGTGTTAATTGTTAATTGTTAATTAACTTAACATTTTTTGTAATATTATATATTTTTTTTTATAATTTGAAATAAAAAAGTGTTACTAGAAGGAATCGGAAGTAAAATAATTTGGTGTATATGAAGAGTGTAAAATTGATATGTTGTTGTTAAAATTGGTGTTAGTTATGATAGTTTGGTCATCTCGAATGCCTAAACGTTTGATTAAAAGAATATATGTGGACGTCCGATGAGTAGATGAGTAAGTATGATTGAGAGTATTTGGCGTGAGCGAGTGTTTCCAAGTAGTAAGAATAAGAGAGCATGTATAAGAGCATGTCTGGATTGGAATGTTTGACGGAAACTAATTTCCATTTTAATGAAAAGAGTTTGTGCCACAACCTAATGGATACTTGGCAAATTCTTATTTTTGTATTATTTTATTTTATGCATTTTGTTTAATATACATACATAAATTATCTTTTATGTAATAGAACTTTTAATAAATAAAATTTTCTAACAACATATTACGAAATAATATTATTCTACAAACAGAATTTCTCTTTTATTTGTTAATTTATTAGATGTCATAAAAGTTTGTGATGCAAATGAACTAAGCTTAATGTGACTGATATAGAAATTACTATTTTGTGGGTAACTAACTACACAACGTTCGGGTGAATAACCTAAATCAATGGATTTTTCATTAGATAATTCAATGAAAGAAAAAAAAAACATATACAATGCGTTTTTACTAAAACATGGCTGTTTTATATTATGAAAATAATTGCATGCTTTTTTGACGTGCATATTTAAAAATTAATTTGATAATTTAATATGATAAATAGACTATGCATTTTTTACACGAAAAAGGTTGAAATTTTAACTCGAGAGATGTGATTGATGTTAGTACGGCTTTGGGAATAATTTTTCTAAAAAAAAATGTTTTGTACAATTTTAATTTTTAAAATGTTTTAATTTTAAAATAACGAGAATTATTTCTATAAATATTATGTTATTTGAGAGGCTCAGGCTCTAAAGTTTAAAGAAAATCATTGTAGGTAATACTTTTGAGAACGTACTTTAGTTTCTAGTTTAACTTCTAAAGCTAAAACCAAAATGTTTTAGGATTTAGTTCTGTATTAATTTTAATAAAAATCGATGTTTCGACGTAATTTACTTACATCATCATTAGGAATCAATTTAAATTAAATTTGACTTCCTTTAATTAATTTATAAATTTGTAATCTAGTTTCTTATTTTGTTACCTAGTAACTTGATTTTATGTTATGTTTATTTATTGTATACGTCGATTTTTAATTAAAATTAATACAGAACTAAATTCTAAAGCTTTTTTACTTTCAATATAATGAGTTCTGAAAGATTTTTTTACTATACCAAAGCTATATCTTAGATAGCTTATTTTTTCTGTAACTTGTAGTTTCAAAAAATGGTCATAATTAATAAAAGAAATTCCTTTGTCTCTCATTTAATTTATGTAATTTTATTGACTAATTGTAGTTTTGGTATATTTAAAATAAGGTATATTTATATATAATGTGACTGATTGTAATTGCATTATATGAACCTTTTTTTAGGAGTGTTATTCATGAAACAAAAAAATAATTTAGAAAAATTTTTCGTTTCTTCAAACATCTATTTATGATTAGAGATAAAAATAGATTTTATCAAAAAAGTTTACTTAGAAATTTTGTTTCAAGCAATGAATTGAGTTCATATATGAAATATTAAGTTGATTGTCAAATGTGTTATATTTAAAAGAAAATTTAAAATAATTGATAATTTAATATTATTGATATAAAACCGAAATATTAATGGTAGTATTCTGAACAGCGATGTAACGAAATAGAGTGTTTTGTTTACATTTACTGGAAAAGGACAAAACATTCTGTTATGCTACATCATGTTTAGAATACCACCATAAATATATTATTTAAATTACTAAACATTAAGTGCACGTAAGTTTATACTGCAGTATTATTATTAATACAATTTTTTCACGATAACTTTTTCCCTCATGTATATTACATTAGCATTTATTCAAATTCATTCATGCAAGATACATTTTTAAGTATTCATTTATCTTTTTTCCTACTTTGCGTGACAGTATGTTATACATGTTTATTTCCTGTTCCATTAATTCATTTTTCATTTCGTTATTTTTTTACGTTTTTGTTTTATTTTATTTTATCTTTTTCATATTTATAAAACTTTTTGTTTTCATTAGTACGTATATGAAATATAATTGCGATTTCTTTTTGTTTGTTAATGAAGATTGTTTTATTTATTTGAAGAGTAAAAATATTTATGTGACAAATTTTGATATTATATTTTTAAATTTTACGTCTACTAGTCATAACTATTAAAAAAAATAATCTTATTTATCTTAGTTGAAAATATGTTATTGTACAATACTATATACTATGTATTTGTAAATGTATATTAATAAGGGTTGTATTCTTGGTGAAAGGATGAAATATGAAGGATAAAGGATTTGAATTTATATGAATAATTGATCACTGGGGTTGTTTTATCTAGTTTCTAGTTGAATTATTATTTATTTTAGAACGTTAGTTTAGTGATAAACTTATTCATATTTTTATACAGAGATGTTCATAAAGTTGGCATTAGAATTTGAAGGTTATGATGTTTGAATTTATTTATTAACAGAATAAATTCACTTTATATTATATTAATTTAAAAAAAATGTAAATGAAAATTTACTTTTATATTACAAGACTATTCTGTAATTTAAATACCGGAGATCGGTATTTTATGAAATATTATATATATATTTTAAAATCAATATATTTTTTACTTTGTAGATTCTATTTAATACGCCTCTTTTAGTTTAACATATTATTATTGTTAAATACTTATACATGAAGTTTTGCAGTTTAACCAAAAACGCGTGATCGATTTGACTCTGATGTCAGTGATCTATTGATTTTGAAAGTTATATTTAGCATTCCTATTACTTTATGGTTTTAAAATGTAATGTTAGATTTGTAACTATTTTTAGCTGAAATTCTTTCTCAAGACTTTACTTGTAAATTTATAATTTTCTTCCATTTTCATATTACATTACAATATTACAAGCAGTGTCATCTATCGTTGGTATCAAGATGAAGAAATATCTATGTTCTTTTATCGTAAATTTCCGCTTGCACATTGGTCTCAGGTGTGCACGAATTTGGGTCCTTTCGCTTCGTCGTTGAATTTTATTTTGACGTTTTTCTTTGGGCGAACCTTTTGCTTCTATACGTATAGGAGTAATTTACTGGTTCGTATATTGATTTTTCTTTTTGCGAAAGCGCCATTGTAATTATTATTTGGAATTATGTGCGATTTTATCAAGGCAGGCCTGTACGGTAGAAACAAATGGCTTTAAATTGGTCGGTGGTTTTGAATTATTTCATTTTTTCTACGTCTCTGATTTTGTTTGTTATGATTTAATCGGTGGAATGATATATATGTTTCAATGGGATATATTTTTGTAAATTTTTGTTGTATATATTTTTTAGGAATTATGCTATATTAATGAATAATGCTTAATAATAATAAAATAACATAGAATAATTAATAAATACTCAAAATATTTTTGATTTATTTTATTTGTTAATTAATTAATTGCGTTGAAATTTAGACCCGGTTGCACAAATTTGTTAACTTGTTAACTGACCAATCAATGAGGCAGTTTGAAGACAGTTGACAATTTAGTTAATTTATTGATTAAGTTAACAATGCTTTGTGCAACTGGGCCTTAGTTTACTGAAGGAACACACATATTAATTCATAATTATTATTAAAAATTTTACAAATTGTTTAAAATTTATTATAGATACATACACATAGCGTTTCTGCGTTTATAATAAAAATTTAATGAATATTCTTAAAAATCCAGATGGTTATGAAAGTACTTTTTAGAAGTTCTAATAAATTTTTAAGGAGAGGGGGTTATTTTAGTTTAAATAACGAACGAAATTTGTTGATATTTAGCTACAGTTCAGACGTGCAGCTTATAAACTCAAAAAGTTACTGTTGAACGACTGAACCACTGCATTCTTTGAAACGGTGTCCGGTTCAAATTTTAAGTTGACAAAAAAAATCTAGTTTTATTGAAAGCAATAAAGATAATGTTATAGGAAATTTGATAAGTCGACGTAAAATTGTAGTATTACTAATTACTATACTAATTATGCCACTATAGTTTTAATTCGATGTTTATTTATCGATTTAAAATCGATTATAGTTAAAGGATTTATTATGAAACTGGTCATTATAAAAAAATATACTAATTAGCAATTTTTGTAAATAAATTATAATATCAATCAGTGTCAAGGCACTGATTTAAATAAAACTTTTCTTTCTTTACTTAATAATTAATAATTTATAAATTATATATTTTTTTAAATAATTTATAAATTTTATTTATTATGTATGTCATTTGTGTTATTTTTCCTGATGAAGATAAACATAGAGTATATCAAAACATTAATATTTAAATAAAATACACTTAATCTTAAAGCTTTTTAATTTTAATATAATGATTTTTTTCTTAATATGTTAAATTATATGTAATTTGGAAATGAAATGTGCAATAAATTAAAAGTCATTACCAAATTAAACAGGTGTGCCACTCATTAAGTACAAGAATTACGGTCACGTAATACAAATAAAAAAGAAAAACACATTCGCGTTTTATCAGATTTAAAATTTAATTTATCTAACTTTTTTTGTGTAAGAAATAATATCATCTTATATAAGTTTCACATTTTTTACTGAAGAATAGATTTTTTTTGATAATATTTTTTCAAACAGGTTCTTTGTAAATATTAACTATTTTAAAACTTACACAATATAAAAGTCGCGAAAGAAAACATCAAATATTGAACTAGTAATATGAATTCAGCTTCAAAATCGAAGGTGAAGTGGGATGCAACACGGTATGGATCGCTTGACTGATTCTTCCAACTGTGCAAACAGAACCCACATATATGGCATTCGTACAAAACGAAAGATACGTTAGATAACGAGAATTTGCTATTTAGATTTTCATTTTAACTGATAACTTTCCCGTTACTTAAACCCGAACTAAGGACGGTTCGGGTAAAGGGGGGATATGGAGTGTGAGGAATCAGGGAAAGCTTAACGCGTTAATTAAACGCAGCTTAAATATTTATTTTAACCCTCTTTGTTTAAAAAAGTTTATGCTTGAAAGTTTTCATTTTGTTTCGACGGGTGCTTGTTATCGAATATATAAGTGAATTTGTTGATTTTTGCAGTTGTTGAAATGTTTTTAATTGCGTTTTTGTTTTGTAGTTTTTTTCTTCTTTTTAAATGAATGTAACATAAGAGTTGTTTGTTATTTTAGAAGGTAACTCTTAAGTAATAAAATATAATGAAAAGTTGAAATAAAAATAGTTTTAAAATTAAGTTCTGTATATATTTTATTTAGAATCGACTTTTTGATATACTTTACATATATTATCATCTGATAATGATATACGTACCGTATATCGAAACGTCGATTTTTAAATATAGAACTAAATTTTTTTTATTTTAATATAATGAGTTCTGAAAGATTTTTTACTATGTTATAGTGAAAAATTTTAATTATCTGTAACAAGTTATTGTTAGAAGTAGTAAATTTGAATAAGTATTTATCTAATTTCAATAAATTTATCCTTTATAGATTGAACTCCATCATGTTTGTTGCTGCATTTATCATTATCTTTTATATTACATTTTCATACTACATTTCTTCGGATAGTTTATTACTGATTATTACATAAAAAAAACATCTTAAATGTATCACACTTTTACAACCAATAATAAAACATTTTTGACAAGCTCCTTGATCAAGAAACAAAACCAAACTGCGTTATCCTAAGGCTATCAACCTCAAACAAATGGATATGTTTCTGTATATTCACGTGATATGAATTTTTATCTCATCTCACCTTGCTGCCGGTGCGTAAAACGAGACGAGAAAGAGTGAAATATTCTCGTCACGAAATTTAATATACTCCTTATATACAGTTCGAAGTAGTTTTCTTTTTTTTGTTAGATATATTTCCATCCTCTTTACTCTTGTAGATATCAGAGGGAAGATATTTTAGAGAGAAAATATATCCCGTTATTTATTCTGCTACGATCGAATTTTCGAGTAAACGACGTTAGATATATGTGACGGTCAGCTTTTTGTAGCTGGTCTTGTTCTAGTGAAAGATACAAAGTTTTTTGTTCAGTGATTTTTTTACTGTACAAATTAAATTTAAAAAGTGTTAACATAGTAAAAAAAAAATTCAGAACTCATTATATTAAAATAAAACGACTTTTGGTCATAGTTCTCTATTCATATTTATTAATAATCGACGTTTCAACGAACTCAACGTATGGTATTCATCAGGAAAAAAGATACAAATTACATTTACAGTAAATAAACAGAACATAGAGACAAGTTACTAGGTAACAAAATACGTAATTAGATCATAAAATTTATATAATTTTAATTAAAGGAAAGAGAATATCCCAATTAATTAAAGGAATGTGGAAGAAATATTTTATTAATAAGATATTAGAATAAATATTTGAAAATAGATTTTTTACGTAACTATGGATTTACATAGATTTGGACTATGTAAGTCGGGGACCGCGTCCATGAAAGAGAAGCATTAGTAAAAGCTTTTTGTTATTTTGATGTAAATTTCTTGTGAAGTTCGTAACGTTATAATAATATGTTTGCTGCGAAATGTTTTGTCCACAAGAGGTCACAAAGTTGGTATCAGCATTTGCCAGACTTTGCTAATGCCGGTTGCATAATTATTATCTTAATTAATATCTTTTGTTTTCGCTAATGTATTCATCATTAAATTGTATTAATTCATTTATAACTTTTGACAGCACTAGCTAATTATATTGCTCTATACAACTTTATGCAGCAAAACTTGTGTGAAAATTTTAGAATTTGTGCATAAAATTTATTTATTTGTTAATTAAACGATATTAGTTTATATAGTATAATAATGTTTGTACTATTTTTTTTTTATTTAAAAAGAATGTTCTATTTTTTTATTTTCTCATATAAAGTATGAAACTGAAAAATTTGTTTTCGAAAAAATATGTTTTTCAGATTTTTACTTTGGCGACACAAGTATTTTCCAAAAATAAATAGCAAATTTATTATGCTATACCTACACCGCAAGTATTTGAGTTTAAGAAAAATAGATGGCTTTTTACCTATTGTAACATAATATTAGTTTTCGCATTTTAAATAGTGAAAAATTTATTTGAACATTGTTTCATTGCAATAATATAGTAGCGATATTTTTCTGTGTCAAATTTTGTTTGTAAGAGAAACCATCAGGGCGACTGTACTTGTAGAAGGAAACCACATTTTAAGTATTTATAATTAATTGAATTTATAATCAAATAATAAAATATTTAATTAGAAGTTAAATGAAAAACACTAGTTTCTAGATGCAAAGTTAATGAAATGGAAAATGCAGATTAATTTTCATTTTGTTTACAACTTTTTTGACATAGCTTTTTAACTTAAAATTTTACGAAAACAAAAATAAAATTAAGAAAAAATATTACACTGAGAAAAATAGATATTTAACAAATTGTATAATAATAAATAGATATTTATTTGAAATATACGAGTATGTTTACTGTATTCACAAATTTATACATTTTTAAAATCTACTCACATATATATTTTAATACTATATTAAGAATTAAGACTGTAATACTATATACAAATTGATGGTATTAAATTTTTGTTTTTATTATATTTATAGTTAATTTTTAAATATACTTATTTTGTTATTTTTAATATCTTGTGTTTGTGTCACCTTTTTAAATGTAAATAGCGTTACTATCCATTTTTCTCAGTGTAGTTATCTATCTTTTACTGAAAAAAAAAATATGTATTACGGAGGTAAATATTTTAAATTTTGCTGGAGAAAATATGCAATTATTTTTAGTTAAATCTAACTATAATAAAATTTTACATCATCTTTAGTTGGTATCGTTTTTAATAATTAAAAAAATTAACAAAATTTAAATAGAAACTTGTATTTTTTTGAATAAATATCTATTTCAATATTTAGAACAAATTTTCGTATTATATTTTCTTTTTATTGAGCAACTTTTTTCCATAATATAAACTAATAATTAATATAGTAACTATTAATTTTTTATATTACGTTTGAAATTAAAATTTTATTTCTTTTATGAAATTACTAAAAGTACCTAGTTCTTTCAGGACCATTTTAACTCTGTCTTTTTTGTATAATTATTATACATAAAACTATTTATTTATTAATAAAATTAATATTTTCTTAAATAAAAACAAATCAGTTTTGTAGATTGTATTGATATCATCTAGATTTATACAGGTTCAATAAAAGTTTACAATATTTCAAAATCAATTTACTGCATTTATATGAAATTAAATATTGACAGTATTTGCAATAAATATGTAACTGATATTTGAGTAATAGAAAATAGATAACCATGTTGAAATTGAATTCAATTAATTAGATATTGCAAATTTGCAGTGGAACATATGAATTCACTCATGTATTATTTTAATAACATTTATTTGAAAATGATTTTATATGTAAAATATGTTATTATTATTATGATTATTTGAAAAACAGTTATTTTAAATGAATAAATAAAATAGAAGTTATAAATAAATTCAAAAATTGGAATGAATATTATATAAAAAAATATTAACAATTGTTAATTTTATTAGTTTCAAAAATCACGTACAATTTCACATTGAATCAGTATTTTTTCTTCCAAATAATTAATTTAAATTACCTTTTTTGTATAATATAGAAATTAGTTACTTTTATAATATGAATACAATTTTTTATTAATGAATATTGAACGATATCTAATAGTTTGATAATTAGCATTGTAATATAATTCTATTATTTACTAATTACATAATCGTTTTCAAGCAACAGTAACATAATTATTCACTATAATTGAATGTCGTTGCGTTATTGGCTTTTTGATTATCAACAAAATTGTATTAGTATCTGGTCAGTAATTGTGTTAGTATCACTTATTTCATTGATGTTTATATTTCAGAAATTGTTAATTAATTTTCGTATTATTAAATTTACTATTAACGCTCATATATAAATTCATTTAAAAAAGGAACATAAAGTAAAAATAGCTCTTTATCTAAAACTGCTTTATCTAGAGCTAAATTACAAACTATTTAAAAACTAATAAGGAATATAATACAGCCAAATACTTGCAACTTTGTACGCAGATTTGTAATTTTAAATTTTAGAATTAAAAATAATTAAAATTTTACATGAAGCAAACGTGATTTTAATTTGACTAAATTTTACCTATCACTGTAGCGGATTGATTAATCAATCAAAATAAATTGCATTAACGTACGAGTATCATATTTGGATTTTAATACATCAAACAATAGTCTGTAAGTAATTAAAATATTTAATAATTTAAATGTTTCAGTTTGTTCATTTATAATATGATTAATAATTCAATTATATATTTCATTCTTATTGCATGTCATAATTTAAATATTTGAAAAGATTATTATGCTTGTTTAATGTCTTAAAGTTACTTACATACAATGAACAATCAATCAATTAGGCATTTTGAAAACAGTTGGAAATCTGAGAATAGTTAATCATTGATTAAGTTAACAACTTTCTATGCAACTTTTTCGTAATTTGATAAAAATCGCTTTTGATTAAAAAAGAAGAAGGAAATCGGTATGTACGAACATATTTTTTAAACTATACCAAAGTATTTCATTTTTTTTAAAGAAATTTTAAAAACTAAATTAAATATTACTGTGTAATATTCTAGTACTTTTAAGATAAATTACGTAAAATGAAAAAGCTTTAAGATTAAGTTCTGTATATTGGTGTACATGGAGTATATAGAAATATCGAATTTTAATTGAAAATTATTCAGAACTTAATCCTGAAGCTTTTTTATTTTAATGAAATGAGTTCTGAAAGATTCATTACTTATTTATATAAATTTGATAACAGATTTGTCGTATATACAACTTTATATTTTTTTATATTATAATATGCTATGTTTTTAAGATATAGTAACGAAATAAGTCTTCAGTTCTTAGTACCGAAACATAAATTTTTTGTTGGTGTCGTGGCTACTACAAAATTAATATTTTGGGATGATAAACAACCAATTATGTAAAAAATATAATATAGAATTTTAACCTTAAAGCATTTCAACTTAATATAATGAGTTCTGAAA
Source organism: Clivina fossor (assembly GCA_963966155.1). Taxonomy (NCBI): domain Eukaryota; kingdom Metazoa; phylum Arthropoda; class Insecta; order Coleoptera; family Carabidae; genus Clivina; species Clivina fossor. Next base: position 28,039,058 of record OZ014552.1, on the reverse strand, counting down.
GGTTTTTTATTTTGTTAATTATGTATAATATCCACACAATTAAATATTTTTTTTGTAGAGATATTTTTAAAATAGATAATGTATTTTTTTGTTTCAGCTGTATGATCGCATCAGTAGTAAAGTAGTAAGTCCGACGCGAGCGCCTCCTAGTGATGCAGTGCAGCGGTGTCGAGAAGCAATCGACGCGTTAACTATTTTAGAACATCGACCCGATGTCGATATTAACGATGTGGAGGAGCTGAGGGACCTTCTTACCAGACCACATTCTAGGGTAAGTTTTTTTTTCTTTCAATAATTTACTTTTTATTATGAATTTAAGACTATAAAAGTCTTATAGACCTGTCTGATAAACAGTATTATAGAAATGTTAAATACTACAGTTGTTAAAAATATGAATTAGAAATTTATATATAATTATCAATTTAATGTTACACAGTAAGAAATATTCGACACTATTTAGTGTCCCAAACACCAAAAATAGTGTAACAATTGCACTAGGAGAAAAAATAAGTTAATACTAATATTTTGATACTATTATAAAGCTTAAATTATACACAAAAATTAGTGTAATTTTTTTACATTTTCAGTAAAATCTTATTTAAATAAAACTGATAAGTAAATTATTATAACACAAGTTTATTTTGTATTTCGCTTTAGTGCTGCCATCTATGGTACAAGAGCTAAGATACATCCTCCTGAAGCTAGGTTACATTTTCAGTGCTGAAATATCAGAGTAGCGTGTCTACGGTACCTGTTTAAAATCGATATTACGATTTCAGCGCCAACTTTTGGTATTTCTTGTGTAGATTGTGGCGCTACGTAGTAACAAAATTTAGAACTAAATTCTCATGTTGCAGTTGAATTTAAAGTATTGATTTATTGCTCGGAGAAAATCGTAATGGGAGATTTTTGATTCTGAAAATTTTCTCGTTTTAGTTTACTTGTGTTCAATAACAAATATTTGTTTATCCGAAGTAGGCTGTTTCTTACGATATAAATTGAGTTTTTATTTGTTCTGTATAAAAGATGGATTAAGTGAAATTTAATATTTAATGTTGCAAAATGAAATATTGCCAAATTGAATTTCACATGATAGATGTTGTAATGCTGTAATCAACGTTTCAGAAAATTTATTAAAACATTCAAATTAAGAATTTAAAATGAAGTTGTTATATATATTACAATTATACTATTAATTTTAACGTTTAAAAATTATTATAATTAATGTTTTAACAGTTGAACTCCAAATTATGATCTCTTTTATTATGTTAGAATAAATTGAAAATGGATAATTTTTAAATGCAAAATAAAAAATTGTATATTTGCATTATGGATGATTATCGAAACTTTGAAATTTAGGATTTGAACACCAAAATCTTAAGTTACTAAAATCTTGAAGGACTTTAAAACATTTAAAGGATGATTATAATTCTAACTGAATGAATTTTAAAATAAATTTAATCATTGTTTTAATTGATCAGCAATTTTCAATAGTATTTAAAGACATAGAAAGTAGTTATTCTAGTTTTATTGTTATTTTTATTCTATAAAAAATGTCAGTTTGAATTCGATTATGCAACTTTTTGTATTTCAAAATCTAGGTAATAACATGTTCATTCTCTTGCCTACTATATAACTAGAAAATTAATAGGTTAAAATTATATTCATAGGACTTAGTTAATTTAAATAACAAAGATTTCAAACATACTAGATTACGTTGCTAGGCAACGGTAGAGACCCAGAAATAGGCTATATACAGACGGACATGTGTTAGTCACACTTTACACTAACTGCTCATAGGGACCTTATTAACGTCCAACTAGTTAGACAAGTGGTATGCGAGCTATTTGAGATCAAATGTAATGTATAACATACAAAGATAAAACGTATTACTTTGTCTATGTACATGAAGAACTACTTGTGGTTATTGTTATAATAATTTATAATAAATTATAAATACTATAGTATATTAATACATATTAAAAGGATTTAGTTCTGTGTTATATTTTATTAAAATTTGAGGTTTTAATTCATTAAACATGAATCATCAACAGGAAAATAAATGTGAATAATAAATAAACAAACGTAAAATATTATAAATTATTAATCAAAGAGAACCAGATTATATTTAATTCAATAGCTTCATACTAGAGCCTTCTAATATTAATATAATGAGTTCAGAAAGATTTTTTTCTATATGAAGACTATAATTCACAAAGATGAGGTACCTTAAATCATCAAAGTGAATTGTAACCATTACATGCGAGTAGGACACTATACCTTTTCTACAACTATATAATAGACAAGGAAAACTTTTCGATGTGAATTGAATAACATTTTAATATAATTTTAATTTGACAATTGCATAATATGCTATCATAATTAACAGTGTAGTTAAAGTTTTAAAGAGTCCCTTGTGAATTATAGGCAATATAACTTCACAGAATTAAGATATATTATAAAATATAATTATGAAATTTTATTGTAAGTAAATACTTTTGAAAAGTTTTACAGCGGAAATGATATTATCTTAGTACATTGAAATTGTAATTTTGGGTCCCAACAGTGTCTACTGTTCAATATGTAATTACATAATTTCGCAAATACATCTATTAATATCTAAGAAGTGAGATATAGTAATTTTCAGGCTTTCACGGCAGGAATTCATCGAATTTATAGAATTTTTTGGGCTGGTATACCGTGGTGACTGGTGACTTGTACGTATACCAGAAAAACTGTTATTCAGTCACTAAGCACTGAGGATGTCACTACGATGTATGGGCAAACTTCTGTGACGAGAATAGATGGACCACGGCATACCAATATATGAAATTTTGTAAAATTTTACAAATTTGTATCCAAAAATAGATACTGTATTTTTTTACAACGCTTTTTAGATTATTGTGAAAAACTTCTGCTAATTTTAAATACTAACAAATCCCGAAACTTCAAACTTAACTAAGACCTTAACTTCATTAAACCATGGTTGCTAATACGTCTATTTATTAATAGCATCATAGCAGACATAGCTACGTATAAGTTTAAATTCTGTGAAAACTTGCCCAAGTTTTCGTCTTGACTTTCGTCACATTCGAATATATATGTTTTCTCTCTCTCTCTCTCTCTCTCTCTTTCTCTCTTGTTTTGTATATTCATATATAATTCAAGTGCAATGTGCGCAAGAACGCTTTGCAATTGTTTTGTAAACTTTCATCGTCGTCAGATTGTTATTTACCGAATAAAACAAATGAGCGTCTGGAAAGTCTTCACCTTTTGTTTTTCGCGAAGCAAAAGCTAAACGATGTAAGATGCTTGCGACTAAATTGAAATTTGTTATATTTGTTTATTATGAAATTTATTTTACTTATGTGAAAGAAAATGATTGTGGTTATGTTTAGTAAATTATTTATTTGGTTAAGATTAAATGAAATCATTTTAATAAAATATTAGATTTTATAAAAACAAAAAAAAAGTATCATTGGCTGCTTTGGATACTTGAAGATTTAATTCAATTCAATGGATAAATGACAAGTGTAAATAATGCCACGAAATTAGGCATTAATTAAACAGAATCAGACACAGTAGTTTGATCAACTGCTTGTCTTAAAATATCAATAGTTTAGATTACTGGCCGAAACTCGTCGCTGCTCTATACGATTGCAGGACTTGCAGTTTTGAATGGTGTTTGAATGAATGATCATGGAACAAGTGCTTCGTACTTTCGGTCAAGGCTCTTCTAGGATTGTCGTATCAAATATGATATAATGATATATATATATATATATATATACAGGGTGTTTGCAATCAAGGTATTTTATTTTTAAGGGGTGATACTACAGGTCAAAACAAGGCGATTAACGCCAAAACACCTTAGTAAAAGTTTTCTAATAAACGAGATATTCATTTTTTTTTAAGTAAAATGGTAGCATATGGTATAATTTTTATTATCCAGCTCACAAAAAAAATTATTCTTCATAATAGTTTTGGATTTGCTTGAAACGAATAAAAATGTAAAAATATTCCAGGTTTTAAATACAGGGTGACTCGGATTTGCTGATTTGTGTTTCAACTTTTAGGTAAAATACCCTTATTTAAAAAATTTGAATAATTTTATTTGAATATTATGTTTAGAATTACAATTTAAGTTTACATACAAAAATTTGTGCCGATCGTCGATTGTTAAAACACCTTAGCAAAAGTTTTCAAATAAACGAGATATTAGATACTTTATTTAAATATTTTTATTAATGACACAAATCAAGATAAGTATTTTATTTATAATATTCAAATAAAATTATTCAAATTTTTTAAATAAGGGTATTTTACCTAAAAGTTGAAACACAAATCAGCAAATCCGAGTCACCCTGTATTTAAAACCTGGAATATTTTTACATTTTTATTCGTTTCAAGCAAATCCAAAACTATTATGAAGAATAATTTTTTTTGTGAGCTGGATAATAAAAATTATACCATATGCTACCATTTTACTTAAAAAAAAATGAATATCTCGTTTATTAGAAAACTTTTACTAAGGTGTTTTGGCGTTAATCGCCTTGTTTTGACCTGTAGTATCACCCCTTAAAAATAAAATACCTTGATTGCAAACACCCTATATATATATATATATATATAATAGTTGAATAATTACACATCGAATTTTAATTAGAAAATTAAATTAAAAATTGTCAACTGCCTCGACTGGGACTCGAACCCAGGACATATAGGTCGCTAGCCTAATGCTCTGCCAACTGAGCTATCGAGTCAAGACGAGAAGCCAACAATTTTCAATCAATGTAAAGTATTCATACGTATTTTTAATCAAGACAAGTAAACACTCACAATTCGCAAGCGAGAATACAAGTTGATTTTTATATGAAAGATATTAGTAATAATTATTCGAGTTAGTGTCCAACGACAAATTCATTAAGAATATAAAAATCAAAAATCAAAAAAAAAAATCGCCTGTGTGTGTTTGTTTGATGGTGTGTGTGTGTGTGTGTGTGTGTGATGTTGTGTGTATATGTGTGTGTGTGAGAGATATCGCATTCAAAAATTGAATATATGTATATGTCAATAAACATAGATAGCTTTGGAAAAAAAAGAATCTCACTACCAAATTGAAAAATGTCAAATTAATATATCGAAAAATGATAAAAATACCTTTTATAGAAGAATCCCCCCAAAGAATCTCATCGTGCACCATTTAGCAGGTACGTTTAGCCACAATTTAATATGCGACAACTTAAGGTTGGCGAATTTTTACCACCCGAAATCGTATTATAATTTCATGCGCGCATAGCTGTCATATTGCAAAATCGTCTTGACTCGATAGCTCAGTTGGCAGAGCATTAGGCTAGCGACCTATATGTCCTGGGTTCGAGTCCCAGTCGAGGCAGTTGACAATTTTTAATTTAATTTTCTAATTAAAATTCGATGTGTAATTATTCAACTATTAAATATTAAAAGTACCCTGCTGACAGGCAATATATATTCTAAATTTACACATTTATATTCTTAATGAATTTGTCGTTGGACACTAACTCGAATAATTATTACTAATATCTTTCATATAAAAATCAACTTGTATTCTCGCTTGCGAATTGTGAGTGTTTACTTGTCTTGATTAAAAATACGTATGAATACTTTACATTGATTGAAAATTGTTGGCTTCTCGTCTTGACTCGATAGCTCAGTTGGCAGAGCATTAGGCTAGCGACCTATATGTCCTGGGTTCGAGTCCCAGTCGAGGCAGTTGACAATTTTTAATTTAATTTTCTAATTAAAATTCGATGTGTAATTATTCAACTATTAAATATTAAAAGTACCCTGCTGACAGGCAATATATATTCTAAATTTATATATATATATATATATATATATATATATATATATATATATATATATATATATATGTTTGTGATATTTATAGGTATAATATAGTTAAAGACACTTTACTGAAAAAATGAAAGTTTTGCACTGTTCCATATTGGGGTGCGATAGTTTATTTTAATATTTTATTGAACTTAAAATTTTTAATACAGTGAGTTTAACACATATTAAAAAAATTATTGTTTATTTGACTATATAGCTAAATTAGGTTCAGTATTTTCAAATGTTGGAATAAATTTATTCTTGGAATAATTTTAAAATTAGATCAATAAAATATCGTTATTTATTCTAAAAATACATTTTTAGCTAATCATTTATCTTAAATAAAATTGGAAATACTAGCTTTAAAAGAAACAAATTTTTTTGATATAATCAAGATTTATTTATATATCTTGAATTGACGTGTTTTTGTTTAGGAACTAATTAATAAAAATGCTTTATTGAATAAAGCTCTAGTGACACAGGTTGTTTTGTTTATTTCCAGTAAATGAAATTTTTATTTTGATAGAAAAGTACAGAATATTTTTGTAACGTTAGATATTTATTCCATATTCTACCATATATCCTATAAGCCTATTGCAAAATTATCGACATGTTTCGTGGAAGCAGGACTATATAAGCGAATGGAGAACAATCTGTTGGAGTGATCCAACATAATATACCGGTGCCCAAGCACTAAATACCAGTCAATGACAGATGGTCTATTGGTCATTGGTAGGCAATGTATTACCAAAACCGAACCGAACAGATCTTGGTGATTATGTCCACCCCTATATTAATATCATCTACAAGTTCATCTAAACAGAGCTGGGTTCGGCCCAATTTTAGGCCAGTTATGATTTATACTAAATGCTTCAATCATAAAGACAAAAGAATTAATAATGGAGGTAGGAAGGGTTGAAGTTATTGTGTTTTACTAAATAATTTTGGTTTGTAAATGATGGAAAGATAAAATAACTATGATAAATTGCAAAAATTATTTTAATCAAAGTACTGCATTATATTTTTTTGATTATTTATATGCTTATCAATAAATAAGCAATAAAACTGTAAAATATTTTGAATATATACAGTTTGTTTTTAATCTGCAAATACCAGATAAGGTAAATCGGACTATATGCCTAGTTTTAAAATATTTGATTTTGTAATTTATAATCTTTGCAATTCATGGAGAACCAAAATGTGATTAGAGACTTATACTATTTTAACATAGCTTACAATGATTTTGAATTATAATTACTAATAATAATAATAATAAAACACTTATTGTTAGATCAGTTTGAAAAACATAAACATGGTTAAACATTTTGTAAGTTCTCTCTTATAAACTAACCAACTGGACCAATCAGTGAAGTGCAACAAAGACATCTAGTTGCTTAGTTAACTCATTAATAACGTTTTGTGCAACTGATTCTTAAACCCGGTTGCATAAAACATTGTTAAATATTTTGTGAATTAACCAATTCGTTAACTTGCCAACTGACCAATCAGTGAGGCGGTTCGAAGACAGTTGACAATCTAGTTGTCTAGTTAATTTATTGTTTAAGCTATCTAATTTTTTTTTACGATACATTTTAAAATAAAATAAATTATTATTTGGTTATTCAACAGTAAAATAGTACTGCTTTTTCATATATGGGCCATAGGTATAGAAGGTTTTAGCCAAGAACAATTTTTAATAATTATCATATGTGCTTTAGACAATACAAAGAACATCAAGCATGTATCAAGCGGAACTCAAATCTGGGTCTGTATTAAGAAAAACTGTTTAATTGGCAACTTAAATTTTGAAGGTGAAAACAAAAATATTGACATCAACTTGACAACTTTAATACAATGCATAATTTGACCTTTACTTGTAAAATATCATCATAATTTTGTTTTTCTTCTTCTGCTGCTCATGTTAGTTAGGTCAAAAATAATTTAATAAATATTATTGCGCATTTTGGCTCAATTGGCAAACGCTCTTCTCCTACGCGTTATTCAATATATGGCCTACAAAATGACGAAAAAAAAAAGAGACAAACTATTTCCTTTTTCAATCAGCCGTTTCATTATCGATTTCTAATCACCAAGTGTCAAATTAATTAATTGAATCGTATATGATGGTACCACCTGCTCATTTTGGTGGCGATATATTTCCTCTTTCCGTTTCACGCCACGTTTCTCTCTTCAAAAAACCGCTATTAATAACAGAGTGGGTGGGAAAAATTGTTATTAATTGATTTACGGTTAATTTTGTCTCACACACACACACACACATTAGTGCTTCATACCCCCTTTACTCCACCTCTCTCCCCCCGCGTATTTTAGTCTTGTGCAGTATTTTTATCGTGCGAATGATTTATATGAGTGGTAAAATATCCGAACGGAGAAATAACTACGCTGTAGTAGAGGAAATGGTGGTTTGAAATATGTTGTTATTATTGGACGAAATTACGCTGGGGTATTGAATGGATAAAGGGCGGTCGGGATGATTGTTTAATCCCTTAATACTGATTGGATTTGGATTTGGTGGAGGAGAGTGCAAAGGGGATCGTAATGCTGAGATTATTGTTACTGTTAATTTGACTGTTTTCCATGTGTGGGATTTGAGAAGTTTAAATTTATTGTCAATTTGATTGAAGTGTGTGTGTGTGTGTTTTTAAATATTTATTTAGATAAATTTCGTATAATTTTTTTGCCTTAATTTTTTTTATATAGTAAATTTGGATTAAAATTATACTGTGTCCGCCAAGACACAGTTTTATTTTATTATTAATTTTGATATTTAATAAAATTTATAATAAAAAGTATCATTTTATACCGTACAATTTAAAAATGTAATATATATATATATATATATATATATATATATATATATATATATATATATATATGTATAGTATGAATGTTGACTAGTATATATATTTTGATAGGATGATATTGGGAACTGAAGTCTTACAGAATGATGAAAACACTAACTCAATTCATTGTAGACAAGCTTTCAGAGATCGTTTTTTTCCTTCTTCAGGCCCTGATTTAATAAAAATATTTGGTAAATACATGGATAGTATGTTAAAAATTAAAAGTACATGTAATGTGAACGCTTACAATGGCAGAGTATTCTTTATATGTAACAAAGTAATTGATGTTGATATTGTCCACACTTATATGATAAATAGATTATCAATATATATATATATATATATATATATATATATATAATTTTTGTTTTGTTCGCCATATATTTGTAGACTATTTGTCTGATCTAAACTAAATTATTCATAGGTACTTTTTTAGGATTTTGCAAATGTAATAACATAAAAAATAGTACTCCTAATATTTAACGCCTGCTAGCTATAAATAAGAAATTTTTTTATGTTAGAATGCGTACGAAGATAAATCACCACATTATAACTGAAAGCAATCTCCTCCTCCTTCTAACCTATTTCCCACGTTTACCTTTTGAGCATCACTGTTGAACGGTAATAACCGCAAACAGTGCATTTCCGGAGGGAGGCAAACCGATTGTAGCGAACCGCAAAACTAGTAAGCGACATAACCGGATTCCAAATCGTTCTGAATCCCACCCTGATTTATACACACCGCATGCAATCGTTTAAGCCCTGCATCTCGTCTAGGGGGTAAGTTGTTTGGCTGAACCTCCCTTCTGCTTGCCTATCGTCTAGCTTTTCTATTCGATCAATTCCTCTCTGTCGTCCTATTTCTTCATGTTCAGCTCGTTCTATTTCAATTATGAGATGAAGTTTTCGTAGATGGAACAATACAATGAAACTTATAATTAGATAATTTGAATGGACACGGCTGTAGGCACTTGTTAAAACATTATTAAAAATAAAAATAAACACACGACTCTTGGTTTTTTGTTTCAAAATTTATTTATTTAACTTATACAATGTACATTTCGGCTTGTTAGGCCATCATCAGGTGACGAAATATGATACAATATCATATTTCGTCACCTGATGATGGGCCTAACAAGCCGAAATGTACATTGTATAAGTTAAATAAATAAATTTTGAAACAAAAAACCAAGAATTGTGTGTTTATTTTTATTTATAATTAGATAATTAAAAATTAAAAAAACTAATTCTAAACTAACTACCTCAAATTATAATGTGATCTTACTGTGACGAAAGGTTAATAATTTATAAAATAAATATTATGACTAATTTCAAATAAACAATAATCTTGATAACAAAATGATAGTAGTGAGAATTAGGTTCATTAATAAAACAATAATTATTGATAATCAAATGTGATGATACGATCCCCTGTACACGTATTAAATTAATATACATGGCATACACACATATACATGACAGGGGAGTCGCACACACATTGGCATTTTGAGAAGATAATTATTTCGGGGGTAAGCCCCCATCCACTGTCGCTACTGCTCTGTGTTAACATACTACAGGGTTCCCCCCACTTCACTAATTATTGTGATTATCTTCCAAACGAGAGGGTCGATCCTAATCAACGTTACTGATTACAAGTAATTTTGTTACTTCGTGTGTAGTTTGTGTTATGAATATGGGTTACTAGTTTGTTTACTATATCCGTATGTGATATTAATTTTGTTTATATTTCAATTAGAGATGCGTTTTTTAAATTTTAAGTGGGCACTTTCTGTCCGGCAAATTTATAAGTACGATTGATTAATTTTGAAATTTGTTTGATAGATGGCAATTAAAAACTATTTTTAAATTCTGTACCTGAGAGGTAAACAGTCGTAACTCCATTTTTGTCATTTTTATACAGTAGACGCGAAAAATGAAAAATTACATAGTTTTTTGATGTTTATGTCGGCATAAGTTAACTAACAATACTATAAGGAGTCCTTGTAGTATTGTTAGTTAACTTATGCCGACATAAACATCAAAAAACTATGTAATTTTTCGTTTTTCGCGTCTACTGTATAAAAATGACAAAAATGAAGTTACGAGTGTTTACCTCTCAGGTACAGAATTAAAGAAATGTAGGTACATTTATTTCTTTGAACTTATTTACTTTTTCGGAAATAAAAAAATGATCTAAAATAATACATGTTAGAAAAATACTTTCTAATATAAAAACTGTTGAAAACTAAACGAAAAAAAAAGCAGTAACATTGCCAAAATTAAGAACAATATAGCTATGAAATATGGCACAAACTCTTTACAATCTATTTCAATTTTACTTTTTGTTGGAGTTTGGATTGGATATGAAACCAGTTCTTATAAGTATATATTCAAATTTTATCTTGTTTATCAGACACAGTGAAATATACCTACAACTGGCCGAAAGCCGAGACAAAAATTAATTTTTGATTGAATTTTTTATTAATAGCAAATTTGTTGCTTTTGTTCAGATTTTAATGACAACTTTAAATTTTATCTTTGTATATTTTTTTTTGAACAAATCTTTAAATAAAATTTAATTTCCTGGATTTCAGCATTTGATAATAATAAATTTATAGCCACGTACATTTTTTTTAAATAATAAAATAATCATTACATACAATATTCAAGCAGTATTATGACCATTGGATTTTAATTTCTGCTAATTAGAATTTTTGAGAATTGACCTCTGGGGTAACATAACCAAGCTCACAATCGGTAATATAGTCAGTTCACGAATAATACCAAGTCGGTAATTCTGGTCATACACATATTCAGCATTGATGATAACGAGTTTATATGAACAATACAATTTACATATTTATTACATTTTGAACATTTCATTTTTTTTTGTTTTAATTTTATAGATTTAATTTTTTGAAGTATAATTAAACTGATAATATAACAAATAATACTTTGTATATTTTGAAAAGTTTGATATAAAAATAGTTTTGTATTTTAAATATTTGTGATATTTTAATTTTTCTTTAAATATTTCTGATGAATTTTGGTGGAGGTCTTGTATGTTAATTGGGTTGGTTTTTATGCGCATTGAAAAAAGGTGAATTAACCCCAGAATAAGACAATGAAACAACCATTAATAAAAATTTACAATCGTTATTTGATTAAATAAAAAAGCATATTAAATATCAATTTATAGAATGACAGAACTTAACAAATGAAACCTAACTTAACATAACCTAATATTAATAGGTTATCTATTCTGATGTTGCCTTTTAGTGACGTGTATTTATTACATCTGACGTTAATTTGTATAACCTCATGTGCAAATTTATAAATGAACGTTTGGTTAAAAGAATATATGTGATTTTAAAGTCATACGTTTGCGTGGACGTCTGATGAGTATGATGAATGTGAATGAAGCTGTAATGAGTTTGTGCCACACCGTTTTGGGTACATGGCGTGATTGTGTATGAATGTATGTAAATTTATAAGTTAAAAATGTTATAAAAATAGTTTCTGCAATGTTGTATTACTTTGTATTTATGATCTTGAAACAGTAGTTTTTTTTGCTTTTTGGTATTTAATAATTATGGAACATCAAATGTAATTTTTATGACAAATTTTGAAGTAAATTGAATTATAAATTTGTCAGATGAAAATAAATTTTACTGCTGATTATTGGCAATTAAAGCAAGATAGTAATAAATGTGAAATTTCTTATTTCAGTAATTTAACAATGTATTTAAACTTATTAATATTAGTAAATTAGTAAATGGTAATTATATAGATATGATATTTTCAATAAAATACAATGCACATTTTGCAAACCACTGGTTATTCTGTACACAGTGAAATGAGAACGAACTATATTTTAAAATTCTTAAATCCTGCTTGCAACTCGGATGTAAACTTGGAATTTAGTAAAAATAATAAGGGGGTAATATATTTTATTTTACTTGAATTTATAGGGTGGAATATAAATTTTTGAAATAAAATCTGGGTTTATTATTTTGCTTACTTCATGATTTAGAATTTTAAGAGTGCAAATTTGAATTTTATGAACGTAAAAGCTGAGATTTACTTGAATTTAATTCATATAGTAAAAGATAAAAATCCATAAAATTTTGTTTATTCTATTGTCTTCAGTTTCATCAATATTTTATAACGTATTTTTTATTTAGCGACGCTGAACAAGCGACAGTCTTCAAAACAAATTTACCAGAAAAATTAAAATTTTAAAAATATTTATTTATTTTTTTGGTGGAGGTGCTTATGTATTATTGTATAGAAATGTTACAACCAATTTTATTACTTGAAACTTTCATATTTTTATATCTGATTTGGAACACACTATAAACTGTAGATTTTTTACTTGGCCGTGGATTTACAATATTACAATAATGTACTGGATTTAATCATCTGACAAACATGATACATTTTATAAGGCATTTTGATATATTATTAAAATTTTGTTTATTAGGGTCACATCAAACATGTCATCTTCAAAAACATGTCAGCAATTTAAAATTTACATACATATTATTGACAATTTTATATGTTTTTATATGCAAATGTAAATTTTTGATTTATTAGTGTTAATGTGAAACCATTTTATACATATAATTTCAGTAATAAAGGGCAATATTTTATATTTATGATTTATGCGAAAATATGATTTATAAATTATTTTGATATGTAGCTTGGTACGAGTAATTTTTTACTCATGTTTGTTTATTACATTTGACTATTGTCAATTTAGTTCAATGTATTGAAATACTATTTAATTTTTTTATATTTTATTTAAAAAATTGATGAATTAGTTTTTAGTTTTTGTACAGAGAACTGTATTTAGCAAATAAATGAGCATAGAAGATATATTAAATATCCTAACGTTGATGGGTTAAAAATGCATTCCAAGTAACCTTAATCTTACTAGCGGTTGTAGAATAGCATATATATGTTACGTGATTGTGAGAAATAATGTTTCTTTGGTGTCGAATATGCAGTTTCTAACAAATCTGGAGGTGTACGTTGCATTTCTTCACATATTTTTAATAATTAATTTCAAATTTAAGCAAAAATAAACAATGAAATGGCCGCTTGAGATGTCAGATTACACTTGACCATGGATTTTTACTCGTATATGTGTAGTTTCTGGATGTTTACATTGCAGTTTCTTGCTTCTTATTTACACATTTTTAAGAAGAAGACAATGGAGATTGCCGAAACATTGGTTTATTAGTTAATAAAAAAATGTAAAAGATATAATTATTTTTTAATAGAATTAAAATTTAAACAAAAATAAACAATGCCACTATCTAAATAAAACGGCTTTAGGTTAGATGTCAGATTAAATACACTTGACCATGGAATCATGTTTGACGCTGCCACCAATGATGCATATAGTAACAAATTTTTGTATAATAATATTACATAATTGTACTAGTAACATAATGACTTTTTTCTACATAAGCAATATAGGAATGTTATTTCAATATTTTGATACGCTTGAAGAAAATAATATATTATTGTTGTGCGTTTGAAGAATAAAAATATTGGGTTCGGTTTAGGGATTATTCGAAATTTTACTTGAACATCGATACAATATTAGTGTATTTCGCAAATTTGGCAAGTATGATTTAAAGTTTAAGGTTGAACACTTTCAGGTGTGTGTGACCTTTCAATTATTACATTTCTGTATTATATAACTCTAGATTTTTCTAGAATTAGAGGATCTTAAATTCCCAGACTCCACGTACAAAGTAAAACAAAATTTTGTCATAGTCTTATTGTAAAACCGAACTACATCATAAGTCACTACTTGCCAGCTAGTTCGTATAACATAAAATTTGCTACTGCACTGACACTTACCGACTGTGTTTACCCATAATGCACTTCCACTTGACGTCACAACTTTGTTCTGGCAGTGCCGCCGTTGACAAAGTGCTCTACGTACAGTCGGGTTGCAAAAGTTACGCGTCAGGTATTTTACAATATATCACGCGCTTCAGCGAAACTATAGTCCGTCTCTCTCCCTTTTACGTGAACATAAATATAAACGTGAGTGCGTTGTTGCCATGTCTAATGGCTTGCGTAATTGTTGTCGACGGCCCGCGTACAAAATGTCGGGGATGTGTCAGACGTCCGGGTGCGTGTATTTTTGATGGCACGGCCATGTTTGTTTTTGTTATTTTAGTCCCCTGGACTGTGAACAGGTTTTAAAGGTAGAGGGTTGGCTGTCTCGTGGAATGTACCACAATTTAGCAAATTAGAGGCGACGGTTCTTTTTTGTTTGTTAATAGGTTGAAATTGTGTTGCTTTTGGCGGGAATTTTAAAAATTTTAGATGCGAGATTTTTTTAATGTAATAAGTTGATTAAGTCCTGAGAAAGAAGGCGAATTTTTTGTTTGTTTGTTTGTTAATAGGTTGAAATTTTATTTGGCGGGAATTTTAAAATTTTAGTTGTGAGATTTTTGTGTTTTAATGTAATAAGTTGATTATGTTCTGAGAGAAAGAATTTTGCTATTATGAAAACAATTTTTATAATTTATTTTATGTAAATCTTCAAATATTGTTTTATTTTTTTAAAATATGATAATTTTTCTTTTAAAAAAGTACATAAAACAGAACAATATATAGTAATTTTTCGGTTAACGAATTTAATTCGTTTCAGGAAGTTATTTGTCGGATGAAGTATTTGTTAATAGAATTACGATTTTCTATAAGTTTTAATGCAAAATCTTTTAATTAATTTTGTTATATTGGAGTACTAAAGATTCATTATTTACATATAAAGTTCATTGTTTTAAATTTATGAGAGAATTACTTTCAAGTTTATTTCTCTGGAAGATTAAATTGTCTGTGTGTTAATTATCGGTACTTATTTTAAACTCGTGAAAATGTGCTATACTCATTATGATTTTTACTGCGACATATCACTATATCGTCACTAATTGTTAAGTACAAATTTTCTGAAAATTGAGTTGACATAACTTATCGAAAACTTTTTGAAATTTTATCGATATTTTTCGATTATTACTTAAAAACTATAATTAATGAGAAGTATTTCTGTTTACAGCAAAATTCTGTACAGTGTTTCTATTTTTTTATTTTTTGAAGAGATATATTTACAAAGTAGGTATGTCATTGTTTTCTTCGAAATAAAAATTGTGGTCAATGAGTTTTACCTCTAAATTGATGATTTATTATTAACAATCTAACCACATGCATTACAATACAAACGAAATAGTACTGAATCGATCATGTGATTTTAATTGTTATTTTTGTGTGTAAATAGTACCAGGCTTGTTAGCCGCATCTTAGTTTGTTACTCACGACAAAAACCTTGCGAAATAAACATGTATTAGCCGAATTACTTGTTAACAGGATCATTCATAAGCCAAGTTATGACAACAAATATATTTTTTGAAAAATGTTTTGTATTTTAAAAATATGTTTTTGGAACTAATAATTTTTGCGCAAAAAATTGTAATATTTGTAACTAAAAATAATAATAGGAATCTAATTTCTATGAATATCTAGGATTTACTGTTTACTATTACCGAATTTATAATCAGTAAAACATACACATACATATATATATATATATATATATATATATATATATATATATATATATATATATATATATATATATTCACTAAGGAAATTCAATGTATATACGTATTATAGTAGTTATTGATAATATAAATTATTAGATTATTTAGTACTAAATTGGTTATTCCAATAAACTGAATATCAATAATAGAGTTGAGGTAAAATTTATGATATTAACGAAATAGATGCAATAAATCCAATGAAATTTTTAAATGAAATTTTGACAAATGTCTTTGGATAGATTGGTAATCTGCGAGGCCATTAGGAAATTACGAGTTTTCGTGGCCCAATACATCACGCTTAAACTAATAAACGAAAAGTATAGAAAAAAAGTCGATGGTTACCGATATTTCTTTTTCCGATAGTCGAAAATGGAAATCTATACTTTTTCTTTCGTTTGCAGAATTTAGGATGAGGCTGTAATTTATATCTATTTTAGCATGAAAATTGAGATGGATAATCGAGATTGACTGTTTTCAGTATGATTTTATTCCATTTTATATTTGAATTTGATTTTTTTTTTAAACTAAGATAATATTAAAATTAACTGATCTAAGATTAAACTTTTAAAGTTATGGAAAAGATATTTATTACTTAATAATTTATTTCTATTTGATTAAGACTTGTTTTCATAATAAATAGTTTAAGGAAAATTAACTTTAAACCCATAAGAAAATAAAGGCTGGTACTACAAGTTCGGTTCTAAAATAGGTTTAAACTAATACAAGTTTTAAAACAATGCAACTGTTATTAGACTAGGAGTAAACAAATGAACTAAAATACTTAAAAATATCAATAAATATCAGTAAAGTTAACAAATTGTTTATTATTTTTTTTATATATAAAAGTGACATAATTATGTTCTTAAATGAAAAACGCATAGTAGATAATTGAAAAAGAAATGAATAAAGTTTTTTTCCAAATTGTTGGATTAATTATTTCATCTTCAACAATTTATTTAAATTTGGTGAAAGGGCGATGTAACTGATTAAACGATGTAACTGATTCGGTATACATGGACAATTCAATTATATTCTTATGTTTATCGAAGAAATAATCGTTAATAAATTTACATAATATTACGACAAAATTTTGGCCATTTACCATATTACAATTTCGACAATAATTCATATATCTCCATCAAAATTATGTTCATTTAATTTCAATATCCATCAATTTAATTCCTTCCTGTATTGGAATCATCCAAAACTGTTTAACATTCTGTCAAAACATTTTATTTCCAACGCATTCATCCATTTCAAAGTGATGAAACAAACAAACAAAAAAAAACCTCCTCGGAAAAACAAAATCGATATGAATATTTAATTGCATCGCTCGCATCCTTTTGGCATATTGATATATCCTTTTCCTGGCTACATCTGACAGACACTGCTCTTGGTTAAGAGTCATACGCATGCGCGTTGCAATTTTTTCCCCCAAATTCTTCTCTGTGGTTAAAAATTGTGAGCACGTTCTGGTGAACCGTTGGTGCCATTTTCGTTTGGCCGAAAACCAATAACAAACTGCGATCTCCTGTACATTATCGTTTGCCTTTGGCCTGCTTCCGAAGCTCTGGTGCTTTGAAAGGGTTTGTTAGTTCCACCTGCTATGTTTTTTGGCAAGCAGTAGAGACGTAAAGGAGGTTTACCGCCAGATGTAGCCTCGGTCGACAATGCTGACAATGGTAATGGATGGAGAAGTCAAAACGTTTAAGGATTTCTTTTTCTGCGGTTTCAATGAAGAATGAAATTGTTTTGTCTCTGTTCTTTTTAAGATAGTGCTGGACGCATAAAGGATTTTTCAGATGAGGTGTTGTCAGCACATAAAAGTAGTTTAGAATTAAGAGAAAATGTTTGCATAGATTATTATGCTCTTAAAATGTATTTTAATAGCGATTGTTTATACGGATGTACGATCTAATTTAATATAGTATGTTTATAATATTATTTGTTATTGTATGAAATTTATTTTATGAATTTAATTAATTAAAATTTTAGATTATTTAAATATTAATTAATGAGTAATAATATAATCTAGAATAATAATAATAAATTTGTATATTAATATTCGTAATATTATGGTTTTAGAATTAATGAATTATTTTTAAAATTTGTTTATTAGTTAAAAAGTCATGTAATGAGTAAAAGATAGTACTGATGCTTTGTTTACTAAAAGAATATATTATAATTGGATGTCAAAATTTTATTTGTTATCGAACATTGATAATCAGAATCAAAATTAAACAAAAAAGCATGAAATATTTTGCAGCAATTTATATTTACAGTTAAGACTTATATGAGTCGTATAGATGCAAAACTCACTATTTGGTAAATTTTATTTTCAAAGATATTTGCAGAAAAAACTGTTATAACTGGGTGTAATTGTATTTTGATGATAAAATTTTGTTACTAGATAACACTTATTAAATAAGTAATGCCATCTAGTAACAAGATTTTATCATCAAAATACAATTACACCCACCTTTAACAGTTTTTTGCAAATATCTTAGAACATAAAATTTACCAAATAGTGAGTTTTGCATCTATACGACTCATATGTAATATAATATATTATTAGTTTACCTTTTTTTTTTTGTACATTGAACATAAGTTTATTTTTTGAAAATTTATAATATCATATATTTTTTTTAATCAATTTAACAATAATTTTTTTACTTATTTTATTGGTGCACACTGACATCGTAATTAATTCCTACGAAGACGAATTCCTATTCGATAGCCGAGCAAAATTCGTTACATTATTCGTCAATCTTTCACTCCGTCACGCAAATTTCGAATTGATCGTCGGAATTTTAATGAACACTTCACCAATTCTGCAAACGTTGAAAGAATACCTTATTGCATTCGAAAGAGTTGCGCTAGAATGAGAAAATTTGGAAAGTTTTTGTGTTAGTTTGTGTTTCTTCAAGAGTCCACTTTGGCGCTACCGATATATGGAAGGTTGGGCTGTAAGATAAGGGGATGTAATTTGTCCGAATGGTTTTTCATATTTCATTCTCCTGCACGCGGTTGCCATTTTTGTGGGGGGATGCGTGTGAGCAGAGTGGTTCGTGGAAGGAATATAGGTAACTTTGTCCCAGTTTTTTTTTTTTTTATCGGAATCTAGTTTTTGGGAGAAGCTACAATTCAATATCAACGATCTTACTGGCTTAACTTTGATTTCTTGCTGTTGGAATTGCGTATAAGGATGATCTTTTGGGAGTTTTATTTGTTTTCCATGAATTGTTTTAGGTTTATTAAGCGTGGAGATTTTGTTTACTGGTTTAGGAAGTGTAGATAGCAACTGAGAAATAGTTTTTGTAGACCGTAAACAAATAGAATGATATTTATGAAATTTGATATATATATATATATATATATATATATATATATATATATATATATGTATAAATATGAATAAAATTTAATTTTTGTTTGTGTATTGCTGTATTAACATGACAGCTTTTACAAAAAAGATCGTAAAGAATAGATTTCAAAAATATGTGTATTTATTTTATAAAATAAATTTGAATTTTTTATGAAGTTTTTCTTCTCAGTTGTCGCTTAAATGTAATTGTATTCTGGTTTACTCTTATAAACAAAACGATAACAAGAAAATTAGAATAAAGTAACAATATTTTTACTTTTGGATTACTTCAGTATTTTGAAAATAGAATCTCTGTAGGTTTTAACAGAATTATTGTAAATTAATACGATATTCCGAGGAAGATAGATAATTTTTATAAATAATTTTTATAAATTAACAAAGTGTCGTCTTATCTATATTTACATAATTTATAAATAACTGAAATTTTTATATATTTGCCAAATGTTTTAACCACTGATAATATAAGTTAAAATTGATAATTCACAATTTTGAACATATATTTGCATATATTGTTAAAGAATTTAGAAAGTAGATTATTATATTATAGAAGAAAACTAACTTCCAAATATTGTAATTCAAATATTATTCATAATTTTATCTGTAAATAATAATATAATATTTCTAGTGTAAATAAATTATTATACATTAAAATAACAATATAAATATGTCATAAACACAAATGATTTATCTGCTAGATGACTCTTTATATTTTGATTTGAAAAGTTTAGAACATTTCAAATTGATATGATTACGATTTCTCTATACTTCGTTAAAATATCAAAACCATTTTTGCTACTAACTCTGAGAGTTTGACATTTTATCAGGAAAAATGACCCTAAATGGGATTCAATTTGATATCGCGACGAAAATATAGGATGAACATTAAATTAAAATGCTTTTACATAACTTTTCCGGAAACTGCTAAACCTATTATTGCTAGGGATGAGTTGCGGACGTCTTTTGTGCTGATCGAAACATTGGATATTATTATTTATCTATTTTGTTGTTGAAGGCTTGTCAAAGTTTTAAATTTAATTTGCATTATTTTATTTCATTTCAGTGTTTATTCATTGTAAAGAATGATAATGAAGTTATTGATTTGAAAAATATGGCTTAAAACATACTTAATAAGATATTAATACAGTAATTTGTTATTAGTTAACAGTTTGTAGTTATTATATTCTTGAGGTTTTCAGTATATTAAAACAAATTGATTTAAAAATTATTTTAATTAAAAAAGAACTAACATAATTGAAATACAAAAATTACAAATTATAAAGATATTCAAAATGGGTAAAAAATTTTATCAGGAAAATTATTTGTTATTTTACTAGAATGCTAATTTGTTTTGTTTTAAAATAACACTTTACGGTTTTATCAAAATAATTATTAATTTTTGAGTATTTTTTTTTATAGATTTTTCTCTCATAACTTTTGTAAAAACTAAACCGATTTTAATATTTCAAACATTATATTTTCAACAAAAATATTTTTTAATTAATGTGACACAAAGAAGGTTGTGCTATTTAAGATTTCAAAACTATGACACTGTGAATAGATTATCAATATGAGTTTATTACATTTATTTTTAATGAAAAATTGTTTTTTTTTGTTATAAGTTTTTTTCATAGATGTAAATATATTTTAAACAAAATAAATTAATGTGAATCTGGTTGATAATAATGTTGAAAAGAGATGAAAATAACGAGAAATTAAATGCGGAAAAAGATAGAATAATTTAAACGGAAAATAATAGAGAACTGCAATGTATTTTTTTTTTATTTGTTTACTTTAGTCTGGTTTTATTTTGATTCTAGAGTTGACAATTTATGCATTTCAGAACCATTTATCATAGAATGCATGTAATATTTATCAAGTGGGTCGTTTATAAAGAGCTTCTATGATATGCAAAACAATGCTTTATATTTTTCATTATTTTCAGTATAATACATAATTCAAGAGAAAACTTAAGTTTTATGAGTTTTATGAAGCAATTTTATATTTTTACTAATAAGTACGATGTTTTGTCAATATATATATTAATTAGGTACATTAATAACGTTTTTACCACAATTTAAATCCTTTTTTTTCAAATTTTAGTGGTCCTCGAAAGACTTAAATTATTTCATAGTTATTACATGTGTAATCTAGGACTTATATTTTCTTTTTTTTATATAAATTGTTTTAGTGATTTTTATTCATTTTCTCTTATTTTTATTGAATTTTTTTAATGTTATTTTTTGAAAATTTTTAATATGTAGAATCTAGGTATATAATTCCTTAATGGTACATTTATTACTACAAATGTATCCATAATATTATTGTTAGTGTTCCGCGATAGAATATTTGAAAAGTTACTGGTCTGCGATAGAAAATTCGACATGTTATTGGTCCGCGATACGTTTTCAATTGAGAAACACTGGTCTAAACTGTTGCAAAAAAAATTGTGTGTTTGAATCCGGATCCAAAAATTTATCATAAAGACAAGCAAAGGTTTAATTTTTTTATTTTTATTAATTTTTATGTTAATATGTATTCATTTTAAACTACATTCGCTATACATGAAAATAAACTACTTAAAAAAAAATAGATGAATATATTTAGATAAAATTGGAACTTAAAATAGTAAAAAAAAATCTGGGTAAACAAGACTGTACACATTTGGGATTTGAACTTTTACAGTTTATTGAAGCCAAGATTAAACATTGAAAATACCAGTAGTCGAATTCCCACTAGATTTATAGTAATTTATCGACGAAATCTTTTTTGAATTTAACTTTTAACATACACAGAAGAAATCTGCTGAGAATTAAACTTCATGTCATGCCATTATAATGCATGTATGTGTTGTTCTTATATTAGTTGTGAATTATTTATTCTAAGTTGTATAAAGTGCGAAATATTTTTTAATTGTAAATTTTTATTGCCGCTGCAACTCTTTGTTGAGTATGGAATATTTTAAAAGAAAATGAGGAAGCATTTGCTGTGTTTAAATGTAGGCTATGTATGCAAACGCCAAATTGTGTTGCAAAAGATATGAAATTTACATGAATTTTTGTAATTGGACACGTATTTTAAATTGCACATTACTCTAGCGTTTTTCGTAGTGACAGTTTGATGTAGAAATGTCAGGTATCAAATTCGGTGATGTTATATAACAAAAAAAATTGGTTGTAAACTAGAGACTAGAAAAAATATTTGACATGTTTGTTTAACTATGTTTTAACGTGAAAATACACAGATAAACTTTTGTTTTATTTTTTTTTATTTTATAAATTTATATAAAATATTTGATTATAAAATCATTCATATTTACTTACAATAAAATTTTACATTGTAAAAAAATCTTTTAGAACTCATATTAAAATAAAACCGCTTTAGGATTTAATTCTGTATTAATTTTTTTATTAATAATCGAAGTTTTCTCCGTATTCTACGGACAACATCATCAGGAAAAAGATACAAATAACATTTATAGTAAATAAACAGAACATAGAAACAAGTTACTTATTTTGTTACCTACTTACTTGTTTCTATGTTCTGTTTATTTACTATAAATGTCATTTGTATCATTTTTCCTGATGAAGATGTACGTAGAGTACGTCAAAACATCGATTATTAGTAAAAATAATAGAGAACTAAATCCTAAAATCGTTTTATTTTAAATAAAATTTATTTTAGAATGTTGCAATTATTTATGTTATTTAGTTAGATTAGAACCGGTATTTCTAACTTCAGATAAAATATGGAATAGTAAACCATGGAATAAATGTGATGTAAACATATGTACATTTATTCTATGATTAACAATTCAACATTTTTGTCGTAATTACAAATTTAGGCTCTAAGATATCAAAATAACTAGAAAACAAATATTAAGAAAAAATCAAGAAAAATAGAAACGTTTAAGACTGGTTGCAAATTAAAAATTAACGATTTTGTTTTTAAATATTTAACAACGTTTCATAAAACTGATTTTTTGAAAAAAAATATGGTGAAAATATCTGGCGGGAAAAAATATTGAAACAACTTTAGATTGATTCAACATTGGAATCAAACAAAACCTGTACAAACATAAATCAACTATATGTAAATATCTATATGATACTCTTCTTGCGATTACCATGAATATATTGTATACGAAATGTACATTGACACGTTATTGCATATGTATGTGAGAACATGGCATCAAGAGACTCTGACGCGTAGTTGTCATCGCATTTGCAATGGTATTTGTGTCTAAAACGTTTTATGATTACATGAGAAGCAAGTACTATATAACTATAGTCAAGTTTAGTTGCGAATACTGAGTTGTAATGAATTTAATTCTATACCGAAATTTTAATATTTGTTTTACAACATCTAACTTGTAACTTTTGCTTAATAGAAAGTTCAAAATTACTGTTATCATTGTCGCGAAAAATATATTTGGCAAATTGTCCGTTTTGTAGATTGATAATTTTATGTTATATAAATAATACTTACAAAATAATAATTTAAAATTTGAAGAAAGTGGGACATTCTAGCATAAAAAAGCATAAAAAGTTAGTTAAGTAAAAAAACATCAGATTAACCATAATATAGATGAAAAACACAATACATTTTTTTTTATACAATATATATTAATAAGAGAGAGAAGTTTTGTTTAAAACCAAGTGTCTTTAATGTGCATTAAGTATAGGCATTACGTATCTATATTTACGGTTAATCTGATTAAAAAAAAACTACTGTTCTGTTAATTGTTATGATAATCAAGCCAGTACCATAAAATCTACTTTTTTGTATATTGTATATAAAGTTTAGTTTTTGGTACTAGTATTATATATAAAGTTTAGTTTTTGGTAAGTGTATTATAACATTAAAAATATTAATTTCGGTTAATACATTTGCAGCAATTTTTAAAATTAGCATTAAAATAGTATTTTACTTTAAGTTTACATAAATAATAAATTTTATTAATTATTTTTTTTTAATTATTATTTAAAAATTTGATATTAAATGTATATTTGACATATTTCTATTAAGAATTAACAACAAATATTTTGAAATGTTTTTTGGTATCAATAGATTGATAATTTTATTATATCCACCAGCAAAATACATATTTCGTCAAGAGGGTAGCATATTTTGGTACGATTAAAATAATATTTTGAAATTATTCTTATTTTACACAAGAAATCATAATATTAATAGTAAGTAAATATGTAAATAATAACAATAATCTTAGAAAATTTAATTATATATTTTTTATTTATATAATAATCTAAGGATAATAATAATATTTTATAGACCAATATATTTTTTACGATACAATTTAAAATTTATTAACTTTTGAAGGAAAATAATAAAAAAATGTAGCAAAGTTAATAATGTTCTTAAATTGATATTTACTGTTTTAATTATAAAATTTTTAATTATATTTTTCGTAATTATAGCCAATATTTTCTAGATGTTTTTAGTGTTCTATTTTTAATAATCAATTATAAAGCACGAATGAAAGCGGAAGATTTATAATTTAATTTTAAAAGCAATTAATTTAAAAATTTTACGTTTTTATATTTACTATTATTAAAGAACATTTGTACATAGATTTCAACTGAATTTAAATTTTAAATTAATAATATTTTAAAATGTTATATATGGAGTATGCCAAGTGGTAATTTTTATTTAAAATTTTCTATTTTTTGTATTAGAGCCATATGAAAATAATGTAAAATTAGAGACCAAATTAAGTTAATGAATTTAAATATAAATTTACTATGTTTACAAACTGTGAAATAATATTATAAATTAAGAAAGTGGCTATTTATACATACGGTATGTATACACAATTGGCTATTTATACATACAGTATTTTTACGTAATTGGCTATTTAGGGTAGGTTAGGTTAGTAGATTGGTTTAAGTTTTTTTAGTATGTATAAATAGCCAATTGTGTATACATACCGTATGTATAAATAGCCTCATCCATAAATTAATTGTTCCTTCTGAGCAAAGCACGAATTAATTTGTTAGTATTGAAATGAAATTGTCAAATGTGCTTATTTGGAAAAATAGGTTTTTCGTTTCTGTCGTGTCATAGTTGTCGTTTAAAATACCACTTTCTTTTAAAAATATTACTTTCATTATTTAACCAGTAGTGGTCTATCTTCTCCAAATCAAATAAACATTCCACATTTGCAATTCTGAAAGTCTGCTGAAAGTCTAGTTCGACTATGCGAATAATGTCTGAAATCACGGCATTGTCTTCAAGCCCGTCGTCCGATTTTCCGTAACCGCGAGACTGTTTACCACCGCGCGCCCTGCATTGGTGCCCGGACCGGGGGCGGGCATCCTCCGGGCCACACGTTTGGCGTTCGACGGCGCGCACTCAACGCACTAGTGCGGCGTCGGGCGCCTAGCTCAACGGGCGAATTTGTGTGGAGCGCAGCTCTTAAGTTGCGGGTAACGCGTGACCTTGCGCCAAACGTGCATTTCGTTTTGTTTGTTATTTTTCCCGGCCGCTATCTAATTGATTTCGACGAGTGCAGAAAGGCGATCATCACGTTTTGTTTGCTTGTCATCTGTTATTTGATTTGTCAGTGATTTGATGTGCTTTTGTTTTTGATTGGTTGATGGATGTTAGGTTAGGTGAGAGAATATTGTACTTGTTTCTGGTTGATTTACATTAAAACAAATTGAGGTTAATTTATCTATTACATTGTTAACTTTATCTCACTATTATGGTGAAAGTATAATAAATAAAATTTATATTATAAGAAGTCAATAATTGCAGTTTTAGTATATCTGACTTAATAAATACATTCTGGAGTGATTTTTTGTAAATTTTTCTAAATAACAATAATAATATCAGTTATGTCCATTATTTAACTTTTAGCATAATTTATTAATCTTTTATGGTCGGTTGCACTCTTGACTTAAATTTTAAACCTGGTTTAAATGAATTGATCACGGAATTTTTAATAAATAATTGTCATAATATTAAATATTAAACTGATCGTTTTAAATCACACTTACAATTTGAGTATAGTTAGTGCATCTGACATTAGAATTTTAAGTGTGGATAAATAATCTAAAAATTTTATGAAATAAAAAGTTTATAAGAGTTTTATTTAACAATTGTTGAAAACAGTTGCTAATAAATTGTACATCGTGATTAGTAATAATAAATTTGGTGACAAAAATGGATAATGCAGGCACAGTACATATTTATATCTTGTGTATACTTTTACTGTAATTGCACATAAATAAAATATGTTTATTTTTTATGTATTTTATGTGGTTGCAATGAAGTGTATAATTTGATAGAAAACATATATATATATATATATATATATATATATATATATATATATATATATATATAATTATAGTTGTTTTATAAATTTTTAACTTGGTTCTGATTTTAGTTACTTCAAAGTTAGATTAGTTAAAGAAATAAAATGAAATGAAATTTACTCATATTTATAATTTTATTGTAAAACGTTGAAGTTTTTTTTATCGAAATTGGCGATGCTTTATTATCAATTTAAATTGTTTATTATTGTATAATGTATACATTTAATTGTGAAGTAAGAAAAAATGAGGTAAGAAAAAATCTTCACTAAAAGCATTTTATTTTGTTTATTAAAAGGTGAAAAATAATCGCAATTTTAAAAGTATGTTATTGTGAAAATCTAGGTATTTTAAAAGTTCGTGTTTTTATCGTTTAAGCTCAAATTACATGCATCTGAAATGAAATGTTTTTATTCAAAAAGTTGTACGAGTTCAACACAGAACTGAAAGTTCTAAATTTATTCAGAAACGTTATTTTGACAATACTGAAATTTAAACTGCTCTTACAAAATTTTATTTTTATTTTGTAATTGAATCACGATTTTAGAATGAAAATATTGATGAGTGAAAATTTGTAGCTTGTTTTTATTTTTATAAATATTTTATTTTACAAAATTTAAATGGAAGATATTAAATTGATAAAATCAAATGGAACAATAATTGTACAAATACATTTTGCAAATAGAAAAAATATCTGATTATTTGTATTGAAAATTTTAATATTTACAGTAATTGAATTTAAAAAAATGCTTTTAAAGAATTGATATTTTTTTATTTTCTAAAAAATATATCTAATAAATTTTCGTTGTTATTTGTCTTTTTTCAGTTAATGAAATTGTTATATAGGTATATACTTGTGGTTGGAACGCTATATTCGAAAACCTTTGTTTATTTGTTTTTTGTTAATTATTTTATTCTTTTTAGATAAATTACTATGTTTTAAATACGTTTTGATTCAGCAATTTTGTTAGTTGAATTTACAACCTAGATATTTGTGATTTGATTTACTTGCATTATTAAATTATTGTATGTTATTTGATTCTGACTTTTTTGTCAAAATTTTTGGTTCGTTAGCTGCTATGCGATGATAATTTTATTATTTTTTAATAATATTAATTATTATATTAGATTTTTTTGAAGTTTTAAATTACATTTTTCATTAGGCTTAAATTTTAGTTTAAATTTTAAAAAAAATTGTTTATAACCATATAAGTTTTGAAGAGTTGTGATTTTATAACTCATGGTTATGCATTATGGATAATATAACTTAACAGAGTAAACATATTTATATTATAAATATACTAATGAGTAGAAAAAAACTTTAACTATACAGTCGTAAAATATGTAACTTGTAAATTAGTACTGTTGCTAAAATATCATGATAGGATATTCGTTCAATTGTTAAACTATAATTATTTTGAAATGTCATTCACTTTACGGGGAAAAGTGATTTTGTCATTTTCTATAGGCATAAAATGTATATTTAATTTGTATGGTATAGCTGTAATTTACTCAAATGTATTACGGAAATTGCCTACGGCCCGTACCACAGATCTTATTTTTGTGAGATATATTCATCATAACATAATCGTTAAATGATATACTGAAAAATCGTATAATTTGCACTTTTTTATTTTAAACAAGATAATAATAATAATAATTTATTTGTAACACAAGATATCTTTTTGTTATTACAAAGGCGTTGACAATATTTATCACTATATTCAAGTTTTATGTACTCTAAACAATAATACATACACAAACACGCCATGTATCCAAAATGGTGTGGCACAAACTTTTTCCACTATCCCAAAATTAATTTTCTCCAAACATTCCTATCCAGACAAGCAACTCTAGCTTCATCTACATTCATGATAACTCTCATACATGCTTTTCTATTCCTACTACTTGCAAACTTATTTTAATATTTATAAATACATTTAATATATCTAGGTAAAATGCTCGTACTTTCTAAACTAAAATTATAAATTTGATAGTGTTTCGGCAGAATTAATGCATGTCAGTAGAAGTTCGTTTGAGTTTTTTCCATAATTGGTTGTTAAGTTATTTTAAGTAGATATATATATATATATATATATATATATATATATATAAGATATATTAAATAAAACTAAATAAATATATCCATTCGTTGAACGATAAATTAGAGATATATTTTACTTTAAACTATTGTCACAATTTAATATTTAGTAAAACTAAATTAAGCAGAAAAATATTTTATTGTCAAACTCTATAAAATTTATATGATAATTTCATTGTTTGTTTAATCAATACAAATAAATCATAAATATCTTTTATTTATTCGCGTTTTTCAGTTGTTTTTTTTTCAGCATTTGGTCGCGCGCGAAACACAAAACTTTATTTTACTTTTAAATGTGAAATCGATAGCTGTTATTGAATTCCACAAAGTTTACAGGGTGTTACCGAAAAAGTTGTGTGTGTTGTTTTCGGCCATTTCTCGCAATGCGCCATTTTAAATATTTACATTATTCTAAATATGTTACAAGTTCATATCTTTCAATGCTGTGTGGAAAAAGTTAGCATTTAAGTTAATTCTTATTTTGTATTTTGAAGTTTGAGAAAACATTATTAACCTTTTAGACTGCTAAAGTTATTTAGAAAAAGAAGTTTCTACAGCAGTAAGATGAAAATCTCATTATGACTTTGGGATTCTGAGTTCTGACTTTTTTCTTAAACGTGGTTAGAATATATTTCTTCTTTTGTTATATTTATGCTTATATTTATTTACTATTTGCTGGTAAATGGTCTAGTAATTTAATTAGTACAGCAATAAAGTAGTTTATTGCGCTGATATTTTATTTGTTTTTGTTATAAAGTAATTACAAACTTTCGAAGTTTTATAATAGATTGTTTTGTATTGAATTTATGTTTGGAACAAAAACTTCTGCAGTTTTGCAGGAGAAAGATAGAATCATAATTATGCATACTTTTTATTTTGTTAGACAAAGATAGTTTTTGTTTTAATTTGTGGTATTTTACAAAATGTTAACTTTGATGTCAAACTAAATTTTATCCTATACAAATATCGCAATAAAATTGTATTATGTTTTTATCATAACTATATTACGATATATTTTTTATTGAGCTTTTTTGATATACAAATATAGGTATTTTTAAAACTAGAATTATTAAATCAGTTGAAACGATGGTTATTATTTTTTTTACTGTTCAATTATGGACACCATCACTATATAGGTATTTTGTAAAAAATCCAATAACTTTTTAACCACTCTAATTTCAAATATATTTTTATCTAAGTATCAAAATGCGTCAAAATGCTAAATTCTTTTTTGGAATAGCTTGTATCTTTTATATTCTAATAATAATTTTTTTTTGTAGATCATTATTTTTCATAATTATGTATTATTTAAAATAACTTTTTATCATATCTAATAACGATATATTAAAATATATATGTAATAAATATAAAATAATAATTATAAAAAATTGTCTTATAAAAGAAATACATATATCCTGGTGGAGGTGCCAAGACCGATTTCTCAGTGCAAATGCATACCTATAGTTTGTCACATGTTTACAAGAACCAATAACAAGAACACTAGCACAGTAGAGTTGCTAAGCAACGTCGCGGTCTAGTGATTTTCGTTGCTAAGCGACCGTTAGCCGAAGATTACTCCAAACGACAATTTGTCATTGCTGTCTGTACAATAGCATGGCACCAGTCTTCTTAGATTATTCTCTGTCGAATTTCTGAATTTCCTAACACTTTCTACGAGTGCTGCTACGTCGTTTCTCTCTACTGGTCCATTTTATTAATTTCACTTTGGGTAGATTTATTTGCAAGCTGCTGTCTTGAAGATGGTTTAATTGTAATTATTCCAAGTAAGTTAAATTGTTTTGGGAAAATTATACTGATTTTTTATACGAACATTTATTTTGAACTGTAAATTTTCAAAAGTGTTTTGTTTTACATTTTCATAAAAATTATTTATGAATGGAATTATTATTAACTATTATATACATTCAAATTGATATTTGATTCTTATCGTTAGCTTTGTTGTTTTTGTAAATAATATAAGAATGGTACAGATATGATCTAGAATTTGAGTCAACAAATATTAGAAAATTATATTGTTGATTTACAGTCTACATATACTGTTTAATCTACTCTTTTTCTGCACAAATACTTTTGTTTTATTGATGTTTGAGAACATGAATTTTAATAACATTCAGTTTTTAGGTTTAAAATGCAGCCAGTGCAATGTACATGATTCTGCTTTTTCGTCACTATAGAATTTTTTATTGTGAAAACAATAATTATACAATGGAGGTAGCAACTTATTCCAAATAATTGTGTTATATATTTTCACTAATATTAAACTTTTAAATGGATGTATAAAAGTGAAACGAAAAATAAATTTTCTTGTTTTAATGATTGGGCTTAGAACAATTTGCGTTTTTTTTAATCTAGAATATTGATCGTATTATCATTTTATAATATTTAAAGGATTCATTCTTGGCAAGCTTCAGTTATGATTTGTATTTCAAATACAGTTGTAAACCAAGTTAATCGTACCATTTTTAGACATTTAGGATAAACTAAAGGATTGTTTTGCAACGTTGTTCGGTATCTGGGCGTGTGTGTGTGTTGTTCTTGAAAAATGAGTGTTTTTTGAAAGACGTATTGTTCGTATTTAGTTTTTGAATGGCAGATTGCCAGTACTGATATAATATGAATAGAGTAGAACCAAGGAATAAATGATGAACTTCTTTTTTGGGGCGGACTCGAAATTTATGTGAGGAAAAACTTGCCGTAAACAGGAGCAAAATGTAAGAAATCGACACGAATAAATTGAATTTTATAAATAAGTTATGTCTTTATACTATATCGTTGCTCTTATCTTAAAAGAAATTGATAAATTCGATAGCATTATTTTTAAGGGAACTCGGTTTGAAGAAGTACTTTGTACTAGGAATTTTTTAATGTACGATTGCAGATGGTCAATATACATATTTTAGAATAAGTGATGTGAAAACAAACGTGACGGTGAAATCTGGTAATTGATGAAATATTTATGTAAATATATTTGTAGAAAAATGTGAAGAATTTTCAAAGATATAGTATTTTTACTAACTATATTACATGTTTTAAGCGATTTATAGCGAGACATTAAGGTTCATATATTTTCTGTTAAATTTATACTTAAAAATATTATGATGACTTCTAAAAATGAGCAGAGAATGCAACTATAAGCATTAGTTTTGCTAATTTTTATTGTCTATATATATATACTGTTTGTATAATTCTGAATTAATATTGTAACAACTTGTAGGTTTAGCTAAAAGAGTTATCTGGAACATTTAAAAGCGAAATAGGTAATCACAATAATTATTGGTTGTTTACTTCAAGTACTAGTATTTTTGGTTTTAAAATAAACAAAAAAAGATTTTAAATAAGTTTTATATTAAAAAAACACAAACTACTAATTTGTTTACGGAAAATATCAACAAATAACAAGCCGTAAAAATACAACTTACTATTTACAGGTTCGATCACAGTATGGCAACGTTGTATTTATGACAAACAAATAAATAACGTTGAATAACCAATAATAGTGTTGACAATTAATAATTATCTTATTTTAATATTATATATATATATATATATATATAAAAAAACTCATGTTATAAAACCCATCTTTACACATTTGTTACCTAAATAATTATTAGTAGATATAAAATGTTTTTTCCAGTATATAAATAAAGATTGTAGAGTATAGTTGAAACATAACAAATCCATATACATGTTTCCGAGATTAAAACTAAAGAACTTCCAGAGTTATACAAGACATTTAGAATCCAAAATTTCCGCAAAGAAATTCTGAACAAACCGAATCCAACCTCATCTTTTAACCAGAAAATATTTGTGCGTATGAGCGGTACGTTATATTTCTCTAGTGTCATATATGTCACTTGTGGCAGACACAACGTCTGTGACATAAATACAAACATACACAAACATGAGCTTTTATGTCTAATGGTCATACCAAGTTGTTTTATGTAGGTCAGAAGTACTAAGCTCTGCCAGATTTAGTTCTGTTTAGGTTATACGCAAAATGCAACTGTTTCTATTCTAAATGAAGTTAATAAATTTTAGTTTTAATTGCTTATTTTCTTTCTCATTTAGAGGATATTATTTTTACGTATACTTTTTCTAGACTCATTAACTCATTGTATTATGTTTTAAGGGCATTTATACTTAAACATTTTTGCATAATTGTAAGTGCTAGTGGTTTATGTTTGTGGACACACCATATCGCCATTATCGCCAGAAGCATCAACACAATTACATTTAAGTGAGGTTTAAATGAACTGACCAGTTTGATATTGAATATTAGTATATATTAATTAATTTAATAGTAATTAATTAGGATATATTATTTATAATGACCGCGAGGTCGGAACGGTTACCGAAGCATTAAATAAATATTGTAAAACTTAAATTAAGGGTTGCTATTTAATTTATGACGTTATATTATCAACATTTTTCACCAAGTGCTAACCACGTCATCAATTAATATTATGAATACTAGAATGGCGATTATTTATGAAAAATTATCTGGTCGATTCATTTAAATCATTTTTAAAATTATGCAACCAGTGATTAATATTTTAGCAGTACGATACTTAAAATTAAGTCTTATTACAGAATATTTTTTAATTAACGATAGATTTATCAGAGAATTTGATGATTGTTATAAAAAATAATAATAAAAAAAATTCTGCTGTGGCTACTACAAAACTGACCGTCATCGTATTAAATAAATTTACGGAATAGAAAAATTTGTATAACTAACAAAACAAAACTGTCTTGATATAAATATGTCACATATTTACAGAATTATATATTATACCATAAAAATATGAAAAATTATTAAAAAAATATTTAGCAGTATTAAAAAATGTTCCAAATGAAAGTTGTTAGTTATAACTTGTTCAGCAACTTTTATTAAATCATTTTTTCCGAAATATATCTTTGTTGCGAAATATTCATAAAACATATAGTAGTAATATCAGTCAATTACCACTTCTGGTTGACAGATCTTTACCAAAAGTTCATCAAGTTGAGATATTTACCTCCGAAGCTTAAATATGATATTTTATAATAATCCGTTCAGCTGAATTTGCTCTACACGTATCCACAGACCGACAGACAGACATCACACTAAAAACAGTTGATTTGTGTTAATCCCAATTCGTGCTTATCTGTAAAAATTTTATATTATAATAATTTTAATTTATAAATACTATATCGATATGTTTCAATATTTAAAAAATTGTTGGATGTTGCTAAGCAATATTAATAGTAATTAAAATGCTACATCAGGATTTCCATTAGATTGTAATTAAATGTATTGTTTTTGTCAGTGCAATTCGTTTTTTTAAAAAGTTGCAACCATTTTTCACTTGAGTCAAGAAACATTGTGTATCTTCTCTCCTAAGATCGTATCTTAATTGGATGTTAGATTTTTTTTTTCATTATTTTTCTACATTTTTCTTTGCGTTTCTCGTCTTTGAAGCTATTAGATGAAAATGGGAACGCTTTGTATTTTATTATTATTATTTATGGTTGTTTGATAAACAAAAAAAGATGAATTTAGTAAATTAATTATAGTTTAACAGTAATTATTTATTTTTGGATTGTTAATTAAAATTTTAAATAAGAAAATGGACCAGTAGTAAAATCTTGCAATCAATTTCTTTAAAATAACATATAAAGTTTTAATATCTTTAAATTTAATAATATCTATTAAAAAATCTAATATTTTTACAGTTCACTTTTTATACCATTTTTTATGTCGTATATTTGAATATGAATATAAAATATAAACTATAAAATGCTATCAATTTATTGTGCTGGAAACAAGATTTTTACGTTATATATCAAGTCAAATAAATTAGGCTGAAGAAATTTTATTAATAGTTTTACGTATATTTTTTGACAGATTATTTCAGAAAATCAAATATAATTCTTATAAATATATTTTAGTAAAACATTAAAGACAATTTTAATGCAATTATAGTAATTTTGAATTAGTAATGAAATACAATAGAATTTTACTGTGACGAAAAGTTTATAAAATGAAATAAATTCCCTTAAAATTATTTTACTTTTTGTGGTTTAAAGTCTGTGTGATACGACGCATTAAAATGCAGGAAATCAACACGTCAAAGTGCACAGTAGTTAAATTTTTTATAATTTTTACGAAAATTGAACTACGACGCATTTTAATGCACCATGTTACACGGGCTTTAGGGAATTTATTTCATTTTATTTGAATTAGTACTACCGTACTTGTTTCAAAATTAGTTTTATGTTTTAAACGTAATGCTTTTAGTAATTTAAATTTTAGTAAAGTAAATAAAAATTTGTTGTAAGACATTAATAATTTTAATTTTGAGTTGCACAGATAAATATAAAATCGTGGATTTGCATTGTGTTTATTTAGTTATTAAGTAGTTTAGTTCAGAACTGCTAGCTCTGCACTAAAATATTAAACTAATTTTGTGATAAATAGAGTAGATCTGAATGAGCATGGATAATTACATAAAAAAACAACATATTATTATCGCCTTATAACTTGTTACTTCACTTCATTTCACACAATTCAAAGCTTCAATACACACAAGGAAATTGTTCACAGATTTCCCAACACTTTCAAAACTTGTTTCACAAACGTTATTAGAATCATGTTCTCAACCCTTTACCCCACTACTTCTTTTAGCAAGTTCTACATTCTAGTTTCATTGAAAACCTATGCAAATTTCTTCGCCACTCGTACAAGACACCAACATTGTAATATCCAACTTTCAAATGTTTTCCCACATCGCTGTGGTTACTAAAATAAACTGTAGTCAACTATTTTGTTGTTTTGTTATGTTTGCTAATTGTTATCTTTTGTTTGTTTATGATTGGTCGTTTAAAAATTGGTACGCTTTTTTGTCGACATGTAGTTTATTGGTGAATTGTGATGTTTTTTTGTTGGAATATTGGGATATTTTGAATGGTAAATAAAAATTGTATTGGACTGTTAAACGTACACTAGAGATTTGTTGTTGTACGTTAATTTTAACGATACAATTTTTTGAATATTGTTTTCTATCGATGAATTGTTGAAGTGCAATTATTAAGTACTTGCATTTGATAAAAATAATAACTTTTAAAAAATTTAGTATACCCACTATGCATATCGTATTTTTACAATTTTTCTTTTTTATTATAAATACATTATATAATTTAAATTTCATTTAAAGCGAGGGAGATACCACTTGAACAATCTGGTGTACAAATTAATTATAATATTTGTAAAATCTTTTAAAAAATTAAAAATTATAGTAAAATCTTTTAAAAAATTTTAAAATCTTAGTAAAATCAATTGAAGAGGTTTTTGAAGTCACGTAAAATATCGAATAAAATTACTACAATCTTAGAAATTTCGTATAAAATCCGTAAAAATCAACAATTCATACTTGGAATTTGTACAAAATTAGTGTGAAAATTTTGAGAAAGTGGTTTCCTTCTTGGTTTAAAATTATATTATTTTAATGGAAAATTAAAAATAATAAA
This sequence comes from Clivina fossor, assembly GCA_963966155.1. NCBI lineage: Eukaryota > Metazoa > Arthropoda > Insecta > Coleoptera > Carabidae > Clivina > Clivina fossor. Next base: position 28,002,351 of record OZ014552.1, on the reverse strand, counting down.
TGTAAATTTTATATCAGAAATTACCGTATTTAGGAAAACAGTTTTCTCATAGCGTAAATGATAACAGGCAATAGTAGATTAGTGGTAGCGTGTTTGTCTGAGATTTTAAAGGTCGCTGGTTTTTGCTCACACCAGAATTTAAATGAAAATATTATTTCTGATATTAATTAGCCATTGAAATGATATCGGTTAAAATAAAAAAGCTTTAGGATTATGTTCTGTATATATTTTCTTTAAAAATCGACGTTTTGATATACTCAACATATATCATCATCTGGAAAAAATATAATTAGTTCTTATGTCGGTTGTATATTAGTGGTTTGTATCTCATTATAAGCTGTAAGTTCTTTACTTGGCTATGGGCTAACGACCGCTCTATTAACAGTGCAAGTAAAAATATTTAATGAAACTATATAATTCATTGTTTTAAATATATAGCCTTACATTTATCCAAGAATTATGGAAACTCATTATTAGTTAAGTGACTGATATAACTGTATTTGGACACTGCAAAAATTGTTAAATTTTTATGAAGTATTTCAACATATTTTTGTAAGACTTTATTACTGTAGTAATATTTGGAACATATATATATATATATATATATATATATATATATATATATATATATATATATATATATATATATATATATATATATATTGGTTTAATATTTTATAACGATATAAATTTTATAGGTATTTTATATATGGACAGCAAAAATAAAACTTAAAGTGATTTTTTTTCTTTTTTCTTTTATTTTGCAATGCTATAAAAAGAATTTTATGTGAGGTTTTATGAAGCTTCAAAGAGATTGTACGTAAGGATTTATCCAAGATTTTGAAAAGAGAATTTATTTTAAGTTTAGTAAAAGTTTATTCTTTGATTTTTATAAGTTATCTTACCCGTATAGAGCTATTAATTTTTTATTACTGCAATGTGTTAAATAATTAACAATGCAGTTTTAGTTTGATCAAACGAAACTTAGAACTTTTAGTTAGTTGAACTTAATTCTTTAAAAACATATAACGAACAATAGCACTAGTTTGTTAAGTAAGTAATAAATTTTTAATATCTTTTAACCACAAAACACTTATAAGATGGATACGTACTTATTTTAAAAGCAAAATGTATATTTAATAAGTGATTTAAAATTATACAAATATTCAATGTAATCAAAGTTGAATAGTTTGGTATTTCTTATATATGTATGTTTTATTATTTTTAATGCAAAATTTGTTCTAAACTGATTCTAATATAATTTGACAGTAATTTGGCACAAATTTAATACACGCAATTATTTGATGGTAGAGAAACTGATATTTCACCAAAGAACAAATTTTTTTTTTGTAATTTTATTTAAAACTAAAATGGAAATGCAAACGTTTTTGTAAATATTAGTATATTATGTTAGGAGGAGCAGAAAGCGATCTTTATTCTTTATGTTTCTTTGGTCGAATGTACAATTTTCAACAACGTTTTTCATTTTTTCACACATTTTCAATAATCAAATTCAAATTCAAGCGAAATTAAATAATAGAAATGTCAGTTAACTTAACTTGACTTAATAATTTTTAATTTAGCCGTCAAAGATGCAAAATTAAAACACACTTGATTATGTTTCTTTGGTCGAATATGACAAATATGACGGTGCACATTGCATTTACTGCACTTCTTCATACATTTTCAATATTCAAATTCAACTGAAAATAAACAATTCAATTGTTAATTAACTTAACATAATATCAATATTTTAATATGCTTGAAGAAAACTTAATATATACATAACATAGCAAATTTGCCAAAAAACTAGGTGAGTGAAAAAAACACTATCGTAAACAGTACAGAAAACATCTCATTACAATACGCAAATGGATTAGAATCGTTTGGCGGAAGACAAACTCGAGCATATTTTATCCGCCTTGCTGCTTTGCAGTTGCCGCAGATAAGAAATGGCTCAACTTTTCCCACTGACATATTTATTATTTATTCCAACATCCAACAAAAATATGGAACGTCACATGCTATATTTCCTTTACCAACTTGTACGAGCATTTCGAAAACATTTTCCTGTAACTTATTGCATCCTTGAAAACTAAACTGTTCTTTATAAATTGGTGCAACATTATATAGTGCTTCATTTAGAGAGAGAGTCTTGAAGACAGTTTTGTATTTTGTAAAATTTAGAATGCACGATTAAAAAATATATTATCAAATATGCAGCCCGGTTCGAACATATGGAAAAATATTTCTGAAATTTTTTTTAAAGATATTAAAATATAAATTAGCAACGCTTTAATATTTATCGAATTTCTTGACAAAAATTTTGTAATTTTACTGATCGATTTTGTCAGAAACAGAAACGTTCAAATCTTAATTGAAACTTTTTATATATTTTAATTTTTTTTCTGAAATTTTGCAGAAAATAAACTAAAGAAAAATCATTTCAGTGTTTATAAGAAAATTAATAGTTTGTACTTGTAATCCAAAATATGTATGCCACTAGAATTTATATAAAAAGCTCTTATTAGATGTTCCATCTTGTTCAAGAAATATTTAAAATATTTTTTAATTGTACAAGTATAACATGAAATTTTTAATCTATCGTTATTAAAAAAAAACATGCGTTAGAAAATCATTATGATGTAAAATTCGAAGATACTATAATAATTGCAAGACCCGTCAATATTAACAGTAGATTGATAAGAGAATAAATAAAAATTTATGAAGAAAAAGATATCATTAATCAAATCAAATCAAATTTGGATTTCTTATTTAATTTATAAATTTTATAATTCACTTATTTTGTTACCTAGTAACTTGTTTCTATGTTCTGTTTATTTATTGTATATGTCGTTTGTTTAATTTTTTTTTGATGATGTAGGTGGAGTTCGTCGAAACATCAATGTTTTAATACAGAACTAATTTCTAAGGTCTTTTTATTTCAAGAAAATAATTAAAAATGTTTATTTTTAGACTATTTTAACAACAAATTTAAAATAATTGATGAAAAATAATTGCTAAAATTAATGATTTATTGTAAACTTAAAGAAACTGATAATTAAAGGGACTACAATCATATTCTTTATATTTTTAATAAATAATTGAGATTTTGTTGTATTTTTTCTTTTAAAATCTATAACATACAGATATTTTTGTTTATTTATCAAACATAGTTTATTAATAAACTAATATAAAATGTTTGTCGCACATAAAAACAAACTTATCGAAAAACTGTAAAACTCCTGAGTGATTTTTAATGTAAAAACCATCAAAAAAATACAAAGAGTTTTTAAAGTGTCACGTATTGTAGCTGTGCCCTTTTGGCCGAAAAAGTTACGCATTGGGGGACCGGAGCGAGCCGCCAGTTATAATAAAAGTGTGACCGGAATTTTTACCAGGGACATCGATTTTATGTCATTTTAGATGTCGCATACAGTTAAATATGCGAATAACGCACTGTAATATATTAAATTAATAACAAATTCTGCATTTTGAATGTTTGTGTTTAAATGGCCGGACTGTATATGTTATCATTTGATATAAAATTACACAGATCGCTTGATTATTGTACATTCAATGATAAAATTTTACATAGCAATTATAATTAATCTTTATAATTTTTCTACTATTAATATTAAACGTTTTTACTTTCAAAACTGGTCTTTCAAATTTAATTAAAACTTGTGTGGGTGTTCGATGAGGTAGATGGGTATAAATATTTCAAAATTTAACTAAAGTCGTTAATCAATACAAAAAAAAATGCGGTAGTAACTAGAACAGTATTGATAATATAAAAATACAAAGTAGACGTCATCAATAATTTTCTTTCTCTGATTTTACAATTTCTATAAACTGCGTTGTGGCGTAATCTGTGTAGTATTACGTCACCTTGATTAAAACATATTTTTGTTGTGAAGCAAAAAGGGCGAATTCAATATATGTAAATGGTATCACACTAGACATATTAGTAATAAAAAAATCTTGGAAGAAAAATTTGTTCAATTTTGCGATCAAAATGAAACATCATGTGACATTTTGGTTCAACTTGTCGAAACTTTTTTCTTGAGACACACATAGAAAGTGTCTCGCGGGCGTTAAATTGAATACTACTGTCTGACATCGGTCTGTTATAAATCAGGCGTTTGTTCCGGTTTACGAACGCCACTGAACTAAACCCCGAACTTCTTTCCGGGCGTCCGGAGTTATCTCCGGAGCGGACATGTGATTGCACACGTGCGATATTGAATCAATAGTCCGGTAGGGGATTTCTATTTAAAACTCAGTCATGCTTTTTATTTAATTAAAAGTGGATTTAAAATTTTGTCTTTGCACTTGTTGTTTATGATAATTTTTGTTTCACAGAAAAAAAAATAGTAATTAAATATCTATTTAACTTACAATTAGTTTTAATTACATGGATAAATTTTAGATGATTTGTTTATTTAATTATATAATATTTTCTATAGCATTAATGAAATGAAATTGTTATTTTAGTTTAGATACATCAACCAATTAGAATATATAAATATGCAGCAAACTAGAAAAAAAGTCAAATCATTTATTCATGTATATATATATATATATATATATATATATATATATATATATATATATATATATATATATATATATAGGAATTGCTTTATAAAGAACTGAGCAACTAACCCTATAACTTACACATTGTACATTGTACAGTTTGGTGGAGGTGCAGTAGAAGTATTATAAATTTGAATTAAAATATTTTTGTTTTAATTTACATTGTCTTAAATTTGTTTATTAAAAGTGTTATTTGCTAATAAATTTACGGAGAATTTCATAATAAACATTTTAACTAAATTTGAGTTTAAATCGACAAATTAACATTGATTTTAAACTTTTAATGGCATAATTATTATTTCAATTAATAAAACTATACTTTTTTGCCGATTTTAAAATTTTCAATAATTCTATCAATAAAACGATGTTTTTTCGATTTGAAGTTTATTTTAATTAAAGTGTTTTTTCGAAATCAGTCATATATATATATATATATATATATATATATATATATATAAAGCAACATATTTGAAATTAAACTTTCAACAATTTTTTAAATCTCAGCGTAGATTTCACAAATGACAATGAATGTTGAAATGAAAACAGTGTTTTTTTTGTTTCATTTGGAAGAATTATTTTGAGTTTGCTTTAGTTTGTAATGAAAAACACTGTGCTTTAGCACAAAAATAAATGTCAGTCCAAATTAAATGATAACAAAGAAATTACTTTTATTACAGTTCAAACTTTGCTTAAATAGATGGTTCGTTAGATATATTGTACAAAGACACAATTTGCTTCAATTATATGAAAAAAAAAAAATAGTTAACTTTATCTAGATAGTGTAGTTTTTGTTATTTTATGCTGGTTAACTAAGACAACATATTTATCTAAACTTTAATATCCCTTTATAAAAAAGAGATGAAAGATTTAGCAGTATACCTGCTTACATATGTAAGTAGGTATGGAAAAGTTTTATAATAGGATAAAAAATTCAATGTTCCATTAAACTGTTTTGGCTCATTCAAACTATCCTAGTTATCACGAAATTAGTGTTATGTTTTAGGGCAGAGCTAGTAATTTTAAACTAAACTTTATATACTTATTAATTTTTTTTAAAAATAATGAAAATGTTCGATTTTAGTTTTATCAGATGCAAGAATTCAGTTCAAAATTATTAACAGTGCTTCCAGATTTTGTGTATATTAATCTTGTAAATGATCAACTATAAAATTAAATTGTTTTTGAAAAAATATTGCTAATTATAAACAAACGCTTGCGAAAACAACTAACTTGCGGGTTTATTCCGTAAAAAAATATTAAAATTAACTATACGTTAAACAAATATTTTAGAATATATTAAAATGTTTACTATATTATTTAAAATAGTTATTATACAAAATCTTAGAATATTTGTTAATTTTAACAGCAATGTTACAGAATAGGCCTGAATATGAGATTAAAAATGCTCATTATGGATCTATATTTGAATTTTTAAATTACATTATTAATAAATTTGTTAGTAATACTGAATATTTTTAATTAAAAATCGTTATATTCAATTTAATTATTTTCCAAGTTATTACTGCAATGCATTATAATTTTATGCCCCGTTTAATTTTGCTAGTTTCATATTTAATAACATATTTAATTATAATAAAATATGTACGAGCTAGTAATTTAATGTAACATAACATTAAATCATATTTCATTCGCTCTTATAGCGCGTAATGATGATGTTGCCAATCGTTCCAAAATGCATCTGTAACTAGTTTTTGCACATAACCTAAAACCGAAAACGGAAAAACGAAAATGATGAAATTATTTCGATGGTGATTTAATTTACGTTGTCCGTGTAATTACGGAGGGTGACATGTGTTTGATGTTTTTCCTCTCCTGCTCATGTTGTTTGTTATTAATTCAGCCGTTGTCAACGGATGGCGTTGATAGCAGCGTCTGCTTTTTCCGACGAAGGATTCTAGCACGCCAAGCGGCGTGGAATTGAACTAGCAATAGATTTAGATTTTGGTTAGGTAATGGGGATATTAGTTTGAAATAGAATTACAGGTTTATGTGTTTCGATAAAATTTGATGATTGTCTTTAAATAATAATTGAAATAAATATTTTATTTATATAGGTACTTTTATTTTTAATAATATATTAACTATATACGAGTTAATTAAGTATTTACAAGTGGGTCAGTTGTTCATACGAAAATTATGTTTATTTTTGAATAATAAATTTTGATAATAAATTAAAAAAAATTGAAAATTATATTTAACACAAATTATAATGCATTTATTGACTATGCTTTATTTTATATAACGTGAGACAGTTGGCATCTAATACTGAAATACATGATTACAAAATAGCTTAGCGCATTTTCGGTTTACCGCGGTTTTTTCGGAATAGTGTTTTCAGCTGAATTTAGCCACTATAACGGATATTATGGACCAATTTATTGAAAATGACACTGATTTTGTTAGGAGTTCAAAGGCAAGACGAGGTGTCTTGGTTGCCTTGTCCACTTATTGACAACTTCTTACAGAGCGCAAAAGAAAAACGCAAATGACTTTAGATACCTTCTTGATAAAAAGGCAGAAAATTGGAAATACAGAAGAATCTGAATGATCTCAAACATAAATGGTGACTTAGAATTTTATTTACATATTTTTATATATCCATTTGTTATGTTTCTATATTTGTAAGAAATAAGTCTTTGTTGTTGTATTATTATAAAAAAATATATTTAATGAACTTAAGTGACAAAATATCTGAACAATTTTTTAATTTTTTACCCGTTTTCCCCTAACTCCATTATTTATTTACATGATGAGATGACCTCGTTCAACGCTGTTTCGTATAACGCTCTACTTTGATGGACCCCGCGATAAGCGGGGTCTTACTGTAATTTTATTATGAATTAATAGCTTAAACATTACTTTATGTAGGATTTCAAATCTTGGTCGGATAATTTCTATTTTTTAAATTTAAATCTAGGTTTCTTTAATTAACTGTATTTTGTTACGTAGTTACTTGTTTCTATGTTTTGTTTTGTTTATTATTTATGCTTTTTTTTAATATTTTCCTGAGGTTGATGTACTTGTAATACATATATTGAAATGTCGAAATTAATATTACAGATAAAAGGAGACAGAGCCAGAACAAAAGATTGCTAATATGTGTATATATATGCTAATATTTTTATTAAAAATATAACTAAAGAATATAGCTGGCAACATATATGATAAATTAATATATAGTATATGTTATGATTACATTTAAGAAATAATATATAATCAATAAAAACTGATACTCACAAACTTATATTAATTCTAATAAATAATTCAATCAATATTCGTAAATATATTCATGTGAAAGCAATTTCTTTCAACACAAACAAAACTTATTTTGATTTCCAAATTTTATTACGAAATTATTCAAGAAATACATCAATATTTATCGTAAATTTATTTGCTGACAAATCTCAATTTGTACTTCGAAAATTTGCTGACCTAATACCTTGAGGTGCGCCATATTTGCCCTTAACCTACCAGCAGTTCTCCGAGGGCAACCAAAGCCAAAATAAAATAATTCGTTGTCGTTGGCAGGCATACACAACCCTTATTTATATCTTTTCGAAATCTATTTCGAGCTTTTTTCCCTTCAGCCTGACCATTGAGGGCGCCAGATGTGTTCTATATATATATATTTTTTTTTCTCCTGCTTTCCTATAACCGGTCTTGCAAAGCTTTCGACTTGAATTGAGCTTTGAGCTTAGTCAGCGCTGTCAGCGAAAGCGCGCCACTGGTAAGAACAATGGGGGCTCACAACCTAACCCAAACTCGGTTGGGCCAGGCCTGGCCAGCTTGATTTATAAATAGCCTTTACATGTATGTGTGTAAATTAAACAATAACAAAAGATACGCGTGATTTATCGAGTAGTTTTAATGTTTTCTATTCAAGTTGATTTTTTCTTGTTTTTGGAAAAGAAAAAATTAAGATTTATTGATTTGGTCTATGAGGCTTTGTTGTTGGAGAATTTATTAATTTATTGTGATTTTTCATGTTTTGTTGCAAAGATTTTTTCGGAAAAACATGATAATATACCTTTTTTTTGTGGTTATTTATGAAACTTATTTATTGTGTTGCCTTCTTATCTTAGTTAATATAATGTACTTGCATTATAATTTTTGCTACATTAATTTTAGTTTTTATCTTTAAAAAGCAAAATGTATTTATTATTATTTTTTGTTAGTTGTTTGTGTTGTTCATTTAAAAAAGTTAGAAAAATTTTATACTATATATTATAAACTCATAAGGGTGTGACATAAATTATTTTCGTTCAAGCAGAAATTAGTTTTTGCCAAATATTCCTATCCGCAGACAAGCAACTTTTTCTTCTTCTATATACATTCGTGATATCATTCATACATAATCATTATCTTATCACTTTATATCACGCACACAAAACACTCTTATTATATCAACTCATCTATTCATCGGACGTCCATATTTACTCAATATTTTTCTATATTTACTCACATACATATATTTTTTTAACTATATTTTCTTTAGATATTTGCTCAAAAACAAACCAAATTAACTCTATATTATAATAAAATGAAATGGTGTCTGTTATATATATATATATATATATATATATATATATATATATATGTCTGTTTGCATATATGTGTATGTGTGCGTGTGTCTTATTTCTTAGACACTAATGATATGATATTTAGCTGATTATTCATTTTGCTATAATTTTTATATTAATAAAAAATTTAAAACGTTTTTGTTGCTCAAAATAAGAGAAATTGACTATAACTCAACAAGAATTTACAGCTTACAATTAAAATAGTCGCTGTGCCTGTGAACTACATAATAAAATAATAAATAATAAATAATTTTTATTTAAAACTTTTACTTTTAATTTCAAATTTTTACTTCCAATTTAAGACATTTACGATTGCATTTATAATTCATAAATAAATTGAACTTACCATCATTTTATGTTCTTGTTTTATTTTCTGCTTGCAAGTAAAACAAATCGCTATTATTGTTACTTAAAGCTGCGTACAGAACTACATAATTTATAATTTTAAATTTTACTCTCAATTTCAAATTTTGTCTTCCAATTTAAGGCATTCACAACATTTTTTCTGTTTCACATATAGGTTGAACTTATCATCATTTTTTGTTGTTGCAAATTACCAGTAAAATAGTCGTTATAATTTTAGACTGCGTATAGAACATAATTTATAATGTTAAATTATCACTTTCATTTTTTAATTATAATTTTGAGACTCTTAGATCAGCATTATATTTATTTCTTTTTTTAAATATATTAATATCATAACGTAACATGTTTTATTTCTAATATTTTCTTTTTCCTCTCGATATTAATCCTAAATACAGTTGAAATAAATGTCAAAAACTTAAATATAAAGTTAAATTATGATTTTGTGAACGTCCTTATTATATTAAATAGCACCAGGCTCAATTACAAAGTGGAAATTAAAAGTGAAAATTGATATTACGTGTTTATGAATTGCCATTAAGATTTGAGTTTCATACAACAATAATGTATTAAATCAGTTAAACAAATTAGCTAATCTAATAATTATTTATTTAAAATTACAGATACTTGAAAGAAGTAAATAATAACGGGTAGAACAAGAATAAATAAAGTATTTATATTTTTCTTTTAAACTTATCGCTTTAACATAACATAATTACGGTAGCACAAGCCTTCTACAATAATAATTTCATTAACTTAATGTAATCTGCCGTGTTTTCGCCATCATTTCTAATTATATCTGAAAGTCGTTTTAGCAGTTGCTGTAATACTGCTGAAATCCTCAGACTTACAATGTTGCTATTACGTTCTATTAATGTAAGATATTTAGTTTGTCTCTAAAAATTAACGCTTTAATTTTTTATAATGTGATTTTTAAAATCTAGTTATATTTTTTAAATTTTGAATATTGTAATTAAGACTTATGTTTACAAATCATATATGTGAAAAATTACATATTTTTTGTAATATGTTACAAATAAAATAAATATTCCAATAAATTATTATAAATCAAAACTGCAATAACAAAAATTGTTTTAATAAATTGTGATATTTACAAAGTAATTTTTTGTTTTTAGTTATATTATAAATCTATTTATTTATAAAATAACAATACATTTGTTTCTACAACTGCAACAAACTACACTTTATTTTACTATTTTTTGTGCATAAAATATTTGTTTATATTATCCAAATTTCTTTATTCTTCAAATAAATAAAAAATCAACTGTGATTGGCTAAAAATGTATTTTAAGAATAAATAACAACATTTCATTGGCTAATTTTATAATTATTCCAAGGATAAATTTATTCGAACATATGGAAATACTGGACGTTCATAGTGTCATTATTTTACTGTGGCATAATATAAACGGAAACTGTGTGTATTGAAGCAAATCTTGCAATTCCGGCATTAGAAACTTGAAATTTTAGATTTGTGTTTCGATGTCTTTGTAAGTTAATTCTAATTACAGTCGTAAAAATAAATATTTTATGGAACTCATGCAGAAAATATATTTATTTCTTTCATGGAATTATCAAACTTTCCATTTATTACATAAAGTATTACTCTATGCACTGGTTGCATAAATTACTATTTAACAACAACTGTAAAATAAAATAAAGTTATTTGGCTTTTGTTATGAATAGTAATAAAAATAATAAATGTATTTATTTATTGTATTTGTGTTACAAATTTAAAAATGAATTAATTTTTAAAACAACAAAAATATTTTACACAGAGTTTAGCAATTTTACAATTTAATTTATAAAAACGATTGTTTAACATTTGCATACAAATTAAATTTAAAAATAAAATTATTTTTAATTCACGTTTCACGCAGTAGCTTTTTTTCGTTTATTTTAAATAATCTATGAATTTGTTATTCTACATTGTTGACATTTTTAAGAATATATTTTTATCTATTTCTGTTAATTTGTACAACTTGAGAAGGTAAAACAAATGTTAAAATAAGAAAATGTGTAGTTTATTACTACTTACGTTAAATGAGGCCGGAATAATTAATTGTTAGTAATTCTGTATTTGATTTTTTGCTACAATTTATCCTAGATGACTTTTTGTAAAGATAGTATTTTTGTCCATTTTGTAATTATCTGTTAATCTCTCATTTTAGATCAGTTTTATTATATCTACTCTTAATATAAGAAAGAACTGTAATATTTCATGAGAAAAATTTCATTCAATAATGGAAATAACATTTGACAAACTATCTGCAAAGTTATATAAATCAAAATATTTTTTTTACATTCTGACTCAGTTCGTATGGAACATAACTAATTTAAGTTTTTCCAATAATTTCCAACTTAGAAATGATATGCAAATTAAATAGAAGAAATATAGTTTTAAAAATATACATGTAAGTTGTGAAAAATTTATATCATTTAAAATATAATCAGAACTTTTTCAGTTGAAGAATAATATATTTTTGTTGAAATGTTTTTATTGCAAATTTAAGTTTAGACTTTTTGGACCGGTTACAGAATTACATGTCAAAGTTGTTATTAACTTGTCAATAAATCGGATAATGAGTCGCTTGACGAAAACTTACAAACTAATTACGTAATTAATTAATGATTTATATAACAACATTGTATGTAATTGACTTTTTGTTTAAATGTTTTATTCAGAACTATCTTTCAGAATTTCTAATTTTTTTGTGGGCTTTTAATAAATATTGATACTTTTAAATGTCATATAGTATACAATTAATTTTAATTTTTTACGATATTTTTGTGTTCATAAATGAATTTTGAAACCATTTATGAGTTTTGAAATAATTTATAATACATTAATATTGTTTATGGTAATTAATTAAAAACAATATTTTATCTCTCTTAGAGTTTTCTTATTATATTAATTTTTTTATTATCTATTGCCAATAATTAGTTCGGGATACCGTCACAGATTCTTTATAAATGGTGGCGCTACTAGTCGTATTGTATGAATTATGTATGATGCATAACCTCTACGTATCAAAGTACTTTTATCACAGATTTTCTCGTGACTTTGAATAATTGAATTTGGTTAGCCATGGAATAGATCAAGTGACGTTCGGTGAATAAATAATATGAGATGACAGACAGCAGTTTTAGAGGAAGAAGAAGACGCTAAAAACAAAATGAAAATAAAAATCCGGCTGTTTTATTATATAGTTTATTTAATGCCAAAATGAATAACAGCTGATAGATGCATTAGTATCAATGATCTGTATTTGATAAATAAACGAATTACGTTAATTAAATTATAAATATATTTGAATAATTTATCTAGATGCAAATTTTTGAGTTTAAATATGTGTTTATTTAATTTTGATGCATATGGTCTATAATTACCGAGCCCAATTAATTTTTTGTTTTGTATTATATATTGGCCAAAAATAATATTTGTAAGTTATTTATTAAACCAAAATGAGTATGGAAATAAAAATATTGCACTTATCTATTTAATTTTAGTTTTTGCGGACCGGATAAAAATGTAAACTCGGTACATTTTTATATTAAAAAGAGGGAAGAGTAGTATTAAAAAATAGTTATTATTATTATTAATAGTAATGTGGTAGTAAATTGTTGAAATAGTATTTATTTTGAAGGTTAGTAAAAAAATAAAATTTACCTGTGAAATAAATTTATTTCAGACTCCAAAATCATATGTTATTTATTTTTAATGTAGGTGATCTATAAAGTAATTATATAAAGGAATTTCAAATACATATTATTAAATTTAAATTATTAAATATGAGAATGTTTTATTTTTCATATTTTTACTAATTATAATGTTTATAAATTACTCCTAATTAGTAGGAACAGAAGAGCATGTACGAGAGTTATTATGAAGGTGGATGAAGCTAAAGTTGCTTGTCTGGATAGGGATGTTTGGAGGAAACTGATTTCGGGATAGTGGAAAGAGTTTGTGCCACACTCTTTTGGGTACATGGCGTGATTGTATATATATATATATATATATAAATTAATTTGAATAAAAGTTAAATATGTGAAGTTTTTAAAAATAATTTTTTTTTAAAGAAAAAAATATTCTTTAGTCGAATTATATAATTTCACATTTCTTATGTTTCTTTAAAACTGAAAATACATCTTATAATAGAAACAGAAGATTTAAAAGCTGAAAAAATGCAGTCACCTGCTGAAATCTGTAATGTTTCAGCCGTATTCATTCCGGCAATAATATTGCGAGAGCAAATCTCGCTTTCAGTTGCATTTCAGGCGCGCGCTTGCCCTGAAAATACACATCGTAAGGGAATACGAAATGAAGACATAAGGTGATAGATTTAGATTGCGTTGGGTTAGTTCGTGGTTACGCTGTGCGGCTGTGGCGCCACGCACGATCGCGTTGCAAAGTACAATAATGCGGCAACACGAATGACATCTAGCGTGAGAATATTGAAATATGGTTGTGTTGTGGCAGAATAGCGCTTTGAAAAAATTTGGTTAAAAAGTTGGTTTTTACGGTTTTTCTAGAATGGTGACAGGAGATTATTTTTTTGTTGTTTTTGTTATCGTTTCTTTTTTATTTATATTTAAAGAAAAATAATAATTTTTGATAGAATTTTTAGCAGGATATTAACTTGTGGTTAATTTTATAAATAAGATCCGTGAAACTACATTTATTAATATATCAATTTTTAAAATATTATATTATAAACAACAATTAAATATAAAATATAAATGTTTATATCAAAATATAGAGCAGAAATTTTATAGTTGAATTTTAAATAATTTTTGAAATTATAGGTTATGCCGTGTGTTTGATTTAAATTTCTATACATGAGATTATTGATACGATTAAAAATAAAAGAGTTATAAATACAAACACACACATATGTTGACGACGTATACTCATAAGGGTGTGTCACAAACTTTTCTAATTAATTTACAAATTATTTTGAGCCAAGTATTACTGAGCACCTAAAGTTTTTCTACATTTTTAATGTCTTTCAGACATTCTTTTTGTATTTCTATTACATGGAAACATTAGCTTTCGCAGACTATATTCTCAATAATTCCAGCTTATTTAAAAAGTTATTAGGAAAATAAATATCTACAAATTTTAATTTTCGGACATACTTAGTGATCTATAAATAATTTTTGAATTAAGTAAAGCATTATTATATTATAAACGTAATGAGATTATTTCAAAAAAATATTTAACCAGAATTTTATTTTATATAAAACAAGTTCTGTATTAATATTTATTAATAATTGACGTTTCGACGAACTTAATGTTCGTCTTTATCAAGAAAATTGATACAAATGACATTTGAGGACCTTGAGTTCGTCGAAACATCGATTAATAGTAAATATTAATATAGAACTTCAACCTAAAGCCGTTTTATTTTATATAACGAGTTCTGAAATATTTTTTACAATTGTATTTTATAGTTTTTGAGATTCCCTTGAATGCCTAAATTATGGGGTACTTTATACATAATACATATACATAAAATTATATAAATACGTATATATCTTTTACTTCTTAAATTTAATTTGAAAAAGAAGTATTTAAATTTTCATAAAATTTTGAAATATATTACTAAAATTTTGCAGGAAAATGCAAAAGTGCAATAATATTATTCATCCCAGAAATAAATTTACACTCGTAAATATTGCAAGAAATATTACCGACTACGTTAGTACAAAAAACGAAAAACCAAATCGTAACATGCCGCAAATCGTTTTAAATATTTTAAAAGCAATACCACATAACTGCAACAACCGTTCAAATGCAATATAGCAAAATCCGTTTAGATCCGTCTATAAATCTTGCACAGCCTGTATATGGACAGGCAGTATTACACATCCGAATTCCGAATACAAATTCCTGCTACCCCAGAAATGGGTCATACAACTGTATAGTTTGGCTTCAATGCAATTGATTTAAGATGCCCTAGATCAAAAACGAATTATACTAGTTCCGTTTAAAAAACTATTTATGAAGTAGTTTTTCTTTTTTAGTTTTCGTTTTCCTGATTGACAGTTATGTTTCAGAACTAATTTTATATAAATATAAATTTAAGTGGTTAAATAAATGTTTTTAATAAATAAAAATTTGTAATAAACGAAATAAATTGTAGTAATATTATAGATAGAAATTATGGCTATAAATTTATTATGTGTAGACTTCACTATGTTACACCTTTAACAAAATATTTGAATACCAACTTTTCAGTTGACCTGTGTACTTTTAACTTTTTTGTTTGTTAGTTATTTACTAGATTTTTTGCACAATTCTCTATGGATTTTCCAACTAGATTACGCTGGACTAGCAACCAGAGAATAGGTTTAAATTAATTGCTTAACCACGGTAAACGTTAAACTCGGCCCCTCCGATCATTTTGGTTTAATTAAACAAAATAAACGTAACAGACGAAATTCGTACGAAATACAGGTTACCGGAACCAAGTAAATATTATCCCTTTTAGTTCTTGTTTGTGTTTCGTATTGATTAATAGTTCAAAGGACTTTGAAACGGTTATTCAAGCGATAACGCTGCCTGAATTACCTTTAAAACGAGAGAACGATTTTTGAATTATTGATTATTCGATTTACTTCTTTGATATGTTTATTATTTGTATTAATTTAGATGTTTGACGAATCTTTATTTTTTTTAATAGGCTAGTTTTAGAGTAAGTATTAGCATATCTGACTAGCATCCTGAATTCAAGTTGTATTTACACAAAAAAAGTAAACAAGCTATTATTTTTGCGATTTTGACATTATATTACAAAACTGATATTTTCTGTCTAAGAGGTTAAACATTTCATTTGATTATGTTAACGATATGCATTATTGACATTACAAATATACATATAACAATACAAAGTTGATAAATACACTATAGCAGATTTAATTTTTTTAATTTTGTAACTGATGAAATTCATTACAAGACAATGAAGGATACTTTAACACTATAATTTTTAGATTGTGGATTTTAAAGTTAGATTCGGCAATTGTAAACGATAATGGAATTAAAGGGTATTTCCTAAATGGAATTACAAATGGGATAAAAGGCTAAACAGACACGTAACAATTTCTGAGATATTGTTATTAACATTTTACAACTATATATTATGCACAGTTTTTCACACGATGAATTTAAAAATGTGATAATATTTGTATTTAAGTAGTTTAATTGTGCAAATGTTAAAGTAAATTTGTTTGTTAAATAACAATAAATATAGTAGGTACAAGCAGTTGCTATGGAAATGAATTTTTTTTTTTGCAATTAACTCTCGTCAGGCGGTATAGGTACAATTGTAACTTTTGCATTTTTAAATTGCGATAACTTTTTTCTAGAAGTCGTAGAAAGTTGAAATTTTGTGGCATCTCTACATGTTTGGTCTAAATTATATAAAATAATATCTTCTTCCTTTCTTGAAATAAGAGGTCGAGATGCATAGTGTTATCGTCATGTATTTTGTATGGAAATAATGAAAGAAAAAAATAGGAAAAGATTGTTTTTAATGATAATATTGTTTCATAAAAAAGTTAAAAATTATATCTACACTGAGAATTTTTATACAAAAATATATGAAAGTACAATAATTGTACCTTTGCCGCCTGTTAACGTTGTAAAATAATGCCGCTGGACAAGGGTTAAATAAATAAACAACTAACTTTATTTATTAAGTAACATAACTATAGACAAATTTCCATAATAGTCATTAGTAAACTGATTGTGAGTCGGAAAATGATTGCGAAATAGAAGAGAAATAAATGAAGATACGAAATAACATACACTGGTTTTTTACTTAATGTATTATAATCATGTTGGTTGGCTATACAAGTTTTTGAAGTGTGATAAATTTAACTTACATGATGCCTGCCAATACGTATAAACAACACAGTTGTTGAAAAAATAATATTTATTAACCAAAATATATAATTTGGTATTCAGTTTTAGAACTATGAAAATTAAATAACCGCCAATTGTTTACCCAACATATGGAAAAGTTTTACTTAAAATTAATTCTACCGCAGATTTCAGTTTTGGCATTCACAACGTGAACAATAAAAGCATTTCAAACAAAAGCAAAACTTATTATCAATTACAAATAACTTAATTACTCTATCTCATCTTTCTTTTATCTATTCTTTTCTTTTATTTTTTCTTTTTCAACCGTCCGTCGATCAAACCAATTGTTCCATTCTCCGTGTTCTCTAATGAACGAAACGCATTCGGAATGTGTTAAGAATTTCTTTGTGTGTTGTGTGTATGTGCATCAAAACCCATCAAGACATTTTGATCTCTCTCTTCTGCTTTGATTGCGGTAATTGATACGAATCTTCGGGTTGTCTGGGATGCGTCTTGTACATTACACCGGATGTAAGTTGTAATCAAAATGGGTAACCGGATATACGGAATGGATTTCAGTAGGTTTCGTTACAAGCGGAAGTCGTTTATGGATTTGTGATGGTTGGAATGATGATGAACAAACTAGTTTGATTTCAAATTGATTCTTGTTAAAGAGTTGTAGAATTGGTAATTTTTAATACAAAATATAATATTTATTTTATAAATTTTAATGCAAAATTTATTTATACTTACGCTAGTATATTTATAATCACATTTTAACTTCTATTTTAGAATATCGAAAACATTATTTAAATTTTATAAACGAGAGAGATAAAAATGAAGATTAAGAATGGATTTTTTTTTGTTTATTTGAATTTGCTCTGCATATGTCCATAGACAGACATACACACTGACATCATGCTAAAACAGTTGAGTCATTTTAAAAAGAGCCAAATTCGTGCTAATCTGTAAAAATTTTGAAAAGGTAAAATTAGTATTGATTACAATACTTTTTTTACTATATAAGACTGTTTGTTAAAAATTAATCTTTAGTTGTTAGTTTTATCAATTTACTAGAAAATTACTGAAACAATTAAGAAAAAAATCTTTTATTGTATTAAAATAAAATCTCTTTAGGTTATAGTTCTGTATTAATATTTATTAATAATCGACGTTTTGACGAACTCAATGTATATCTTCATCAGAAAAAAAGATACAAGTGATATTTACAGTAAATAAAAAGAATACAGAAGAGAGTTACTAGATAACAAAATAAGTAACTGGATCATACAATTTATAAATTTTTAATTAAAGTACGTCAAATTTTATTTAAATCAGTGCCTCACAGTGATTGATATTATTAGTACTGTAACCTAAAGCTATTTTATTTTAATTAAAAATCTTTTTACCCAATGGATTTGTCTATTTTATATAAGATATTAAAAAAAAACTTATTTTTATATAGAAGTGAAATATTTCTGCTATATTTAATTTAATACTTGTTACGTATTTTTTACAAATTTGCATTCTTTTGTTGCAAAGTACTAAATACATGCATATTCAAGTCGAAGGGTAGAGACAGAAACTAGAGTATAATAGACAGACCCCTATTGTTAACTTTCTATATTAGTGGATCGTTATTATCTAAATATTTTACCATAGTTTAGAAGTTTGAAAATTAATAGTAAAATAATATGAAAGTTAAATTTATAACATATATTGTGATTATATTTATATGTTGCTATGATTTAGATTTTTATTAATTCTGTAAGCAAAAAAAATTAAACACTCTTTTACCATGTAAACAATAATATGTGTAATGAATTTTAAACGATCAGTAAAAAAAAATTGTCAGTTTCAAAACTGACCCATTTAATTACCAAATTCGTTACGATAACTTTGAAAAAATATCTTTTTTTTTTCACTACCATTATGAGGGAGACATCGCAACAAGCAGTTTGTGGATCCATTTTTTTTTTACCCAGAATGCTGTGTGCGATAAAACGCTATTATATGTGTAACAGTTCCATGTTCAATTGTGCTAGGTGGTCATTTATTTAAAACAGTTCAATAATTTCTGTAAACAGTTTCACACATTCGGGTATATATTTTGGTTAATTTATTATCGCTGGGATAATATCCAGCTTGTTTACGCGTTTGTTTTGTTTTATTTAGTGTAAATTGTAGTATTTTGTAATCCATTTTTTTTTTGTTTTTTATTGGGGTCAATTGCAATGTACCGGATTTATTATTACCATCTGTTTGCTGTTATATTTTTCTTGTAAAGCTTTCGAAATTGAACATATTTTTTTTGTTTAATTATCATGTAGGTCTTTTTTGTTAGTAGTTGTTTACTAAATTTGTTTAACAATTTTGATTCGACAAAACCATTTAGAAACTTAATTATTGCATAACAGTTTGTCTTATATGAAAAAAAGCTGCATTTGAAATTAAAAGAACAATATGATTACAATTAAAGTTAAAGACGGATTTATAAAATAACAAGTGGTATTGGTCAAATTTACTTGTAAATAAAAACTTTTAATAGGTCAATCTTTTCTATACTATTTTAGGAGCAATTCCTAACTTTTTATTGCTCTTCTTGATATTTACGCATTAGATTTGAACGGAACATATAATCACAGATAAACAGTTTATTTGTGATATAACAAACAAAATAAATTAAATACCGAAAAAGGAACATTGGCATATAAAAAATGATTCTATTATTTTTTTTAAAAAAATTGTGTTTTTTTGTCAGGTTTTCCTTCGTTACTTGTTACTTGTAATATTTAATATTTAAAATTATAATAAAATTTAATATCATTAGTTATAATAGTATAAAAATTATAAAAAAAAAAATATTAATATTCATTATGTATTACTAAAAATTATGAATGACACAATCTCATTTTATTATTAAAACAAATGACAAAATATAGGGAAAACTTTAATTTGATTTCCGTGAAAGATTACGCTTGAAAGAAACAATGGAATAGCTGTCAAACAAAAGAATATAAATAGTTCCCGAACATCCTAAATTACAATTGAACTGTTTGACATTTGCGCAAAATATCAATTTGTAGGCAAAATTTATCTTTATTCCATCACTTTGATATTCGCTTAAATTTAATAACATTTTCAATTAAAAATCAACTCGCCACACGCATATATATCATTAAATGATAAGAACCTTTTCCCCCTATTGATTTTTCATCATCATTCCGGACCCGCGGCAGTCAATTGTTACCGAACGAGTTTCAATTGTATTTGTTGAAATTTCATTGGAAGGGAAACATTATCTAGAATTTGTTTTATGCGCGCCCCGCCATCTATGAACCAACGGAGTTTTCTTTCATGTGACATTTTCGGAAAATGGTTTTGTCTTTTGGGACGTCGAGCGGGGAAAATCATTTTCTTTAAAGTCTTTCAAGGACACAACTGAAATATAATGTTGTGTGCTGCGTTAGGTTTTATTTTAAAGATGAACGAGTTTTTTTTGTGTATGTGTGTGTGTGTTATATTTTTATTTTTTTTTTTAGGGAATCTTGTTTAAAATAGGTTGGGTTTGCGAAGAAAGTTTTAGCTGTATTTTATGATGGAACTGTTGTCGAGTTATGATCTTTTTGGAAGTTATTTTTTGTGGAGTTGTAGTGAAACAAATATGGAATTTTGTAGGATGGTTTCTAACTTTTCAAGGCTTATTTCAAGTATGAAATATATGAAGGATTTTTATGTTGTATATGACATTTTGCATATTACGTATATTAGATATTAGATGACACAGAAAATGCATTGCATATTTTGCTGCAAATTTGTATATTTTAAGAAGAAATACATACATTTTTGTTAAATAGTTAATAAGGAAAAGTTAAGAAGAAATACATAAATTTTTGTTAATAAGGAACTGTTAAATGATACTAAATTTTAAATATGTAACACTAAAAACAATTACTTTTTTATCAATTTTATATTATTTTTTAAGTTCTGTAATAAAATATTTTATTACATTTACAACCTGCATATTTATTAACGAATTCTTGTTAAAAGAATTATTACTTTACGTTTTTTTATTTCAGAATTCCATATATCAATAATTTTGTAGGCATTCATACACAAATTATCTCAATTAGGGTCACAGTAGTATAGCTTTTAAAGGTCTTAATACTTTTAATTTTAAGGACTTTTAAAACTTATTATGTATCCTAGAATTTATGTCTATTGTGCCTAAAAAATAAGATGAGACTAGTCAGAATAGGTCTACATTCAAATTTCTCCAAAAAAAAATAGTAAACATTGTTTTGTTTCACATTGTATATATATATATATATATATATATATATATATATATATATATATATATATATATATATATAAATTATTTAATAATTTGGGAGAAGTTATAGCAAATATGAACCAGAATGTATTTATTAAGCAATTTTATTTATTGATTAGCTATGTTTTGTATACAAAAATAAAATATTGTGGTTTTAACAAATATAGTATTACAGTTTATAAGATTTTAATTGGTAACTTTAGATTACTATTTTATTACTGTATTCAGTATTATTACCAAGAATAAGTACAAGCATTTTCTTAAAATGTGAAACACTTCGATCTACAGATATTTAATCAAGAATTATTATCAAGTTTTTATACAAAACAAACTTTAAAAAATGCAAATTTACAACTTGATTTTACCTTCAACTCCATCATCTTCAAATTACTCAATACGAATAACCTTCACTTGACCTTGTCAATTGACCCTTTCCGATGACAATGTCAATTGCGTTTCGCGTGGATCTATCCGATCAAATTGTTCGAATCGTTCGCTCAATTGTTTCGTGACAAACGTAAAACTACGTTTACGGGGCGGACGTGAAAATACGTGCGTCTAGTGGGAATGAGCAAGGCACCACCACTGGTAACGGATCTGTATCCGTTGAGTCCTGCAGCAAGGGTGGCGCGTGGTTTATGGATTGGGGAAGAGACCCGAAGAGCTCTACCTCCGCATGTTTATAAGTATTATATGGTGAGGATGAGGGATTACAGACGACAGAGTTTGAGGGTGAGTTTTGTTTAATTGTTTTTGTGTTGAAGATAAGTATTGTAAGTAAATCGTATTTGATATAGAAATATTGTATTGCTTGGGAAATTTAAAGACAGGTGAATGCTGATTACGAGATTGTAGGTGTTTTGGGTAAGTTTTGCTAGAAATTTAAATGTCTCTAAAGAAACCCGATTATATATTTATAATAATACTTTATTGAAGCTGTTAAATATACAAAATATATACATGAGCTAAAGTTGAAGAAAAAATACATGAATGGCATACTATGACATATTCATAGTTATTTGATTTGAAATTTTAGAAAATTTTTCTATTTCATAAAATGAATGATTAATTAAAAAGTTTTTTATTACAATTTTGAATTTGCCATATGTAAGATTTTTGATCTCAATAGGTAAATTATTGAATAACTTTGCCCCTATATGTGTAGGAAGATTTTTGGCAACATTTAATCTACATAGATCTAATCTAATATGATATCTTTGCCTGGTGTCGTAATCATGATAATTTTTATTTTTACTTAGGTCTGTACAATTTTCTTTAATATGTAAAATATATAAGGACGGTAACGTCAATATTTCCAATTTAATAAACAATTGTCTGCAAGGTTGTCTGTAACTACTTGATGTTATGATACGAATAGAAGTTTTTTGCAGTTTAAAAATTCTGTCACTGTCGACTGAATTGCCCCAAAGCAAGCACCCATAGTTCAAATGACTATGAATGTTAGCATAATACAGTTTTATTATAACATGAGATGAAACCACGTTTACAAGTCTACGTAACATAAAATTACCCATATTAATTTTTTTGCTAATGTAGTTAATATGACTTTTCCAATTAATTTCTGAGTCTAATTGAAATCCGAGAAATTTAAATTTAATTTTAACATTGCTGTTATATAACTTATCTTCCCGACTGAGTAATCGATTGACACTGAACACAATATTTTGTGTTTTACTATTATTCATTGCCAGCAAATTAGATCCAAACCAATCTGTGGCTTCAGCATTGGTTTTATTAATTATGTCAGTCATATTACAAAGATTTGTAGTTTGATTGATAAACGTGGTATCATCTGCATACATAACTGTGTAAGCGTCAGTAATATTCGATGGTAGATCAGTCACATATATAATACACAAAAGTGGTCTTAGGACTGATCCTTGTGGGATTCCATATTCCAATTTCTTGCATTTTGAATGTACCTACATTGCTAACACATGTTACCTGAGATCTATTATTAAGGATCATTATTTAAAAGGATTTGCTTATACCGACTCTTGAGCTTAGATTATATTAGTAGAGTTAGTAATAGAGTACGATGACACAGAGATAGAATGCGTACTATTTCATTACTAGCATAATGTAAACATAATAAAAGAAAAGTACTGAAAGTAGCCTCGGGTAGAGTAGAGTACATAGCACATGTTGAATAGTACACTATACTTGCCCTTTTCCTATCATAATACTTACTCTACTTTACTGATATACTACTAATGTAAATAGATTTTTTAGAAAAGTCGAATATAAAACGTGTATTATTATTTTTTTATGTGTTTATGTATGTATGTAAGTTGTTAAATTATCAAATAATTGCTATCCTTAAATAATATTTTATTTGAATACGTACGAAAATGAAATGGACGAAAGCTGAATTAATTTTAAATCAAACTCTACTTTGTAAACTACTAGCTTTGTATAAATTAGTTTCTCTATTAAAATTAGTAGAGTAAAGTGATTTGCACAATTAAGCGAATGTTTCCAAATACTGGAAATATATAGATCTGTATGAAAGATTTCACAATAATGAACAAGGTGCAACCTAAATGCGTATAAAATATAATTACTTTGTAGGTATGTACATTACTGCAAAGGGATTTTTTCTTCCTATTTTATACTATTTACATACTCATAAAAAAAGCATTGAAAAAATGTATAATATTTACATTTTATAAATTTCAAAATTATATAATTATATAACAATACTATTAAATTCTTTTTAGTATTTAATATTGCAAGGAGAGTAAAAAATATTTGGGTTTTTTCTACGTCTACGTTATATTTTTGGGTATTGTAAGAGTAGAGAATTATAAAAAGTTATGTAGGTAATGTTTAGGAAAAGTGAGACAAATAATTCAACTTAAATTTCGGCGAAGCATCACGTCCGAAACCCAAGATTAAAATCTTAAGTAGATTTAACCCTAATACATTAGAGGCTTTATCGAGATTAGTTACGATTTTATCTCACACAATGTCACTATACAGAAGACCCATTTTACTTCGAAATATTAAGATTAGCCATTCACTACAAGTCAAATAAGTTTATCATTGTAACTCAAAATATATACTTACAAACCTAATTATTTATTTTTTGTATTACAGCTTTGAATTGTTGAAAAAACACTTGATTATTATTTAATAAATCAATTTTTTTATGAGATACAATTGTAGTTAAATTTAAAAATATATTTTGAAATGAACTTTAATAAATTAGGTTTTTTTGTTCAAGAATCTAGTAATATTTCATTAAAAGGTTACTGAAAAGTTTAGATATTTTATATAATCAAAGAAAAAAGAATAAAAAAATGTGTATGAATGTATATATGACACAAAAGCTGCTTGTTTGGATTGAAACAGCAGAAACTAATTTTTGCTAGAATATAAAAAGTTTATGCCACACTTTTAAGGAAATATGATGTGATTGTATATGTACTTATATGTACCAAAGAAACTGTAATGAATTTCTGAATATTTAGTAGTTATATGAATGAATTTGACATATTAATGTCAGCTATTTTTTCCTCATGTATTTTTTAATTGAAGTTTGATAAAATGGAGGTAAAATAATAAAATATATTTTTTTATATTCAAAATCAACACGTTAAAAAACTATTTATTTCCAAAAATATAAAATGCTACAATATTAAATTTTAGAAAATTTTGAAAGTACAGAAACAAAATCCTATATTTCATATTCTTTTTGATATAAATCATTGCTAAAATTTTTATTTATATTACAGAGAAATTAAGAATATTAATTTAGAAATTGATTTATCTGGTAAGCAATAAATTATAAAATGTTTTTACGCGAACAAATTTCTGTAATCTGCCGTTATTTTATTGTAAAAAGTTTAAAATCGATAGCAGACTTTACAGTGTACAAACATTATTTTGTAGAATTTCTGTTAAACTTTTTTTTATTTTACAATATGTTCGCGAAATTGTGGGTAATATAACTTTATATATTGCGAGAAACATATGCAATGCTAGAAGGTAAGCATATTTTTTCTATAATTGTTTTTTAAAAGTATTAATTGTAAATCGATGGGGAAACACAACTTTCTCAAATTTTGTACACCAGATTTACAAATTTTAAGTATGGTTGTTGAGATTAATTAATTTGTATTATTAATTTTAAGGATTTCATATAAAATTTTTAAGATTATAGGGATTTACTCGAGATTTTACATAATTTTAAGAAAATCTTTAATTTACTTCACCATGATTTTACTAAGATTTTAGTGTATTTTAATTAATTGGTTCACCAGATTGTACAAGTGGTTTTTCTCTCATTATAAATATTAAATTTTATTGTAAGAATATTAATATATTTTTTCTAATAGTTTAATAATTCTTTAAAAATTTCTCATCTTGGTACTTATCAATTTTGTAGCATTCTGGAATTTATCTATTCTATAATAAGAGCTATTTTTTTTATATTTACGTTTATTTTAATCAATTTAAAATCAATTAAGGGTTAGGTTTTGAGATAATAATTTTTAACTAACTCTAATACAATACGAATATCAAGCAAATAATATAATCCCGCCACAAATTTAAAATATTAAATCCATTTTATTTGCTTGCATCAGCAAAACTCACAATATCAAAATTTTGCAAATGTTGCAGCTTTTCTGTTTCATTAAATTAAATCAAAAGCTAAAAGTTCTATCGCCCGAACAGTTTCCAAGCAAAACATTACAGTTTCAAATTTTCTATGTCTAACCAAAATCGAAAAAAGCAAAATTTTAAATATTTGTAATATATTTCTGACTTTCTCTAACTTCATAGCCAACTTTCTATGCTAACAAGGGCAATTGATAACAAAGAAAATGTTAATACAATCCGAGCATGAATAGAGAGATATGTATATAAACACTTTGGCGCTGTTTTGTGTTATTATCTTCGAGTGAAATATCGATGCTTTTGGTATGCGTTTGATTCAATTGAATTAGCAAATGTTGCCTATTTAGGTCACCTCCATTATATTACAATCCTTGTTTCATGGAACTGCTTCATTGAATATGTTTCACATGTATTGAGGTTTCCGATTTTGTATTTTATTCTTGAAAGACAAGTTATTCTAAGTGACAATTTAGTGTATCTTATTTTTTTTTATATATTGAAATAATGGAATAACTGCATTAAATTTATAACTATAGTGATGAAAAAAATAATCATCTTAAATTCTCAGTATATTTTTAATACATACATACATACACAAACACGCCGTATACCCAAAAAAGTGTGGCACAAACTTTTTCCACTTTCCCCAAATTAATTTTCTCTAAACATTCCTATCCAGACAAGCAACTTAGTTTTATCCACATTTATTTCTCATACAAGATATTGCTTATAAATTTAGGACTTTAGTTTAATAAATGTTGGCTACAATTTTAGAAAATTTTATAATAATTATTATTAATATTAAGCTGAATTTGTAAAAATTATAGTGAAAACTGAAAAATGATTTTGTTTTATAAAAATTTGAAAAAGTATTTTCAGGGATTAGTGCAGAAAGTTGACATTTACGATTTATTTGTTAATGTAAAATTAAGATACTTATTTTAAAATGCATTTTACTATTTGAATTTATTCATTTATTTACTTAATGGATACAAACATAAATGCATTTTAAATATGACTTATATTTGAGTTAAGCAAGAAAATCATGGGTCTACAATTTTTAATTTTTAAATTTATTCTCTACAGAACCAAAATAAATGATTAAAAATTGGTAATTTATTGGCAATGATTTTTGAATATTTTGTGTTCCTACATGAAAAGCAGATAATACAATATTTATAGATTTTATGAATTATTTGAGTTTTATCAATATTCAAAGTCACAGTTGATAAATTAAAGATAAACTATTGTTATTTTAAATAAATAAATAAAAAAAAATATTAATAAATTATATGATTAGCTTCTCGAGCATGTAGCTTCTATATTCCACTTAGGAATTTCAGGAATTAATTGAATAATTAATTTATATATGCAATTATAGAACAGTTTTTGAGTGATATTATGTGCACAAAATATTTTATCTTTCTTACACGATTACAGCTTCAATATTCATTTTTCATCAACAAAGAAGAACTTTATACTTTCAATATATAAATAGTTATTATAATATTTTGAATTTTTAATATAAACTTGTTCAAGCAATATCGCTTTTAATAGAAATAATACAAAATATTATTGTTATAAAGTCAACATTATAATATTGTTTATGTTAAAAGTTCTAAATACAATAAGATCATATTACGCAAATAAAAACTTTTATCGAATTTTCCTCAAAATATAATATTATCTTCATCGTAAAGAAAAACAACAAAACTTTCGAAAACAAAACTGCCGGCATACGGCCGTAAAAACAAAAACCAAAAAAACAAGAAAATAAGCGCAGGAAATTCAGCTAGAAAACTAACCTAGAAAATTTGAACACTAATACTCTCATTTTTAAAGTCGTTGCCGAGGTAGAAAACATTCTTCTAGCCCTGCCTTATACATCTTTTAGGTGAACGTGTGCCTGAAAAATGGTTTACGCCGTAAGGCCATTTGCGTAAAGCTCTGTTCAGTATTGCAGTCACGCGAAACCTGTTTTGTTGTTACGGCTGTTGTTGTTGTTTGTTGTTGCTGTTACCAAAACCCGTCTAGGTTAGGTTATGTTGCTGACAATGTGAGTGAGAAAGGAAGTATAGTAGACTTTGGGCGGCAGTTTCGAAATCCCGTTCAATGTCGAACGTTTATTATGGCTATGCGTCTTCATTTGTTTGCTTTGAAAACAAAATCACGGGGGCCAATATTTATCGACGACTGCAAAATTGCAACGATTTCTGTCTTTTTCTTGTTTTATTTTCAATTCGTTCGGTATTTATTTTTAGAAAATCTGAAATTAATGTTAGCTTTAAAAAAAAAAACGGAAATTACGGTATTACTGTTGAAAAGTTATTTTATAGGTTTGGTAATATTGTGAATTTAAAAATTTGCAAATATATTTTGACAGTATAAGTATGATATTGATTTTAATTAATTGATAAAATTTTATAATTTTTTATATAACAGTATAAAATTTTAAATTTTAATTTAAATATATTTACTTTATAGTAGTTATCGTTACAACTGGAAAAAATTACATACTAAGAAATGCTACCATTATTTCTGCTTGTAAGTTATCTGATAAACTAACTGACTAATTTACAGTATCAGTACTGCGTAGCTAATAGGAATAGTATCTTGTCAGTATTAATTAGGCCTTCTGTGAGAGGCACAGAAGTGTAATAATACTTATGTTTTGATCGTATTTTAAAAAATGCAACGCGATTGATTGAATTTAAGCAATCCTAGTCTATGGATTGAGCTCACTGATCGTAATACCGAATAAAAAGATATTTATATTTTTTTTAATTCAAGATTTTTGCAAATATGATTTTGCTGTCGTCCAATATATTTATATATTGTCTCGTGGTATTATTGTTATTTATCAAAGGAACTTTTTTTTACTAATCCAACTAAATCAAATTCTATTTTAGTCACACACAAAAAAAAAAACCTTTCAATACCATTTCTTTAGCATTCACTCTCCAATACAGTCAAAATCCGAAAACTTTAAGATACATCGTATTTCCGGAATCAACCCTCTACGATCTATTACAAATCTGAAATCCTATTCTCACACTTGGTTTGTCCGACGACATATGCAAGCCAACCAAGAAGACATCATCTCTTCCTCTCTCTCCCCTCCCACCCTCTTCACAAGAGACTAGAATACTCGAATGTAATTGATCTGTCAGTAACAGTCACCTGACTGCTGCTGGGTGGGGCGCATGTATCTCTTCCAAATAAGGGAATCTATCCTCCCAATTTTGCTTCGTGGAAAGGTGAAGGGTATGGACGATGCGCTTGCATAAGAGTAACAAGGATGGGTGATAGTAATGTCAACCGCAAAATGGCGGTATTTGATTGTGTTATTGGATGGTTGCAATATGGAGAGCCCGTTAAGTTAGGTTATGGCGATATTTTATTTTATTTTTTTTAAAGAAATGTTAAACGAAATGACATATCAGATGATGGGATTTCGAAGAGTTAAAAATAAATTGGTTGAGGATTATAGTAACATGCATTGAAATAGTATTTGATAATATTAATTTTTTTCATATTTGGTTAAAATTTCATGCAAGTTTTTAAATAAAATTTTAAAATAAATATGATAGATTATTAGAAACAAATATGTTATTATCTAATTTTAGAACTGGAATTGATTGTATGCAGAAATGAAAATTTATAATAAGTCATTTAATCTAATCTTTAATTTTATATAATTCATAGTTATTAGATTTGAATTTTTTTTGCTTGAATTATTGAGAACTATAAAAGGATACATAGAGATAATACAAATAAGTGTTTTTTTTATTTATTAGTAAATTGGTAATTTTCCTTGAATATGCATAAGTTTATGAATATTGACATTATATAAAATAATATATAATTTTAATTTACATTTTATTACGTAATATTATCTGAAACAGCCAAAATTTATTTATGATTTACTATTTTCCGGATAATTATATTTTACATTTTATTTCAGATGTTTGTATAAGAATCGTTATTATAGTTTTATTAGATATATTTGATATTTTCATATAAGTTTCAGAATATTAGTATAGAACAACAGTATAGAATCTTTCAGAACTCATTATATTAAAATAAGAAAGTTTTGAACATGGAAATTATATATTAAATCATTTAACCTAGATTGGCATCTTTTCGGAAATCAAACTTAAACAAAATATGAGTTAGTTAACAAAATATTATTGATTACATAAATTTATTTGAAGAGTCTGTTAAATGGTTATTAAATTAATCACTTTTTCATCAATCTATATTTTTCTTCTGAAATATTTAATATTTCAAATCATATAAGTTTTAGAATAATAGTAAAAATTTTTTTAGAACTTATTATATTAAAATAAAACAGCTTTAGATTTAAGTTTTGTAAGACTGATCAGAGCACCGTACTGATGAGGTCCAAAAGACCGAAACACGTGTCTACGGTTAAACTGGCCAGTCGTTGATGCATAGCTTAACAGCCGATTCAATGACTGAGTATCTTGTGAAATTTTGGGAAAAATATAAAATATCAATATTCTTGAGTATTATTATATTAAATTTCACAATGACAATACGAACATTTATTTGTTCAAGGTCTATTACTATAATTTTAATTAAAAATTGTGCAGAACTTAAATCTAGAGCTTTTTTTATATTTATTATTATGGCCTATTATTTCACAGCCGAGCCGTGCAAATAACATACGGGTTATAGCAAGTACTGAATTGTTTAAACACAGTTCGATTTGACAATCTTTGGTTTGCTAATGCCACAATCACTATATTTTAGCATTATTATTATATTTTTTAATTTATTGAAGAAAATAATAAGATTATTTTAATATTGGTATATCACTCACCAATTTTAGAAATTTATGAAATAAAATTAAAAGGCATTAAATAACCTTACAAATTGTTGTATAATTTAATTAGCAAAATTAAGAAACGTGATACTTTTTTCTTCAAAATACACATTTTTTTTTAAATCTTTTTGATCAAAGAATATTCTCGTACATTTTTATTTCATTATGAAAAAATTATTGAATTTTTTTTTATAATTAATGATTTTTACATCTAATTACAAAAAAATAATATCATTAAAACGATTTTTTATTTCTTTTTGCTAATAATATATTTCTTTTGTTTCAGGTGAGTCGTTATTCTTTTCCACTTTTGTATTGTTTATCGTAGCAGTAAGTTTTTATTTTTAAATTATTTTATTATATTTACATGCATATTTAATGGTTTTACACTTACTATTTTTATTCTATGCTGTGAAGATAAAAGAAACGATACACTAGAGAAAAATTTAAAATTAAAATTAAAATTTTTTCTAAGGAAAATAAAAATACCGGATTATAATAAAATGCAGCAAAAATGTAAATATGGAATGCATGTTTTACATATGCATTTAGCATTTTATAATAATTTTGTTTTTGATAAAGAAAGAGCCATTGTTTTAATATATTAGTAGCCGGCTTGCATGGTCGAGTGGTTTTAAAGCATTAAATCTGTTTGTTGGACTGACATTAAGGATGATTTATATTTTCTTTATGAGAAAGAAACTCTTTTATTATTGGTGATAAGAAAAAAAAGATGTAAGTTTGTGTGTGATGACTTCTTTTTGCGAATTACTTGGAAACACTTGCAACAATTGCAGATCGGTTGACACTATTTAATTTATCTCAAGAAGTTACCATACAAGTGCTTGCCACATAAAATCGACCATCATCATAAAGAATTTAAACGAAATATCGTAATATAGAGAAATTTTTATCAAATACATATTTATAACCGTAGTCATGGAAATATACCTACATATACATAGAAATAGAAAAAAATATCGCAAAACTTTTAAAAATTTATTAAATTATATTTTAAAAATGTTACAAATTAAATTTTGTTAGTTACACCTTGTATAGCAACTTTTGTTAAATAATTTTTTCCGAAATATTTCCTGTTACGAAATATTCGTAAAAACAAAATAAAAATGACTTCAGTAAATAATTTCCGGTGCACAAATTTGCACCAAAGTTGATCAAATTGAGATATTTATTTTCGAAGTTTAAACATAAAATATCTTAAAAATTCGTTTAAATAAATTTGCTCTATACACGTGTCTACAGATCGACAGACAAACTTGTATTACGCTAAAAACAGTAGATTTATATTACAGAAAGCTTAATTTCTGCTTACTTGCAAATTTTTTGAAAAGGTAAAATTGTTGAGTTTACTATAGATGAAAGTTGATAAAAATATTTTTTATGAAAGGACCAGGAAAATAAATCTTGTACATTAAAATTGTTTCATTAGTCATTACACCCAGATTGGCATCTTTTCGGAAAACATTCTAGAATCAATTTTAAAAATAAAATTTGAATTGGAGTAACAAAATATTATTGATTATACAAAAATCATTTGAAGTTTCTATTATGTGATTATTAAATCAATTACTTTTTCACCAATCTTTATATATTTCTTCTGAACAATTCTTCTTACTCAAGTACCTTTATTAAATTTCCGTAAAGCGTACAGATCGGGGGGCAACATTTTAAAACGAAAAAACCGCACTGTCATATTCAGACTTCAATATATTACAGTCCTTGACTGGCTAACACTCATGCTATGGTTACCCTCGTACAACATTTCCTGTAATAAAACACGGGACAAATGTTCAGGCGTCGCTTAGCGGTCGCGTACGCCTTCATCGGGACGGGCCAGGAAGACGCCGTGACGTCATGTTAATGCATATCAAACAGGCTTGGGGGCTGAGTTTGAGGTTATACGTTATTTGAGATTCACTTATAGAAGGGGAAGGTTTTTGTTTACCGAGAATATTGGGAAGGTAAATGAATAGTTGGTTGTGGAAATTACGTAAAGGGTAAGAAGAGAAATAAGGGTGGCCAGGGATAATTCTGAGAGGGAAATGAATATTATGTGGTTGAAATTAAATTTGTTTCCGAAAGAAAATTGAAAGTAATAAGTAGTAAAATTAACTAGTTTTCTATTTTATTGGTGAGTGATGACACAACGTGTAAACACAGCATAATATTTAAAAGGTGATTAATCATTCATTCTGATACTTTAGTAGATTGCAAATTTTATTTTGTATTGAATTGGATATTAACAGCACATGTTTTTCATATTTATGAAAGTTTTTATTAAATTCAACAAATTTTTAAAAGATTTTTATGGGTTTTTGTGGAATGGTTGCAACATTATAATGTTTTTATTATTTGTTATTTAACTTCCCGTTTAAATTATTTAAAATTTTTGTGAATATGGAAGTAATTAAAGTTTGCTTTTTTTTTTAAATATTGTTTTTTGACATACAGGCAATTTGGTGGCAGTTGCTTTGTATTTTAATTTTTAGTAGTTTAAAAAGCATTTGATAACATATTGTTGATTATCACGCCTTTGATATTTAAATTTTTAAATCGAAATATTTTATTTTCACAATTACATTTTGATTTTGGATGTGTGTTTGAGAGCAAGCCAAAGATATACTTTATTTAACATTTTATATTACAATTTAATACAAAGCCAGTTTAGAGTTTTTTAAAATTATTTTAAAATTTATTTAATATGTAGAAAGATTACAACTTTAAGAATAGTTGATAAAGGTATTGCGTAGTTAACCTTGTATTCTTAGGCCCTGTTGCACAAATCATTGTTAAAGGCTTTGTAAGTTAACTTATCAACTGACCAATCATTCAAGACAATTGACAATCTAGTTGCCTAAGTAACTCATTGAATAAGTGAACAATTGGGGTCTTAATCAGTATTTTAATGCACTTTAAACTAAATTGAACTTTATAATGCTGGTAAATGAAATGGTGACACACCCATTGTCAAATAACAAAAAAAATATATACTAAAAATCTACTGGCAAAAATAGTACAAAGGAAGAGGAAAAAGAATCTATTCAAACTAGCGTTATCATTTATTCTCCTCCTCGACTATGTTGCTTTTATTTCTGTTATTCCATTCTTTCACTTTATCACCCTCCCGTCTGGGGTGTACTGGCACAGTGAAAAATAACAGAAGGGCGTTGTCTTCATTTGTCTTCTCTCAACGTTGACATGTCCTGTTACGTCCTTTACTCTTTCAGCATGGACCAGCGTATGTCCTGTCAGACGCGGTAGGGCGCCTTGCTTCTTTATTCGCAGACGAAACTCTACTGCGTTTCGCACTTGTTTTATTGGACCTTTGGCAGGGAGATGTAAGGGTGGGGGGGGGCAAAGATGATGAAACAATGTAACTCTGTAGAGTAACAATGTCGACATGAGAATTTTGACATGTGCTCCGCGTTCTGGAAGAAGTGAGTTGTCAGAAATTTGCTAACGATTATTAGTTTTAATGGCATTTTGAGTGGCGATATTTTGTACGGTAATTTGGTTTGAGGAAAAGGAAGATTTGAGGATTTGTCGGAGTGGGATTTGAAAAGACAGTTTGATATAAGTTTAGGGTGTGGAAGTATAAAAAATTAGTTTAACTTATTTGCAATTGAAGCTGAAATGTTTACAGTAGAACTTATATAAGGTAGATTTGGCATTACTTGCGCAAGATTTTGACAGGATCCGTTTGGAAAAGTACACAAAAGTGAATTACTGAACAGGTCTTGTGCAAGTTATTAAAAATGTGTGCATAGTGTAATAATTCCGAACCCATCTATAGAGAGACATTATAAGAAAGTCAATCATAGTCTGTCAATACATACCTAACACAAATAATTGACATAAATACTAATTATATGAAAACATGTTAATAGAAAAAATAAAATTGTTTCAAAATTTTTAATGGGAAATTAATATATTTTTGATGTCTTAATGAAAATTTTTTATTAAAAAATATAAATACTCAAAAAATTTACTTAAATTAGATGATAATTAAAAAAAAAACCGAATTTCAATATATTTTCAATTTTTCTTTTAATATTTCTTATTTAATTAAGATAGAAAATCCAATATTAATTTAGAACAAGGCCAGTTTCATCGTAGCTAATGCATAAATAATATAATTTTAAAACTAAAATCTTGTAATAATATATCACATGATTCACTAGGCGAACATTGTTCTAAAACTTCTTCATCTCAGGTAATATATTTCTTGCTGGTCTTACAAGAACAACCAAAGTGTTTCGAAGAGAGTCCCAGCGTCTTTATCTTGTGCGACAGTTATCCCACATTTGTTTATTGTTTTCCAGAGGGAATGATTTATATTTACTTAGCCTAATTAATCCCGAACTATCTAGTCGTGGCCCAATTAGGGCTCACCTCAGTCTAGGTCTAGATAGTGAGCAAGATTTGGGATTAAATGCGGCTACCAAAGGCACACACACACGTATATATACACGCACATCGAGAATGTGTTTCTTGTGTGCATAAGGTATTCAGTTGTACAGGTGGTGTCTAAAATGTAACGGGGTTTCTATTGACGTAAATCCTGGTACCGTCATAATCTCGACTCGTGCCTAGGCTGTGTTGTGTTGTTTGTCTACCTTTTGCAGGTTAATGGGTCTATCGCCAAGGGTTGTTTGGTACCAACGATTAAATGTTTAAACATGCATGAAAAAAATAAAATTCGCCTGGAAGGAAGAATTGGTATAACAAGTTTTATTTTTAATGGATTTCATCTAGGGCTAGGGTATAAAATACAAATGGGTTTGGATTTTATTTTTGTTATTGTTGTTGATTACGATGTAAATTTAAATTCTGTTTATATTTTATAGAAATTATAAACGTTTTAGAAAAGTACTGTATTATTTTCAAATAGAACCTAATATCAGTTTTTTAAAATTTTCATTATTTTAATATCCAATGTATTAATGAAAAAAATTGTTTAAATATATTTTAGAGTGGACCTTCCAAACTTTTATGAGTCGTAACCTACTTTTAAAAATACACTCACTTACTTGTAATGTACGTATGTTTTAAAAGAAAAAGAAAGAGGGCTGTAAAAAATAAAAAAAAAGTTTTACTACTTTTACTTTTTATTAAATATGCTTAACATACAATTGTATTAAACAAATGAATTTAATATTTTTGTTGATGAACATGAAAATTACTATCTACTACAATTACTATCTATTACAAGTGGGGAGCGAATACTTTGGGAACCGCTGTCTTAGAGTTACATAATTTGTAATGACAGATAATTTTTAATGTTACTTTTGTTGATTTGCATCATATTGCATTTTTCTAATTTTTATATTTATTTTACGAAAATTTTGTTTTAATCGACAAATTGTAAAACTGCATACGTTTTCTTGTCTGTCAATTAAAGTTTATAAAATTGTGTTTGAAGATATTTCATTTCGACGAACTCAACGTACGTCTTCTTCATCAGGAAAAAAAAAACAGTAAATAGCAGAACATAATATTGTAATGAATTCTAAAATTTTTTTACTATGTTAAATTTTGTGATTTCAGAAATTTATTCTAAATTTATCATACTGACATTTTAAAATACTTAAATTTTTCAAATCGAATTCTCTTCAATATTTAAAACTTGAGTTTCAATAAACCAAATTAAATTATCAAATTACCAAAATTGATTATCTGTCATTCAGTTTCTGTAAAGCATCCAAGAAAAATTTACATACATTTAAAATTCGAAAATACCGCTAACATTAAAAAAAAAACAAACAAAAAAAATGTATTCAGCGGCCATAACAATTCACAATAATACAAAAGCGTAGAGTAATTACTAACACCGGAAAACGGAACTACCCTCCCGCAGCCATTAAAGACTCTGTTTTGGGCAAACAGTAAACAGGAGGGGGGAGGGTCGTAGTTACCGAAAATGTTTATTGTGAGCCTACCGCATTGAGCAACCATTTCGCCTACTTCAATTACAAACTAATATCATTAGGTTAGGTTAGATTGTTAGATGAAGAGAGAAGGCGATGCCGTAAGAGATAGACCCCTAAAGAGAAGATACTAGTAAAATTTCTCTAGAACAACCGAAATATGTATTATACAAAATTACCATATAGATTTGAATTGGTTATCACTTGCTGGTCAAGTATTGTATTATATTCTGGTAGTGATATACGAATTTTCTCCTGGCCTAGTTACATAGTTATACGGAAGTTTTAGGTTAGTTTTACATAGTTGAATTTATATTGTTGGACAGTGCTGATTTATGGTGGATATGATAGAGAAACTTAAATGTTATTTAAATTTGGAATATTGAACAAGCATTTTATTAATGCAGTTTTAATGTTACATGTTTTGTAATTCCTAAGCGAATTTCAGAGGTAAATAATTCAGATTTTTATTCCTGTGTAGAATCAGTGGCGTAGCTATGAATTTGGAGCGCTGAAACAAAAATACTCGTACAAAATCCGTCTTAAAACAATATATGGCAGCACCTTATTTCCGTAATTTTTTTTTTAATATCTACGTTTATGACACGATCTACTATTGTAGCATTTTTCTTTGTCAATTCTGTATTTATAAAATAATTGCAAATAACTTAAGTAACAATACTGTTGTAGTTTCCAAAATTATTTTATACTTATTATTTATTATAATTCATATGAAATAATCGAGCATCAAATATTTGTTTTCGACTGTTCTTGTTTTATTAAAGAATTGATTTTGCTGAATAAGTAAAGTTTAACTAAGAATTAATAGTAGCCAAATGTTTTTATAATTTTAAGAATAATTGCATAAAGTACGTACAGAGAAACATTAAAATTGTTTATGGTGCAAGGAATTTGTCTATTCTTTATAGTTGTTTTTGGATTCAAGTTTGCAAGTAAAAAACTTGTTGAAAAAATTGCAAGATTTAGAGACAGATTCCAAACGTCGTTTCAACACAATACAATCTCCTTAACAAAAAGCATGTTTTCCTGAAGTTAAGGAGTTGCTTCTCCATTTCTTCAAATGATATAATAGGTGAAGATTTTGTGTTCAAGTCATTTGATTTGTAATTTACTGCAGTCTCCTGCGTTGAAGTTTTCACATGATACGCCATTTTGGCTGCGCTGCCGTGAACGAATCGCTGCTTGTTTGCTTGTATGTGTGTGTGTATTTATGAAGCCCAATTCTGGGAACGTTCCAAGTCCCAATGGTGCCAACCAAAACGAGTGCCGAGTTAAACCTGTGTTTGCTCCCTGTGCATGAGTTGATGGCGAATCGAGAGCAGAGCAGCAGGAAAGAAGCCAGGCGGCCACTGCTTCTGCTGCGTCAGTGTGTCAGCGTGCACTAGGTCAGTGGGAAATCAAGGTCGGCTATGCCGCCGCCGCGCGTGTTGCTCCAATCGCTGGCCGAGTTTACCCCCACCACCACGAACACACCGACCAATCAATAATAAAAGCGAAGCGCTCTCGCTCGCAGCAGCCACGGCAGGAGCACCGTACTTGTGTCGCAGTGTACCGTGCGTGAACTATCAACGAACGAAACGGAACGCCAGTCTGTCACCTAAGGTCTTTTAGGTCTTTTATGACCCTTAAACTTTAAATAGATGCTAGGTGATTCGTTCCGAATTTAGCTTTATTGCAAAATCGATATGCCATTTGTTTTTGTAATCATTGTTTTATAGATTATATTTCTATGATTTTCAATCGATTTTTTTACAGAAAATGATAAATTTATTTTTATAGAAGATTTTCTAGGACCATTTGTGTAATATTTTGTTACGAACTGTTTAGTAACTCTTAGATAATAAATAATAACAAAAACATAATAATAACAATCTTTTGAACAAATATGTATTGCAGTTTTTGTACTTTTAATATTGTAACTTTATGAATGAAAATTAGGTTAAATATGTTTACTTAATGTAAAGAATATTTATTAAGAGATTTAAAGTTGGTGGGTTAATTTTGGTTTGTAAATGACAAATGTTGCAGTTTATTAGGGTACAACATTGCAGCTTATGTGGTTGTTAAAAAGGTTGTATATAAGCGAGCAAAAAAATATAAATTTGTCATTTTACTTTCTGTTTTATTTTGGCTGTATTCCACTATTCCAGTTTATCCCTTGAGATACTGGCATGGATACACTACCAATTTTCTAACTATTATAATATACTTAATTAGATTCGTTCTGAATAATTCACTATTGTTTTAACTATATAGTAGAGCTATTTTTAATTCATTTTTAATGAATGGAAATAAAATATGATTGGTGCCAAGAAGTAAAGTTTTTTTTAAATAATTTATTTGTGTTTTCAGAAATATTTTATCTACGTAAAGTTTTTTTTTTAATTATATTGATAGAAGAAGAAAGAACATATTTTATAAATTTAGAATGTTGTTATTGAAATAGAACAATATAATATAAAAAAAGAAATATTAAATATTTGATATCTTTTCAATAATTAACTTGTAGTAAAATTAAAATGTAGAAGTTGAATAAAGAATATTTATAATAATATATTATTGAGAGAATTGGAGAATTGAGCATAAACAATAAGAAAATGATATTGAAAAATATATATTAAATTTATTTTAAATATATTTTTAAGTAATATTTCAATTATATTGCAGAATTGAATATGAAAGGAAAATTTTTTCTGTAAATTTATTGAGGATTGAAACATTAGATATAAATTAAAAGAACATGCAAAAATATTAAATTTATTTTAAATACGGCGTGTAGCAGAATTATTTTACATATCTCTTTAATTAGATTTTATGTTGAAATATATTCTAGAATTTTTTGATAAATTGAAAATTAAATAGAAGAAAATAGAGTTTCTTTTTATTTTAATATTGTTTTAATTAGATATTGAATAATTATTTTATTTATTATTTTTAATTGGATTTGTTATACATTTATAATAAGGAAGGATATATTGTAGGGAGTTTTAGACAAATTGGGTGAAAATAAAACTGGTAAAACAAAAATTGCAATTATTTAAAATAATTAGTATAATTCATTATTTTAACTGCATATCTTGGAAACTATTTTTTTTTCTATTATTAGATCTGCTTCAAGAAGTAGGAAAGGATATAGATTGGAGATTTTGGTGGCATTGCGGTTAAATAAGAACAAAAGAAGGATCGAGAGGGAAAAACAGGTTGAGAAAACAATCCGCCCTTAATTCCATATTTGTTTTGAATAGCGTGTCGTTAGCTCATTTGGTGTGTGTATATATGTGTGTGTGTGTTCTGCGAGTATTATCCTTGAACGTAGAGCGCGCGTCGTTACCTAAGCAACATGGTCGCAGGCGTGCGATTGGCTGACGAAGCGCCGCGACGCATGCCCGACGCGTCGTGTGATGGAGTCAGGCCAGCCGGAGGCTGACAAGATTCGTCTCTCTCAGTGTGTCGCGCACCATTCACCACGTATGTACCACAATTGGGTGCACGCATCAAAACATCTCAAGATACAACGGCGTGTCATCGCTATATCGTGTTCGTTCGCATTTCTCGCGCCGTTTAACGTTGTCATTCCGGTGATACTGGATAAATCGGATAGTTTACTGCTTGACGAAATTATTAAATAAAGTTTTCGACGATAGGTATAGGTTAGAAACGCGTATAGGTTATATGTTATAGTGTGTGTGTGATATTAAATTTATCTTAAAAGTGTTGATTGTTTATCGTTTGTGCTAGGAATTACATTCTACTATTTAAATAGTAACGAAAAATTTGTGC
Source organism: Clivina fossor (assembly GCA_963966155.1). NCBI lineage: Eukaryota > Metazoa > Arthropoda > Insecta > Coleoptera > Carabidae > Clivina > Clivina fossor. Next base: position 27,961,322 of record OZ014552.1, on the reverse strand, counting down.
TTTTATTTTTAAGTTTCTAAACTACGTTTCTCTATATTTATACACGTATTCTGGTCATAAAGTAATCTATTTTTTTAATTTAATTTTGTCATTAAACTAATGAAAAGAAATTTAATTAATATTTTTTTTACTTTTTTGTTTAATGACTGCTGTGGTTTTTGTATTTTTATTATTTAGGATTTAAAATTAAAAGACCTACTGAGAATATTAAGTAGAATATTTATTTATAGTAAATACAGGTCACGGTTGTATTTTATATTTAAGTGATAATTTTTTTATAAAAATTTTGGACATACAATCTGGATGCTGTTATTAATATATTTTGTTTGTTTTCTACCTGACGTTTTCTTCTTTTGCTGAACATGACATTTTAGTGTTTTGATACATTATTTATTTTATTTTGTTTTGAATTCTATTAATAAAAAAAGAAGAGAAATGCAGTTTAGATAAGAAAAACAAATCTATCAAATTTTTCATTATATTCAGAAAGAATTTGCAAGGGTGGTAATGAGAAGTATTTTGAAAGATCAGTAGGCAATTATTTATTGCCATTACAAGGAAATAAGTAGAAAGTAATTTTCTTTTGGTAAAAATCGAAGATTCGATAGGAGGTAATGATATTATTTATTGGAAAAAGTTGACAGTTAATTCTCTCAGGAGAATTTAGCGGGGATTGTGTGTAACTTAAGCGAGTAAGTGCAACGTAAATTCGAAGTGTTTGTGTGCAACAACATATGGTGTGATGGTGAAGTGGCGGATGTGGGATTAACCCCGACTTCCGCGTCGGGACCGACGCCACACTCCACCTGTTTCACGCTGGATCCGTACGGATCGGGCTCGTGGGCACCACCGCCCGGTGCCTTACATCATTCACATGGTCAGCATCCGCTCAGTCATCAGCAGCAGCACCACGTGTCACCCGGTTCGATGGGATCACTTGGCGGACTCAGTGGTGCGCCGCAACACTGGTGCGATCGGCCGGGTAGATCGCAGGATCCACCCTCGTTGGGCGCCACCTTTGGGGGAAGTTTTACCGGACTTGGTGGTGGAAGGGAAGTCTTGGCTGGAGCACCACCACCCTTGTCGGCGAGTCATAGTGGCTCCCTGAGACAACTGGATAGTCCTTACCATATGACATGTCCCGTGCATTCGCCATACAGGTTCCGATTTGCTAACGGCGGACCCGAATATTATGGTCATCATCACCACCAGGTGACTATTTTTATTGCTAGATTCACTGAGAAGTTATGTTTACTATTACGATTGTATTATTTTACACTCCAATGCATTACAAAGCTTACAAAGTATGTTATGAGCAATCAAAAATATTATACTTACTCATATATACCTTGAAATTTAACTTATTGCATAACTTGATAATTATATTTTATAACTCTATAGTTTAATTATTAGATCTTTTTGTAAATTTTATTTATGTTTAGTTTTAAATATGAAAATTACGGGACATAAAATAAAAAAGCTTTAGGATTAAGTACTGCATAATTTTTAATTAAAAATCGACGTTTTGATGTACTCTACGTATATCATCAGGAAAAAATATACAAATGACATAAATAATAGACAAGCAAAGCGTGGATTTTTAATTAAAAATTATACAGAACTTAACCTTAATGCTTTTCTATTTTAATATAATTAGTTCTGATAGATTTTTACTATATTACTGGATTTAAATATAAATATGTATTGTAATCATTTTAAAAATTTCAATATATGGTTAGACACGTGTCTACAACGTTTACTGTGTTAGTAGAGTTACTTGCGTTTAACTTTTAGATGGATCATTATCTCGGAAATTAGACAAAAACTTGACTAAAAACCTAATGTTATGAAATTCTAGTATTGCAAATAAGATAAATGTTAGGTAGGAGTTGTAATACAGAAGATTTTATTAATTTTTTAATTATAAACTATAATCAGAAATATTTCTGATACTGGATATTAAAAAAATTAAATTAGTTTCATTGAAAACAAATAAAGTAACTCTCAAAAACACGCAGAACTTTCTGGAAAACTTAATATTATTATTTACATTATTCCAGAAGAATGCCAACAAAACTTTTAGATACTCGTATTGATTTTGTTTCCATCACGAATATTTTTCTAAAGGCAACCAATATTTTACATGTCAATATTGATGTTGAAATTGCAGCAATTTTTTTCAGGTTAAAAACTGAAATCAAAAAATCCCTGTTGATCTTTTTTATCAACAGTTTTTGATTAACTGTTTATTATTCGACAAAATACAATTGGTCTTTATAATTGCCTAGCACCATCTCTCACCGTACAATCGTATTACGGGGACGTTCAAAAATTTCGGGGACACTGGTAATACCCTAATTTACATGAAAATAATTTCGACTGGCATTTGGTGTTTTCTATTCAACGTTGTATTTAACTGATTGACATTTAAATTTACTTGCTTTTCACCAAAAATTTAAATTGAAACAGCGTTTATATTTGTATGAATAAAACGATCAAAATGATCAAATTAAAAGAAATACGAGAGAACAAAAAGATATATGTGTGTATTTGTGTGTGTGTGTAGAAATGTTAGCAACTGGTGTGTAAAGGCTCATTTACATTTTTTAGTTAATTACTATTTGTAGCTTTAGGTTGTAGTTCTGTATTAATATATACAAAAATAAGATGATTTTTTTGGGGTGAAACTGTTAACAGCTAATCTATTATGAATGGGAATATTTAGAATGTGTCAGTTGGTATCCAATAATATTGAATAGTGCATTAATGTAAATGCAATGATGATTTGTGGAATGCAATACAGTGATGCAGAATAGTTTAATAAATGATTATTCCACTAGAACCATCTGCTAAACTATTAGGATTAATACTAAATCAATTTGGCCTGATTTTCACACTAAATTGGTCAGCTGTATTTGAAAGTTTACTGTATATATAACAGATTTTCTAGTAGGTTTGATTTGTACAAAACTTTTGATTTGTTAATTAATAAAGTTACTTAGTTCTCATTTATAAACAAAAGCATAAATTTAGAACAAATATTTGCCACAATAGATATAATGTAATTGTTTTTGTTTATTATATTTTGTGTTAATAAAATTTTACAAATTTTAACTTGAAATAATGACGTAAAATTAAAATTTATTTTTAATATTTTGTGAAATTACTATCAAAATAAATATATTTATATTTTTAATTTCAATATTTATGAAAACTTGGACACAATTTTTTTCTAAAATGCATTATTTTATAAATAATGTTATTACAAATAAAGTTTAAATAAATAATCGAAAACTGTGGGTAAATCGATGAACTAGAATATGTAAATATAAAACAAACTTAAAAAAAATATTAAAATATTGAGAAATTTTTCAGAACGCATGATAATTAAGACAACTTTCTGACATTTTCAAAACGTTAACCAATCAAAATTTATATAAAATATTAAACCGAAGGTTGTTTTCATTAGAAAAATTATTATTATTAGAAAAATTAATTAATTAATTACAAATTTTCTACTCTTGATTTCTAAACTGATAAGAAGGTTATAAATCATTAATTTTTTAGATAAAAAAACTAAAATATTAAATATTTTTTTATATTGTTATAATATTTAAATAAAAAATTAAAGAAACTTACAATATTTTTTTTAAGAAAAAATCTAGCTGCATTGTAAATAACAAATTTATTTTTTGGTAGAAAAATAAAAATTTCATGTGAATTTTGTCATATGGCAATACAAGCTTTCAGGATAATACAAATGCATTAAAAAGTTTCAAATATTTAAAAGTTTGGTTCGAAATTTTGATGAAATTTTTCACTTGTCACTTGCAGATCCCTTTAACTAAATTCCAATCAAATTAGTTAGTTGTTTTTGTGCGTTAATAAAGTTGTACGATAATTAATGTTTTAATACGTATCCGAATCGGGCGAGAAAACTTCAATAGTTATTTTGATGAATTACTTGAGAGTTTATAAATTAGTTACATGTATGAAATAATTTAATTTAAATTTACATATATTACGTAATAAGGATTTTCGGTTGAATTCAAATCATAATATGAATAATCTTGAGTTTAAATTAATTAGACGTATGTGTTGAGAATATCTAAGAGTTTCTGCGTATACTTTGAAGTAATTTATAGGAGAATTTAAGAGAATACGTACTATATTTTAAGTAGAATTAGAATGCATAGTTAAAGAAACAAATGATTCAAGGATAAATGTACCAAAAACGAATTGAATTTGTATATTCTGTGGAGTGCAATTCTGTCAATAATTAACGTCTGTTTTTGTTTAATTATAATTCTGATTAAAATTGATTTATAGCAAATAATGATTTAGAAGCAGCCGTGAGTGATATGAAATATTATAAATTTCCAGATTCATAAAATCAATAAATCGTACATATGTTTTTTTTCAAACATAAACTATTGGGAATTTAAAAAGTAATTTATACGAATCTAAACTTGAAGTCGGAATGAATAAATATTTTATTGTATCGTAAATCTATTATGCCATAATAAATTTGGTATAGTTTTACATATTGTAATCTGTCAGATAGCTTATCACTCAAAAAATAAAAAAGTGTGGACTATGAAATTTTTTGTATGTTATGTATGCTCTAACTACGTAGGTTTATGAAATGATTTCTTGTCCCATTTGTAAACTGGATTTTTTTACTTGTTCTATTTATGTGTATTAGTAATTAAAAAATAAATTCTTTATATATCTTAATCTTCTCTCGTATTTTTTTCAATAGTGGCACAAAAATATCTATTTGGCTGTAAGATATTTATTTATTACAAACAAAATTTCTTCCGTATTCATAAAACTTTTCTTGAATTATATATCGAACAAATATATTATAAAATTTAAATTTTATAGTTTATAAAAATATATTTATCAAAAATACAGAAATTTTCACTATTCTTTTTTAAATTATTTAAAGCATTATGCGCAATCTCATCTTCGCACTTTCTAAATTTCCACTTCCGGTTTAAGAGACTGAGTGCAAAATGGCGATGATTAGTGTTTATACGCGGACGGGGGTGTCGAGGTGATCTGTCATTGCCGCCCATGCAGGACTTTATCACTCCTGCGGGACATTCGCGCTTCGGCTTCAGTTCGCACGTGCCGTACGCGGTACAGACGATCTTCCCGGAGTACGGACGTACCGTAGCGTCGATTTTGCAGGAAAAGCAAAACTGGGTCACAACACACTAACTGTTTATGCAGATATTGCTTCAGAGGTGATCGATTGTCGACGGTCAATTTTTAGTCTCTAATATATTTCTTTTTTATCAAAAAGAAATATTTATATTATCAGCATATAACTGATTATTTATTCATGTGCCCCACGAAAAGTTGCTGAAACTAATCAGTTATCATTTATAAATATATGGAGTTATTGAAAAAACAAAAATTGCTTTTAAAAGAGAAGTTTGTAATTTTTAATGGTTGAAAATAAAATTTAATAAAAGGTTTATTTTGTTCGTAAAAAATATTCTAATAATCTAATAAGTTATAATGATATATATATATATATATATATATATATATATATATATATATATATATATATATATATATATATATATATATAAATATTCAGAATTTATCCAAAGATTAGTTTTCATTTTATTTTAGATCGTTTCTGTATATAATTTTGTATATTAGAAAACTAATAAAATTTCAGAATGTTGCTGCAGAAAATTGTGAAAACTCTTTGTTAGATTTTTTTAATATAAGAAACTGGATAATAAACTTTGACTCTAATTAAATTTCAATTTAATTAAATTATTTGCTATAGGTAACAAATAATACTTAAATTTCAAATTTGTATGCAATATAATCGCAAAAGCATTGTAACATAATCTTTCAATAACAAAGTTATCGGTGGTCTTTTTGGTTTAATTTTGTTACAACGTATAATAATATTTGTAAACATCTAACATTAATATCGAAGTTTTTGTTATGATTTTTTTGTACCGATTTAATACTGTAAATTTTTTTAATGAAAATACAGCTAAATATTAAATGTAAATTTATATTTGTTTCGGCAGAGAAATAATTTTTAAATAAAACACGACATTATATTTCTATAAAATAACAATTGTGTTTTTATACAAATTAGTTCAATTGTTTTATAAATATTTGTTTTGCTAATTTTTAAAATTTAGATTGTTTATTACCAGTAAAAACATTAGTTTCTATTTTATCTATAATCACACATATAAAATAAACAAACGTAGAAATTTAAAGCCGCAATTTAGTTTAATTATACAGTTAATTTGTTTCAATAATGAAATTTTCGCTCTATTTGAAAATTTACGAATATTTTTTTATAGTATGATCGATTTTCAAATGGTAATCACGTAGAAAATATTTTTATTATTAATTCGACAGCGAATTTTATATTTATTACTTTGTGCAATTTATATATTCGAAATTTTGTGAAATGAGTTTTCACCACTGAATAATTGTTAGTTAAATGTGTTTAATTGCTATATAGATTTTACATTTGCTTTAATTATAGTTAACAAATTTTATAGGTACATCATTTAATTTTATGTACCTTAGGTTTAATATTTTTAGTTTTATATATTTTTAAGATACCTAAGTATAAAATTATTTGTGATTAGCTAAAAATGTATTCTCAGAATGAATGTCAACATTTCATTAGATAATTTGAAAATTATCTCTATAGGATAAATTTATTCTAACATTTGGAAATACTGAACCTTAAAAAAATTGGTAAATTTAATTTGATAACTATCAAAATGGATGTTATTAAAATAAAACGGCCTTAGGTTATAGTTCTGTATTAATATTTATTAATAATCGACGTTTCGACGAACTCAACGTACGTCTTCATCAGGAAAAAAGATACAAGATAATAGTACACATAACTATTAGTATGCATTACAAAAATCTTATTTGTTTTTTTAAATTGAAAGTATCTATTTTTAAAATTAATATTGAAATACAACAATTAGTTAAATTTGTTTTAACTATTAATATATTATTGAAAAATATATTTGAATAAGCTCTATTATAGTACTTATCTATATTCAATCTATTAGTAATATAATACAATATCAAAATATATATTATTAAAATTTTTGCTTAAAGCTCATTTTGTTACATTATAATATAATATAACGTTGCACCATTGCAGTATCTACAGATAACGGTTGTCTTTGTATTTCAAATACAAAATAGAACAAAAATTATATTTTAACAAGGAAATTTGATATTTTACTTTATAAATTCTATAAAACGAAGTTTTATAAAATATATAATATAGGATAAAACATTTGTATTTTTTATTAATAGCAACAAATTATCAAATTGTTAGTATTTATAAATAATTTACTATTTATTTATACTATTGTATATATTTGACTCTATAATTATTATTTTAAAAACGATGTAGTTTGATTTACTTAATAAGTCACTTTACTTTACTTTAAAACAAATTTTTATTAGAATTTTTAACCAATCGGTTGTAGTCCTCTTCACTATAAATTTAAGAAATTTAAAAACAAAAATTATAATAATTATCTATAATTTTACAAAAAAAATGTTCTATAGATAATTACGTTTTGTTTTTAAATTTCTTAAATTTATACTGAAGACAACCACAACCGATTGGTCGAAAATTTGTTTTAAAATAAATGTGTTATTCATTAGGAAAAACTAACTCCATCGCTTCTAAATTAATAATTTATTATGTTTTAAGGTCTCTTCAATATGAAGTTGCTTCTAGACACATGTATCTTAAAATTTATGTTCACACACACACACAAGCAGTACATCTTCTTGGCACAAATTGTCCTGTTCAAAATATTAGTGGTATGAGATTTTTTCCTTCTATATCAAGTTGGTATTTGCCAATCAAATAACTCGAAAAACAAGAAACAAACAATATCCAATACAACTTGATAACAAAAAAGAAGTTAGAAATGCCAAAAGGAGACAAATAAATTTACCTAGAAGAAACAACTTTATCTGACAGTTAAACAGTCCGACTGTCATTACATAATCCGATGGTATAAAATGTTTCTTCAACATTTGTGACCTTTCAAGGCCGTTTTGTGAAAACCGAAACGACAAATGTACAAAGTTAGTCTTCGGACAGTTTGCGAATCCCCAACAATTACTTATTGGATTTATTTCAGTTATTTCATTCAGCTGGCTTGGCTGGTTCAGTTTCAGTTACAGACACACACACACATATACAGAATAGACAGTAGTATGTTAGTTTAGCTATATCGTCGCTTGAAATCTACAGAAATTTACGGAAATCTGAAATCTATACTTGGAGAACAACGAATTAGGTCACCAAGTCAACATATTTGATTTCTTTTTACTTCTCTTATAAATTCTATCTATATTGTCTTTATAAAATAAATATAGATTTTGGAAATATTTTTTTAAATGTGTAGGTTCGTATTTATAACATCTTTTAGACTTTTTAATTTTAAGTATTTAAAAATTTAGATGTGAAAAATATATCTTAGAACACATGGTGGCTTACAATGTCTATATGATATTTTATAAACTAACATTAGAAAAATGTACGGATAAAAATTATTTAATTTTACATATTTTATATTATAGGGTATAATATATATATATATATATATATATATATATATATATATATATATATATATATTGTCAAATAGTTTATCACTAACAAAGTGATCAAGTTGTCAATTAATCAATCAGTCAGGCTTTTTTTAAAACAGTCGATAGTGTAATTGCGTAATTAAATTAATAATGTTTTATGTAACTGGTGCTAATTGTATAAAAATACGAATTTATATTAAATTTCGAAAAAAAAATATATGTATTCACATATTTTTCTATTAAGTACCAAATCTTGGCTATAAAAATGTAATTTTCTAATCAAGATTAATGTTTTATTATTTTACGTAGTAGTTAATATACAAAAGCCATTAATAATAATTTAAAAAGTTTTATACTTTTATCGTACGATAACAGTTTTAAAATATATTTGAATATTAATTTTGTATATTTTTATGTTTTTATAAAAGATTTGCTATATTAATTTTACATTGTGATAGAATATTTTATAATATACTTGAAAGAAGAAAAATTTGTTTGATGTATTCTTTCATTTTTATGAGAAATAACAAATGAAAAACATCTGAGTATATCGTATATCATGAATATCTTTGATATTTATATCAATTTTATATATTTATAAAATATTACTTTTATGTTTATCGTTGCTCAAGATGAGTGCAAGATATTGTGTTTTTATTTTAACAGTTATAAAAATACAATATTATTTATTATTTTTGTAGATATTTTAAACAATACATAGGTATATTTTTTATTAACTACACTTGCTGTTCTAACAATTTGTATTGAATGGAACATTACTGCCAACTTTAAAACTTAATACCGCGATTGAATCTTTTAAAAGAGGCACCATCAAAGTGGGCTACAGCAAACAAAATAGCATCATTTATCTAAACGCTTGTGAGAAAATACCCTGAACTCGATAAAAAATCGTACACATAAGGGTAGATCTATCACAGACTGATGTTTCGAAAAAACAAAAAAGACAAAATAAAAACCTGTAAATTGCAGGCAACAAAACAGACTGTATTTTTGTTTTTCGTTGATAATCCAACGTTTGTTTAGTGTAATTATAAACTGCTAAGCTGAGTTCTTTCCTTAGCTGATGCTGACAATTGATATTGTTACATAAATAAAATTTATAGAAGATAAGCTTTATTTATTTCTCAAGAAACTTGGAAATTCTTTGTCTTAAAATGATTATTCTGAATTATTTGCAAATTGTAGCTGGAAGCAATACAAAGTTATGAAATTTACTTACGAGTGCGATAATTTTGGTCGGAAGTTATCTGAAATTATTCATGACTTTCTGGAATGTTTATTTAATTTAGTTTAATTGTTTAAAACGTAATGTTACAAATTTATGTATATGTAAAGTGCTCCTAGACTAAATAAATGGTCAAATTTTAAATTAAAACTTTAAGCCCGGTTGCTCAAAGCATTGTTAAACGCTTTGTAAGTTAACCAATTAGTCAATAAATGGGTTGTTCAAAGATAGTTGACAATCTAGTTAACTCATTGATTAAGTTATTAATGCTTTATACAATCGAATACAGTATAGAATACAATTAACATATTTTTGTCGTCTCTCTCTCTCTCTCTCTCTCTCTCTCTCTCTCTCTTTACCTAAACTGTATTATTTCACGGAGATGCAGTGAACGAGGCGAGGCAATTATATAAAATAAATAAATATTTTTTTATGTATTATTTGAAAACGATAAATTTATTTTTATCTGTAATTTAATTAATATTTATTAAAACGAAGCTTACTTCCAGAAAATATTTTATTTTGTTTTAAAGACTTAAATTCTTTTGAAGTAACTATTTTGACTGTTACGAAAATATGTCTGATATGTTTTATGACATTTAAACTTACTTTGATAAACGGATATATATTTATCAAAGAAATCACTTGGGAACTATCTTATATCAAAACTTATTTTTGATATATCTATTTTATTAGAGATTTAGTTGCAAATATATTTTTTTCAATAAAAACATCTATCTGTATTTGATATAAAAATTATTGTAATACCGTTTTTTAATATCGGATTATAGTTTTTGTAATTTGTATAATTTTTGTGATGTATTAATTAAATAAAAAAGAAACTTTATAAAAAGATCACTGTTTACTAGTCTTTTATCATTTCTTTTTAATTTTTTAGAATTTCAAATAGAGTAAACATTGAATATTCCTCAAAAATATTTAACTTTAGCCGAGTTTTAATAAACTCGGTCTGAAAATTAATAAAAATGATTAAGACATTATGTACAAAGAGGATCATTTTCTAAAATGAATTTAATATTTTATTTTACTTGTCTCTGGACGCGTTCCTTTCAAATGAACGCAAAAATGAAAATGAACCTTTCTGAAAGAGAAAGCTACAAAGCACGTGAGGGTAGGAGTCGGGGGAGTTGGACGGTATGAAGTTTCAGCTTTCAGACGCGGGGGCAAGATCTGATGTATCTTTTCAATTACGTTTTCAGGTGGGAATGTATTAGTTAGAGGTTTTATAAATCACCTGGTTCAAATGAGATGTATATAAGGCTTGATTCGGACGAGACAGATGAGGTCACCCGTTTTAGCAATTGTTTTTGTGTGTTTCGCTATTTTTCTTTCTCGTTTTTAGGATCTTTTTTTTCTTCTTCGTAGGCCTGCTGTAATTTATGACTGGTTTAAATTGTTGTATTTATTATGTTCTCTGAAATTATTTCTGACGGTTTTTTGAATGAATGAAAAATAATTTATTGAGTGTCTTATACTTTCATTATTTTCTTTGATAAACTGTAATTCAAGTATTAAGATTTATTTTGCTTTTAATATAGGAGTATTTGATAAGTTTTAATTTATACTTGACTTAGTGGTTACTGTAAGGGTTTTCGTACCCTTTCACGATTTAGTAAATCGAGTGTGTTTATATTTGTTATTATAATTTAATTAAGTATCTCATATCAGCTAAGAACTACAAGAACATAAAAAGTAATATGCAGTGATTTTGGCATAGTAAGGGTATGAACTGTATTGAAAAGTAAGTACTATATGATATTTTAAAAAATGTATGAGAACTTGTAATTTATTCAAAAAATATAAGTAAAATATACAATAGTAAGAGAGGTATTGTAATCATACCAACTTTGACTTTTTGAGATTTTTACAGATAAGCACGAATTAGGTTCTCTCTAACATAAATCAATTGTGTTTAGTATGATGTCAGTTTATCTGTTTATTTATCGGTCTGTTTTGTCACGTATAGAGCAAATTTAGTTTAACGAATTTTAGAAACAAATCATATTTGTACTTTGTATAAGAATATCTCAATTTGATTAACTTTTTGTGCAGATTCTTTCAATTTGCTGATCTCACTTTCATATGTTTTACGAATATTTGGCAATAGAGCAATATCACAAATAAAAAATTACGAAAGTTTCTATACACGTATAAATAACAATTTTATTTGAGACTTCATAAATTTTGCCATATATGTATGTTCATTTTCATAATTATGGTAAAATATAAATACGTATCATGAGTTTGTCAATATAATTTGATAAATTCTTTGTTAGAAAGTACTTTGTTTAAATACTTTATGATGACAGTCGGTACTGTAGCGGCCATAGCAGAATTTTTATTTTTAATATATAACTTTTTATTATTATATTTATATGTAGGTAGAAACCAGGAATTTTCGGAGACAGTTGTTTGTATGTTTCTGTATATAATTTTTATGAATAACGTTTTATTTATATTTTAAAAACTTATTATTTACTTTAAATGTAAAGTGAATTTAAAAAAAAAAACATATATTAAGCAAAATTTCATTGAAATTTCAATTATGAATCAATTTATTTCAAAACGTTTCCATTTTGTCGGAATTCATCAAACTGTTATTTGTTTTTTTTTATATTTTTTTTTTTCTTCAATGTGGAATAAATTTTATACTACTTACTGCTTATTTGAAGACTTTTTTCGAATTCAAAAATCAATCTGAGATAGATTCATTTCTTTGCAACGACTACAATTTCCTTTTTGCGACTCCTTTTTTCGTGAGACATCAACTTTTCATTACCGTGCTTTGTATCCTAACTCTATCTTTATCATTCTTATTTTCCTTTTATAGGAAACTAGTAAAGGACAGATGAAGACAATACGTTGCTGATAACTCTTTCCAGAAAATTCACATATAATCCTGTCTTTTTCTCGCTCGATGAATGTTTTTACGGGTGCGACAAAGCAGGGTGATGACAATACATATGTCATGGGCACCAGTGAAACGTTTTATATACAGAGGAATTCAATACAGACGCGTATGTTCGTATCAAGAGTTGTTTGAATGTACATATCTCAATACCGCGTGGGAATAGAAAATAATGTTGCTGTGGGTTTTTTTTACTCATAAAAGTGTAGGTTTTATAGACTGAATTTTTCGGGCGATGGGTCTTATATGTTTCCAAGGTATGCCGAGATGAAAATTCTACCTTAGATTTTGATTTAATATTATAAAATTTTTAGTATGGATGGAACTGATGGAACGTGTACTTTTTTTTGTAAATGTAATATATTGAAACGGTAAACTTTCCGGTTTATATTATTATATTTTCAAAATGTTGTAAATATATTTTTGTTTATATTATGATATAATTTACATTCATTCTCTGGAAAGGAAAACAAAATTTTATTTAAATTATTTTCATTTGTATACATCAAATTATTTGGCATGATAATTTGTTTGTACAAAAATTTCTTAAATTTGTTTCAAAGAAATATTTAAGTAATATATTTTAAAACTGAAACTTGCAGTAAACTAGAAGTTATAAAAATAATATAATATTACACTAGAAGAAAATACCAAAATTTAAAGTTATTATTTAACATATAGTCAGCTTTGCTTTATTTTTTGAGTTTTGAGATAGGTACAGTAATTTAAAATTATCATTTTGTTAGTGTTTATATTCAGAATATTTTTACATAAACCGGTATAAGTCGGAATTAAATATTGATAGAGGCTGAGATTAATTCTGTAACGAAAATATGTTGTGTTCGAAACTGACGATATTTTTCATGTGGATTATCAAAAATGTATATCAATATTTTGGACAAATTTGTAAAGTGTAGTTTATACATAAAAATAGTATTATTTTTTACACAGAAACATTTACATATTGAATAAATCAATTCATTTAAAAGTTTTATTTGATATTAAATTTTCTGTCGTTTTCTTCCGAATAAAATGATTGAATATAATAAAACAATACTAGTAAAAATCTTTCAGAACTCATTATATAAAAATAAAAAGGTCTTAGGATTAAGTTTTGTATAAAAAAACATAAAAAGTCAATATGTCTAAACTATCCAGATAAATCTGTTATTGCATAACATGCGTTAGAAAATCTTTATGATGTAAAATTCGAAGATACTACAATAATTGCAAAACCTAAACAATATTAACAATAGTTTGATAAGAAAAGCAATAGAAATTTATAAAGAAAACGATAACATCAATCTATATTCCGTTTATTTATTACATGTGTCATTTGTACATTTTTTCCTGATAATGATATACGTAGAATATATCGAAACGTCAATTTTTAATTCAAATTTATACAGAGCTTAATCCTAAAACATGTTATTTTAAAGAAACACTATTAAAAGTAGAACATGTTCGATTTAAAAAATAAAAATAAAATGGTGACGATAATATATAATTTGATATTAAATCAAAATTTTAAATAAATTGGCTTATTTCCTCATTAATTCCTCAAACATATTAATTAAGAATCATAAAAACACCTTTTAATTAAATCTGTTTACTTACTATCAACAATTTTAGTGTATTATAAAAATTATTTATATTAAAAAAAAAAGCTTGAATAAAGCATATTTATTAAACAGAAAATACAAATTTTCAACAGCAAAAACATTTCAACAGAAAGAGTCTCAAACAATCTGGGTAACATCTTTGTCACGGAAATCTCAGTTGAAATAAAGCAATAGCACCTCCGCCAAAATCGCACGCAAGCCCCATTCCGGAAAACGCGACGGAACCACGTTTACGGCTTAGTTGTATAATACAGCTCGCCATTAATTCGTTTTTTATTCCATTTTGCATGGCTGCGGATTTCAAGCGCCTCGCGTGCCAGGTCTGAGCCGGGCGATGAGCTTGATGCTTTTTTGTTTAAGTTTTCTTTCACTTGCGGATAAAACAAATGAATTTGAATACGAAAATCTAACGGTTATTTTTATTTTTTTTTTTGCACTCGGTGTGTTAGTTTAGGTAAAAGTTTGAGGTTAGAAACGACAAATGGATTAAATTTTGGTTTGTTTTGTTTGTATTTCAGTATGAATAAGATAAATTCTTCTTTGTTAATTGCGTTAGATTTTTGGATTTATGGAAATATGAGAAGATTAAATTTACTTAATTTTTGTATGAATTAGTATGCAATCAAATTAATTAAGAATATCTATAATTAATTTTCCATTATTAAAATTAAATTTGCGTATATATTTTATGAGAAACAAACATTATTTTGCATAAAACAATTTATCAATCAGTGATAGCGTATTGTACACCAAGAATATAAATTATATCTCAATATTTTTTGTATTATTATATTAAATTTCACAATGACAATATGAACATTTATTTGTTCAAGGTTCATTATCTTAAATTACTTAAAAAAATATGTTATTAAATTTTTTGTATATATTAAAATTAAAGACACAAAGTAGTTACTATAAAAATTTAAAGTACTTACCGTATATATTGTTCTAGAAATGATAATAAGGAATATATTAACGAAATGAATTAATCTATCGTATTAGTTAGCATATTACTAATTGGTGGATATGTCATACATATGTATTTATACAACAACAATTACACAATTGGAACATATAATATCCTTGTTGATTTGTATTATAATTTAATATAGAAGTTTCTCATACGTGATCTATTTAATTGTGTTTGCAATATTGCATAATTTGATATTCTAATTTGTTGATAGTTAATTTAGCCTATTGCTGTGTTATCATTCAATTATTAAATCAATTTTATTTATTTATATTTATAATGGGACATTACATTTAAGACTTATTTTTTGTTATTAATGAAATTGTATTTTATCATTTTTAATACGTAAAAATGATATTTGATTTGTAATTATTTAACATTAAAGTTAAATAATAATAATAAACAGTGCCACACCCTTTTGGGTACATGGCGTGATTGTGTATGTATGTATGTAATAGTTCCCGTAATTCCTAAGCAAAACATGGAGCTATATGCTCGAGAAAATGTTCATATATTTTCTTAACAATTTTTACTTGCATTGTCAATGGTGCGGGTTGTTAGCCCACAGCCAAGCAAGGGACCTACAGCTTATAGTGGTTTTTGTAACACTCAGTTCAATGGTACAAGGATTTTTAATACCAGAAATAATATTTAAATTAATACCTTTGGGATCCGACAGCAATACGCTACGACTAACCTACGGCTGCCTGTAAATATTAAAGTTATTTTAATAAATTTCTTCTTCTTTGTTTACGTTTAATGTTTTATTTTAGTTGAATGTTTAGAAATAAAATTTAAATTTGTTTTAAGAAATACAATTTTTTTTAAACATCAATAGCTGATATTACAAGCTCGATTTTAACTAATATCGGTTTTAAAACAATGGAACTGCCATAATATCTTTGGTATTATATAATATTACAATAACCGGTAAATAACTATAATATTTTTGTTTAATAAAACTGCATATATATGATACACATTTATATCTATATTATATTTTTTACAATTATTACTTCCCTTTTAGATAATTTTACTGTATATTCAGTATATGTATAAAATCTTAATTTTAAAACTAGATAAAGACTAGAAATTTATGTTCTGCAAATGTGCACACATTGTGTTGTTTAGAAATTTCAAAATAGTTTTGAGATGTTAAAATTGTTAAAACAATTAACCTAATTACAACTGTATGTATTTTGTTTTAAAATGAAGTAAGTAAAGTAATTTTTTAATTATTATAAAATTATTCGCTTTTTTTTACTAATAAATTACACAGAACAATGACTCTTTGTGTTGAAATAATGTAAGATATTAGAATCAGATCTATATCAATATTTTTCATTCTTGCATTACTGGTCAATTATTATTGACATTAATTTCAGAATTTAAAAGCTAATATAAAAGAAAAAATTAACTTTATTGTAATAGTTATAATATTCCAAACTTTAATTAAAATAAAAAGTTTTATATTAGTTTTGTATAATTTTAAATTAAAATTCAATTTTTTGATATACTCGACGTACTTATATCATCAGGAAGAAATATACAAATGATATAACAATAATAAACAAAAGAAAAATATTATAAAATTTATAATTTGTTAATTAAATGAAACTAAATTTTATTTAAATCAGTATCTTCATACTAATTGATGATATATATTTTTTCGTAAATTTCTAATGCTTCTCTTATCAATCTACTGTTAATATTATTGGGTTTTGCAATTATTTTGTTATCTTCAAATTTTATGTCATGAAAATTTTATAACGCATATTCTGCAATAGCAGATTTATCTGGATGATTTAGACGTATTGATATTTTATGTTCTGATAATCTAGTAGAAACAGTGCTATCATAAATTTTATCGCATTCGCAATTTAATTATTATACTATAAATATGTAATAAAAACAGCTCTCTGTTTTTAAATTTACAAAAATGTATATATTTTTCAAATCTTGCATTAAGTGTTTTGCTATCATATAGGTACTTGCAAAGTATGTGAGGATGATTATTTCTTAGTTAAATATAACTTGTCACTTTTAGTGATTCTGTAGCAATTAAAAAAGTCTTAAATTTGTTAGTTGAAACGTGGACTTGTCAAAGTGAATAACTGTCGAAATTACGTTTCGAAGATGTTTAATAAAAATCTTCTAAGAACAGAAAAAATAAGATATCATAAACAATATCTAAAAAGAAAAATTCAAAACATTTATAATAAGATATAAACATTTTTTTTCTTATAACATATGGTATCACACTTTATATAGAAGTTTCTATAAAAAATATTAATTTACAAAAAATTGTACTAGTTCTTTTATTATTTTCTACTCTTTCGTTATCAATACGAAATTTTAACATAATTAGTTTCTGAGCATTACTTTTTGAACGATACTATCTACAGACATTCTCGTACAAATTTTAGAATAACTTTTAGGGACCTCCAAACGTATTTTGAAAATTTAATATCACCTAAATGTACACAAAGACAATGTGTAAAAATATGTTAACCCATTTCAACAAATGTCAAACAGAATCACATAATTCCAATTTTCCGAACAAAAAATAGTAAAAAGTAAACAGTAATAAAACCAGATATATATCGTATAAAAATTTAATAAAATTTTTCTGCAATAAAAACTCAGAAAAAAATATGTTCAGACCCAGATTTGAGATATGAAAAACAAAAGCAATACGAAATTTCAAAAAAATTGTATCGGAAAAAATTCCACAATTAATAATATCCGATTGGAATTTTGTTCGAGTGTTTCAATTATATGTAGGAAACTAGACAAACGTAAAAATTCGAAACACGTAAAATCCATTTTGAAATAATCGACATTCTATTTTCGACATATAATTTAGCTTGGGGGCCATGATTCTGTTAGCGTCGATATAATGCCATAACGATAAATATGAAATATATCATTCTGGTTTTGTCCTAAAATATGCTGGGTAATTAATAACATATCTGCTGCAAATTAATTTTATTTTTAGTTTTACTCTGTAATTTATTTAGTGTTAATTTTGCAAATTTGACAATTTGATTTTCGATTTCAAATAAGTTTTTATATTAACATAGGTTTTATTTTTAGTAAAACATTATTTCTCGTAATGAATTTAATAAATTTAAGTTAAGTTGCATTATCAATGTTAACAGAATAAGTAATTTTTACAATTAGAAAATAAGAAATTATTTATTACTACCAAAAATATGAAGTTAATAAAAAACAAAAAAATATTTTTATTTATTTGATAGGAGTAAATTAAATTCTGCGATGATACAAATTTATTAAATTTTCTAATTATATTAGTTCACTGCGATTAAGTGGAAATTAAAATATTTGTAAAATCCTTAGTATCATCGTAGAAAACATTGCTTTTTTAATATCTTTTATAGTCTGTCAATCTAGTAGAAACAGTTCTACCTGTCTGTCTTACCGCATTTGGACGGAGTTTTATAGGTACCTAAAGATTGTAGAGGAATAATATCTTTTATAATCAACACGCGTTGCAATTCGATGTGTGGAAAATTGGATAAAATTCTGTTTATTTTATCGGTAACATTTTTCACAAAAGTCAAAGAAGCGTAAATTATGTTTTTATTATTAAGCAAATATTCAACAACTCTAGGTCTTCTTGATCGTATTTCTTTTTTAATAAAATATTTATCATAACCGTTCATTAGAAATATATTTTCAAGCATTTTATATTTATCTTAAGATGCACTAAATCCTAAAGTCTTTTTATTTTAATATAATCAGTTATGGAAGATTTTTTACTATGTTAACTAACAATAAGTATTATTTGCAAGTACTTTTTTAAAAATTGTATTATATTATTGTTATTTTCATGAATATTTTAACGGTTGCACTTACACAAATGAATATTTAATTTTTCTTCTATTAAATCCGGCTTTGTTCGTTGTCTATTCTAGACTATAATATTTATCGGTTTTACGTGCACCTGGATTAAACAGTAGGAAAGCTTTATTACCGACTGTACTGTCACTCAAATGAGATCCAAATAATTAAACGACTCCACATGACTATCGCGCTTGCATTCATCGGCTGACACTATCTACCATCTCTGTCACAGCATCAAAATAGTACAAGCACCGCTTGGTACCAGTAATTTACTACTAGAATATTCCTCTATTATTTTCTAGTTTAGCTTATATTAAGGCGACGAACAAAATAAAGTCTATGACGTGGATTGCTTTCAGATATAATTGAAAAGGTTTGAGAATGATTATTTTAATTATTTCATAATGAATTTTATTTAATAATTATTATTAAAAGTATTTCTAACAATAGTATTATAATATGTTTGTCTGTTAGAGATATTAAAGGTAATGTAGATTTTCTATTTTTATAAATAAATCAGAGTTGTGAGATCATAATTATATAAATGATCTATAATCTTAATATTAAAAAAAGTTGCATGTTTTTTGTTGAAAGAAAGAAACATGTTATGTTTAAAATAATTTAATTTTTTTTACATAGCTTTACGTTTTCATGTGTCATTCTTTTTATCAAAAAAGAAATAAAAGTGTCATCACATTATATCAATATCGTCGCTTATCTTGACAGATAGTATTCCCTTTATAAAATCCAGAAAAAATAAAAATATTAAATATATTTTTCTTTGTCTTTTCTTTAGCCTAAAGCGACAGCAAGTATTATTCATATCTGTCCGTAAAGCTATAAAAAGACAACCCGTCGCCATTTTATAGCGAATCATTTCTACATGACTGCGTTTTCAAATATTCAACATAACATTTGATTAATTAAAAAATATAATAATAACAAAGGAAGCTATTGTTGTTTTTGTTCTTTAAATTTAAAATTCTGTTTATTAAAGTTATTAAAATTTTGATATAAATGATAGGGGACGACAAATGTTATTCGTTTTTGTTTTTAATATTTAGTTAATATTGTATGAATAGAATTGCTAGAAAATTGAGGAAAAGAGCCATAAATAAAAATAATAGATTTTTCGGAGAGCAGAAAAACAAATGAAACATAGTTTTTAATGTAAGTAGAGGTTATAAATTTAGAACTATCAACTTTTTATACGTATAAATGGATAACTTTTTACATTTAACGTTGTAATTAACTAAAAATAATTGAATTTTCATTTGTATGTCATATTTCTTTGTAATGTTCAATGTTTTTTGTATTTTTTTTTAAATAGTATATTGTACGACGTGTACAGAATGATGATACTTATTTTCCACGAGTATGAGAGTTGCAGCACGGATCTTGACAAGTGCTGCAATTCTATACTATACTTTTTTCTTTGACTATAAAATAAAAAATTTTATTTTTTGGTCGAACTCGAATGAAATTTTAAAATAAATATATGAAAATTGTGTGTTATCCT
Organism: Clivina fossor; assembly: GCA_963966155.1. Taxonomy (NCBI): domain Eukaryota; kingdom Metazoa; phylum Arthropoda; class Insecta; order Coleoptera; family Carabidae; genus Clivina; species Clivina fossor. Next base: position 27,940,532 of record OZ014552.1, on the reverse strand, counting down.
AGCAACAGCACAGACTTATTAAATATTCCAAATGTAGTATGTTGATTAGCCTCAAGCTACGCGTTGCCATGCTGACAGCTTGCTTGTTTCAAATGCAATGTTTATGATTGATCAGAAACTACATTTGTTTTCATAGCATTTTTTAATTTATAAACGGAACTATATAATATACTTATTGTAGTTCATTTTATCAGTAGATTTGTTCAATGTACAATATACTATATTTTCTTTCCAATTGCAGGTTCATGAAGTAGAAAATAATATTTATTAAATTTAAAGGATTTAGGTTAAAGTTCAGTAATATTTTAATTAAAATTCATTACACATATTGAATCATTATTAGAAAAATAAATACAAATGACAAATAAACAAACATAACATAGAAACAAGTGACTAGGTAACAAAAAACAAGTAATAGGTAATACAATATATTAAAAATAATTAATAAATTAAACCAGATTTACTTTAATTTAGGACATTTTTCGAATATTTTTTGTTACTCTTCTAGTCTACTATTTATATTTATATTTAGATTGCATATAATTAACGTCAATAAAATTATCTTGTTTGTATCAAAATAAGTATATTTTAAAAATTATCTTTTCGAGGTAGAAATAATTTAATGTAAACCAAAAGCAAATTAAATTATAAAATTACGCCGCGTGCAAATGTGCCCTAGTACATTGTTTAATTTTGTTATTTTCGCTAGAATGCTTTTTGTGTTACACACAATCGTGATTTAATTTCATTTCAACACTCGGTCGCCTCTTCTTAAACGACGCATCTTTATAGCTTTTTGTTTATCTTTTGCACTGAACAAAGTACTGTTTTTGCATCGTATTTTATTATAGTTTTAAAATTTCATCTTACCTTCAACTAAATGCAAATTCAGTGCTCTATTTGGTTTTTATCTTTGTAAAAACGGACTTTAATTTATTTTAATTTTAATGATTTTGCAATTTGTTCGTATGGTATAAAGTCTACATGAATTTAGAAATTTGCAGCTATATTTTTATCGAAAATCAAATATACCATGCAAGCATAGAACACAAATTTTGAAAGTATACATTAATAAAAATAAATATAAATAATGTTTGACAATATATTTATTTATTTATATCTTCCACTAGGTATTGATAAAATCTCTAGAGTGAATAATTTCAGTCAAGTATTAAACGATAGTTTTTCTTTTTTTTTAACTCTTAGCTATAGTGATTTTACACCAATTTAGAATAAAATTCTGAGAATTAATTATTAAGTGATATTTATTAAATATACCATATATTTATTACGTAAGCAATAGTAGACCAGTAATAGCATATCTGCCTGAAACTTCAAACTTATTTATGCTATTAACTTTTTATATCTGAATGACTAAATAGTTTGGAATCCAATATAAACTGTAATTTTGTTGCTTGTCTACGGAATTACAATATCATTAATTATAATGAGCATGCAGTCTAATATTTTACTTAGAAACTTTGGAAACTGACATATTATGTATAGGTCTGTAAACATTTATTAATTTTTGAATATAATGACTGCTACTACAAACTTGGTTTTAAATTTGATTTTAATTAAAACAAAGCAATTGTTATTAGGGCAGAACTAAACAATTGTTATCCAGATGCTAAGCTCGCAGTAAAAAATATTTTTACAACATTTTTGAACATTATTTTTTGGAACGTTTCTTTAACCATGTTCTGTGTTAATAAATTTAAAAACCGAAATTATACATATACTATATAACACAGGGCTTGTGAAAAAATAGACCACTATGAATTTAAATAAACAAAATTTAAAGTTCAAAATATATCACTGCAAAAACATATATAATTTTATCTTTTTTGGTGTTACAATTTAACAACGAACACGAACCACATAAGTGGTAAATGTTTATAACTTAAATATTTTTACTGTGCTTATAATACTTTTTAGTTGTAATACTTGGGGCTTTTACGGCCGATATTCATTGAATTTATAGAATTGTCTACTCTGTTAGACTGTGGTCGATGTATTTTCGTCCAATGAAGATAGATCAATCACAGCATACCAGTGCAAAAAATTCTATAAATTCAATACTTTTCAATACTTTAGTGATAGTTAATACTGATATTTTTAAATGAAAATATGAAGGAAAAGGAAGGTTTCTTTTATATATAATTTAAATTAAATGTAATATTATCTCATTTTAAGCTAACAAAGATATTATTTATATTTTAAAGAAAACATTTTTCATGTCACATTTTAATCAGTCAATTCAAGATCCGCACTGCAGATAATTCTAAAATAACCTTAACAAAAAAAAGAGACAAACAAAAAAATTTAATTTGGAGCATAAATCAGAAAGCAAAATCTGAAATTATATACATTCCTTACAAGCACAGAGCGACAACAAAAATAATAACCTCTATACTGTTCTATATACACAGAACTCTTTCACATGTCGCCGTCCAAACTGGTCCATTATCAGATCGAAAAGTCCGACCGGGGCGCCTCTCGCGGGCGCTATAAACACAAAGAATGTGCGACAGCAATCGTTTGCTCGAGTACGTTGTGCAACCGTCTCTTGTACACACACACACACACACACACACACACACACACACACAGTGATTTCTTCTTCTGCTTGTTCTTTTCTCGAAGATGGCGTCTTTAAACTTACATGAAATGCAAGTCATTGAAGGAGAGCCCCCACATTTGTATTGGTTGTATGTCCTGTCTGGCTCTATGTCGGTGGGATGTAGAATAGTGTGCAATGTTGTGTAAAATGTGAGTTTGATTCGGTGCAAAATGCAAGCGATAGTGGCGGGAAATTGGTTTTTCCCAGAATGGGAAATTGCGGAATCGAGTAGAGGGGGGGGGGTAGATAGGTTTGATCTCGTTAGGTACTATTATTTATAGTTATGTTTCGCGGTAAACATTAGTTTTTATTTGTTTTATTAAATATTAAACTACTTACGAAGATTATATTTTGACTTTTTCATTTTGCAGAAAATTATGTTTTAACAGAAGCTAAATTGATTTTTGAAATTTATTGAAGATTTACAAATTTGCTACTTTTTAAATGATATTTTTATAACTTTTAAATTAGATGTTTCTTAACAATGTTAATATATTGAATTATAGAAAAAAGATATTTTTGTTAAAATATGACATATTAACTGCAAATTTGCGATTTCGAGATATATGTGATGATAGTCCCAATAACTAAATAAACAAGGGCAAGGAATTAGATGTAACGACTTTGGAGTTATGAATAATTATCATTTCCTGCATGTGTTTATTAGTTCCGTGTATACGGTGCTTACAGGAAGTGATATACTAATAATATCAACTCCCTGCGGCATGCTACAGAGATTACCTGTTAATTATATTAACCTGATATAACTTTGTTGCGATGCATCAAAATTGTTTAAGCCGACAGTTGCATATTGTTTATTTTAATTAAAATATACTCGAAGAATTTTCGCTTAAGAGAAATTTAAAGTTTTAGACTTTAAATGAAGAATGTTTACTTATAGTAATTTGATTTCTGAAGTATATATACCGTGTGTTGACTTGGACCGTCGTACATAGGGATTTAGCATGTAAAATCAGACATGTGCGATTTCCTGCTTCCCAAATTATGTTACAAAAAAAACTTTGGGATAAATATTTTAGGAAACACTTTTTTACATGTAAATCAATCAACAAAATTGGGATAAACATTTTAGGAAACACTTTTTTACATGTAAATCAATCAACAAAATTTTTTTGGAACCATCCCAACGTCAGGAATTAGCCCTAAAGTTTTAGCCGTGAAATTGGAACAAAAATAAAACAAATGCTAAATGCTATATACTATTTCACGGCTACTGCCATTTTCCAGTCAATTTCTTAACAACTTTAGACCTAATTCTTGACGTTAGGAAGGTTCCAAAAAAATTTTAGTAATTGATTTACATGCAGAAAAGTATGCCCTAAAACATTTATCATAAGGTTTTTTTTTGAAAAATAATTTGGGAAGCAGGAAATCGCACATGTCTGATTTTACATGCTAAATCTCTATGTACGGCGGTCCAAGTCAACACACTGTATATATGTATATGGTATTATATATATATATTTATATATATATTTAGTATTTGTAAATGAAATATGAAGTTTTATGGTTGAGTTACTATTTAGATAAATTGCTGTTGGATTAAAACTGTTTAAATTCGAAATTTAAAAATAACAAAAAATTATAGAAAGTCGTCAGTCGGTATCTTGTTTGTTTCATACCATAGAAACTTTACTTTCAAGAAAACGATGTTTAATGTTTCTGAACTGAAGCGGTTATGGTAAGAATATGGAACAAATTAGAATTTATGTTTCCGAAATTATTAAAACTATAACATTCACGATTGCTAAAATAGATATAAAACAGACAAATATTGTCAAAATAAGCAATAACTCAATTTAACCAAAAATAGTGTAAGGATGAAACAAGAAATCGACTGACGAAATGTTGGTAACTATGAGTTCAATAAAAGAAATTTGTAGTATTATTTTTATACAATTGTTTGTAAATTTCAGAAATTTCAATCATAAAACCAATTACATAAAAAGTCGTTAATGGTTAATTAACTACGCAATTCGATTGTTAATTGTCTCCTTAAGGCCTTATTGATTGGTCAATAGACATATTAACGACATCGTTAACTTATACATGTTTTTAACAATGTTTTGTGGAATCATTTTATAGAATTTTATTGGTGATTTTTGATAGTAAATTCTACATTATTTTTGTAGTCTACATTTAACAGATGACAAAAATATATCGAATTTACATATTATTATAAACATTGGATATTTAAAAATTATGTTGTTTTTTTTTTTTGTTTAAATGTGATTATAAATAAAAAATATGTCTTTAGAATAGAACATAAGGAAATTTGTAATAAGAAACGAAGAAAAGCTATACAATTTACTGCCTTAGTTTATGCCTATTTTATGTATTTCTTTACCCAATAATTCTCTGCACCACTGCCCGTCTTAATTTCCTTCTATTCTCTCTCTTCACTATAGACAGTATATATAGACCATTAGGCAATTCTAGCAACAGAGCCCAAATCTATGGAAGTATCAATAAAATTTTAGTAGATCCAATAACTTTTATCCTTCTGCTTTTTCTAGTCCCGTCCATCGAGGTATTAAATATCTGCATTCATTTTTCTTCGTAAAACTGGTTGGGAAAAAAGCCATAAACTTTTCTCGGAGCTTTTCTTTATTAACAGTAAAAAGCGTTGCCATTACGACGAACAATTAAATTTGAGCTTTTTCCACGAAAAAGGCTCATACTATACATACAATGTGTCACCCTTGAAACTGTGGTTCCGAGATTTTTCAGTTTAGCTTTTTCGTGTAGATTTTGGTAATATCGATAACTCACTGCATCTTTTTTTTTTAGAATGTTAGTGATAAAGTTGTTCAAAGAATTGGAATATGTCTGATAACAAAGACAATATCGTCAATCCATTTACTCCTTACTTTCGAGAAAATGATGTTTAAAGTTTCTAGTGAATTTTTTATAGTACCAATTAGAATTTATATTGTCGATACTATTAAAATTATAAGATCAACGATTGTTGAAATAGATAGAAAACAAACAAATATTTCCTAAATTAGCAATTACTCAATTCGACCAAAAATGGCGATTGGAGTAAACAAGAAATCGACTAACGATATGTATTAAGCCGAAACTTTGGGAAAGATTATTTTTACATTGTGTAGTGTAATTCTACATTATTAAACTAGCAGTAATTGTATATTTGGACTTATAAATTTAATATTGGAAACGATTTTAAGGATTTGATGAAATGTGATGAATCTAAGTCTTCGGATGCGGAAAAGCAATTTATTTATGTTTCAATTTTGGAAAAATTTATTTTGAAATTAGTTTTTGACCTAATAATTATATTAATAAATTGCTCTAATATAGTTCAATCATCATGGGAACATTGCCAACTTATCACAATAGTTACGTTACAGAACTTTTAAAATATCCTTTTTATACTGTTAAACGAACAGTTAAGGGGTTCAATTCATCTTTAATGACTGTAACTCACTCTTTCTGATATTTACTAATAATTTCAGTAATATTTCAAAATATATTATATATATATATATATATATATATATATATATATATATATATATATATATATATATATAATTATTATAATAAAATTAATTTTTAACGATTATTCCTTTTTATAACATCGGCTAAAAAAATTTTTTTTGCGTATTCTCATTTACAGTTCTTATTTAAATTACAAAATAGAATATTGAAATATGTAAATTTATTTTTGCCGATAAATCAATACACTTCTCTCTCCAATCGAATTAGAACATCAATGATGGTGATATTATGAAATTTGCTGTCATCGTATTTACATACAAATTGAAACGGTGTTATCAAATCAATATTTACTAATTACGATAGAAAAAAAAAATTGTAATATTCCCCAATTACATAATGAAAACTGTGATTTATGTTCCGCATTTGGGTATTTCATAAATTGAAATTTATAAATTTATTTATTCCGTTTGGACTGTTTTGTTTTGTTTTAGGAACAAATGTGTCGCTAAAACAAATAACACAGCAGTTGCCAAACTTTTTTTTTTTCTGTCGATAATAAATATAAATAAATTACATTTTGATTTTATTAATGGTCGATGCGTGTTTTTCTTGATAACATTGGTTATAAACAATATGTTCCTAATAAACATTTTGCATTTTTTTGTCTCTCTCTTTCGTATTGGCTGTTTCTCTCCAGAGATACATCAACAGAGAGTGTTTTAACGTACAGGATATGTTTGAAATAATGTGGACATATGTAATTTCCTGACACGTTGACATTGTTTTTGCGTTATATTTGATTAATAATAATGATGGGATTTGCATTATATATTGCGGGTTATTTGTTATGTACAAAACGCAAGTACATACATGGTTTTTATTTTATGATGTGGTATTGATTGCTTTTAGTAATATGGTATCTGAAGTTAACATTGCTAATTGTGATTGAATTATTTGTTTTAAGTGAATTTTTTTATTTTGATTGATGAGATGGAGACTAATTTTTGCATAGTGGAAAGAGTTTGTACCACATGCTTTTCTGTACATGGCGTGATTGTGTATGTATGCATAAAAACATAGCAAATGCAGAACAGTTTTAAAAACTATTTCTTTGTAAAGTATTTGCTACGAATTAAAACACTGAATTTGAAATTTAAAATTCTATAAATAGGTGGCATATTTATGTCAACAGTTTTGTTTTTAATTACCATGACTACATTAGTTGTTGTGACACAAATTTTTATATTTCATAAATTTATTTAATGCAATAGCGGTCGGTTCTGTGGTCACCACAGCAGATTTTTTAATATATTTTCTACACTATAAAAGTTTCTATAAAATTGTAAAATAAATTACAAGAGAAAATCAAATATAAACCCATTATATGTAAACTCTACTAAGAAAGCAGAATTTTTTTTTGTACAGTTGGCTTTTGATCTAAATAATTTTTGTAAATAATCTTCTTAAATGATTGAAAGGCGATAAAGTCAAATTGGAAAATTTTAATTTTTTTGAAAATATATAACTTCCGTTTACGTTCTTTATTAATATTTGATTATTTCTTTGATATAATTTATACATGACATTTTTGATAAAGCTTTTAGGTATTATTGAAATAATTAGAAATTTATTTTAAATTAAATTGGTTTAATTTTTTTCAAAGAAAATTTTGGTTTATTTTTTAAATTGAGTTATTTTATTAAAAATGTATCTACATGTAATTTTAAACATTAAAAGACATTATTTATATTTTAAAACATCTACATGAAATATGATTATAAGATACATAAATACATATTAGATTTGTTTGCTCAGGCTAACAAATTATGTATTTTTGGATAAATTGACATAATTAAGAGTGTTTTGTAGGAACAAATGTTTTCAAACAGTTTTATGAGCATGTATCAGAAGTATCATAAATTATTGTACTAGTCACATAATGATCGCTTTCTACATAGACAATATAGTAATGTAATATTAATATTATGATACGCTCGAAGAAAAAAATATTTTTTTTAATTACACAATTTTACTTTCAAATGTTATTAAGTTTTAATGAAAATAGCTGCTCTTTGTGTCACTTTTGTATTAGTAGACTCCATTCTCTTTTCCTATTCCATCCTGCTACTGTCTCTTTTTACGGCCGAGTCCAATAGCGTATCAGATCTATTTCAGGTCAGTACTGGCTGTCTGGGTACCCCCTATTTAAATCCTTCAGTTAATTAAGAATTCCCTATTCGTTGCCACAACATAGCACAAGCAGGTTAATTACATGCATTCATGCAACAGATGCCAGCACCTGCGTCCTGGTCTCGCGCCGACGAACCGCGTTTGGTCCTTTAAGGACGATGCGACGGGGGGTTGTCCTGCGGCATAGCTGAAGGGCGGGTAATCTTGCATTGATTGCCGCTAGTTCACTCTGGGCGCTGCTGCTGGTTGGGTGATACTGTTGCTGGCTGATGTCAACGTTACTCATACATATTCGATATACGAGGTTGCGATAAAAGTTTTTGAACTTTTTCACTGACAATTTGAAGGTTTTGAAATTAATATATGTATTACAGTGTTATTAAATAGTCTGTTTGTTTTTTTGAATAAATACTACAGTAATATTTTTGAACATTTTTCTTTTTACTATAAACATAAAAATACAAATCTTTTTATCTAAATTACTTAAATAATTTATTTTCAAAAATACTAGTAATTTTGTAGAAAAACGGATTATTCAATATTTTTCCGACACATGAGTGAATATGGTGTATTTAGGAAAATATTTACAGATTTGAAAATAGTATAATGTAATATTTAAATATGGTAAATGTGCTAGATTAAGCAAAAAATATAATTTAGTAACTTTAAAAATATATTTATAACGTTATTGTTAGAATATTTAAAAAAATGTATAGGAATATGAGTGATGTGTTTTGAATTTGACATGTTGACAACACTTGAAATGTGCTATCATTTTTATTTAGTATACTCTAACAATTTGTGATGGCCAAATTCACGCTTTAACAAAATTATCCAAAAATTTTATGAAAATAAACGATCTTTTGTGAATAGTCAACGTGTACTTCGTGAAAATTATGGTTCACGTAATCGACTGAATATTCGTTGAATTATTGAAAAATTTTAAAGGGATTTTATTCTTGACGATGCTAAAACACCAAAGATATCGAAATACAAGAAGTGAGGAGAATATTTCTGCTGTAAGAGCTAACATATTTCAAAATATGTTTTTGTAAAAAAATTATTAAAATTATCAATCTACAAAGAAAATAGTTGAAAATGTTTATTTAGGTTTGTCAAATATAATTTTTATGACAAACTTTTTAATAAATGAATAAAAATATGAACATAAAAGTGCTAGCCTATTGGCAATTTTTTAAATTGTTTCAGTTCTAAATAGATACCTATACTTACTAAACAGGTTCACTTTGTTTTATATTACTTATTCATATAGTGTATAATGCATTAGTACTTAAAGTATTTCGAAAAGCTTTACGCTACTTGCACAGAAAAGATTAATTTTTATAGTTACCTCGGTTATAATAAAATCAATATTTTGAGCAATTAATAATAATATTTTAATATACTATTTCCTGTAACATATTTTTTTTTACGAAGTGTAGTGTCAAGTTACAAACCATTAGGTAGTATACAAACCCATAGCGAAGTAGCAAACCAAACAGGAGAATTGGAAATGTTTGTTCCATTTTTGTTTTTTATTATGTGGTACTTTTTTGTTTTGTTTATTTGCAGGTGCATTCAATACTACAGAGATGTGTACTCTACTCTCTCGCGATATCGTTTGGTCTCAATTGGATTTTGTAGCTTTTTTTCATTTCGTTTTTTGTTGATGATCTTTTTACTTCCTCTCCTGTTTGAAAATTGGATGTTGACTGCTGACTACATATTGCTGATTTCAGTTTTATGCACCAATCAGAAGTCTTCGAATATAACAATGAAATAAATTTAAATTGATTGTCTAAGTTGAAAATGGAATAAAAGATTTCCTGCTGATGACAGGTATTTTTCTAGGTTAGTTTGCGAATAGTACATTATATTACATGAACAAAATTACTCGTAATTGTTCATAATTACACTAGTTACATAATCTGCTGTTTTCTCTAGCAGGGATTTGAATCTTTATGAAATAAAGAGCTATTTTAACAAAATAAATAAAATGTAACTAACTGCAATTTTAATTTGAATTATGTTTTATGCTTGAATTTTTCTTAATAAATTTGAAACTTAAATTAGCAAACTTATAATATTAGTAGAACTTATATAGAGCTCCTATGTAAAAACAAACTCTTATTAACACATGTGTAAGACTAGGTGGCATTATAATATACAAATAGGCATCTTTCGACAGAAATAACTGTCTGTGAGTGGGTATGTGTGTGTGTGTGTGTGTGTGTGTGTGGACGCAATAATAATACTCGTATAATATAAGGACGAGGCATATTCAATGTTCTGTTAGCTTTCAAAGTGGTTATCTTTGATAAAAGGTAAAAAGTACGTTTTTTGCATGGACTATACTTTGCGCTACTCTACTATCTACATAGTTGTTTTTGTTTTGTTTTATGAAGTCTTTGTCTTCTTTATATTTACAATTTGGTGTTAGTGGTAGGTTCAATTTCAAGAGGCCAATTTTTGTATAAATTTTTCTGTTTCACTTCTCAAGAGCGAGACTGTAAACAAGTACTTTTGTAATTAATATGTATTATTTATATTATTAGAGCGTATATAAGAGGCGTCATCAATGTGGATGAAACGAGGGTTGCTTATCTGGATAGAGACGTTTGACGGAAACTAATTTCTGTATAATGGATAGAGTTTGTCCTACACTCTTATAGGTACATTGTGTGATTTTGTTTGTATATATTAATAATATTTTTATTAATACAAATTACAAGAACATACCGAGAATTTAAAAATATTTTAAATAAAAAATCGCATTTGCGTTTGTGCCGTTAGCCATACTTTTTACTACCACCTTATATATTTTTATAAATAAATTTTAGCTAGCTTACGAAACACTATGAAATCTTCTGTAATGCAGATTGCCAAATACATAAATTGATAAAATAATATTGATAGATACACGTAAAAAAATATTAATTCGAAAATGCGTTTAAAATTATTTATTTAATATTATGTTATTACTGTGGTTTCTAAATTATTGTGTTGTCATTTATTTACATATATAAAATCATGTAAATAAAATTTTATATATTAATATTTTATGTAAATAAATATTGGGTATACAATTAAATAAACAAACATGCATAATAAAATTTGAAACAAAAATTTTAAATACCTGATAAAAACATAAAATTCGAAATATCGGGGCTCATATTCACGCCTATTTAATTCCAAAATAATCCACTAAATATTTAGTGGCGCTGATAGCATGATTAACGACCCATCATCAGATCAAATACAGATCCCAGTTGCCTGTGATCAATGATACACACGACAACTGAGACTGAGAGAGAGAATGTTTTTTTTTATTGTATTTGAAAATGAAGTTCAATTCTGTGAATGAATAAAAAAAAAATTCGATTTAAACATCATCTTTTTCTTTCGATGAAAAAAAATTCAAGAGAATTTTGTAGGAAAATGATAAATCAAACGGACGAATATTCTGTGCGGATTTGTGTGTGTGTGTGTGTTTGTGTGTAAAAATAAATGATAAATGCCATTGGAGTACGTTTTTCTGGGAGCCAAGTAAGAAAAATTGCTGCGATGACGGAATTTTAGAATTTGTTTCCAGAAAAGTTCTTGATAATTTTTCGACGAATATTTATCTGCAAGATTGTGAAACTGAGTTATTTAGTTTTTACATTATTTTATTAAAAATCTTTTCAGGTTATGTAAGGTTTTTTTTTTAATATATATATTAATTCAGTAACACATGGGAAAGAATTATGAACGAATTGACAAATGTATTGATTATAATTATTCCTAGATGTTTGGAACTATACAAAACGTGTGACGTAATTTACAGCTTAAGAAAATCGAATATTTTCTTAAAACAAGAGATTTAAGAAAAAATATATTTTTAATTATGGTTTCTATTTAATTAAAAAAAAAAAAACATTAACGGTTGTGTGGGAGTGTTTACATTTCACTAAGTTTTCATTAAATATAAATATCGACGTTTCGATTTACTCTACATAGATCTTCATCAGGAAGAAGAAAATATACGTAAAGTATAATGAAATTTCGATATTTAAATAAAATATGTAAAGAAACTTAATCCTGAAGCTTTTTCTTTTAATATTATGAGTTCTGTAAAATTTTTTACTGTGATAAATTACTATTTTAAGAGACATTAAAACATTGATTATCTGTTGCCAAAAATGTATTTATAAAATGTAACAGTAAATAGAAGAAGTGTGAATATACCTCACGATCAGTCGATTAATTGTCAAAATAAACATTAGTCTTTAATAAATTAATATATTTCGCAAAATAAAAATGTATTTTAGTAAAATTCTGTAAAATTTTATTGAAGAAAAAAAAAATAACGAATTAAACTTGATCTATATTTTATAATGTATTTGTTTTTTGTTTCAGGTGAGTTATCAAATCTATTCCATAACTTTCAGAAAGACTGTAAGTAAAATTATATTTTTGTTATTTAATTATTAATTTTGTTCGATTTTTCGAATATTTGTCTAAATATACATAAAGTATATCTAATAACATTTTTAAAAACTAAACTAATTAAAAAAATTATTAAAAAATAGTGAATACATTTTACAATTTGAAAACAATCTCAACATTCGTAAATAATCCATTTTAATATTACGTTTGATGTGACCATTTCATAAATATGCAAACGAACAATTTTGATTCGCAAACCAAATGTGACACCATCACTATATGGAATATGTTCGCAAATACTTGGCTGTCCACGAACCTTGCATTGTGTATCGTACTATTCTACCGTTCATAAATCATTTATTAAATCTCTGATTTATGAAACTACATGTAGTATGCTTACGTCATCAACTGCTATTGCGAATGGCCATTTTATTGGCTCATTGTGAACTAATCTTCATATAAAACGATGCCATTATATGATATAAGTGTTTTGACAAATGCACAATTGGTATTATTTTCAATTTAGTTGAAAGTCTAAGGCTATTGTTGCGAATTTAAGGTTTATTATAAGACAATTAATACATAAAAGAATATTATTATACGTCTAGTATATGATATGTGTATTTTGCAATTGTAAATTAGCTTTTATTTTAAGTTAGATTTGTTTCTTAAAACTAAAAGTCGTGACAGATTATTTTAAAAAGGATCTAGATCATGATTCTCACAGTTAATATGTTCGAGATCAGATCATAGATTATTTTCACAATTGGATCTTTGTTTTTAGATCAAATCAGAAATTTGTGATTTTCTTTTTAGATCATAAAAAGATTATTTCTTATACTTTTTAATTAAAAAAAAAAGAAGTACCTTTGATTTCATGAATCTGTTTACTAATCAAACGCCTTTACGAACTTTTGATCTAGTTGACATGGCTATTTACAATTAAATAATTGTAGGCGGTTTTTAAATTGGTAATATTATAAGGTAACGAACAAATCTAATATTATCGATAAATTACCAGTTACACGTTACTTACCGCGGTAATTTACCGAATCACTATTTTATTTTACAATATTTGAATTTTAATATACTCAATTTGATACAATACAATTTCTTATCGCATTATAGTTACAATATTACAAAATCTACTTATCTTTAAAAATATTAAAAAAATGAAGTTAATATCAGGAAAAATCATACAAGAAAAAAATAAAGAAAAAATATTTTTCTCAAGAAAAATAAAGGGTATTTAATGTTTAAAATCATCTCGGCTGTGCAAGCATATTACAGAAACATTACAAAAATTACATTGAAAAGACGGGGCGGCACATCGAGATAAAAATTCTCTGAAGGCTAACTTAATTACAACTCTTCAGCCAAAAAAAAAAAAAAAATGCTGAAGGCAGAAACATGTTCAGAGAGGTGAGGGGAGAACGATCAATATTGTGTTTTGCTTGGCTTCTTTAGTTGGTCAAACAAAAATTTCATATTTTCAAAAATAAATTTAACAGTCAAAGTAAATTTTATTAATTTACCACCAACAAATATGATTTTAGGTTTTTGTTTTATTACGAAAATTGTTTATGAAAGTTATTTAATTAAGTATTATTCCACGTAGTATGTAATTATTTTTTTTTTTTGTGTTTTTGGAATAATATCTAAAATTAAAATACTAATTTGCAAAATTTTATTTGTTTATTTATCAATTTATTTATGTGTTGTGGCAAGAGTTTCCAAATTCGATGATTTAAATTGAAATCCGAAAAAATTAATGATTTTTTTTTACTTTTTTTAAATAACACATTCATTTTATATCATGTTGTTGATAAGTAATGCTATTCATTGCTCACGCCAGTGAGTTTATGAGTTATAGTTTTAACATCTTATGAACAATTTTCTACCTTAATTAAAAATTACATTTAAAATATCTGAGAAGTTGGTGCTATTACTTGGATACAGTGCAATTATCAAAATTATAATTATCTTGAAATATATTTTGTCAGATTGAAAAGTAAAATTTTCTATTATTTAGTCATAGAAAAAATATAGATTATTACTCGGATGAGACTGTCTTCTTGTGAGTAATAACCAACATTACATGTTTGTTAAATAATATACTATTACTTGAGTTTTTGTCAAATGTATAATATTATAGTAAAAAAATTTTAGAATTCATTATATTAAAATAAAAAACTTTAAATGTGTGTTTTGTCTAATTGTGACTAACCGGTGTGTGTCTAGTTTAACTTTTGGACATTTGTCTACATACATAATAAATACAATTACCTCCTAAATTAAAACCAACCTTTTTAAAACACTTTATGGTAGCATTTGCACAATACTAAATGAAACTCTGTAATTCAGAAATTAAAAAATGTTTTTATCATTTTATAATTTTTACTTACATGCCAAATAAAAACAAACGCAGATTTATTATCGCCGCTAAACAAAAAAAACCAATCATTAGACTTAACAAGATTAGAAGTATATGGGTAAACCCATATATAGACTACTTTGACATTTCTCGGAAAGTTGGTAACACTGTATTTTAATAATATTATAATTTATGTGGGCAATAGGAGATACTTTTCTGAAAATTTGATCAAAATCGAATAAATAATGTAGCCACAATGAATTTTTTAAAAATTTTGTGATTTTTTTTCTCGATAAGTTGGCAACACTGTATTTTGTTAAAATTGCATAATTTATTTAGGCACTAGGAAAAACTTTTATAAATATTTGATTAAAATCGGTTAAATAAAATGGTCAAAATAAATTTTTTAAAATTTTACTAATTTTTTTTTCGGAAAGTTGGCAACACTGTATTTTGTTAAAATTACATAAATTACATGAATACTAGGAGAATCTTTTGTGAAAATTTGAGTAAAATCGGTTGAATAACATGGCCATAATAAAATTTTTAAAACTTTAGTAATTTTTTTCTCGGAAAGTTGGCAACACTGAAAATTAATAAAATTATGTAATTAATGGGAGCATTAGGGAAATCTTTTCTGAAAATTTGATCAAAATCGGATAAATAACGTAGCCAATATGAATTTTTAAAAACTTTAGTAATTTTTTTCTCGGAAAGTTGGCATCACTGGAAAAAAACAAAACCACATGACCATCTTGGGTACTAGACAAATTTATCCTGAAAATTTCATTAAAATCGGTTGAACCGTCTAGGAGGAGTTGCGGCCACAAAATTTTGACTTACGACCGAGCGAGCGAGCGAGCGAGCGAGCGAGCTGACGACGCACACACATACACCCTCATAAACTAAGTTCAGATTCGTCATCTACAGGCTATATGAAGGATTTCTATACAATTTTTTTTTTTTTTTGAAAATGTTACAGACACCGTACCAAACGCTTTACTACTTTTCCTTGCAGTCAAAGTAGTAATAAAAAATTCTCCCCATGCCTCCAAACAACATATAACCAAATCATCAACTTTTCGTTCAAATCCATCGTACAATTTGTAAATTACGAAACAAACCATGTTCACGTCCGATGTAACGACCAAAACATAAAATTCCCAGTTGAGCGATTTGCGAATTTGACCAGGTAGTGGCGCGCTCGCTGTACCTGGCCGGGCATGACACGTACAAAGGGACATACGTTTATCAATATTCGCTTTATTATCGGGCTCCCTAATTAGGCCGGAATACACGGGGAGCGATTCACGTGATTATTCCAATGTCAGCGAAGAGACTGTATGAACACCTGGGTCTATCGCTCGGTTGTATTATTGGCTTGGGTTGACTACAAAGATAATATAGATTTTGATATTACAGGGAGACGTACAAAGGGTTTAATTTTATTATTTTAGTTTATAGCTTTGTGGTGGAATTGTTTAATTTTGATTTATTGGATAAATAAAGTTTATTGTTGGTTGATAAAAGTTTGTAGTATGTAATTAATAAGTTTGCTTATTAAGGGTTGCTTCTACTAAGTTATGCTAAAATATTTGTTTAGTAACGCGAAGTTAACTAGTAATATAAACGCATCTAATTTATTAGGTACTAGACCAAAGGTTTGAAGGACAAATATACCCACAACTCACAACAGATGATGGTGTTTAGCATAAAAGTAACGCGCGCGCATTGTAACTTTACATCTGTTGGTTTATGCATAACAAATAGATGTAAAATTGCGATGTGTGCCCAAATGAGTGAACTGCTGAAATATTTTTTGGATAATAGCTGAAACATACTTTATTACCACTTCGACTGCAAAAATAAAAGCGGTATAGTGCTTGGTATGATGTTTGTAACATTTTCTAAATTTTTAAAAATTATATAAAAATCTAATCTAAATCTAAATGACGAGTCTGAACTTAGCTTATGAGGGTGTATGGATGCGATCGTTCGCTTGCTCGCTCGGTCGTCCAAAATTTGTGGTCGCAATTCCTTCTAGATCTAGACCATTCATCCGATTTGCATCAAATTTTTCGAGGTAGATTCTGTTAATGCTCAAGTTGGGCTATATTTTTTTCAATGCTACCAATTTTCTCAGAAAAAATTTACTGAAGTTTAAAAAAAAAAATGTATTATGGCTATATTAGTTGTTTATGATGAATCAAATTTTCACAAAAGTTTCTACTAGTGTTTATAAAAATTATGTAATTTTACTATAGTACAGAGTTGTCAACTTTTCGAGAAAAAAATTAGTAAGTTTTTTTTTTTAAATTCATTATTGCTACATTGTTTATCCGATTTTAATCTAATTTTTACAAAAGATTTTTCTAGTGCCCACATAAATTATATAAGAAAAAATTATATAAGAAAAATTATTGAAGGTTACATTATTTATCCAAAATTAGTCAAATTTTTACAAAATATTATTTTAGTATTCGCAAAAATTATATAATTTTATTGTTATACAGCATTGCCCACTGATGATGTCAAAATGGTCTCTATAAGGGTTTATCCATATGCTTCTAATTTTGTTACATCTGAATTTATCAGCTTAGTGCTAAGAAGAAGTAAAGAATATTTACTTAAGTCGTACGAAAACCTACACCTACTATTGCACGCATCACGCAATGCTACTTTTTCAAGACGTATTTATTTCTGAAAAATTTACTGTCTATTTTAAACAAAACGAATGTTTTTAAATGTAAATAATAGTGGAACACATGCGGTGTTAACATAATTTAAAATTTCTTCCAAGTTCTTGGTTACGAAAATATTTTTTTAATTAGAATTTAACTTGAAGCCGTATAATGAAAACAAGCTAGTGTTGTTTATTGTAGATTCGCGTATGTTTTGCACACGCTTCTCAGTTAATTTCAATGAAATTTACCTCGTTTTTACCAGACAAACAACGACTCCGAAACTGGCATTTGTTGTATTTTTTGTTTTGTTCTGTGCTTTATTTTGTTTCGTTGCCATGATGATAATAATAACGAAATACTCCACGTTGCAGAAACGAGGTAGAAAAAAAAATGAAACCGTCAAGTTTGCATACAAATAAGTATATTTGCTTCGCTAGAGAATTAATTAGATTCCAGCAAATGTTCGTTCATAAAAACTCATGATGGTAAACGTTCGTAAATTGTAATTTACGCTTGGCTGTATTTTTGTTTGTATTCTACTTCTATTGGTTTTTGTAATTAGTCTATTTCTTTGTATTTTTCAGATTCTTGAAAAAAATTATACTTCTTTAATTACAGAAAATATATATGTAAATTTAGAAAAAAAGTATTACTTTTAAATATAGACACAGATTTGAATTATATAAGAGAGAAAAAATTCCAACTGTTCAATTAATATAAAGAAGAAACTAGAGAACAATATATACTCTAAAAATTGTTTATTTCTAAAATTTATGTTACACTATTCAATATATTGTTTAATATATTTTTGATATAGTTCGAATTATCTTGTACAATAAACAAATTATTAGAGAAGTTGTACGATTTAATACATAATCGTGGTCAACATTTTGAATAAAAATTGAAGATTTTTATTACGGAGTTTTTCAACAGTTGCGAATAAACAAATTCAGGGACTTTTTATTCTGCATTAAATTATCTAGTTTTAAACATATTGACTACTATTACAAGCCTAATTTTGGAATGTTTTAATTCATTTGCTTGCTTTAAAACCAGTTTTACTTAAAATTGACTTTAAAACCGATTCAGTTTCAAGTTACATTTTGGATTCATGTTTTTGTCGCTAAATTTATATGTAATTATATTGTGTATGTACTATTTATTTAATTAAAGTTATATTTTATTATTGAAATTATTTAATAATCAATATCTAAGTGCAACTTTATCTAGTCAGGTAAAGGATTCATTTTAAATAAATGCTAAAATTTACTTACATTACTGCCGCTGAAAACTGGCACATTTCAGGTCCTGCGGCGACACTGAAATACTGAAAATCCTTATCGATGTTGCACAATCTTGTGCTATTGCCGCAGGCAGACAACGGAGCCGAATGTTGCGGCAATGTGAGTTTTTCTTTGAAGAGTTTGGCGGGGGTGCGAACATTAAATTCTTTGCTCGTTTTTAACGGTTTTTTTTTCTTCTTTTTCTCTTTTTCTTTTCTATTTTTTTCTATCCGTGGTCGTCGTACACTGTTGCCGTTTGTGGTTGAATTAAAAACGCTCTGTTGCCAGATGGAGCGAATCGCTGAATTGGGATTTGAATTGTGTGCTTTCGAAAGTTATCTTTTTTTTTAAGTTTAAAATATTTAAGATAGTTTTAATTGGGAACGTTTATTTGTATGTAGGGCAATTATAATGGAGTCGTTCCGTCCAGGATTTGTTACTAACGCGTTAGCTTACGCTGGCAATTACTGACACGTGGAGTTAGTAATTAGTAATTGCCAAGAAATTAAATATTTACAATCTGAGATACAGAAGACTGATGTCCAGTTGCTTAACTAACAAAGTAAAATTAGTAGTTTATTTCTACAATAACTGTACTATAAACGTTTAGTAAATCTACTAAATAAATAAATTAACCAAGTAAATTACTTGGTCAAATATCATGGTAGTAAATTTTATTTTAAAAGTAAATAAGTAAAGCATATCATCTATTTCTAACAATTTTTTTTTTTTGTCACATCCTTTGTAGTTTTGCTTCTCGTACAATTTTTATTCATTGTCAAGTGTTTTTTAACAATTTAATAATGTTATTGAATAAATTGAAAGTTATTTTGACAAATGTCAAAATTTTCAGTGATGAATCTCTCAATAATTATTTATTTTAAATTTTTGTAACACAACAGAGTAAGTTTATTATTTATTAAATTTACTTGTAAACTAACTACATACTTTATAATTTAGTTTGGTGTTTATAAAATGGGACCTGAGACAATATTTAGCAAAGATTAGTTGAATAAATAAATGTTTATAAATTTAAATTTAAGAATAATAATAGTTTATAAATTTTATAATCTAGTTACTTATTTTGTTACCTAGTAACTTGTTTCTATATTTTGTTTATTTATTGTATATGTCATTTGTATAATTTTTCCTGTTTATGATGTACGCACATCGAAATGTATTTTAATTAAAATTTGTACAGAACTAAATCCTAAAGCCTTTTTTTTTAATATAATGAGATCTGAAAGATTTTTTTACCATGTTAAATTTAAGAATTTAATAAGAATATTTTGAATTTTACTACAATAGGTAAATTAGTTAAGTCTAATTACAACATATAAACAGTGATATAAAGTATATTCTAAAGTGTAAAAGCAATTATCGAAGAGAATTTGGAAATTGAGGGTTTCATTTATGAGTAAAATTTATTGGAAAACTTTGTCGAATTCCGCGAAGAGAATAATTCGATTTTTGTACGATAAATGAATGAAGCCCAAGTACGGTTCTGAATTTGAATTGTCTAAATTCCTAAAATTCTTGTATGATATATTTACGTAAACTAGTACAAATGAAGCTTTAGAAACTTTACTGGGAGGGGTGTAGTATCGCGTAAGCTTTGTGCAAATGTGCGTGTGTATGTGTATCCATTTCAAAACCTATTCTAGGTTTCAGTCCAAATATAATGTGCTTTTAACACAAAACAAAAGCACATTTTCGTTCCATTCACCATCTAGTTTTGTATTATCGTCAGTTATCGCATTAACAGAATGTTAAGTAATCATTGGGAATAATATTTTGCAACAAGCATTTTCTAAATACAACAATGACGATTTACAATAAGATTGAAAATTATGTAACAGTTTCAACATTTACAGATATTATTAATTAATTAATAATATATGCTCTTCATTAAAAAATATATTTGAAACACAGTTTTTGCTGCCATATTTTGAAAACAAAAGACATTTATTTATATGTTAACTAGTAAACAAAATTAATCAAACATTTATTGATCTTAGTTCTGAATTTTTATTTTTAATTATATTACTTAATTGAAACACAGAAAAAAAAATAGGATACTTTGTATAGTTTGTTTATTCATTATAAATTCATTGTATTGTATTATATTATATTTCAAGGGAATTTGTACCTAAAATATTTTAGAAATACATAATATTTGAAAACAATTTCGCATAATTCTAAGTTATGCGAAATTGTTATTATCAAAACGAAATAATTTTAAAAACATTAATGTTGGCAATTTTTAACTTTAGATTTACTAAACGAGAATTTTGTTATTTAATAGTTAAATACATACATATATTATTTATAGAATTTACTTATCATTATCTTTGTATTTCAAATACTCAATTTTAACTTTAAAAAATGTAGAAAAATAATTTTAACATACAATTAAAAATAAACATATAAAATTATTATTTTTCAGAAATATAATATAATAATATAAACGCGAATGTTATTTGACAGCTGTGTGACTCAAAATTATTATATAATTTTTTTCTTTTCTCTAGAGTTTTTACTTTTTATTCTTATCTTTTCTTCACACGCAAATTTTTTACCTTTATGTTTGCGTGCACACTGACAGAGTAATAACATAGTCTTTAGAACCGGAATTGGCAAATATTTTACCCCATTTGCTGCCGTATTTCCCTTCTAAATAGTTTTTGTATTCGGAAAAAAATCTTCACGCAGTCAGTTACAATGCAGAATTTATTGCATTTGCTCGCTGATTGTTTTATATGCGTTAGGTGCCTTTGATCTCAACTGGGTATTGACGGGACAGTTAATTTACCGTACGATAGTTTTTTGTTTGTTTTATTTTTTGTCGGAAATTAAATTTTAGTGAATACAATATCGGTTGTAAATTTAACTATTAGTGATGAATGAAAAAAAGTTTTGTTTAAAATTTTAAATGTAATAAAAAACCAATTAGAAATTTATCAGTTTTTAATTTTCGATGTTTAACGTCAGTGAAGTGATATTAATTGCTTGTAATTATAAAAAAAATAAATTTTGATGAAAATATTGTTATATATATTTTTACATTTTTAATGTAATTCTTTTATATATAGATTTTTAAAGTTTTTTATTTACACGATTTTTTAATCTAATAATTAGTGCGTTCACAAATTAGTAGCACATATTTTTTTTCGGCAGTTACAATTTTGAATTACAATTTAAAGAAAAAAATTACATACTAAAACCCAATTGGGACCAAATTTTTGTCGTTATATTTTAGACATTTTTAAATTAGATTTCACATTTCTCAACACAAAAAAAATATATTTTCAACAAAAAATGTTCAGAAATGTAAGTTTTTGGACAAAAAATATGTTTTTATTTGCTAAGGCTGGTCCTTGTGGCAATCATAATGGAAAAAAATCCATCAAATATTTTTGTTAAAAAATAATTGAAGGTTATAATAATAATAATAATAATAATAATAATAATAATAATACTTAAAAAAGTATTTGTTTGTTATAATATATCTAAATTATTTATGATATTTTCCAAAACAATGTACATATATCTCTCCATTGCAACAGCGATATTATTTTGTCAAATTTCACAATATTTCACAAGAAAACATATTTATTTTAACAAAAGAATTAAATAACTGCCAATCATGCAAGAAACATTAAAGTTAGGTTATAATCTGGTAACAGGAGCGCCATTCTGGCGTTAAATTAGAAAAATTGCAATAATTATTCAATTTTTTTTAATTGTTCTCATTTGGGAATTTTGGCTTCAAATAGATTTTGAACATAGTGAGTGATATTGAAGATATACGTCTACATAGATGTCTGATGAGTAGATGAGTAGGTACGCTTGAGAGTATTTTACGTGAGTGAATGTTTCCAAGTGGTAAGAATAAACGAGTATGTTTAAGAGATATCATAGATATTGGATATTTAGGGGAAACTAATTTTTGTTTAAATGAAAAAAGTTCATGGGTTCATGGCGTGATTACTTTTATGTATGTATATATTAAAAATACATTGGATTTTAATGCATTTAGTTAATATTATTTAGCAACGCAACTTTTAAATATTTAGAAATATTAAAAAGTATACGTAATCGCATTTATAAAAATATACTAACTGAGCTATATTATATTTGTTTTCTTGTTGGCAAAGAGATTTTAGTATTTTAAAATATATGCAGGTATACGTATGGATATATTATTTGCTGTGTACAAAATACATAAACTTGTTTTTATAAAACTATACGAAATTTAGCAAAAAAAAGAACTAGAAATAAAAAAGTCAAAATAAAACTAGCAAGAAATATTTCCATATTTTTCACGAGTGTAAATATATGTAAAATATTTGACTTTACACACATTTTTGCACAACAAATTTTCGAAGTTAATACAAGTTTTCCTTTTAACAACAAAGTTTTTATCATATATATATATAATATATGTTTTTATTGATCTGCTGTTCCACTATATATATATATATATATATATATATATATATATATATATATATATATATGCTTATATCAACAGTTTCAAGTTTCAGCGCTATATGTCGCTAGGATCGTTTACCCAACCATTTTCATCGCCTACTCTCTCATCAACCATTGGTTTTAAACCATCCATTTTCCTGCTACTAAACGCGCTGCTAATGAACGACGTCAGTCAAGATATGCGTACAAGGCGACGCGTCCCTATAATTTAATGAAAACAAAAGTCGGGGTACGGTTGTCTTTCTCTTGCATCTATTGCTTTCTCTCTGTCTCTCTCTCTCGCTCTCTTCTCCTTTTGTACTTAAATTAATTAATTTATTTTTCAAGTCATTTCAAGCGTGTCTTTTAACTAGCGTCAGGCTAAATTGGAAACCAATGGAAAAACGGTTGTAAATAACGAATTGTACAAAAAAATGTAATTAAATTTTTAGTTGCCATGCTTTGGGGTTTTCAATGGAAAATGCCTGTTTTCCATAAAAGTAATAATGTTTATTTCTTCTGAAAATTTGTAGGAAATATTTAATATAAGTTCCGATTAGTTTATTATATTACGATAATTTTGTAAGATTGAATTTTAAATAATACCTGAATCTGTGAATTATCTTATACACTTTAAAACAAAGATACTAAAATTTTAAAAAATAAAACTATCAATGTTGTACTAGCTTGAGAATGTTAAAAATCTAATTCATTTATTTCTATGTGATTAATTAGTACCTATTTACTACGTATTGGTAAGTCATATTTGAGCTAGGAATCTACAATTTATAGTGGTAATAAATCACTGCTATTCTATCTAATTTGGTTCAACGATATAAGTAAAAATACTAAAAACAATAGGTAGTAGCAGCATGTATCAATTTAATTGCACGACTAGGCGCGATCAACGTCGTTAATCGCGATTTAGTCTCAAAACTAATTTGGTACATACTACTACTCAATAGTTTTACTTAAACTTTGGAACTAATTTGAAACTGACAATTTTTATGTTGCCAGTCAAACATACTACTACAGGACTACGATTGCTTTGTAAATGTGAAGAAATTTTTGATATATTTTGAAAGGAAATATATTATATTTATATGGAAATTATTTTAGCATAAGTAGATAGAGATGAAAAATTTGTAATGTGTCAAATTATTTGGAAAAATTTGTGTTGTGCCTCTTTTATATGTAAATGTTTGAATATTTTTATGCTCAGTAACTATGTGTTGTAACGTAATGTATTTTTGTGGAAAATTTGCATCACAAATTTATACAAGATGTTTCTAGATAAAAGTTAAACATTTTATATCAATCTTGTTATATCAATCTACAGCAAGAGAATAATTATAAAATTATTTTATTGAAGATTTTATTGATATATTAATTTATTAGTAATCTTTAGGCTTTCACGGCCGGTAGTCGATCTGTCTTCGTCGCAAACATTTCGCCATATATCGTAGATGGCATTCTCAGTGCATGGTGACTGAATTACAATTACAAAATTTTTTTATATCTTCATATATACCAGAAAAGTGACTCCGCATATACGACAATATTTGCAGCTAATCTGACGTTGGCTTAAAGACGGTAAAATAAAACCGATACTAACTTTCAAAAATCAATAAAAAATAGAAATTAAATTTACCCCTTCATTGTTTCGTTAGTATATTTTTAATAAATCAACGGATGTGTTTATGGATATTTTTACGAATAAAGTAATTTTTAACTATTTAAGGAGTTTAACTTCTTTTTAACGAGCTTATCTTAATGAAAATAGTCGAGAAAAGTAAAAATAATTATACAAATAAATTAATGACATTTATGTATTTAGCTTTTTAAAGCTAATAGCCCATTTTGTCTTTTACATAATTTATAATAAAACTATTTTATAAATATTTTATTGTATTTATGAGCACAAGATTCTACAATCCAAAATGGCATATTTCCAAAAAAAAAAATATCGTTATAAAGCAAATTAATCGCTATATAGAATATCTGGCGTTATAGTTACATTCCCGTTTGCCAAAGCTGGCAAAATGTTGGCAAAAAAACCTGGATAGATTTTCTGCTCCGTAGCGCTTTTGCGATGGTTTGTAAAAGCTTTTTGGCAAAACATATCTTACGCGAAAGTAAACTTAGAGTTTTAGTTGGGCGCGAGTTTACAGACGAAAATTCTTCAACGGGCTGAAACTGAAGCTGAAAACCAAAGTTTGCGGTTTTCTCTCTGAAATTCTCGTTAAATATCAAGGTAATGAAGAGAAAATTATTTGACTTTGTTTTTTATTTATTTTTTATTATGTTGTTTTTGTTGCTGTTCAAGCGGCCATGTTGATTTGGTTTTAACTGGGTTATTAAGAAAATAGATAGAGAATATTTTGGCTTATATATTAATTATATAGAATTGGAATGTTTTAATTAGCATTTCAGAATAATAATTTTAATTGAATATGTGTAATATACAATAAATCGGCTATTGGCGGTTTAACTAATTATTTTTTTTGGTCTGGTTTATTAAACGCTTGTTACATTTGCTTTAGAAATTCAAAATAGGTGGCACTACAAGGTCGATTTTTGGATGCTTTAGTTTATTTGTTTAATCATGCTTATATGATAATCACAATGCCTTAAAATCAATATTGATTAAAATCAATTTAAAAAACCGAGCTTGTAGTGCCACCTAGTATGTTTTCTCTGTAGATTTCCGTATTAAAAAGAGAGAATAAGTGGATTTAGTGATAATGAAAATAAATATTTATTATTAATAATAATAATCTGCTAGTAAATTATTAAAACAATATTTGTTTTTAAGGTTATT
Source organism: Clivina fossor (assembly GCA_963966155.1). Classification (NCBI taxonomy): domain Eukaryota; kingdom Metazoa; phylum Arthropoda; class Insecta; order Coleoptera; family Carabidae; genus Clivina; species Clivina fossor. Next base: position 27,914,173 of record OZ014552.1, on the reverse strand, counting down.
TAGTTGCAGAATAAAATTTATTTATTGTTTATGAAATCGGACCTTAATAATTTAATTTATATGTCAAAAAAAATATAATAAAAAATCTGTCTTAATTTAAAAACAAGACAATAGCTATTGTTTATCTTTACATCCATATTTATAATAAAAATTATTAAACAATGTCGAAATTTTGTTGTTTTACATCAGTATTAGTTTGCTTTACGTTTAGCCTTATTTTGAAGTAAATTTTTTCGAAAATGCTGAAAACATGTTTCTCAAAGTTATTTTCGGCGAAAACTTTATAAGATCTTTTTTTACTGAAAAAAAATATTATTGACATTTTCAGCTATCTCGTACAGATAAATATTCTTTATACGTTTCGGAGTCTCTATTCTGTAAATTATATATGTTTGGTCGACGCAAAAAATAGTCACAAGCGAAAAATTTATTACCTCTGACGTCACAAACGAGTTTAAACGAACACTCGGTATATATTTCAGGATTAAGTGTTGGACGATTTTCACATATCAGATAAGTAAAAAGAATAAAAATTTCCATTTGAATAAAATGATGGAATATAGGAAAATATGTATTTTATATTATATTTATTCATGATAGAAATAATACGTTTTGAAGTACAGATTTAAATATATGATTTTGCTGTTTATATCTAATATAAAGAGATGAATTTTAAATTTTCCTTTTTACACCTGTTTTATATCGGTTTTTATACGATTTTTTATGTTTACAATATTTGGAATGAACACACAAACACAGTAAATATTAGAGTATTTTTAAATATTTAAATACATTATTTCAAAAACGTAACACAAGCAATGAATACAAAATCTGTTGTAAAAATAATGTTATATAAATTTTTTATAGAATATAATACATTATTATATTATTAAATTATTTTAAATATTGCTATTTTAAGAAACACAATTTTTAATAATACTTTTTATTAATATGAGCCATTTTGTCAATTATTTGACGTGAAATTTTCACGGCAAAAACTTCTTCCTAATAAATTAACACAATTTTAGACTATTGATTAAAATGTACTACGAAGAGATATTTCTTTCTATTTCACCAATGGTGAAATGATTATTTACTTTAATAAGCTTTGCTGCAAGTTACTATCAAATAAGTTTAGAACAAGTTTATAAGTATCCGAGATATGTGCAATTAGTCTATTATTTACTTTACTGCAACTTGTTTTAAATTTGTTTCAAACTAGTTTGACGATACAATAGAACAAAACATTTAATCGAAATATAATTGAAAAATATAATTTAAGTGTTGTTAACAAATTCTTACTATTAGAAGAAAATCGCTGAATTAACTGTCCGTTTCCGTCCAACAATATTCCTGCTAGATTCCTGCGATCTGAGGTCGCAACCTAACCGAACGAATAATGACGATTGTAGCCGATCGTTGCCGAGAAGTACTACAGGCGTATACGACTCTTACGTTCTCGTCTTTCTACTTTGCTGTTTTCTTTTATTTATTTTGAGAATTCGCAGGGGAAAATGGGGATAAAATTGTCTCTAGTGTGAAAATGTCAATGATGACTTTGAATTGTACTGATGGTATAAGCGGATTTTTTGTATGGTTTGTATCAATGGATGATGGATGATAACTTGTTTTTTTCTTTTTGTTTTTCAAGGCATAAAGGATGGTTTATATTTAGGTTATAAATATGTAAATAGATTTTATAAAATTGGAAAAATGTCTAGACAATAGTGAATTTTGTTTTCTATTTTATTACAATATATTATTTTATGCGTTTTTTGTTTTTTTGTAATATATGAGAATGTATTAAAGTATATATTTGTTATTTTTTATATTATATATTTTTTGAAATAATCTAGATACATTCATACACAATCACGCTATGTACCCATAGGAATGTTGCAAAAACTTTTTTCATTATCTAGGTATCTTTAAAATATTTAAAAAATAGTATATTATGGTACGAGAAGCAGAAAGCTATGATTATTATGTTTAGCTCAGATATTGGTGGCCGAGGCAAGGCTGAGGCCGACCAATCTGGGCGAAACACAAAAATAGTTTTCTATTCCAAGTCACATATACAATTTTTTCTTCAAGCGTTCTAAACGAAAGTAAACTAAAAATAAATAAAATACAAGTAATCTTAACCTTACTAGAAGTTGTAGAATAGTATATATATATATATATATATATATATATATATATATATATATATATATATAAATCTGGTTAGTTGATAGATATATCATTTAAATACAGTTAATACTCAAATATAATTATAAAGGAATAATCTGAAAATGAAAAATTCATATCGCCTCGACCTGGGATCGAACCAGGGTCGAAAATTTTTGATTTGAGACGGATAGTGAAAAAATGATAGTTTTTGTGATTCTATGAAAGGGACAAGTCGTACTTTCGAATTTGGGTTTAACCCTATCTAGCACAAAGGCCTCAAAAATGGCCATTTTTGGTGTATTTTCATATTTCGTCCAATTGATCATACTCGTCATATTAAATATGCGTTTTTTTCGTATACAAATTACTCCTGGGACCTCAATCTTTAATTTAAGTCCATGGCGACCATCTTTCGATGATAAATGAGCTTAGTTTTTACCCACCGAATGTATCGATTTTTTGAGTTAAATAAGCGAAAAACGCGAGACGCTTATTACAGTGATAAATAAGTGACGATTGCCTTCTAAACCATTCTCCGACCAAATTTAGATTTGTGAGAATTAATCTTTCTTTGGTCGAATATACAATTTCTGACCAGCCTGAGCGTACATTGGCATTTATTCACTTCTTCACACATTTTCAATAACCAAATTCAAAGTTTAAGCAAAAATAAACAATGCAATTGTCAGTTAATTTAACCCTTTAACGCGCAAAACTCTGGGGACCAAAAAAAATAATATTTTTTGTGATTAACCTGGAACTTGAGTAATATAAAAGCGAGATATGGCGCCAAAATGCCAAATTTGGAAATACTTTTTTTTAAAATGGCTGGTACATATTTGTACCAATGTGCGTTCTGAAATAAAAAGTAATTGCATGGTTTTGGTACATATTTGTACCAGGTTACCTTTTTTGTCTATTTATATCAAATAATACAAATTCAAGATAATTGTATATTTGGATAAAACCAAATACAACTATAAAAAAACTATATAAAACTAAATAAAATTCAAAAAATTCACAAAATAAAAATGTCAAGTAAAAGTTTCTAACTAATTTCAAGACAGCAGATAACATAGCACATCCAAAGTTTGTATTCAGAAAATATTAAAAAAAATATAATATTGTTCTAGGTAATGAATGTTATGACCCATTTTTACGTTTTACGATGTGTAAAAGGGGAAAAAATGCTCGAGACACAGAGAAACATTACATTTTTAGCATTGAATTACCGAACGTTGTTGCTGACATTGCTATTTGCACCAAAATAACATCTTAGCCGAAGCAAAACGGCAAAATCTGAGTTAGGTTATAGATAGCGCGTACTTTTTACTACCTTATCCTAATTTTGCATTATTCTAGAAGGTATCGTTAATTATTAAATTAAAATGTTCAGCACACATGTATATTGAGTGACATAACCTCACTTTTCACAGATAAGAAGAAAAGCTGGTGTTACAGTAAATCTGACTAATGAAATAAATAGAAAATGTAAACAGACATAACAAATTAGATTTCCTACTTTTTCATAAAATATTTTCTCCCAAAAATGTAGTTAACACAGCTCAACTTCGAAAAACAAAATGCATTTTGTAAATTCACATACAAGCGCTCTCTGGTACAAATGTGTACCACATTTTATAATATTTCTACCAGTAGTCGCTAGCATCGACGTAAATGGTATCTAGGCGTACCAATAAGCGTTTGGAAACCCAAACTATGTCATAAAGGCCAAATTGTAAAGAATTTACGCAAGAGATCGTGCTTATACCAAGTGGTACAAATATGTACCAAAGATGGTTAAAGGGTTAACTTAACGTAATAGTATTTTCAATATTTCATGATCGATGCTGCCACCAGTGATGTATATAGTAACTAACTGCTATATAATAATGTCGTAATTGTATTAGTAACATAATGACCTTTTTCTACATAGGCAATATGGTAACATAATATTAATATTATAATACGCTTGTAGAAAAATGTATTTTAATCCAATACCTAGGGCCAGTTGCTTAAAGCATCATGAAATACATTATAAGTTAACGATTCTGTTAACGTATCAACTTTGAAAACAATTGATAATTCCAATTTCGTAATCAAATATTGTTAAAGTTAACGACATTTTATACAAAAAAAAACTTGTGTTTTGTTTGTTTCGAAATTTAATATATAATTTTGCGACTGTATTATACGTACTAATAAATACAAAAAATATTTAATTTAAATTTCTGAAAACAAATAACAGTTTTAGTATAGAATTTTGTAATTAACATAGATTGAAAGTGATAGAAAAAATTAACTAGTATAAATCTGCTGTCCGAAACGAATAAAATATATGAGTTTTTCTTTGTAATAAAAGCGTGGACAGAGTTGGAAGTGGGAAGATGTAATATGGTGCCTGTAGCATCTTGCTTCCATCTGTCGGCTAAATTGAGATTTATCCACCCGTATTTTATTTTCAAGGATATTAAATTATGTTTTACACCTGTAGCTTGAATTTTAGATAATTGACCTTTTTTTACCGTAACAATCTCGCCAAATATTTGCTTGCTTATTTTATTGTAAATTCAAGATAATTAGAGATTTTTATTCGAATTTTTTTATTTATTTGTTTTATTCTAATATTGAATAAATAAAACGATACAATATCAAATGAATATCTCAGTATTAATGATGTATAATAGTAATAAGTATATACTCTATAAAGATAACACGATTTGTGAATCTATATAGAATCTATGCTGTGTTTAATATAACATCGTACACTCGTTTGATAATTATATACATATCAGAATTTTTGCGAAAAAAGCTATATAATTGGTTTTATTAGCATATCTACGCATGATTTTACTTTTTGGAATTTCTTATTTGTACGTATTTGTACTTAACGTACTTTCTTTTATATCAAGCAGTAACACAAATCAGTGTGTTGAAAATTTCAATTTTTTAATTATGTTTATTTTGGTTACATTAACACTGGATTTATGCTGGCAGTAGAAAGCGTATGACTACTGTGATTTGTTGCTCGGCATAGGTAGTATTACTAGGACATTTAAGTGCTGAACAAAATGGTATGTAATGGATAAAAAAATCTGGAAAAATCTTGAACACATATCTGAAGATTATATAATAAAAATATCATATTGTCGGATTAGAGATAAATGTCACTAAATACAGTTTTGCTGAAAATTGAGTTGACATAACTAGACGACAATTTTTTTAACGTTTTATCGATATTTTTCGATTATTACTTAGAAACAATTATTGACGAGTATTACAGCAAAATGTCAGGTAAATTATTGTTTTCTTCCAAATTTTACTTTTAAATCAACGATATATAACTGAAATTGAAGGAGTTGAACTAATGTAATAAATTTTAACAAATTAAAGACGTAACACGTTGACAATGAACATAATTTATTATTTTTATTTATAAAGTTTTTATCTTGTTTTTAATGTTTGAAATACTATAATTTTAAATAACTATATTGTATTATAATTTAAATAAAGATAACAAACAACCTTTTCTAAATATTCTAGAGTAACGATTTTTATATATGTACATCCACTGTGCTATTATTATTCTAATACATATTCAAAAGTAAAACGTTGAAAATATAGTCAAAATTAATCCGGCAGTATATATAAGTGGAAGACAGAGCAGCGCAAGAGAATATAATACACACACACACATACACACAATATAACATTCTCCATTAAGCAAATAACCAAAAGAGAATTTCTCCTACCTTCATTATCATGCAAGAAATACAATCATCCTTGTAAAGATGTCGACACCTGAGTACTACACGGAATATTCTACAGTTAAATGTAATTATCTGGAAGACACTTAAAAGACACTGGGAACTCAGACCTAACTCTGAATTCTCTATTTAGCGCGATGTGTTGCTGACAATATTTGCGCAAATTTTATTAAAATGTTTTTGACAATTTCAATTCTATATGATATCTTTTCTGTCAGGGTTGATTAATCAAATAATATATATTATGTGACACATACGTTGCTTTCTGATACGTTGAGTAAGTACTTGATTAACTAATTGGGATTAGGACTAAATATAAAGATCGTAGATCATAGATCATAGATCATAGATTAATTTAAATTAGGGATTAAAATTCATAAAAGCATGGATAAATTATCGTTGAATATATAAATAAAAAACTATAAGTTGGAAACAGACTTGCAGTCTTTTGTTTTCTAAATGCTTAATTTTAATTTAGAAAAGTTTTGAGAGAAAAAAGAATAAAATTTATTGTATTGGAAAATATGAAATGAAATTTTATTGTATATTATTGTTGTTAATTTTAAAATTACATGTATATTTATTTTTTATTTTAAATGCATAAATTACATATATAACATTTAAAATAAAAAATAAATATACATGTAATTTTAAAATTAACAACAATAATATACAATAAAATTTCATTTCATATTTTCCAATACAATAAATTTTATTCTTTTTTTTCTCAAAACTTTTCTAAATTAAAATTAAGCATTTAGAAAACAAAAGACTCCAAGTCTGTTTCCAACTTATAGTTTTTTATTTATATATTCAACGATAACATGAAACACATCATGAACCCTTGAGAGTTAGTGGCCAGAATCCGTAGTGAATATATTTTCAAATGTTTTAGTTTTAATTTTAAAGCTTTAAGAGCTCTGAATGAATAATATAACATTTATCAATTATTTGAAATAAACTTCCATAATGCAGAAATATAATAGTTTTATGTTTTGTTTTTGCTTTATTTATTTTGCGATTTAATAGATTTTATATTTGAAATGATAAGGATTTTGAAATAAAAATGCAATTTACGTAAATATCAAGTTCGTGTCGTACTCGAATATTAATAAGGAAAAAAATCGCTATTTCAGTATTTTACTTTTTCCATATTTTACAGAAAGTGCACATAAATATTTCATTTTTGATCATTAAAAATAATTTGAAACATTTTCTAGAACATTTGTTTTCTTTAATATAATTTCACTATATTGTATAATATTATCCTATATTTTTCAAAAATAATATATATTATAGATATTTATTAAATTTTATTTATATAGATTTTTATTCTATAAAAGAAAAATTGTGTATTTATACTTATAATGTATTTTATTTAAATACTATTATCTCATACCTTCTACCTAATTAACAAATTTAAACTTGTTAAATATAACTTCTTATATAAAAATAATATTTTTAATATATAAATATAAATTCCTTTCCCAATACGTATGTTTTATGACCTTGACAACTATTTAAACAATTAGTACGCTTGATCAATTAGGAATGGACAGGTATTGAGTGTATTCTCTGGCGCATAATATTTAGTTTGTGAAATATGGCTGTTTCTGTGAAGTTTAGTTTGAATTTCATGAGATTTTTATTAACAATAATGATGAAATATCAGTGAATTGGTATTCAGTAATATTGAAAAATTAGTGTGTTAGTGTTTCCTAGATTTTATTATTACGTAGCGATTAATAATTGGGGACGAATATTCAACAGGTAAACAGAAATTCTTATGTAGATATTTATTAAGTTAGGTTAGTTTATTACAAAAATGTTGAAGTTATTAAAAACATTTATAATAATATAATTGTAATATAAAACAGTATTCAATATACATTGTTTATATATATTCATCTTTATAACACAAGAAAGATTGTTTATTTATATATATTTACATTTATGTTATTTACATAAATATTCAGAATATATTTTATTGTATAATTAGACTAAAATATGCATTTATCAGACTTTTAGGTAAAATTTATATATTTAAATACAAAAATATTGCTAATATTATTACAAATGACTAGAAGTGTAATATAACAAAAATTTTCAGATGCAATTATATTACTTCAGCATATTTGAAAATTGCAACTTATTACTTATTAGTAATAGCGGTTAATTTATTTAAAAAACAATCAACTCAAAAATATCGTATTTTGTTATTATTTTTATTTAAATAGTAATATATTTAGCATTAAAATTAAAATACTAATGAACATTTCCATTTTTTGGATTGCAAGATCTTGAACTTATTATTGAAATAATTAGTTAGTTGACAGCTTAATTATATTATTAGCTGATATATGTTTAACAATGTTTTATGTAACTGTCTCTAAATGAATCTTATGGGGTTAAAATACGTGGTTACAGTGCTCGCAGTGTCAAACAGCATTATTTGCGGTTAGCATTTGAATTGCTAACCTAGACCATATTCTACACTGCACAAATATTAAATTTATGAATTTTTTAAAAATATTTTTCGAAAACTTTATTATTGATAGACCAGTATAATTATTAACTAATATTATTTTTAAAAAAATAGCTAACTTGAAAGGCTTGAATATAGAAAGTCAACATTTTTTTTTTCGTAAAATAGTATAAATTTCAACTGCATATTTTGCATATTTTGTGTCCACTTACAATCAGTGTTGTGATAGATCATTGTAAAAAGAATCTAGATTAAGATCATCGCAGTTAAAATTTTCTAGATCAATTTCTACAATCGGATCTTTTGTTTTAGAACAGATCAGGAGTTTGTAATCTTTTTTTTTTTTTTAGATTATAAAAAACGTTTTTTATATTTTTAAATTCTAATTAAAAAAAGAGGTAACATGATTTCAAGATATTTAATTAATAAAAATAATTGGTAATTTTGTTTTGGGATGATCAAAATAGCAAAACGGTAATTAAAAATCACATTATAGCTCGATGTATCCTTGATTGATGATCATTATGCAAGAAACCTAATCTCATAAAAATTATAATTTTGTGAAAAAATGTGCAAGAGTTGTTTCGATCAAGATTATTATTATTATTTAGAGTCTGGCATGAAATTATTCATATTTTAATATAACTCACGCATCCAATATTAATAATTAATCAAAGAAATTCTTCAGCATATAGCGACTGGAACGATCACAATCCAGCATCAGAATTCGTGTAAACTAATGAATATGTTCGTCTAATTTTAACCGACATTTGAACGTCTCGAAAAGTAATTATAAACTTTCATCGCCCGTCGAAGACGCGTCGAAATTTTCATACGGCATCACGCTCAAGCCAGGCCTAAAAACGCCCGAAACTTGATTAAAACTTACGTTATCTGCTCCGTCGTACGCGACACGGCAGACCGCCGCTAACTTTTCTATATACATTCCGAATTAACATACTTTTAACGGTGCCAATACTGCGTATAATCATTACACTTTGTTTCCTCAGCTCTGTGATATAATTACGGCGATGATCATTAATTATTCAAAAGGATATTTATATTGCGAGGAATAAATGGCTGTCCGAAAAATGTACGCTTAAAGTAAAAGATTAAAAATGTCGGAGAGGAATTGAATTTGTACCATTATTACTGTAATGTAGTCCTCTTTCTTATGTATTTTAAAATATATAACTTTTTACACTAAAGAGCAAAAAAAAAAATATTAAAAGCGAGCGTAAATAATTTCAAACACATGACTAGGTAATTATTTTTTCTTGTTTTCTGCAATTTGTTATGCGATGTTAGTCAGTTTTTGATTGCTCCAAAAAGTCTTTAACATTTTTTACACTTTCTGTGGAGTAAAACAGTGTTTTTTTTAATTTACCTATTTGTCTAACACTATTTACAAATTGTACAAATTTTAAGAATGATTTTTGAGATTATAGTGATTTTTTTTGGATTTTATACGAAATTTCTGTAAGATTGAAGGGATTTTATTCCAGGTTTTTATATTTTAAAAAAGTATTTAATCAATTTTATTAATATTTCAAAGGATTTTAATTAATTTATATACTAGATTGTACAAGTGGTTTCTTTTACAGGTATATAGCTTAAGATATATATATATATATATATATATATATATATATATATATATATATATATATAGATATATAGATATATACAATAGTATATTGTACAATGACCACAGAATGATACTAGTTTTTCATAGGTATGAAAATTACAACACGAATCTTATCTAAAAAAATTACAATATTTTACTTATATTAAATTTGAATTTATATTCTACAGTATATACAAATGTTTTAAATATATATTTTTTTAATTTTAAGAAATTGAAATAGTTTTTATTATGTTTAATAATTTTAGTATATGATATCAAGCTACTCTTTGATGTAGCTTGGTTTTAGATCAAATGGAACTAGTTTTCCAAATTTGATTAAAATTTGGTAAATGTGTAACTCATTTGTCCTTTTGTAACACTTATCCGGAGACAAATTATATATATTATCATATTACTCTAATGCTGAAATTATTTCTTGTGATAGTCAGGCTATTTAGAAATTTTGTATAAAAATTTAAAGTATTTACTATTTAAAAAACTTTAATTTTTATTATTTTATTTATTTCAAGTAATATAATAAATTATTACATATAATGATCTAACTGGTACAGTATTGAATACATATTCTTCGTGCTTATATTTCAAACATTATTTTTCGTTCTTTTTAATTTTATTACGAAAAAGTTTATGTAGATTTTTCAGCGCGATTCTGATTATATTATATGACATTTTAGTAAAATATGATGGATGACTGTTTTGAAAATAGTAGCCATATTTAGTATAAAACTTTTTATTATGTTATATACAGAAAAAGTAATTAATAGATGAACAAAAAAAAGTGTAAATTTAGTTTGTAATATTAAAGACAGAGTATTATAAAGATTTTTAGATTATAGTTATTCAATTTTATCTTTATTTTGTATTTTATATGATCGAGATAGATGTATAAATTTTAAATATAAATCTTAATTATGTTTATATTTTGTAAAAAAAAAGTAATAATAAACTATTAGCTTTCAAAATTTTATGGGAAAATTATCTTTATAAGTCATAATCTTGATTTAAATATTTGATAATTGACAGTTCAGCAGTTTTTCGCTAATACAACTCCATTATAAATAGTTTATAAAAATATATTAACCTCAATTTTCTCAAAAGCTTTTCTTCTATATAATTATCAAAGAAACCTCAACCAGGAAAAAAGTTTTTACCAAAAAGACATTTTATATAAAAAAAAATTCGGGCGTGTTAGAATTTTCACAGTTCATTACACTCAACGCTTTTACCAAACATATCTTTTGTAAATTATACGCATTGCTAAATTGATTACATACACACGCAAACACACAGTGAGAGAGAGAGAGAGAGAAGAGAGAAAGACATTTACGCACACTTAACACAGACAAAGTAAAAGACTTTTTAGAGGTTAGAAAGTCGCGTCTATAGCCGGCTACGATTCCACCGTAAGGCAACTGTCACACGCAATAGCTGAAAAGGTAGATTAAGTACTTCTTCGTACATTTCGCATTGACTTTAACCATTGACATTGCCCCCCCCCCCTTCCACGTCTCTTTTTGCTTGCTTTGCCTTTTACGAGATGCCACCACTGTCATTGTTGAAACGCTGACTGAATTGATATAGTTACTACTATTTAGTACGACGTTGATGACATTAGGAGTGCGTGTTAGTGAACCGGATCTAAATGGCGGTTTTTCGCATTAAATGGACTAAATTGCTTAAGGGTTGACTCTGCGATTGTAGACGTTATGAAGAACTTTGATGTTAGTAATTTAATATGTTTGTTATATTAATATTGGATAAAACTAGTTATTGTTTTACAAATTAGATTAGGGGGAAATATTCTGCATTTTATACTACAATATTTTTTCTTAAATGTGAATGGAAACTACTGAAAAAATATAGAAATAAAAATATAATCAGGATGTTATAACCAGGCTCGCTCTTTGCTAGTGTGGAGCCTCCATAAAAATTGACCAAAGATTAGAGCGTCAATTATAATCTTTGTTATTAGGTTTGTTTCAACTAAATTCTAAACTAGTTCGGAACTAAAGTAGTACGGTAAATTACAAGTTAAATTCGCATTGCGTATGTCTTATTCGTTCTACACTGATTCAAAATTAAGTTAATAGTAAGTTGAAATAAATCTGTAATTTGTAAGGTTCAGTTACCATTTTGCATATAATTTTCATTGCTAAAAGATTGTTAATGCTTTTTATATTTATCAGATTGTACATACATACATACATACACAATCACACCATATACTCAAAAGGGTGTGGCACAAAATCTTTTCATTATTTATTAAACCAATTTTAGACGGTAATATTTTTTTAATAAATATTTATTAATGCCATCTATCTATCTCTATCTATCTATCTATCTCTGTCGTACGCACATTCTTTAATAATTCAATTTTTTCGTATGAATTTAATAAATATATTAACAAGTTATGACTGTTTAAAGCTTTAAAGTGTGGTATTAGAGAAAGATTTTATAGATTTCACTAAGGAATAATTGTTTATGCTGTTTAAATTGATATTTATTATTTTTTCACTTATACTTTTGATTTTGTGTTATTTATTTTTTTCTGTTTAAATGATAACTTTGCTCTAACCTGTGAGTCTGAAATGTATTACTCTTAAATACAAGTATTTTTGTGTATGTTAAAATAAATATATACTATAACGGATGATGAAACTAGTTATGTTCATTTTAACATGTTTTAGTAAATATCTACGTATTTGTTTTGCATTAACTCATTAACAAAAACTAACAGTTTAGTTATGATATAAAATTAATGAAAATAGATGAAGTTTGTAGTCTTAAAACTAAAGTTTGTTCTGCTTTTAATTAATGTATTTAGGAAAGTATTCAAACTTAAATATTAACAAAAACTTAACAGTTTTCGAACTGCTGATAGATAGAATAACTATATTATTAAAGAAGCTGGTTAACCACTCTTTAATTAAATATTTAACAAAAATTTTCCTTGACAAACTTTTTCACTTTATTCTTTATTTCTACTTCGGAATTTCTACAATGTTAAATATGCAATACACTATTTACGAGTAATATTCAATATTTTAGTAGAATTAATGTATGTATTAATAGAACTTAATCTTAAAGTTTTTTACCGATCGTTATATAATATATGATAAGGGAGGTATTGTATTTATACCAAATTTGACATATTGAGATTTTTTCAGATAAACACGAATTTGGTTTATAGTAACACGAATTAGCTGTTTGCAGTCTGTCGGTCTGTGGACTTGTATAGAGCAAATTCTCCTGAACGGATTGTTATAAAATTTGATATTTAAGCTTCGGAGGTAAATATCTCAATTTGATCTTTTGGTAAAGATCTGCCAACTGGAAGTGATCATTTACTGATCTGATCTGATCTGATCTATACGGAATATATTTCGACAAAATATTTAACAAAAGGCTTGATAATTTACTTTTATTTGGAATTCTGTAAATAGGTGGCATGTCAAACATTTTTTGTTTTTCCTGATTACAGTAGTTGTAGTTATACAAATTTTTCTATTGCATAAATTTGTTTATTTTGATGATCGGTTCTGTGATGACTACAGCAGATTTATATTAATATAATGAATAATAATATATGATAAATATGGAATTTTAAAATAAAAGGCGGTATAAATTTGATCTGATGGTTTGCTTATTTTGAACGCATGTTTGGTTAAAAGAATACATGAAAATTAAATAAAAAAATAGGAGTGAAACATGTTTAATAAACGTTACTTAAAATATGCAAAAATTAGTATGTTGTAGAAAATTGTATGAAGAGTTAAGTTTTTTTGCAAACATTCTGTATTTTGAATATATTTATCTTTTAAAATATACTAGCGAACGCCTAAAGTGCTTTAATGAGCGATAAGTAATTAAACAAATTTTCATTTAAATTTTAGTTACCCAAAACGAATAATAACAAAGTAAAATTTGTTCTAGTATGTAATTTAATTTATTTCGAACAAAAACTTTCTTTAGACTTTAGAAATGGAATAAACGTAAATGACTCGAAAAGATAATGCAAAAAGAGATCTTGCATTTAGATCAGTTTCAAATCCGAAATGATTTGATCTAGATCCTAGGCAGTCACAATAAGATCGTCACTTTTTTCCTACTGGCACCTCCACCATTTTGGCTTTACTTCTCTTTCCAGCGTTTCCTCCATTTTGTCTCCGATATCATTTGCAGAATCTACTGATGTGTTATACTGAAGTGAACTGTTTCAGGACTATGAGCCTTTGTGAAGGTTTTCTTATTATTATTTTTTTTGTTTTGTTTTCCTGTGTAGCTTTTGTTTTGCTCTTATGTTTTACTTTTTTGTTTTGAATGAGTGTATATAATAAAAATTGTGACACTGACATTTGTTTATCTGGTTTTTGTTTGTAAACAGGAAATAGGCTTTTTGAGTTAAAAAAAAATATGTGAATGTCTTTTATATATCATTTTTATTATAAAAAAATTTATATTAAAAGTTGTTTTTCAGAATATTAATTACTGTTTTGTTTATATTTTTTGAATTTTAATTACAATATCTGAACATCTACAACATAGGAATGTAATTATTTTTTTTTTGTTTTTACCATATGTTATAAATAAATTTAATTAGTTTTTTAGAGGCAATAGTTTACTGTATTTGCTTTGATGTCAATATTTCTAGAGATTGTAGAAAACTTCAAAATAAATATCTTGTTTAATCGAATGTTAACATAATATTTGAGAAAAACGACAATCTAGTTAACTTTTGTTAGTATTTTGTATTAGTTTATAAAACAGAAAAAAGATTTTATAATTTTGTAGTACTTATAGAATAATATAGAATTTTAGCATTAGAGCCGGTTGTTTATGAAACATTTTGTAAGTTAGTTTAGTTAATTTCACCGACGGATCAATTAATGAGGGGCTTCAAAGACATTTGACAATTTAGATGCCCAGTTAACTTATTAATAAAGTTAACAATGCTTTATGCAACTAGCCCATACACACACACACACACACACACACAAACATATATATGTATATTTATATACGGAGATAAAATCGCTGAATTCATAATCTAGCTACTAGAAAATGGCTAGATATTTAGCATATGACAATTAGACTTTTTTCTTCATATATATATATATATATATATATATATATATATATAATTATTACATAACAGGGTATACTACTTTGCTCAAAACAAAAGTTTTAATACAGCTTCAATTATATATATTATCGCAACTAACGCACTTAGAAAATTTTAAATTTTTTACAAAAATAAATCAAGAAGGATTTGCCAATATTTCACAGTTATATAATAGAATATGAAATTATTCTCCTAAGAAATATAGCTTAAACCGCAATGTCATCTAAGGGTAAGTTTAAATGTTGCCCTAATCTATATTCCGTCATGTTGCATGAAACACCAGCGCCATAACACTGGCAGCGGTCGCATCCGAAACTAACAATTTACAACAACATGTACTCGTGGTCATTTAACTGCATAAATTTTGACAATTTACAATAATAATACCGGTACGAAGACGATCTCAGAACGGATACAGTCAGTCTTGAAACGAGACAACACTTCACATTTAATTTGACGATATAAGCTTTATTTCAAACTATGTAGACTATAAGTTTCTAAGCCAATATTATAGTATAGTATTTGAAACTTTATTATTTGAATTCATATTTGCAATGTAGCATTAATTTATTCAACTGACTTGTAATAGTCGTAGATATTTGATATTTAGTATTTTGGTAAGTAATATTTTTCGCGATAATACTAAAAGTTTTACAAATCTTTTAATTTTTATTCAAACACAGTGAACTAGTATATAATTTCTAAATTTAATTAATTTTATTTATAAGTATTTTTCGAAAACTGAATTATTAATATGCCAATATAATTACAAATTTTTGGAAAAAAAAGGTAGCTGACTTGAAGGACATAATATAGAAAGAAGTCAACAGCACTAATATGTAGTTTCCACTACAAAATTCCTATTGCACATTTTGTGTTAAACTGCATATTATTATAAGGTCTGACATGTAAAGAAATAAATATTAGAAGTAAATATTTTTAAATAAAAATTAAATTTGTTTTGAGAAATATTGAATTTTATTTCGAACTAATACGACAGTTCAAAAGAACAAACTTACAGAAATCTTAGTATTTCTATAAACATCTAACTAAGCAATAACATTTTTAATAAAATTTGATGTACCCCATTGAATTCAACAGAGCGACAAAGTTAGAATATAATGATGTGTCATAATTATATTCATACAAACTCGAGTTTACAAGAACACTTTTGTGTGAAAATTTTAATACCAAAAATATATTTTAATTTACTAATGTTGTTTAGCTGTTATTTCTACGATAATCTAATTAGGTAAAAAAACAACTACTTACTAGTTCTGTAAAATTAAATTTATTTTATTATAGTTAATTTAAAATATTAAATATGCAGTTTATATTTCACTTTCATTTTGCAGGGTAAAAATACTGTAATATTTTTAGTATAAACTACAAAAAATACATTATTGATAATTAAAACATTACTACTTCTCGTATTGAAACTATCACATCCAAAATACATAAATCTAATGAAAACATATTCCATTTTATTTCTTTTAAGAAGTTTTTGATAAATTTTTTTCGATAATCACAACTGATTTTTAGTAATTAATAACTCTTAATGCAAACTTTAATTCAGATAATTCCTTTTGATTTACGATAAACCCAACTCAAAACTATCCCATCCAGAAATGCAGTTGAACCTGACAAAGATCCATTTTGCCAAAACGTGGAGCTTCAATCCCATCTGATGATAAGGTTTGGTGTAGGTAAAAGAGAGGAGTGGGGGGGAGGAGATGGGGATTGAGAGGAAGACCATTTCCGTCACAGCGTTCATTTGGTGGATTGGCCCGTTTCCCGTCCGGTCATTTTACCGGATGTGCCCGTAAAACCGAATGGCATCCATGGCCAGCCAAAGGCAATGTCTAGTGATTCCTTCCCCTCTCCCCTCACTGCCCGTTTGAATATGAAACCTTCGGCTCGACACTTCTGGCCAGCACCAGCAGATATATATTGTAGATGGTGTTATTTTAGAAACGGTTCTTAAATTTTAAGGTCTTTGGATATTGCGGGTGAATTTGTTTTCTGTTTTATGATTAGGGGTGTAGAACCAGGGTAATCGGGGACGGTTTATATCTATGGTTTTTCGTTTTTATTATTTTGGTTTTTGCATTTTTTTTTCTTGATTGTGGTTTTTATATTCGTGTTTTTATTGGTCATTTTTAAAAAGTTCTTTTCAGATCAATCATTTGTGCTTTTTGCAAAGGTTTTATTTTTGGTATAAATTTTATTGTTTATAGAGTCGGTCTTTCTAACTTCCGATAAGATGTGTTAACCACAGAATATAATTTATACAATTTTCTGGGCTAGTATGCCGTGGTCGATCTATACTCGTCGCTGACGTTTTGCCATACATCCTCAGTGCTTGCTGACTCAGTCAACAAACATTGAGGATGCCATCTACGATATATGGCGAAACGTCGACAACGAAGATAGATTGATCACGGCATATTAGCCCAGAAAATTCTATAAATTCATTAAACGCATTTATTTTTTACATTATATCTAATCTACCTACATCTTACTCGTATTTTGAGGTGGAAAGACTGACTTTTAAGTATTAGAATTTTCAGAAAATATTATAAATTTATATAATAATTTATTTATTAAAGAGATTAACATTTTTTTTAAAATATTTGAAATACATATTAGTAGCTGCAGAGATAAATTTATATTTGTAAAAAAATTAATTTTGCAATTACATTTTGATTTTAAAGACGAATTACAATTTTAATTTGTCAACAGTTTCTGGCAACACATGTATAAAATTTTAAAATTATCGAAGAAGTTAAAGATTAAGTTTGTCGCAGTGCTTGTTGATGTTCCCTAACTTTTTAAGGATAAATCTTTGATAAGCTGCCAAGACAGGCTTTTTTCACTTAAAAAATTCATCTGTTCTGAACGTTTTCGCATTGTTCTCGTTCGTTTTCTGCATCTAAAACTTGACGGAAAACGTTTTTGGAATTATGTTACCATTAGTTTAAGTTTCTAATAAGTAAAATAAAAAATGCTATAGGATTAAGTTCTGTATATATTTTATTTAAAAATCGACGTTTAGATTTTTAAATAAAATATATACAGAACTTAATCCTAAAGATTTTTTATTTCAATATAATGAGTTCCGAAAGATTTTTACTATGTTTTAATTAGTATTTTAATTACATTTTATATAATATTTAATGTAATATTTTGTGTCCTTTACCTAGTTTTTATAATAGTTCAGCTCTTTACATATTTCATTTATTTTTAAAAACAAAAAAATGCTTATTTGTTCTGGAAAAAGAAATAATTACGAAAGATATTTTGAAATGGCACTGCTGTTAATAATTTCGCAAATTTTAAATGCTGAAACATAATTAAAATTATCACAACATAATCTATTAAAAATATTTAATCAATAAATTATTAACATGAACATGTCCAGGATAGTGGATGGTAAAAATTTGTTTACTATTTCTAGATAAATTATATATCGAATTGATTATATTTTGCGAGTAACTAAATAACGTTATTAATAACTACATAATTTAATTTAACAAAGTAGAACTTTGTGCCACAAAGCTTTTACAAACTTTTCTCATATATCAAAGGTTTCAAAGTTTAAGCTTTCTGTATTCTGATGTATATCTTATATGCTACTGACTTAAGATATATCGCTACAATCAATAATAGAATGCAGTATACAAAATGTATTTTTTAAATACCGTGTTTCATTTAATATTGATAAATTTGTTTTTAAAATACATACTTTTGAAATGAAATCATAATATTTAATTTTATAATAATGTAGGTATAAAATTTTTAAATTAAAATTTTATTTTTATAATTAAAAATAGAAATTATTCTAGTATACTAACTATAAACCAAGTATCGATTTTATAGTACGGTACACGTCGGTTATTGGAATTATGGATAATGATGATGATGATAATGTTGTTAGTCGGATGTTGTTATCACTTTTGTGAAGAATGTATCGGACGTATACACCATAAGAATAACTTCGTTTTATAGTAATTTTAATTTCGGTTAATGTTATCAATTTTTTTAGTATTGTTTTCGCCCACAAATCTTATTTGTTTGTATTTTAAAGCTTAATAGCAAACTGCTTGGCAGCAGCTTTTTTAAATTTATTAATACATATTTTTATTCAGTATTTACAAAACGTAAAATAACGTGTCTGCTGATAAGTTTACAAGAAAAAG
The DNA here is from genome assembly GCA_963966155.1 of Clivina fossor. Taxonomy (NCBI): domain Eukaryota; kingdom Metazoa; phylum Arthropoda; class Insecta; order Coleoptera; family Carabidae; genus Clivina; species Clivina fossor. The sequence continues at coordinate 27,894,780 of OZ014552.1, read as the reverse complement.
TTTCAAATAAAAGTTTTAGACAGTATCTTGTATACAAATTTGAAATACTTTTGAATATACAGAGTGATCTATTTGTAGGGATGCATCGAAAATAACTTGAAATGTAGAAGTAATTACTTTAATACTTTTGTTTTTTATTTTTTTCTGTAACAATTTTAAGAATATACAGTATTTTTAGTTTTCACAATTTTTTTTTTGCTTGTAATTTTCGGACGAATAAATTTAGGAATCCAAAACTAGAAAAATACATTGTACAATTTAAAAAAAAGTTAACTTTGGTACACTCTTTACAAATGAATCATTCTGTATATTCAGAATTATTTTAAATTTATATTTTAAGTTTCTGCCTAAAACTTTAGTTTGCAATTTTTTTTTATAAACTTATCAGAAGGTGAGATACTGACACGTTGCGTTACTTTTTGTACATACTGTATGTACAATAATTGATATTTATATTTAAATTTGATTGAAAGAATGATTTTATATTTTTGTATACTAAATATACAATGTATTCATTGTTTTCTTGTAGTCTCCCGGTTAGACCTGATAATGAATATTAAATATTCGAAATCGATGACCATTTAAAAATATTTTCTGTACAGTCTAGTTTTGACTTTTATTTGTTTTAATAAATCCTTACATTTTTTCTCATAAAAGAATGTTATTTATTAAGTTATAATATTTTTGTTTCTTGTTTAAATCGTCATTAATTTATTTTGATGAATTAATTAACTTATTAGTTCATTTTTAAATAAAGAAAAATGCATTGACCTTGCCGGGGTTTGAACCCAGGACCTTCTACTTTCGCGGCAAATAAAGGTCAATGCATTTTTTGTTCATTTAAAAAATAGCTAATGATTTAGTTAGTTTATCAAAATAAATTAATAGCGATTTCAGCAAAAAAACAAAAATATTATAACTTAATATAATACGCCATGTGTAATTAAGAATACAAAAAATGTTATTTATTGTTTATTTTTACATATTTGTCAATTTATGTTTATATTTTTTTTATATATTATTATCAATCAGTTATGGTTTCAAAAACTCCGAATTCCGATATAATCACATTAAACAGCGTATTGTATATTAAATAAAAATGAAACATAAAGTATGAACTTTGCAAGTGACAGTTTATAAAATTGTAAAAATCATTCAATAAATAAAAATTAAACAGAATTATCACACTCCAAATGAAAATATAACTCTTTTTCATTTTGAAAATGACAGCAAAAATATCGTGCAATTCCAGTGGCGTAACACGTTTCTATGTAGGTGGGGGACTTTAGGGAGAAGGTAGACAACAACACGCAGAGCAAATCAATAAACAATGTGCATCGCAGATTAATTATCTAAACTAATTATCTTAACGTCTCGGTGCCAGTCCCTCGAGCAATTATGCAAATCGAACGGTTCGTGCCTGTGCTAGGCAGGACAGCTAGTGCTGCCATCTAGCGATGTGCTGCACGATGTTGTTTCTGGATGCTAGTAACAGGAATTAATGGGCAAAAAACAAACGCTTAAAGATGATGCTGCTGAGCTAAGTATGTCACTGTCGAACAGAATTTTCATTTGTGTAAAGGAGACAAACATTTTAGCTGTATTAACTACCAGCTAAAATGCTTTTAAAATTTACAATTAGTTTAGGTTTAAACGACTTGTTTTCTAGCGCGTAATTTGTAAATGTCAGTTTGATATTAATTGTTGCAGTAAACGAAATAGGATTGTTGTATTTTCTTCATTTTTTTTTTTTTATTACAAGAAAGCTTTAAAAATAATTGTGATAGTTTTTATTTGGTTTAAAAAGAACTATTTTATTCGAGGACAATTTTTAATTAAAAACAAGACAATCGGAATAAGCAATTTACTTAACTCTCTTTGATTTATTAAACTAAAATTTGTCTGATATATTTTGCATGTAATTTTATATATTACAGTACAGTTAAAGTAAATAAAATGCATAGTTTTTTACAAACATTATATATTCTGATATATTTAATAAAATAAGATAAAATTAACTAAAATCCTTTAAAAATCATGTAAAATCTCAAATCCAATCCCTACAATTCTTAGAATTTTCGTATAAAATCTATAAAATTAGCGAATATTATTAAAATCTCAACAATTATACTTAATATTTGTACAATTTGGTACAGAAATTTTGAGATACTGGTTTCTCTTTCGGGATTATCAAGCAAAAATAAATCACATATGTAATTTAAAAAACATTATTTATTTCTGTTAACGATTATTAGTTTGCTGTAAATATTCTTGTCGTTTTGCAAGATAAAATGCTATATATATATATATATATATATATATATATATAATTACGTCACTTCTTATCTTGAATGACATATAGGCTTTCTGCAAATTATTATGTATTACATTTTGTTTTTGTTTTTTGTTTGGAATCAAATCATTTTGAAATGTGCCAATTTTCAGAGTGTGCGGTTTAATACAATACCGGGTAAAACCGTTTATACTTTATTATTGTCTTACTTTTTGGAAACATATGTTAAACTTTTGTCAAAGTTTGTAAATTAATATTACTTTGTAACTTATTGTTATTTCAGGTAATTAAAATTTTGTCAGTTATTTTGATGACATCAATATTCTTAGGACTAGTTGTATAAAACCCTGTTAACTTAATATATAAGTAACTACACAATTAAATTTTTAAATGCATTGAGGAACTTTATTAGTCAGTTGACAGTTAATAACTAACTCACGTTATTGTGAATATGTCTATTTAACAACGTTTTATGCAGTCGTATTTTAGAAATTCCGAGAACTGATAAAAATTTATGATACCTAACTAATTATGACTAAATTATTACACTAAAATAGATACTCACATCAATTTTGTAACAACGTTGTTAGTCCTAATAAAGTTGCTAACCAAGATTATCCAATCATGTTAATTGACACTAAATAAAAAAATAAAAATGAAAGTTGTTACATTTCTTTCTATTTGTTATAGTTATTAACAATTTTGCTAAAACTTAACAACTTCGTTACAGAATTGGAGTGATTATTTTCAGTACGAACGAGATGTTGATTTACGTTAAAACAATTTACCGAACCACGGTTTAAACTTTGTATAAAATATGGACATATTTCAATTCATTCTGAAAACCAAAAACCGCTTTGATGTTAAAATATTTACATGCAATTAATTTTATAAACAAAAAGTAAATACAGAGGGAATTACCCCGTAAACAAAATTACATTTACAACACCATTCACCGTGATTGTATCGTATAGAAATATTTCACAGTATTCTAGATTTTAAATACAAATAAATTCTTGGCGAGTAAGTATTAACCAAAATGCCTCGCATTGTTATAACGAGATGAGAATGCGAACATTTGATAATTCGAGAGGTTATGTATAATGTTTGTTCTTCAATTTTGTCCATCCACTTTTTTGAAGAGGTGCTTAACATAACCTAAATTAGAAGTTGTTCAAGATGGCGTATTATTCGTTTGGAGAATGGTATATGTTGCTATGGAAACCGAACGATCTCACTCGAACAAAATTCTTTAGATATTCGTTTTGAACATTTTGAAAACTGAAAAGATTTGCAAGGTTTAAATACTTTTTTGTTTTGTTATGATTTATTTATTTATTATCATCAGGATTTATCGAATTTCAATTTAAAATATAACACAACATTACTCTAAAGCTTTTTATTTTAATATAAGTTCTGAAGTATTTTTTACTGTGTTATTTTTTTTTTTTTTTCTGTTGATTTAGAAATATTTTTAAAGTCAGTTTATTGCAAGGCTATCGTAAGTATTGTTAATATATTAACTTTTATATTTTAATTTATACTAACAACTTCTAAAATTGCTAACTTTAAAATTCATCTTTTAATATAGCTTTTGGGAAAACATGCTTATTCCTTCGTTTTGTGTTTACAAAATTTTGTTGCCCTATATATATATATATATATATATATATATATATATATATATATATATATATATATATATATATATATATATATGTTGAGCTAACAGTTATAATATTGACATAACTTCTACAAAAGCACTTTATGCGAAACAGAAACAAATTAGAATATACTTTCTGCAAAGGGCGTTGTACGTGTGTGTCAACCTTTAAAGCCGCCATATTTGTGTGTACACACAAGTAATCCGCGTATGTCCAGCCCTGGAACGTTTTCCAATATACGCAATTTTGTCGCCCTTCACTACTAAGGGATAAATTTGCAATTTCGAAATTTTGTTTGTGTTTGTGCAGTATAATCGTGTATTATAATAAGTAAAGTTTGGCATTGTTTATTTATGTATTCGTATAACTAAAACAATAAGTAAAAAATTGAAGATTAAAATGTAGGTAAAGATTTTATTGCGTACCAAACTTGCAGAAATAAATTATTGAAAGATAAACGCGTTTTAAGGGTTAATAGATTACAAATTTTATATTTGTAATAATACAATTAAATTACAAGAGAAATGTTATATGAGATATTTTAAATATAACTTCTCTAGTAAACAAAAATTGTTCGTCTTATTGATTATTTTTGTTCTCCTAAGACAATTTTTATTATAGTATTTTTTATGTAATATTTCAAAAAGTATATGAACTATTTTTCTAATTTATTATTTTCATTATCTGTAAAAATATATTCTTAAAAAAATTCTATTTTCAGTTAACATTAATATATTTTTCTATAAATAAAATTTAACAAATAAATACTTTGCCTAAGAAATAGTTTTGGTCATGAAACAGTAACTTTATTGACAAATCTAAAAGCCACAAAAAATACTATAATTTTGGATTATATAATGGGAAATTACATAATCTTAGATTTTACGAAAAGTTTTAAAAAAATTAAAATTTAAAATTTAATTAAAACAATTGAAAATTTAGTTGTACCATTTGATTTGTCTGAGAGTTGGAGCACAAATAAATATAATAACATTTACGGCTGTTATAGATTCACTGAAATATGTAAATAATTCAAAAATCACATGTTAACTACATGATTTGGGAGGAGCTAAAATGTTATTATTTTGCCTAGAAACTAATCCGTTTAGTTCTATCTGTTTAATTTGTTTATTAATTAAAATCAAACATAATAAATGTACATTGTAAACGAATACAGTGTTTACATTAGCATTTATTTGGACAATATTGGTAGTAGCTGATCACATATACTTAATATGTGCTGAAGTTAATAAAAACGTGGAATTTTTATTATTTATGTACAAATATTTATCGAAAATTTAATATTTCTTTAACGTTTTAATTTTGGTGGTAATTAAAGAGTTTTAAAGTACACATTTACAACTTAATATAAGAGCAAAATTTATATAGATTTGAAGATTACTCGCTAGTATTCCTAAGGCTGTTACCAGTAAAAAAAAATTCGAAATTACAAATTCTTTAATATTACAGTTAAGACTAAGCGAAATTCAAGAAAATTTTGTCTGAAGTACGTATCTGTTACTACCTGCAGATAAAATTTCATCAAGTTTTACTTAGCCAAATTTAATTGCAAAATTAGCATTTTTTCTACATTATAAATTACAAAATATGAAACTTTCAAAATAGTAGTAAGGACGTAAGCGCTAATATAATCAACAATAATATTTTTATTGATACCAGTTATTTTTGATTGATATTAAATACATAATTAAAACAAATATTACTAGTTAAATAGTGTAAAAATCTTTTAAATATTATTAATCGACTTATATTATCTTAAGTACATCTTCAGTGTATTTTTCTCAAAACTTTACTTTTGATACTTAAGTTCTTTGCGAGCCATACACGCTCAGTTTATTGCACAGTATTAACTGCGCAGGTCGAAAATGCGCAGTTATTTCGTAACGTGTGTGGAAATCGGAATGACGTTCAATCCAATATTTCGGCTTGAGTATGTAATAAAATCTGTAGCCGATAGTTTTAACTGCGCAAAAAAAAACTGAGTTAGAATTGAGCATTTATGGTCTTGCTTAACACATACGTATATAGCAAGGTGTACACACAAATTGCACACGGCAGTTGGGTTTCAATCCTTTACTGAAATTTTGCATAGCTAAATTGCACACCGGTCGTAAACAGATTATGGGATTAAGATTTCAACCTAAACAACTTAAACCTATATCCTAACCTAACCTAAGCCAACAGTGGCGATTGAGCGGCGTAAAAATATGCTATAGAATAAACGAACGCTCACTGTAAAAAGTACCTGCGTAAAGGTTTAAGACTTTTATAAACCGATAATTCGTTTCGGTAGTCCAGCGGTTGACCAGTGTGCAGTTTGGTTATTCAAATTTGGGATGTTTGACCACGGAGTGCAATTTACCTGCTCCGATAGCAAGAGAATAATATTCTGACCTCCAAGAGTATATGAAGGTAGCTTTTACTATAGTTTTTAAAAAATATAATTTAACTTATGATTAAGACGTGCCACAGAATTTTGATTCGAATATTTATCAATTGACAATATGTTGATAAACAATATTTTTATAAATAAATTTTTATCATGTATAAAACAAAATTCGCATTTAAAATGCAAATTCAAAAATCTTGCATCAGTCCGTGACTGGTGTAAAACAAGAGCGTGTTCTCTGTCTGTCAAACAGATTTTCTAACATACAAACATACAAAACGTCCTTGTCTTTATATAACTGCGTTTCTCTTGCAAAATCCTTCTCTCTATCTCTTACTTTCCATGTCTATTTTACTATTTGTTATCCTTTTCTTTTTCGTATATATGTACACATAAATATGGAATATGTAAGTTTCGAAATAACATATCTTCATACATATTTATACGAATGTATTTAAAATTGTATATTTCATTTCGGGATACTTTTTATTTCTGTATTTTTAATTTTTAATCTTAGAAGAATTTGTATTTGATGAATTAATGAAAAAATATTCATTATGAATTACGCTAGATTCATACCGCTAGTCACAATTAGACAAATTACTATTAGACATATTTAGTCATAAAGTAACATATAATATATATATATATATATATATATATATATATATATATATATATATAAAGCAGAAATGCTTAATTGTAACTAAATGTTATGACTAATTTCTGTATTTTACTACATTGTGCATATCTAGATAGGAATGTTTGGAGAAAATTTCAGGATAGTGGAAAGAGTTTGAGTCACACCTTTTTGGGTATATGATGTAATTATGTATGTATGTAGAAAATATATTTTACTTTTAACTATTATAAAAGAGCATATATGAGACGTATTATGAATATGGATGAAACGAAAGTTGATTGTATGCATAGGGATGTCTGGCGAATATTAATTTCTTCTTAAATAGAAAGAGTTTGCTGCATATTTTTATGAGTACATGGCATGATTGTGTATATATGTAACTAAATATGTCTAACACTGCTTTGTCTAATTTTAACTAATGAGTTTGTCTCCAGTTTTAGGTTAGGGGAGTTAAAGTAACTCTGAAACAGAAGTTAACTACTAACTCGAGAACAAATTCAGCTTGAGTTAATCCATCAGTGTTAACAGAATATGGTTATTCCTAGAATAACTAGCAGGTTAATAAGAAAATATTTATTATTATCACGGATAGTGTATTCAAACTTAAGAAGTATATTTTCAATTATTTTTTTAAGTAAATAAAAACGGCAGAAAATTAACAATTTCACGAAAGTTTTCAATTGAAAAAAAGTTATCAAAATAGCAGAACGTTATTTGTCGGTTAAAAAATAATAATATTTTCGTTTCAAGTTTGGACGAAAACATATATCCAAGTTTGATGTTTTCGCAGCTGGTTTAGGCGAAGATGACTTTATATATATGCGAGTGTGTGTGTTTGTATGTGTGTACGTATGTATGTCTGTATGTTTATTTACCGTGTATTCTCTATTTATCCTCAAACGTTATAATGTTTGAGTTAATTTACTGTACATATTTGTCAAGTCATTCAACATCACGTTTTGATGAATCATAGAGAATATATTTCATATTTGATGTTTTTCGAGCATCTGTATTTCAGCGATAAGTATTTGTCGTTTTGTGAAAATTATTACATTATATTATACTAGATTGTAACAAAATTAAAACATTATTATTTTTTTTTGTATATTTATTTGTGTTCTTCATTTTTTATTAAATTATGGTTTAAGGACCATGCAACTGCAATCTCATATGCGACTCATTGGTCCCAAAAGTTGTGCTATGATTAATTAATTTGAAATAACAGTAAAATATATATTTATTTTTACTTTATTTTTATAACTTATGATTCATAAAAGTTATTATTTTTAATAAACACAAATTCTCTCGGGGTGTCAATACACAATAATAACTAAGTTTATTTCGACATTTTAAGCCACTTGAAATTAGTAAATCCTCTTTTGATCTATGAAATAAATAATTGGGATTAAAATTTTAAATTCTTCAAACGTTCAGGACTTATGAGGCTGCTACATTTGAATCAAGGTAAATACGTCAAATTAAAGTATACTTATTATAACATTACTATATAATATAATGCATTGAAATAAATTTTGAAAACAAGTCATTAGGTGGCAACTAATTATAAGGTAATGTTTACGACATGAAGGTACAACATATATCTGGTTTTTTCTCATTTTACACTTAGATTATTTTGTTATTTGTGAACCCGGCTTTATTCTCTATGGATTTATGACGCTATTGACAGTTATATTATTTAAACTTTAAACCCATTGCTATTTATATTTTGCTATAGCAATTGAGTTTATACACAAATATTTTTAGACTGTTGTAGTGTTATTTTTAATTATCATTAACTCAGGTTTCTAAGAAAAACATGTTTAAATTATACATAATACACATAACCTAATTTGGGTACCAACTAAGAATGTTAGTTAATGTTTTGTAGGGTAGTTTTCCGCAAAACTTTTGAACATAATTGTATATTCTTTCTCTTCTTCCTGTTGTTTATCAAAAGTTAAAAAGTTTTTTATTTGCGATTTCCTGTTTATTCTCTTTCTACGAAACTAAATAAGAAAAATGTGAATAAAATGAAAAATAATAACTAGTACAAAGCTTGCAAACAAAAAGTTTATAAAACTAGGAAATAATGTTGTTGCGTTACATGTATTTTTTAATAATTTACAAGTTTCTGTTGTATTTAATTTAGTATAAATAAACAAACATTCAGTTTATTTATTGAAAACTCCAGATTTACTTTGAGAATATTTAAAAAAAAAATTTGTCGTTTTCCATACGCAAAATAATTTTAAATTTTATTTAAAGAAATTTTTCACTAACAAAAACTATCATAAATAAGTTTAATGATTATCTTAGTGAGAAGTTCTAATTTCAATTGTAATATAAAGTCAGTGTTTTACTACAATTTAATTTTATTTTTAAAAAATTTTATTGACAATTTCCAACATTTAATATCCCAAAAAGTTGACTTTTGAAGAGTCTAAGACCTGACTGCACAAAATATTGTTAATTTAACCAATTAGTTAACTTGCCAACTGACTAATCAACGAAACAATTTGAAGACAGTTGGCATTCTAGTTGTTTAGTTAACTTATTGATTAATTAACAATGTTTTGTGCAACTGTGCTTAAGTTTAAATTTTCTAGATTGTAAATTGTAGATTTATTACAAAATTGTGACATAATATATGTTATAAAACTTGAGAAATCTATTTTTTTCCCTTAAAACACTCACACAAAATCATCTATAAAAGTCAACAAAAATATCAAAATTTTTTTTTTTATAAATGTATACGTAAAAAAGCAGTTGTCATAATTTTTCTACGTTTACAACCAATCAACTAAATAAGTAAACCTTTTCCTGACTGCAACTCAATACCAATGCCCTAATTTTTTTTTTCTTTCTTTCAACTAATAGCACTTGTATATCGTCGGGCGAATAAAATTTTTACACACGAAATCAAGTCATCTATGTTTACTTCTAGTTATACCGATATCTTTTGTTTTATCTGATTGTTTTTTTTTTTCTCGCATGTTATTCCAATTTCTTTTGTCGTTTTTTTTTTCTTCGGCTATGTCTATTTCAATACTCTTTTGTTTTTCGCACACGTTTCGTGTCGTATTGCGGCTTCGGAGATGGTTTCTTGTTTTTTATTCGTCTTTTTTTTCTTTTTGCCGACGATGCATTTTTATAGTGTTATAGCTGTTGAAATGGTATTTTACTGATATTGAAACCATTTCTCCAATATAATGGAAATATATATATATATATATATATATATATATATATATATATATATATATATATATATATATATATATATATATATATATATGCGAAGTGATATTATGCAATTCTTAAAAGTTGTGTACGATATTATTTTATGGTAATTTTACGGTGGAAATATAAAATATTTTTTCAATACTGATTTTTTTATTTTTGCGGACAATCATATCACATATGATAAGAAAGGTATTGTAATCATACCAAATTTAACATATTAAGATTTTTACAGATATGCACGAATTAGGCTTATAGTAACAAGAATCAACTGTTTTTAGCGTGATTTTTGTCTATTGGTTTGTGAACACGTGTAGATCAAATTCGGCTGAACGGATTGTTATAAAATTTTATATTTAAGCTTCGGAGGTGACTATCTCAATTTGATCAATTATTAATAAAAATCTGCTAACCGGAAGCGATAATTTACACATATCACTTTTATGTGTATTATTTAACAAAAGTTGCTGAACGAGTTATAAATAACAACTTTTATTTGGAACATTTTTCGATACGGCTAATATTGCTGTTTACAAGAAATTTGTTTATTATTATTTTTATAATAATTATAATTAAAATAAGTTGTAAATAAGTTTAGAAATTTGTCAATCAATTTCTCATGGTTATACCACAAAAACATATCAATCGTTTGTGGTGCTTTTTTGTTTTATTTTCTAGGATTACATTTTCTTATTAGTTTGACGAAGTATATCGATTTTTATCCGTATTAGATTATTGTAACCTTCTTATGAAAAAATTCATTTTCTAAAGCGAACAATTTAATATAATAACTAAATGATAAAGTAGTTTAGTAATACCTATATATTTTTATTATTATTTTTTTAATTTTTGTTATTATAAATATAATATAAACGAAATTTCAGTGAAGCAAAGCGTCAGTAACGAAAGTAAAGAAAATACTTATTAATATTTTTTTAAAGTAGTAAATATATTAATAATTAATATATATATTTATTTTTACAAATATTTGATTATAAAAAGAATATAAACGATATATTCAGTAATAGTAATCTTCAGGCTTTCAAGGCCGGTATTCATTAAATTTTCTGAGCTGGTATGTCAGGGTCGATTTATCTTCGTTGCAAATATTCAATAAATTAATAAATCAGTAAAATCAAATTATAACTTATTATATTAAAAACAAAATCAGAACTAGTATGTATCTGTACTATTATATTAGACTTACGCAACCTTATTAATAAAAGAATAGTTTTCTTTTGTTGTTGTTTTTTTGTTTTAACTTGTTACAAACTAATAAAGAAGAGTTAACATACAAACAATAATGACTTGGTAATTATATTTTTACGTAAGTTGAACAAGTTTTTACGGCACTGTTCTGTGTTTAACTATATATATATATATATATATATATATATATATATATATATTTGTATTTATCGTATTTTTCTTTAGTTTTTTGCAATTAGTTTATCGAAAACATTCTACGTACACAGTTTTTTTACTTAGTGTAGTAAAAAGTGAAAAATTTAAATTATTTTTAAGTGATTTTTTCATTATAATTTTACATAAAATTTCTAATATTATATTGTGTATGTGTATATATTCGAAACATATAATATTTATCAGGTAATTATATACCATAATTATATTTTGTAAATTTGTAATTGTAAATTGAAATTAAAATTAATGTTTATTAATAAATTATTGATAATTCTTGTACTTGTAATATAACCAATTTATATATTGTTATTATTTTTCTCAAACATTTATTACGAGCTCGACTTTTGGGAGTTTTAGTTTATTTGTTTAGTCTTGCTTTATGACAGATACGTTATCTTAAAACCTGTATTAGTTAAAACCAATTTTAAAATCGATCTCGTAATACGGGCCAGTATGATTAATTATTAAATAAAATGTTTACAGTCGATTAATTTTATTTTATTTTTCTGATAAAAATAATTACAATATCAAAATTGCACTATATTATAGCGACATCGATAACTTAGATATTTTAAGGCAGGGTACTAAGGAATATATCTGTGAAATTTTGTCTAGATTGGTTTAAGAGCCTAGATTTGTATAGCGAACATACAAACAAACAAATATGAAATTTTACACGACTAATAATTTTATTTTTTTGTTCCAGGTGAGTCGATATTTTTATATCATTACAGAAAAATGTATTTGTAAGTATATTTTAATTCTCATTTAATTAAAAAATATATAAGAGGAAAAAAAAAAGTAAGGCAACACAAAATATTTGACATTCATTTACGAATCGAAAATTTAATAATCTTATAATACGAACATTGTCGAAATATTTCGAATCATTTTGCAGCAATTTTAATTAGAATTATATAATATAATGAACTATGTGTATGTACACACTCACATATAGTCAGAAATTTCATAAAGGCGTGTTCACAATTAACAATTTTAATGCGAATAGCATGTAATGCGGATATAGTAGTTTTGGTATCCGGAAAAAGTTTTCGTTCACATTCGCCTGCAAAGTTTCATATATGTTTTTCAGGCGCCAGGATTGGACTCGGGGGAAATATTAAGTTTCGGTCTTTTAAATTAGTTTTTGACGCATTGCTTTATGTAGCTTTATGGATTATAGTTTTGATATTTTCTGTCACTTCTAACTTTTTTTTCAATAGTTATTTATGTATTTGGTACTAGAAGTTTATCTAAAGTTATATACTTTTTTTCCCATACATACATAATCACACCATGTACCCAAAAGGATGTGGTACAAACTCATTTGACTATCCCGAAATTAGTTTTGAATAAATAAAATTGGAAATATTGGCCCTAAAGCTTGGTGCATGATAGATTTAATTTATAAATTTAAAATTGACAATTTACAATTTTAAATATAAATATTATGAAATACCGTGCTGTGGTTTATTAAGCATTTAAGAAATTTATGATTTGAAATTTAGATTTAGAATATCTCTATATTTTATATTTTAAAACCTAATTTTTTTAATTTAACCAATCCATATTACAGTATTTTAAACATATGACAAAAGTAACATATTGTATGTTGTTGTCAGCTGTCAGTAAATCGAGGAAACAGAGTTGTTAAATTTCGACAAAGGTTAAATTTTTCTTTTGTTTTTGTATTCATTTACATATTAACATCATTCCTGTAACAAGTAATAAAAAAAAATCTATCTTTTGGTTCCAGTTTATTATGCATATATCAGAAACGTTAAAAAATATACATTCAGTTACCTGATTTCTGAATTGGACTCTTAATTTGTTAAATTTTCATAGTCTAAATTCATCGTGTGTTTAAATTTATAAATTTCAAATCTAAAACATAAATCTCAAAATTGTAAATTAAATTATCAAGCACCAGGCTTGAATGTTGAATAAAAAACATGTATTCAGAAAATACTACATCAATAGACAATAGCTTCTTAATGGTCTATTGGTGTTAGGACATTTAAAATTACCTATTTATCTAATAGCAATTTATCTTTCTTTATTTTGAGGTGAATATAAAATTTTAATTTACAGAAACACTTTATTAGCGGCCATTTTCTAATGCAAATACGAAAGGAAAGTAAAATTAATATTGCATTTGTTGGTCCTAGTTCGTTTTATTTATGTCGTAGTTAATTATACTATATGAATTACGATACTACGTTTACATGGTTACAAGATGACGGCGGTTTAATTTATAAGCCGACTTTCAAAATATATCATAATAATTATAGTTAGGCCGTAATGCTCACTTTAATTTATTTCACAGATATGTCATATTTGTCTTCTGAAAACTTTGTCAAAGAAAAAATTTATTTGAAAAATAATTTTTTATTTTTTAGTTACATTATTATGAAATTTATAAATAAAATAATAATTTATTTACATTAGTTATGTTTATATAATATAGTCAAGTAATACAATACTATATTTTTCAAAATAAAATATTAATATTGAATCAAGTTATCGTTGATATTTTAAACTGATATTATTTATTTTTGTTGTTTTTAATGTTTAAATGTAATTGATATTTGAATAATACATATTGAATGTGTTTTACTGGGATGAATAAAAAAAAAAAACGGAATAAAAAAATAATTTAATCTATATATTTATATACATACAAATATCGTTTTCATTTTTGATGGATTGCCATATTTAATCCGAAAAATTGAATATTTAAATTTGTCATGTTGTTGAATTGAAAATAACAAGCATTTTACGTATTTTTTTATTATTTTTAAAATACACATAACAAAAATTATTCGGTGGATTAATTTTTTTGATATTTTGATGGTTATTTCAATTTTTCATTGTACCACATTTTAAACTATATTTGTTAGTGTCTTGATATGATACTCTGTTTTGGTATATAACCTCTGCTATTTGTCAATGAGTTTGGAGCAATTTGTTACAGTTTATATGTATTTCACATCCACCTACATACACACACATTTACTCATTTTCACATATATTTTAGGCGCAGTTTATGACACAGTTTTAACTAAGCAGACCGACATTGCACAGTTATTTCGTAGCGTATGTGTGAAAACAATAGATTTATAACCCCCATACAGTAAAACGTGTTGCGCATGCAATAGATAATAGTAAGGAGTATATGGAGTAGCTGTCGTTGCCCCATGTTTTTCTGTTTGGGACTAGGAGAAATTATTTTATACTTTTTAGTCCGTATTAAAAACGTGGTATATTATTTTTTTTTTTACATAATTATTTAAATTACAAGTAACAATTTTCAAATTTCTTACGGACATTATAACTGATTTTATAGTTTTTGTAATTTAACTTTTATTCATATTTCTTTTATTTTTAACTTTTCTAAAATAGATTCTAGTAGTCATGGTTAAAAATTTTAATACCATTTTTACATGACAAGTAGCAATTTTTAAATTTCTTACAAAAATTATAACTGATTTTATATAAAAGAACATTAAAAATGAATCATGACTATATGTACAAAAAAAAAACTAATTAATGTTGTCCAATCGACAAAAGAATCTAAACGCAAAATAATTGAAATATCTCTTTTATACACTTGTATAAATATTTATATATTTTCTTTACCAATCCGTTTACTAAATTTGATCACTTCAAATGCATAAAGCGGTATTTTCAGATAGAAAATATATATTATTGGCTTTATTTTCGCGGTAGCTAATTTTAGAATACGTTCTTGCGAAATGAGAACTTTGGAAACGCAGATTGTATAAATGTATTTTATCACTGAAAATATTTGATTTATTACATCTCAAAGCACACTCGAATGATACGTATTAAAATGGGCCCGCTTGTATTTTGAGATTTTTTCAGGCGGAATTTAATATTGTAAAGATATTTTTATTGAAATTTTGTTTACGGTTGAGAATTTTGTATTTATATATGTGTCTTGCTTCAATATCGAATACATGAATATTAATTCTTTTGTGATATTTTCTTGTTAAATTAAAATGCGCAAAATGTTAAAATATATTTTTTTTTCTGCTTTTGTTAAAATTATACATTCATTATACATGCGTTTCTTGATAAGTATTGGTATTTATCATTACTTACTCGTTGAGTAATATTCATTATAAAAATGTTTCACGGAGTACCATTAACATCATCTTCAATTGAAATTATTAAAAGCAAGTTCTCCATTTTTTTTTTAATTAGACGTATTGATTTATCATTATCAAAAGAATAAATTCAAATAACAAATAAACAAACATAACTTTGTAACAAGTAACTTGCTTTCATATTGATTTATATTATCCACATGCATATTATATTATGGATATGCATAAAATGCCTTAGAATAGAATTTTAATATATGAAGATAATCGCAAGACTCAATAAAATTAATATCAGATTTATTAGAGAAGCAATTGATAACATAAAAAAAGATAATATCGGTCAGTGTAAAGGAATTGAATTTTAGTTGTTTCCAATGAAACTATATGCTAACTTATGGAAATAAAAAGCTGCAACATTAGTTCAGAATCATTGCCACTACGACTAAAATATAACGCAAAATTTTTTAATATGTTTTGAATGAGGAATTATACACTAAATAATATTTGTAATTAATCTCACACAAAATTCTAAAATATCCTTGTTAACATCTCCAGTTTTTATCATTCTATAATTAACTTAATAATTCACCACTTTACCGTATCGGAGAAAGAGTCTATTAGACCACTTCCTGTTGCCCTTGAAAAGTCTAAAAATTCATCCATCATTATCGTCACAATCTCGTGCACAAAGTGAACTGTGTGATATCTTTACAGCAGCGCGGCGACGTTCATTTGTCGTTAGCCACGTAATCAACGTGTGCTTTTTTATATGTGTGTGTGTGTGTGTCACTTATTAAACAAAATCGAATCGATGACGTTGATGATCTGTAAGGACAGAGGAGAGGGAAGGTTGATTACATAGACATAGGCAACTCTCGGGGATCACTTACGCACTAGTGATAAAAAGAATTTTTTCAAGTGAACTCTGGGAACACGGTATCTCGTCAAACGATTATTTCCGAATGAAGGATTTTCTCTTCGTTCGTTGGCTATATCTAGGGGTGTTGAAAAGATGTGACCTTCACCTACATTTCGAGATTTTTTTTTAGTGTTATTATAGGCTGGTACTTTATTAAGAATATGAAGAGCAAGTGATACAAACCGGTAATGATATGGAAAGATTCCAAAAATTGGTTTGTGTTTTGCTGAAATTAATTATGCTGTTGGGTTGGTAATTTTTTATATCTACTATTTGCCCCATTTTTTAAAATGGTAGTGAATTATTACAGATTTAGTAGAGATAAAGACGGAATATTCCGGATATGAAGTAAATTTTTTAAATATATCAATAAAATTCATAAATTTTAAAATGTGAAATGGCATTTTTATTGTTTTTTTACTGTTCGTCATATCACATATATTAAGGGAGATATTGTAATCATACTAAATTTGACATATCGAAGTTTATAGTAATACGAATTAACTGTTTTTGATGTGCGTCTGTCGGTTTGCGGTAGAGCAAATTTGGCTGAACGGATTGTTATTAAATATCATGTTTAACTTTTTCTGTTTTCACTTTTATGTGTTTTTTCAAAAATTTCGTAACAGACATATATTTCGCAAAAGTTATAACTAACAAGTTTTATTTTTTCAATACATCTAAATATTTTTTTTATCTTTAATTAATTTAATTTATTTGCTTTTATGTGCCTGATTGACTTGAAACTTTAAACATATGCGTAGTTCAGATGATAATACAAAAAGGATAGACTGAATCTCGTAAATATTTAAAAATTGCTCTTTAAATAGTATAGTATATAAAGAATATTTTTAATTTTGCAATGTTGCTATAGTAATAAATTTGGCAATGTTTTCATTGACAACAGTTTTTCAATATTGTAATAAAAAAAGGTTTAGTTTTAGTGCTGTATAATTTTAATTAAAATTAGACGTTTCGATATACTGACTGTATATCATCATCATAAAAAAAAAATATAGTATTGTGTCAAAATTAGTTTGTTTTTTTAAAAAAATCCGGAAATGACAGATACTTTTCAATAATACTTTTAGATATGTACCAGGACAAAAATAAACCATTCTAAAAACAAAACAATATATAATAATGAAGTCACTTTTTTAGAATGTATTCGTCAAATTATATTCCTCCCTTTTTGTAACTTTCTCACCCTTGAAAAGCTCTATCGCACCACCTAAAATCAAAATACATCCTTCTACCTATCACAAAAACCCAAAGGGAAGCTTTTTAATCTATACTCATTCCACTAGCCCTAGCTGTCAACATATTCCAAAGCCATCCGACATCGTAACCTCCTAACGACACGTGGCGAAAGGACCCTAAGCTATAGGAGTCGTTTCGACCCCTCCAACGCAATATATACACATGTTATGCAACGTGTCAAAGCGATCATTTGAGTTTTCTTAGCTTACGTTGTCGCGTTTTTCAAGTTTTTTTTTTCTGGGATACGGTAAAAGCCCGGGCAAAGATTGATCGAATGAAGATTGTCAAGAAAAAGAAGAAGTGGGGATAAGGGGAGGATGATGATATGGTAGTGGATTTGAGAAAGTTTATAAGTTAGATTTTTCTTGAGTGTTTTTTAACATATTGATATAAAGTTGGTCTGTAGAAGATTGATTCGGTATTATGTTGCGGCAAAATTGTAATTAAATTTGTGATGTTGACAAGAACATTTAGATTTTTGAAAGACGTTTTTTATATGACAATTTAATTTATAAAAATTACAGTAATCTTACTGGTTTACTACAAGCTCGGTTTTAAAATTGATTTTAATTAATGTCTGTTTTAAAAGAACTTAACTATTATAAGAGCAGGACTAAATAAATGAATTAATACACCCGAAAACCGGGCTTGCAGTTTCAGCCATTGTTTTTAACAAATACGTAACCAAGGAATACCAAAAAAATACACTTTTTTTTATTTTATATCCGTAATTATTCAGTTGTATTTTGTCAAAGAATTTACGAGTAATTTTTATTGTAATTTGAAATTTACAGTTTATATTTATTTTATTAGTTGTAAAGCTATCTTGGAAATGAATCCTACAAAAACTAAAACAATGTTCAGTTTTATCAAATAACTTTTAAACGAACGTTTTGTACTATAAAATTTTTATTACATCGTGGTTTTATTAAAAATTTTGCGAGATAACACATTAATCGTTTTTTTTTTTTTTTTTTTTTTAACATTAAACCGTTGGTTTTATAAATACAGAGTGTCCCATTTTAATATAGTAGTTTCAATTAAATTATAATGAGAATAAATTTAATATGCACAAGAGGTCACACGTTTTTGTTAAGAGCTAACAAAAATTTTTAAATTGGACTAAAAAATGTTTAAATAAAAATTTGGATACGTTTAATTTGCAAAAAATTAAATACTTAATATAAAATATATTTTGCGTTTTCGAAAAAGTCGTTTATATTGAAAATTTAAAAAATATATTAATAATTTTGAAACATAAAAATTTAAATTGCTAAAAATTGACAAACGAGAGAGAAATTTACATTAAGATATAATATAAAAAAATTTGCTATTAAAAAAAATACTAAAACACTAAATTTTTTAAAACCAAACAAAGCTGATATAACTAGTCATTGAAGTTCATCACAAAACATGAAAATCAGTATTTTTATTTTTTCTATTAATAATAATAATTCTTAATTTTTTTTTAATTCCGTCACTTAAAATATTTTTTAAATTCTTATTTTTCCAATAATGTTAGTTCACCTGAAGCGAAGCAGAAAAATTGAACACTTTGTAAATTGATAAAAAGCGTAATAAAAAAATCTTCTTATGTCGCGTTTTAGTTTTAAAAATAAAAGTAAACATTTTTGTAGCATGTCGAGCGAGCGAGATGGAGAGAGACAAAAACAAAAATCTATTAAATTCTTTAATAACAAAAAAGCGTCGATCGTCACGTTTAATCAGCTTTTTCGGCTCGTAAAACATGAGCAATTTTGTGAGTATTCGGTATAATTTGGGTAACTCTCTTCATGGCTCACTGTCCTATTAACTGTCCAAACACCACCACCACACCACTAGTGACATCTCTCGATAGACCTTGAAAAGAAACCTTTCAACAAGTCGAACGAGCGACGAGCAATTCAATCGAAAACGACCGTGTAATTTTTTCTTCGATCTTCTTTTTTTTTCGTTGAGTTGACATCATAGAAGAAGTATCTTAATGCGACCAGCATTTGAATGGGGGGCCGAATGATTGTAATGCTATCCGAGTAACAGTGATGGGATATGGAACTAAACGCCGATTAGAGGCCGAAGCAATTTTTTTTTTTTCGCTATTCGCGAACAACGATTTTAGATTATTTGAAATCGATTTGCATTGTGTGAAATAGATGGTTAGGATTAATGCAGTTGATGAAATTGAGAGATTAGACTTATACAGTGATGTAGCAAATGAGAAATGTAATGGAAAACTAAAAATATCACTCAATAAGTTATAAGTTTTTTGTTTTATATTTTGGAATGTAAACTGCAATAAGTATTGAGAACTAACATTGTCGATGGTGGCAGCACCGTACTATTATTTTCTTCATATAATCCAGAAACTGATTATATTTTTTTTTAATAATTTTTACTTACATTGTCAACGATGCGTGTTGCTTACAGCTTACAGCTTATAGTAAATTCAAAACCACTCAGATACAATCGATATCATTTTAATGCTACAAGGTTTTAATACTAGAAATAATGGTCCGTATTCATAGCCCTTTTTAGATCACTATTATTTATTATAATACATACTTAAATGTACAATAAATTATAAGGTAAAAATATCAACATATTTTTATATTCTTTTAAAAATATATAAACAAATTATATAAGTTACAAAACTCATAATTATGTTTTTGAAAATTTTTAGCTATAGTTGCAAGTTTTTAGTGAAGACATTTTTAGTTAATTGTAAATGTTAATTCGTTTATTTCAGTGAAGAAAACTCTTTCATTGGCATCATTATTCCGTCTTGTAATTAGTACAAAGAATAATATTTTCTTTAAATTCTTGCTTCGTAAGCGCAATGAGTTTCTTGCGAAAGTTTTATAAAGAAAAATATAGAATACTTTTAACTAGTAAATTTATTGAAAAGTTCTGTTCAGAATTGTAAATAGATTCTGACTTTATTCATTTAAAATACTTGCAAAAGTTATGGTGCATTATGGAAGATGGAAATATATATAAAAGAAACGGTAATAATAATTGGGAATATTAATATTAAAATTATAAAACCAATTCATTTATAATTCAAATTTTATGTATGATAATGATAATATAAGAATAAACATTAGTTAGCTATTCTTCAAGTAAATTTACTCCTCAGTTAAGTACCTTTGAAAACAAATGTTACTTTATAGATTTACCAGTAAAGCAAATTTATTCATTCTTTATAATACAAAAATCTATAGAATAAATTAATATATTCCTATGGTAAATTTTACTCAATAGATAGTTTAGCTAATCATCATTTATAATACCAGGCGGTAGTTCAGTGGTAGCGTGTCGGATTAACATAATAAAGTTAGTTAATTTAAATCGTTAATTTAATTATTAACTAATTTCACAATTAGTTAATGAATAAACAAGAACTTTAGTGTGAATTTTAAATAATTTTATTAAGTTAAAAACAAACCAGTTGATTTCGTTATTGAATAATTCATAGAGTTTGTTTTGAATTTTTGTTTTACTTTACAGGGGCGTATTGTTCATTTTTATAAGTGATACATGTATTTTTTTACGTTTTTATAATATTAAATTATTATTTAATTATTGCTTACGTCTGAATTTAAATTATATTTTGACTCTGTACCGATGAACTAATATTAATTGTAATAGTAATATTCAGGCGTTTATGGCCGATATCCATTGAATTTATAGAATTTTCTGGGCTGGTATGTCGTGGTCGATCTAAAAGCAGTTACATTTCAAGATTAGATCAAAAACAAAATATTTAAAAAAATATAGTTACAAAATTGTAAATGTCAAACTTTAGTAATTTTTTATACCAACCGTTATATCACATATGATAAGGGAGATATTTGATGTATATCAAATTTGACATATCAAGATTTTTAGAATTAGGCTTATAGTAACACGAATCGACTGTTTAGCATGATGTCCGTCTGTCTGTTTGTTTATCTCTCTGTCTGTCGGTCTCTGGATACGTATAGAGCAAATACGGCTAAATGAATTGTTATAAAATTTCATATTCAAGCTTCCTAGGTGAATATTTCAATATGATCAACTTTTCTTTAAAGATTTGCCAAGCGAAAGTGGTAATTTACTAATGATGTCAATTTTATGTATTTTATAAATATTCATTTAACAAAAATTGCCAAAGAAGTTGTTTATAATCTTTCATATTTTTATGATATATATATATATATATATATATATATATATATATATATATATATATATATATATATATATAATTCTGTAAATAGATGGTATATTAATGGCAAAACAAATTTTTATTTTTAGGTTTAATATTTCATAAATTTAATTAAAAAATGTTGAGACAAATCTTTTCTTCATATATTTATTTCTAAAAATGAATGTACATTTCGACCACCCTGTGGTCCTTTTCAGCTAAGAGTCTTAGCTGAAGAGGACCACAGGGTGGTCGAAATGTACATTCTTTTTTAGAAATAAATATATGAAGAAAAGATTTGTTTCAACATTTTTTAATTGATTTAAACTTCATGAACTCAACAATAAACAATAATTTCATAAATTTATTTAATTCGATGGCAGCAGATTTTATTAAACTTAATTCAGTTTTTAATTTTGTCTCACCCCTGAATATAAAATGGCCTACACGACTGTAGGCGTGAAATTTGATTCTCTAAACAGAGCCAATTAAAGCTCCTCATTGTCTTTAGGGCAGACACATATAAATTACTACAACCAGTATAGTAGAGTCTATACTATTAGACCGACTACTTGCCTAATTTATTCTATTATAATTTAGTCAACATTTTCAAATTTATTAAACTTTGTTTCAGCATAACAACATTCTGCTCTTTTTCATTATCTTTTCCACTGTTTTTCTTTATTCATTCTTTCGCATTTTTTCCCCATTATTTATTCGCTTAGCTTGATATAATAAATTGGCGCGATTTATTTCCACCCGTAAAATTTATTAGTTTTTCTTTGGATTTTCTGCTTAATTATTTTATAATTATAATCAATAATTAATAGAGTTTCTTTTTATTATTAGTAATTAATTTTTATGGTTGTATTGATCCCCGGTAGGCGAAAATTTTCAGCGAAAGATATTTTGATTTTAATTTTACGCGAGGATTAAATTAGCCATAAAGGAAATAATAGGTTAGACGGTTATTTTAGTAATTAATCGATAATTAATTGGTCAATAAATTTTGAGTATTTAACTAATTAATAGCCTAACGATCAGTCATTTCATTTACTATAAATTTTGATAATGGTACGTTCGCGATTTATTCTGTTAATTGGATTCAGTAAATTGAAATTGTATTTTAAACGTTGGAGTTTGCTATTATTTTTAAATTATTAATTTTTGAGAAGAGTGTACTATTAATTAAAAATAAGTTATAATTATGCATTAATTTATAATTTAGAGTGACAAAAAATATAGGGTAGGTCAAAAAGTAAAGGAATATTTGAAAACAAAACTGTTTTAATCTTTTAGGAGCAACTCAATTTATGTATAATTGAAGTGAGATTACTGTACTGTTTATGTGATTGGCTACAAGTAAGATTGAAAATGTTTATAGTTTTTTTTGAAATTAGTTTCAATAATTGATATCGATATTTTTAAGTATACTTTAAAAATACGGAAAATATAACCAAACATTTCCGAAAACAGCTAATGTATGTAACCGAATCGTCTAATATTTATCGGTTCGTTTAGATTTAGAAGTTTCCATATAATTGAAAATTCGCTATTTATCAATCGGAAACCGTCAGTTGGCGTTGATGACACAAGGAAATAGAAATTTCCCCAACAGAACCAACACAGAGTGACTGAAATGAAATGACAAGCCTACCATCCCTCTTACCCCATAGTCTCCTCGTGGAATATTTCGCTTCGTGAATAAGTACACACGATGACAAGTAGTTCAGTTCAGGATTCAATCTCTGACAATGAATGTATGTGTGTGTGTGTGTGTGTATGTTTGTGTGTGTCATCATATGTCAGTTGACAGCAGCAGCGCAATTGAAAAGAAGGGTTCTGCCGCGGCGTTTGTGTTTTGTTTGGCTATTGGTATCTGTGTGTGTGCGTGTGTGTGTGTGTGTGTTTTTGGATAGAGATAACGAAATGACTACTTCATTCAAAGTGCGAAAAAGAAGAGTATGAGTGCAGTACTTTAGCGTACAGATGACTTCTTTTATACCATAGATTGTTGCCTTTAGTAACATGATTGTATTTTTCTTTGTAATTTATTTTATTGTTATCTTAATGAATTTAATCGAAATGAAAATATAAAATTTTTCTACTCTATTAGATAATTTAAAAACTATAGACCAGGTGATTTTAGAATAGTTTATCACTTTTTTTGACAAATATGTAAAGTTCTATTTTTTAATTTATTAAAGAAAATTATTTTCATTCAAATAAATATTTTTTAATAGTGGCAAAAAAATATCTAGTTCATTTAAAAATATTCATTTAACAATCTATAAGTTTTACTAAAAACATTATGGGCATGTCGGTGCGGAAATATAAATTGCAACAGTGGTGGTTTTTATTTTTAACTTAAAAGTAAACATGTTTTTCCGATGAAAATAAAATTTTAATAGAAAAAAAAAATAACTATTTTCAATGCTTGGTATGAAATTAATAAATATTTAATAAAACTACATTTGAACAGAAAATTATTAATAGTATTATATTTAATTAAATTAATTCCCGAAAAATACTATGGCCTGTATTCTCACCTCAATTTTATGCAAAAAAATGCGTTTATCACATATTTAAAAATATACTTCTCCTTCTGTTTTTACTCATATATAGATAATTTTTCTATTTTTGATATTTTTTTATTATATTTGATACTATAAAATGTAATAAATACACTATTTTAAAGCGCTTGGTAAGTAATTTTATATAAACATTAAAAACACTTGTCAAAAATCACTTTTATTAATGAGATGAGAATACGGACCTATGTTTCTAAACTAAATAGTAAATAATTTTATACAAATCTTTTAAATAGTTATACTATTACTTACTATTATTTTTTATTACATTTTATATTTCTTTTTACAGTTTACAAATCAAAATCACGTTTACTTTTTAGTTAAAAGTAAAATTCTTGGATCTACAGTAAATTTTATTTTAGTGCAGGAACACAACAATATTATTATTAATAACGAGCAGATAAATTTATATTAGAATGTCCTTGGTATAATAATATACCCATCCTATTCATTTACATACATCCACATCAACCGTGGTCATGACAATCTACCTAAACGAGAAACTAGAACCATTTGGACACTACGTGATATTTTCATAGTTATATACGTTATCATATATACAGTTATATGCTTCTATACCGGAAACGCTACATGCAGTCATATTGTGAAGCAGCCTTTTAGAATATACATATCTATCCTATCTATGCATATGGGGGTACAGAGAGTGTGTGATGGAAACTTTGAAATTGAGTTGAACATAATGTTTATGAGTATACTTGCGGTTAAGATTTATGAAGCTGTTGCATACTGCATAATTTTGCGTTATTTCAAAGATTTATAATGTGTAGATTGTAATGAAGATGGATGATATTTGGTTTTATGGAACATTTATCTCTCTCTCTCTCTCTCTCTCTCTCTCTCTCTTTCTCTTTTTCTCTTTCTCTCGTATTACGTGTATCATTTGTTTTATGCAAAAGATGATGATGTGTTTGTTTCCATATAAATGTTAGTAGAATGATTTGTTATACTGATTAGAGCAAATTGCAGAATTTTGCGCGGAAGAGAAATTTACTCTGTGGATGATTTTATTCAAAGGGATTACTCGTACAAGTAATTTATATAATAGTCTTTTTTGCACTTTGTGATTAAAATGGAAAGAAATATATATATATATATATATATATATATATATAAACATAGTAAAAACTTGAAGAAATATTTCTAGTGAACGGTTATGATAAATATTTTATCAAGAAAGCTGTACAACTGAGAAGACATAGAATTGTTAAAGATTTGCGTGTTATTGACAACATAATTTACGCTTTTTTGGAGACGATTACTGATAAAATAGGCAGAATTTTGTCAAGAAGGAATATTTCTACATTTGAAATTGCAACGCATGTTGAAGAGTGTAAAAGATATTATTCCGCTTCAATCTACAGGTATATATTTTATATAGAACTCTTATGTTAGACATACAGGCAGAACTGTTTCTACTAGATTATCAGAACATAAAAGGTCATTTCGTCTAAACCATTTAGATAAATTCGCTATTGCGCAACATGTGTTAGAAATCTTCATGGTGTAAAATTCGAAGATACTAATATAATTTCAATACCCAACAATATCAACAGTAGATCGATAAGAAAAGCAATAAAAATTTACAAAGAAAAATGTTCCATCAATCAGTGTGAAGACACTAATTTGGCTTCCTTTAATTATATATATATATATATATATATATATATATAAATTGTACATTTTTTAAACTTAGTTACTTTGTCACCTAGTACCATGTCTCTATGTTTTGCTTGTTTATTTTTTATGTCATTTGTATTATATATTTTTTTCAGATGAAAATATACGTAGAGTATATTGAAACTCTGATATTTAAATAAAATATATACAGAACTTTTATTTATATTTTGATTTATATTTAACGTATAATTTGAAACAAATATATATATATATATATATATATATATATATATATATATATATATATATATATATATATATATATATATATATATAGCTTTTCATTTCAAACATCTAATTAAATTTTAAACTTGTCAGATTCAGAGAAACATTTTAAACAGTTAACTAACAAATTAAAGTTCTGCTTTGACAAATAAATCCATTTATCGTCCGTTAAAATCCGGTCTAATATATCTATGTTATGAAAATAACTTTTCAACAGTGGTTCAAATCTGTCAAATATGGTATATTTTAAATGAATGATTTACTTTCATAATGTTTGATTAATTAAATAATTATTATGCTTATTTGCATAAATTGAAATGGTCAAATATTAAATATAGTTTATAATCTAATAATAATTTGGTAAATCTAAACGAAAGTTATTTAGAACTGATATTTAAAACTTCGGATAAAATGTGAAACAGAAAATAGGATAATTGTGTTACTAGAATAAATAATATATACAAAAATCAAATTTATTTTTACTATATATATATATATATATATATATATATATATATATATATAAATTATAAAACAACAGCACCTCCACCAAAATTGAAAATGCTTAGTTTGCATACTTAACATACATTATAAACCTTTTTTTTTTTAATCAGACATATAATAGCTTAGTTTTTTAATAATATACTAAGTTATAATTCATAAAAGAATGTTTCACAGTATTTGAATATTTAAATATAAAAAAACAAATTAAAAATTATACATTACATTTTTCTAACATTCTTTACATTTTTTTTATATTGTGCATCAAGGGATTTTAAGATATTAATATTTCGGTTAGCCACTTTACGAGCAATAATTTATTCACACAGTAAAACGAATAATATTTCCAAGGATTTTCGGTTCAAAGGTGACCTCTTTACGTTGTCACCGTTACTCAGTCTTTTTGCTCTCTCTCCAAGGTGGTCTAATGAACGGTTAATTTAACCGACGACGTGAAACATTTTATGTCTGTCATTTTATGTGAGGAGAATGTAATTTTCCAGCGAAGTGCATTCTGGGAAGAATGATAGCGGGGTGTGTTCAGATGGCTCCCTAGGTTTACGGTGTTATATCAAGTGTAGTTTTAAGTTAAATTTAGGATAGTTGACAGAATGCAGAATTGTAAGGTTAAGTCACACACACTCTTTTTGCTGCATAGTTGCAATGACAACAGGAAAGTTTTTCAATGTAATTTAAATGTTTATATTGTAGAGCAATTTAAAATTTTAGTATTTTACTAATTGAAATGAATGGTTTTTTTGTAACGGCATGTTAAATTAAATATTACAGGATTTTGTACAGTATTAGAACGATAATAACGAATATAACATAATAAAAACTGAGTTTTTATACAAGTAGAATTTACATATGATTTAAATATGAAATTGTTATATTAATATTTTTTTATATGTAATACGTATTTAATTTTATAATAAATAAATTATTAATATTTAACTGAACTACGAAATGAAATATAAATATTAAATATTCATGTATGTTTCTTTTTTATAAAGCAAACTATTTCGTAATGTAGATTAGCTTTAGTAAAAATAAAATAAAATTGAGATAGAGCTACATGAATAAAATATTAGCACAATTACTCTTGCCAGAAAATTAACCAAAAAAATAAAGAGAAAAATGTGAAAATATAGGGAAAAATTGCCATCACAGTGCTTTTATAAATATGAAAATGACAAAGTCTCGTCATATATATTTTTTATTTCGTTTAATTCAGGAAATTTATGTTGAAACAATAGGTTTAACTAGTTATTCATTTGTTAGTGGTATTTTCACATAGAATATTAAAAATCATTTTATAATAAAAAAAGGTATTTGGAAAAAATTAAATTCAGGAAATTTTTAATTATTTCCTGTATTACTTTCATTATTTTAATTTAAAAGTTTGGAACATAATAAAATAATTTCTCTTAAATAACAAAAAATAATTTTAAAAAGTAGATACTTTTTTCGAAAGCTAAGTTTTTATTATCAGTAGTAAAAGATAAAGCTAAAAAGTTCTAATCAGTGATCTAAGGTTAGTTATCTAAGACTAGTTCTACAAGCTCAGCGTTTTTGGTGTTTTAGTTGCGCTGGGTAGTTTCTGTTTTATTACATTTGCATTGTTTTAAAACTTATATTACTTAAAACTTTAAAACAGAATTTAAAATTGAGTTTGTAGTTTTTATTTTATATTTTTATATTTTATATATTGCAAGATTATTTTTCACCAACACAAAATTTATGAAAGAAATCTCCATTACTAAATAGTTTTATGATTATTAATAATTTTTAATATACCATTTTAAAAATAAATAATATTTTACTAAAAAAATATTTCAACTCATTGTAACTGTTTGAAACAAAAGACAAATAATTGTATAATTTTTGTTGTTTTATTTTGAAAAAATTTTATAACTCGTTTGATTTGCTAGAGATGGCATTGGTATATTCAGCAGGAACGTGCATTACAGTTGCAGCAAACTAATGAAAAAAAACGGGGGAAAAAAGAGAACAAAAAATTGAAAAATGCTGATGCAACGTTGCTTGCGATTCATAAATGGACAATTGTAAATCTGAAACGTATATGAACTGGATGGGAAAATATTAAAAGTGCCTGGCTAGGCCAAATGTAACAATATATTTGTATGAATTTAAAATTAAAATACATAATAAAGTCTGTAACGAATTTATTCTTTTTTTGAACAGAATGTTGAGTTTCTATATATTTAATTTAAAAGTCGGTCAATAGATGCCTAAAAAAAATATTATTTACATTCGAGTGGTAAAAAAAATGGTTATTTCAAAATATGATAAATTAAAAGATCTTGATTGTATGGTAAAATCAATATCAGGATGATGATGTACGTAGTAGAATATATCGGTACATCGAGTTTCGTCGCGTTTTAATTAAAAATTATGCAAAACTTAAACCTAAAGCTTTTTACCAGTTTGACTGCAAGGAAAAAGTGGTATAGTGTTTGGTACGGTGTCTGTAACATTTTCAAAAAAAAAATTTGTTTATAGAAGTCCTTCATATAGCCTAGATGACGAATCTGAACTTAGTTTATGTGGGTGTATGGATGTGCGTCGTCAGCTCGCTCGCTCGCTCGGTCGTCAGACAAAATTTTGTGATCGCAACTTTTCAGAAAAGTTTCTCCTAGTGCCCACATAAATTATAATTTTATTAAAATACGGTGTTGCCAACTTTCCGAAAAAAAAATTAATAATTTTCTAAAAATTTGTTATGCCCGCATTATTTATCCGAATTTAATGAAATTTTTACAGAAGATACTCTTATATATTAGCAAAATACAATGTTGCCAACTTTCGGTGAAAAATTTTTTTATTCTTATTTATTATCATTTATGTGATAATGTCAAAGTGGTCTATATATGGGTTTACCCATATACTTCTAATCTTGTTTATTTTATTTTTAATTATTTCTTTTGTAAATTTGTAATTTTATATTTCTTGGAAAAAGTTACATATTTTGACACGATTAAAAAAAATGTAACTAATGTAAATTTACAGAATATTTTATTTAAAATAATTTAATATAATAAAATAGAAATAAAAATAGCTCAAGATGTAAGATATACGTAGAAAAAGTAATAACTTTTTCTACATATATCTTACATCTTGAGCTATTTTTATTTTTATTTTGTATTATACTGACATATTTCAAATGCAATATTTTCAACTTATAATAAAAGAGAAAAAGAAAGAAATATTATACATTTATTCGAATAATAGTAATAATAATAAAATTCAAAGCACATTGTAAAATAAAATGAAGCAAAGTGCAGCTGAACAAAAAAACGACAACAACAGTACTATATTCCATACATTTATTTCACCTGAAACAAAGTATTGCGCCGAATTAAGTTAAAAGTAGTTCTCTGTACGTGAAGGTTAGAAAATAAAACTGTGTCAGACTTACCTATCTATGCTGAAATCGACTCGTCCCGATGCGATCGTAGCGCCGCCGACGGCGACGGCTGTATTCGACTAAAACAAACACGTACTAGAGGAAATTCGTTTACCTTCGTTGGTACAATTCAATAGTATTACTGAAGATGTCAGAAAAGCGACTCTTAAATTAATTTTATATATATTTTTTGTTGTTGTTGTGCTGTAGTTGTTCTGTCAAGGTTGCTAACAGGACTATTGATTATTGGTGCAATGGTTCGAAAGGTTTTTCATTTGTTTGCAAAAAATCTGACCTGATTGGTTTTTGTTTTTTCTTAGAATTACTTTTAAGATTAGAAAAGTTGTTTTAAATTTTTTTGCCATTAATTGCAGGTTAATATTATTTAAATATGTTTTATAAGTTCGTGTGTACGTTATTTTGTATGTGATTGAAGTGAAAAATAAGAATGTTTTATTTTAATACTAAATATTTTCTACAAAAATATATTCAGTATTTTGAGTAGTTCTAAATTTGTGAATACTTGGTATATTGTCAAAAAAAAACGAATTTATTTAACAAAAATAATATTTCAGAAATATATTTATTAATAAATATACTGCAAATTAAACATGCAATTTATACATACGATTTAGTTACACTTTTGTTATATCTATAAAGTTTGTTTTATTTATGATATCTCTCATATAAAATTTTCTATACTAAACAAATATTTCATCAAAAGTTACTGAACTAGTTATAACTAACAATTTTTTATATTTTTGTTATTTATATAATTCTGTAAATAGGTGGCGTATTTATGTCAATACAGTTTTGTTTTTAATTAACAGACTACAGTTAGTAGTTGTTGATATACAAATTTTTGTATTCCATAAATTTATTTAATACGATGACAATCGGTTCTATGATGGCTACAGCAGATTTTTTAATTTATAAGATCAAACACAATCTTAATATTTTTTTCTTTCTATAAATTGCTTGGAAATACTATTAAATATGAATCTGCTGTAGATTATTGAGGAAAATTGTGTTTTGTGTTAATTTTAAAGAAAAATGTAAACTTATGCGTGTAATTTGGGTTAATAGCTAGCAATAAATTACATTTTGAATAGAACTAGCAATTTTTCTGAACGTTTTATAATTGGTTATTTTGCGGTTAACATATTTTTGTAACGATTATGAGAAGTAAATTTCAGTAAATTTTTCTCTTCTAATTTCCATGCCAGCATGAATTTAATTAATACGCGAATTTTACTTATTAATCAAGATACAGAGATTTATATTCCTATTTAAGCGAAATTATTTTTGCAGCGCTTTTGCTTTTATGCATATTTTGCTTTTCAGATGGAAAACAACATTTTTATAAAGGTATCTTGTATACTGCAATTTCAAAATTGTAATTAGTTCTCTAGCTTTTTCCATTTTCATAAAGTATTTTTAATCGAGTTATTTGTTTGTGCTCGCTTTATAATAAATATAAATACATGAAATTGATGTTTAAAATGTAATATCGTATAATTGTTTTTTTTTTAATTTCATACTGCATTGATAAATTTAAATATAGTTCAGTTTCTGGAATATGAAGAAAAAAATATATTGAAAAATAGTGTCCTTGAAACTGCACTTATCATTAATACTACATTGTAAGGCAAGATAAAGAATTATTATTAGATCAAAAATAATCAGAGTGTAAAGCGATTTGATATACACTCAGTGATGTAAATATTTTTTATTTCTTATTAAAATTGATCGAAGTACAGTTATTTCTGTTAAGAAACGCTTATTTATATTTGTATAGTATCGGTATAATTTTAAATATGTTTTACTGTTCAGAACGAGTTTACACACAAAATATACTACGTAAATTTTTGATAAAAAAAAAATTAATAAATTTATGAAATTGTTCGAACCAAATTTTATTATACCAAAATGAACTTTATTTGAACAGAAATGCAATGTACATCGTCAGATTTGTTAAAAATTGTATATTTGATTAAAGAACCAATAATTTTATTTAATTTTGATTTCAATTAAAAATATATTTGCATTTGCTATAATTGTATATTTTGATTAGGTAAATTAAAACATTAAAAATCTAAATGACAAGGGAAATGATTTATAATATACATTGTCGCATAATAATAAAACTAAAATTCAAATTTCCCGCTCAAACTGCTGTTTCCGCCCTGTTTCCTGCTGTGCGGGCATCCACCATATTTTTTACTCCCTTTGGGGGGGTTCTCAAAACTGGCGGTGGACAGGACAGAATATAAATGAGTTTTAACTAGTACACCCTGTGGAATTTTCTCTCGCTTTCGTTTAATAGATAAACGAATGTTTACTTTATAATTGAATTACTAATTGGCCAGTTATTAATTTATTGATGTTCAACTGTTTTTGGCACTGCTGTTGATGATATTATTTTGTTTCTATAGCAGGATTAGATGATACATTAATCAGTTGGTTATTTTCTCTACAAGACGTATAATAAATAACTTAACTATGTTGTTCAGTAGCAGTAGCAGTAGAGTGGGAATGCAACAGTAGCTATTGTTAAAATCGCAATGTGCTGTAGCTTGATCATTAAATTTTGTCGTGTGTAGAATTTTTTTTTTTTTAATTGAAATAATTTTCTGTAACTGTATAACATAAAATTATTAATCCGCTGTTATCAATAAAATATTTGCGAATATTCATTGATAACAGACTCAATAATTTAACAGATATATGTTTTGGTAATAAATAGAGAAGAATGATATTACTCTAGGTATAATTTTAGAGACAACTGCAGCTCTCTAAATTGATATACTTACTAAGTAAGTTTACTTTTTAGAGTGTCGTAAGAAATCGGAAACTTTCTATCGTATTTAATTATAAAGGAAATAAAACATGATATAGCGGCTATAATAAGATATCTTCTAATTGTTTTGTGTAGTGTTTATGTAAAAAAATAAAATAATAAATTGAACAAAAAATACCTGGAAATGAAAATGAGTAAAATGAAAATACAAGAATGGTACAGACAAAGCTTCTAACTTTAATTTCCGCGAGTTTCAATTAAATTTTAGAAGCTCAAAAACAAAAACCGTCATTTATTACAAAAATTGACATTATAATTAATGGTTATAATATTAAACTTCAGGAATTTCTGTTTTTAATTAAACTTAAAAACAATGAAAAGTTGTTTTTTCCTCTCTATATTTTCTCAGAAATAAAATATAAAAATTAATAAAACATTTTTAATAAGTAAAAATATTTTATATATTTTTAATGTCTGTGTGAAATACCTATATCAAGAGATTGATTTTTCAAAATACGTGTTTCAAATATTTTATTTGATTATTTATTTTTTGAATTACAAATATTATTTTTCGTACAAGATATTTAGATATCTTGTTAGTTATTTTAATAACAAAGTACAAATATATTGCTTCTCTTATCAATAATTTATAATTGTAATTGCAATTGTAATTTATAAGGAAAAAAACAACACCAATCACTGTGAAGGCACTGAGTTAAATATTTGGCTTCCATTAATTAAAAATCTATAAAATTTTATGATCTAGTTACTTATTTGTTACCTAATAACTTGTTTCTATGTTCTGTTATTTTTCTAAAGTAGTTTTATTTTATTATTATCTTGAATATTAAAATATACGAATATAATTGTATTTAAATCTATTTCATTGATTAGATTGCTGCATTTTTTATCAAAAATATATAAATCGTATTAACTTAAAATATTTGGAATCAATACAAAACCATCTAAAAAAAAGTACAACAAAAACATCCACACACATATTGCATATACATACAACCTAAAAGAAAAAAAATACTGTATACATAAAAATCAGAGACGGCAGCTTTTTCTCGTTTTAATTTAGACATCATGTGACACTAAGATGACGATATTTTAGCATTTTCTCTAGAAGCATAATGCCTGAGGCCTTCCAGCAACACTCACTTTCCATTAGCGTATTTTTACACTCCCACATACAGTGTCGGGATAAATAAACTCTTGTGATATGGAAATCATGGTATATTTCGTTTCGGTGTAAGCCTGTTTAGAATTTCAATGCGTCTTACACCGTCATGTTGTATGGTTTAGGTTTTTATCTACGACATACGTAGCATCACGAAAAGAAAAGCTTCTATGTGTTGAATCTATGTCATTATTTGAAAGAAACACAAAGAGGGTATAGCGATTCTCAATCTTTTCATAAGCACATACCGCTAAAATTAAAACTTAAATATTTTGATACTACCAACTAAAAACATATTTCTATATATATATATATATATATATATATATATATATATATATATATATATACAGCCTGATTCAGAGTAAGCGCCTTATTTTTTTTTAGCCACACTATAGGTACTACTTTCAAAATATTTGGCAGTAATATCTTTCAGGACATTCTCTACACGATTGTGATATCAGATTTTCAATTGGACGAATCATTTCAAAATGGCGACGTTCAACTTTTTTTTTAAATGGGATGCCATAATTTTTTTATTATTATTGATATCTTAAAAATATTCTTTTTACGATAGTATTTCGTTTTCCTTAAAAATTCATTTATTTCCCTATCAAAAAGCAAATTAACATTTTAATCTAGTAGCGCATGAATGTGTTACACTTGATGTTATTTTTGTCCAAATATCAAGTAGCGGTAGAAAAACTAGTAGTCAAACGTCAAACACCACCATTGGATGACGTTTCAATTTAGGAAGTGTCTATTTTCACCATAAAACAAGAAATCAGAAACACGAAAACACGAGAAACAGGAAACACGACGTACAGTGTTGCCGATTTTACGTGCCAAAACAAAATACTATCGTAAAAAGAATGTTTTTAGGATCTCAAAAATAAAAAAAAATTATGGCATCCCATTTAAAAAAAAAAAGTTGAACGTCGCCATTTTGAAATGATTCGTCCAATTGAAAATCTGATATCACAATCGTGTAGAGAATGTCCTGAAACATATTACTGCCAAATATTTTGAAAGTAGTACCCATAGTGCGGCTAAAAAAAAATAAGGCGCTTACTCTGAATCAGGCTGTATATATATATATATATATATAAATAATAATTTAATTTTACTCATAATCATACAACATTAGCAACAAATAGTTGGAAAATTTGCAATATATTTTTTTAACTATTTTATTTTATATTTTAGTTATTACGATTATTGGTATATGCAATTATAATTTGAGAATCGCTATGTTTGAGCTAACATATTTTTTTTTTTAAATTATCTTACAACATTACAGTTTCCTAACTTGATTTAACTTTCAAGTTATTTTTAATATCCAAATTTTTTCAACTAGCATATCGATAATCTTTTACAAAACAAAATCGAACAAAAACCATTTCTCTGTGAAATAACCGCTTCGTTACACCAAACTGGAATAAATCTATCAGAAATACACCGAATAGTGGAAATAGAGATAAATATGGTATTACAGCGATGACGCAGAGAGGAAATGGGAAGAAATGATCCAATACAGGTTTGGTTGGAATGCATTGAACCAATTGCTAACCGTGTTTATCTCTCTTACTCGCTATCCCATTCTAAATGGAGTGTGTTTGTCTTTGTCAGTGTTCATCAATGGACCAAAGAAATCATCTCTGCTTAAAATTGGCCTACTTCTATTATCTGTTTGTGAAGAATAATGACTGGTCCTCGGGGAAATATTAGAAAAGTTTCTTCCAATTGTGCTCTGCGGGTTATTGTTTTAAATTATTCTTTTTTTTTGAAAAGTTACTATAATATTTGGATAGGAGAACTAATAATAATAATAATATTTATTTGTCTATAACAACAAAATACATTAACAAAAATATAGTCATATACAAGTAAGTTAGACAAAAATTTAAAATAATAGTTGTAGATATATTTTTTGTTACACGCGATAATAACATTTTTGAATAAAATGTGCTCTTAAATAATTTTTAAAGTTTTTGACATTATCAATTTTTTTTATTGAATCAGGAAGCGAATTAAAAGCTTTTATACCATTCATATAAGGTTCTTTTGCACAAAATGTCAGCCTGTGTTTTGATAAAATAGATAGATAAAATAATAGCGTGCCTCTAATTTATTTATTTAAGAAAAACTGGCTAATAGGAGATTTTTTTAATATTCACGACAGTGTACTATTTGTAGCAATAATACGTAAATGTACTTGAATGCTGAAAGTATTCATAGTATATTATTCGTTGATCTAAATAAATACTACTGAAAAACACTCTATTATGTTTGAAGTACCTACAAAATTTTGTATTTAATTTAAGAATATCTAAATAAGTATGCTTTGTTAATAAATTTATTTTATTATTATTTTAACGCCTAATACCAAATACTAAATGCCATTAACTAATATTAATAAAATATTGTTATTACTTTAATTACTACATTAATTTTTGAGATAACTTAAACATAGAAATGTTTATTTCTATAAATAAAATAAATAAACAATAACAAACTGAGAATATAGGTATGACGCACGATTACAATATATACGTCGTTATATAATAATTAAAACATAAAAATAAAACTATAAATTACAGAATAAATAAATTTGTTTTCCTCAATAAAAATTTTATTGACGTAATTGTATTTTATAGTAATAAAAACAAAGTAAATTTATTTTATAATTTAATTAAAACGTATTGCAAAATAAAGTTAAATATTTTAAAAACTATATCATACCTCATTATCATTTGATGTCAAAAAATCCATTTGTTAATCGAAGTGTATCTTAAAAATTTAATATAGTTCTTTCGATGTTCCTTTAACGTTATCTTCAAATACAAAAAATGTAATATCTTTTCGAAAAATACATAAAACTTCGTACATATAATAATAAAATTTATGAAATCCAGCTTTCGGAGAAACATATTCCATGTGAGCGAATATTCAAGTAATATTTCACGAAAAATAAATATAAATTTCGTGATTTTTGGTTATAACAAAATTCTTTCCTTAACCAATTTTGATGCTATTCCTCTAAACTTTCACAAAACATAAAAGAGCGTGAGACAGGTGCAAAAAAAAAAATGGCGAAAAACTTTTTCACATCACATTGAAAGTTGACAGTAGAACATAATTTTTTTTCTCGACAAAGTAGCACAATAGAGTGGTGACTTTTGTGTCCCCCGTTGATAGACAGAAAAAAATACTTTTTTTCAACGACACTTGCCCGCCATAGAAAATATACGTTGGACATGTCGAAAAATAGACTGACATCAAAATGAGAACAAAAACTTTTCAGACTCTCCAGATTTCATTTTGCACAGATAAAAGAGCTATAAATAGTTAAATCAAAATTCATATTCTATATTTAAATTAATTAATTTAAATTTTAATATTTATAAATTATTATATATACGTACACAATCACGCCATGTACACAAAAAAATATGGTACAAACTCTTTCTAGTATCCCGAAATAAGTACTCTTCAAATAGTCCTATCTACACAAACAACTCTAGCTTTATTCACATTCCTAGTACTTAGAAACTTCCGCTCACAAATTATTCACATGTATTCTTTTAACCAAATGTGCATTAAACATTCGCTCAAGATGAACGAACGGTCTTAAATATAATTTGTCATTTCTTATAATATTTTTAATTTTATTAAGGATGAAAAATGTAGATCTTAAAAACATTAAGGCTTATTTTAAATATCTTGGTCAATAAACAAAAGTCTAACACTTATAATACATTTAACAAAAAAATATAAATAAACGTATAACCATAAATAAAAAGTTAAAATAAAATTAATTTTCAATTGCTGATGTGTATAATATTTTCAATTCTGATTAAAATAAAATATAAAATCGTAAAAAATTCAACTTGAACTAATTTCAAAATTTATTAGATTAAATTTTATACTAAAAACTAGTAAAAACTTACAAAATTTTAAAAAACTAAATTAAAGTACGTAAAATTGAAGTACAAAAATTTACAGCGAATCGTAACAGCATAAGGCAAAACTTAAAATGAAAGAAACTGCACATTTTAATTCAATTTGAAAAACCGTTTGCAAAGACAACTCAACCGATAAATTTTAATTAAGATTTAAAAAGAAAAACAGTCCAATTACTCATAATTCAACTGTAAATTTTAAACTTTTAGAAATTCCAAATAAAATAACAAAAATAACTTTTGTTTCAACTGCGTTAAATTTGGATTTATATTTTCAGGAAATGTCACATAAAATTTTTATACAATAAAATGGAAACAAAACACTAACATATTTAATATAAAATAACTAACTGAAAATAATTTAGGTTATGTATTTCATAATAATAAAAAACAAAAGAACAATTTGACTGAAAAAAATATATAATATCGTAATAAAAGGAAATATCTTTAAAAACAAAGTAGTGACATAATAACAAGAAAAGAAAAGAATAATAAATTATAAACTTCAGTTTTATTATTTTCTTTATAAACAGTATAAAAATTTTATGTTTCTCTAAGTATGCGTTGGTTTTGATATAAAATTTTTACTATAATAATGCAATAAAGTGAATTAAATATAACGTAAAGAAGAATAATAAACTATAATATTAAAAATGTTTTAAAAAAGTAGGCTTACAGAACCACAACAATAAAATAATAAAATCAAAATTATAAGTCAATAAATTATAAATAAAAAACAATATGAAAATGTAAATAATCAGATTAAAACCAGAATTTTTGTCAATTTTAATATTTATATATTACTGCTGCAACATTTTAAACAAAGTCGAATTTTACGAAAAATTATTGAAATACAGTGCATACCAGTTAAAGTGATCACATCGGGTCTTGGGGTTTACGATAACAATAACCGATTGATATTAATATTGGAAATAAATTTAAACATAAATATTTATTGGTAAGAATTATTGTAGAAAAAAAACAGTAAATAATTTATGCGTAAACTAAAAAGAAAAACTAAAAATAAACAACACAATTTTTCAACAAAATTTTAAAATAAACATGTAAGTAAACGTCAAAAGCACTTTTGGCAAAAATCACTTTTATAAATGAGGTGAGAATACGGGCCTTTGATATATATATGAACAAAAAAAAGCTTTTGCTAATTAGCCTTCAGGCTATTAGGAGTCATACTATAGTAGGTTAATCGTTAGTACCGCTTTCGTCATCCAATAAAGTAACTAAATCTATGACAAGTATAACGGAGTATATTTACATGAGCTCACAATAAATATCCTTTTAAAATGTTTCGCAATAAAATAATATAATTATTGTTATATTGTTAATAATTTTAAAAATTTGTATAATATTATCTATTTAGCGAGGAACTGTGCATTCAAATAAAATCGTGCAGTATTTACGTTTACGTAAATAGCAATAACAGCAAATAGCGCATGTTAATAACGAAAGCGCAAAGCTTTATTTCCAATTCAATAAAACCGTGCGTTAATATATGGTAAATAATGTATTTTGTAAATTCTTACGTCACGCGATACTTTACGGTTACGTATCAGTTCAGCATCATGGAAGAGATATTAAATTGTACTATTGAGGCTAATGTACATATGATAATTTAGTTTTATATCTTATTTTTTTTTAATTATAAATACGAGTAGATACTAAATGAAGAAACAAGAAAATTTTATATTAATAATATGTCAGCGAATTCGCTAACTAGCAGATTATTTTGGAATTTAAAGGTAACATGATGTAATTACCTACACTAGGCCAATAATTCTTATTTCAAATTCCGTTGAAAATATTTGCGTTATTCAAACAACGCTGAACGTATAACTAGACGTGTTAACACAATATCTCTTTTTTATCTTATATAAAATTAGATGCAAATATATTTACAAAATATATTACATTACGTATAGATACATTTGTGTAAAATGGTTTGTCACAGATATAACAATGTAAGATGGAACATACGATAATTCGACTATATAAACGATGTACTGCAAAAGTGATAACAATATCGGAATAATAACATTATCCATGATTCTAGTAAGCGACTTGTACATTGTACTTTAAAGCTCTCATTTATTATTCCAGCATCAAATCCTCAAATTAGCGTTTTAGAGAAAAATAAACAAAATTTCCTGCTCGCCGTATGCTTCAGGGTCAAATACGTAAATCCATCTATTTCATCGCATCCTCCGTCATTTCGATCCTTTTCAATGGTAAACCTTGCTAACCAGTCGTCGAATTTGAAATGGGTTGCAGGGGGTGGATGTAAATTTTCCTTTCAATAGTACGCGATTCGTGTCTGACTTCATGGCACAATTACCATTTTGTTAATCTGAACTACATCGGGTACGAAATCCTTTTGAATCCTCTCTACAATCTAGTACCTGCCTACGTGTAATCGAGAGTTGGCTTTGTATTTTGCACATTTGTATTTTGGTAAGTCGGTTGCTGTATCCTTACAATTACATTGTCGTTACTTATCAGTAGTTTCTAATAAGTTGCCGAAGTATTTAAATACATTGGGATTTAATTTTGCATTGCTTTGGTACCACCATTGTATATACGAAGAATGTATCCGAAAGTTTCGGTAATTGTATTCTGGCTTGAGAATGAGTAATTATCTATATGTGTTTATAATCACGCTATATAATATCCGATAAGTATATTTCTTCAAAGAGAATAATATATATGAAATGCAACATAATACAAAAGTTTTCTAAGAATATCCTAAAATTAATAAAAAAATCTACCATGACACGGCAGTTTTATTTGTAATTTCGAAAATTTATGAAAATGGCGGCTGTTTCGAAAAAAGTACTCTTCTATCAGTGTAACTAAATCAACTTTTAAAGCGTATAAAAATCGAAAAAAGAGATATAATTAGTATAATTTTCGTATTAAACTAAAATATTTTCTTTCTTGCTTTTGCCAGAGCAAAGTCACTGATTTTTTTTTTGGCGCCCCCAAGAGAGTGGGGGCCCTAAGCTATAGCTTGTGTAGCTTACACGTAAATCCTGCATTGTTCGCTGCTACTCTGAATAAAAGTTGAAATTTCAAAAAACCGTTTTAACGCGTTATGTTACATAGAAATTGTAAAAAAACATCGATTTTTTTAAAGTGTCAGGGAGGTGTCCTCCCTTAAATAAAAAAATTCTGTCATCTGGCGGGAATCGAACTTGCAATATCTTGACCAGTTTTTAAAATAAATTTTATTTAATATTTGTTTATTTTTCAAATACAAGTGATGTCATCGCAGTCTTCTCTAGCAAGTCTAAATGTGAAACAGCGGTCGGTATTACTTATATTTATAATTTAATGCAAGCTGTCTACATTTAATATAAATTTAAATATTATACATAAACTTATAATATTAATAATATTCGAATTGATTCACAGAATTCTTTATCATCATATATTAAATTAAATAAGTTTCCGACTAGTTTTGAATAAAGTACCGAAGGCAAATGTTGCGTATTTATAAATTGAAATTTAATTTAATGTTTTGGTACTGCTAGTTACAGTGTGAACATGTTGTTGGGAATGGAGTGTTAAGTAACTTTTCATTGTGGTAATCAAAAGTTTATAACAATTTCGGTGTTGGATGTAGTGTAACATTTATACTGAATGCAAAATAGAACTGGGTTACTTGCATAATTCATTTAGTTAGAGTTGTTTCGAAACTACGCTACGGATTTTTCATATATATATATATTTTGAAAACAATAGAAACAATATCCTTTGCTTGCGTTTAGTCCGCAATAAATGTAGACGACCTACACAAATTTTTCAATATTCCATAAATATTACAATTTATTTATTAGTTGTAGAGTAGATATTTGTTAAAATAACTTGAAAACGATTGATTCATATTTTATTAAAAATTTAGATAATCTGGTGCCTAATCGATAATATTTTCAGCAATAACAATTTTTTTTATTATTAATTATTACACGTAAACTTCTATTTTAGTTAAAACTAAGCAAAACGATGGATGTGTAATGTTAGTAAATTTTTGAACCATTACCCAACACTTTTCAACCAATCAAAATTTGTAAGTTTATTTCATAACTCAATAGTTTATAATCAATCACAAAATTACATTTGTATTATCTGCCGAGTTATTGCTGTTGTAATGATGCAGTGTAATTTTCATATAGTAAGTTATTTTGAAATGTCATTTCTGTCAGATTTGAAATTGCAATTTACTATTGTATATAGTCGTAGATCGTAAAATTAATATATTAACATATTCAAATGTAATGATTATTGCTGTTTTGGATGAATTACAACACTCATCATCATCATCACTAGATGAGTTTATAACTCTGGCCACACTTTATTTATTTTTGAGTTATAAATTAACAAACGTACATATAGTTAGCTATTTAGTAAGTATATATATATTTCAAACTGCAGCAACTTTTCAATTGTCTGTAAAGTAAGCCTATTTTTAAGTTTTTAAGTAAATTACAAATTTTATTCATAATTTATCTCGAATAATATTTATAAAATAAAAATCATACATGCAGACATAGTTGTATTATTAGAATTAAAATAAAATAGATAGAAATAAATCTACATTCTTCGTCTGTAAACAAATTTAAAAATAAAATAGATATTGCATATCATTATAACACAATATCACATTTCTATTTGATAATAATACTTATATAACAAAGCCACAATATTTCTGATACGTGTACCTACATATAAAATATCTTTATCATAAACATACTTCAATTAATGGAAGAATTTACAACTATAACATATCTAATCTCTTTTTAAAACAAGACTTTTTTATAGTTTTCTAACCTATACACATTATATTAACGACATTTAGTGTATAACATCAATTTACGTGAATTCACTTCAACGGTAGTGATGATCAAATACGTATTATTCTCTGAATGTTACTTCTAATATTTCAAGAGGTGAAAACAGCCAATAGTAAGGAATCTAAAAATCTAATGGTCAGTGGTTACAGACGTGTACGTAGATTCTTCTTCTTCTTCTTGAACAGGAAGTAACAAGATGGTTTATTAAACGAACAGCTACAGTTGGTACGCCTGATTTATGGTATGTTTTTCGCCCATTGTACGGTAGAACAATTGTAAAAAGGAATAAGATTCTGGTTAAGTTAGGTTAGGTTAGTGGAAAATTTATTTTTGGTTTTTTATTGATTTGTTTGATGGATTTGTACGGAGATTAAAGTAGATGGTTTTTTATATAAAATGTAATTTACAGTATTATAGAAAGATAGTTTTGTTAAACGTATTTTTAACGATTTATTGATTTAAT
Source organism: Clivina fossor (assembly GCA_963966155.1). Taxonomy (NCBI): domain Eukaryota; kingdom Metazoa; phylum Arthropoda; class Insecta; order Coleoptera; family Carabidae; genus Clivina; species Clivina fossor. Next base: position 27,850,898 of record OZ014552.1, on the reverse strand, counting down.
TAAATGAGATTTTATTAAGATATATACAAGTATGTCAATCTTACATTTCGTTTTACTTGTTAGTGACAAAAATATTTAAAAACACAAAATTTACTGTTATTTTGTAGGAAATATAAAATAAAAATGGATAAATTTTTAATTTAAACAATTGAAGATCTTTTTGCGTCAATTTAAGTTTGGTTTTTTTTTTCAGAAAATTATTACACAAACTACACATTTTATTTTTAATATCAGTAATGATATATTTTTTAAAATTAAATGACAAGAAAAATGAAATATTTAAATAATTTATTAAATTAAATCAAATATTTTTGAAGTGTTTGTAATTTATATGAAGTTGATGAATTTGCCTGAATTTAAATAATTTTAATTTCAGTTATAAATAATAATCTAATATATGAAACCACATGGTACATTTAATATTACATCAGGAGAGTGACTGAAATTTATTATAGAAGTTAAAATATTTACTATATCCTGTTTTCGACACGTAAAATTACACGCATGCTTACACCGAAATTGTAGCAAAAGCCTTATATAACTTCGGTAATCACCAAATATTTTACCTGTCACCTAGTGTCTAAAACTTTAGTTCACAGTTTCACCACACCGCCACGTCGCCACCAGGTACCACCGCGTTTCATAACTCACTCCCTCTCACCCAGCACAGTGCGCTAAAGCTTCGATTTTAAGCTCCGTTTATTTTCGTTTATTGTAACAAATAACCATCGCATGTATGTGGCGCTAGTATAGCAGCTGTGTAATAAAACGGGGCGCCTTTGAATTTTTATCAATTTTACGTTTAAAGCGACACGATTTTTCTTGGATGCTATTCAAGGCTTTTCGGCGGAGATTTTCACGGAGTTAGAAAATAGGAAAATAGATTTGCACTAAAACGTACAATGGCACCCTTTGGTATTCTTTGAAGTTCGTTAGGGGGAGTTTTTTTGTGTAGTTACAAAATTGATTGATGCAGAAGGATAAGTTTTTTTTTTTTTCGAGAAGAAGATATCTTAGATAATTTAGATATAAATCAGAAATTAAGCTTAGTTTTTATTAGTGGAGTACACTAGCATACTTTTTCTACATATCACTCTACTCTACTAATTTTAGTAGTTGGTAGAGTTAGTGTAAAGTTCATTCACCTTACGTCCATTTTATTTTTGTGCATATTAAAATAAAATTTTAATTAACGAGGACACTTATTTGACACTGGTCCACACAAACACACAAATTTAATCTCATACACATAATCTTTTTCAAGAACTTTCATTACATATGTTTAAAATTATAATATTTATGTATTATATATGAAACTAACATATATTTTTTTTACAGGTGAGTGACGTTGTTTTCTTGTTCAAATTTTTATTTTACAAATCAGGTATTTATGAACATTAAACTTAAATTATCAAATATAGTATATTTATAGTATTAAACAAGCGATTTTTCTCAAGTTGATTTACAATATTTGATATTCACGAAATAGTAAAGACTTATTCAAGACTATTAAAATAAAAAAATTGTAGGATTAAATTCTATATGACATAAATAATAAACAAACAAAACATAGAACAAGTTACTAGATAACAAAACATAGAACAAGTTACTAGATAACAAAACACCAGTAAGTAGATTATAAAATTTATAAATGATTAATTATAACATCAATCAGCGTGAAGGCACTTTTTTAAATAAAATTTGACTTCTTTTAGTTAATAATTTATAAATTTTATATTATAGTTACTTGTATTTTATTACTTAGTAACTTGATTCTATGTTTTGTTTGTTTATTATTTACGTCATTTGCATATATTTTTCTTAATGCAAGTATAAACGTTAAAATGTCGAATTTTAATTATAAATTATACAGAACTTAATCTTAAAACTTTTTTATTTTGATATTTATGAAATCTTCATTACTTACTAAAAGAACATTTAAATTGAACAATAATTTATTTATAAATAAATCAAAACACATTTAATATATTTTTTTCAAACTCTGTCTCTATTTATGTACAATTCAATAAATACTAAATTTGATTGGCATGCTGAGTTAGATTTTTATTCGGAAATACTTGGTATTTATTTAGGGATAAATTAAAAGTTACAGCTTTTAAGGTCTCAAGAGGGCGACCTGTTAGTGCTTGTTAAGTTCGAAGGTTGGCTCAGTGGACCCTTTTCACGAACTAATTCTTGACCGTTTTTAATATTACATAGGCCCTGCTTTAATATTTATAAAGTATTTAGGTCTGTTTGCTGTTTTTATTATTTATTATTTTGGTTTTTCTCTTACTTTCTTTTGATGTTTTCCTTTATAAGTTTATATTTTAGATTCTTAAAAATCATTTAATTTATAAAGCAATTAATTTAATTATACATTAAAATGTTAGTTTTAAGTTGTACTAAATTGTGATATAATTATGAATTTAAAATGTAAACATTAGTAACGTTGAAAATATAATTTAACTTAATTAATAATATAATAATAATATTAATAATAATAATAATAATAATACTATTTATACTATATGTTTTGTGAATTGCATATTATATTATGGCGTATTATATTAGGTTAGAGTATTTTGTTTTTGCTTAAATCGCCATTAATTTATTTTGATTATTATTTATTTTTTTTTATTTTTATTATTTTATATTCTTGATCTATTAGGTACTTGCACATAAAACTATGTTTATGTACTTTATGACCACTGACTTGTAGAATTCCATGCGAGACGTTTTTAAATATCATTTTTTATTTGTTTTATGTTTGAGTACTTTTTTGGAAAAATAATGCATTTATAAAAATAATATTATGACATCAATAAAAATCTGTCGAGAAATACTAGAATAAAGTAGACTCATATTACATTAGCAATATATTAAATATATTTGGTTTATACGAAATAACATTATTTTGAAGTGGCTATTTAAGTTTCAACTTTCTTTTACGATAAAGAACAAAACTTATTCAAGCATTTTAACATCGTCTGAATTCAAAATTCCGGATTCGATAAATTTACAAATGAAATAAAATCCATCGCAATCTGTCTATCAGATTCGGCCCTTTTTCTACCCGAAATACGTGCTTTGAATTTCTATTTCACTGTAATGTTAAAGATTAAACGACATGTTATTTGAACTTACGTTAGCCGAAACGAAACCCAGGAGGAAAAAAAATAACAGGATCGAAATATCGCACTATGGGTGAACTAGTTCCATATAACGATGCTGCTTTTTTTTGCCCGATTGTAACGTACAAGAAAATAGTGCTAGATCCTTGTGAGGGCGGTAACGAGCCGCTTCTGACCCGCTTGGGTCAAAGAGCAATTGTTTAGGTGGGTGTGGCTATCGGGAAACAAGTGCCAAATGCACACTTGATTGTTTTTTTTTGTAATCGCGATTGTTATTTATTTTCCATTATTTATTGTGTTTCGTAAAATTGAAATAAATTTGTAAGTAATCGGTTGTTAATTGATTTTAAGTAATGGGTCAATTCGCATCTATAAAACCTGTAGTGTTACACAATGTTTTTTTTTTTTTAGTAAATGGAAATCTTGTCTGAATGGGAATATTAGGGGAAAATTAATTTCGGGATAGTGGAAAGAGTTTGTATCGCACCTTTTGGGTACATGGCATAATTGTATATGTATGTAGATAACTTTTAAATTCTTCAATCGTAATGATTACCAAAAATTGGTGATCGAAAATTGCAAGCACTTAAAAGAAACAATTTCTTAAATATATATTAATTATATTTCTATTATGTTATGTATTTTATTTATTAAAAATTACAATTACAATTACTGGAATTACAAGAATTTGAAAACAACAATGAAAAGTATAACTGGACTACCCAATTACAAATTGAACTCACCAAAATAGGTTACGAAAACTTATGGATAGAGCAAGATCCGAACATGTTAGATTTTGAAATGAAAAATATCATAGAAGCATATAAAACATACAAAAGAAACGAAGACCTAGAAAAACTACAAGCATCGAGTTATAGCAACATATATAAGATTCTTAAAACCGATTATGAAACTGAGGAATACCTCAAATACAAAATCGCGATTACTAAAATAAGATGCATTATTCAATTACGTCTCTCAAATAAGAACAACATTAACATATACATAAAAGGTTGTAAATACCAAATACAGACAGACATTATATGCACATTATGCAACACCCTAGAAAACGAAAATTTAATTCATTTCTTTGTTACATGCCCAATATACAATGAAATCAGAAATCAATTTATTAACGACTATGTACATAACAGGCACCACGTCGAAATAGAAAAAAAGTTACTTAATATAGACTCAATAACTAAATTAAATAATATTTATAACTACACTATCAACGCGCTAAAAATAAGAGCTTTCATTCTAAACGAATAATTAAATTTTAAAATTTTTATTTGATAATTTTTTAAAATATGAAAACATCTAATTCATTTAAATTCCAGACAGGTTTCCAGTTCTCCAGATCTTATTGTCATTAACTACTGTTAAAATAGACACACTCAATTATCGAATGTAAATATATATTTTGTACTCAAATTATTCATTCCTTTGTATAAAATTGTATATTTTTAAAACAAATAAATTATATTATTATTATTATTATTATTATTATTTTATTTATTAAAAATAATTTTAATAATTCTTATTAAAACTAGAGCAACTTTACATTTTTACGTCATTTTGTACTGATTAAACAAGACTTTGCTAAGCATGAAAAAGTTACAAAATATATATATTATTAAAATAAATAAATATGAATTACGTGTATTTGAAGTTGGTTTTGCTATATTTGCTATTTCAAATTTCATGAAATTCTAAATTACCATTTAAGTTTATTTACTACACTTTTTATACATTTTGTTTAATTTTAACGAAAACTTGTTTTCTAACATGTCATAAAATCCAACTGTAACTTCTAACAAACTTCAATTTTCTTCTACGTTATTCCACAACTTTCCACCATCTAGCATAATAATAACTTCATTTAGATTACATAGATATTCAATTAATTCACTCTCATTTCGTCCATATACTCAGAAACTACACCAGTATCATCTGACTGAAATGAAAATGATGACGGAACTTAATTAGGAAGCAACTCGCGAAAATGGTGCCATCATGCACACGATTCAGCGAGGGCCGGGCCCCAAAATTGGACTCCGTTGCGCGTCGGTTATCTTTTTGCGTCCAGATGAGGAAAGACGCAAAGTTAGGACTCTAATTTTGCCGGCTGAAGCATAACTTCACACGCAGGCAGAGCCAACTCGGCTAGCTCTTGTTATAATTAAAAGAAAGGCGGTTCTATACGAGTACGTGTCTTGCAAACGTTTTATTTGGGGCTGTGTAGACGACACTGATCGTGAGATAAAATTATCAGAAATTATGAGGTGTTTTTCTGCCGCAATTAGATAAGACACGCTTGGTTCTTGCATCATGAATAAAGTTATGTTTTTAATCATATTAAATACGTAGTTTACCGAATTTAAATTACTTATTTTAAAATATAGGATGTTTGAAATACTCGTGGCAGTTTTTATTACTAGAAGAATAAACATTCTTGACTAATATTTAGTTTGCCAGTTTTCCGTATTGTATTTTATTTTATTTAAAAATATTGCTAATTGAAAATACATTCTATTAAATTAAACTTATCATTTTCCTATTAATAAATATAGTATTTTAATAATACCTTATTAACATAATTTCTAATAACATATTCTAAAAATATCTAGCAATGTTGCACCCTAGTAATGAATCAAAGGGTAGTATAACAATACGGTACCGCTTAGTCTCCGTTTAGGAATGTTTTCGGTCTCTTAATTTACCCCGAACCACTTGACTTTTGCTAAGGGTTAATGAATAAATTATCGCATGACGAAAAAGAATGGATACTCAAGTTTAATTGTTTGTCTGTTTCTAAAACAGTAGGACTGTAATTTTAAATTATTCATTATTTACTTTATCTTTAATAACTTGAATGCTGTAGTTTTGTTTATTAAGAAATAAAAAAGTGTTTATTTTATAATTAAAGTATTGTTTAAGTATTTATAAGTCTTTTTTTTTTGTTTATTTATTTGTTTATCTCGTAAATCTAACTCGAAGTTAGTTAATTGTTGTATTACATTATTTAATTTTGAAAATACAAACAGAAAAAAATTTTTAATATTTTTTTTAAATATGTTAATTGTATTATTTATTTACAAAATAGATGATTACGTTTCAAGTATTCATCTAATATAATTGGATATTTTTTCTAGTTTGTCGTATAATTATTTATTTTCGTTTGTTAATATATTTAAAGTTTTTGATTATTTTTCTAAACTTTATTTCAAATAATTTTAATTAAACATAATAGAGATCAATTAAATCATCCAGGTAAATCTGCTCTCGCATAACATGTGTTAGAAAAATCTTCATGACGTAAAATTTGAAGATATTAAAATAATTTCAAGACTTAATATTACCAATAGATTGATAAGAAAAGCAATCGAAATTTACAAAAAAAAAGTTAACATCAATCATTGTGCAGGCACTGATTTAAATAAAATCTGGATTTCTTTAATTAATAAATTACAAATTTTGTAATCTAGTTACTTTATTTCGTTACCTACTTGTTTCTATGTTTTGTTTGTTTATTATTTGACATTTGATATATTAATTAAAATTTAACAGAACTTAATTTAAAGTTTTTTGATGAATTTTTCCATTTTATACTGGGATTGTTGTAGAGGTTAAAATTTGTTGAGAGAAAATAACCAGTATATTATTTATAAAGCTTTTTTATTAAAATATAATGAGTTCTAAAAGATTTTTATATTATGTTAAATAATATATAGTAACTGAATTGTCTGCAATAATAACCTTGGCACTATGTAGATATAAGCAAATATTTCCAAAAATCACTGTCCCCAAATCTTTCATCGCCTAAATACACCAAGAACCCTAAGAACCCTAAGAAAATATTCCATTCTTAGCATGGTAGTTTTACAGTTCCGTTTCGTCTGTTCAAAAACGGGTTAAACCGGTTAAGGGTGTGACGAGTTGACGGTTTTGTGCTGACCCCGAATAATTCCATTAAATAAAAAAGAAGAAGAGCGAAGCGGCCAACTCGACCACCGCCGCTGGTGCTTTTTGCAGCTGAAAGCTCTCTTGGCCAACTTAACGAGATTAAAATCCACTAGGTGTGCATAGATACAAAGTTGCATTTGCAAATATTATCTTTAAGCTTTTTTTTTCCACCCCCTCATACTTAAAAGTTATTATGATGCGCTTAACTGCAAAAGTAATTAAGTAGTTAAAGAATTTACTACTTTGTTTTATGGAAAGTTTGTGGTTTTTTTAACTGGATAATGTAAACCGAGTGGTTTTATTTAAGCTGCTATGCAAAAGAATCTTGAAAAATATAAGAGAAACCTAGAATTTTGAGTAAATTAAACAAAATTATTTTCAATTTCTCAAATATTATAATATTAACTTAGTAAGTAATCTTTCAGAATTCATTATTATTTTTTTCTGCTGAAAATATACATAGAGTATATCGAAACGTCGATATTTAAATAAATATAATATAGGTATACAGAACTTAATCTTAATCATTTTTTATTTTATTATAATATTACTTTGCTTGTTTAAATAAATTATTTAAATATGAGAAAAAAAATTTTATTTTGCAATATTTTTTAATTATATTTTCGAGGGTTTTGCAAAATTAAATGTTTTATTCATATCTACATATAAAAAATAGGAGGATTTATTGGTGAAAAAACAAAAATTTAATCAAAACTGAGTGTCTAAAAATGAAAAGATTACTTTTTAAAAGTAGTAATCATTTTAAGATGAACAGAAAATTAATTTCGACAACAAAATAACATTTTTATTTTTTAACTACATGAAAATAATTTTTATTTTATTTATTTGCTACTAATGACGGAAGGTCAACTTTCGAAATATGTATTTAGCTAAACTTTTAATTAATTTTGTGGTTTAAAAAATTTTTCTAAATTCTTTTTGTTTATTATAAAAGAAGTTAAAATATATCTTTTATTTGTACATACAATTTATATATTTTTTTGGAGCGAAAATAATAAGCAAATTTTTATTATTTACTACATAAACTAATTAAATTAACAAATAATAAATAACATAATTATTAAATAATATAAATCATTTTACTTTAATATACATTTTTAATCATATTTTTAACTCGTTTTGATAGTAAATATTTTCTTAATTTTAATTTTTTATTGTGAAATATTGTTTCCGCTTTGTATTGATTTAACAACATAAAAATTTAACTTTTTTTTTAATTTTCCTCGCCATTGTTTTACTTACTTATTTTTGTTTATTTAATGTATTATTATTTTTCTGCAACTTATGATTTTGTATTACTACAAACTCGACATTTTATTATATTACAACAAACCTGATATGCTATAAAAACAAATACATAAATACATTATTGAACTTTTAATAATATTTATTATCTTGTACAGTAAAACACAACCGCAAAGAATTATTACTTCAACTTTTTCTATATAATTTATAAGACAGAAAAAAAAATGGTGGCAGCATTTTTTCAGAATATTTTTCTACCAATGTGTACGATAAGACTTCTGACACGAAAAAAACCGGTTTCATTTCTACCCAGTCTTGTTTAATCCGTTATTCGGTTACAAGATGCGGAATTCTGACAAGCACAAGATGATTGTTAGGAATATAAAGATCCTAAAAGATGGTAACTTGGATCTTTAACTCGGTTTAGTAAGCACATGCAATATCCTCTTATACTTATTTCCGCTATTGCTCAAATTGTCAACAGAGGTTCTCAAAGGTTTCAAGTAAACAATTTTTTTTTTTAATATTTTTTTTTACAATGTTTATTAAACATTTTTATTTTTAAAACATAAATAACAATATTTAAATAGCAACTAAATATAAATAATCTGATTTTATTTATGAACAAATTTCTATAATAATATTATGGATGATATCATGAAACATGCAGCATACACGAATAATTACACATTTATTCTATGTTCCTATAATTATTTTGACAAATATGAATACGAATTGTTTTTGTTATAACACAAATATGATCTATTTATTCATAATTATCAGTTATTATTTACATTTATTTATTAGGTTATCTATAATTAAATATTTGAATGCAAATTTAGTTCATATTATTATGAATATTAAACGTTATTTTTGTTATTACGTATTCTTTGGACAATTATATTATATATTGATATATTTATGCAATATTAATTTTAAAATTTACGATATTGTAATATATATATATATATATATATATATATATATATATATACGAGGGTCAATCTAAAAGTAATACATTCTAATTACTGCCGATACTAAAACAAAGATTTGTTTTTGGACTTTTGTGCTAAATGTACACTGTTTACATTATACGATTTTTATACGTTTGTATTTTATATTATTATATTTGTACTCACAAATAAAAGTCAAAGATAAACGATACACTACGAACTTAGATAAAGGTTTTTTTTGTTGTTCTCACTTGTATTCTACTGCACAAGTTTCCACTTGAGTTGGTGAATGCCTTTGCCTAAGTTCGTAATGTATCGTTTTTTATCGGCAATACTCGAATTTATGTAGTTTAAGTACCTATTATATTTTTTTATACAATTATAAAAATAATATAGAATTTCCCTACAAATTTATATAAAATTTTTCTGTACACAGGTTTTTTTATTTTTTAAATAATTTAATTCGAATAACATTAAAATTTATATTAATCATTTCAATTATTAATTAAATTATAACGTATTATAAGTTTTTATAGTTAAATTTACTTTATGAACAGTTACTAGCAATTGCAGGCAATAAATTGCTGAAATAAACATAAAAAGTTTGACATGCACTGCATGGAAAAGGTATGAAAATTTTTCTTCTGAAAACGACTTCTTATATTTATATACTCGTTCTATTTCCGTCTATCTCATATGCAGTTATCCCTTTCTAAACGATAAAGTAATGTTATTAAAATACCAACATCTCACTTCCATATTTCGTCACATAATTTCGCTAATAATAATTTTATTTTTATTGCATTTTTATTATTATTGTTATGGCATACTTGAATTCAAGTGGAACTAATTTTCTGCAAGTATGATATTGTGCAATTATATTGTATATGATCTTTTTTGCTTTAAATTATATATTTTATTACAATATAGTTACATAGTTTTACGGTCAAATTTTTTATAGAAAATATTTAACAGACATTAATACGAAATTATAATACAGATAATTTATTTTATTATAGTTTTTTTTCTTTTTTAGGTTATGTATTATCATCAATTCATATTAATTTATATGTTGTTGTTTTAGCTAGTCGAAAAGACTAGCTTATAAAATCGTCAATACGGCTGGCTGGCTGGCTGGCTTGCTGGCTGGCTGGCTGGCTGGCTGGCTGGCTGGCCGGCCATGTCCAAAAAATACGATAAATATGAGTGTTAATTATAAGTATAAAGGAGAGCTCGTAGAAAGCTGAAACTTGGCAATTAGATAGTTCATGCCAAATAAAAAATTAAGTTCAATTTTCAGACCGCAGTGTTGCCAACTTTCCGAGAAAAAAATTACTAAAATTTTTAATACGAGTGCTAATTATAAGTATGAAGGAAAGCTCCTAGAAAGCTGAAACTTGGCAATTAGATAGTTCATACCAAATAAAAAATTAAGTTCAATTTTCAGACCGCAGTGTTGCCAACTTTCCGAGAAAAAAATTACTAAAACTTTTAATACGAGTGTTAATTATAAGTATGAAGGAAAGCTCGTAGAAAGCTGAAACTTGGCAATTAGATAGTTCATACCAAATAAAAAATTAAGTTCAATTTTCAGACCAGAGTGTTGCCAATTTTCCGAGAAAAAAATTACTAAAATTTTTAATACGAGTGTTAATTATAAGTATGAAGGAAAGCTCGTAGAAAGCTGAAACTTGGCAATTAGATAGTTCATACCAAATAAAAAATTTAGTTCAATTTTCAGACCGCAGTGTTGCCAACTTTCCGAGAAAAAAATTACTAAAATTTTTAAAAATTTATTACGGCCATGTTGTTTAACCGATTTTGTTCAAATTTTCACAAAAGATTTTTCTGGTATCCATATAAATTAGATAATTTCAACAAAGTACGGTGCTGCCATCTTTCTGAGAAAAAAATTACTAAAATTTTTAAAAATTTATTATGACCACGTTATTTAACCAATTTTAATCAAATTTTCACTAAAGATTCTCCTGGTGCCCGCATAAATTAAGCAATTTTAACAAAATACAGTGTTGCCAACATATTAAGAAAAAAATTACTAAAATATTAAAAATTTATTGTGGCTACATTATTTATCCGATTTTAATCAAATTTTCAGAAAAGTTTCTCCTAGTGCCCACATAAATTATAATTTTATTAAACTACGATGTTGCCAACTTTCCGAAAAAAAAATAATAATTTTCTAAAAATTTGTTATGCCCGCATTATTTATCCGATTTTAATGAAATTTTTACAGAAGATACCCTTAGCGCCTATAATATTATATATTAGCAAAATACAATGTTGCCAACTTTCGATAAAAAATTTTTTTATCTCTCTATCTTATCAGTTATGTGATAATGTCAAAGTGGTCTATATATGGGTTTACCCATATACTTCTAATCTTGTATTTTGGTTAGTCGAAAAACTAGCTTATAAAATCAAACCACATTCGACTAGCTCCATTCTCGCTTTGCGAGAATATTATTTTTTGATATCTTTTTCAGTTGAAGCAGTAAATATTATTATTGAAGAATATTCAATTTTCAAATTAAGTATAAATAAATTATCAAACTTTTTTTTCTATATCGTATAAAAAGTATTAATTTTGTATATTTTTTATACATAATTTTGTATAGAAAATTGTATAGATATTTGTACAGAAAAATGCATCGTGTAAAACCAACATTAGAAAACATTGGCTGTTATTAAAGCTCGGTATCAAAATTGATGTAAACTAATATCAATTTATTGTCATAAGAGTAGGGTTAAACAAATTAACTAAAACACCCAAAAACCGAGCTTGTAATATCCAGCCATTTTTAAAAACATGTGTAAATAAAATGTTACTATAAAATTAATACTACAATTTATAAAATTTATTACAATTTCAATTGAGTTCAATTTTTCTAATTTAACCATAGAAGAAAATATCTGGGAAAAAAATGCCTTTGAGAAAAATTACGCAAAAAAATTCATATCACGTACCAAAGAACAAAAATCGCAACAATCTGGTAAATGAATTAATTTCAAATCTGGCCGAGACAATTTCATCAAATTTCATCAACGACCATAAATGAATCGTTGAACAAAATTTTCCGAAAAGACGAAAAAAAAAAAAAAACTAATAAATTTGGTGAACCAATCAGGATACTAGTCGGTTTTATTACGCGCCGATCAATCCATAAAATGTTGGAAAAGGAAAAGTGTCTTGTAGAAATCTTCAAAACCCACAAAATACATACAAAGTTTGACTAAAAAGTAATATCTCTGAACTCATGTTTTAGTTGCAGTTAAGTGAATGAATTGTAATTAGCTGCAATAGTAGTATATTATGTTACGAAGAAAGCGATTTTTATTGTTTTGAGCCTAGGTATATCTGCGCAATCTGGGCGAAACACAAAAAGAGCATATACTATTTTTCTTTAAGCGTTCTAGACGAAACTAACTAGATAATAACTGCAAGTACAATAATTAAATTTTATATACTTCCATATGAAACAATAATTTCGACATAATTTTACATTGATAATTTTACATAAATAAGAATATGTTTATGATGTTAAATTTAAAGATACGGTAATAATTGCTAGACCAATAAATATTAGCAACAGATTAATAAGAAAAGCATTAGAGATTTATAAAGAAAAGAATAACATATATCACTGCACTGTGAGGGCACTGAGTTGAATACAATTTGGCTTACCTAGTAACTTGTTGCTTTGTACTTGTTATATACTTTAATGATAATTTTGACCTGATAAAGACAAGCTTCCGTCGAAACGTCGTTTTTATATAAATAATTGACAGAATTTTATTCTAAAACTGTTATTATATTAAGAATAAATTTATCAATTCTACGAAGGTGTTTGCAATATAATGATATTTTGATAGGTTTAGGACTTTAAAAATATTTTTTAGCACATAAGTGAAAATTATATTTAAGATTTAATTATTAGTATTAACTATAGTACGTATTTGAAAGATTATGTTATTATTTAATTAGGCATGATATCAGTTTAATATCTTTTGATATAAATTAATAATAAGTTCTATCGCTTCACAAATACGTTGTACTGTAATCAGTGGATTACAAATGTATAAGAACAGAGGCATTACTTTTTGATCATCGTTTGTAGAAAAAATATTTTACTCGACTTGAGACGATGGTGATTTTCAAACTGGGCATGTTACTCCCGATGTTTTATGATATATTGCTATTTTACTTTAGCGATTATTGATTTTCCTCCGTTACACGATAAAGTTATCACTCGGCCTGGTGAAAATGTGCTAGCGAGAATGATATTTTTATATATTGAATCTTTTTAGGTTTGTAGGTTATGTTTTTTTGAGCCTCGTTACACATGTTTGATGTGCATTCAATTTGATTCCACATGATTGATTTGATGTTATTATGAAAATGAGATGATATATTTGTTGTTTTTTTTTTACGTTTTGAATCGGTTAAAATGTTTTCCAAAATTATTTAATGTTTATTTCAGACTTTTGATTAAATTAAGAAATTATCTATGGTTTTTGTCTATGTATTTTTATTATTATCAATCATATGAAAAAGCAAATATATGTTTTTATTGATTAGCTTTTCATAATAAATGGAATAGTGCAAACCTATCTTCAATTGTTTCAAGCGCTTTTATGTAAATTGTATAAACTGAAACCTGGTTAATTTTTATTTTGTGAACAAATGACATTATATTTGTAAATCTAATTATAGAATAAATATATTAGGTGACCATTGTATGCACATAGCGCTAAAGTATACTATATACCAGAGGTGAACAAACTAAGGCCCGCTGGCCGCATGCAAATTTAAATTTATGATTATGATTATATGAACAATTAATGTATTTTTGTGTGAAAATAACATTCAAAATTTAGCTTTTTACAACTTGCGGCTCGCTAGGTGCCTTACTGATATGCATGTGGCCTTCGACTAAAAGTTTGCCGACTCCTGCTATATACCAACTTGTATCGAAAATTTAAGTCTAAATTATGTACTAAATCTACTTATATCTTCTTTGAATCAGATTCCGTAATTATTAAATAAAACATAGGGTCTATATGCTCGAATAGCTTATTATGTAGGGAAGTAAAAGGCGAGTTATAGAGGCGATTAGCACCGTTAATCGCCTCTTAATCGCGCGACTAAGTTGATACATGCTACTACTTTATTTTCTTAACTATTTTTACTTATATTGTCAATAGTGCGGATCGTTAGCCTCATAAATAAAAATACAAAGAAAAATGTAACCATTTTCTTTTTTTTTGAGGACTAGTTTTGACTTAAAATTCAAAAAGCATAAAAGGAAAATCATTGCTATGGAAATAGGATTTTTACATGGCGTATGTGGTGTAACTAGAAGAAATCCGATACGAAATAGATTAGTGTATGATAAGTATAAAATCACACCATGTACCCAAAAAGGTGTGGCAAAAACTCTTTCCACTATCCTAAAGTTAGTTTTCTCTAAACATTCCTATCCAGTCAAGCAACTCTAGCTTAATCTCCATTCATGATTTCTTTCATACATGCTCTTCTATTTCTACTACTTGAAAACTTTTGCTCACACAAAACACTCTCAAATATATTCTTTTAACCAAACGTTAATAAGACCGCTCAAGATTTTTGAACCATTTTAAATGACTAACACCAACTTTAGCAACAACATGTTTTTTTCAATTTTACTATATACTAATCTATTTCTTACCCGATTCCTTCTAGTTATACCACATACGCCATGTAAAAATCTCATTTCCATAGTAGTTATTCTCCTTTTATGCTTTTTCAGCCAAACCCAACATTCACTACCGTATATCAACGTAATCACCAAAACAGCATGTTATATACTCAAACGGGCTTATTTGCAAACATTTACATTTTTATCAACAGTACCCAAAGCACCCAAAACCTTATATTATTTTAAAATTTAGAACAAAACTTATAATTAAAAATCTAGCAGACCACAAAAAACTTCCTATGAAAACAAACCCAGAATAATATATCCATATACCGATGTAAAACACAGTAAAAAAACAACTAAACAATACGCTGCAGCCAAGTTGTGCTATCAACTTGTTTATAACAATAACACACAAATTGTATGCAAATATGATTCTGTCACGAGCAGAGCTTCAACTCTCAACTCGGGCACTCCTCCGCGGTACGACAAACAATTTCTACTCGGTGGCAAGCGAATATTTTCTTGCGCTGGCCATTTTGACTTACAAATCAGAGTCGCTGTTGTATTTACGGTACGCTTTACTATATGGGTGCACAGAACTAGAGACAGACAAACGGGTCATGTTGCTATGTTGTGGAAAATAAACTAAAAAAAAAGAAAGAAAGAAAGAGAAAGGAATAATAAAAAGTACGTCGGAACGTAGAGCTTTCTTGGTCGGGCTATTGCGATGTGTTAGCAGGAAAAAGCGAAAAAGAGATCTTTATGTATATAATGGAAAACACAATACGTGGAAAAAAAACCCATATGATGGTTGCAAAGAAAATTGTAATCTAGAGAAAAATTAGTGGGACGTTCTTGTAGTTTGTGTATTGATATTAAAATTCTAAACTCTTATATTTTTGTTCTTTTTTTAATTTGCAAAGTTTATTGCAATAAAAAAGCTATTACATTGTAGGAAAATCAGAATCATCTACAATTTAAAATAAAAAATTATATACAAACTGTAATTTCCAGAAAGTAAGCAATTTTACATATTTGTTAGGTCATTTTTACTTATTTTATTATGAATTATGTAAAAATTACAGAATTTTTATGTAGAAATACAGAATATTTATAATAAAATGAGATTACAGATTTTTTATAGTAAAATTTTACTACTATTTTCTATAATTTCAATATTTTTTTTACAGTGTATATTAAAATTTAAAAAAAGATTTTAATGTAGAAAATTGCAGAAATACAATTTCATCTATTTTAGAACATTATTTTTACAATTATCCATCTTCTATCTTTATTGGTACAAAGCCAGTTGATAATTTCAATAGAAAATTCATCATCTGTATACAATGATAACATATCCGAAACTAAACTTTGCATATATATACTGACTGCCAACTATCACAATAATACCAAACATTCACTTGATATAGTTTTCTCCCTCACATACAAATGTGAACAAGACAAACATCAGTATAGAACGGAGGCAGGAACAAGTACTGCACTCTATCGTTGGCGCATTGCAATTAAATTGCAACAACGTTGTAGCACAAAATTCTCTTGGCGCTGTTGTAAAGTTTCTTGACGACACATGTTAAGATTTTGCCGGGTGGAAATTACAACAGTGGTTTGTGATAAGACTTGTGGGGGATGAAAGCACGACTGGCCCACTGGTGTTGTTAACAGATTATAAGGGCGAGAATAAATTATTGCAGTTGAAATGGATTAAATGGAGCTAATTTTGAATTTGATATGTTGTGAATTCCATGTTGCGTTGTTTTCTAATATCGGAATTTAGTTTTGCAATTAAATACTTGTGTAACTTACTATTTAAATGTTATTATAGAATTTAAATACTGCAAATTTAAATAAAAGAGAACCTTAACGTAAAGCTTTTTAACACGTTTTTATTAACTCGCTTTCTATCTTGTCTGTTTGTTTGTTTATTTGTTTATTTGTTTATTTGTTTATCTGTTCGGAACAAATTTTGCAATCGATTTTATACCAACTTCCCAATAAGCTTTAAAAAAATATATAAATTAGTAGGTACATTTGAAAAAAATTATCGTTTTTTCAGCCGAAATTTTGAATTTTGTCTTCAAAAAATGTCAAAATCAAATGAAAACAAAATGATATAAAATCCTCTCTCACGGTATTCCCGCACTAAAATCTATTTATTCAGCCGTTAGTGGATACGATTAGCTATAGTTTAGTGGGCGCCAACATAATAGTGACATAATTAGTGACATCAGTTCAACATAATGTTTGCAACTTTCTACCTTAATATTAATAATTATTTAAAAAAACATTTAAATAAAGAAAATTTTTAATATACCACGTTTTTAAAACGGACTAAAAAATAAAATAAAAATAATTTCTCTTCTAGAAAAACTTGGGGCGCATGCAATAGATAATAGTAAGAAATGCGCCCCACGTTTTTCTAGAATAGAAATTATTTTTATTTTACTTTTTAGTCCATTTTAAAAACGTGGTATATTAAAAATCTCTTGATCTCCGGTTGGGCGCCTTGCCCGTTGGATCACAGGTGACTATGCCAATTTGCAGTATTAATTTTATTTAATATTTATTTATTTCAAATATAAGTGACGTCATCACACTGTTTCCTGCTAAATGTAGATTTGGCAGTGGTCTAACGACCAAGGTCCTCAATCGATTGTTGGTTCTATTCCTGCCAGACAAGATATTTTTTTCATTATTAATTTAGGTATAAACTTGTTACATTTTATTTTATTAAAAACTGAATTGAATTAAATAAATTTTAAAAATTACTGCAATTAAAAATACGCAAAGGCAAATTTAAATTACGTGTGTATAATTAATTCCGATTTTAAAATCATATTTCATGTGAATTTTTATTCAATTTTTTTTTAATCACATTACCATAATTTTTATTTCCATTAATTGATTCTAAAATATCAATACTTGTACTTTCTCTGCCGCCATCATGCGGAGCTTTTGTGAACTACATCAAGTTGAGCTTTGAATTATCAGTATTTTACCTTTTCTCCGCTTGGTGCTACTACAGTTCACTTCAAAGCTCCGATCACAGATGGCGTACAGCCGCCATTTTAATTCAAACTGTACAACAAGATAAATCAATAAATATTTAGGACATTGTTGTAATAAATTTAGTTTAATTGTTTTGTTTGTTAGTTTTTTATAATGTTTATCGAAAAAAACTAATAAATATTGGAGGTTAGATTGGAAATATTTGCAATAAATAAGATAGAAACGAAAAGTTAGGTTAATGATGTAACATATGGTTTTGTTTATTTGGAAAATACAATATTGTATCAATCTGTCAGTCAATTGTTTTCATTATTATGACTTTGAAAATGTTTCGCTTCATACTGCTGCCAAAATGGTACAAATATTTTTTGTCGAGAATCGATTTCCAAATATTCGACGTATATTTATTTGGATCAAGTCATCCGTGCAACGTTTATTTTATTCTGATCGTGTTTACGTATGTTTGGTGAAAATGCGTATACACTTTTGCTTTTTTGTATTTATGCATTGATGTATGAATGTTTAATACTACATAGACATTTTCAAAAGAGCTCTTTTTTGATAATGTGTATTTGGTATATTGTGTATTGGTTGAACAATACTTGTTTTTATTTTAATTAAATTTATTGAAAAAGTGAGGTGAGAACTTAAATACGAGATATTTTTGTAGTTTTATTCTAAATTAATTTGATTTATATATTACATTTTATTATTTTATGGTCCTTTAATAAACTATCTTCAGCGTAATATAAAAATAACATAAATTATGACCTATTAATTTTAGTTAATAAATATTAATTCGGAAATTTTGTTCTTTCTTTATATATTAATAAATAACATTTCTGATAAAAATTATAATTAACGTGACATATTCAAATAAATTAATTACTAAAATTATGACTAATTAATGAAAAATATAACCACCTTATTAAAATTAATTTTCGAGAATAGATGTGAATGATTTTAAAAATATACTTTTGCTTGGATGTCCAATAAGTAGATGGTGTGATATGATTGAGAATGTTTTACGTGAACGAAAGTTTCCAAATAGTAGAAATAGAAGTGCATATATGAGAGGTATTACGAATGTGGATAAAGCTAGAGTTTCTTATCTTGAAGAAAATTAATTTTGTTTGTACCACACCTTTTTGGGTACATGGCGTGATTGTGTATGAATGTATATAATTTTGATATTTAAAATTATTGAGTTTATTTATCAAATAGTAAAAATGTTAAATTATTTCTATACATTTATCTATCTATATCTTACATATGGCTGATGTTTTGAAATCCCAATAGCACTGCTGCCTAGTTACCTATTGTACTTTTTCTTTGATTTTTCTTATGAAAAAATTCTGTTTCTCAGTTCAATAATTCGATCCACAAAAGTCTGTGCAACTAGTGTGTATTTCTCTATCTTATCTAGTCCTAACTTATTGTATCTTTTTTTTAAACAGTGCCATAGTCACAAATTAAGTGTAGGAGGTATTTCGAAAGCCTTTCCACAATTTCTGCACAATTTCTTTGAAGCCCAAAATATATAATAATTTCCATAAAAGTGCTTAACTTTTTTAAATTTTTTTCTACACTCGTACATTTTGTTTTTGGAAGAAAAACTAGACTTCATTTTGCAATTAATATAAGGAAATTATTTTATTAAATATATTACTTTGTACTGAAACTGCAATCAGTGATATTGTTTGTTAATTATAATTATTGCAGAAAATTAATTGATGTCACAATAACGGATGAGAATAATGTAGAGTAGGCGATTACTTATTTCAGTGAAAGGCCCATTTATAATTTTGGTCTCTCAAGGGGATAAACGTTATAAATTATTGTTATAGTGACCCTTTCTATCTTGTATCTATCGTTTTTTAATCATTTATGATTTATATGTAATACCTTCTGCATTTGTATTTGCGGACAATTGTTCATAAATTTGAAGACAGGTAATATTAATAATAATTCATTTTGTATTTGTTTTATGTATACTTTGTTTTCTTTTTTGTTTGTAACTTTTATCGCTCCATAATTGGGACAATTGTCCTGTCGAGTGATTATATTAAAATAAATAAATAAATAAATAAATAATAATAATAATGACTTTATTGCCCAACAGTTATGCAACCAATTACAGGACAAGATCCATATAAAAAATAAATCAGTTTATATACATTGTAACGACACCTCGGCTTCGGTGCGTTATTTTAGTTCTCCTTTTTATTTCCGGATATCGGGCGCCAATCTCGTACTTCCTGCAACCTGTAATACGGGAAAAAGGGAACGGATTGCAGATAGCTCAGTCGCGTTTGTCCGGGGTTCATACACACGTTTAATGGAAGATACACAATTGTATACGTAATTAAAAGAACACAGTTTGAAATACTAACACAAATTTTATTTAAAAAAATTTTATCAAAAGAAATTATTAAATTATAAATTATAAATTAATCTAATTACAACAGTAACAATCAAGAAATTTCCAACAAAGATTTAATAAACTACAGTTCTGTGCTGACCGACTGATATATTTTTTTTTTTAAACCAGAAATATAATTCAACACCGTTCTATCTGTCCACGAAACTAGATCCAATCTGACTGTCCGAAAAATTAAATTTTATACTGACTGCTGAATTTTTCTAAGTCCGAAAAATTAATTCAAAAATTTCCTAAGTTCCAAAAAAATTTAAAACTGACGACCGAATTTTTCTAAGTCCGAAAAATTAATTCAAAATTTTTTCTAAGTTTAAAAAAAATATTTAAAACTGACGACCGAATTCGCTAAGTCGACTGAGTTCGTTCAGAAGCTAAACAAACTCCCCCTTCCCCTGGGTCCGGACACCGGTCAACCAGGGAAGGTTTGTCAGTCTCGACGCGAGACCGAATGTCTTTTTAAGCTACGAATCTTCCCTTTTATAGGCGACAATTCGTTAAAACTAGTTATAACCGCTTGCATCGCGCTGTCTCACTCGTATTGCGAGAGAGCGCGTCAGTTCTTCTTAATATTGTTAAAAACGAAACTCGGCCGGTCGTAACTATACGCGCAAACAGATGTCTCTACTCATACCGTACGGAGAAAAAAAAAAAAATATTTACTAACAGCTGGCCTTCGCACAAAAAACATTAAAAACATCGGACATGACTGAACATCGCTATGAGATAATTTCGTTCTTTTTATTATATTATAACAAAATAATTCAAATTTTAATTTATCGAAGAACGTTTAATTGACGAACTTAAAATATAGAAAAATGAAATTATGACAGTTATTATCTCATAGTGAGTTTTACAATTTTGTACAATTATACAACCCAGATTACATGCTAATCTAAATAAACTTAATTATATGTGTCGTACGCGAAGCGTATCGTCACAACATACAATAATGTTAATACATATACAAATATATTAGGAGTATTTGCTAACTTAATTATTTAAGCTATTAATTAATGAATATAAATTTTCGTGAAAAATATCAAAATCAGTTAAATAATTGTTAAAATTTCTGCACATTATGTTAACTGGTGCCGTATATAAAATATTTGTTCTCGAAGAATCGCAATAAAACATTAGCGTAGAACTAGATGAAAGTCTCGGAACAGAAAAATTAAGTTTTTCAAGTAAGCTGGACAGTCCACCATATTGTGCAGCAATTTGTACAAAACAACTAAACTAGTTTTAAGTCGACTCTGATTCAATGATTCAAAGCCAAATCTACTTAGTAACATATCATGATCAGCTTCCTGCTGTGGATATACTTTATCCATTTTAAAAGTAATACATTTCAAAAATTTGATTCCAATTTGTGTATTATTGAATAAAGAAGTAAATATTATTGTACAAATTGACAATTTTGCGGTATTAAAATTTTAACAATTTTTAAAAAGAAACTAATTATTTATTTTAGAAAGTATTATTTATCTTTAATTCGAAAAATTATTTTTTTCACTTAGATCAATTACAATTTTTTCTTTATTAACATACTATAATTGAATGTTTGGAGGCGACTGATTTCGGGATGAAGAACAGAATTTGTGCCACATCCTTTTGGATACATGGCGTGATTGTGTATGTATGTATGTATAATTGATATTTGTCGCTTTTTGTACTTGATTTCAGTTTCATAACAGTAATATGTTTTTCAGCTTGCGGATAGTGTAATTTCAGGAACTGCAACATATTTCTTTTGTTCAGTTTTCTATTAAATTCTATTTTCTGGATTTATTCAAGCAAATATGAAATACAGTCTTTTTAGATCATAAATTTATATAACTTTAGCATTCTAAATGTAAAAATATAATAAGTTATGTGTTTTATTAAAATATATGAAGTGTAGGTACCTAATATTTCTACTGAATATATATGATATTATGAATTTTGTTAAAATTTGTATGTTATAAATAAGGTTGTCAACTGTTCTGCTCTTACAATTAGAAGGACTATCTTGTCTTTTTGAAGGTATAATTAAATATCTTATAACTCATGCATTAGCATAATATTTATAAACACAAAATTATATTATTAATATTTATTGTATGTACAATTAATATTTTTTTCTTATTGTTTCAGGTAAGTGTCATTGGAATTTCAATAACAAAAGTTATTTGCAATAAATCTGGTATAATCAGGTATTTATAAACATAATTTTTCAAGTTAAAAATATAATATATAATAAATTTTACTGCAGATTAATTTTTTAGTGAAATATTTTTATATTTTCCAGTTTTGTAAAATTATTAAGATTCATTTTTATTTTTATACTGTTCGATCCTGTAAAAATAAACTCAGTTAAAAAAGTCAATGCCAAAATACTTAATTTTTAAAAGAATAAGACAAATGAAGTAAAAGTAATCTTTAAACAAAATATTATAACAATTAAAGAAAGTATAATTTACTTTATCTACAACTGCTTTGTTATATGGTCATTATATATATAAAATCAGATAAATAATATTAGTCTTTATAGCCCAAGGGAAATAAAATACTAGTCTTTATTAACTAAGGTTAATAAAATATTTGCCATTATTAACCTTTATTAACTTGATTTCCGTACGCACGCTTCGTTGCTAGGCAACATCAACAAACTAAATATCTCTATGCCAGATGGCAGCAGTTATCAGTCAAAGTAATAAAATGACAGTTGTAGTTAGTTAGTTAGTTAGTTAGTTGTTGTTAACATCATAGATTTGAATAAGTAAGCACAATATTAAAAATATATAAGCAGTTGTAGATAAAGTATAGTATTTGACTTGCAAATAATGCCTACAATGCCTACGAGGATGTTTTATTTCCCTCGCTACGCTCGTGGACTAAACAACATTTTCGTACATTATAGGTGCCATTATTTGCTCGTTAAATAATATACTATTATTAACTTGGATATTTAATAATAATTAACAATTTCTTTTTGTAAATTTATACAGAGACATTTAAATTATTTGACTTTTGCAGTATTGAAAAATAAGTACACTACCGTAATTCCTAATTAAATTTTTTTTAAAACTGCGTAATTATATATTAAACAATGTTCCTGTTAAAATATAAGTTTACATGCTCTATCGAATTTTTAAATTTTTATCTGTTTATTCGATATTTAAGGTTGTTTACTTTTAAAAGATAACACTGTATAAGAAATATATGGAGACCCAAGCGGTGGGTCAAGCAACAAAAAAAATTATTATCGCAAATAATTTTTATTTATTTAAATATTTAAAAATGTTTAAAAAATTCAAAAACATTTATAAATAATAATAATATAACAATGGTATCGTATTGAACTTAGACATTTAAGGTTCTTTATTTGTGCTTTGCTTACATCAGAATTAAATATTATTTTTAATATTAAAACTACAGACTAGGTATTGAACTAATTTTTCTTGAATGTAAATGGTTTGGAAATTATTATAAGCTATAGGTCCTGTATTGGTTTATTGATTAACCATTTATATATAAAAGAAATAAAAATTTTAATAAAAATAAATAATGATAGATAACAGTATAACTGTTTGCAAAGCTTTGTATGAAATGTACTAATATATACTGTAAAAATAAAACTAAATTTAAATTAAAAATTATTAATAATTTTACAATTACATTTATTCTAGAAAAACGCTATTTTTTTGACTAAATAGTAAATAATTTTATACCAATCTTGTAAAATAGTTATACTGTTATTTATTATTATTTTTTCTATTAAATTTTTATTTCTGTTAAAAAAAACATAAGTTTGCAGTTCAAAAAACATGTTTATTTTTGAATTAACAGCATAGATTTTCTCAGTATATTGTAAAATTGTTAAGATAATTAATTTCTGCTAATTTGTTATATATATATATATATATATATATATATATATATATATATATATATTACACTCAATGACACAAATCATTAAACACTTTGTAACTTGCCAACTGACCAATCATTGTCTAGTTAAGGTATTAGTTAAGTTAACAATGCTTTATGCTACTAGGTCTTATAATTGACTATTTGTTTCATAAAATCAGTTGCAGTTGTTATTATAAACTTTTTTCTAAACTAATACAAGCATTTTTGTAATTTTTATATTTTTTGTTTGTTATTGAAGTGTTTTTATTTTTCAAAATATCTAATTACATTTAATCACATATAATTACACTATAATTTTTAATTGAAATTCGACGGTTCGATATACTTTACGTCTATACAGAAATTAATCCTAAAGTTTTTTATTTTAAATATAATGAGTTCTAGAAGATTCTTTACTATTTTAATATTAATTAAAATTGAAAATAATGATTTCCATAAAATCTACACCATTAAACTAAAAACTTTTTATAGTTATCTAGTTATCAAGCTTCGCATAAAAACTCCAACACTAAATCTCTGTTATCTCCAAACTTACTAATAGTTTCCATTACTCTAATCGTCTTCTAAATCCGATTCTATTAGCATACGTTTGCCATTTTCCTTTGCTTATTTCCATTCCTATATCCTTACGTCATTCTAATTCTCTCTCTGCAAAATCACTGCCTCATCAGGTATACGCAATAGCACACCCCGAATGACAGTATAGCAGTACGTTTAATTAATCACAGAGGGCAGTACAGTGGCGCACACACACTCCACACGAGAAACAAGAGACAATCAACTTGCCTAGTGGCGCTGTGTGATACTGGTTGCATATTATAGTTCTCCCTTTACTCGGTAGTTCTATCTCTTTTTAGATGATGGCGACAGTGTTTTGTTTTGGATTTTAAACTGTATGAAAGGGGGTAATGAAATATATGGAGCATACGTGTAGCTAGATTTGCATGAAAATAGGAAATAGGTTTCAGATTTTCACTGTGAGATTTAGTTTGAATTTAAAATGTTTTTAAGGGATGATTAATTGATTTATTTACTCTTTCTTTTGTTCATACTGTGAATTTTGGATTATAAAATTTTATTTTTTCACTATCCTTTCATGTTATACTTATGATATTTTTATTTTGTACTGATACAATTTATCTTTTAATTTCAATTTGGTTATTTCTAAGCTGACTAAATATTGCAAATTTTTGTTTTTAATATGGAAAATTAGAAAATTATGGCAAATTAATTTACTAAAAGTAAAAGCAGAGTTTTTAAAATTAGTTAAATAATAAATAAATTATATTTTCAATAAAATTTTGAATAATTTTTATTATCAACAATAAAAAATTATATTTGTCAACAAAATCGTAAAATAATTTTAAAAATATTATAATTATGCATATATTTTATTTAATTATAAATATCTATATAAATATTGAAAATATATAATTTTTCTTCTTTTTTAAGAAAAGAAAATTTTTTAATTTAAGTATAATCATTGGTATAATATATGTACTTTTGAAAATTCTTCAATTAAACGCGTTTTATTATCAGCGCCAATTACAAAATATTTGAACTCAGATATAATATAAATATCTAGTGCAATTATATATTCAAAGTTAACAATTGCTTTATGTAAATTATATGCTTATTATAAAATATATATACGCATATATTACAATTCTACTATTTATAATTCCGTGAATTTATTCATTGTAAAATGTAATTATAATTGTACGAGTAATTATTAGCAGATATATTAATATATAATATTTTACAGAATAATTTGGAATTATTAGCATATTTGTTTATTTTGTCGAATATTTAACAAGAATTTGTATTTATTACAAAATTTATTATTATAGTTTGAAATTTTATGTATTTTATAAGTGGTTACAAAATTATCAGAAGCTTTAAATAAAACTAAAAAAATAAATTTCGCCAATAATTTTGCATAATTTTTAAAACCATCATTACATTAAGACAATTGCTAGTTATTTGATTTATCTTATCATTAGCAAGAAATTTGTTTGTATAATCTAAATATCTATTCTTTTTTTAACAGTCAAGTACGATTTCTAATAAGTTTTTTTTTTATTATTTATAATTTCCATTTAAATAAACCAATTTGTATTTTATCTATATTTTTTGTTTATAAATAGTATAACCTTATCTCTTAAAGCAGAGTTTCTACAATGTTTTTTGAAGTTAACTTTTTTTTTTTAGATCATACTGTAATTAATAAAAAAATGATGTAATAAGATTTAATATTTTATGTTTGAAGAAATGGGTTGTTAGTATTTCATCTGATATATTTAGGCAAAACACCGCTACCGTGTTAGCTGAGTTATTTGGTTGATGCGTTACAATAAGTGATATATATTTTTTAAAGTATTTCCAAAAATATTGTAATTTAACTAATTAGTTCAATTTGTAATATAATTAATATAAATTTAATATGCAGTAATACCTAAAAAAATTACTACTCTAAATAAGCTTTTTATTTGATTTTTTTTTTGTCTTAAACAAGAAATAAATTCTGAAAAAAATATGAAATTTTCCAATTTAATATTGCCTAAAATAATAAAAAAACAAACTAAAACTACATTTACGTAAATCGCTTAAAAGCCATTATAACAAGACTATCTTGTTAAAATTATTACATTATTTAGAAAAAAATGTTTGTACAATGTGAACATAAAACAGAAAATTCGAGTCATTACACAAAACGTAATTTTAAAAATTTAAAAAGCAATTATCTGTGGAAAACGACATTTATGCCGCAAAATACAATGTGTAATAAAAGTGAAATATCGTCTATTTTATCTTACATAAACTTATTTTTATGTTTAGCTAAAATACACTCACCATACTATTATGGCTTTGTTATTTTCTTAATGCAAAAGCAATTTAACCTCATATAAATAATACTATTTTCGTCTCACTTCTATTGTAACTCAACTAAACACATGTACTTAATTTTAAAATATTACTATTTATTTATTACGTCTAAATTTGACGTTTTCTTTATATCATGTGACACATGAATTTTATCAGTTATTCTATTTTGAGACAGGTATTTTATTTATTATATTATTTATACATACATACACAACCTCGCTGTGTACATAAAAGGATGTGGCACAAACTTTTTCTATCCCTAAATTAATTTCCTCCAATTCCTATCCAGACATGTAACTTTTGCTTCATTCACATGTATGGTATCTCCCATACATGCTTTTCTATTCCTACTACTTGGAAACATTCGCTCATGCAAAACATTCTGAGTCATACCATTCCAACTACTTACCGGACGTTTACGCAAACGTACACGTACACATATATTCTTTTAACTAAACGTTCATTAGACATTTGCTCAAGATGACCGAACCATTTTAACTAACACCAACTTTTGCAACAACATTTTTATTTCAATTTTACACTCACCCTACACTAATCTATTTCGTATCCAATTCTATGATAGTCAATTTTTGAGCAAGGTTTATATTATTTTGTTTTTAATTTTTAGCACATTAGTTTTTGAGTTATATTATTATAAACATATCCGAAAATTGTTTTAATATTAAAATAAAAAAGCTTTTGGATTAAGTTTTGTATATATTTTATTTAAAAAGCAACATTTTGATATACTCTACGTATATCATCATCAGGAAAAAAAATAGAAATGACATAAATAATAAACAAACAATAATAAAAAATAATAATTTATAAATGATTAATTAATGGAAGCTAAATTTTATTTATCTCAGTGCCTTTACACTGATTGATGTTATCTTTTTCTTTGTAAATTTCTATTACTTTTTTTTATAATTTACTGTTATTACTACGAATAATAAAAATTTAAATTATACATCAAACAAAATATTCTGTTACGCTAAATTGTTGTTCAGAATATCACAATATATCATAAAAACTAAACATAAATATACAATCAATTTAAATAATTTGATAAAACATATTAAAATCTATTATAATTGCGCAGAAATGATTGCGCAATAGTTCATATACAACTCCTCTGACTTAACGGTTGCTAGGCAACAACTTTGTGTGTCCGAGTTGTGTGTTTGTTTCACGCGCTACATCAGTATTAGGCAGGTTGCCGTACCGTGATAGTCCGATTGAAAGGAGCGGAAACTTATATCGTAAATAAACACGCGTAAAATTCAATTTTTTTCGAACAATTTACCCTCTATAAAATTGTAGCTTTTTTTCAAAAATAATGTGTTATAAATTATTGTCGATGGTGTTTGAAAAGTGATTTAATATGTTTAAATCTTTAAAAAATTGTGGGATAAAAAATATTAAAAATGATTTATTTCGCAATAAATTGTATTTTAATAACATTTTTATAACTCTGAAAGTGCTTGTTGACCCAAATACAATATAAATCTTGTTAAAATATATTTGCATTGAATTCAATTGTTTATTTTAAATAAACATTTTCAAAATTTGTAATTAAAATTATGTGATTTGCATTTAAATTATTTAAATTTATTTGTTATGTATGAAAATGTGACACTAATATATAAATTTTAATTTTTCACTATATGTAAAGTATTTTAAGTAATTAAAAATCAACAATTTTAATTATTTAACTATAAAAACATGTTCGTACATATTTATTGTTAAATATTAATTTTTTTATTGAAATTTATAATAATTTAAAATGTTTATTTGGATTAAAAATATAAGAATATAAAATTTCGTCAGCTTGCAATAAAAATAATTATAGTTTATATTAATTGTGATTTTTTTCAATATCTCATTTATTATATTTAGAAATATCATACACTTAAAATTTCTATTAAAATAAAAATTTTATAGTTGTTTATTATTAGTAAAAATGGAATTTGTTTTGTTTATTATTAAAATTTAAATAATTATTATTTTAAATTTTATATTTCTATTTTTTGTTATAAATACTTCTAGGACTTTTTGAAATTATATATTTTTATGTTGCTTTTTTTTTAATATAATAATTTGATAATACTATAATAAAGGTATAACAATAAAACCAGTATTTTGAGAACAAATAAGTAAACAAAATTGTAAAATTTCATTTTTATAATTAAAATTGTTTATCGTTTCGCATATAGAGAACATTTTGTAAATTTGAAAATTATTTCAAGATTTGTTTATATTTATAAAAATAACAAAAACTAATATTTACTGTTGACTTTAGCGAAACAAAGTAAAAAAAGTGTAAAATTACATTAAGTTAAAACCAGGATAAACCATTTTTCAACTAAACCTTTTTCAGTGGGACGGTAAACCTAACCAAGAAAAAAAAACATATTTCCTGACGCAAACAAAATATTTCTTTTTTTTCTCATCTTTAACAACATGGTTCTTCTACCGGTTTTCGCGAAAGTGATGTTCCCGCATTCATAATACGGTCGAATCGGTAAATCTCTGCCTTCAAACCGGAACTGTGCAAGCTCCATGATGTGTCACTTTATCTTGGTGTGGCGTGGACATATTCATTTTTTCACCCCGTTGTTCATTTGTTATTTAACAAAATGACTTGAATAATAACAACATCAATATCGAGCGTTGAAAATGACTTGTGCGACAGTGTTGAACTGCTATACATGGATAATTTGGTGTTATAAGAGCTTTACGATGCGAAAGCTGAGCTTTATTAAACGCGTTGACTGTAAAAGAATTGTATAGTTGATGGTTAGTCAATTTACGGAGCCACCATGCTGTGTTATGTAAGTTTAATCGTTTTTAATCTAATCTTTGATGAAATTAATTTTGTTATTAACGGTCATATTTTAACGCAACGAGCCAGATGTTTTATTAAATATTTTTTAGACGTAAAAACATTTTTTTTTTGTAATTTAATACAGTATTTTTTTAAATTATACAGCAGTGTGCGGAGCTACCCAGATTATCTAACAAAAAATAATATACAATATTAAAAACTTGTACATTTTTTTTAAAAAATGTTTTATTTCAGTGAAAATGTCATCCAACATATGGATAGAAAATTGCAAAAATAATAAAATCTGTTAAGTAAATTTATTTTGTAAATTATATAAATTATAATTAATTTTATTTAATAATTCTATTAAATGAATATAAAACAAAATATTTGATAAATGTAACAAATTTAATGACTCTTCAACATATGACAAAATTTGCATCTCCACTCTATTGCTACTGCTAAAACCACAATCTGAATATAAGCTTAATAATCAATAAATATTGTTATGTGTGGAAGATATAAGTATGTTGTAAATTCATAACTTTATTGGTAGATATCTTTTGTATACATGCTCAGTTATTAACTGTTAAACGAAAAATTTGTTTTATAAAAACATTTTGATAATAAATATTCATGAGGTGCTCAGCAAATTTGAATGATTTTTAAATAATAACAAAGATGAAACAACTTAAATATCTTTTTCAAAATGTGCTTTTTTTTGTAGTTTACAATAAAATCGATAACCGTGAAAAAACATGATTAATATTCGAATTTTACCTTAAAATATACAGTTTGCAAATTGCTTAAAAAAGGCTTTAAGTGCTAAAGAAAAAAGTTATAATTCTGTAATATATTTTACATTAAATTTTGAATGTTTTTAAATTTACGTTGTCAAATAAATATATATTAAATAAAATAAAGTATTATAATAAAATATAATTAATTTTTTTTTTCATAAAATATGTTATAATTTTTGTTAAAAGAAAATAATGCTTTTGTTACCACTCTGGACGCCAATGAATTTATGGTATAATAAACAATGAAAATATGCTTTGTAAATTTAATTTAATTTTTTTATATATTTTACGGTCGTATATTTTAATTCGTTTTACATATACAAAATTTTGTAGTTAATATTTTTGATAAATATTTTATAAATATAAATATTTTTAAGTAAAATAACCGATAGCGATACATGTGCTGTTTTTGAAATTTACATTTTTTTTTATTATTTTTGTAATATAATATAATGTAATATAAATCATTCGTTTATTGTGTATTTTTCTGTTAATTATGTAAAAGTACAGGTTTGAATAACAAAATATTTTGTTAAATTTATAACAATTTCACTAATATTCATAATTAGTTGCGCAAACTTAATTAACGGTTAAATAATTAGATTGTTGACTATTTTCGAAGCTTCAACATCATTTTATAGTATCTGTTCTTAGTATATATAAATAATAAACAGATATGAGTTTATAATCAGTAGAATTTTCTTTCAAATTACTAGAAAATTACTTCTGACACAAAACTAGAAAAATAGTAGTTTCTGATTTATTGATAAAACTGAATGTTTACCAAAAATAAAATTGATAGTTTTATGGCTAGTGAACAAAAACAAAAGCATATAAATCTATATTATACTTAATTGTTTTTTTCAATATTAATTTTTACTACGTACGTTAAGAATGCAATTATAATTTTTCATTTTAATGATATGAGTTTGAATGCGTTTCTTTCTAATCAATTCTTATGCTTGAACTAAATTGTTTATAACATCAATTTATTATATAAAGTTATAGATAAGTTCTATTATGTGGTGAAAAACCTAATATCATAAAAGTATCTATACGTAATGTAATTTGGAAATATAGGTATAATTTTATATAAGATAGTATTTAAATAGTTTAAAATCAAAATTTAATATAGTAAATTTGTTTATCAATGATATTTTATTATAGTTACAAACAAATTAGTACTAATTATATACAATAATATTTTGATATTTGTAATTATTTTTGCTATACTTGACAACAATGATTATTTTCCTAAATTGTACGTTTACATCAAAAACATAAACAATAATTTGTTTTTGTTGATTGACGTTTTTGTTGATTGAAGTTTGCAAATAAATAGATTTTTCTCGTTTTGTTTTGAAATATTTAGTCTTTTTCAAGACTAATTTGATAACTATAATTTAATTTTTATTTTATTTAACATGCATCATAAAAATTTGAAAATTATTTTCTGCAACTTGAATAACGTTCATGTAAACATACTCAGTGATGATGTCATAGATTTATTTACTTTTTTGGATGACGTACAATGGAACTTACGATAATCGAACTATACATTTAATTGAAGAATTTATCATACGAATGTAACAATCTTCTAATTTTTAAATTGTTTTGAAAACTAAATGTTTTTTTTTGTTTTAAAAATATTTCTTGAACACATAAGTATAAAAATCTCTATCGTAAATCAAATAAATATAGTTCAAAAGTATTTTTCTGCAACTCTTATAAATGTCGTAATTTTTCAAAGCGAAATAATCGAGTGTTAGTGAGTGGGCTGATGTGCGCGCTGAGGGGTGAGGAAGGCGTGGTGTGACGTGCGAGTGTGGTGCGGTGTGCAACAGAGTGACGGGGGGGTAGTGAGATGGTACGGTGGTAGCCGTGAGACAGTGTGGTTATAGCGTTCAGTGAAGGTACATCGCAGCTACGTTACATAGCACAGTGAAACTTACGTTCGCAACAACCGCAAAAGAAGATCTATGCCCGCACATAGACAAGCAAATGACGTTTATGCGAGCATCATAAACTCAGGCAGTGTGAATCAGTTGCACACAGATGCGACAGACACATCCACCCATTACAGGTCCATTCGAGCTAAGATAAACAAGATAAGTGAATCAGAACCAATACATGGTCCATTCGAGCTAAGATAAACAAGATAAAGTGAATCACAACACGGACAGCGTCTTTCGCAAGGGCGAAAGCAACGCAATACATGGTTCATTCGAGTCAAGATAAAGTAATTCAGAACAAGTACAGCGTCCTTCAAGGGCAAGAGCGGCGCGAGGCGAAAGCAACGCAACACAGGCGTGAGCGGCGCGAGGCAAGAGCGGCACGACACAGCAGGCAGCGGTTACTGGCGGTGGCGGCAGTGCTCATAGCAACGGACAGCGCAACAGAGAAAGCAACGCTCATAGCAAAGGACAGCGCAAAACACAGTAAGCGGCGCGTCACAGAGAGTCCGCGCGACACACCAAGCATCGGTGACTGCGGCAACGGCAAGTTACAAAGCATAGTTGTAAACACCGACAACAAACAAGGTTAGTGCGTTCCAATTACAATAAAAATTCCTTCATAGAATCGTTTTATTTGCACAAGTATTTCCGTACGGTATTAACAATATAAGAATAATGACAGACGAAACAATTATTCGCAAACGCGGTATTGTAAAACGCAATCTTACAATATTCACAAAATTTCTAGTAAAATTAAAAGAGAAATTGCAGAAAAATGAAGCAATAGATGAGGTAGAAATATTTGAATTAAATGAAAGATTACCTAATATACAAAAGCTTTTAAATGAATTTGAAGAATTGCAATTACAAATAGAAACAGATGCATCAGATAGTGACGAGCAAGATAGAATACGCGATGAATTCACGGAAACATATTATAAACAAATAGCTATAGCAAAAACTATTTTAGCGAATGTTTCGAATGGCGCGACGGGGAATGAAATTCAGGTAGACGATGCTGTGTCGACAGTGTCGGGGGGCACCGCGGTTTCGACACTACAATCGGTTAAATTACCAACGATTCAGTTACCGGAATATGACGGTTCCTATAGCAACTGGCTTGAGTTCAAAGATACTTTTGAATCTTTGATCCATCAAAACGCATCAATAAATAATATTCAAAAATTTCATTACCTGCGGGCAGCATTGACCGGTGATGCATCTCAAGTTATAAAAGCAATTGAATTCTCATCGAATAATTATGAAATCGCATGGGATTTGATAAATGAACGTTATAATAATACTCGTTTATTGATACACAATCACACAAAAGCTATTTTCAATTTAGATATTATTAAAATAGAGTCAGCGTACAAAATTAGAAAATTATTAGATTCAATCAGTAAACATCTACGTGCATTAAAGGGTTTAAATCAACCCACAGATGAGTGGGATACATTGATAATCTATATTGTAACAACAAAATTAGATGAGACTAGTTTACGAGAATGGGAGGCGCGTAAGCAAAATAACGAGGTCCCTACGTTTGAAGAATTAAAAGAATTTTTAAAAAACCGTGCAGATTTTTTAGAAACATTAGAGGCTAATCAATTAGATAAAAAACAAAGCAAG
This sequence comes from Clivina fossor, assembly GCA_963966155.1. Taxonomy (NCBI): domain Eukaryota; kingdom Metazoa; phylum Arthropoda; class Insecta; order Coleoptera; family Carabidae; genus Clivina; species Clivina fossor. Next base: position 27,816,401 of record OZ014552.1, on the reverse strand, counting down.
AATAAGCAAAATGACAAGTCATTTTTTATCTCAAAGGTACAGGCATGCATCTCATGCAAAGGTGATCACCCATTATATCGGTGCCAATCATTTTTAAATTTATCAGTTTCCGATCGCACAGCATTAATCAAAAAGGCAAAGCTTTGTTTAAACTGTCTAAAACCGGGCCACTGGGCAAAAAGGTGTAAAACGGGAAGTTGTAGAAAATGTCGCGAAAATCATAACACACTCTTGCATAATGAAAAACAGCAATCAGAAAATTTAAACGAAAATAGTAATGATAGCAATGCAAGCGTCACTTTGTCGTGTCGGAATGTAGCAAATCAGAAACAAATATTACTACCGACAGTTTGCGTTAAAGTATATGACAACAAGGCAAGGCCGCATGTCATTCGAGCAATTTTAGATTCAGGCTCGCAATCGAGTTTTATAACAAATGAGTGCATAAACAATTTAAATTTAACCATGAAAAAACTAGAGTTTAATGTATTCGGGTTAAACGAAACTACAGCGCGAATTCGCGGTAAAGGTCAAGTTACTGTTCAATCACTTGATGACGAATTCCAAATAAATATTAAATGTTTAGTCATACCAAATATCACGGGAACGTTGCCCGCATACGACTTCAATATAGCAGAGTTAAACTTGCCTGAGAATATAAAATTAGCAGATCCACATTGTAATAAAGCGGGAAAAATTAGTTTACTGATAGGCGCGGATTACTTTTGGGACATAATAGGTAATGATCAAATTAAAGTAGGACGAAATAAGCCCGTATTACATGAAACCAAATTTGGCTGGGTATTAGGTGGCTCAGTTCACACTAATCAGGAGCAAAATATTTATTGTAACCTTAGTAATAATTTTGAAATACAAGAACAATTATCAAAGTTCTGGCAATTAGAAGAATGCCAAGAGAAAAGAGATTGGTCAAACGAAGAAAACGCGTGCGAACAGCATTTTAAACAGAACACTGTACGCGACAGTGATGGTAGATTCATAGTTTCTATACCGTTTAAAAAACCGTTGACTGAATTGGGCGAATCAAAGACACAAGCCGAAAAACGATATTTTTCTCTTGAACGTAAATTAGCTAGTAACAGTAATTTAAAGAAAATGTACTCGGATTTTATAAACGAATACGAAGCGTTAGGTCACATGACCAAAGTGGAAAATAATGATATCAATTTAGATACATATTACATGCCGCATCATTGCGTAATCAAAAATGATAGTTTGTCAACAAAACTTCGCGTAGTTTTTGATTGTTCGGCAAAAACGTCAAGCGGTATCTCATTGAACGATATTCAAATGGTCGGACCGGTCGTCCAAGATGACTTATTTGCAATATTAATTAGATTTAGGCAACATAAAATCGTTATAAAGGCGGATATATGCAAAATGTATAGGCAAGTGCTCATACAACCGTCGCAAAGATCATTGCAAAGAATATTGTGGCGAAATAATCAATCTGAACCGTTGCAAGCATACAATTTAAATACCGTGACGTATGGCAGCTCATCATCGTCATATCTAGCAATTCGTTGTTTGTGGCAAATCGGTGACGAAGTGAAATGCACGAATCCTAATTTATCGACTATTATACAACGCGATTTTTATGTTGACGATTTGCTCACCGGAGCAAGTAGCAAACGAGAAGCAAGTTCTATTTGCAAAGATTTAATCGAAGCATTGAAAGGGGGCTGCTTTGAACTAAGAAAATTCGCGTCAAATTGCCCAGAAGTACTGGCAAATCTAGCCGATGTAGATTATAACTTAATGGTAATAAACTTAGGTGAAAACGAAAACACTAAAACTCTCGGCATGAACTGGCAGCCGAACGAAGACAAATTGTTATTCAAAATATCAGAGCACTCAAACGGTACGCGTATAACAAAGCGCGCGATTTTGTCCAGCATTGCTCATATTTTCGATCCGTTAGGGCTATTAGCGCCATGCACGATAATAGCAAAGGGAATGTTGCAAAACTTGTGGTTAAGCGGCGTCACGTGGGACGACGAGCTTCCGGTTCAAATTCAAAATAAGTGGTCTAGCTTTAGAAATGAACTCAGCGAGCTAAACAATCTGCTTATACCAAGACATGCGCTTTGTGAAGCACACGTGGACATACAATTGCATATGTTTTCGGATGCCTCCGAGATGGCATATGGTGCTTGTGCGTATTTACGCGCAACGAACACCAACGGAAAACGCGTTGTAAATTTACTTTGTGCCAAATCGAAGGTAGCACCGTTGAAGTCAGTTTCGATACCGCGATTGGAGCTATGCGGAGCTTTGCTGACGGCGAAGCTAGCGCACAAGATACGTAACGCATTATCGATAAAGATAGAATCATGCGTGTTTTGGACGGATTCTACAATTGTTCTGGGTTGGTTGAAATTACCACCGCGGGCGTTAAAGACGTTTGTTAGTAATCGCGTCGCAAAGATTCAAGAATTAACAATGAAAGATCAATGGCGTCACGTGCCAACTAAACATAATCCGGCGGATGCGGTCTCGCGTGGATTGTCTCCTACAAAATTACTCGCGCATAAAATATGGTGGCATGGGCCGAGCTGGTTAATCAACGACGAAATTGACTGGCCTACACTCGAGCAAGCCAAGGAGGAATTGCCAGACCGACGAATGGAAACAAATACATTATGCGCGGTTGTAGAGTCAACGTTTCCATTTAAAAATTATTCAAATTTTCACAAATTACTTCGAATAGTAGCATATATGTTTCGGTTTATAAAGGGATGCAGATCGACGGAAAGGCGTCAACACGGCTTTCTGACGATACATGAATTAAGGTACGCTCAAACAAGGTTGACGGCATTAGCGCAAGGTGCATGTTTTTATAAGGAGATCAATGATCTAAAAAGGGAGGGGCGAGTAGGATTAAAGAGCCCCATTTTATCATTGAATCCCTTTTTGGATGATGACGGTTTACTTAGAGTAGGCGGTAGATTAACAAACTCAAAATTTAAATATGCCAAACAACACCCATGCATATTAGATTCGAAACATCATTTTATGAAATTGATAATGCGAGATGCACATAGGTGTTTGCTGCACGCCGGTCCACAACATTTATTAGCAAATGTCCGCGAACGATGGTGGCCTGTTGGTGGACGGAACTTGGCGAAAGCCACGGTGCGCGAATGTATCCATTGTTTTAGATTTAATGCAAAACTCACACAGCCTATAATGGGCAATTTGCCAAGGCAACGTCTCGAAGCCGGTGTTCCCTTCGGCGCGGTCGGCACGGACTATGCGGGCCCATTTTCAATACGTGATAAGAAAGGTCGCGGAGCTAAAATGTCAAAGGGATATGTTTGTCTATTTGTCTGTCTCGCGAGTAAAGCTATTCACTTAGAGCTTGTGAGCGATTTAACGAGTGAATGCTTCATTGCTGCTTTGCGCAGGTTCGTGGCCCGTCGGGGCAAACCAAATGTAATATTGTCGGATAACGGTACGAACTACGTTGGCGCAAACGCCGAACTGAAAAGACTTCTCACCTTCGTTAATAATAATGCAGAAATAAATAACATGTTATTGCGCGAAAATATTGAATGGAAATTCACACCTCCGCACACCCCTCATTTCGGCGGATTGTGGGAGGCAGGCGTGAAATCAGTAAAACATCATTTGCGGCGCGTGTTAGGCGAGGCTCATTTAACCTTTGAGCAATTCTATACGGTGCTTGTGCAAATAGAATGTATCCTAAACTCCCGGCCATTAACTCCACTATCAACACACCCATACGATTTAAATCCTCTGACTCCCGCACACCTTTTGATTGGGAGAAGTACAAGTGAGGTAGCTGACTTTGACTGTCGAAACGTTCCCGTAAACCGATTATCAGTTTATCAACACATTCAAGCATTGAAGCAGCACTTTTGGCAGCGATGGTCGCGTGAATACGTATCCGAGCTGCAGCAACGATGTAAATGGAAAACTACAGGAGAGAAGTTGAAGGCAGGTGCTTTGGTGCTCTTGAAGGAGGATAACGCACCACCACTTCGATGGAAGTTGGGGCGAGTTATCGACATCCACCCGGGTAAGGACAACATCGCCAGGGTCGCAACGATTCGAACAGCCAGCGGAACAACGAAGCGAGCGTTCAACAGGATCTGTCCTCTACCACTTGAGGACGACGATCTCTGTCAATCTTCATTGAAGGCGCAGGTCCTTCAAGTCGGGGGGTTATGTTAGTGAGTGGGCTGATGTGCGCGCTGAGGGGTGAGGAAGGCGTGGTGTGACGTGCGAGTGTGGTGCGGTGTGCAACAGAGTGACGGGGGGGTAGTGAGATGGTACGGTGGTAGCCGTGAGACAGTGTGGTTATAGCGTTCAGTGAAGGTACATCGCAGCTACGTTACATAGCACAGTGAAACTTACGTTCGCAACAACCGCAAAAGAAGATCTATGCCCGCACATAGACAAGCAAATGACGTTTATGCGAGCATCATAAACTCAGGCAGTGTGAATCAGTTGCACACAGATGCGACAGACACATCCACCCATTACATCGAGTTATATAAAATTTATCGTTTTGAAACTTTTTGCAATAATAAGTTTGTCAAAGTTTATATTTATGTTCAAATTTAAGTAATTGTGTGAAATAATAATAAATGGTTTATTATTTATATTTAAAATAAACAATAAATTTTGTTAAAGAACTTAATTGTGCCACATTGTATTACTTTCTTCAAAAAAACCTAAAATATTTTTTATAACTCTATTATAACCAAAAAATTATTAGTATATCGTTACTAAGGAGACGGTTAACAATGTTTATAGAAAATAATTCTTTTTAGTGCTCACAATCAGTGACGAAAAAAATAAATTTTCTTTTTCTGTCAGAAAAGGTGTTTACGTTTCTTCATCTACCTTTTTAAATCAATGTTTTATGATGAAAAAATACGTAAAAAAACAGTTTATAGAAGCAATAGACTGCAATTGAAATTTCAGTTTTCAATGTTCCGTAAAAAAAATTGTTAATATTATGTGTTTACAAGGTTGCTTTTATACAATATTTTTATTATTTGATATATATATATATATATATATATATATATAATCTAGAAATTTGTATTTTCTCATTCCATATAATTTAATTCGATGATTTAAAACATAATTAGCTTTTTGTCACACATTAATTTTTTTTAAAAAGTTAATAAAATTTTAAAGATTTTTTTTTTATTTATATATTGAAAATTATTATTGGTTTGTATCACTTGAACACCTTGGACCTGCCTAGTTACACCACTGACTCAATTCTAACAAGAAGTTCAATTTCTAAAATTCAATATTCCTCGATTAGCTTCGTTTATTTTTGTCATAGAACTAAATTGAATTTATGCTCCTATATAAGAAAGAAAAACAAATGACTTTTCGCTGTCAAATTGTCCATTTTGTTACCGAGTATACTTAATAATGGATAACAAGTTATGTAACTGACATTTGGGAACATAGAGGCAACCTAGTAAATCCGGTATTGCTTTTGAGATATTGTACACACATTTTCCTATTTCGAAACTTAAGTGAACTCATAATGAATTTATGAACTACTTAGCGTGAGGAGTAATGGCTATAAGGCCCGTACTATAGACTATCCAGCTTGAATAACTAAAGGTCTATTTAGGGGACCAAACATAGATTGGTTTTGATTCTAGGGACAGTTAAAGTCCTAAGCTGTTTTCGCTGAAATTTGAAATTAAATGTGTGTTTAATCTAATTTGATATATATTTTAATATTTGTGGATTTATTTCTTCAATAATTTTAATTTTTTTAATGTACTATTTTTTATGTCATTAATATATCTTTAGTATTTAGTATAACAATAAAATTGGAATTCGAGAACTGCTGTTTACAGCTGATGATGACCACGTTGTGGTCGAAATGTATATTTCGTATTAAATTATTAACGAAATATTAGAAAATATAACGGTAGTCAAAGAAAAATAATTAGATATTTTCTATATTTTTAAATATAATATTAGAACATTATTCTAAAACAGAATAAAGAAGAAGAAAGTTTTCTGCTTTTGTCATATTTTGTCAGAACAAATTGTAAATAAAATTTCCTTTTAATTTAAACTTTTATATTACTTCTCCTGAAAATATATAGAACTTTTATCTTTTGAATTTTTAATATATCTTTAAAGATTTAAAGACGAAAGTTTTTTAATTTAACTAAAATATTTTTATGCAAAATATAACATTACTAAATAATTTTCTAACCAATTGAGACATAGTGGAACAAGAACACAATTAAATATTTTGGACTTGTCCCAATTTCAATTATAGCTAGAGGATTATCTGGACGTTCGAACTTCCTTAATCCTTTGACTTAAGGACAGAGGATTACTAATCAATAAAGGACATATATCTACCCAATGTTCTAACAGTATTTTGTTTTTGTATTTCTAATTCTATATATTGTATAATGTGTTGTAAACATTGATTAATATATGTATATAGGACCTTATTGTGATTTAACTATAAAATAACTGTTAATTTATATGTAACATACGTACTGTTGAGATACAATAGAAATCCTTTCATGTATTGTAATTGTAACATGTCAGTTTTGAAAATTAACGTTGTTGCAATTTGAGACTTTATTGTTTCAATTTATTAATATTAATTTTATGAAAATTTGTATATGGAACATACCTAATTTAGGCAGTAAGTAATAGGCCATTTTGAATATTAAATATATAAATAAATTAAAATATAAAGACTTTAATTATACTAGTCGACAAATTTGATCTTTTTTTTTGAATAACATGAATTTGATAAGAAGATTTTAACTTATTTTTTATTCCTTATTACAACACTTGTCAGTTAAATAGATAAACTTATGGTGATAAAGTGTTTTTGCGTTCTAATAATATATTGTTAATATAGTTTTTATTGCCAACTTTAGAAAAAAAGCTCTATGAAAAATTTGTTGTTTTTTTTTTTTTTAATTTTACTCGTAAGTATCATAAATGCATTATCATAAATAAAATACTACTTTACATTTTATTCATATAATTAGAACTACTCTTAAATATTTATAAATAAACAATAATAAATCAATTTGACTATATCCATATATTTTCCACTTTAGAATTACGGAAAACTTATGATGAAATATGACAACAAACGCGGATAGAGATTCAATAACTATATTATGTATTAATAATCTTTTCCGAATTGCATTAGATAACATTTTCAGCTTAGTATAACGCAAGAATTATTGAATATATATATATATATATATATATATATATATATATATATATAATGGGAGATATATGAATATCTGATGTTCGTGATATATAAAAAGCAAAATGATAGTAATAAAAACTTTCCATGTAAGCGATATTGGAAACAAATTCCCATATTTCTCTTTTCATCTCGCTCTTTTCTGATGGTTCTTTTCAAAAGCTGAGCTTTTTTAATGGCTTTATCGGTGAAATATATGCAATGGTGGGCAGATTGAAATGGATAATTTATTATCCTGTCAATGGAAAGGGGATATATTAGTTTCGCTGGAGAAAAAAATAACGCCCAGGTATTTTCAGGTTTTTGTCGCGTGCGAAAAAAGCTTCTCATACAGGCTTTCGCTATTTTCAGCAAGTTTTATACGTTGTTTTCTACTGAAAGTTTGTTGCAGCTTTTTTGAAATACAATTGAAATACGAATAAAGATTGTTGTGTTATGTGTATATACTTTTTATATATTTTTTATTATTTTTTTACTCATTACAGTAACACATAATGGTCATCATTATATTTTTTTTTTGTATACATACAAATAATTTGTAACCAAATATTATAATTAAAATACTATAATAAATGCACAAACGTCAGTTTGTACGTATACATTAAATTTATAAAAGTTTTTTAAATATATGTATATATATCGCCTGCGTCGTTAGCTTAGATGGTAAGTGCACCCAGCCGGAAACTGGAAGGTTCTGGGTTCGATTCCCAGACCACAGATCTGTGCCCAGACGATGTGACAAATTTTCAATTTAATTTTTATTTGATAATTGATGTTTATACTAACATACAAGAATTTATTAATAAAATATTACAAATTATATAGAAGTTTACTAAAACCCAATCAAAAGTAAATAATTTGATTTTTTGAACAAACTCAAATAAAATTATAAATCTACATAAAACACATACTTGAAATTATTTTCAGTATGTACCTATTTTTTTTTATTAAATAACTATTAAAGGAAATAATTTAAAATGGACATTTTTTTGCCTTTTTTCCGGACCACATTCTTTATTCCAACGGAAAAATTCTATTAAAATTCCGCGTCAGTTTTTTTTTGTTTGTGTTTAAACAAAAAAAAAAACAACAAAATCCGTATACACTTGAATAATAGACATCTGCAAAACAAAACAGGATAATAATGTTCTTGTTTTGGTAGCTGGTAATTGCCTATTTTGATGTTAAAACAATTGAAATTTGACAGTTTGGGCACTGTATTTTACTGTTAGAATCGTATGAGGTATTTGGTACACATAAAATAATGTTTACTGATGATTTACTTCATCGTATATCGTATATGTCACTCGGAATAGAAAGCTCTTTTTGTATTTCGGCCAGATTGCTTGGCCTCGCCCACAAATATCTGGGCTCAAAACAATAATCATCGCTTTCTACACCTCGTAACATAATGTACTATTATAACTATATTAAATGAGTATTTTACTTATTTTTACTGAGAAATGTGTGAAAAAGTATTATTTTTTACATTTATTTCAAATACATTTTTCTTAATTTATTAATATTTTTTTTTGAATAAATATTGTAACTAAGTTTGGATTTTTATAGTAGAAAATATATGTTGTTAATTAAATATATTGAACACTAGCTATTAATTATTATTTTAGTGATTTGAAATAGTTACGAAATCACTTTAAAATTATTAATAATTTAAACGTTGCTATTTGAATTGAATAATATTATATTGCAACTAAACATAATTATTTTATTTGTAAATATTTAATGTTCATAATTCGTTGTTGTTTACAGTTGTTATTTAGATTTCATATATTGTGTATATATAATTATCATAAGATATATTTTCAAATTATATGAAAATTAATTTTTATTTGTTTATAGAAAATTAAAATTTAAGTATTACAATTTTATATTCAAATAAAACGAAATAAAGTTGAAATATAATCTATCGATCTCTCTATCTCTGGTTGAGACAGGTGACTATAAGGTAATAAAAAAAACTGTTATGATTGTATGAAAACAATAATGATAAATCTTACATTGCGCTGGAATTTATCCAAAATTCATTATTCAGTTATTGCAAAAAATCGTACAAAGGGAAAATAAAAATATTTTCCATACTAAATTATAAATTACAATGAAATTATGCACGTCACCAATGAGAAAATCAAGAAAGAAAGAAAAAAAAAAAGTAGAAAAAATTGGCACACGCGTGGAGGGAAAACCTATATATTGTCTAATATATCAAAACTGCCACAGAAAATGTAATTTTACGTAGAAAACTCGCGCTCAGATTCTAAAATGTTCCGACATTTTCTTTTTTCCGAAGTTTTATTTTTCTTCTGAAAATAGACAAAGAAACTGCAATGGCTTGAAGATCATGTGACTGTTTACATTAAATTTATATCTGGGTTTTGAAATATATATATATATATATATATATATATATATATATATATATATATATATATTGCGTTTTACCAACTATTCTATTTGGTTATGAATAAGAATTCTTTGTTTTAAATTTCGATTCAAGAATGTTGGATATTCAACGAAACCTTACTATAATAGAAAAATTCATAAATATTACGAATATTTTATGATATATATTATAGTTTTTCAAGATATATGTATGCTTTTATTTTAATGAAAAAATATACTCCATTATGAATTTTCTTATTATTACACAAATTTGGTTTTTTTTTTTTCAAATCTATAAAAATATTGATATTACATTACTGTAGAAGGAGATCGTTATGTAATTAGTACTATAATGTACATTATTATACAGTGTTAATTTAAGTTAAATTCTTTGATAGTTGAATTATTTATTCTCACTTAAATTTTAATTTTATTCTTAAAAAATGTGTAAAGAAATGCAAGAAATGCAATTGTACATCGCCAGAATTATTAGAAACTGCATATTCGACTAAAGAAACACGATCAAGTGTATTTAATTTGATATCTCCGGCGATCATATTGAAAATTATTAAGTCCGACAGACGAACATCACGCTAAAACAGTTGATTCGTGTTACTGTAAGCCTAATTTGTGCTTATCTGTAAAAATGTCGATATATCAAATTTGGTATGATTACAGTACCTTTCTTATTATATGTGATATAACAGTCTGTAAAAAGTTTTCTCAAAATACTTGAAAATTTAAAAACATTACAAATTACAAAAATAAATAATAATAACTTTAAGAGTGTGTCTTAAAATTTTTACTATAAAATGGTTTTTTTATTTTCATGTGTTTATCCCAAATTTTTCTACATTCTGTTTATAATATGATAAATAATATTAGTACTAAAATAAATTTATAATAAAATTCGATTGTTCATATATAAAATTCTTAAAAATCGATAATAATAATAATGTAAAAAGACAATTTTCTTTCTGACAGCGTTATCCGCAACATTTTACTAAAAAATATGTGAAGAAAATACGCTACACAACTTATAATGGATCCGTCAAAATAACACAATATAACATGAAATTTTATCTGACATATAACAACTTTACTAAATGCGAAATGACAGTGCATTACTGTGAAGATTACAGTCTAAAATAACCTCTATAAATCCTGTCATACAATAAAACTTTACAATTAAAACAAAAATTAGTAAATTGTTTCACAGAAAATTTTACTATTTTAGAAAATAAATATTACAAAGTGATTGTTTTGAAATGTAATCATATGCGATTTTAATTTTGTTTAATATAATTTAAGTTACTTCGATCAGTCAAAACCAATCGAAAATCGGAGAAACTAAAATTCAATATTAAAGCCCATTTTTACAATTTAATATTTTATCTAAAGTTGACTTAAAGTATAGCAGTAAATATTATTTTAATGGAAACAACATTTTTTTTTTTAATTAAATATATTTTTATTTATATATAAGTAATTATATTTTATCAGTAATAAAACAATTTTTTAAACAAAGAAGTATTTGATGAGATGTACACGTATAATTTTTGTCACTTGTTTTTTCAAGGCAACCCGTGATAATAAACTCTCATAAAAATGTTTCAAATACATACGTAATTTTATTTTTGTTTACTGTATGTACGTGCCATATCTGACAATTTTATTGACTGAATGGGCTAATTTTGGATCCTCTTTGAAATGAAATATATTTGTAATTTTTTTTTCGACGTTCTGTGTGAATTTTTTGTCGTAAAAATGATATATTTTATGAATAAATAAAGTGAAATAATAAAAAGCTAAAATAAAAACAAGTTTTATTGCATTTTGTATAATAGATACATTAAAATTGTGCTGCATACTTTTGAATATAATGAAATACAGCGAAATTAAAAATTTTATTAAACAAATATTAAAATGAGAAATAGAGAATAATTGTAGCTTTGTAATATATATTATTTAAAATGTGCTATATTATATTTTAATATTAGAAAATATGTAACGGTAACTTAATATACATAAATTTAATTTAATTGACAACTACTTTAGTTCGTTCTTGTTTAAATAAAAATTTTGAAATATAAAAAACGTAAAATAAAACGGTTTTAGGTTATAGTTCTGCATAATAAATAATCGACGTTTTAATGGGCTCAACGTACGTTTTCATCAGGAAAAAAGATACAAATGATATTTACAGTAAATAAACAATATAAAAACAAATTATTAGGTAACAAAATAAGTAACTAGATCAATATTTATAAATTTTTAATTAAAGATAGACAAATTTTATTTAAATCAGTGCTTCATAGTGATTAATGTTATCTTTTTCTATATAAATTTTTATTGATATATCCGATTTTCTGTTTTTAATTAATTTAATAACTTTTATGAAATATATTTCGCTTCTGTAATAGAAATATCAAGAAAAAATATTGTAGTTTATTCTATATTTTTCAATATTGGAATATTTCCTACGAACATTTCATATATCATAAAATATTTATCCGTCATAAAAATACAGTAAATAAACTGATAGGAATCGAAATCAATAGAAAGAAAACATCAAAAATAAGAAGAATTCTGACGCATAAAATTCTTCAAGAAAAATGCTGGACGAAAAAAGAAGAAAAAAAAACGAGAAGAAATTCAAAGCAGTGTATACCCTATCTATTCAACACTGACTTCTTCCTATTGTAATACATCTAGTTCTTTGCACAGAAATCCTCTTAGAGCCCAGGCTCTGTGCTGACGATAACTTTCACACCGATAACTACTACACTAAAAGTCAGATAGGTCCTTTATTGAAGTAGAAGTTTTGTACATTCTGTGTACGGATCCTAGTTATCTTTTGTTGCTCTCCGGGAATGTGTATTGTCAACTAAAGAGAGGTTTTCTGTACGGTGGTAGTATGATAATAGAGGAAGGTGTTCTAAATGATACTATTAGAATACTATATTCTGTTACCTTTCTGTTACAATACTGTTACGAGATACATTCGGTGAATATAAACTGTTGAATTCAAAGTTTGGACTGTTTCTCGAATACATTTTGAACAATTTGGTACAGATTTTTGCTAAACTGAATTTGATTGACTCGTATTTATTTTATACCATGTGCTTTGCAAAATGTGCTACTTCTAATTTACTATTTATTTACAATCTTTATAGAGTATGTTAGGGGTACAGGTATATATACCAGATTGAAGAGCAGAAACTATCATTCAATTCACTAAATCTTCAAGGCATACCAATTCAGAAAATTCTATAAATTTGTTGGTTTTATAATTTTTATTTAAAATAAATTAATTATATTAAAGCAATGTTTTTTGTGATAACACTAAAAGTTTTACATATATTTAAATATGCACTTAATCGCAGTTAACTAGTATATAATTAGTAAATTTAATAAATTTGGAAAATGTTGGCCTTGCCGGGTTTCGAACTCGAGACGTCTTGCTTTTGCTGCAAACATCCTACCTATTGGACTACGAGTTTCCGATGAAGCAAATACATTTTTCCAATTATATTATAGTCCAGTGGGCAAGCAAGAGGTCTCGGGTTCGAATCCCGGCGAGGCTTATACATTTTTCTAAATTATATATTTGTTAACTGCGATTAAGTCGATATTTAAATATTTGTAAATTAATTAGTTAATTAAAATTGAATAAAGTTCAAAAATTCTTACAAACTTCATAAATTTTACAGCAACGTAATTTATAAAGTTTTTATGACGAACTTCCGTTATAGAACAATATAAAGTTCTTAAAGAAAACTGAAATATCTGTTTATGAAAACTATAAATTACACAAAAAGCAAGAAAATATATACTAAGTATTACATCAACTTTCTTAACAAATTTTAAACAGTTTTTAGTCATTTAATAAATCTACTAATTTCTTTCTTTTCAGTTTCAGGTTATGTACTTTTATTTTTTCGAAATAAAACTGAAAAAACCTAACTGTAATTCTCTTCAATTATAAGAAAATAATTTATCTATAAATCATTATAAAAAAACTTGTTTTCAACAAAATTAATTATCGCTATACAACGAACTTCAAATAAAGAAAAAGTAACTTATTTTTCGCTTGAATTTCAAGAAACGCTTCAATGATTTCATATCGTATTTGAAACTGTGTAAAGAAAAATTGTGTTATTGATACATTTCAGTTTGAAATTGGAATCTTATTTTAGAAATAAAAATAATGAAACGTATAAGTACTTGTTACAATACAATGTCGTTCTTTTTTTTTAAGCTTATATTAGTATTATTGTAATAAGAAACGTGACACTTGCAATCACAATGAAAATATAGAATTTCAAATGTATTATATATATTTCATTATACACTGTAATTATACTCGTATAAACACATTATTTTATTGTTATTATTTTTACAAGAAATTTGCATATTTAAATATTTATTTCATTTAGATGTGATGGTAAAAACAACAAAAACAAAATACGATGTGACGTTAAGACTGTAGAGTGAGTTACTTAATTTTTATTCGCAAATAAGCAACTAATTGTATTTTTTTAATCTTGTGATTATCATAATTTAATTAAAATTAAATTGCAATATTTTTAATTATAATTAAAATACTGTAATATTTTTATAAATATTTAAATATATATATATATATATATATATATATATATATATATATATATATATATATATATTAAACACTACTCAGCTACTAAGTAATGTAAGTAATATAATTCAGAATCAGTTAATTACAGATTAAAATCAAAAGGCAGCGATTATATATGTTTTATGAATAATTATACACATTGATGTCAAAGAATTGTTGCGATTTTGTTTAATTTTGATGGCAATTTTGCTCAATATATTTTGATATGATATAATTATTATATATTTGAGAAACTAATATAACATATATAAACAGTAAATTTATATATAGATAATATAATTTGTAAGAAGTAATCAAATTCAGGTAGTTTATGTTTTAGATTGATTTTAGACGAACATTATTTTAAGTAAATATTGATAGTAATTATATACATGTTTAATATATTAAAATTCATGCGAAAATATTTAAATTTTAACGGTCCTGAATATTAATTATTATACATATTTTCATAATATTGGTTTAGTAATATTTATACATGCGAATTTTATTAAAATTTTATCACTATAGTATAAATTTTTGTAGATCTGAGTAAGGCATTTGATTGCGTTGATCACAACAAGTTACTCGACAAACTAGAACAAATGGGCATTCGAGGAACTCCATTACACTGGTTACAATCTTTTTTAGTCAATAGACAACAATTTGTAAGTATAAAACATATTAATAGAAACTCAACATACGAAACAATAAATTCACAAAAACTAAGTATAAACGTCGGTGTACCACAAGGTACAATTTTAGCTCCTATATTATTTATACTATTTAATAATGATTTGAATTTTCTGCCAGACTTTGATAAAAAAATATGCTTTTACGCAGATGACACTTCCATGATCATTTCCAATAAAGACGATAACAAAATCGCAGATGAATGCAATAATAAATTAAAACAACTTGCAAATTGGTACAGTCATAACAACTTGTATTTAAACTGTGAAAAAACTAACTATATCAGATTTCATAATATTCAAAACAATAACGTTGCTCTGCCTGAAATATCGATATTTGAAAATCTCGTAAATAACTCTTCTAACAACAAATTTTTAGGCATAATAATTGATGAACACCTCTGCTGGAGGGATCATTGTAGGGAAATAATACACAAACTAAATGTCATATGTTATCAAATACGGTACATTAAATCATATTTAAGTATAAAACAACTTTTACCTTTCTATTACGCTACAGTAGAATCTAGATTACGATATGGTGTTTTGTTCTGGGGAAATTCTACACATATGAAAGAAGTTTTTATAGTTCAAAAGAAAATTATAAGATGCATGACAGGAGTACATACACGACACCCTAGTAAGCCGCTTTTCCAGAGACTAGGTATATTACCTTTGGCTTGCCTATACATTCTTGAGATAGTTGTTTATATACATAAAAATATAAAAAAATTTAAAATAAATGAAGATATTCATCATAGGAATACAAGACAAGCAAAATTATTTAGAATTCCATTTGCAAAATATAATATCACTAAAAACTCTGCCAGTGTGATAGGTTTAAATATCTATAACAAATTACCTGAAGAGACTAAAAGCAAAGCAACCCTTAGGTTGTTTAAAATAAGTGTTAAGGAATTTTTGAGGAAAAATCTTTTTTATACAATAGACGAATATTTTAATTGAAAATTTGATAATGTAACAAACTGTGACTTTTTCTATATGCATGTAAATTTGTGTCTTTTGAAATAAAGTGATATTATTATTATTATTATTATTATAATAAAGCAAAATTCTTATTAAATAAAAATATTTAATACACTTGATTGCTTCTTTACTAAAACACTTTTATTAGTTGTAAATATGTATTTCGACAGGGATATTGTCCTCATCGATACAAGTAAAATAGAATACAAGAAAATACATGTTAATTTTCGCATATTTATGGAATGTTGAAAATACAATTCGTTTAAATTTGTTACTGATACATTTTATATTGACCAATCGTAATAAACTATTCTGAATTGTATTTTCAACATTCCATAAATATGCTTGTACGTTTTTCTACGATGAGGACAGCATGGCTGTCGAAATACGTATTTACAGCTAATAAAAGTGTTTTAGTCAAGAAATGATCAAGTGTTTTATTAATATTGTTATTATTATTAATATTTTAATTATTATTATTTCACAGTTACTTAAAAATGAATTTTAAGCTTATAATTCTTATTATTCACATGTTTCGTAGATATAAAATAAAAAAACTATATTATTTAACGAGCATGCTTATTATTCATGAGAGTAAAGAAAAGTTTATTTCAATGAATAATAATCAGTACATGTTAGTAGATACTATACTTTTCCGACGACTAAACAATACAAGGTTGCAATTTTCAATCTGACATAACCAATATTTTTAAATAATTATATGACAATTACACTTTACTTATTAACAACTTGTCAAATATTTTATAGAAATTTTGTGATTTGTCACAAAAGGAGTTTAGTAACGATTCAAAAACTGAATAACATTATAAAATATATTTAGCAACATGTAAAATTATAGCTATTGTTACATATTTTTTATTTATTTTTTCAAAATTAATTTTACAAAACTTTTAGAAAACTTCATAACTCTATTTTTTAACCAAATTCATATTTTAACACCAATCTCTTTGGAATAAACTAAACCCATTGATTACAAAATTTTCATAACTATATTCAAATTCTAACATCGCAAATAACTAATACAGTCACGTTTCTATATCATTGTATATTAAAATGTGATTTTTTTGCGCATCTTTTTGAAATTATCAGGATATATTAATACATATATTTTTTACATATTACCTTTTAAATATTAAATATTATTTTATTATGCAATATTATTTCATTCAAAACAAAGTCTCATTCAGACTGCCGTTTTAGTTTTATGCACAAGCACTAGAATTTGATCAATCCAAACATTTACAGCCGTATTCATAGTAATATGTTGCTAGTTTAGACCTGTTCTATCCTATTTATTTGTAGAGGATAGAAATAAAAATGTGTCAAGCGTTTGGATTGGTCAAAGTCTTGTACTTGTGCGTAACACTAAAACTAAAACGACAGTGTGAATTAGACTTTAATATGATTTTATTTTAAATTTGTATAATTTATTTACAAATTTAGTCAACTATTTTATATAAAATGAATTTAATGTTGTAAACAATGTGAACTGATGAAAAGTTTATAGCGTAGAACAAAGAATGAACCAAAATAATTCAAAAGATGTGTTTTATTTGAATTCGTACAGGTAATATTATAACATAATACATAAATAAATATCATATCATTTTAAATAAATATTTAAACTTGTAAAATACGAGAACATAGTATATAATATTTTGTTTATTTAATATAACTTTAATAATATATCACATATAAGTTAATGTTAGTTAAATAACATTTGTTTTACAAAGTTTGCGATAATTTAATTATATATATATATATATATATATATATATATATATATATATATATATATACTTTTATTTGTAAAGTTTTCCTACATATTTAATGTATGCAATAAATTAAATAAATTTGCCGTTTACAATTGTTCAGTGAAACGATTTCAATTGTTTTACTGTTGGATGAACAGATTTAGTTTAAATAATTTTGTAATTGCTTTTCTAACAAAGATATTTGCATTTCATTAAAAGTTTTTCCTGAACAGATTTTTCTATATCATATGTTGTCAATTTAAAATAAAAATCTTCTGTAAATTTTAACAGTAACTGCATGAAATTCTTATGTTTTAAGCTTATACAATTTAAAAAAAAAAAAAATTGTATAGTACCAAAGTGAATATAGTATAACTCTATACTCTATACTATATTCCCTTTGATAATACCTTAATATTATTTTAAAGATCAGGTGTAAATATACAAAATTAAAATAAAAAAGCTTTAGGATTAAGTTCTGTATATATGACATTTCAATATGTATACTATAACTCTACGTATAACATCATGATTTAAAATTTGAAGATACTAAAATAATTGCAAGACCCAACAATATTAACAGTAGATTAATAAGAGAAGCAATAGAAATTTACAATTTTAATAACTTGTTTCTATTTCTTGTTTGTTTATTATATATGTATGTTATTTGTGTATTTTTTTCCTGATAATGATGTACGTAGAATATATCAAAACATCGATTTTTAAATAAAATATATACAGAACTTAATTCTAAAGCTTTTTTATTTTAATATAATGATTTTTAAAAGATTTTTTACTATGTTACAGAATTAATGTCAAATACACATAAATATATTATTTGTTCTAAGTTATGAGTATTAATAACTATTCAAAATTCATATAATTTATCAATACTGTATTAAACTGTATTGGGCAAAATTAAATTTATGGCAATATAGAAGACATGAACAAATTTAATATGTTTTTCATTTAATTAATTTTATACTAAACAAGCACTTTAATTATTGCATAAATAAACCTTAAGGCTAGTTGTTTCATCTTCTTAAAGTATTTGTGTGGTAATCCAAGGATACTATCAAAAACATATCGAATATGTTTTAAACAGATGCTACCATAAAATCCGGTAACGTAAAATTTCAAAGTCAAAATCTCGATTATCTAAATTTTTTAAAGATATAATTTAATACTCCTATTAAGTTAAAAGGTTATCATAGTAAGTGATATTGTGCAACATTAAGTTTACGTTTTTGTATGTAATTGTTTTCTGCTTTTTATTAACAATCAGTTGACAAACTCATACATAAAGTATGTCGTAACTTTATCCGAGGAATATTTTTGCAGTTTACTTATAGTACGTATACAGTGCTTTATTTTATCAAACAATTATTTATTTTACAAGTTAAGTATGGCAACATTACCTTTCTCCTAGGAAAATAAGTTAAATACCATATATAATAATTCAGTTTGCGGGACAGTATTATGTAAACGTACAATAAGTGCGCAACGCCATATTCTTGTGGCATAGACTATAACAATACTATATTTAAAGATATGAAAATGATAAAACAATATTTTGTATATTTGTCAATGGCTAAGCGTGAAATTTGCAATAAAGGAGAATAATTAATGTTTAAAAATAAATGAATAAGTTATTTATTAATACATTTTAATTTACAAATATTTATAGTAAAACTTCTATTAGCATTTTAGAACAAAATTATAAAGGAACAACGCACTTTTTTGCTTCCAAAAATTCTTTACCGCTAATTCTGTTAGATACCTCGTATTTTTTGTTGATGATTTTTGAAATTTGTAATTAAATTTATTAAGCCCAGTATTTTCAAACATTTGAACATTTATCCTAAAAATAATTTTAAAATTAGTCAATGAAATGTTATTTATTCTGAGGATATATTGTTAGCCAATTACATGCATATGATTTTATACTTTTTTTGAGAATAAATAAAATTGAAAGTACCGACCATAAAATAAACATGAATGATATAATAGCCGTGTTCGATTCGCACACTTGCGTCTACTATTTACTGCTGCGTCAATATTTGTTGTTTTATTTACTTTGCAGTTACATATTATGTTAAATGGAAAACCGCTACATCATCAATCGCGGAATTTTGCAGTAAAATGCAAGAGATTCAATCGAATAAACCTAATACCACTATTTTTTAAAATCCGTTTTATTGACCCATTAGATAGAAAATCATTCGTAATTAGAATATTAAAAACTAAATAATTTTTTATTTATATTCTTAATTACACATGGCGTATTATATACCTGTTAGGTTATAGTATATTTTTTTTGCTTAAATCGCCATTAATTTATTTTGATGAACTAATGGCGATTTAAACAAAAAGAAAATATGTACTATAACCTACTAAAGTATTTTTTGTTTGGATTTATATTATCTACAGTATTACGGTTATAAATTTAATCTATAAAATAAACAAGATATCGTATTTATTCTACACAATGTAACAAAAAAAAAAACAAACGAAAAAAAATTGACAGACAAAAGAATCCTAGTAACAATTCATGTCACTTCCATAGTACACTAGATAAAAAACTTTAACAACTTTTTTTTATATCTTCTAGTCCATAACGCTCACTTTCACACTATCAATAAATTGGAAAAAATAGCCAAAAAAATATTGGAGAAAAAGTAAAAAGTAACAAAATTACATCTTTAACACTCGTGAAAGTATTCTTTTATTCAGACTACTGTCAAAAAGCACACAGACATTTATAACGGCAAATAGAAAGCTGCGTCTGTCGCGCACCGCTCTCCCTTCCAAATCGAAAGCTGCGAAAGCTTCCCAGCTTTGGACTTTGGTTCCGGTTGGATTTTAATGGTCACGATGGGACACATCGATTTCCGGTTTCAGGGTTCAACTTAACGTCCTTCCCTATACGCGTCTTGAGTTTATTCTTCAAATGCGTCAAAGTTAAGGGACTATCTTTAGATTGTGATCGTCTTTTTTTATATCAAGGCCTGGCTGATCGTCGGTTGTTATAATCTTAATTGTTATTATTCCCTTAGGAGTTTTGACCTTTTTCTCTTTGATTATGGTTTTGATAAAGTAATAGAGTACATTATTGTAATTGCGAAGGAATTGTAATTTTTGATGAATTTGGTTTTTAAAAGGTTTTTGATATTTTTTAATGGAAATATTGTTTTAGGCAAACGATTTATTTCATTGCTAAAGTTCAGTTTTTAAAGAAAGTTTTTTGGAAATTTTGGATACATAATTTTGTATTTCATGAGATATAATATCTTTTATAGCATTTCAATATTTCAAATTTTAATAGTTCAATTTAAATAAGTTTAATTTTTATATAGACATGTTTTTCTGTTATATTATGTTTTTCATTATGTATAATATTGAAAAATAATGTTTGACTTTTTTTAACAAATTTTGTATATATATATATATATATATATATATATATATATATATATATATATATATATATATATATATTTTATAAATTTCTCCTTATTTTATTTATTTTATATAAATACGAAAATATTACAAAGGAAACAAAAATAAAATTGGTTTTTTTACATGTGAAATAGTATTTTATATACTGGCTTGTTTATTTTTATTTAATTTTTTTTTGTGATAAACAAAATGGCTGGTATTACAAACAAGATTTTGCAGTGTGTTAGTTCAATTATTTAGTCCTACTCTTATGACAGTTATCTTAAAACCGATTTTAAAATTGAGCTTTCAGTATCAATTAATATGTTTCTAAAATAAAGTAAAAGTTATAATATATTTTCTTGTTTTCATGAATATTAAACTGAGGTTAACTACTAACTCTATCTTGGGTTACTCTATCAATATTAACAAAAGAGTTATTTCTGAAATAATTAATCGGAGAATAATAAAATATTTATAATTACTAGGAAGAATGATTGATAGAATTAATGTTGTAGGAAATTGTATGAATCTTATTATAAATGTTAATAAGTGTAAACAAAGTATTAGTTTTTGAGAAGGATATACTTGACGAATGAATGTAATGTATCTATTAATGATGCACGTTTAGAGAAGGTAGATGAATTTGTATATTTGGGTAGTTTATTGTCTAAGGATGATCGCTTTGATCGTGAGATTGCAAGGAGAGTTAATACTAGTTGTAAGGTTTTAGGTGCTTTGGGTACTTTTGCTAGAAACGTAAATGTTTCTAGTAAAGCCCATTTGAGAATATTTATATATATATATATATATATATATATATATATATAATGCTGTTTTGGTATCTACTTTGATGTACGTAAGTAAATGTTGGAAATGTTGGAAGAGTTGCTTATCTAAAAACTAATTTCGGAATAGTGGAAAGAGTTTATGTCACACCCTATTTGGTACATGACGTGATTGTATCTATGTATGTATAATTTAACAAAAATTTGTTTAAATATCACAAAAAAATGTTTACTGCAAATAACAATATTTTTTTTTCTGTATAATTATTTTAAATTTTTATTTACTATTATTTTATTTATTTTTGTTCCAGGTAAGATATCCAAACAATATTTTAATTTTGATGTTTTCGTCTCCTTCTTTATTTATGGAAATTTGTAAGTAATAATAATATAATATTTACATAACTTTTTTTAAATATAGATAACAAGTTAAAAAAACCTAATACATTTTACATTACATATTCGTTTGTTTGTAATTTTATATAACTGATAATAATAGCAATTTTAAAAAATAAACATGATAGCAAATTCAATTTTCTTTAATGATACAATAAAAAACTAATCACAATTTTTAATTCAATTTAAACTCCACGTTTCTCCACTTAGAATTTCAATTTTCGTATCATGCGTTTATCAGAATCCCTAAAATCAGATTTTAAAACCAGAAAAAAAACATTAACTTATTACAGATATTATTTTAAGTTATCTACTGTTTCCAAGCATAAGCTTGACTTATGCATCTTGCTATCCAAAGATTACATTTAATGGACGGTTAGTCCGTCCATATTTCTCCATAAAGCTCGCTACCAGATTACCTGCACATGTGGAAAATGGAGAAGAGCTTTTTTTCTCTTTCCTCTTGTTTTCTTTTGACTAATATTACTAGGGCAAACATTAATGTGAAATTTTCGCGTATACAAATATTATCATTGCGTGATATGAATTTATGTGTACGACCCTTTTGGTGGTTGCTTTATGAACTAGTCTCTTTTTATTTGCAATCTCACATCTCTTGCTCGTATAATATTATCTAAAGTTTGTTTACTAAATTTATTTTAGTGGAATATTAGTATATGTATATACGTTTGGAAAAGTAATTCAAGGATGCGTTTTTAATTTGTTTATATAACTTTGAGAAAATTTATATGTATAGTATATAACTAATTTTATAGATGTATACGAAATACTATTTTTAATAAAAGTTACAAGTTAAAACATATAATTATAATTTTAAATGAAAAACTTAAATTACTATTTGAACTATTCAATTTTTACAAGAAAGTAATTGGAAAATATATGTACAGAATGACTATTTTAAGTTTTGATTTAAAATTATTTGTTAGTTAAAATAAAACGGTTTTAGGTTCTAGTTCTGTATTAATTTCTCTTAATAATCGACGTTACATGGAAATAAGTTACTAGATAACAAAATACAAGTAACTAGATGATATAATTTATGTTACTTGTTAGTTATTTTATTAGGATCAAATCTTGCAATCCAATTTTGAATCACTTGCTCGATCGATTTGAAACTTTGTACATTTTGAAATGTCGTAGTGATGATTTAGCAATGTTTCTATGGTGATTGGATATATAACAGCAGTTTATCAATATTTATTGAGTCAAAAACGATTTTCAAAATAAACTTGTTCGAAAAAAATTATATAATTTAAACATATTTTCAAATAAAAAGCTTTAAGGGGGCAAGTAGGTTTTTTTAATGAAAAACTAGCCCATTTTCAGGAATTATTTTTACTGTACAGGGAAGGCCTAGAGCAATGCGACTTTCTTCATCATGTAAATCGTTTATTGACTTGTATGTTGGATTTTTTGGTCATCTCCCCTCCCCAAAATTTACCCCCCCCACTCCGCTTCCCGTAAGCCATGTCCGGAATTTGGAGGTATGTGGTTCCAGGAATTCCTCTGCACTGCTTCATCTGAAAAAAAAAACGGTTCGGATTATTGAACTTGAATATATTCCCCATCGTTTGAGGGATCCTTTTTTGAAAATTCGATTTTGTCGCAAAATGGCGGACTCTTAAAAAAAAAGAAGTCAATTTCGACCTTTTTTTCTGCTTTCTTGGATGATAAAAAATAAAAATAATAAACATTTTTTAAAAAGGATCCCTCAAACGATTCCAAATTTTATTATCTTTTTGCTGGCAAAAAATGAGACAAATCGGTTAATATGTTCCAAAGATAATCCTGGAACCAACAAAAAAAATTTAGTTCCAAGAAAAACGCATTTAAAGTTTCAAAATAAGTTTTAAGTTAGAAAAGTAATTTTTTTTCACTTACATGTAATCATCAATTCCAGGGCCATATAAGCATTCCTCCTGTTTATCTTGGGTGTCTATTTTGCCGGACAGTCTCTGCCGAATCCGTGCCTCTTGAATAGAATGCTCCGTTCTTATTGCTGACTGGTGGCAGCGACGAGAGTCATATGAATTAGGGTACCTCACCTAAGCGAGTTCCGGAGTTTCGTGACAAAAATCGCTGTCACTTTCTTAATTATTAAGATTTCGAAAAACGGTTTAGTGTTTTTAATTCTTAAAGGATATCTCTATCAGAATTTGTAATTAAAAAAAATCAATTTTTTGAAGAAAAAAAATCCTACTTAAGTTGAAGTTCTGTTATATTTTAACTTATTTTGTTTTATTTTTTAAGATTTTTTTTTATTATTAATAATAAAAAGATACAAACAGATCTTCAATTATTTTAATCGTTTTCTGAATAATTTAAATAATATATTTCGGTTTAAGATATTTTAGCAGGATTTTATATCTAAGTACATAGTGGGCTATTAACACAAGGACAATATTTATCGAATTTTTACGATTATAAATTTCAACCAACATCAAAACAAATGGTCACTAGAGACAAATAAAGTTTGTAATGATTATTATGACACACGAACTACTAAATTAAGAATTAATGGTTATAATGATTATTAAAATTTGACGTGTGGTTTTTAAACAAATTCAAGACACGACGAAAGTTTGTTATTGTTAGGTTTAAAACTTGCACTAAGTATGCACTATATTTGTAAGCGAAAAACGCTATTAGATTATAGTTAAAGCGTTAAAAACACTTAACCAATGTTTATATTTGTTACACGTTAACATAATATGAAAAGATATAACTCTAGATTTATGAATAAAATCAAATCTTAGATGTTATATTAAGTTTATAATTGAAATTCAAAGCAAAATGCAAATAATATTAACAGACAAATAAACGCATTTTCGCTGAATAGTCTAATACAAGCTGTATAGATCTCGAATACTCTTCGTTTATAACCTTGTGAATGTCGACTATTGTCTAGATAATGGCTGAAATTGGTAAATTAAATTGAGTTCAATAATTGCTTGTGGCCTCTATGGTTTGTCTTATTTAATACATTTACCAATTTGAATTCCATTTTGAATTGCTTTCGGTCTATAAATGCGCGAAATGTGTTTTTCCATTTTAAATTTCAAAAATTATTTTCAATATATTCGATTTTCAGACAGTGAAATAACTTTGGCTATTCTGAACTAACAGTACAAGTGACAAAAATATATTTAGTTCATATATTGTACATAAATAAGTGTTTTCAAAACAGTGAGTATTTTTTATTAACTTTTAATATTGTTTATATACCATATAGGTACTTTTAATTTTCTTATAGGCATTGTAGCTGATTTTTTATTAAGTTATAAAATATATACTCAATCATGTTATGTACTTATAAGTGTGTGGTGGTGTGTGGCGCAAACTTTTTCTGTTTATGCAGTTATTATTTATCGTCATACTCGCAAATGAGCAACTTTTGCTTCATCCACATTCATTATGCTCTTCTATTCTTACCACTTGGAAACATTCGCTCACGTAAAATACTCTCAATCATACCTACCCATCTACTCATTGAACGTCCATATAGACATATACCTTCAATATCACTTACATAATATACAAATGACATATACAGTAAATAAACATAACATAGAAACAAGTTACAAGGTAACAAAATAAGTAACTAGATTATAAAATTTTTATAAACTATTCATTAAAGAGAGCCAAATTTTATTTAAATCAGTGCCTTTATAAAGATTGATGTTATCATTTTCTTTATAAATTTCTATAGCTTCTCTTATCAATCTACTGTTAATATTGATGGGTCTTGCAATTATTATAGTATCTTTATGATATAAAATTCAAATTAAAATAATTATAGCCTTTTTATTTTAATATATTTTGTTGTTTTATAAATTAGGCCAAAGAACCATGCTTATAGTTTTAAATATTCAAACATATTTACATCAAATATTAATTTATTTTACAAGAGTTTTAATTTGATGAAAAATAAATAAATGTAACTTGCTGACTTTTGCAAAGCATAAAATATTTTTTATATTTTTATGAAAAATGAATATCATGCAAATTATAAGCATTAATAAAGTAACAAAGAAAATAATTACATAATAAAATTTGTTTTTTATAATTTATTTACGAGTATCATATTTTTAATTTACTTATTATTTACTAATGTAATTAATAATAATTAACTTTGTTGTCGACTTCTATGACCCGGTAATTTATCCATCTGAGATAATTTCATCTGAAGATTATAAATAAAAATTTAATATGTACTTGTTAATATATTTTTTTTAATTATTGGATAACCATTTTTTTTACGTTTAAAAGTATTTAATAATAATTAAATAGAAAAGTAGAGAAGAGCGTAAGGCTGTAGTAGTCTTCTTAATTTTGGTTTATATTATATTTTTTTCTACGACTATATTGAAATTTTTCAGTTACTAATCTATCATTAGTTAGTATATGTGGTATGTTATACGATACTACCCAAAAATCTGTACTACAATATTTGTAGTTTCAATGATAACACGTAGTACTGTGCAGTTTCGTCACTAGGACGCCGTACTGTCACTAATTAATTACTAACAACATAATCAAATTCCTACGTAAAACTAGTCAACATAACATCAACATAGTGTCGTAGAAAAAATATTACATCGTTATACAATATACAATTTTACTATACTAGCGCATTTGTTTCTACTATTTAAACATTATTATATTGAAAATAAAGTAAAATATTTGATGTAAATACTTGGTATTAAATGTGTATGAAAAACAAACCAGTCATTTTTTAATTATTTTAATTGACATTTTTATGAGAAAATTAATACTTTATGTGTAAATATTTTATACTTTTATTATTATCATGAAATATTTAAATGTTATTAAGTAAGAAAAATATTTTACAGATATGAAATGAATAAAATTTCAAATCAAGTTCAAAAAGTGATAAACATCAATTGTTTTTATTATTTATAGTGGAATAGAAAAAAATATTATTGTTGCCTTAGGAGAAGAAAATTTACTTCACGGATGGTACATTTTAAATCTAGTAATGAAAAAATATTAAAATTTTGTTAATAAATACTTTTTAACAAATTATTATCGTGTAGAAACACCGCTTGAGAGATACTTTTTATCGTAAATTAAATATTAGAACTTTATCTACATTACAATAATAATAGATTTTTTACTACTTTGACTGCAAGGAAAAAGTAGTATAGCGTTTGGTACGGTGTCTGTAACATTTTCAAAAAAAAAAAAAATTGTATAGAAATCCTTCATATAGCCTGTAGATGACGAATCTGAACTTAGTTTATGTGGGTGTATGGATGTGCGTCGTCAGCTCGCTCGCTCACTCGCTCGCTCACTCGCTCGCTCGCTCACTCGCTCGGTCGTCAGACAAAATTTTGTGATCGCAACTCCTCCTAGACGGTTCAACCGATTATA
The DNA here is from genome assembly GCA_963966155.1 of Clivina fossor. Taxonomy (NCBI): domain Eukaryota; kingdom Metazoa; phylum Arthropoda; class Insecta; order Coleoptera; family Carabidae; genus Clivina; species Clivina fossor. The sequence continues at coordinate 27,788,595 of OZ014552.1, read as the reverse complement.
ATGAAATTTTCAGGATAAATTTGCCTAGTGCCCAAGATGGTCATGTGGTTTTGGTTTTTTCCAGTGATGCCAACTTTCCGAGAAAAAAATTACTAAAGTTTTTAAAAATTCATTGTGGCTACATTATTTATCCGATTTTGATCAAATTTTCAGAAAAGATTTCCCTAATGCTCCTATTAATTACATAATTTTATTAATATTCAGTGTTGCCAACTTTCCGAGAAAAAAATTACTAAAGTTTTAAAATTTTTATTATGGCCATGTTATTCAACCGATTTTACTCAAATTTTCACAAAAGATTTTCCTAGTATTCATATAATTTATGTAATTTTATCAAAATACAGTGTTGCCAACTTTCCGAGAAAAAAATTAGTAAAATTTTTAAAAATTTATTATGACCATTTTATTTAACCGATTTTAATCAAATTTTCATAAAAGTTTTTTTTAGTGCCTAAATAAATTATGCAATTTTAACAAAATACAGTGTTGCCAACTTATCGAGAAAAAAAGCACAAAATTTTTTAAAAATTCATTGTGGCTACATTATTTATTCGATTTTGATCAAATTTTCAGAAAAGTATCTCCTAATGCCCACATAAATTATAATATTATTAAAATACAGTGTTGCCAACTTTCCGAGAAATGTCAAAGTAGTCTATATATGGGTTTATCCATATACTTCTAATCTTGTTATTTTGGCTATACCATTTAAATGTATTATCCGAAAAACGAAAAACGAAAAATTAAATGAAATTCAATCGAAAGAAGAAATTCAATTTTCTCGAATTTTACCTCAAATGTCACGGCACCCATTTTAGGTCAGCAAATTCAAATATCTAGCAGCCGCCGTGTACCACCCATTTGAAACTGATTGAGTGCCACTGGAATAGGAATGACCAAAGTAAACGGAGCCCAAGAGACCGAAAAGACAAACATGAAGCAAATACGATAAAGAATTGGAGAAAAAGTCGGTGGAGATAGGAAAACACAACGATAGATGAAAATATATTCGAATAGCACGAACAAGAAAAATCAACATTTTTCCATCCGTTCCAATTAGCCGTATCCTTCAGCAGCCCGAATTTGTTCCGGAGGAGAAACTTTTCCAATATTTGAAAAGTGTCGGTTAAAATAGCCCAAGATAGTATTATCATTAGATAGATCGAAAATGCCAGTCGAGGAAAATTTCATTTCTTACCAGAGAATTCGAGGAATTCAAATAAAAAGTGTTTTTTTTTCTATGCTTTCATAACTTAGATAACGTTAAAGTTAGATGCTGAAGTGTAATTAAAGTATGAAAAATATTTTTTAATTTTGCACATAACTTAGTGTGAACTTATATATCACAGATTTTATTTATTTTATTTGAGAATTTCCAATTTTCAACTAACTTTTTTATTACTAGTCTGATTAAAAAATTGAACGGAACTTTAATCATTTTTAAATTAAAAATTAAAAATGCATACAGATCATTTCAATACTTTGACAAAGACTGCTATTTCATATCTATATTTGATAGAGAAAACAGTGCGATAACGTCACTTGTATTTGAAATAAACAAATATTAAATGAAATTAATTCTGAAAATTGGTGTAGTCACTTGTGGTAAGGCAAACCGCTCCAAAGATTTATGGATTCGTTTCCTGCTAGATGACGTAATTTTTTCATTAAATATTTCGACTTTACAAATATTATATATAAACTTATAATATTTATAATATTCAATTCATTCACTAAATCATTATTCACTAAATTTGTGTTTGTTTTAAATATTTTTGATCTTTTTGTGTTTCACCCAGATTTCGTATTCTCAAAGTCAGCTCCGTTTCGGCCTCAAGTATCTGGATTCAACACAATAAAAATCACTTTTTACTTCTCCTAACATAATATACTATATTTCCACTATATAGTAAATACTATAGGCAACCAATTTTTACGTTGAGAATAAATAAATAGTTTTATGAAACCATTTTTATATATTGTTTTATTTTTGTCTTTCTTGAATGTTATACATTTAAAATGATTTTTATATTTTTATATTTCTGGTTAGTTGATTTAATGAAATATTGTGCTTATTATTATTTGACATTCGTAATAAATATATAAATTTAAAACTTTAAAATAGAACACAAGAAATGTAAACAAGTATTGAAAAAGGATTTTTCATATTCGTTAGCATAATAACTAATTTGAAAATGTATTTCATTCTTTTATTTTTCAAAAAGAAGATCTAAAACTGGCATATACAACAGATCTTATTTAGAATTGGAAAAACAGATCTGTTCATGCGAAAAATTCATACGAGAAAAAGCTAATTTATTTTTATGTTTTGTTTTTGTTTTTGTTACAAAACAAATAATAAATAACATTGTATTTCTTTAGCTTTTCCACCTTTATCAGTATCCTAGAAATTTCCTTAACTCTATCTTGTCAAGTAGGATTAGAGCAAAACAGATCTAGAAATTTTTTGCTCCGATTTAATTGTATATCTCAGGAAGTACATTTCAGTACTCCTGCTGCGTTAAAGCTCATGGCGGATGGGGTAAAATAGGCGTGGTTTACGACTGTGTAAGCACAAAGCTTCAGTTGTTTTCTGTTTTCTCCCTCTCTACTACTTTATTTCCTGTTCCTTTGTCGCACCTACAAAACAAGTGAATGAATGTACCATGTTGTTTTCTTGTAATCATTAATTTTGACCGGCATTTGTTTATCTTTTTTTCTAGTTGACTCGATGTTTTTTTTCTCGCAGTTCATCTGTTTGTTACGCTACGTTTAATCTGAATATCGTTGTTATCTAACGATAAATTTGAAGTTTTAAACTAGTTGAGAATAGTGTATTGTTTTAGTTGAGATTGTCTAATTGGCTTGAAAGTTGTGATAACGAAATTAAAATAATTTTCTCTTAGTGCAGTTTAAGAAAGATTTATAAAGGATTTGCTTTTTTTTCAGATTATTAGATTATAAATATACCACACACTTTAATATTTATTGTTCTTAATGTAAATTGAAGAATACAGTACAATATGAAACGTAAAATATCATTTATTTGCATTCAATAAGTGAATTATATTTTTTTGTATTAAATGGTTGATTGACAACCAATCCAAATATAATTATTGATAAAACGAATTAATGTTTAACAAGTTTTATATCATTTATGTTTGTCTACATAATATACGTACGTATTTCAAATCGTTTATTTATTTATTATATTTTTAAAAGAAATGTTAATAATTAATATTGAAAAAATGATACATTTAAATTGCCAGAAGTCAAAATATGTCAATATCTTTGCTATCTATTATTTAATTGAAAGCTCTTTTATTAAACACGTTATTTTATTAATTAATAATTAGTTTTGATGATTACTAATTGATTATTTGCTTTTTATTTGCATGTTATATATGATGTTTAAACAAATTATATGCATAATTATTTTAATAAAATTATTCAAATTATTATATTTCATTAATTATTCACGTATCATTTATCAATTGTTTTTTAAATATTTGTTTTTGAATTAAATATAATATTTTGTATTTAAAATGATGTACTGGTTTATTTTGATTCAAATATTCTGTTGTATTTGTTAATAGTTATATTCCAATAATTTGCAAGAATTAGGAAATGACTTAATTTTATTTGATATTGTAATTTTTATCATTTATAAAATTTAATGCAAAATTTATTTTGATATTTCAAAATAGATTTTGTTGTTATATAAAATTAAAGTTTAAAATTTATCAATGAAATATATGTAAATAAAATTTACAATATTAAAAAAGACACTTTTATAATATTTCAAAAATATGCTACTACATATTTATAATAATAAAACACTCGAAAAATCTTTACCATATACCTTTTTTTCTAAAAACTTTTTCTTTTACTAAAGTTAATAGTTTCAGAAATAGAATTTTCTGTATAAATGAAACATTTCGTTTTATTACAAATAATAAAATATGAATTTATTTACGGAAAATAAATAAATATTTAATACAGAACTTAATTTGAAAGCTTTTTTATTTTAATATAATGAATTCTGAAAGATTTTTTATTATATTAAATATTTAATAAATTTTACCACACTTAAAAAACTGTTTGTATGAAATATTTCCAAAGCTTTTAATATAGCGTTTTAACAATATTCTTATAAATTATCTTTCTTTTGTCGCCTGACATTTATTATTTTTTGTGCTTTTTGTACTCCTTATTTTTTCTTTAGTTGAAATCGTAAATTTTACTTAATATACCCCAAAGTAATAAAAGTTGGTCATTTAGACAAATAACAGAAACTCAGACGAAAAAATTAATTAGAAATAACTTCAGTTAGACTCAGAAGAGAAGCCTCCTTTTGAAAATAATTACCATTTTCTCTCTCTTTCACAATTTTATTTACTTAACTAAAATTAAGTTTTCAAACCAAAAAGTCATTTTATTCTAAGTGCATCGTCTAATTGAAATATTAAAACACTTCCCAAATAAAATAAAGTAAATGTTTCCAGATTTATTACACTTTAATTTCACTTAGCACTGTGTTCTTAAATGCCGAAATTTACAATTCTAAGTGTGTAACGAAATTTGCGACGTTGCCAAAATGTAATTAAATTGTTTATTCAAACTCATTAGGGTAAAAATTTAGATTCAATTGTATTTCTAGTTCTAGTTCTAGGTGATTAAAATGTAACTGTGCTAATGTGGCAACACGGTAACGATTATGCGATATTACCAGATGGTGTGATCTAGTTAAATTGCAAACTTTGTCTGGAAATGGCGTTGTAACCTGATCAAATATTGATTTAAAATCTAGTCATCTAAAATATTCAAATATCTTAGAGAATTTTTGGTAGTTGATTAAATAATTTTTGTTTTATTTTGCTTTCGACTTATTAAATTTTTATTTTTAAATTAAAATTCTATTATTGATTTTTTAGACAAATAATAAAGGGATATCGAAGTATCCCACGTGAAATACAATACATAAATAGGAATTTCATTATATAATACATGTTATATTCAAAATAGAAACAAAAAACGACGGATCACTAGATATGAGAAAAACTTAAATTTATCTTGTTTATAATTTGGAGTTGAATTTTTTGTGCTAATTAATTATGTAAATTTCAATTGGCATTGTTTGTACTTTTCAATAAAAACAGTTGGTGATACCGAATAATTTTACTTTTCTTTTATAATTTTTGTAGTATTTCTATAAAAATAAATTTGTTATGAAATTTACATATATTGAACTCGTATCCAGAAAAATTTGCTTGTATTTGATTCTTGTTGCGATTTAAAGAAAATATATTTCGTTTTGTATTTTCGGATGTCACTAATTATAAAAAATTAAAAATTTTAATACTAAAATCTATAGATTTCATGAACTGTGAACTGTATGAAGTGTAAATAAGTTCTTTAACTTTTCAGTCAACTTTTTGTGATCGTGGTGGAACGGTTTTATATTAAAACGGAAATTGAGATTTGACTAGCAAATAATTTGTGCTACAAAACACTTTGTGAGCTCAATTAAATTCATTAGGCGAGGTACTAATGTAATAGGAAAAACTTTGTTTATTTCAGTGCATTGCAGTTTGTATATTACGTCCAATGCAATATGTATTTTTTTTTACTTCATGTTTGTTATTTGAATTTGTGGTAAATTTTGTTGACAAGTTGAAATTAATTTAAAATTGCAATGAAATTATGCGATTGTTTATTGTGACACGAAATATATTCAATTATTTTTTGGTAATTGAGTGAAATATTATTAATATTCGAGTTGAATTCAATGTAAATAATTTTATTATTTTATTTTCATCGTATGTCAGAAATTAATATGCATTTCATTTGATATGCCATTTTTGATGTTCTATTGTAAACTAAATATGTATTGGTATTATTAATTAAAAATATTTACTAGCAGTCATAAATTTTTATACAAAATCTTTTATGATTATCGGTTGTTGTAATTTATTTAGTTTTACAGTTCAACAATCATGTTTATTATTACTACTTTGACTAAAAGAAGAAGATATATAGTGATTAGTATTTGTCTGTAACCTTATCAAAAATTAATATTATTATGTTGTTTTAGTTCAGGGATAATTTGGTTTAATTTAACTAAAAATTATATATTCTATGCACAGCAGCTTAAGCGGGGATGTCCGATATAAAATTTTTAGATATAATATCATGAATTTTTCTTTTCTTACTAGCAATGATAATAAATGAAAGAACATTCATGAAATTTCAAATATTTTGATGGTTGTAAAATTACAGAGAAACGTGACAGGCACATGAAAGTTATACTAAACTAAAGAGCACTTTTCTAAATTCTTTTATATTATATATTTATTTAAATTTTTATATTTATATTCTAAACATATTTAACTTACAATTTCTTTTCAAACATAGGTATGTATTTTTATTGATATCAAATTATTATTTTAATCTCACATTTACGCCTAAAAAATTTAGTTTTAAAATTAAAATTGAATCAATAATCTACAGTAAAAAGTAATTTAAAAGTTTTTCCAAAAGTTTAAAAATAAAATTATATGAATATTTTGTATACTAAGGGAATATATTGAAATCTTAAATTTTAAAATCGTCTTGGACACCAAAAGTACTAACCATGAAAATTTAATTATATGTATATATATATATATATATATATATATATATATATATATATATATATGTATTCTACAAACAGATAATTTTACAAAATTTTGACTAATAACCAAGCATATTTTGACCAATAACGTACGACATATGTATGTATGCATTAAAATAATAATGGTGTAATTACATTTTGTATCAAAACGTAATTTTTTTATTTATTTATTTATTTATTATTATCGACAAAACAGATTTGAGGAAAATATATGTTTTTACATAAAAATAAATTCATCATGTTGCAACATATAAACATACATACAAACAAATAAACATAATATACATAAATTTCTAGTCGTACTTATAACTTTCACAGACAAAACAAAAATACTCAATAAATAATACAAATATTACTATATTTATACATATTTTACTAACATTACGTAATATATACATTCATTTAGTTATATTAACATTTTCATTTGTATTAAAAACACCACACCTCTTAGTGTAAAAGAGAATTAAGTAATTTTTGAAACAACCTATAAAAAACATAACTTGACTATATTCATATTTTTAAAAATGTTGTTTTGTCAACAGACTTTTCTCAATAATCCAAATATAAGTGAGATTATATTAGGTTATTTTAAAAAAAGGTTATGTTATATACATAGCTGCTTGCCAAACAATTTCGATAATATCTTTAAAACCAAAAAAAAGAGAAAAAATAAAATCTACTTAAATTTCGTATTTTATGTACCAATCTCCGCATATCAGATTATCACATTCTATTACATAGATCGTAGACATAACTTCAAAATATATAAAAAAAAAAACACAATCGCATCACAACTACAGCTACAAACAATGGAAAGTTGCCAGGCAATCCATAAAATTTCAGCTCGTCGAAGAGATTTTAACTTTAGCGGAAAAATACGATTTTTTTTTCAATTCCATCTCGTAAACCAAAGAATGTATCATATTAAGAACCTCCATCGAATTTTTATACTACAAATAAAAATCTTTCCACACATGCAAAGTGCGGACCGTTTCAGAAGAATATTTGTTATTTGTGTTATACATTTAGACGATTTTGAAAGTTTTATTTTAGAGTTTAGAAGAATGGGACTTTTACATGTTCGAATAAATTTTAACCAGCCGCGTAAAAATTTATCTAACCGTTATTTTATTTTTTTTTTTTGCCGACGGAAAAATTGCATGTCAGTCCTGGACATAAACGTACATGTTAAGCCCCGGAGTTTTCTGTTTTATTTTAACCGCAAAATGTAGTTTTTTTATTGTTGAAATGGTGTTGGAACTGTGTTAGAATTTAATTTGGTTTTTTTTTATGTGAATGTAGTGTGGTTCTGTTTGGAATTTTATTTAATTCGGTTATGATATATATACGAGAATATGTTTTATTTAATTGATACAATTGTTAATACAGTTTATTTTGGTTTTTTTGTTTAAATTTATTAAATATTACAATTTTTTTTTTATCTAACAATATGAAGAATTTTAAATGCTAAAATATATTTAAAGTTAGATATAAATTTAATACCAGTACAAATTTGCGTGGATGTTTAAATCGACTTATATTGCAGAGAATGGTTGTGTGTATTTATTTTCTACAGTTTCATAGAAAAATTATTATTACTGTTTTTAAAATTTTATTTTGCTGCACTATTTATTATAAATTATTTAAATTTTCAGGAAATATTCTTCTAGTGCTCACAAGATGTTTGTTCCAACAAGTGGAATGCAACCTTGGAGTGGCTCAATTTTATTTTTATACAGTGTTACTAACTTTTGAAGAAAAATTATTTATTAAAATATGAATTTTATTCTGGTTAGTTACACTATTTGTTCTATCCAGGGATTTATGTATCAGCAAATTTTAATGGCCATGTTCTATAAAATATGATATTAAACAGAAAATAAATTGTTTTATAAATTAAAATATTTATATTTACATACGATATTTTACTCTATCAAAAACAGATAAAATTACGATCATTTATAATATTTAGTATTAAATTGACAGACAATATTTTATAATTATTGTAATTTATTGTGTGTTTTTTATTTATGATTAGTATCTGTGGACATTTTAATTTATCGCATTGACAACATTTAATTTATTTGTTTTTATGATCACCGAATATTTTATTAAAATATATTTAAACAAAATAAAATACATAAATATTTGTTTATAATTACAACAACAGAAACATATCAAAGTCAATATTTTTGCGTTTGTTTATGTTACTAGAAATTTTTATGTTAGAACTTTGGTTAAGTTTGATATTATTCTTATTTTATGAGTTATTCTGTAATTCAGTTTATATGACATATAAACATTATATAGCAGAAGTTTCTAGAAGTTTAATTTAATCAAAAACTCAAAAGACGTTTTACGAGCACAAAAGTTAGTATGTTATGCTGTTTTGTTTTCGGAATTGCCATTTAGAATTACATTTTTTGGCACACAGCTGACTAAGCTATTGATAGTTTTACTTAACGAAATATATAATATTTTTAATTAGGTTTTATTCTTCTTAATAATCAAATAAAATATATTGTTTTCAAGCGTATCAAAATATGCATATCACATACTATATTGCTTATGTAGAAGGAGGTCATTACGTTACTAGTTAAATAATATATATATATATATATATATATATATATATATATATATATATATATATATATATATATATTTAATCTAACAGTTCTGGTAGCCATATTGAAAATTAGTTCAATTTTAATTTACAGTCACATTGTTTATTTTCGCTTGAATTTAAATGTAATTATTGAAAATATGTGAAGAAATGCAATTTAGTTACACCAAACAGGCAGCAGCCCTATTAAATGGCGAAAACGATACAAACATAGACTTATAAAACATAATACATAAATTATCTAAAAAAACATTAACTGTGTACAATTTCTAAATGATTAATAAAATTTCGAAGAGAAAGAAAATATCTACAGTTAATTCTAACTTATTAAATGAGTGACACATATGATAAATGGAAGACTTTGTTAGAAGGTTAGAATGAGCAATAGGTAGATAAAAAGTATTTGTACTTTTTGTAGAGGATGGAAGAAGAAATTGTAGTTAAGAAGTTGTCAGAAATTGCATATTTCTACAAATCACGAAACAAATATAACTAATACATGTACTTATTGTTCTACAACTGTTTTTAAGTTTATGGTTTGGATGTATTTTTATTTATTTTTAGTTCAGGTTTGTTTGGAACGCTTGAAGAAATATTATTATATGTCAATCGAAGCAGAATGATCTTTTTAATTTTTTTAATTTTTGTGAAATAATAATATACTATTAAATTAAGTATTTAGAAATAGTATTGCAATTACTCTACTAATTATGTGAAATACTTTTTTATTTAAACACTGAAAAACATTGTAAAATATAAAAATTAATACTTTTGTGATCTAAAATTTTGAAGGCATTTTTAATAATTTAATTAAATATTTTTTACGTTAAATTTTTGTTGATTTTTTTTACAACAGCCAACTTTATTAATTACAATTATTTTAAATAAACAACATTGTATAACTTAAAAAACAAAAGATTGCAACTTTCCAGTTAATAAAATACAGACAAACACGATAGTGTATGTTTAGCGTAGCGCATCCACCAAAAACCGCGAGAACTTTTCGTTGTAATTACGAGGTCGCGATGCGCATTTGTTTGTGGTCGGTTACCGCGTTGTGAACGGAACTACGATACGTTACAATATGGACGGGATGGGCACCTCCACCAAAATACACCTAAAGCGCTAAACTTTCAGAAGCGAAATAAATGTTAGAGGCTAGCTAATGAATTATTTGTCTTAATGTTATTGTTATGATTATTTTAATTAGCATAAAGGATGTTTTAGTACGTTAGCTAATTGCGAAAATAGGATATTGTTGGTTTTTATGAGATACTATATATGTAATTAATTAAAAATTTTGATTAAGGAAAATGTGTACAATAACAATTTTACAAATGGAATATCTAGATTATATACAATTATTTTAATATGTTGAGTATTATTTTATATGAAATATTATAATATATATATATATATATATATATATATATATATATATAATAGGAATAGAAGAGCGTGTATGAGAGAAATTATAAATGTGGATAAAGCAAAAAGTACCTATCTAGATAGGAATGTTTGGAGGAAATTAATTTCGACATAGTGGAGAGAATTTGTACCACACTCTTTTGGGTATGCACTATGCATGTATGTATGTAAAGTACTAATGTATGTTTTAATTTTATCTACCATCATTACGATCTTCAAAACTATAGGAGATACAAATTCAGTTAAATGGTACTTTGTACATAGATATATAACTGTCTTAGATATCATTAGTTGTTAAAAAAAAATATAGGTTGCTAGATTATTTTGTAAAACTAAATATCATTAATTTTTTAATAAATTATAAAATAAACTTAAGTAACAGAAAAATGTTTCAAATATTCGAAAAAGATAAATAATTGAGAGTTATATTTAGTACTGTAATCTAATGAATAATTTTTATTTTTACATTAATTTTTTTTTAGAGGATTTAATTCTGTATTCTGTTGAATTTTAAGTTTTGGACCATGCAAAACTTTTTATCAAGAATAAATATTTCACAAAACCAATAATAAAAAAGTTTTCCATTTGATATGGAAATGGAATATGGTATATATATATATATATATATATATATATATATATATATATATATATTTATATATACATATATATATATATATATATATATATTTATATATACATATATATATATATATATATATATATATATATATTTATATATACATATATATATATATATATATATATATTTATATATACATATATATATATATATATATATATATATATATATATATTTATATATATATATATACATATATATATATATATATATATATATATATATATATATATAGTTTTTTGTTAAATGCAGTAATTAAGTTATTAAGAAAACAATTCAATAATTTAAGTAAAAAAATGAAATAATTTAATTTAATTTAATTTAACTCAATTACGATAATAATAATAATAATTTTTTAAATCAAATATTTAGCTACTCTTTCGGATAAACCTTATTTTTTTTAAAATTTTTATACTAGAATAAAAATAACTTCCCTTAAACCACAAACAATAATTTAAAAAAAGCTACATAAAGCTTAGCTTTCGAAATACGTATATAGCTTTCTTAATTATTTTTTGTGATTTAAGGAAAATTATTTTATTTTATTAGCTTTTCGCCACAGTAAGATCATATTTTAATTTATATACAAGAAAATATACCTCACTTAACACAATTAATTTGTGATTACTTTTTCTTCTTTTTTCTTTATATTTCAACATTAAGTTGCAGTTACAAAACGCATTGTTACCATAATCAAACAGTTACCAGGGCAACTAGATTGTCAAAACTTTTAACAATGTAATCAGACCTTAATCTTATTTTGTAACTTTTTGTTTTATTTTTATACCTCAAGTGATGTTTAGTTTTTCTGTTACTTTTTTTTCAAATTTGTATACCGTAATATAAGCACAAACTGCACGCTGTTTAAAACCGAGCTATGCTTGTGGTACTCCTATACTTTATTGAACGTATCTTATGTAATAGTATATGCTTCAAAGACAGGTTTAATTTCAGTAACAAGTTAAATGAAATAACTTTGGGCCAAATTATCAAGTAACTTTGACTTCCACAGTGTGTAAGGAAAAAACAAGCGCGTAAATGAATAGGTTGTACGTGATTTTCGGTTTCCGCATTTGCCATGTTATCTTTCAACTGTAATAATTACCAGATGCTTGAATTTGATATTGGAAGAAAACTTCTATCTCATCACACAGTTTACTGCATGTTACAAAGAAAAATTTACGGAAAACATAATTTTATTATAACTTTATAAATTTTCGGGTTCATTAATTTGTTTTTGAAAGCGTTTAAATGATTTAATATTTATTCCTGAATAAATGTTTTGAACGAAAATTAAATTTTACATGTTAAATTTTATGCTGCTTGGGAACATTTTATTACAATCCTCAATAAAATGACAAATACAGTTAAATTAAATTATAATTTAGAACATTTAAAAGTTTTTATGAATTTAATAATACATTAACTATTAAAATATGTTTAAATTTAATTTAATAAGTTGTTTTAATAATTTTTTAATTAAAAGTTTTTTTTATTGATAATTTTTGAAATTTAGTAAATGTAATTGTAAGACTGGTTGACAGTGGGTATATAATATTTTTTTAAACTTTACTGCTAGCTAACGATGCTGATATTGCTTACACAGAGAAAAACATTTCTTTGATATTAATAAAAAAAATTCAATAATATATATTTCTTTACTTTAATTAAATATATTTAAAGTAAATATACAGTTCTTATTTTTTTCAAATATTCGTTTCTAATAAGCAAATACTTGTAAATCAAATAGATATTTATTTGCTATTATTAAAAAAAAAAGATATCTACTTGAATGAAAATGATTTTCTTTACTCAAAAGAATCTTTTTCTCCGTATAACAACTATGTTACAGGCAGCCGTAATCCAGTGGTAGCGTGTTAGACTCGAACCCGAAAGGTTCTTGATTCGCGCCGCACTGACATCAGAAATTAAATTAAATATTAATTCTGGTGTAAAATTTTGTAGCACTGAACTAATATCAGCTGGGTCTAAATGGTAAATATTAGCTACGTGCATACGACAAAAACAGATACAGTTTTTTGTACACAATTACTAATAATTGTAAACAAATTTTGACTATCTAAGACAAGCTTTATGAAATACTACCAAATACCAGGAAATTACCTATGCTTGTAAGCAAAATACAATTTTTATACATAGTTACATTTCAGTTAATCCGACTTTTATATCTCATTTATCAAACTTTTAATATCTGGTATTCTTTATATCAATATTAATATTTTTTCAGATATAAACTAAATCCAAAAATAATATTTCCAAATGCTTCTCTTAGTAAGAAAACAGTTTTTATTTTTACTATCAAAACTTACTTCTCGTTCGGATCTAATCAATAATTAACTCATTTGTCAAAACTCATCAAACCGTTCTTCAGTTGTTTTTGTTGACTAGAATAACCTTCACAGCACACTACAAACCGATAAACAGTTAAACGTTTCTGCGAAAAATTCCCCAGAAAAAAAAACATCATTAAGTACTATCAAACAAATTCGTCAGTTGTAGCATTTTATCTTCACTCATAAAAGAACAAAGACTTAAAATATCCCACTTCTGAATATCCCACTTTTAGAAACAAAATGCTGGGCTTTTTCGGTCGGAAGCCACTTACGGTAAGAGGCCCAGAATGACCTTCGTAAACTTCGACAGTGCGATGCTGACAACGCGTCTTCAACAACGTCGTTGACAATTATCGTCGTTTTGCTAAAATTGACGTCTCAGAGTTTTGGCCATCTTAGTTTGGAGAATAAAGAGATTATATCTGTATGATTATGGAACGTTGTAATTCTGGAATGAGTATTGTGAGTTTTGATAGAAAGAACAGAATTGGAATTATTATAAAAATGAACGTTTCAAGAATTACAGTTTTTGTTTTGAAATAATTAATTAATTACACTTTGAAATTGATGATTTATTATTGAAAAGTTGATGTTTTTTTTTTTATTTTATAAAGTTGAGTTAGTTGATGGTAGAATTATGAATTATACGAATGTTTTGAGGACTATGCGAAATGTGAAATGAGTAATTAATTCATGATGATATTGATGAATTATTGTTGAAGTAATTATTTTGTAAGTATTGATTTATAATATTTGAATTATGTTTTTTGTTTGCTTAAACATTAGACAAAATATTTTTTAAATATTCTAAAAGTTTATTGTATTGAATATACCAAAGAACCAATATAGTTCATTCGATGATATATTATTAAACAAAAACATCACATTTTTCACAGATATTTTTCTACTCAATGTTCAATATTGCAACGTTGCATTGTTATCTACAAAGCTATGTTACCACCTGTCCGCGTTTGCTATATTTTTCTTTTTGCCTAGTTTCAGTTTTATTTTTTCCGAATTTGCCTTATTTTGCATAAAAAGAAAGTCTTTATATACGTACGTAACTCTTGTAATTTTATTTTTCACGTTTAACTTTTGGTGTTTTTTGCTTTTTCTTGTTGATATTTCGTTTAACTTTGAAACTTTGAGAGAATCTACCTTTTCACGCTAAAATATACGTATTTTTTCAGTTGATAACAGTTAAGTACCATTTAACATGTAAATGTATTTTCAGAAATGTCTCTTTTTATGCACCAAGTAATTTTTGGTGCATTCAAAGAAAAGCCTTTGCTTGTAGATTTCTCTATGTTAAATTATTTTTTTTATATTATGTTTTACTTGAAGTGCAGCAAAAAGTTTCTGTTTTTAATTTTTTGTATATTTCAAAAATAAAATGTATTTTAATTATCAAAACACATACATCAAATGCATTTTTTTAGCATACAGCAATAAGAAACTAGAGAGAACTATGCTCGTTATTTTTTAACAATACAAATTGAAAACATTGCGCATTTATATTTGAGGATGTATCAATGAGAAACACGTAATTGGTTTTTAAATTTGTATTGAAATTTGTAAAAAATATACAATTTTAATTGTAAAGCACATAATATATTTGTACTGTATTAAAAAAAATATTATTTGTTTTTCGAAAATTATTTTTATGGGACTTTTTAGTACTTGTCTCGTAAAAATGATTTTTAAAAATCAAATAATTTTTTGTTTTATATGATACAAACTTTTGGACAAATACTATATCTAACAATTAATACACAGATTTTTTTTTAATTTTTTCAGCCAGAAGCGCATTTGTTAAAATGATATTTGATATCACCGATAAATTTAAAATGTAATAAAACTTTGATTTTTTTTTGTAACCTGTACACTTTTATAATGTGAAACATATATTATTTCTAAGTATCATCCTACTCAGTTTTAATACAATAATATAACTCAAATTTTGAAAATTAAATTTATTATAAATCTTAAATAAGTAAAAAGCTTTGTTTTATTACTAATATTGAAGAAAAAAATTAAAGAAAATTACACTAAGGCTCACGTCGCCTACAACGAAAAACAAAAACACTAATAATAGAAATATCTTTTAGATGAATTAATAAATTGAACAATTTTTCATCTTCTTGTTTTTACCACCTGTCCGACAATAATCTCCGCAAACAAATAAATGCATCTGCATTATTCAAACAAAACACAAATCACCGCTGGCAACCATTCCAATTAATAACATCAAAATCACAACACCAATGCTTGAAGCATCAATCAAAATGATCTATAATTTCAACTAAATATTCGCTTGTCACCGACATTAATAAAACCGTTCGTTGCTGTTGCTTCGATTCAGTAACGACCGCGGCATTCGAAACAGAATTCACAAATATTCCAAATTTGTAATAACATAGGAACCTTCTATTTGCTACCACACACCCACTCCCCCTAGCACCAATATTACGGAAGGTACTGAATAAATGACGAGACCGTAGTTGATTAATTTTCGCTCTAAATTTGACTCTAATCATGTGATGATGTCGACATTTTGACAGGTCGAGTACTGTTGTTGAAAGGTTGTGTATGAGAAGCGAAATATATTTATGTAGAAATGGTAAGATTTTGTATATTATACAAGAATCCTTGCTTTTGTTTTGTTGAGCTTTGGATTAACGGAAATTTGTATACTGATTAAACTTTTTGGGTAAACTGACATTTATAGAGATTTGCAAGATAATAAAGCTTTTCGGAGATAAATTTTAATATAAGTAAATGTTTTAAATACACATTTTATAACTTAGGTACATGTGTGATGTTAAAATAAAATATCAAAATATTAGCAGTAATTTTGAGAATGACACCACCTTTTTAAACTGTTTTATTTAATTTAACAACTATGTTTGCTTATCATCAAATTTTTCAATTTTTCACTTACTTTTATCAAACAACGAACTGATTTTCTTTAACATTTGCATACATATTTATCTCAGATAACAAAACAATATTTTATAATAATAAAAACTCGTTACAAGGTTTTATAAAGACTTGAAGGTATAATTTTTTTTTTAATAAAGTAACAAGATTTTATTTTGAAACTGCACTAAAAAGTTATTTATTTTGGTGTTCTATACTATGCTTAGTCAAAAATTGTGAATCGCCTATAAAAAATTAAATACATTAAATATTTATATTAAATTGATATTAAATGATTATGTATTATGATTATTTAATTGTATAATTTATTTCGACAAATAATAATAAAAAATTTAGAATAGGTACTGAAGTGTTTTTTTTTTCTTACATTTATTATATATTTGTTCCTTTTTTATTTATTTTGTAATTATTCATAAAATAGATATTTTGTAATGTTGTAAATGTTATTGTTGTTAGACTTTCAAATCTTATTTGTAAATTAAACACACGCTTCAATGGAATAGATATTCAGTTCATTACGCTTTACGATCTCGAAAATGGTTAAATGTCACACATATATTTGTTATAGCAATACTGTGACTTGCTCTGCTCAATTGCCAAATGCGAACCTTTTAGTTTTCTTTTATAGGACACTCCAAAACAGACAGTGTGGCACACTTTAATAAACGATGTAAATTTACTTGAAACAGAAAACTATTGAAGCTTGTAGAAAAATTAAAGAAGAAAAGAGACCTTTTAAAAAAGAGATAGGCACATCATAATCTAGGGGAAAAACTTGGCAATATGAAAGTTTTTAATGTACAAAAATTAATTCTTTCTATTACATTACATTATATTACATTCAAATATCTTATTTTAATAAAGTTCAAGTTAAATATGTAAAGATGTGTCATATATTATTGTTTTTTTTTTAATTAAATATAATATATTTATTTCGCCTCTACTGGCAACAGTGTTTTTAAAAATGAAATAATACACTCTTTACATTGAACGATACTTTTATTATATTTGAGACTAGATTAGGTATGAAATTTGATATTATGGAAAAAAATTTATTTTGATTTGAAACAAATGATTGACGTCACAATTTGACAAAAATTTATGACGTGCCCCGACAAGTTAAGAGCGATTCATTTATATACTTGTTAGGATGGAATATTTTTCGTATAAAAATTAAATGAATATAATGCTTTTATATTATATTAGTTATACATTTTATTACAATTAAAAAACAATATTTAACGTGTATAACATAATTGCATTATCTCAAAAAGCAAAATTTTAGACATATTAGATTTAAAGTGCCACCATTCGCAATTTATACTCCGCAAGTTTATTCGCTTTGAAAATCCTCACGTGGTCAGCGACTGTGACGAAAATCACCCCCCTCCCCCTCCCACATCTATACTTCTCCAACGAAAACATCCCATTGTGTTGTGCCCCGCGCCAAAATACAAAAGTAACCCTTAAACTAACAGTTGAACGAGGCATGACTTTATATGCGAATGTATTTGGGCTTGACTCGTATCCTAGTCCGTGTGAAACAAAACGAAATACAAAACAAATAACAGTTGAATAACGGATGGCTGTTTGGTTGGCGGTTACCAAACACCAAAACGTTTTCCATTTAAATCTCATATCCCTTCAGTATTGGCGTTCGGCTTTTCAGTTTTCAGAATTTCAGTATTTGACGCGCACACAGTATATGGCTTGGGCATATTTGACATGCTATAACGGAGATTTGAATATTATATATATATATTTACATATGTGGATATTTTGCAAATTTTGTTTATTTAGGAATTTATATTTTTGTTATTTTATTGGTCATCAGCTGTCTTACGATCAATAAAAATTTATCTAAATGAAAATCAAGTATCTTTTTTCTTCTATAATCAAAATATGAAATAACAAATTAATATAAATATGATAAAATATTGTTTTATATGTTGGTATCTAAAATAATTAATTAAAATATCAAATTAAGAAAATTGTGTACTCGTAATTAGGTTGAAAGCAATATTTCTGAAATTAAAAATATATTAACGTGCAAATTAGACTCGTGTTTTATTTTATTTAAAATAGATAAATAAAAATAAATTTTAGTAAATTTTTAACTTTTAATCAATAATATGAAAGCAACAGTAATATTTTTCATTTTAGTATAAAAGGCGAAAACGGTTTATAGAACAAAACTAAATTACTTTTATTATTATTATTATTATTTTTCGAAATAAGAATTTTTACAAATAGTTGTCTGATTTTTTTGTCAATTTTATAAAAAAATATGAAACTATTTTATTTTTACTATATACATACAGTACACATACGTAGAACTATACTGATACTATATAGAGACAAATAATTGTTTTCTAGCAGACATAACTGTTTATGTGAAGGTAAATTACACAGTAAAAATACAAAATGAAGGATAATTTATTTACTATATTTGTTAATAAAAAAAATATTAAAAAAGGCGAAACTTCGCTCGTTAAAGAGAATCTGAACCTCATAAATAGTTAAAAATTGCTCATTTGATAGTATAGAAAATATATTTTTTAAGTTTTGCAATGTTACCATAATAATTTACTTGACAATGACGTAGATTTAAGTTGAATTTTACAAACAAATAAATGTACAATTAATGCTTGTTTTACAATATAAAATGTGGTAATAAAAATACAACTTGATTCAATTATAGACTTAAGTTTTTACTATTTATATTTAAAGATATATTAATAAGTCATCCAAATTGAGGTAAACAAAATTGACAAGTGACTAGATCAGTCAACTACGACGAAATTCAGTTCAGCCCTAGTTTAAACCTAATTACACATACACTAATTGGTTAATTAAGTTAGTGTAATCCGAGCTTAACTCTGCTCTTCTCTGCACATTTGCCTTATCAACTCCCACCGCGCAAGATTATTTCAGAATAATCCCGCAAATACAAGTTTATTTTTTCTATCACCATTCGCCGCAAAACTCCATCCTAGCATAGAAATGCAATTTATCTTTCCGGTACGTTTTAGAATTTTCGATTTGATGATAGGATAGGCAGCAAAATTGAAATATTATTATTTTATAACCTCATTTAGAAACAATGGACATATTTGAAAATTGTACGATGTAGTTTGGGGTTGATATTGCCATGGTTACAGCAGTGAAGATCAACCGAGTTTTGTCGTATGATTTTATTGTTAAATATTTATGAAAATTAAATAGTGATTTTTGTACGACAAATTGAAATACGCTTGGTGGTTATTGTATTTAAATGACATTTTTGATTAGCTTACGTTCATTTTTATTTCAT
Source organism: Clivina fossor (assembly GCA_963966155.1). Lineage (NCBI taxonomy): Eukaryota > Metazoa > Arthropoda > Insecta > Coleoptera > Carabidae > Clivina > Clivina fossor. The sequence goes on along the minus strand of OZ014552.1, from coordinate 27,768,615 downwards.
TTTTTTTATTAACTTTTTGGCCAATTTTATAATAAAAATTTTATGATACAGTCAGTTTTATTAAATTTTATACCGAGTGGCAATGGTTGAGGTGAACATACACGAAGAAAAATGATTCTTTTGAGTAAAGAAAATGATTTTCATTCAAGTAGATATTTTTTTAAAAAAATTGGCAAATAAATATCTATTTGATTTAAAGAATTTTATTTATTACAAACAAATATTTTTATATAATAAAGAGCTGTATATTTACTTTAAATAAATTTATTTAAAGTAAAGAAATATATGTTATTTATTTTATTAATATTGAAAAAACGTTTTTGTCCATGTAGAGATTCAATATATGATATTAGTTTTATGCATTTTCTATCTTTTTTGTTTAATTTAAGTCAAAAACTGTTAGGTGCAAAGTTGTACTAAATTAGAAGTTTCATACAAAACTGTTCAAATTTTTTATTAAATAATAACGATACTCATAACTTTTTTTGAACAACTTTATATTTTACATTTTTGTCTTAAAAATGAGTAGGAAATTTTATGTTAAATTTCTATATTTGCCTCAAACCATCATCACACGATATAGATATACAATATATGTACAGGGAAATAAATTTATTAACAAACTTTGACAGATGAAAACTAATTTGATTTTTAGAATAAAATGTTATATGTACAAAGTTACCAATTCGTCTTCATTGAGTAGTCATACGCTTTTAAAAATTTAACATGGTTTAATTCATAAAAAATTAACATAACCTATAAATATGAGTTTAAAAATTGACAAATTAAAGATTCTGTAACTCGATTGCGACATGACAGTTATTTGGATCATTTCTTATATAAGTAATTGCTTCTTATTATTATCTCAGCCAACATTACAAAACACATGTAAAAATTATAATTGCATAATCTTCAGTAATCTTTAGTAAATATGTAGATTTTTGATCCAGAAATCCGACAAGAATAAACTTAAACTTTACGAGTATGACAAAAACAACTCTTGTTTTTATTATAGCCAACTTTATTTTCATGTTTTATCATTGCTATCTTCAATGGCTTATAAAGTTAATTAAGACGAATATTTTTTTCTTAAAATCGAATCTACTTTTAAATTAATATTTACATTAATTGTGCAGAATTTTTCATTGTCATTTCAAGCAAACAGTAAAAAATATATGTATTCTATTGACTTGTAGGATAAAACAAACAAATATGAAATATATGATATTTTTAGAACAAAAAAAATGTAAATAGAGTTTTGGCATTTATTTAATGCTTCAATTGTTTTTCCTCTCTTCTTTACATTTTTGGAAATGGAATTTCTGGATGTATATTTCTATTGTTTATGAAAAAAAAACAAAGAATAAAGCTGATTTGATAAATTGAACTATACGAAAATACGAGTGATTTTTTTATCGTAATATTTATGACAAAAACGAACTTTGAGATAGAAAAATTTATCTAGAATTTAAAAAATTTATATATTTAATTTTTGGTTACTTATTGATTTTTTGCTTATCTTTATACAAATTGTAGAAAAATTTTACATAATTGTATATATTCAGTTTAATTTAGTGTATTCATCGCGGTAGCCGTGCGTGTTTAGGCGTTGGATATTACCAAATATGATACTAGATTCGATGGTTTTAATTTACTGGTTGGCGTTTCTAGAACAGAATTAGACACAACAGTTTGATCAACTGTTTTTCTTAAAAACATCAGTAGTATAGATTACTGGTTGAAAATCGTCAAGGCTCTCATATGACTGTCGTAGCAATGATGATTTAGTTTGTTTATGTCAAAAGTATTCACACATAAACTTTAAAAACAAAAAAGAGACAAAAATATATCAAAATATTTTAATTTTTAATTGTAAGAGAAAGTTCATTAATTAGTTAAAGCTGGTGTATAATAAATTTGTATAAATTTTTAATTTAGATTAAATATAATGTAAAGAGATATAAGTACAGGTCTGATGTTGGTAGTGAAGTACATATGAGTTTATCCATTTGCTTTTAATCTTTTAATGCAGACAAATAACATGAGGTTGTCAAAGAAAATTTATCCTTTGAAAATAAAGTATCAAACTCTGTATATTTCACATTTTTTTTTTGTAAGTTATTGAGGTTCAATAAAAATCATCAATTTTGTGTCAACGTTATGACACTATATTGGTAAACGTCAAAACATTTTTCATAATAACAATTTACTAGAAAAAAATATTTTTCATTCATTGAAAAGACAAATATTCGAAAAAAAATTCTGTCATATGTCATATGTTCATTTGTTTCACGTAATTTGATTTGTTAATAATGGCTTACTTGATTTTTATTTCTCTTGTTTTGTTGTTCGTTCAACTGTTTTTCTTCGAGAGATATGTTTGGATAAATTCCATGATAAATTATATCAACCAATTGAAATAGATTTTTTCAATCAAGAACAATGTTTTTTGTTGAAATTGAGCAAATGCGATAAAATCTAAGTTGGACAAACAGGTAGAACTGCTTCTACTAGATTGTAAATACGTCTAAACTATTCAGATAAATCTGTTATTGCACAACATGCGTTAGATTAAAAATTTGAAGATACTAAAATAATTGCAAGATCCAACAATATAAGAGAAGCAATAGAAATTTACTAAGAAAAAGATAACATTAATCATTATTAAGGCACTGAAATAAAATTTGCTTTCCTTTAATTAATAATTTATAAATTTTATAATCTAGTTACTTGTATTATATTTTTTAGTCTGTCGTGAATGACAATTCAAAATAATTATAATATGAACCAATGTATCATAGCAACATCAACTTTATAAATATTTCCAGAATAAATTTGTGATGAAACACACTGTTGAGTAACGAAGTTACAAAGAACTCTCTGTAATGAGTAATGAATTACATTTCCATTTTTGTAAAAAGATATACTATTTTGTAAACTACCTCAGATATTGAGTTATTTTGAAACTCATTTAAATATCTTTAATAACGTCAGGTATATCTAAATATTCTGATGTTTTTACAAACGCAATAAGAAAACATATACATAAACATAACACAGAAGCATATAAAACTTTTGAATATACGAATGTGTATTACTTTATAAAGCCGCTGAACTTCTAATAAATGTTAATATATTACAAATTCTATGCCACAACAAACTATTTCTATAAAACTGTGGTTTCTCAATTTCTTTGTTCCGCAGAAAACTATATACATAAATACCCATCTTTACATTTGGTATTTCCAGTCTTTTACAGTTCCTACGAGATTAAAAAAACAAAAAACGAACGTAGTATACCGTTACGGCAACTTACTGCTAAAACAACGACATAAAAAACAAATGAGGAAAGAAACAGTTGCGAATCGAGCAAAACGTTGAAGAACAATAATCAAACTTATTTTGTTACTCTCAGGTGACGGATGAGTAAGTTTTATTTTATTTTTTTCCGAAAAAAAAAAAAGTAAATAACAAGAACGATAAAAATTCATTATTTTTCACCCTGTGAAATATCTAAGGGAAAGTTTGTTTAACTAGGTCACTTTTGTGAGTTGTCGGAAAGATGATATAAACGAGTTTTTAGGTTTTTAGATGAGTGGGCTATTTACTTGAAATTTAAGGGTTGAAGTTTTGACAATTTTTTCTTTTCTGTCACACCACAACTGGCTACAAAGTAGATTTTTTCTTTCATTTTTATTAGATTTGTTGTACTTTTGTTATAATAAATGATATTGTAAATTAGATGTAATTGTTGTACTTTTAAGGCATTTTTAAAAAACTTTTATTAAAACATTCCGTTTTTTTTTATTTTTTATTTCAAATAAAACACAAGTATTATGCTAGCTTTACACAGTACAATTTTATATACAAAAAAATATATAGTTTTCTGTAGAAACTAAAAATTTTGTATTCCACGATCTAATATTCGATTGACATTACAAATCGTTTAATGTAAAAACTAAAAGAATTATTATTTCGCTTGTAAGACGACTTTTACTAAGGCGTTTTAAGATTTATCGACTTCTTTTGAGGTGTAGTATCGCCTCCTAAAAGGATACAGAGAAGACCGTAAACGCCCTGTATATTTGACTGTTAATGCATATATTTATTATTTCAAATAAAAATAGACAATTACTTTGTAAATATCACAATTTTATTAACAATTTTTGTTACTGCAGTGTCGACCGTACGGTCATCATCCGATTCTGATGATGACTGATGCAAAATTCATGCCATTCCGATGATTTGCATGAATTTTGGACTACTAAAAAGCATATTTCATTAGCTTTTTGGTGATTATTTTGAAATATTTTTAAAGTGAATACAATAAAAGTTATATCTCAAAATGTCTAATAAGGCGATTTCCCCATTTAAGCTAAATGCAAATTTTGAGCTTTCAACAGACACGGGTTAATATCATCTGACAGGTCTGGGAAGTGTATGGACATTTTTTTTTATTTATTTGGAGTAATTTTGGCGGGTGAGAGCAACAAATTTCCGACTTTGCCAAAATAAGGACCTCCCTAATATATATATATATATATATATATATATATATATATATATATATAATAAAAAATGTTGACTTTATATAAATGTTGAAAGGAAAATTATTGGGATTAGAAGTCAAAACAGAATATGATATTAATAACTCAATTCATTGTATACGTTGCGAGCTTTCGGAGGTTGCTTGTCTCCTTCATCAGGCTGACCTATTTATTGTAAAATACAAAATTATGTTAAAATACAATACAAATCTAATTAGTAATTACAATGTAAAATGATTTAATAAACTTACAATGGTAGAGAATTCTGTGTGTTCTTTATCAACAATATTTAGAAATTATGTCCAAATGGAAAAAACCAATCCAGATAACAAAACAGTGTTATTGGAATAAGATTAAAAATAAAATAACATTAAATATATGACAATTTGTACGTCAAAAATTAAAATTGTATTCTTATATATAAATAAAAATAAAAATAAAAACTAGTTATAAGTAATTGTCAGTAATATAAAATTCTTAAATTTTTTTCACAATACCAAATGTAAAAGACGTTAGACACGAATTAATTTTTTAATTACTACGAAGGTTGATAAAAATCAATTTTTTATTATCAACTGATTTTTTAGAGGGAAAAATTATAACCAACCTAAAATTAGTCACGTGACATATAACGACGCACTCATGTCAATAACAACATAACCTATGTTTTTTCCACAACAAATTTAGATGACAACACACGCTACACGCGCACAGTCAGATTGTTAATCACTGAAACCAAACAACTAAGTAATATCACGAGATGAACCATTACTTTTATTCACAAACGTAAGTAGAAAGTCATATATTATACTCAGGTGTTGAATATCAGCACGCTTGTTTACACTCATGCTATCTGTTTTAATATAGATCATTTCTAAAAGCGATCGTTTAAATGATTTATCTTCAATACAAACCACAGACGTGTTCGTAAAATCAAACTTATGTTGTTTTTGATGTGAATGAATTGATAATGCCGTTGCTTGAGGTTTCAACCTACAATCCGATCTATGTAACGCCAACCGTTCTTCTAGCCATCGCTTCGTGTTTCCTATGTACGTCGCATCACAATCTGCACATGGAATCTTGTAAACCAAGTTTGACTGCTTCTTGATAGGAATGACATCTTTCAGTTTCGTGTAAATTTTCTTAGTAGGTAAGATGTTTTTTCTAATTATTTTTATGTTGTCTGATTTTAAAATGTTAATTAATTTCTCTGTTATTTTAGGTAAATTTGGGAGTGTGAAAATATTCTTTTTTATATCCAATTCAGTACGTGGAACTTCTAAAGTGTTACTATTACTTAGTGGAGTCCTGTTATGTGGAGTTGACCAAATTATTTTATTTACTAACTTCTTAGGATATCCATTATCGATCAATATTGTAAACAATTTACTAAGATTAGCATTTTTGTAGTTATTATGAGATAACCTGACAACCCTGTTTTTTAAACCGAGGATGGTGTTGATTTTTGTGTGTTGTTGGTGGTAAGAACACACAAAAATCAACACCATCCTCGGTTTAAAAAACAGGGTTGTCAGGTTATCTCATAATAACTACAAAAATGCTAATCTTAGTAAATTGTTTACAATATTGATCGATAATGGATATCCTAAGAAGTTAGTAAATAAAATAATTTGGTCAACTCCACATAACAGGACTCCACTAAGTAATAGTAACACTTTAGAAGTTCCACGTACTGAATTGGATATAAAAAAGAATATTTTCACACTCCCAAATTTACCTAAAATAACAGAGAAATTAATTAACATTTTAAAATCAGACAACATAAAAATAATTAGAAAAAACATCTTACCTACTAAGAAAATTTACACGAAACTGAAAGATGTCATTCCTATCAAGAAGCAGTCAAACTTGGTTTACAAGATTCCATGTGCAGATTGTGATGCGACGTACATAGGAAACACGAAGCGATGGCTAGAAGAACGGTTGGCGTTACATAGATCGGATTGTAGGTTGAAACCTCAAGCAACGGCATTATCAATTCATTCACATCAAAAACAACATAAGTTTGATTTTACGAACACGTCTGTGGTTTGTATTGAAGATAAATCATTTAAACGATCGCTTTTAGAAATGATCTATATTAAAACAGATAGCATGAGTGTAAACAAGCGTGCTGATATTCAACACCTGAGTATAATATATGACTTTCTACTTACGTTTGTGAATAAAAGTAATGGTTCATCTCGTGATATTACTTAGTTGTTTGGTTTCAGTGATTAACAATCTGACTGTGCGCGTGTAGCGTGTGTTGTCATCTAAATTTGTTGTGGAAAAAACATAGGTTATGTTGTTATTGACATGAGTGCGTCGTTATATGTCACGTGACTAATTTTAGGTTGGTTATAATTTTTCCCTCTAAAAAATCAGTTGATAATAAAAAATTGATTTTTATCAACCTTCGTAGTAATTAAAAAATTAATTCGTGTCTAACGTCTTTTACATTTGGTATTGTGAAAAAAATTTAAGAATTTTATATTACTGACAATTACTTATAACTAGTTTTTATTTTTATTTTTATTTATATATAAGAATACAATTTTAATTTTTGACGTACAAATTGTCATATATTTAATGTTATTTTATTTTTAATCTTATTCCAATAACACTGTTTTGTTATCTGGATTGGTTTTTTCCATTTGGACATAATTTCTAAATATTGTTGATAAAGAACACACAGAATTCTCTACCATTGTAAGTTTATTAAATCATTTTACATTGTAATTACTAATTAGATTTGTATTGTATTTTAACATAATTTTGTATTTTACAATAAATAGGTCAGCCTGATGAAGGAGACAAGCAACCTCCGAAAGCTCGCAACGTATACAATGAATTGAGTTATTAATATCATATTCTGTTTTGACTTCTAATCCCAATAATTTTCCTTTCAATATATATATATATATATATATATATATATATATATATATATATATATATGAGAGAACCATATTTCAAATGTATTGAGTACAACATGTTGAGATAAATGTAATAATTCAAAACAGAATAAAATAATATTTTGATGCAACAGCATCTATGTGAATAAATATGCGATATCAATACAAATATTTCAACAAGATATTTTTCCGTGTCAGCATAGATATTTTAAAAAATATAACTTGTCATTTCGTATCGTTTTTCTGGAAATGTTCTACGCTACGGACATCTGTGTGCCACCAATATAGAAATTTACATTTATATCTCGGGCAATTTGCCACTCCTTGTAATTTTATATTTGTATTTTATTATTCAATATTCGAAAGTTCGGAATTTTTTTTATTGATATTATATATATGTATATTTCTTTGAAACAAATAAAAACGCTTTTGTAAATCTGACGCTGTTAAAAAATTGTTTTCAACATTTTTGTTGCACATTTTAAGTGAATATGTGCGAGAAAATGTGTGAAAGTTTTGTATAACAATAAGTAGCTTGTTGCATCTATACGCGATTTAATGCTAGTTTTGTCTTTTATTTTTGTTAAGTTGATAAAGAGAAACAAAATATCTAGAAATTTATAATACTTGTTTAAAAGTTGAGAAAACTATTACTTTTTATATAAATATTTTATTATTTTTTGTAATTTTATTTTTACATAATACTCGGAATTATTATCAACTTTACTTTTTAATTATAATATTATAGATAAAAGAAAAAATTTGCATGAAAATTGCATATGTTACTACAAAAGTTCTAGTTTTATTTAATCCTAGAATTAGGGTGTAAATCCTACAATGTATTACTTGGTAAAATATATTCTTTTACTTTATCTTATCGTGAAGGTAAATCCTAAAATTTATCAAAATCGATGAATAGAAGCTTGAAATTTAAAATATAATGTAGATTTTTTCTGACTTTGTTTTTATTATTTAAAAAATTATTGCGATTTCTGAAAAAAGTGATTAGGTTTTACTAAAAAAAAAACAACTTGATGAACGCCGAGGGAAAGGACACTCTTTTTAATTATTTTGTTAAAGCAAAAAACAAATTACTGGAAGTTTTATATATATATATATATATATATATATATATATATATATATATATATATACATGTGAAATATTTTTGCTAGAAATCAGTATTTATAGACTAGATATTTTTTTTTAATTTATTTAAGAACAGTAAATAATTTTGCAACATTTTACAATTTTCTATGACTTTTTTACAATTAAATTATATTATAAAATTATGCATAATTACATATGAAAATTAGATTATTGTCAGAAAAATAGTACGTCATTAGAAATTCAACTAATTTTATTACAAAATAACTAAAAAAAATTGCAAATTTTTAGAACTGGTTGACGTCGTTAAATACATGTTAACTTAACAACTTAATTTAGTTGTCAACTAACCAATCAGTGAGACCTTTTGAAGAAACTTGAAAATCTATTAAATAAAGTCCATTTTTTTCAAATTTTTGAATAAATGTTGTCGTTGGAATAATTTAAAAATTAACCATTGCAATATTAGGATACATTTTTAACGAATTACATATGATTTTTTTAACTTATTTTTAAGAATAAAAGAAAATTGAAAATACTGGCCTTAAAGCTTGGGTTACATTACAGTAGAGTACGGTGGTAGAGTACTATTCTATTATTAGCATAATTTAAACATTTTGGGATAGTGAAAGACGACTCAAAGATTTTTCTTTTACTATTTGAAAATATGTATATTATGTAAATAACGATATAGTACATACTCTACTACTAACTCTACTAATATAACCCAGACTTAAATGAATAATATTTAATGTAACCTTTAAGATTTAATTTGTTCCATTGTATACCTATCTATTTTTTATGATTAATGTAATTATTTATTATTATTTTCTAAAACAAAATCTAGCTTATATGTGATTTCTAGTGATGGTGACATTTTGTTTTGTTTATGTTTACAGGCGCTTCTGCAAGCGCATGACGTGGTGGCTCACGAAGTCTATGGTGAAGACGCAATGCGTGTAACACCGCCGCCGTTACTTCCATATCTAAACGGCGGCGATGACCTGGACGGCCCCAATGGTGACGTCGATATGGAAAATGTTACACGCGTTCGTCTCGTTCAATTCCAAAAGAATACCGATGAACCGATGGTAAGAGGAAAATATTTTATTCTCTTTGAAATTATTTTTTTTTTCTTTAAAATGATGTTTTTCTTTTTACATATAATTTTTAATATTTATATATTTAAAATGAATAATATTTTCGTATTTTATTTATATTTAGACTACATATTTTACAGTAATAATATTTAACATAAATTACAGTTACTCTCGCTTTTAATGTTAAATTTCAAATCTTGTATTTAAATGTAATTTTTAATGTTTTATTAAACTTTTTATTTTTTTATTTAAATACAATCTTGAAATAATTCTACGTTGCTAAATTTTACGAACAATTTTAGCATTTTTTTTTCAAAATACAAATACCAAGTTTTTGTGAACGGGAATATCATTCTGGTAGCACCACTTGCTTAAATTTATTTAACAGTTACGCTTTATTTACATACCAATTTATGTATCATTATTGCTTAAACATTACATAGCATAATTCACTAATCTTTTATTTTACAAGAAAATCTTATTTTAAATACTTAACGAAAATCAATAAATTTACTGCACTTAGAGCTAATATTCTCAGTTTTATTTATTCTTAGGATAAGTAAAAAATCATTTGTGATTAGCTAAAAATGTATTGTCAGAATAAATGACTAAATTATTCCACGGATAAACTTATTTCAACATTTGTAAATACTGGACCTAAAATAAACATTGCTATCTTACTTGAGAAAGTAAATATATCTAGTTTGAAAAATAAATATATAACATTTATTTCTGACGTAAACAAAATTGATCAGATTTTGTTTTTTTAACAAATAAAACATTATCCTGCTTTCTTAAAAATTACACTATATTGTAACATAATATAAAAATGACAGTTATGATTAAAGACTTTACATTATAACTTTAATAAAGAAATCAAGAAAATATTAAGATATTACGCTTTGCTTTACTTTTCTGCAAACTTTCGTACATTATTTTTATATAATTTATATTTCATGAATTTTAAAATTATTATATCAAACCAGTAAGACAAGATCTATGCTTCTATTCTGCTCATTAAATTTAGCTTAAATCTTTAAATTTAAAGAACTTTCTATTCTGGCCAGTAATTAAATACTTTAGTGTACTAAATTCCTTTAAATTTAAATGATTATCGTATGTGATGTAACTGCTAAATTTGTGGTTAGACTCGTTAAGTTGACAGAATTAATGTGAAAAATATTTGCATGAAGAATGGATAATATGAATAATATAAAAATGTTTGCAATTTTTATATTTAGATGATTTTTGAAATTAAGAAATTAAATATATACATTGTTAATATAGAAATAAAATCATTAAATGGTTACGCTTAAAGATGGATGTTCAGAATTGCTTTATCTAAATTTATTTTAGTTAAAAATCTTATTTAAACTAATGATCTCTAAATTGAAATGTGATGACCAGAATAGCGGAACTAATATTATAGAAGAAATTTCGTTGTTTATAATATTATTAAAGCTCAAAAAATCAACAGTCAAGTTTCTAAAAATAATTATTTGCATCAAAATAAAAATGCTATTTTCTATGCATAGTCATAAAAAGTACATTATTTTATTATATACAATGCTCATTATTCATTCGAATAAGTAATAATTATCATTACATGCTTGGTGAATAATATAATTATTTTCTCTTGACAATAAGTAAGATCACAATATGATTAATTACAGTTTTTTTTGTAATATTTTAATAATATTTACTTGTAACAATTACCTTGGTCCAACATTGTACTTTTATATAGATATTTTAAAATTATTATTTTATATGACATTTTGATTAATTATAATGTGGTTATATATGTACTTTATTATCATTAAATATAATTTAGAACTGTCTTTCAAAATATAAAAAAATGTATTAATATTTTTCTTCGTATAAATGTCAAACAAAAAACGCGAAAATAAATTTTTGTTTAAACTTTTTAAATTTAAAATTAAATTGGTTTACAGAAGAAATAACTGTTTACAATTTAAATTCACAGAATTTATATAAAGATTTGAAATTTCTTTGATCAGAAAAAATATATAAAATCGTTTTTCTTGATTCCTTTGATTACCGATAAAACTGCACGTTCATCATTTTGATACTAAAAAAAAAACAGCTTTCTATAAATAAACTTTGAGGCATGAATAAAACATAAAAAAATAAATTTTCTCCGTATTTTTTTTTGTCACATAACTAGCTACTTTGTAAAACGTCAGGATCACACAGTGTAAAAAATTTTCTTTAAACTAAATAATTTATCAAAGGTAGTCTTGGTGAAACAAAAGAAAAAAAGGAAATTGCAACTTTTAAACAAATGAAAAGAGGCTACAATTAATTTGGATTTATTTTTTTTATTAGTGGAACATTAAAATGAATTAGATGAAGAATTTTCGGTGACTTACTCGTTAGAAAAATTTATTATGCGTAAAGTTTTCTCATTTTGCATGACATTCTTAAGTTTGACCGTTGAAAAGCTAATTTAGTCAAAATGGTATATTTTATATGAATTAATTTTTGTTTTTTTCAAAAGTTAAGTAGGCTTAATGCTACAATTTTGTAATTATTTATCAAGTTTTTTTCAGAAGGATGAAAAGATGTGTTCGTTTACATTTATATTTTATAAATTTCATTTTTTTTTTGACGTATTAAGTAAGTGATGCTATCTTATAATGGTTTTAGATTATTACCAATAATAACAGAATGAGAAGTCTTTATCGTAGACATTTAATTATTGAATTTGGACAAATAAATAAAATATTTACTTTTTAATTTATTGAAATTAAAATTATTGACAATAATTTGATATTAAAAATCAAACTTATATAAGTACTGTAGTTTATAATAATTAACACATAATACAAATTAAAATTATTATTTTTCTCTACTTATTAAAAAAAAATACCAATTTTATTGTCAATTTGGATATTTTTACATATTTCTCTGGTAATAATAGATTAATTATTTTATTTTATTTATTCTATATTTACAAAAAAAATATTCTTAGAGAAAATAGGGCATTTTGGTGTGATTATAAGTAAAATTAGTGTATACATCTCATACAGAAAGTGCGATTTTAATACTAGATACATATAAATAACTATTTTGCTGATATTAAAAATATATAATAATCTGCTGTGACAAAAATTTATAAATATTTATAAATTTGTAATAAATTCCCTAAACTACGAAATATAATTATAATAGTAACGTGAAATATGTACTTCAGAAGATAAATTTCTATTTTCAGTAATAAATCAAGAAAAAAATGTATATTTTAAAATGAAAAATAATCTAAAGTTACACAAATATTCAACGTTGTCCAGTAGTCAAGAGAAATTTTATAATTTAGGAAATTTATTTCAAATTCATTATATTTATAATTCACTGGTAGCATAAATATATGCAATATGTGTCGTATTTTACACGAAAAGTAAAATCTATCTAATATCTAATATCAAACACTTGTTGTTCACTAATTTTTATAAGACAAATTAAATAAATTGAAAAATACAGCTTGGGAAAACTTTTTTGTAAATTAATTAAATTAAAATAAACCGCTTCAAATAACATCATCTCACATATATCTGTTTTCATGTGCAGTTTTTCTTGAGATTTTCTTATGCAACAAAATTGCACGAGAAAATTGCGCAACAAAATAGCATAAGTATATGTATGGTTTACAAGATACAAGAAATTTCGAAATGTCAACTAATAAAAAACTAACCAAATGTCAAAATAGATTATAAATATAAATATAGTAACTTTCACAATAAATTTTGGTAATAGTAGAAGTTACTAAAAAGTTACATCATATTTTAATTCGCGCAACTTGTCGTTGCGACAAAATTACATGTTCAATTTCTTGTTTTACACGAACAATTTTGGTGCAAATCCCACAGAAAATTACAATGTGTATAACAGGAACCATTTCTTTATCAAGACTACGTAAGTAATTTTGTGTTTTTTTTTCCAGGGCATAACGTTAAAGATGAACGAAGAGGGTAAATGCATCGTGGCGCGTATCATGCATGGGGGCATGATACATCGTCAGGCCACACTGCATGTCGGCGACGAGATACGCGAAATAAACGGCGTCCCCGTTCAAAATCAGTCGGTCAACACGTTGCAGAAGATTCTTGTGAGTATTGGCTCTGGTGTCTACCACTGTCCGTCTAATGTGTTAAAGCACTTTCGGGTTTGTTGTTTGTGGTCCGTTTATTGCGCTATAACTCGTTTCGAAACCGTATACCGATCTCCCTCAAACTGAACTTTCTCGCTGAATGAAATTCTCTGTCTGTGCCGGGGCGCGCACACTTAACTCCCCGGTTAACTGGATGACTGGAGAAAATTAATCTCCAATGTCATTTCGGTTACTGCAATGCAGAAGTTGTGCACGGAGTTTACGAAACCAGACGCAGGGAGTTTCCAGTCATGGAATTGTAGTTAAGGCTCGGTTAACGCTAGTGGGAATTGGGGAATTAAGACAATTGATTTTAGTTTAAGTGCTGAAGGCAATGAAAGAATAATTGGATTAGATTTTTGTTTGATATTGTTTAGAGAGAAAAATGTATTTAGATCGATTGAAGTTTAAAACATAACATACTACGGTAGTCGGTTGAAAATAATCACATATTTAAATATCTTCTCTGTTACTTTATAACAAAATTGTAGCTGAATATTATAGCTAAATTTAAAACTTGTTCAAAATATAAACCAAACGGGAAAAATAAAATACTCAAATAATGTGAATACAACTAGTTTTGATGTATAACGACAAATTAGTAATAGAAACAATAGCATTTTGCTTGTACTAATCGAAATCTCTTGTCATCACCTTCGCACTAGGAACATTTTCAAAAAAGCTAGGTCAAATTTATTTGCATTTACAGTTTATTGCCATTCGTCGAAACTAAATTATATTGGCCAATTGTGTTTTTCGAATACGAACAAATATTTTCTATGGATTTCAGGCACCGGACATAAATTAATTCATTTTTAAGAATTTTTTTACAAAATAATGCCGACAGTTTATGATTTATGTTTTTTACCTATAGAAGATGAATTGGAATTATAGAATTATATGTATATAGATATAATTTACATGCAAAATATAAAATGACTTAATTTCCATGAAAATTTTAATTCACATGAAAAAACTTAATTTACCTGAAAAAAGCTTAAATCATTCATAAAAACAGTTTATTTTCATTTTTATTTATTCAAAAGACTCGCGAATTAAAGCTTATAAAATTACAATTCCTGTTGGAATTATAAGTGAATTTGTCATACTTTACTCATAATAACTATTTTTCTCTATTAATTTATATATGTAAAAGTTTTATTTCCTTTCCTGCATTAACTCTAAACATCGTGTTAAGAATAAACAAATCAAACATCGTTTACATTCCCAATATAAGTTATAGCCACATAAGATTTTCAATGTTAAATCGAATATTTTTCAGGGCAGCACCATAAATTTTTAACTGCTGAAAACATAATCTCAACTGAATTTTATCGCTGCTTAAAGACCATTTTGTGTGAAAACATTTTAAATAGATATGCAGTAAACCCTATTTTTAAATATCGTGACCATAAACAAAAGCCAAAGGCTAATTCAAACACAACCGAGTAAGATTAGTCTTTACGTTCAAATTGTTTTCGATCACGCCAAACAAAATAACTTTGAATTTATAGCGGGCCGTACACGATCATTCAGAATGATATTCAGATCGAAGATTGACATTCTGATTGAAAGTGTAAGGTCAAGGAATAGATTTACGGATTTCCAAATATTTTGACATCCAAATTTTATCGCAAGGAATCTTAAAGTAACCGCTAATCTCTCACGAACTGATATTGAATTTCTCATAATTATTTATTCTGGATCAATATGGGGTGTCAACATGGTGATTAACGTGTTAAAAAGATTTTCTTCCATACGGTAGTAATTTTTATAGTCATCTAAAGCTAAAATTACTTCAATCAGACTGCCAGTTTGACTGATAAGTGTAGGGGCTTCCTGATTGAAGTCAGGAATGATAGTCCGATTTTTCAGTCAGACTGTCATTATTTTGTATGCGATTTACAAGCAGGTTTAAAACTGTTTCCCTGCAGTTTCTATAATATAATAAACATATTGATGAATTAATTTAAATAAATCTTTTAAAATATATACATTTATTAATGTTTGTTTTAATTTTACTTTCTGAAAGGAATTATTTAAATTATTATTGAAGGTAATATGGCTTTTAGATCTACAGCCAACGCTCAGATTGTCATGTAATTAAACTATTTTAATATATATTAATTAATTATGATATGAATCGACAATGAACATAATTTTATAACATGGTAAATTATTTATATAATTAAGATAACTTAATTGTCACTTAATTATTTATTTTAAATGAAAATAAAATAAAATTAGCCATTTGAGATTTGAAAACGTATTTATCTAGTTTTGTTAGAGTCAAATAACAAACAGTCTTAAGGGAGTTCTTAAAATTGAATTTAAATACAAACTAAATTCAATTTTAGTTTGTGGAAATAACCAGGTTTAAGAATAAATTGTACAAATTACATAGTTTGAATAAAATATTATCTCTAGTAACATTTACAGAATATTTTGTCGATTTAGATATATTTAAAATAAAACAACAAATTGACTGAACATTCGTTTATTATATAAAATACCTAATACAAATTTTTATTTTTGGAAAAAAGATAAAATGCTAATAAAAAATATTTAAAAAATAATAAAATATTTTGTGAAATACAAACAGTGTTAAAACGTATTTTTTAGTCAGTTACGAAACAGATGTATCGTATGACCTTCATCTGTATATAAAATTTGCTCTTACTATATCTACTAAGATTCTCAAAGCAGCATTAATTCTTAATAACAACAAGCTGTTTAGTATTACAGTATTCAGATAGGGAATACCTAATCCCCAGAATAGTACTTTTGTTAATAAACACATATTAGCATACATAAAATAAAACCGGAATTTATTATAAAATAACAAAGTATATAGGATATAAATATGCATAAATGTATTTCTTTGTTTTTTCCTCACGAAACTCAAGACTTTCAGACTTGTTACAGCGCAATACACTAGAGACATATATTTTCAGCTCTTGAAACTGAAAATAAATGCATGCTGACATAAAAACTAAATATATTGTTTGTTTATTAAAACTTGTATACTTTATTTCCAGTTGTGCATTTTGGCAATATCATTTATTTTTAATTTGAAATTAATTCGGGAAATAAATGTTTTAAAATAGGGTTTTATTAGAAGCAATCTTTCTTAATGAACGAATTAATTAAATACTTATATAAATTTTCTCACGAAATTGTAATATTTTAGTAAAAATAATTATGCGCACAATTTTATGATACAAATGATATTTACAGTAAATAAAAAAAACATAGAAGCAAGAAAAAAGTAAGTAACTAGATCATAAATTTTATAAATTTTTAATTAAAGGAAGCCAAATTTTTTCACCTATGTTGAACAATAGCAGATTTATTTGGATGTAAAATTCAAAGATACTGTAATAATTGCAAGACCTATCAATATTAACAGCAGATTATTAAGAGAAGAAATAGAAATTTATAAAGAAGATAACATCAATTAGTGTTAAGACACTGATTTAAATAAAATTTGGCTTTATTTAATTAAAAATTTATAAATTTTATGATCTAGTTACTTGTTCTTTTAACTTGGTAACATGTTTCTATGTTTTGTTCATTTAATGTAAATGTTATTTGTATCTTTTTTTTCCTGATGAAGACGTACTTTGAATTCATCGAAACGTCTATTATTAATAAAGATTAATACAAAACTATAACCTAAAACTGTTTTATTTTCGTAAATATTTATATTTTTTATCAAAATCATTTGATCGCTTTGACCTTCATACCAATGTTGTATTTTCATTTATATTTATTTTAGTTTTATAAAATAAAATACGTTTTTATTGGATATAATTTATCATAAAAATTAAAATCCTTGCTAAACTGATACTTCAGATTTGCTATAGTTATTAATATAAATTATTGTTTATATTTCAGAGAGAAGCCCGAGGTTCCGTGACGTTCAAAATCGTACCGTCGTATCGTAGTGCACCGCCTCCATGTGAGGTAAAAGTAAGCCTCATCTTTTTCATCATTTCCTAGTAATTTTTAGTACCTTCCCTCAGTTGGCACCACTGTCATATCGTCATTTGTTTTGCTTTTATCTTGTATTTTATTTTTTGCAAATTCGAAACTTTCAAAGATTTACATTACTTCACATCAAGATTTTTGTTAATTTATTTTCTTTAGTTTTATTTTAATAATTTTTCCAAATCGTTAGTAATTAAATAAAGCTTCAATATTTTGTTTAAAATTAAGAAATAAAATCACTAGTTACGTCATAAGTTTAACTTTAAATAAGTTCTTCAAAAGCCAAAACAAACAGAAATTAGCAGTGGTTTTAATTGCTTGCGCTGATATCGGTAAAATTGAGGGGTTTTTTTTACTGGTTTTTCTTCAATGAAAAAGTTTTAACAGCAACGAAGAGTTTAATTGGATATTTTTCTAGTTTTTATTTTTTTTTTTCTTTTTTTTATCGAACTTCTATTTTACACTAACAGAAGTCGTTAGATTTACCAATTGAGTTTTTAAAAATTAATTTTTAATCGATATTATAGTTTTAATTAAATTTTGAAAGTGTACGAAAACTAATTAAATTTTACAATAAAGATTGTTTAATTTTATAGAAATAATTATTTTATATTTGTTATACGATTTAAAATTTTATGTTATTTTAAGTATGTTCTTCCAACTTTAATAGAATTATGAACAAATTATTATATATAAATTTTTATTTTCTAAAATTTTTAATTAATTTCTTTTCCAACCCAGTTGTTCCAAATTTCCTGAAACTAAACAGAGTTTTTTTAATATTTTATGTAATATATTTTCTTTTATCTACTACGAGCAGTATTTTAATTTATATTCTGTCAGTTAATAATAATAATTTTTAATAAAATAATACGGAGTGTCAGCTTTTTAATCAAATTATGGGTTACTAGTCACTACAAATTTAAAACTATCAGCAACATTATTTTTCATAAAACCAAACGTGCATGAAAATCTCGTGAACTATGATAGATATAACACAAAAAAATAGATAAACATATTTTCATATTTATATTCATTTGAAAAAAAAAATCACAAAACACAAGATATATAAAGAAATATAAACATTTCTAGAAAATATTGACTGTTGTAAAAATAAACTTTTTACATTTTATTTAAAAAATACTGACACTTTGGAAATATAACTGACATTTCGTAAATAATGCATTAAATATTAACGTTTTTAAGACATTACTGTTCAGTAAATTTGACAGATTTAAATTAAATACTAATAATAGAACTAACCGCCATATTTGATCATAATTTGGAACAACTGATCTTTATAAATCAAAATGTATGACGACAATTATTTATATATATATATATATATATATATATATATATATATATATATATATATTCACTTTATTTTATAATGTTATAATAAATTAATTCCTATAACAGTAACTTTAGATTCTAATTGGATTACTTGAAAAACAATTTTTTTTAATAAAATGGGCAAGGCGAATATTTCATTTTCTAGTATCATATAGTGTATTATTTTTATTTTAAACATTACTCTATTTATGAATGTTGTGTAATTAGTGCCCGAATTAGTTTCTTAAATGTTTCATAATTTATAAATTTTTTAATTATACCTTAGTCACACCAGATATTTCATAAAACATATCAGTCAAATTTATTTTTTTAATTTGGTATTTTTAATATTGTCTGTTTACTAATATTTTTTGAAAATAATCATTCTCATACCTTAATTTAATTAGCAACTTTTAGTTAATCTATCGTAGTTGGCTTTCCCCATTATTTTATTTTTTTCTATCTAGTGAACAGACAGTATTTTGTTGGATTTGTATTTTATGATTTCGTTGGATATTAAAAAATTGTAGTTTAGCGAATTGGATAAAAAGTAATAAAACTGCCAAAATTAATTTTTTGTTATTCTGTTCTCTTTAATTAGTTGTTCAGGATAAAACCACTGCCAGTATTAGTAAGTACAAATTACAATATAAAAATTTGTAAATGATTTATCTGGTGTGATTGCGGCCTGTTTAATTATTTAGATTAGTTACTTGGTAGATATATTATTTACTTCGGTTTTTGATTTGCACAATAGCGAATAGATTTTTAAATGCAATCAAATTGTGCATGAAAATTTTTATAATTTTACTCCTAGAAATTAGAATAAGAATTTTGTTTATTGGCATGAACCCATATTAGTAAAAATGATTTTATGCACATTTTAAAAAAAAACAAATCTAACATCTACATACAATTAAAAGATTGCATGTTAAATTAGTTAATTACTTTCAAGTTACTAATTCTATTTGATAATTTACAAAATCTATGTAGCGAAGTACTTTCATGCACTATATATGTTACATAATTTAATGTAGAAACTTCTAAAGAAGGATTTGATTGATTAAAATGTTGTTAAATACACTTTAAAACAAAAATAGCGAAAATCTGTAATTTTATTTTACCATAAATATTCTGTATTTCTATCTCAAAATTTTGGTAATTTTTACATAATTCATAATAATCACATAAAATAAGTAAAAATGACCTAATAAGTATGTAAAATTGTTTACTTTCGGCAAATTGCTTTACATACTTAATGTAGAATTACATATAGTTGGTATAAATTTAAGATATTTTAACATAGTAAAATATTTTTCAGAACTTGTATTAATATAAGAACGGTTTTAGGATATAATTCTGTTAATTATTAAAATTATTATTATTTAATTTTTATTTTTATTTATTTCTGCTATTGCTGAACATGCTTTAGAATATCTACATGATGTAAAATTTGAAGATACAGTAATAATTGCTAGACCAATCAGTGGCGTAGCCACAAACTTGTTATGGGGGGGGGGTTACTAATATTAATCAATAAAGATAATACTATAATTTGTATAAAAAATAAAGAGCAATAAAAATTATTTTTATAAAAATGAAAGTAAAATAACATATTTCATATTTCACATACGTATGTTTTTGGTCGTTCAGGTTCTTGTGGGGGGTTCCAACCCCCCTAACATTCCCCTGGCTACGCCACTGAGACCAATCAATATTAGCAGCAGATTAATAAGAGAAGCAATAGAGATTTATAAAGAAAAGAATAACATAAATTAAATAAAAATTTTGCTACCATTAATTAAAAATCTATAATTCTTAGTAACTTGTTGCTACGTACTGTTATTTACTTTAATGTCATTGATAAATATGAATCTGATGAAGACGAGCGTTCGGTTTCGTCAAAGCGTTGTTTTTATATAAATAATTAACAGAATTTTATCCTAAAACAGTTTTTATATCAAGATATTTTGTTTTCGAATTTATCGAAACTTTGCCAAATGTGTGTTTACATCGTTGAATAATAAATGTAACAATATTATCGTCTAGCGAAAGTCAATAACCAAAAACGTAGTTTGAAATGCATGACAAATAGATATCATAAGACAATAACTTTACTCGTGAATTGTAAAATAAAAAAGGATTACCTTTAATTTTGCACAAATCAAATATTTTATAACAGTTAGTTATTAATAGAATTTAATCTAAATGACTGGTACTACAAGGTTTGTTTTTGACTGTATTAGTTAATTTGTTTAGTCCTGCTATTATGACAGTTACATGGCATTAAAACCAGTATTAGTTAAAACAGATTTTAAAACGCAGCTCGTAGTACCAGCCTATATCTTTAAAAAAAATTAAGAAAGAGTATTATCATCTTGCTTGAGCTATTAATGCATAAGAATTTAAAATTATGCAAATCTGAAAATAACATTTGAATATTAACGTGGAAGTTTATAAAGTGCAGAAAACTGAAAATATCAAAATTTCTCTTTGCAGATATTCGTAAGAGCCCAATTTGACTACGATCCTTTAGATGACGATCTGATACCTTGTGCCCAAGCTGGTATCGCCTTTAAAACTGGTGATATACTTCAGGTAAAACTACTTAAGTATTCTTTTTATCTTCTTTTCTAGAAGCATTGCTTTGAAATATTTATATTTTGAATTAACTAAAATATTAACACAATATGGTAACATTCCTGAAGATTCTTTTGTGATTTTATCATTAAATTGTAATTAAATATGTCTATAAGACGAGTCAGATATTCTACAATAACAGTCAAAGTTTACGTACTTAAATAATAAATACTATTATTGCACCCCTCTACGAAAAATTACAATTAATAATCGCATTTTTTGGCAAGAAAGCAATTAGAAATGTAAAATATACATAGTGAAATGTAAATCATAATCACAAAACTAGCATTTGTATCGACAGTAAAATATAATGTACGATAAATATTTTCAATAACAACAGAATATGTATTCTAAAGACAAAAAATATAAATGAACGACAAAATAATTGTTCTAACATCAGGTGTATTGACTGTTTAAACCAATGATTCCCAAAGTGATCTATATCGTCCCCTAGTGGTCGATAGATTTAACTGAGAGAATCTACAGTTAAACCTATCAAAGTGAGTAGCACTATGTCAGCTGTCAAAAACACATTTGAAGTTGATGAATTTGTAACATTTCAATATTAGAAAGACTCAAAATAGAAAAAATTGGCACGTGATCTATACGAGACAAAAAAAAATTGAATACCTCTGGTTTAAACAAATCAACCAAACTCTTCAGATTTGTTGACTATTTTGTTGGACTGTATACTAAATTTTATCGTGAATTTTCCCATTGTTGCAGTACTATATTTGTCATTTGATATACTAATATTGTCGTGCCATTTTATATATATATATATATATATATATATATATATATATTCCTATAATTTTTATAATGATACTTACAAACGTATTCTTGCAATTTAAAATAAAGGTAATATTATTTTAAAATAACAACTTCTTAATTGTGTAACTTTTCTTATGTAACCATTTTTATCATGGTATCTTTGATATTTACTAATAATAATAATAAAATATATATATATATATATATATATATATATATATATATATATATCTATTTTTCATAATTAACTTTTAAAATAATCGTATTTCTTTTTGTTAATATCCATTTTAAAACGAGCATTTAAGTATATTTTAACCACATCAATTTTTGTGAAAAATTGTCTGTAAATTGAGACTTCGAAAATCAACAGCTGCAACAACACGGTTTCTTATCCTGCTAGATCCTGCGGGCAAAGTTTAACTTGACTCTATTGCTTATGTAAACCTAGACAGGCTATTACTAACAATTTGGGTTATTTGATTTTACATTACAGATCATCAGCAAGGACGATCACCATTGGTGGCAGGCGCGTAAGGATAACGCAGCAGGCTCCGCAGGATTAATACCGTCGCCTGAATTGCAAGAATGGCGAACGGCTTGCGTTGCCATGGAGAAAACTAAACAAGAACAAGGTGAGTTGATATTCGCTTTTTGGTTATTATTATTTAGTTCAATTTGTTGGTTATAGATTTCTTGCAGGAATTTGCAGGATTTTAATTTTGAATTGTACGGGTATTGTTTGATCGAAATATTTTAAGGAAACATACAATTTCTGTTTATTTTAAATTTATTTTAGTTTATTTATTATTTCGCAGGAATTTGCAGAATTTTTATGATATATTGAATTGAATTTCGAACAAAATTGTTTGGTTGAAGTAAAATTATTGCTATTTCTTTTATTATAATATTAAATTTACATAAGATATATTTATAAATTGTTTAAATATTTCGTTTTTGAGATTAATATTTTTGTTATAAAATATTTTATAATTTTTAATAAACTGTTTTTATGAATTAAAATTAGAAATTTACGTAAAAATAAAAATGTTATCATCAGTTTTTTTTCACATATTTCCAGCAGTTCTCAAAACAATAACTGTATGGGATTTAAATGCATGTTTGTAACAAAAGTTTTGAAGACCGCATGTATGTAACTGTTTAAAATCTAAAAGTCACTATATATTTGAATTGTAACAAAATCACAACTATATATACATATTTAAAACAAACCAAAGAATTATAATTTTTTTGTGCAAAAATCCAATTTTATTGTTTAGTACTTACTTTACAAACTTAGATGTACTGATCAATATTGTTCTTAGAATTTTATTATATATATATCTGTTTTAAATGTTTGAATATTTGTGTATATTTTTTTTGTTTTTGTTTTGGAAATGTCTATTCGTATTTTTTCTTCTCTTTTTATGAATTTGTTGTTGTTAATTGATATATGCAAGACACGGACGCAGATGGTGGATGCTCTTCGCATACTAATAGCTGTGACGGTACTACAGGTAAAATTTGGGCACACCCCTTCGTATCTCCTCGAAACCTGTAAAAGTTTTTTGGGAATGTAGTAACACAACTTTTGTTTTAGCTCTAATACCTATTAGTTGTTTTCTGCATGGTAAAAATGATTTGCGATTCTTTTATTAATGTTCGTAGTTTCAGTTGGTTGTAACTAACATTAGGACTGCGTTAAAGAACGGTTTGAAATTATTTTATACAAATTTTAAACTGTAATACTAATATTAAAAAATATATATCATATATCGATTAAATTATATTAATTGAATATTTTAAATGTTACAAGTTAATATTTAATATTTAAAGATTAAAGACTAAATGAAAAAAAAAAACAATAAATCCGTCAACTAGCAGAAATTGAAATTGCAACCTTTTAAATTCCAATTGGCCTCTTTTACTTGAACAAATATTGAATGAAATTAATTAATTATCTGTGGTTAAATAATCGGAAAATATGAAACTCTATATCTCAGAAATTCGAACATTTTAGTTTGTTTTTTTTTGTTATTTAAAAACGAATCTTACATTTGAAATAAAAATGACAAAAAATTTTAAAAAACCGCTACATCCTTATTATGGTATAAGACAATTTTTAAATATATGAGGACCGATTAAATAGTACTACTTCCGAATTAATATTTATTTCGTAATCAACTGAGTGCGCTAGAATTTTATATTTTAATTAATGTTTTTGAATTAAAATTCTAGATTATTGAATAGTGGGTCCATCTAGTAAATTTGGGTTTTTATATTTTAAACTAAAAGTAAATATAAGAGACCCGTACTTTTTATTTTTGAATAAAATGTGCAAATACTAAAAAAATTGTTAGTTGGTAAAATTTATATTGTGACGTCACACGCCCAAACTTACACCAAAGATTAAATCAAATCTTCTCTGGATTAAATTAAGACTAACGAACTAGATATGGATATAATAAGAAAGGGATGGTAATATAAAAAATAAAATGTATCAATACGTGTAGAAATGTCAATCTGACATTTATAAAAAAATTTGAACAGCTTACATAATATTTAATATTCTTAAATAATATCAATGAAAATTATTGTTTTATACTAAAATGATTGAATAACACCAAATAAAATCGAATAAATTGTTTATTTCTGTTTCTCATATTTTGATATTTCAATATTTCAACTTGTCATCACATAAAAACATTTAAAAAAAAAATACGTATCATTTTATTTAGCATAAAGTTTCGATTTACATTAAAAAATATTGATTTTAATTTTTACTGAATGATCGTATTATTATAAATGCTATTGACGTAACCAGATTTTAAAAATATATTTGACAAGTATATAGAATAACTATATTTAATCAATTATCGTCATTTATGTTTCAAACAAAATCGCAAATCATCAAAATATTTTTACAAAAATTTCCAAACATATTTTTAAAATGTAGTAAATTTTAAAACTGCATGAAAATAATTTATAATTATGTTCGAATTATATTATTCGTAATTATCGTATCGAATAAACTAATTTTAATTATTTTTAAGTTAATTAAAAATACAATATTAATCAATTTACTTAATTAATTTGCTAGATTTCATACAAAATCGTTTATGTTTTCGTAATAACTCACAGCATTATAATATTATAATGTAATAACAATTTGGGCACATACGAATTGCGTCCCGCGGTCGGGTTTTAATCTTTTACAAAATTTTAAGATGACCGAATTGCGTCCCGGTCAAGTTAAACAGGGAACACAGCAATTGCGTCCAGCGGTCAGAAAACCCAAATTTTATATTCCGAATTGCGTCCCGGTCAGTTTAGCGGATACCTAGCTACTAGGGTTACTGTAACTCCACCTGCTACCTACCTACCTGTCACCTAGTATAAAATTTTTATATCAAGCCCAATAATATATTTCTAGTTTCCATATGTTAACACTTTATTCTTTCATTTCATAAAATAATGAAAATCATAAAACAATACTTTATAATATTTTTGCAAAATTATTATTTATTTCAAATTTTTTTGAAGCAATGTTATAAAGGTTGTTCCGTAATAAATTTGTCTAATTCCTGAAAAAAGTTTGTAGAAAATACATATTTTAAATAAAATGCATAGGGATTGAATAAATAATATACTCCTATAAAGTTAATGTATACAATTATGAAAAATTTGTAAAACAGATTTTTATTGTTACATTGTAAATCATATACATAATAAATAATAGAAATATATAACTATAATATATAAATATTAAATAATTGGTCTATATTTAATAGCTATACATTTTACAAATTCAAAATTGGTAAGTCTATTTTGCCTAAGCAACATTATTTTCTCGTCCAAAAATTCTTTTTTTTTAATTGCGGCTCTTCGATATACTTTTTTTGGCATACTAACACTACGCATTTTGACGTACGTGTCAATTTGAATATTTTTTAAGGCGTCCAAAAATTGGTATATGTTAGGGTGGCTGCTATAAAATAGCGAATTAAATTTAGAGTGAAATGACTCGCAAGCGTTCGTTGTTCGTTGAAGAGACGAACTGTTTTCAGCCCACATTTGAGGTGGGAATTCTGCTTCTTCCGAAATGTAGGTTTCTACTAAATAATCGGCAAATTTGTGCACTTTCGGGTTTTCTGGTAAAATCTCTGCAAAATCAATTCCAAAGCAATCACCAACTGCAGCTGGATTTAGAAATGGTAGACCAAAAACAAATCTAAGGTACATTCCTACATCCGAGTCCTTTGAATACTCCTCTGCCAGTCCAAGTTTCTGAATTTTTCGCCACCTGGTCAAAATTTAAAAAATGTATCACAAACCTTTTCTCAACAATTATTTTTTTAGTAGGTGGTTGAAAAAGAGTTAGGATTACACTGAGATAAGGGTTTGCTAAAATTGAGCAGACATAAAACAAATATATTGTACTTTAAATGGAAACAAACGAATTTGTTAAAAATATATGCTATATTAAAAGAAATAATTGATTTGTTAAAATTTAACAACTATGCATAATT
This sequence comes from Clivina fossor, assembly GCA_963966155.1. Classification (NCBI taxonomy): domain Eukaryota; kingdom Metazoa; phylum Arthropoda; class Insecta; order Coleoptera; family Carabidae; genus Clivina; species Clivina fossor. Next base: position 27,741,507 of record OZ014552.1, on the reverse strand, counting down.
TAATACCATATTTAGATTTATTTCTAGAATAATGCTAGTTATTTTTAGTACTAAAGTTAATAAAATCTAAAAAAAAATTGCTAAACAATTAATAAAATTAAATATGTATTTTTGAATATTATTGTATTAATTTTAAATAAATTCGTTTGTAATCATTTAAAGTATAATATGTTTGTCACTTTTTGTTTAATTTTATCAAATCCTTTTCTCAGTCCGTGCTTCAAAAAAGCAAATATTTATTTGCTTTATCCGTATATGGTCTAAATGTAAAATGAAATAAAATTGACTTAGCTTACCATGATTGTCCGAGATGAAATCGGCAGCCTTTTATTTCTGCAGTTGGAAAACACCTGTAAGCCGCATTATGTATGCTTTTCTCAAAATCTGCATATATTATTGTAGGATTAAAATTGCAATTTAGTATACGACATTCTTGCTTCAAATAATTAAATACCATTGCATATGTTTCTGTTGCTTTATTAGGTAATAAGAAAAATGCAAGTGGTATATAATGTTCATTTAGAATTCCATGAACGGTAAAAAGTTGATAAAAATATTTAGTACAGCAGCGAAACGTCCCATCAACATACAAAATAGATAATTTACTTAAAAATTGTAAATTCTTTTTGGTGGAAAATACAACAAAATTTTTAGCTATATCATTTTTAAGCAAAAAAAGCTCTCCTTCGTTGGTGTTTACTTTAATGCTATTTAAAACTTCATGGACATCTTCTTGATTACGGGGTATATTTGGCATTACTTTCTTTCTGCTGCTGTATATATTTTTTCTTATTCTGTTTACATCGTCTACCGTCAATGTTTCATTATCTTCCTTCTGCAACTCTCTATGCAACAATTTCATCGGTTTTTCGCATATGTCTTCAACAGCTTGCCTTTTTAAACGATTGCTAATTTTCTGTCGATTTAATACACAAAGATTAACACATTCATGATTATGTTCATCACTATGTTGAACTATTATATTATTAGAAGTTTCAGTTTTTAAATAAGATTTGCACTTTCTTTCACAGCACTTCCAGCGTTTCACATTTCCCGAAAGCATTTTATGAAAATGATACTTATTATTATTTACAATTAACAGCGGATTCTGCTTCTCACTCAGCATATCAAAAACATCTTCCGAATTCATGATACAATTTAACACAGAAAACACAATTTACTAAAGAGAACTATTTCTACTTTACTTTGTACCAGAAACAGAAAAGATACTAGAATGATTATTAAAATTTACAAAACATAAACTTATGCACGGAATAAGAAAACTGGAGGGAGTTAATTTAATTTTGGAAATTCCAGGTGGTGATTTATAATATCTTTATGTATTTCTAAATAGGTATGCCAATAACGAAAAACGAAACAAAGTATTACAGATATTCGGTATTGCCAAAGACATCTAATTTCTCAGCAAATTACTTTGATGGTATTGTCAGAAACCGCTACCTGTGTGAGGTAGACCTTAATCTCATAACCAGAATTCTGAACTGCCGGACGAAGTTACTAGCTTGACCGGGACGCAATTTGGTCATCATAAAATTTTGTAAAAGATTAGAACCCGGCCGCGGGACGAAATTCGTGTACCCGTAGGTAGCAGGTAGATAGGTATCCGCTAAACTGACCGGGACGCAATTCGGAATATAAAAGTTGGGTTTTCTGACCGCGGGACGCAATTGATGTGTCCCGAACAATTTAGTTTAAAACAATTTCAAATGCATGATTAGTATTATATCTATTGTATCAATATGAATATTTAATTGTAACAATAATAATTAATTATAGTTATATGTAGTTACTATTTTATAAAATCAACTTGTATGATATATCTGTGAAACTGTCTTTTTCATTTCTGTTTTTAATTTTAGTGTTGTGTTAATCTATTTTGCGATCTGCTGGAAATGTTACTTTTTAATTTTTTGCAGGAATCGTTAGTGGAACTGGCATTTTTTCAATTCGTTAAAATGTATACATAGCTCACAAAATATTCAATTTTTATTGCATGCATTTTTTAAAACATTATAGTCATACATTTTTCTTACATTTTTGTACATATTTTGAAAATATTTTTCAAACATCTTCAAACATAAATTAAACAATCGAATACGTTATTTTTTGTTTATTTGTTTGTCAAAATTTATTGTGATGTTTTGTAAATGTACTCTTATCAATTATTTATTAATAAATTATAAAGAAAATTTGGTTTTGAATTTTATATAAGTATAGAATTAAATTTTATAATAACCAAATATTTTTTGCTATAAATTGAAAATTTATATTTGTTTTTGTAACATAATATGATAAATTTGTTAGACTAGAAATTACTGCAGAAAAATGTATTAATTTAATTTTTATTATAATCTGTAGATGATCGATCAGTCGCTTAAGGCTTAAGGGTCGGTATTTTCAACTTGGGATAAAATATGGAATACCATAGAATAAATGTATATATTTTTACATTACATTTATTCTATGATTCTGCATTTTACTCGGAGTTAGAAATACCGACCATAAAAAAACTTAACATAACCTAACTGAATTATAAATTTTGTGTACTATTTTTCTTATTTGTTTTAACTAATCATAATAAAAATGGAATAAAATTAATTTAGGGCTAGTATTTCCAGTTTCGATTTATTCTTAAAATAAGTAAAAAACAATATGTTTTTGGCTAAACTGTATTCTCAAAATAAATGACAATATTTCATTGGCTAATTTTAAAATTATTCCAAGAATAAGTTTATTCCAAAATTACTATATTTTTAAATTACTACAAATTGTACATACAAATATCACCCATTAGTTATATATTTTTGAAGTATAGTAGCAAATAGAAATTTTATCTTTTTTATTAGTAAATTTTTTAAATAATAAGTAACGTTTTTATACATATCAATAAAGATTTTATTTGTTTTATTAGTTTATTTCTAATTATTCGTATTCTATATATTTCTTTTAAAAAAATTTATTTCTGATTTTTTTTTTTACATAAATCTAAAATAATTATTTTCAATAAGTTAAAATATTGAAAATATATGTAACTGTTTAATTATTCACTTATAGTAAACCAGGAAAATAATACACTTTGTGCAATCAATATTATTTTGTGATTGTCTTTCTTAATCAAAATATTAAAATATTTATATTAAACTTTATTTTCTGTATTTTTCTGTTTAATATAATGTACAGTATTTCTATAATATCCAATTCCATTAACGAAAATATTCGAATAAAATTTTAAATTTAAGTTCTTTATAAGTAAAAATAAATTAATATAATTGTATTTTTGTTTGTTTAGTAAATTGCTCAATATTTGGCCGAAAAAAGAAGCAGTGCAAAGATAAATATCTAGCGAAGCACAATGCTGTTTTTGACCAATTAGATTTAGTGACATATGAAGAAGTTGTGAAACTGCCAAGTAAGTTTATTATATATGAATTGAGAATAACAATTATGACGATAACTGTGTAATATTGATTGATTATTTAAATATTCTATTAATTTCAGTGTCTGATCCAGCATTCCAAAGGAAGACACTAGTGTTACTTGGTGCTCATGGTGTTGGCCGAAGACATATTAAGAATACACTTATAGCTAAACATCCCGATAAATATGCTTATCCTATTCCACGTAAGTTATTTTTCGTTCTATTCGCACAGAGCTTCGGATTTTATTCACGGGTTTTAATCGGTGCAGTACGGCAGAAATCTAGATAATTTATCATAATTCTTACATATAAATATAAAAAGATTTTCAAAATAACGTTAGTTTTAATTTAATTCTTTTTCAATACCATTAAGGGCACATTCTTTTTAAAATTTTATAGTAATTTCATAAATATATTTAGTTTTAATTTATCTTAACAATATTTATACATATTTACTTTTTCGAAATTCTTAATAATTTTAAAATATATTTATATTTAGACACGACAAGGCAACCGAAACCAGACGAAGAAAATGGTCGAAATTATTTCTTTGTTTCACACGATGAAATGATGGCGGATATCGCAGCCAATGAATATTTAGAATATGGTAAATATCTATTTGTTTCAGAAACATTTAACAAGAAAATGTGTCTTGTTTTTACAATAAATGAATTTCAATTATTTGATTTTTTTCTTCAGGTACACATGAAGACGCAATGTACGGTACGAAATTAGAAACAATTCGAAAAATACATCAAGAAAGAAAAATGGCAATATTAGATGTCGAGCCGCAAGCGTTAAAAATTTTAAGAACAGCCGAATTTTCACCATACGTTGTTTTTATTGCTGCACCTGTGTTACAAAATTTAGCAGACGTAAGTATTATTTGTAGTAAACGCGTGCGAAACAAGCTTACATACGATTTTTATTTGAATTAATGATATTTATTCAATTCTTCATTCCTTCACGTCAAGAATGATGTAGTTGGCGCTGCAATCTGCGTACGTATCACAAACGGATAATAATAATTGGATTAAAAATTTAAAAAGAACTGATCTTAATAGTTGATTTGTCCAAATTATAACATAAAATACGCTGTGGCTAAGTTGACAGATATAACTCAAATGTTTCAAATTCAAATAAATTTAGCCAGCCAAATTTACTTATTTTTCCCAATGTGAACTTGCCGCAAATTTCAACCAATCACAAGCTGGGAAACATTACCATACAAGCTCAGTTTTAACTCAGTTTTGACTGTGCAGTATTAGCTTTGCAATAAATTCGTGGCTAAATTGCACAGTTCACAGATAATTCAATACATACATTCAATACATTGTTTACTCAGTTTTGCTCAGTTAAATCGTTACAATCATTGTAATGTATGATAATTTTTAATAATAGCTACAAAACTTATCTATTAATGATATTGCATCGATGCAATTGTCAAATAAACTTCAACAATCACACAACAGTTACGGTTTGCGCAATTATGGTCAGCGCAGTTAAAAAAAAATTCTATCGGCTACAAATTTCAATCAGGTCGAAATTTTGAACTGAACGTAACTCCGGTTTTTACACACAAATACACACTATGATTTTACTGCGCAATTTTTGTCTATATTGTTAAAACTGTGTAATAAACTGAGCGTTTATAGCCCGCTTATCTTTCATTAACGCTTCGTTCTTAAAGAGAATGAACTATATACTATATAAACTGAATGAGAATTATAGAATTGTATTCATAAAATCAATTAATTTAACAACAACAAAAGACATAAATATTACTTTCTTTTTTGGAATTGTCAATTATAATGTAAATTTTATCTGATGAATTTATGAATTAAGAATGACTTTCTTTTGTAAGTGAATTTGTTCAATTCTGCACAAAACATAATTAATTAATCATCAAAAATCACTTGTTACAGTACGATGGTAGTTTAGAGCGTCTAGGAAAAGAATCCGATATGCTTCGACAGGCATATGGTCATTTCTTCGACTTGACGATCGTTAACAATGACATCGAGGAAACGATCGCCGCCCTGGAGGCCGCCATCGAACGTGTGCACACCACTCCACAATGGATTCCCGTTTCTTGGGTGTACTGACACGAGCACTCACCTTGCGAGTCGTTTTCATCACTCAAACATCTCTAGCCCACGGCTCACACGACCACCCACACTCCGAAAAAGAAACACTCCCCTTCATTCTACATATGATCGTAAAAAGATGTAAAAAAAATGATTGGTTATAGAAAGCATATTAAATCACACGTAAAGAAGATGTTCTCGTTTTTCTCAAAAAACTGTTGTGTTCAGAACTGCCATTTCAGTCGGTAATCTTCTCTTACTATTACTCTTCCCCGCCCCCCGACCCCCACACTGATTTTTCGTTGGATTGCGAAAAGAAAAATATCTAAAATCAATATTCTCCTCTCGATTTGTAAGTATTAAAATGAAGAAAACACTTGATCACTGCACGTAATAAATCAATTGATCTATTATATAAAAAAATAAAATCATGTTTATTTTTTTTTCCAAGAACAAATTATGAATTTATAGTCAATTAAATTAATATAAAATATAACTATTTTTATTTTTTGCATTAAACACCATTAATTTTATATTTATTTATCTAATTAAACATTAGACAATTTTTAAATTAAAGAAAAATGCATTGGCCCTGCCGGGGTTTGAACCCGGGACCTTTAGGTTTCGCGCCTGATGCTCTACCAACTGAGCTACATGGCCACTACGACATGTCAATGCATTTTTGTTTATTTGACTGGTCATGATAAACTCATGAATTTTATCCAGGCAAATACGATGTTGAAATATTTTACATCTAGCAATGATATTTTTAATTTTTATAAATTCTTTTGGTGTAAATGTTTAACTATTTTTATTTTTTGCATTAAACACCATTAATTTTATATTTATTTATCTAATTAAACATTAGACAATTTTATAGAGAATTTGGTAGAGCATTAGGCGCGAAACCTAAAGGTCCCGGGTTCAAACCCCGGCAGGGCCAATGCATTTTTCTTTAATTTAAAAATTGTCTAATGTTTAATTAGATAAATAAATATAAAATTAATGGTGTTTAATGCAAAAAATAAAAATAGTTAAACATTTACACCAAAAGAATTTATAAAAATTAATATAAAATATATTTACTGAATTAATAATTTTGAAATAAAATTATAAAATGTTTTAATAGTATGAAAACAGTCGAATTAGTTTAATTATAAGTTTTATGCTGTCGTAATAGCAATAGATGCACAAACGCAATTAAATATTTTAACATGTAAATTGAAAGTACATTGTATTTTTTGATTTGTGATAAAATTACTTTTTCAAAATTAAATACTGCTTATTAATAAATTATCATTGACAGTTATTATGAATTTGATAAAATCGAATATTTATGTGTATAGATAGCTTTAAATTTTGACCAAATTTCAAAAGACCATGTAAATGTTAGATATAAATATAAATGAATTAGAATTTTCTGTTTAGAACTATTTCTAATTGTTACAGCAAAACACGTTAAAAATATCTAGCAAAATTTTTGATTTATTGATATATAAAACACATTTGAATTAAAATTGAAAATTGCGAATTTCGTAAATAATGTTAGGCCTTATTTTCACCTCACTTTTAAAAGTAATTTTTGACAAAGGTGCTTTTAACGTTTATTTAAAATTATGTAATAAGTGCTTTAGAATATAAATTTTATAATTTCAGATATAATGACTTCTCTGTAAATGAGATTTTTGCATGAGGTATATGATATAATTATAAGGGATCGGATACGAAATAGATTGGTGTATGAAGGATGTAACATTGTTGCAATAGTTGTTATCAGCCAGTTGAAGAATATAAGAATATAAGAGCATGTATGAGAGATTTCATGAATGTGTACGAATAAATGTTTGATGGAAACTAATTTCAGAATTTGAATCACACCCTTATGGATAATAATGGCGTGATTGTGTATGATGTAATAAAAATTATCAAAAGTGAAAAACTATTCATACATGATAAAAAACTAAAGCAAAAATTTATTTTGAAATATATAATAGAAGCACTGTTTTGTAAAAAATTGAGGGAAAAATAAGAATCATTGTTTTTTTTTTTTTAATAATAAATCTCTTACATTAAAATATAAAACTTGTAATTACACTAAGAAAACTGTTTACTTTATTTTACATAAAGATCAGAATTTTATTCAAAAGAATAAAATATTTTTAAAATTTACTAACTAAATTTAGCATCCAATTCACTGAATTTAAGAACCTATAGTAAATACTACAAATAATTGCAAACTGTTTCGTTTATAAATTTTATAATAATATTTTCTTTCTGTGCAATATATTGACTGTAAATTCTATTCTACAGATCTAGATAAGAATTATAATAATTTTTACTAGTTTTAGATAAAATACTTTTATCTTTATTTATCCTAAAAATAATAGATAGATTTTGTTTTCTTTAAGGTTGGAAAGGGTCTTTTAAATTTTATGTCCTATAACTTTATAGAACAGTAACAGATAAATAAAATAAATAATGTTTATTTGTTAATTTAAATTAAAGTTTAAATGATATTTTATTTATCTGAAACTAGAACATATTTTAAATATTATATATTTAAAAAAAAGTTATGGGATAGTAATATTATTAAATCTTTATTTTTTATTATAATTATTTTTCTTCATTTATGTAGTATTTCGTTTTTAATTTTTATTGTAAATTTTACTAGTGATATGTGATTTTATCTCAATTACATTAAAATACATTCGATCTCAAATTATTTTTGATAAAATAGTTTAAATTTTAATATTTATTTTTCACATATCACTAGTAAAAAGTCTTTTTTTATTGATATTTGTACCTGTAGTGCCATAAGATTTAATTTATATATTTCTGTAATTATTAAATCAAAATGTTAAGATTTTTATTCTGTTCCATTTAATAATACTCGATTTCTAAGCATACATATAATAATTATAACGCATCGAACTTCAAACTGTCAAATTATGATTTTTTTTATTAAATTTTAACAATATGTAAAGATTAATATCTTAGAAACCGAGTAATAATATGATATATACACAGAAATATATAAATAATTTTTAAAAATTACAAAAAAAAAACGAACTTACAAAAGAAAAATATAATGTTTTATGAAAATTCCACTTGTTGGCAAGTGAAAATTCGTAAGGAAAGCATTTCCTGAAAAATTAGTACTTACCATATTGGTTACAATTACAAATGAACATTTTATAGATATATAAATAATATAAAATATTATAAAAGGAAACTAAATCATTTAGTGTTGTCATGTATTTACATTTCATTAAAAATAAGATTAGAATTTAAAGGATTTTTTGAAGTTACCGAAGAATGTAAGAATCTGAACGAAAAATGTGCGGCTGAGTTCTGTATATGTTATATATATAAAATATATAAATAATTTTTATTTTTTTATTATTTTGATTTGTGCAGTGAACTCGTGTGGTGTATCGTGATAATATTATATATATATATATAAATTAATAAAAAAAAAAAGTTATTTAATATATTAGTTAATTAACAAATTTTAAATATACCAAGAAATGCTTCCTGATTCAAAGTTATAATTATAAATAAATTAGGGAGCATTTGAAAAATATATAGATAATTGTAGGCTTAATATTTCACAAATAAAGTTTAAATATAGTTGATTTGAAATGTTTTTATTTATTTTATTTTCCCCATTTATCTTGATTGTTTTATTGTTGTTTTTCTATATAGGACTGCAGCTCGAATGTATAACATGAGTTTACGGGGTCATATATAGTGTGAATCAAAACCACGCAGGGATGTGTGTGATCAGTATCCTAGCTACGAACCAAAAAAATAGTATCGTTTGAATTGTTTAGATTGCAAAACAAGAAGCCCGAATAATGCGTGTTAAAAATTGACTTTGAAATTATAAGTACTAATTTTTAATTTATCTATTCGAAATGTTATATTTAACATATTTAAATTCCAAATAAGATTGATAAAATACGGTACCAAATAATATACTGTTATACATTTTTATATTTTATTTATATAATTTAATTAGAATATTTACATAACATACGGTTACTTTAAAAGAATAAGATAAACCAGGTTGTTTTTGATTGAATCAGACAGATTTTAACGTGCTGAATGCAAAACTATTATTTGTTAAAGTCTATAGTTTGCAAAATAATTAAAGTTATTTGCAAAAATTCAAGGTCAAATATTTCAAATGTTTAAATTGAATCTTATAGATCTGAATGCACTGAATGCAATGGTAAAAGTTTAAACTATCTATCTCTTATAGTTCAGTCAGAAATTGCATTTTTGCAAAAAAAAAAAATCTTTAATTGCAAATATCTCGAAAACGGCTCGGAATTTCGTAAAAATAACAAATTCTTCGCGTTTCACAGATAGCAGGTCAATTATGGCCGTACTACAACATATCCAAAAATCAACCTCTACGACACCTCCTTATTAATTAAGCCAACCCCCCTAAAACTATGACAAGAAGTTAACTAAAATTGCGAGTATTTTGCAAACAGCTGCAAATTTCGCAAAAATAACGAAATCTGCTTCGCAACACCTGTGTTGCTATAACATATTTCAATCCCAACCCCATACGACTCATCGCTATTAATTATTAATGTTTGCAAAAAAAAATCTTTAATTGCAAATATCTCGGAAACGGCTGGAAATTTTGCAAAAATAACAAAATTTTCTGTGTTATACAGATACTAGTCAATTATGGCCGAACTACAACATATCCAAAAATCAACCCTTTACGTCACCCCCCTTATTAATTAAGCCAACCCTCAAAACCGTGATAAAAATATAAGAAAAAATCTCAATTTTTTTATCACAGTTGTATCACAATGTATCAAAATGTATCAATGTATCAAAATGTATTAATGTATCAAAATGTATCAAAATCTTTAATCGTGAATATCTCGAAAACGGCTGGATATTTCGCAAAAATAACAAAATTTTCCACATTTCACAAATATAGGTCAATTATGGCCGTACTACAACATATCCAAAAATCAACCCCCTACGACACCCCCTTATTAATTAAGTCAACCTTCAAAACTGTAATAAAAGTTAACAAATTTGTGTATAAAAATTCAAAAACTAAAATTGCGAGTATTTTGCAAACGGCTGCAAATTTCGCAAAAATAACGAAATCTGCTCGGCAACACTCATGTTGCTATAACATTTTCAACCTCCAATCCCATACGACCCCTCGGCTATTAATTATTAATGTTTAAAAAAAATCTTTAATCGCAAATATCTCGAAATCGGCTGGGAATTTAGCAAAAATAAGAAAATTTGCACCCCCCCTAACAGATCAATACCCCTATAAACCAGGTACGTACTACAACATATCCAAAAATCAACCCCCTAGGACACCCCCTTATTAATTAAGCCAACCCCCAAAACTTTAAAATCTTTAATCGGAAATATCTCGAAAACGGCTGGGAATTTCGCAAAAATAAGAAAATTTGCTGTCCCCTTACCAATCGCCGATAAACCAGGTACGTACTACAACATATCCAAAAATCAACCCCCTAGGGCACCCCTTTATTAATTAAGCCAACCCCCAAAACTTTAAAATCTTTAATCGGAAATATCTCGAAAACGGCTGGGAATTTCGCAAAAATAAGAAAATTTGCCGTCCCCCTTACGAACCTCTGGATAAACCAGGTACGTACTACAACATATCCAAAAATCAACCCCCTAGGACACCCCCTTATTAATTAATTCAAGCCCCCAACAAAACTGTTGAAAATATTGAAATTGAAATTTTGGTGAAATGTATTTTTTCATAATTTTTGAATAAAGTTCGTTAAAAACAGATGCTGTGTTGTATTTATTTTTTTCCCAATTCCATCCCTTAAAATTTGTTAAAATCTTTAATCGCAAATATCTCGAAAACGGCTGGGAATTTCGCAAAAATAAGAAAATTCGCACCTTCCCTAACGGAACAACACCCCTATAAACCAGATACGTACTACAACATATCCAAAAATCAACCCCTACGACACCCCCTTATTAATTAAGTCAACCCCCAAAAGTTAACAAATTTGTAACAAAAAGTATCATTTCTTGCTTTCTTGACGCAAATTTTTCATTTTTTACTTTCCTGATACAATTTTGTCAAAAAAGTTTACCTTATACATTCCCGCAATACATCGATGTTAAACTGGTTGCCCTAGGCTTTTCCACCAAGGTCACTGCATTTTTTGGGCTTCATTTAGAAGCACAATATCATTGAATATATAATCTTAACTAGTAATCTTAATTAGTTATTCAATGACAATATTCGATATTTTATACGAATTTAATATTTGAACAATGGGAACAATCAAAATACACAGTATTTGTTTAAGGACTTTATTGAACAATAGAAAATTACATTTATTAAAAAATAGAATATGTATAACATACTTATAACATTTTTCTTTTATTATATATATTTTACAAATGTTATGTGTATAAGTATTATTTCGCTTCTGGTGGAATAAAAATAATTATTAAAATAAATAATTCGTTTTATAATTAAACATATAAAATAATAATATTAATCTTTTGTGTGATACAGATTTTATAAATTTCACTTATCGACAATACGTCAGTTTGCAAATTTCTGCAAGAGGGCAGTAGTGCATACACTGTTTTTTTCCGGATTTTTGCATTGAAAATAATTTTTATTATATTTATCAAGTTTCACTTATTATTAAACAAAGACAAAAATCAAAGAAACGTTTCTTGTTATTATAGTACTTATGTATTAATTTCAGAATTTATTTATGTGTGGTTTAGTTGTAAAAAAATATGATTAATATTTATTGCAATAAAACATATATATTTTTTGGAAATCAAAATAATAATAAACAACGAAAATAGTGACAATTAAATATTTGATTAATTTTTTTTTATATGTTAATTCTGTAAATATATAAAAATTGTTATTAAATTATTAATTGTACATAATTTTTCTAGTAAATATGTAGTAAAACAAATAAATCGAATGTAAAATTATTCTTTTTTTGGATATCGCACCACCTGTCTGAAATATAGCCTTTTGTTTGACTTGAAAACTGCTCTTAACAATGTTCTTATACTGTAAAATATTTTACATTTGCGGGTTGCATAAATAATTAAATTTTTTTGTAAAATCGCATACTATTAACTTTAACAAAGTTTTATTATGGATTTACATTCACCGTACAAAAATCGATTTGTTTCTAATTTGTACTAAGCTACTAAAAATTAGTTCACCCGAAACCGCCAAAGCGTGCCACAAATCTATCAATACGCTAGTTAAAATTTTTTGGCGCCTTCTGGCGGTTTGGGGTAAACTAATTTTTTAGAAGTAAGCTAGTAAAAATTAAAAGTAAATATATACCTTTATAATAGCATTAATTTTTATTAGGTGGAATCTGAGCTAATTGTCGTAATTGTTTTAATACGGTTTCCAAAAGCTTCTTTTTGTCTCGTTCACTTTTTTTCAAATTTGAAAATATTGTCTTTTTATCACCCTCTCGCAACCTGAAACAAAAACTAAAATGTTAATTTTAAAGTTATACATACATTAAAAACAAATAATAGTCAAATACAAAGAGTATAACATATAATTAAAACACTGTAGTCCAAAAACTAATTTTCCAAGTTTTCGTGAATTTACAAAAAGAGTATACTTACTTTTCTAGTAAAATAATCGCAAATTCAGGATCGACTTCTTTATATTTACTAGTTTCTTGTCCATAATCGTGAAAATATGTTGGCCAATCCCAAGAAATAAATAAATCGAGCGTTTGTCGTAACGACGCGAAATACTTGAGTAAATCGTCTTGTTGTAATCCGGCAACTGGCTCAGATGCAGCAAATACTGAAACAAATAATGCCAAATTTTAATCAATTAGTAAAAAATTAGTAAAATATTTTATTAATAACAATAAACGATTTATACTAATCCAGATCAGATTCTGACATTTAAACGAATTTTATATGAAATAAATATCTTGAAATTTAAATATTGAAAATTACTAAAGGCCAATATTTCCAGTCTATATTTAGTCTTAAGATAAGAAAAAATCATATGTAATTAGCTAAAAATATATCTTCAGAATAGATGATAATAGTTCATTGGCTATTTTTAAAATTATTTCAAGAATAAATTTACAAGTACTGGATCTAAATAAACTAGAATAGAACTGTAAGAAATACAAATTAAACTTACGTTCACACTGAAGCAAATCTAGATTGATTTGATGCAAGGCTCCCATTGAAATCTGTTTCACTTCTTCGGATTGCAAAATTTTAGACATCGATTTTGCAATGTGTTCGCATGCTGATTTACAAGCTACTTGAGCAACTTCCGGCTGTAAATAGCAAATCAAATCTAATTTATAAAATACTTCTTTATTTTTAAATTCATGTATCTCAAAAATTTTCCTATATAAATGTTTCATTAATAGATTACAAAATCAAAAAAAAACTTACTGGTAAGTTAGTGAAAGACTGAAACGTGCTTTGAAGGAACGCAATCAAATCGGTAATAAAACTGGATGCGTAACCTTCTGGTTCGACGAGTAACCAATCGTAGCGTTCCAGTTCAATAAATTCGTTTAGTTTATGACGTAATTTCTCGCAAATTTGCCGTACGGCATCTTCACGAGCTACACGGAATAATGCTGGTTGTCCCTGTGCACCAACTCTTGATTCACCTCTGTAAAATAATTATATTAGCGCAAAAAAATTAAAATTGTATACAATTTATTATTTTACCCAGTAATATTTAGAACAAATTGTTCTAAATAAATTGTAGCCTCTTCCAAATAGCCAGTGTCAACAATAATTTGAATAATTTGCAGAAGACCTAATGATGGACTTCGCAATATTGACGATAAACAACCACTAAAACTACGTGTTAATAATAAATTTATAGATTTTCGTATCATTTCATCCACTTCAACTTGCCTGAAAATATATTAAAATAATAAATATAAAAATTTCTTGTTCATTACATCAGTTTATGATCTAATGAAACCAAATAAAATCAAACCAGAACTTTAAACTAATTATTATATTGTAATTTATTTATATAATATAATTATTATATATTTTTATTCGAATCGATTTATAAACATAATTAGTAATTTTACTTACGTAAGATTTAAATCTTCTGAAAATTTCAAACAGGCATAAATAAATTCTTTAACCTGACGATAGACTTTTGGAACCATATGTGAAAATTGAAATCGATATGGAAATACGATATCTTCTGCAATTTCGTCTTCCAAAGGAAATGAACTTAAAATTTCATCGTATTCGGCTTGAGAATTTACCTACAGAATTTTATAAATTTATAATGTTAATAATACTAAATTGAAAACATATATTCTTACTTGCAGCGGTAGAAAACTTTCTTGATCTAAAATTTCGCGAAAAACTTGAACCCAACGTTGCATTAATACTTCGTTATAATGTTCGCGAATTTCAAGCAACAATTCCCATAATGGTTTTACAGCGTAACCATAGTTACGCAATGTTGTACTAAACAACATTATTAGATCTTTAATCTTCAACATCAGAGTTGCATCGGTGCAGTATGCCTGAAAATAATATCTATTCTCTAAACTATTTCTTTAGTAACCCCGAAATTAATAGTAATAAAAGTATTAAAACTGACGCTTAGTTGCATAATTTTTTTTATACAGCATGATTCATTGAGAATGGGAAATAGTAAAACGAAAAATATGACCAAAATATGACGATTGAGTCGAACATGCCTTCAGGGTGGCCAAAATTTTACAAAAACCAGTTTTCTTAATTCTCATTCTCAATAAGAAATAATATATATATATATATATATATATATATATATATATATATATATATATATATATATATATATATATATATATATATTTATATAAGGTAAAGATAGAAAATAAATCTTACCGAATGTGTTTGAAGTGTGGTGACAATTTTTGACAATGCCATTGTCCACATATCGTCCAAAAAGGCTCTTGTTATTAAACCATTTCCTGTATTTAAGACATGATCTTCAACAATGAAAAATCCAACAATTGCGTGAATATAAGATCGATAACTTTCAAGTGATTCATGCTAGAATTAAAATTAACAAAATTTATATTGATTGAAAATAAATAGAAAATATGATCTTACTGTGGTGAAAAGTTAATAAAATAAAATAATTTCCCTTAAACCACAAAATAATTTCGATATAAGCATTCGAAATACGTATTTAGCTTTTTTAATTATTTTATGGTTTACGAGAAATTATTTTATGTCAGTTTTTAAACCAAACGTTGTTTTAATTATACATTATAAATTCTACATTATTTAGATATTAATTAGATATTTTACCATATTAGTGGGCGGTTGCAAAGCAAGCCTAGCTTGTTTGGTACGCTGCGCCCTATAATATGATTCAAAAGTGGATTTCGAACCTAATACGGTTGAAATATGTAAGCAACGATACACTGGCGAGAAATCTATCATTTCTTGAGCGCTTAAATCTTCTTCAACGTACTGATTTGAAATTAATTCACCATTGCCAGCTAAAAAACATACAAAAATTCTACAAGATTAGTTTTTTTTTATATATATAAAAATTTATTAATTATTATTAGAAATAGATAAAAATCATTTAGATCTTTATATATCATTTTTTTTAAATACAAGTTCAATACTGTAAAAATATTATTAATAATAAATTGTTCTAATCATTTTCAAGTTAATCACTAAAATTTAATTTTCTACTACTACAAAATTATATATTGGCACTAAAGTTTATTGATATATTTTTAAATATAGCATTTATTATTTTAAATTGTAGAGTCG
Organism: Clivina fossor; assembly: GCA_963966155.1. Classification (NCBI taxonomy): domain Eukaryota; kingdom Metazoa; phylum Arthropoda; class Insecta; order Coleoptera; family Carabidae; genus Clivina; species Clivina fossor. The sequence continues at coordinate 27,725,151 of OZ014552.1, read as the reverse complement.
CCATTAACATAATGCATAAGTTGTTAACTTTGCAAATATTAATAATATCAAAAATATAAACAACAAAAACAAATGAACATTTAAGAATAGTATTTACCTGCTGTAGGTGGTTGTGGTGCAGTTCTCTTCTTCTTTCTACCAATAACAGTTGGATCACTTGCCAATTGCTCATTAGCCTAAAAATAATTGATTAATTAGTAAATAATATTAATTACAAATTAATAAATGTTTCTTTACATAACGCATTGCAACTTCGCCAATTTTTGGTGAAAATTTTCGTATATTTTCCAAAAAGTCTTTGAGATCGGACATTGAAGCATTTTCAATGCTTTCCCGCAATCTGTTAAATAAAATTAACAATTAACTGAAACTTAAAAGCTGTATTTTCTAAGTGACCAATCACTTGGTTAATAAACAAGGTACAGTAATAGTTTTAAAGTCTAAATGTAAATGAAATAAAATAAAATAAAACACTCGGTTGAAGTTTCACAAAATTTTTGTGAAACTTCAACCGAGTGTTTTATTTTATTTTATTTCATTTACAATGTTTCACCGAGTGCCAACAGCAACTTCAATTGATTTAATTCTAAATGTAAACTTACAAAACAATGATCGCATAGTTAATAAATACGTTTACAAATGTTATTTCTTAATTAACTTACTTCGGTATACTTTCACGCATTTGAAGAGAAAAACGATAGTCTGCAACATGAGGCAAATGTAAATGTTCTAATTCTTCTAATGTTTTCAAGGCTGGATAATATCTAAAAAAGATATAATAATAATTAAATTTCAAACATAGACTTGAATAAATATATAAAATCGATTATTTTTAAAATCTTAAGACATACTGAATCGAGTAATAGGAATAGAACTCCATTTATATATGTTATTTATAAAATTTAAATTTTAACTATTACTTTTATACAGATACTTTTATATATATATATATATATATATATATATATATATATATATTATATAGTTTATATATATACATATATATATATATATATATATATATATATATATATATATAAATATATTACTTTTACAAATTATTATCGGTTAATTTGTTTATAAATATATACTTTAATTTCAATACAAATTTTTAAAAATTAATATTTAGATTAATTATAATATTTAGATGTTATAATTTGTCAATAAAACATATATTATTAAAAAAAAGTTTTATAGGTATACTAATTATACAATAATCTCTGCGTAGAATATATTGTTATACTGTAAAACTGGCTTTTAATTTTATATTTTCAAGGTCTTATAATTTTATAAACACATAATTCTGGGAAGTACAGAAATTTTTTCGTTATAATTGTTTATGTTGAGTCGTAGTTTCTATATCAGTTTATCTTATTTATTTAGCAAACGTATACTTAATATTAATTTACTAATACATATTTTTAATAAGACATTACTATTAATAATAGAATCCAGTTAAAAATAAATAAAGAAAAAAGAAAATATTTACTGAAATTGAAGTAATCGAATACTAAAAACATATTAAATTTTCTTAAAATATTAAAAAAAAAACATTAGTAGGCCAATTGAAATAACAAATATATGTTGAAATTAAAAGTTATCTCAGTTATTTTATCCACTTATTTATTTATTTAATTTTATATTTACGTGGTCTGTTATGCATTTAACAAATTTTATCTCACACTTGATGTTTTATTTAATTTTTAATTATCAATTTATCATTATTTATTTATTATAAAATAATGCAAAAATCTCCTAATGGGCTTGGTTTGTTAATTAATTTAATTAAAATTGAATATTTTAAAATATTAATTATTATAAAAATTATTTTTTAAAAATAAAATAGGTATATATTTATAATATATGTATGTTGTTTTTATTGCGACAAATGAATTTTGAACGATATTAAAACTCAGAAATTTTTTAATTGAATTATGAATGAAAACTTCTAACTGCTGAATACTTTATAATATGTAAATAAACATTATTTTTTACCCTATTATTATCTCAGCTAAGTAATATAAACGTAGAAAATAAAATTATTGTTATAACAGTTTTTATTTATCATGTGAACAAATTGACTGATGAATGAATAAACTTTATCATATTTTTTCATATTAAAAATCTGCTGTAGCTACCACATATCATCTCAATATACTCAAATACAATATTATAACAAAAATATTATTATTTAAAAAATAAAATAATATAGAAGTATCACATTACATTGACAATTTCATGATACGTACTTATAATTGAGGAGCAGACTTTCAAAATGCATTTTGTCCAAAATGTAAATTTTTTAGTTAGTGATGGTATTACGTTCTATGTGCAAACACGCATCTTTTAAGACAAATTCGAAATTTAAAACGCATATTGTCCCGTCTGAAATAAATATTGAAAGATACTTGGACATTCAAAACGCGTTTTGTCCAATGGGCACGTAATGTACTTTCAGATTTAGTCAAAAACGTTTTGCCTCTTTCTGAAAATTATGGAATTTGGACAAAACGCATTTTGAAAGTCTGCTCCTCAATTTACCACCGTAGTAATGGAAACAAACCAACATATGTACATGTTCAAATAGAAAAAAAATAAAAATTTATTAAGTCGTATCAAGACCAATAAATGTTGTTAGCATAGCATAGCAACTCTTATATATTGTTGATAAATACATGATAGTGATAATAATAATCTACCATTTCCGATGGATACTAAAAGTTAATCAAATTGAAATATTCACATCCAAAGCTTAAATATAAAATTTCTCAAAAATCCGTTTAAGGGGGGAGTACACTTTGACTTTTCAAAAAAATGCATTTTTTTTTTTTTGGCTTAAAATGTTCCTTGGGATGTATACTTTAATTTAGAAAAGACTCCAAGTCCGCCAGAATATTCCTTACCGCTTTACGAAGCGATTTCCTAAAAAAATGTATGGAGCCGGCATAGCCGATTGAAGGTAAATACTTTTCCACGAGAAAAATGAACGCCGTTTATCTCGAAACGAGGTTTTTCAAACTGGTGTGGGAAATAACTCTAACCAGTTATCATCAAATTTGGATATCGCCTAGGTTTTCTTGTTCAGAATTAAATTCTGCTTAGAAATACGTATCCACATTTTTGATTTTGTCAAAAATGGATTTTTAATCCACGATTTTGTAAGCATTTTTAGGGTGAAAAAATGAATTTTTTTTTCCTAAGGCCACAACTTTTGAAAAAATCAATTTAAAAAAAATCGGAATACGTATTTCTAACCCAAATTTCATTACTAATTAGGATTTAGTTCGATTTATGTACCAGGATCACATGGGAAGGAGTATTTTCCCACGCCGTTTTCCGACTTCCGCGCGAGGACGTCTGCGCGACCTGGTGCACCGGCCACGGGGGGGCGCCGATCGAGTTCAAAAAAATACAAATTGTAGTTCGAAGGATGAGTAATAAATGGGTTATAACATATTTGCCCTCCCTTAGTGTTTTATTGCTTAAAAAAATTAACAAAAATGCCTTACTTTTTGGACGTTCAAAGTGTACTACCCCCTTAACCGAATAGGCTTTATACGTATCCACAATCCGACAGACAGTCTCATATCACGATAAAAACAATTGATTTTTGTTGGTGCAAGTCAAAAATGTTTATCTGTAAAAATCTCGAAAAGTCAAAATTAATATTATTAAAATAGCTCCCTCATTATATGTAACAGTCGGTAAAAAGTTATAATAACATAGATTATAATGTTCTAGATTTTCTAATACAATAATTTCTATTAATTAAAATGCAAGTTTTTCATATAAAAAAAAGATTTCCACAGCATATTCAAAATGCGCCATATATTATTTTAAATTTAAAATATATTATTTCAAATTGTATATTATTACTAATATTTTTTTAATTATATTACTCAGACATACCTTTTTATTGTATTAAAAATTTTGGTAATTAAAATTACAGAAAATATATATATATACAGGGTGTTTGCAATCAAGGTATTTTATTTTTAAGGGGTGATACTACAGATCAAAACAAGGCGATTAACGCCAAAACACCTTAGTAAAAGTTTACTAATAAACGAGATATTCATTTTTTTTTAAGTAAAATGGTAGCATATGGTATAATTTTTATTATCCAGCTCACAAAAAAAATTATTCTTCATAATAGTTTTGGATTTGCTTGAAACGAATAAAAATGTAAAAATATTCCAGGTTTTAAATACAGGATGACTCGGATTTGCTGATTTGTGTTTCAACTTTTAGGTAAAATACCCTTATTTAAAAAATTTGAATAATTTTATTTGAATATTAAAAATTATTAAAAATAAAATACTTATCTTGATTTGTGTCATTAATAAAAATATTTAAATAAAGTATCTAATATCTCGTTTATTTGAAAACTTTTGCTAAGGTGTTTTAACAATCGACGATCGGCACAAATTTTTGTATGTAAACTTAAATTGTAATTCTAAACATAATATTCAAATAAAATTATTCAAATTTTTTAAATAAGGGTATTTTACCTAAAAGTTGAAACACAAATCAGCAAATCCGAGTCACCCTGTATTTAAAACCTGGAATATTTTTACATTTTTATTCGTTTCAAGCAAATCCAAAACTATTATGAAGAATATTTTTTTTTGTGAGCTGGATAATAAAAATTATACCATATGCTACCATTTTACTTAAAAAAAAATGAATATCTCGTTTATTAGAAAACTTTTACTAAGGTGTTTTGGCGTTAATCGCCTTGTTTTGACCTGTAGTATCACCCCTTAAAAATAAAATACCTTGATTGCAAACACCCTGTATACATACATACATATGTAAAGATCATTTTCCGTTAACTAACATCGGAGCGCGGGGGTTGGTACAGGTTATTTGAGTATAAAAGCAGTGAGAAAATTTGCATGTGCATACTACATCATAGTGCATAATACTATTGATCTCATCTCTACCAGTCAACCAAATAATAACAGTAAGTACTTATTTCGTTTTCATATTATTTTTTTAAATTAATTATTGTCAAGTTAAAAAAATATTAGCCTATAAATATATATAGTTTGTATTTGATAATTTAGTTTACAATATTAATTAAATAGTTTTTAAATTATTTTTCAATAATTTTTTGAACTTTTGGGACTTTTACAAACGATTTTTTTAATTAAAAGAATTTTTAATGTTCATTAAATTTTTTTCTTCATAGAATGTCATATTTTTTATATTATATATTCTCGTCACTGAATTTTTTAAAACGCATTTTTGTTATCTGAGAAACAAATGGAAAGACAAATAAATGCAGACGCCCAAATTTCTAAATAATTAAATTAAATTAATTGAATTTAATATTTTTCATAATTTTTTTCCGAATCTATTGATAAAATTATGATTTATGCATTTCTTTTGCTTGTAGAAAATGGATAAAAAAAGCCAAGACAATCGTGGAAAGCAGTGCAATCCAAACAATCCGGAATCTGGGCCGGGACATGAGGCCAAGTATCAAGGGGCTGGTAATAAACCTGATCTAGACAATCACGGAAATCAATTGAACCCCAACCACCCGGAGTTTCGTGGACAACGTAAAAACTAAAATGTCCAGCAAATTTTTTATCGATGTTAAACAAATATCAGCTAACCACTGATTAAGTTAACATCGTTTTTTGCAACTAATTCATACTATGTAGTAATTAATAATCATTTGTAGTTCTTTTTTTCAAAAATATTTTTACTTTTTTATATTGTTAATCATGTAATATGTTCATTATTATATTTGAAATAAAAATCTATAATTAGTGTTAATCGCAATCATTTTTATTTCATTCGTATCCTATACTATATAATACTATAAAATAAAATTGTGAAAAAATATTATTGATTTTATAGAAAATCGATACGCACTTAGAATAAAAATACAATATTTTCTATTTTTAAAGTACTTTGTTGACAATACAAAACTCAGTTTTTTTTAATTAATAACTATAAATTTAGTATAATCAATATGTATTGTATTTAAAACTAAATATTTTTTTTATAAAGAATAAAATTTCCAAACCAAATTAAATTTTTATTCAAGTTCAAAATTTCCTAGATAGTTTCGATTCAAAAAATTATTATAAATATATTTCGAAAAATTATTACAACGCAAATAGGCGATTAAAAATATGATTTTAATTAATCTAATCAACCTTTTTAAAATCTCAAGTGCAGAAAAATTGGGGGACTCCCCTCCTAGTTCTTGAAAAAAGGTGTTGCAATTACTTAAATATAGAAAAATAGATTAAATTTTACTATAAAATACAATCATCTTGTAGAGAAAATTTATTATAACACAATCATTTAAGTTATCCGAAATATTGCAATCTTATTGGTAAGTAAAATTTTATAATATAATAATACACTACAAAATTAAGCAAACATTTTAATCAAATTATTGATTATATAATTTTTATGATATTTTTTTTTTTCTGTATAGAAGAAATTATAAAATAAATTCTTAAAGAAATTTTTATCTTTGATCTTTTGAATAAATCTATAATTATTTTTCAAAATATTAAAACGTTTCAATTACAAACTTTACATCTATATTTAAACAAATAGTTTTATTGACTTATTTATATTTATTTTCAAAAGCACTATTAATTAAATGTGCTTCTGATATGCATTTCAAACTGAAACTAATTTAATATTTTTCAATATTATACAAGTATGAAAATTACCATAAAATAATTATTAATTAATACAAAATTAGAATTATTTTTCATTCTAAATACTCTTATTACTAAATATAGAAAAATATTCCAATCTGACAATTTGATTTTAATTTTTATAAATTAAAGTAAATTTAAGTTTTTATACTGTTTGTTCACTTACAACTTAAATCAACATGAAAATGTTTGTAAATCTTCGAAAAGGTATATTTTATACCTTTATATAATCAAAATTAAAATGTTGAAAATATATTAGTTAGGTATTGCTAAATTTTAAGTAGTATACGAGTATGTTTTATTTTTCTGACCAAACCATGAACAAATTTTTCAACATTCCTTTTCCCAGAAAATGGACAACCGAGCAAATCCAAAAACTAAAGCTGTTAGAGATAATGACTCTAATGTACCAAATCCAAATCATAAAGAATCTGGACCAGGACGTAACGCAGGTTATCATGGTACCGGTGATAAATCTGATTTAATAAATCATACTGACCAAGGAAATCCAACGAGTGACAAATACCAAGGTCCAAAAAAAAATTAAAATCATTTATATACATTGATAAATTTGTAGTTATTTTTTATTTACTCTTATATACTATTTCAAAATTCATAAAAAAAATTCACTATTGTTAAATATGTAGTTTGTGAAAATAAAATAAAGATTGTTATAAATTTAACAAAATTTTGTCTTATCATTTCATTGTTGCTATAGTTCAAAGCTGGATAAATTTTCTAAGTACAAATTACAACCAAAAAATATAGATTGAAGGATGTTTTGTTTTAATATGAGTAAATTGAGTTATATAACTTTAATTTTTTTAAATATCTTATTAAAGTAAAATTTAAAAAAATAATTAATAGACCATTTCTAAAAGTCTCTATAAGTGCGAACCAGTATTTTTCTATAATTCTAAAAAAAAAATTTAAAAATACCTTTTATCGCTGATCTGCCTTTGTAATTTGGCATAAGTTGTAAGAACCGGCAAACACAGATTTAATTGCGCGATAACAACTGCAATATTGCTCTGCACTTTTCGTGCTTGCAACAACTCTTCACCTTTTAGCACTACACTTTCAGCTGCTGATTTTAGTTTTACATCAAGCGTTACCACTTCATTCTATAATCAAATAAATTGAATATTTTTATTGAAAATAATATAAAAAATAAACTATAAACAAATACATTCAATTTCTTCGCCTGAGATCGAACTTCTAGCAACTCTTTTATGGAATCAATAAAACCTTGATAATAAATATTGCACAGTCTTTCAATGTCTTTATCATGTGTACGAATTCTACCGTCTAATTTCTCTTTAAATTCGTTGTGTTCGTCTGTATCATATATGGCCCTTAAACAAAAATTATTTTAATATTTATGTAATACAGTTTATATTATAAAATCGTTTTACCGAAATGTTGGACCCCAGTAATCATCAATTCCTTCTATTTCTTGTAAATATAAGTCATGTTGAGAACTTTGTTGTATTTGTGGTGTATTTTCTCTGCTCATTTTTTTAAATATTTATGTACAATTCAAGCAATTGTAATATAATAAAGTTAACGCCCGTTGTTTTGACAACTACTGTCAACCATAATATTAGGTTATGTACTGTTGGTATTGCTGGTAGCGTTCAGATAACCACTGAAAGATGGTACACAAAATTTATTCTTACTGGCATATATAATAATAATAATTCTTTATTAGTAGCTTGAAGCTATATATATAATACAAAAAAAGATAATAATTTAATAATTTTAGATAAATTTGAAATGTTACATAGTCTGCTATACACCTACATTACTTAAAAAATATTTTTTATTTCAATTTCAAACTTATAGTTCATTCGCGTTAAGAAATAAGTAACTAAAAGACAGATTCACATTGCCAAAAAACAGTAACGGATTTTTATATCCATTTGATGTAGATGGGATCTCGTTATCACTCATTTTACACGGTTTTGGCTTGAAAATTTTTTTGAATAAAATATTTGAATACACACACACACTGATATTGTACCGTAAACTGCCGTACTTGTACGAAGTGCACGAACGAATGTATAAGAAATAATTCAGATAGATAATTATATTTCGTGTGTCTAATCTTGTCTGTGTTTTCAGCCAATCACATTCAAGGTCACTTTGGCTTCTATCTTTCTTTAACTAATTTCTTAACGCGAATGAACTATAGTCACTGTGCTACATGTTTTAATTATTATAAATAATAAAAATATAATTTTTAAATTTAGACTTATAACAACATAATATAAATTTATATAATTTTATAATATAAGTAGTATTTAGTTTATGGTGGTTTCATGAACATATAATATTTGACTTTGACATTTGGTTGTCAATACTGATAGTTTTTGTATTTAAACAATTCGTTTTAAATTTTTCTATATTTTATTGAAAAATGTTCAAAGCTGGTGATGCCGAAGATGATAAAGTAGTAATATGTGTTGAAGAAACTGATTTTATATGTAATCGTAAGAAATTATCGCAGCACAGTCCATATTTTTATGCCATGTTCAATGGCAATTTTGTGGAAAAAAATGAAAAATCCGTTAATATACAGGTAAACAAAGTAATGTAAATATATTTTTATTATTTTAATTAAATTGATGTTGTAGCAAATGAAGGTCAGCGCATTGAATAACATATTAAATATAACTGATAACAATTCGGATTTTGTAAGTTATGAGGAATTGTTGGATACATTACAAGGTGCATGTATGTTACAATTTGACAACGTGAAAAATTATTGTATTAATCGTCTAACGGAAGATTTACGAATGGATTATGCGTTGCAAATTTGGTACTCGTGTGAAGAACTAGATTTACATCCATTATGTGAAAAAGCAAAGTGTAAAGCATTTTTAGAGTTCAATAATATTAAAGATAGTGACAGTATTTTACAATTAGATATCAAACAGTTACATTCCTATTTAGCAAGTACATTTTTATACTGTGATAGCGAATTAGATGTGTTTGTAACTGCAATGAAATGGTGGTACGATTATTCGAAAAAACTACAAACGAACGATAATGAAATAGTAAAATACTTATTTGTGATACTTAACTGCATTGATTTTAAATCAGTAAGCAAGGAAGACTTAAATTATATGCTCACTTTTCCCGATATATCAAATAACACAATTAGTGCTATATTAAATAGTGTACTTCATTATAAAGACGATCCGAAAAGTACACTAATTCTTCAGGATATTGAAAATCAGGTTAAACAATTAGTTTCGATTAATAAAAGAAGAATTAAAACTTTACTACCATGCGTTTTATCTTCGGAATTTGCATGGGAACCCGACAAGACTAAAAGACTGAAAACTTCTCTTTCAAGAGATATGAATATTTCATACTATGGTAGTTTTTTTAATATTTAAAATAATAAATAATAGATAATAAATTTTTCATTTTTTAGATTGTGAAACTCGACAAATGGAAAAATTATTCGGATCATTAAATTTGCAATTTGGTAAACGATGCACAGCGTCATTAAAAGGTTGCAAAATTCTTCCATACAAAGAAAATTTACTTCTTGTTGGAGGAGAATATTTCTATGGTAGCTCAAATTGGAATCGAAATGTTTGGATGTATCATACTTTTAGGGATCAATGGGAACTAGTCACAGTGTAAATTAAATTATATTTTTCTTTAAATTAATGCGATAATTTGATACAGGATCTTTTCGTTATAAGTTTGTTGGTCTTTAGCCAAACAAACATTAGATTTATTACAGAAATATATGTTTTTTTCATTAGTTATACAATATCAATAAATATTGTTTTTTTTAGAATGCCTAAGGAAAGACGACATTTTAATTCTTGTATAATTGACGACAAATTATTCGTAATAGGCGGGACAGGAAAATTTAGAATAATACTAAATGATGATAATATGTTCTATTATGATTTGCGGTCAGGTATATCATTTTTTTTTCTTCATTAAATGTTTTTTTTTTAATAATTATACGATTTATAGGTGAATGGATAACAAATATTCAGCTACCACATTCTTTATTTGATATTCACATTTGTGATTATAAAAACCAATTGTTTATTGTGCCTGGAAATCTACAAAATATTTACGGATTTTTATTTAATAGCGCTACTAAAGGTTGGACGAAAATTAACATTACAGATCCATTAAAACTTGTACCTGATTTTCCGAAAAAGTTTATTATATTTTCACGTGGAAATTATGTTTATATTAAAGGTAAATACTGAATTAATATTGCAATCGATATATTATAAAAGTATTGAATAATTCTGAATTGAAATTTTAGGGACATATTTTATCGAAATGGAATTAAAGGGTCCCGAATTTGAAGTTCAAAAATGCGAGAAAACTGATCCTTTATATGGTGACAAAACTGGTTATTATACAAGCGAAAATCAAGTGTTTTCGTTTACTAAATACGACGCAACTAATTACGATAAAATCTACGTTTTACAATGTTTTAATATAGATACGAAAACGAACGAATTATTAATACAAATTAATGACAGTATCGACGTATTGTGGCATATTAGTAGAGGATGTTTTCCATTTTTTCATTATTGTCTAACCGAAACAAATTCGTGTATTTCTGATTTTATATCATAATTGTTTAAATAAGTACTTGAATATTTATATTTTTATAGCTCGTTTATTTTCAATTTCTAGAAATAAATACACAATTATATTTATTATATTGTTTTGTTTTATTATTTTTTTGTCTCTACCTTTAAATTATTAAATATATAATTCTTTAAAAAATTAATAAGTCAGCAAATGACATTATTTTACTGCACAAAAAAATATAGAAATATATTGCGAAAAATTGAAGGAAATATGTAACGATATTTGATTGATGTTAAATAACTAATATTTGAATCTAACCATTGATTAAAGAAGTGTATACTTTTTTAATCAATGATCTAACTTATCGGTTCACACCAAATTATGCACTTGAAAACATTTGGGCTTATTGGCGCAACTGGGTATGGGTTGATATTAATTAGAGAAAAAATAGACATCAGGCGCCTTGAATAACCAAGATTATGTTATAAAATGTAAAACAAGGTGCCGGAACCGGTTCTTAAAGTTCCGAAAAAGAAAATAGATTCGTGTGAAATAATATACATTATATATTTATTTTATAATAAATAGTTTACTATTTTGATAGAAGATAATACTGAAATGCAGAGTAATATTAAAAAAAGAAACTTGATTTTGAGTCAAAAAAGACAGTAATTAATAATAAAATTTCGAAAAAGAAGTACAGCGTAAGAAACTAAAAATGTATATTAAGAAATAATACAAGTATTTGAAACTTTAATCAGGTGTTTTATTTATTTATTTTTTATGTTTTTCAAAATGTTTCAACAAGTGTCGACAAACATTTCATTCCAAGTTATAAAAACAATGGCTACTACAAGCTCGGTTTTTGAGTATTTATTTATTTTCTATGTTTCTCACAATGTTTCAACAAGTGTCGACAAACGTTTCAATCCAAATTATAAGAATAATGGCTAATACTATACAAGCTCGGTGTTCGAGTGTTTTGTTTAGTCATGGCTCTTATGCAAGTTGTATTATTTTAAAATAGATATATGTTAAAACCGAGTTTGTAGTACTAGCCAATAAAAATCAAATTTTGATTTTTTTTAGAAAACTATACATTGTTTAATTTGAACCATATAATAATTTTAAATCATTTTGCTTAATCTTTCAATAAAATAATCCAAATCATGCATGATAATACAAATATTAAAATAGTATGGGTTTTTAACGTCCCGTATATTAATCTTTTCGACTAATTGGAGGTGGAAAATGTAATGAAACATACCTACATACGCGATTTATTAAGTGGGGGAACAACAAATAGTGACAAATAAGTAGATACACGATTACACGTTCATGGGCAAGTAAACTCTTTGAAATTGTGCACAACATTATGAAAAAATATTGGGTTAATTTGGTAAGTAAATATTATTTATTACAAAGTTATTAATATATTCGATTAATATTTAAATAATTTATTATTTAACATTACTATTACTGTTATTAATATTTTGACAAATTATTAAAATAATTTTTTGTTTTATTTGTAAAAAATATTTAATAAATTTTGATTTGTTAATATACAGATTAGATAAAACATAATACAGTAAATTGAAAAATGCTATTTTTTTTTAATTGTTAAACAAAATATGTGTAAAATTTATGTAAAAAACTAAACGTGTAAAACAAATGATATTTGTTATACTTGTATAATTTTGTTTTTTGTAAATGTTATGGTTTCAAAATTGAAAAAGAAAGTGAAATAAAAGCAAATACACAAAACATGTTCTGTGGTCATAATATTGAAAGATCTATTTTAAAAGATTATGCAAGAAAATTTATAATAAATAAATAGGAATAATACTTTTTTTTTTCAATTTTTTCTCTGCATATGGTCAAACAATTATAATAATGTTCCAAGTAATTACATGATAAAATTACGATAAAGATGTAATTTCGGTTTATTATTTCATTTTTGATAAGTGACTAACGTCGTTTGTCTATTGTTTTTTAATACAAGTTAGTAGCGATGTGTTATGAATATAAAATATTATTAATTTTTTTTAAAATCGTATTTAGAATGTTTGATTAGATATTTTGAAAATTCATTAAACTTTTAATTACTTTTTTTATTAATGTATTTACGTCCTGAATTTTTATTAATATTATTATATATTATAATAAAACCCCACGTTGTATACAGAAAGATGTTTAAAGTTAAAATTGTTAAATATATTTTAGAATCTTGTTGTAACCATGTAATAATATACATCGTGTATGAAATATATTGTTTTTTTAAAAACTGCGATACCAGAAAAATAACTCACGTATTTAAAGAAATCTTTTGAATAGCATCAATAAATTATTAATAATCAAGCTATTTTAGTAGTCTTCGTTTTAATTTTTCAAATAATAGTATTCATTATAAGTTACTAGGTACATCTGCATTGTAGTATATATTGATAAGGCATATGACAAAATTAGTTGGATAAGTTATTGCTTGGTTACAAAACTACAGAATAGTTATTTTATAGTTTTTATTTGTATTTATAAATATAAATTCTTATATTCAAATTCTAAATAAATTTATAAAAAAAACTTACATTTTTCTTTTCTGGACGAAATTTCATTAAAAATTTGTAAAGTTAAATGCAGAAAAACATAGTAATTTTGATATATCTGCTTAACCTCAATTCATACATTAAATAAATGATAATTTTTAGATAATTTTAATTAAATTCAATAAACATTTTGTTTTTTCAATCGGAATATTGAAAATGGACAATTTCTCTCTCCTTGAATTAAGCAAAAAAAAATTATAGTGCATATTTGACCTGATTTATTTAGAAGTTTATAATATTTTTTTTAAATTATAAATGTAGAATATTGAAGATACAATTATTATTGAATATTTTCCATAAACAAATATCAAAATATTTGTTCAGTTCATAATGTTACCTGGTTCAATCAAATGAAAGTTTTTATTGAGATCACATGATAATGTATCGTTTTATTTTTATTTTTAAACATTTAATTTTTAGTTCATTGTACTCGTTCAGAAAATTTCACTTTCAATAATATTATGATGTTAATAAAATATGACTTGTGTGATATTTACTGTTGTTTTGTCAGATTTGGTTAAAAAAAATACTCTTGTAAAACTACAATAGAATACTTAATTTAACTTCTATAATCTTATAATGTTAAATTATAACAAATTTCTATTTGTTGTTAATTTAAATTTTATATGAAACTTTGGAAAATATTATTAATGCAAAATTTATGTTCTGCTAAACAAAATGATTCATAATTTTCCTATTTCAATAGTAATTATTTACATTGAGCATAGTTATTAATTTTATCAACTAGAAAAGCATTTATTAAAATAATATTTGACATACAAAAATTAAAATATTTTTTAAAAACATACATATACATTTTTGATATACAATACATATACTTATTCGAATCTTTTAAGAAAGAAATAAATGAATGTATTGTTTGTTATGACTCTGTATAAAAATGTTGGATAAAGAAATTAATAATCTTAAATTTTTGACTCATCAAAAAATATATATGTATAGTTTGCAATTTTTTAAAATTGATAAAATTTATATAATAAGAACAGTATTTTGAAAAAATAATTAAAAATAATGATTTGCACTATCGATAAAATCTTTGATAACTAAATATATTAAATAATTTTTTATCAATAATTAATTATATTATTAAAACAGGAAAATCCATTTGTAAAATTATTCGATAAAGAAAATGATGAATAATGACAATTATATGCAATAATTATCTATCACAAATTACTCAAGACAAAATACAGTACTTTGATTTACTGTTTTCAATTGTTTAATTGATATTTATGACAACAATAATTAGATTTAGAATAAATATTGATAAAAAAGTATGTTGAAATACGATGATAGCTTTGTTATTTTGTTAACATAAACAATGAAAAGTTTTTTTCGTTAAATATTAAAATATGTTATTTATAAAATAAACAAATGTTGATTTATCATAAATAATGATAAATCAATAATTTCAATAAAAAAATACATTGTTTAAAAATTTTAAATTAACTAATTTAAATATTTATAATTTGATATGCTTATATTTATTGTAAAATATATATGAATATAAGAAAATTGGAATACAGATGTTTTACATTGGGAAGATTTTGCATTAAAATGAATAGTATTTAAAACAAGTTATGTTTCCAAATATCAATGCTCTGTTGATATATGAATAGTTATTACTAATGAATTTCAGACATTAAAAACTTAACATAACTAATTGTAAAAATAATAAAAATAACTGCATATAAATCAATTGCAGCACTAGTTGAAAACGTTCATGATATTAAATTCAAGAGTTTTGTGTATGATAAATCAGAACTCAAACTTCATTCAAAAACAAAACATAAAACTATTTCAGCATTATGGGCCAATTGTATAAAACGATGTTAATATATTGTCAGCTAAGTGTGTGGTTAACTTGTCAACAGACCAATACATCAAGCTTTTCAAAAACAATAATCATACCTACTAAATTAAATTAACAACTCTGTATGAAACTGCCTATATGTGTTTTATTACTTCATACCGAAATAATATTTATTTTTTTCTTTTCTTTAGATATATAATGTTATTCTTTGTATTAGGTAATTTGGGACATGACTTTTTTTTAAAATGTTTTTTATATTTTTACATGAAATTAATTTATTCGTAAGTAAATCTCGGAACTTACTGTCAGTAGAACAGTTTAATAATTAAAGTTGTAAATAATAAAACACACATATTTAAAAAATATTTTTAGTTTTAAATTGGTTTCGCTGAATAAAGAATTGATAATGGATGTGACAACTAGTTGAGAAATACAAATATTTATGTTTTATTATTTACATCTTTAATTTAAATTTAATATAATTATTATTATTTTTAGTATTTGCTATTATTGATAGCAAATGCAGTAAGTGCTGCTCCAAAAAATAATAAATCAAAATCTGTTTCCACTGAAGAAGAACTAATAGCTTATTTACGGAATGTTTATGAAAAAGAGGCATCAGAAGTACAACATAAACAAGTTGTTGTTGAATGGGATGTAGCTACAGATTTAAATAATGCAACGAAACAAGAATTACAAGTAATTACAAAAATATAATATATATCAACTATAAAAAATTAAAAGTATTTTAAACTTCGTTTTAGTAATTCTTTATTGTATTATCATGATAACTTATTTAAAAATCTATATGTTTCCGTTGAAATTTTGACAACGTAACTTTTCATAAACGTATAAAATAAAACTCAAATTTCAGATTTTTATTAATTGAAATCCACAATTTGAGTGTCTACCATATTCAACAAATAACACTATAATTAATTTTAGGAAAAACAAACATTAATATCAGCAGCGTACACCAAGGAAGAATGGGAAAAACATTTCAAAGGTTTAAAAACAGAAGATTTTTCCGATCCAATACTGAAAAGAGAAATCAGTTCTTTAGCAATTTTAGGAACACCAGTTTTGGATGAACAAAAATTAACACAAGTATTATATCAAATTCTTTTACTCAAATATATCTTATACCGAATTATTAAAATTATTTTTACAGCTCAATAATGTAGACAATAAAATGAGTAATGTTTATGGCACGGGAAAAATTTGTCCGTACAAAAATCAGAAATGTGATTTGTCAAAGGAAGGCCTGACATTAGATCCGGGTATGATATTTATTTCGTCGAAGTAATTTGATATTTGATTGTTATACGTAAAACATACTTTTTAGAAATTGAAGAAATTATCGCCAAGTCAACTGATTACGATGAATTGGAATATGTTTGGACAGCATGGCGTAATTCTGTAGGAAAACCAATAAGAAATGACTATAAAACTTACGTTAAATTAAATAATGAAGCTGCTACATTGAATGGTTCGTAATTTTTATAATCTAAAAAATTTAAATCAATATTAGTTAAATCCTTCACTCTTAAATTAGCTAGGAAATTGCAATAAATAATTTACAGGTTTCTCCGACATGGGTGAAATGTGGAGACACGCATATGAATCTGATACGTTCATTAAAGATATGGATAAACTTTGGGATGAAGTAAAACCATTATATGATGAATTACATACTTATGTATTAAATAAACTTAAACAAAAATATCCTCAACTCAAAAATGATACAGATGGTTTAATTCCTGCACATTTATTAGGTAATTAAAAAAAAATACAAATACCACATTACACTTTGGATACTTCTGAAATGCTTACCTTCCAATAACTTATTTTTGCAAATTTGGCCCTTAGATTTTATTTATTCTTAAGATAAGTAAAATATCATATGTGATTGACAAAAAATATATCCTCAAAATAAATGACAACATTTCATTAGGTAATTTTAAAATTATTGCAAGGATAAATTTATTTCAACATTTGGAAATATTTGGCCTAAATAGTTGTTTTTTTCTAACCGTTACCACATTTTCAACATACTTTAACAAATTTAATAAAAAATAATGATTTCAAGACTACTATCGATAACAATTGTTAAGTTATAAAATCATCTCCTTTATTGTGATACAATCTTTCTCACACATATTAAAAATCGTTTGATTAAAATGTAAAAATATTTCTCTATCTATTTATAGGAAATATGTGGGCCCAATCATGGGTAAATATATACGATTTGGTGCAACCTTATGAAAATGCGAGTAAGGTTGATGCAACAGAGGAATTAATCAAACAAAATTATTCAGCGCTTCGAATGTTTCAAACGTCAAATGATTTTTATTTGTCATTAGGATTAGAACCGAATGATATTTGTTATAATGTTAGTGCTGGCGCTATCATTGAAAAACCCAAAGATCGCGAAATTATTTGCCACGCATCTGCATGGGACTTCCAAGATAAGAAAAACTACAGGTAACATTTTGTGATTTATCTGCTACGAAGTTAAAATGTAAAATATTCTATGTAATCTATTTCCATTTATCACTCATTACAATGTATATACCATAATCTTTAACGCAGATTAACAATATTATTTATGTATTAAGGTGACATTCGTCAAAATATATTTTGACTTATTCGACGTTTTCTATTTACAACATCAATTTCTCTTGTATATTATTACAGTTATAATATTGCTCATTACCAATTACTACGCCTTGGTAATTTTACGGTAATTACCAGTCATATTTACCAAATTAATATCTCTAGCTATGACCTTCAATATCATGGACATATAAAATATACAGAAAATATTTCAAAGAAAGGATAAAAAGAGAAAGCAGATCTGTAAAAAACTAATATAGAGAATATAAACTCAAATCTCTGTCGTGCGTGTTCTAAGTAAAACAAGCATAATATATCTATCCTTGCCCCCTCTATGCAACATAATTTTTGCAAATTTTTTGCTTTCATCATCAGTAGCTAAAGTTAAAAAAGAATTAAAACTAAAATCTTACCAGTGATCTAAGGCCACACAAACACTAAACGCACCCGGCGGTCAAAAAACACTTCGAAATATGTATTTAGCGTTTATAAATTATTTTGTGGTTTCAAGGAAATTATTTTATTTTATTTAGATAAAATAAGATTAACACATTATAGGTCTTGTATGTAGTTTTTATATATTTAGTTCGTTAATTATTAGTTGGTAAAATTAATATCATAACGTTTTGTCATTTTTATTGGGCTTAAGATATACAATACAGATATATAAATTCCATATTTAATATGATTTAGAGTCAAACCAACTAGCCAATTGATTAATAAAGAAATATGCATTTAAAAAAAGCCAAATTTTTTAAATAAAATGTATTATTTCATTAATTTTTTAAATGTAAAAGTCATATTAATAATCTTTATAGAGTGAAAATGTGTACGAAAATAAATCAAGAAGATTTTATAACAATACATCATGAAATGGGTCATATTCAATATTATCTTTTATACAAGGATCAACCAATTGCTTTTCGTTCAGGTGCTAATCCAGGTATGTATTATTCAAATCAAATGATAAAAGTTATATCGCAATTGTTTAAATGTAAATAATCAATGTTTACTAACATATAATAAATATATTTTTTATATAAGAACTAACTAACACTGAATATGATCCATTTCATGATAAATTTTCATACACATTATGACTCTACAAAATTAAGCACAAATCGCATAATTAATATAGCTTTAATATATTCATAAAATTATCAAACATATAGTAAGTATGTTATTATTATCATTATTGTATTATTATTTTTTTATTTGAACAGATACAAGAACGATCTAATGAAAATTACTGTTTTTATAGTATATCGATGTTTTCAAAATAATGCCAGAATAGTAATAGGTTTTGTATTTTACTTTAAAAATTCAACTGATTGTCCCAGTTTATTTCATTTTTCTACCTTATTAAATATGAAATAGTAAAAATTAATGTGGTACAATGTACAAATAACAACTATAAAGGACTCTTCTATTTTTTTTTTATGAAAATATACGCTAGATTTTATTTTTATCTTCACGGTCTGTCAAATATACTACAGCGATGATGATTTATTTTCTATTTACACATACACTGTCAGAAATGTAATTTTAATTTATGTAATTCTACATAAATTATACACAGTAAAATAGCAACATTTTTGTAATTTTTACGATAATAATATGTAATAGTACATTTTTATGAAAAATTACAGTAACAGAATATGTAAATGTACATCAATTTTTTACAGTGTATGTAACTACAATTTACTTTCATTTTTCTTTATCCTGAGCTTTAGTTCTGTGTTTTTTTTTGTCTTACTTAGATATTTTATATAATTATATATATATATATAATTTCATTTATCTTTAAGTTATTATGTTCTATTTCTATATGTTTTACCTTATCCGGATATTGAAGGGTTTTTATTTCCCTTTTTCATTTACTTAATTTTATATTTCAAAAATTGTTTCATTATTTCATGTTATTCATTCTTAGATATATCTTATTAACTTTGTTTTCTCTTGTTCAATTTCATTTTTATATTATCCTTTATTCATTTTATTTGACCAACAAATTTTCAGTATATATTCTTTTTAAACATAATTTAATAATATCTTCTTTTTATTGATTAGGATTCTGCAACGTGGAGAAAAACATTTTTTTTTCTTTACTTTGATATTAAAATTATCCATTTTCAAATATTTGATAGTGTACCTTATATTTATTGTAGTGCTTCCTATTACATTTAGAGTACCTACTTCCTAAATACTAAAATAATCTTTATCTTTGATAAATTTTTTATATTTTATATTTTTTCGTATTAATTTTAATTCAACTTCTTAATTTTCTTTCTTCATTTAGAACATATGTTTTTTATCTGTTTGACATAAGTCATCAATAAATTTTAAGATTTTCCAAATTGCTTCTGAATTTTATTTTGTCATTCAAATAATTTTTCAGCAAAGAATATGAGTGTTTTATTTTATTTTTGCTTTGACATTGATATCATTATTATTGCACTTACTAACAATAACAATTTTTATAGAGTAAAAATGTGCACAAAAATTAATCAAGAAGACTTCATTACAATTCATCATGAAATGGGTCATATTCAATATTTCCTTTTGTATAAAGATCAACCACTTACTTTACGAACAGGCGCTAATCCAGGTACGTTAATTCGTAACAGGGACATTTCATGCAAAATAAAAATTAATAATTTTCATTCATATTCATATTTTAATATTTATCAACATATACAATATAGCTAGAAATGTAATAGCTACATCATGCAATTTTCATATGTATATACAAAACACTCGGTATATGTTTTGAATATAAAATTTACGAAAATATGTAACTATTATAGATACAATGTTTGAAAAATGTATGTAGATAAATAATCTACAAATAAGTAAACAATTATAACGAAAACTTAACCTTGCGAAAGTAATAATAATTTTTATTTGCGTAATTAAAATATTTGAAACACTTTTTTAAATCAATAATTTATTATTTAACTACTTTTTAAAACAAATATCGAAGAACATCTATGTTGTCGAATATTTTGTAAATATGTTATTAGTAAAGTTGATAATCTCTATCATATTAAAAAATAAACATAAAAACCGAATTTTTAAATAAATTAGTTAAAAAATGTTTTACTGATTTTTTTTTTAAAATCATAGCTCTAGTTGTTTTTTTTTATCTAATTTTCTAGGGTTTCATGAAGCAGTTGGAGATACAATAGCTTTGTCAGTAGCAACTCCGCAACATTTAGAAAAAATAGGTTTATTAAAGAATTACAAAGATGACAACGAAACATCTCTAAATGCTTTAATGCTAATGGCATTAGAGCGTGTAGCATTTTTACCATTTGGATTATTAATTGATAAATGGCGTTGGGATGTTTTCAGCGGAAGTGCGCCTGAAACCGAATGGAACGCACGCTGGTGGCATTATCGGTAACTATAATAATCGTATTCTAGAATTTAAAATAGAAAAGAAGTACCATATATGAATTAATTGGATATATATTAGGGTCTATCGAAAAAAATAGATTTCAACGGCTTGCTCAATGTCATAAAACCTTGGAAAAAATTGTTTTTACTTTAATTGAAAATTATTGACCAATCTAATAATATTGACACAAAGTTGATTTACAACGTAAATTTTAAAAATAAATTATTTCATTTTATTAATAAATAAAAGAAATTCAAGTGACTTTAAATCCGCAGACATTCGATAATTCAAAAAACATAAAATTTGCTTTCAGTGAAGATATTCAGAAAGTAAAGTCTCCAAATAAGAGAACAGAAGATGATTTTGATCCTGGTGCAAAATATCATGTTCCAGGAAATTCACAATATATTGCGTAAGTTTCTTTTTTTTTTTAATTATTGCTCAAATAAATAATATATTATTTAATATTTTTCAGATATTTTGTAGCTCATATTTTAGAATTCCAACTGCACAGATCTTTATGTATAACAGCAGGACAATATGATCCTAAGAAACCAGATAAAAAACCTTTACATAAATGCGATATTTATCAGTCAAAAGAAGCTGGTGCAAAATTAAGGTTATATAATTATATTTGAAGTTTGAGTTTTACAAATTTTTCAAACTAAAATACAAATATTTTACATTTTTTTTAAGAAAAAATAACAAAATTGAAGAGAAATTTACATTTACAATTACATTTAAAATTTAGTAAATATCCATTTTATCTATTTAAAGGATATATTCTTATTTTATTTTCTTTTAATTGAGAAATTTTTCGCCATAATTTGATAGATTAACTCAAAAAATTAATATAATAACTATTCGTTTTGCTTAATTCCGTAATTTAACCCCCAAAGCGAATAGTCTTAAGAAAACTACTAAAAGTAATTCCTTTAAGACCATTTATAACCCTTTTTTTTGTGTAGAATGTTATATTACTGACGCATTTAGATTTCAAATTGTTTTTTTTTATATGTCTATTGCATTAATGATTATTTTGAATACAGGGCCGGACTGTCCCTAGGAGCAAGCAAACATTGGACAGAAGCTTTAGAAGCAATGACGGGCGAAACAAATTTAACGGGCAGCGCTATTTTAGAATACTTCAAACCTTTGTACGATTATCTCAAAGTTTACAACAGTAAACAAAACAATACTATTAATTCAGAGAGTCGACAAAGTAATGACAAAGTCGATAACGAAGCGCCCGGTAATAACTATACAGTAACATATATTGTAGTTGGTGTGATAGCATTTGCAGCTGTTGCAGTTCTTATTGGATTTTTTGTCAAAAGAAAAATAAACTCGTAATTTTCATTCATGAGCTTTAATTTTACATAAAAATGTTTTTACATATTTAAATTTTTTTTTTAAGAAATGTGTGATAAACATTTATTGTTTTACAACTAGAAATATATAGGCTTGTAAATTTTAATTTTTATTATATAATTTATTGCTTTCTTCTTAGATTTTATTTACGCTTTGACTTATTTTAGAATTTATGTACAAAACATTTTTATTGGGAATTATATTATTAATAGTTTAATAACATATTACATTTTTAAACACATTTTTCATTTAAACAAATGAATAAAATTTTATTTTAAAAATATTCATTTCAATCAATATTGTAAAGGTAAATAAACATAATTTCATTAATACATATTTGAATTTTAATATTAAATAACCAATTAACCTATATTTAACAATCATTCCTTATTTTATTTCATTTACAAAATGATATAATTAACTAACTTTTACCATTTTTACTTAACTTTCGATTAGTTTTATTGTAAAACAAACTAATTTTCAATTTAATTTAATAACAATCTTTCTTTAATTACATCTTTGGAATTACTGGAAATAAACAAACTTTTGCAACCAAATAATTTCTTAAAACTTCTAAAATTTTGTTTCTATTTATGTGTACATTAGATATATAATTTACAAGTCACATTTTCTTTTAATTTTTTTTTTTTATTTTCACAAATAAGTTGAATAATGTACATTAATAATAACTAAAATAACTAAAGGCTTATTTGAAAAAGTAAAATAGATAATATTATTAAAGATAAGTATAATTGGCTGCCGACAAATTTGCAAAGCAACTGTTTTGAAAATGTTAATTTTTCTTTAACATTGTTTTTTATCTTCTGGCACTATACTCTATTTATTTTAAGAAGACAGACAGGCAGAAGATAGGAGCTATTTTTCCTTGCTTGTAATTGGTTAAAATTGTGGGCAAGTTTACTCTGTAGAAGAATAAATTTCTATCTCAACTTTTTCTATTTGTCTCTGTTGTTTCAATCCAAATTTATAAGCATATGCGTAGAAACGAAAGTTTATAGTGGATATATTGCTAGCGTATTTTTTGATTATTAACACGGAAACAGAAGTTTAAATAATGTTAAAATATAAAAGTTAGTGAATAAATATATTTAAAAATAATTTTGAAACTATATATTAAGAGAAATGTTTTAAAATTAAGTAGTTTTAAAATGAATTAATGTTCGTACGCCTCTGGTAGCGAACACAACAGAAATATCGCGCATGTGCAATGGTACGTGCAGAACATGTTTCAACGGGACCATCTTAATATTTTGTGTTACAGTGATATCACGATTTTATATTTGTGTTATTGTGTTATTCCATTTGTGTTATATTAAAAATAATTTTTTTATTTTAAAAATAACATATTTTAATTTTCATATATATAATTTAATTTGGAACAGTGTAAAACGGACCGCGTTGGTACCGCCTACTTCTGCTTTCTTAAAAAAAATAGAGTATAGATATAATATTAGCAGAAAATTAAAATTTATTTCAGAAATCACAAAATAAGTCATACATTTTTTTAAATTACGTACTTCAAGAAATATTTACTTATTATTTATTTTCAAAAACTATATCATACTTGGAAAATTCATAGATTATTTTACAAGCAAATCTCATTCACAGCATGTCATTCTGGTTGCATATATCATTCAGTATTTCAAAAATAAACATAAATGCAATATAATAAATAATTTATAATTTTATATTAATTTCAGGTCAAATGAAAACAAAATAATTTAAAAGTAATTTATATCAACGAAGAATGATATATACTGAGTATTATTTAAATGTTTTCTTACTAGTAAAATTTTAAAATTTATTGTAAAGTCTGATTTAAAAATAAAGATACTTAAGAAACAATGGTACTAAGCAAGAATTAGCATAACTAATATCCATACATAATATTTATATAGTTTTTTTTTCATTTTTAAATTAATGTTATTCGTGTTATATATTTATTAGATATTATTATTTATTAGAGTTACTATAAATTGAATATTTTTAGATAAATGTAATCTATTTTTTTATTATGAATGTAAATAATGAAATATTAGAAAAGTAATCTAATTTCGACATATATGCTTTATTAAAAGTATGTCCGTAATTCCGTATCTTGTCAAAAATTTGATTTATATTTCATAAATACTTTGCAAGTACCTTTTCTTTTAAATCTGATTATACTAGTTATTTGTTTATGAAAATTCGTGTAACTATAATAAAGTAATTAAAAAATAACCTAAAAAATTTAGTACCCTAAAAATACCCATTTTTTTTTGTAAAATGTTTCTCTAAGAGGTGGTTATATTTAACATTTTTAAATATACTTGTCAGTTTACCAATCATAAAGGTGCTTTCAAATCAGATAGAACTGCGTAGTTAACTAAACTAATATAAAATAAAATGAAATTATTTAAATTTTGAAAATTCCATAATATTTAATAATAGTAAAGCGATATTTATTGTATTGAGCCCAGATACTTGCGGCCGACACAGAACATATAGTATTTTTTCTTCAAGTGTTCCAAACAAAACTAAATTAAAAATAAATAAAAATACATACCTTGTAACTTTAACCTTACTAATAGTTGCAGAACAGTAAAGTACATATAAATTATTTATATTACTTATGTAATTTATTATATTTACTGTTTCTTTGGTCGAATATGCAATCTCTGATAAATTTGACGATGTACATTGCATTTCTTGCACTCTATTACACATTTTCAATAATCAAATTTAAACTCAATCAAAATTAACAATGCCACTGTTTATAACCAAACTAATTTTCAATATAGCCGTGATATAACTGCCGAAACTGTCATATTAAATACACTTAATTGACTGTGTAGTTAATTAGTTATGGTTGGTTAACGTTATACAATAAAGTACAAAATTATAACACATAGGCAACTAATTATATATATAATAAAAAATACGGAAAACAATTAGAACTTTAGATACTTGATCACTTAAAATATACCATTTTCATAGCGTTATATATTTATTACGGTTGCAGAAATATAAAATAATTTTTATTATATCAATATATTTACATCTTAACGATTTTTTTCTCCAATAAATAAATAAATAATATTTCTAAAGTCCAAGAAACTGCGCACAATAATAAAAATATTGTCAATAAATGTACAGCCCATATTTTAATTTCGTCTGTTAGTAAAGCTATAATTTCTGCAAAAAAAATATTATTAATATTCAAAACAAAAGTAAATTTATTATAGTTACTTACTTATAAATGGCCAAACACTTAAGCTGACTATTGTTGAAATAAATTGGGCTAGTCCAAATGCAGCAGTAAATTGAGTGCGTGAATATTCCATTAGAACTAATGGAAACAAAACTGTTATAAAGCATCTTAATGAACCTAATAGAATCATACATATTGGCATAGACCATGATCCGACTGTGGTTGCAGTAAAAACTGCAAAAATAAAAATAAAATAATTAAATAATTTGTACGAAATTAATTAAAAAATCTGTAAAAATATCCATTTTTCTGTGGAATATAACTTTCGCCTCGTCTAAAATCATACCTTTCCTACAAGATGTGTTTTATTAATCTCTTATTAAAAATAACTTACCGATACGTAACAATGCAGTAAATATGGCACCACAGAGAAACACATATCTATTTTTGAGAATAATAAAATTATTTACTATAGCATATAATATTCGAGTGACGCAATCGGAAACCAAATAGAATGTCATTAAGCTCACAATATCATTATCGGAATAATTATTTTCTTTCAAAAAAGTTGGAATTAATGGTAAAAACATCAAGTCAGATATGACACACAAAGCAAGTCCAATGGCTATATTTACATATTTTGGATCTCGCATTAATGATAATTCGAAAAAACTTTGAAAGAATTGCCTGAAAATATTTAATTGTACATCTAATATATTGAATAAATAATTTATCTTACCAAATAGATGAAGTTTCATTTGTGTTTATATTCTTTGCAAGTAAAGGTTGCACAGATGGCAATGAACTTTTAGTTTGTATATATTTATTTTCTTCTTTGTTAATTAAATCCATTTTAGATTTTATGTTACATTCTGTAGAAACAATTTCATATTTTTGGTAAGTATAATCTGATATTTCTTTATTTAATGGAAAATCTATATAAAAAAAAAAAAACGCTCTTAGGACCATGCGATATAATGCATAATTCTCTAGAAAAAAGATGCCTTAAAGTGCGCAGCAACTCAGTTTTTAATTATTTTTACGAAAATTGAACTATTGCGAACTATAGATTTTCTAAAATATTATTTCATAAAACACGTAAATAATACCATTAGCAGCAAATTTTTTAACAACTTGGTCTTTCTGTTTCTTCGCTGGTAACATTATTAACATGGCAGCAAAGTTATGCAGACTAAATGCACAAATAACAATAAGTGTACCACGATAATCATATTTATCCATAAGATAATAACAAAAATAAGGTATAGCTATCACTGCTACTGCAATAAAACTTTGCGATACACTCATAACTACATTTTTCCTTGCACTAAAATGATCATTGAATGTTGAAAAAGATGCGCATGCCATTAATCCAAATCCAGTACCTATAAATAAAATTATATTTAAAGAAGTCATTTAAAAGTTGCGTATTATCTATAAAAAATTTATTTTGTAAATTCCGAAATATTTTTCAACTTCAAAATGCCATAAAAATAAATCCTATTATATTAAGGATCTCCAGTTTTTGTTTACGTTTTTGTTAATTAAAACAAAATTGATTAAATTCATTTAAAAAAAATTTAACAGAAAAATATAATAATCAAACAAAAACATTTCACTTAGTACTAACTGAAAGTTCTCGTTTACAATCTATAACTGCAAACAGTTTGGAACACAACAAAAACTATTATTTATTTGCATTCGTAGTGTATTAGTGTATTACGATCAAGATATCGAATTTATTATGAAACCCGGTCACAGATTATGTCTTTCTATTAAAATTTAAAATGTTTAATAACATGCAACTTATGTTTACCTTGCAGAACACCGAATGTTAAGCTAAGATGTACTACAGACTTCACAAATATAGTAGTGAATGTTCCAAGAAAAAATATAAATGCACCTAAAAGACCGACAAATCGGAATGAATATTTTTGACATAACTGATTAGACACAAGACCTGAAAAATTAATCCGGTAATTATTAAATGTAAAGTTAAATTTGATTAACAAAAAAAAATTACCCATTAGACAAACGAATGTATTAAAAATCGAATTTATTATTTGATTACTTTCCGCTTTGTCACCAAACTTTGAAAGAAAATTATCGTGTATAATTCCAAAAGCTGATAAAGGACCAACAGAAACGATCTGGGAAAAAAATATTAATTAAATAAATGTTAAAACAGTAAGACTGGTCTACAAGTTCGGTTTTTGAGTGTTTTAGTTCATTTGTTTTGTCCTGCTTATAAAATCAGTATTAGTATTAGTTTCAACACAAAGTTTGTAGTACCAGCCTCAATTTAACAAAAGTTACACATTTTTTAATTTCCCTATAATCATGTAACATATTAAGCAAGAAATTTTACAATTTTTTTTACAGATGACCAATAAAAATTTTTTTTATTAATCATATAAAAAAAATTCTTTAAAATAAAATTTATATTTTTTTTTTAAATTTATAAGCACTTTGAAAAATTATCAATTAATATCTCGTTGTATAAAAACATCTACATTGATTTTTTATTTAAATTGACAATTTTAGAAAAATAAAACAAATTATTACTGAATTAAAATTTACGTTTTCATTATATTTTCAAAAAATAAAATGCACAATTCTGCATAATGAAATAAAAGAAAAATATTTAACGTTCAATATATGATCAGTATAATTAATTATTCTTTTGATGTTAATCAAATGAATAAAAAAAATATATAACAATTTGTGTTGTTTTTTGAATATTTTACTTTCAATGTTTTGTATTTAATACTTCTTAAAAACATAACGTGATTACTTACAAACATTCCAGTCATCCCCAATGCAACAATGTAACCATAGCCTCCTTCAAATGTTTTATTTTCTTCATTATCGATGGACATTTCAACTACTATTGTTCTGGTCATTTCAAAATCTATTTTTTCTCCGATTACAAAGATAATATTTATGCTCAATTATAAAATAAAAAATTATCGCACTGGATCTTGTATTATTGATATAAACTTAAATACGTTTAGCATTTCCATTTATATCTCCGCAATATTTTTTATCATATCACACAATTATTTTCTTCACTTCAAATAGATAATAAATTTGGAATTTATTTGAATATTTTAAATTGTATTATGAAGAGCCATTGAAGGCTATTGATGAATTCTTAAAATTTTGTTTACTTTTCCGGAATATACGCCAGTATGCTACTAATATTACTAAATTATTATATTTCAATCACATAACTTACAGTAAAGTATATCGTAAATTTAAGTTTGTACTTTTCTATATTTTTCGTATATCTATAGGTTGACCCTGTCATAAATGTCCCGTCAATTTATTAAAAACTTTACTTGTCTAGTTTATATAATGCGTTTATATAATACGCTTTAACGGTTTGATGTATAACTCTAATAGTTAATTGAATAATATGTCTATTATTCAATCAGCGATATAATTAAGAAACCCGATGTATTTATCTGATTATTTTATGTACTTCAAACTTTTAAAAATTGGTTTTTGAAATTTTAATAGTATATTATTTAACGAGAATAAAGTTTACGATACAGACAGCAAATTAATATCGTTATTCAACCGAAAGAATCTATAAAAATTTGTAAACTTGCTTATTATCATTTTTATTTTTAAAATAATTTATTCCAATCTTCTTTCAAAATAATTTGAAATCAGTTCAGAATTGTTCGAAGCATGCGCGATGTATGTTCAGATTATATATATATATATATATATATATATATATATATATATATATATATATATATATATATATATAATTTCGAACTAGTTCAGAATTTAGTTGAAACAAACTTAATGCAATTGTTCACAAAAAGTTCCATTTCATCTCAATTATATCGCGTAGAATTGCAATGATGGCAGATAAAATTATGTTTTAATATTTTGAAAAATGTAGTTATTACTTGAAATTTATTATAAGAGAAAAACTTTTACAAATGCATTTATCTATATTTTTTACAAACATTAGGATCAATATGATCGTCACTACTGCTCCTATCGCTCGTAATATCTTGTTTAGTTTCGGAATCATCAGATCTTTTGCACGGTGGACAACTACATGATGGTTCGTCGTCATCTTGTTCGTCCGATACTTCTATTGAATGTTCGGACAATGCAGTTGAAGATAAGCCACAACGCGTTTCACCGGCGGGCAATGGACGCATTATTATAGCCGTAATTGTTTCGGATACCCATTGTTCAATTTGGCATGCGTCCACTACGGACGAATTGCGACCAACGTATTTACGAAGTGCATTATAATGTTTGCAATAGTAATTTAACTGAAATTATAACAATGTTATTTTAATTAAAAACTAATGAATAATTCAAACAATTTACAGTTTTCAATATTTGCAACCTTGAAAAATATATGTGCTCATCGAAAAACGAGACATTTTTTTTAATAAAAATTAATGCTTTAATATTTTGTATAACTATAAAGTATTTTCATTTAGAGCATACAGTCGAGTAGCTGTTATTATTAAATAAAAGTGTTAAATATCTTATGGTTGTTTCAGGGCCGTATTCAGGACCTGTAGGGCCCTAGGCTGAACCTGTGGTGCGGGCCCTTACTGGGGGGGGGGGGTTGTGATTTTATAATTTTAAATAAACATGTTAGGAAATTGCAAGATAAAAAAGGAATGTAACAAACAAGTAAATTTTACTTATATTTATTTAATTGAAATAGAGTATTTAAAAAAAGTATTTAAAATAAAAACTTAGAAATGAAAATATCAAATAATCTTAGTGGCTAATTGGTTTTGCGCTAACACTTAGTACTAATGAAGCTGTATGTACTAGTGAAGTGTATTGTCACTGGTTGCAAGTCGGGTTATTCTGTTTTATGAAAATTTAAGTAAAATACTTAAAAGGTTATTGATTAAACAATTATTTACTTTAAATTTGAAACGTGTGGTGCGGGCCCCTTTGTGGTGCGGGCCCATAGGCTGCAGCCTATGTAGCCTATGCTTAAATACGGCCCTGGGTTGTTTATCATCAAAATTAGTTAACACTAATTATATTTTGTAGTAAATACTCGAATTATCTGTTATCAGCATTTTTTTCTTATAAAAAAATTATAAATTTAAATACTAACTTCAGAATTAACTAATGCTTCTTTATCCCTAGGATGAACATTTAATTTAGGATCATTTTGAAGTTGTGAATTTTCCGGTATATGTATAATATTACCAGTATTCATATCAGTTTTACGATTTAAAACTCTTTCGCGACATATATTTAAATCGCATTCCAAAAATAAGACACTGAAAGAAATAATCATTACTAATATAAATTTAATATCAATATAAATTGTATAAAGTAGGTACCGATTTGGTGGTGTATCAATCATATCTAAATTTTTAAAATCTTCCAAAGTATTTGGAAATCCAGTTAGTACGTATCCATGTTCTAAGCAATCAATTTGAAGCATTCGTTTGTGTATTACAGCTGTTAGTAATACGGAATTATAACCAACTCTATCTCTACAAACACGTAATTTATGTCCTAAATGTGATTCTGAAATCCATTCTTGACATAAAAGTTTTTCAAAATCAACTGTAATAAAAATTCAGAAACAAATCAAATATCTTGGATTCATAATAGCATTAATAAAAATTTAGAATTTACCATGAATAAGATTAAATTTCTGCACAAGTATTTTAGCTTGCGTTTTTCGTCCACTACCTCGAGGTCCAAGTATACAAATTCTTGGAATAATCGGAGCATTATAACGTTTTCTAATACTTAATAATTCTATAATATTATCCACAACTTCTTCGATACATTTATTATTAGTATGTATCTCCTAAATTTCATTAAATACAATGCAAATTATTATTCTACATATTATCATATTATTCTATGTAAAAGTGCTTACTTTAAGATGACTTTTAAATACTTCTCGAATACCTAGAACAGCACGACGATATATTGACCAGGTATCGTCTTCATTAGTAGATAGCTCGAAAAGAGGTGGCGCATAAGATGGTATTAGATGAAATACGTGCGTTGGAAGAATTCCAGCTCTTTGCATGTAACTCGCTTCTTTTTTGTTCTTTGGATAATCTTAAATTTTGTCAAAAATAATAATATTATCATTAAAAAACAAGTAAGTTTTTTAATATATACCAGGTAAAATCCAGCCAGTATAATATATATCATCTTGTCTAATTGTTTCACCCAACATTCTTGTTAAATGATGAGCTTTAGGTCGATGGTAATTATCCTAGCAAAAAATATACAAACAATATAATTCAATATAAAAATTTGTTACTAACTTTTCAAGATATATATAATGTAAAATACATACCTCTACAACATTTAAGATGCGTTTTTCTGTAATAATCGTAGCTTTACTTTTTTCGGCTAATAATTTAGAAACTTCATTAATATTCACATGAGGTGGTGCTAATAAAATAACACGAGGTACATAACGACTACATGATGCCCGATACAAAATTTCTTTCAGGAATAAAATATGATCAGCCGGCATTTGTATTACAAGTTCACGACATAATTCCTTATAACATAAAAAGAATTTTAGTATCTTCATACATACACAAATTTTCATTCTGTTATTATTGGTCCGTATTGTTTAAATTTAAAAATGAATTTTTAAATGTAAATGAAGCGAAAGTTTCTTGTTTGGATAGGAATGTACGGAGGCGACTGATTTCGGAATGATGAAAAGAGTTTGTGCCACACCCTTTTGGGTACATGGCGTGTTTGTGTATGTATGTTTGTATAGAATTTTACTTCTAAAACAATATAAAAAATGTAAAACAAATTTTTATAAATAAAAAATTGGAATAATAAATATCTGTTAAAACTGACAATGCAGAATGTTCCAAAAGATTTTTCTAAAACAATATAACTAAAATATTTTTATTTATGTAGAATAAATTGATTAAATATTATATCGTTTAAATATCTACTTATTAAACGACACTGTTAATTATTTTTCCAAAATCTCACATCGCAAGTATAGTTTAGAGTTGATGAATGTTGATTTGCATTTTCTTAATAATTGGTTTCAAATATAATATTCATTAACTATTTAAAAAAACAATTAATTTTTCTTTGAATCTATCGTAATATCCACAAAATAAAAAGTACAATTTTTCGTTAATAAATATTCAAATTCTGTACTTTATTATACCATAAATAAAAAAATAAAACACCTTTTAGTTATACCTTTTGGAATACCTGCAGTTAGTATATTATTCTTTTTCTGTAGAAATCAATTTTGACAGTAAAACTAAATTTACAAATTTAATAAAATGATAAAAAAAATTACATGAAATAATTCGTATATGCGATGTTTTTCTAAATACGGAGAATACCAATTTGGTATTTGTAATTTTCTACGTGTTGCGTCGGTCATTGTAGCCGAATAAAAATGATAAAATTGGATAAAATTACAAAAAAATAAAATGTGTAAAATCACAAGAAAACACTGTTACTATGGGAAATATAAATAAACTTATTTTTTTAATTTATTTAATAAAGACGAATTTTATTTTTCTATTTTTTTCATAAAATTTTTCGTTATTTTTTATAACTAAATAATCTAATATTAATAATATACATTTGAATTATAATTTTTTTGCTAAATATTATACACTATAAAAGTACATTCATATAAAAAAAAGAAAATTGTATTTTTCACTTCCAAAAAAAAAAATTATATTTGAATTATTATACATATTTATGATCTTTTTATAAGTAAATGGTTATTAATTAAAATTAAATAGAGAGATAATCTAATATTTAGTAATAGTTATTTTAAACATTCAGTTATTGTGCCGTATAAATAGTTTTACTGCATCAGAAAGGCACATGAGCTTTGTTCAAAACGGAAAACCATTTACTTAATAAAAGCACAACTTTTAACGGCTTCTAAACATATTACCCTTCGAAATATTGATATATAAAAATAAATATTAATACTTCGACAAACACATACAAATACACTAATATAAAGCCATTAAACAAATATTATTTAAATAAATTAAATTATTCGATTTAATTGGTATTTAAATAAAATCGCACTAATGTGCCACATGACCAGTTGCATTTATCAAAATTAATATTTCAAATAAATTGCTGAATCAGTAAAAAATTTATAATATTCGTACGTAGGTAATTATAAAAAGGATAGAATTTAATTATTTATCAGTTTTATCATAGTTAATTTTGAAAAAACAACTTACTTTAAAGATAAAAATATTATAAAATTTAAAGCTTCAATTAGATAAAATTTTATTATTTAATGCAACTTGTCACTTAAACTTCATTCTCACCTGGATATTACTGTCTGTTTTTTTAAATAAAACTTGTGTAAAACATGATTTTCTAGAGGAAAAAAACACGTTAGAGTATGCAGTAGTTCAATTTTCTATTATTTTTACGAAAATTGAACTTCTGAATATTTCCTATAGGGAATTGTACATCGTATAAAGACTATTTCGAGTATTTTATTAAAAAGTACATTGCTATTACAATATATCATATCCCATAATAAAAAATAGAATTAAAATTTGTGTTTAAAACAAAACAGAGAGAAATATAGATATGGAAATGAAGTTTTGGTCATTTTGACGAAATTGTGATTGAAATAAATGTACAAATTATAAAAAAATAATACGCATTCATTTCTTTCAAATTGAAAATGAAAAACTAAAGTATAATTAATAATATTATTAACACAACATTCCACACGCTCGCCACGTTTTGAAAACGCTTGAAAAGGGCCTGCTTCTTTATGTGTCACTTTTCCAAAGTTTTATCGTCTTATCATTTTCTAGGGCGGCCGAAGCGATTATATTTTCTGTCGGATGACATGTTGTGCATAATACAACATCTGAAATCATACGAGAAATTATTTACTTATTTGTCGTAATTATATGGTTCACACCATACGTTTTTCATATGTTCAACGTGTGATTCTTCTTTATAATACTTTTTTGACAATCTCAAAAAAAATATGATAAAGAAAGTTCGCACGTCGAACGCATAAATACGGTGTTTTTAGTAAATATGTTCGATTGACTATCTTGTGTTTTACTGCAAAATGCCGCCGAAAATAATGCAGCGGTTTGTCGTTTACATAAAATGTAACTGCGAAGTGAATAAAACATCAAACATTGGCGCAGCAGTAAACACAATGAAT
This sequence comes from Clivina fossor, assembly GCA_963966155.1. Lineage (NCBI taxonomy): Eukaryota > Metazoa > Arthropoda > Insecta > Coleoptera > Carabidae > Clivina > Clivina fossor. Next base: position 27,689,644 of record OZ014552.1, on the reverse strand, counting down.
TTTTCTTCAATTATATACTTTTATAATGTAATGTATTAGTCAAAGCTAAATAAAGTTCATTACAGGGCAAAAAACTGATGGAATTTATATCACATATTAAATTGTGTTTAATTAATTAATGATAATCAGTTTTAACATTTTTATTTTTTAATATAATAAAAATAAATAAATTCACCTGTATGACCTTGAAGTTTCTGAACAATTTCTTTCGTTTGAAGATTCCAAATATAGACCATACTATCTTCCGATCCACTAACAATCCATTTTCCGCCCGTTACAGAAAAATTGGCAAATATACAATATTTTTCGTTTTTATGTCCTGTATAAGTTTTCAAACATTTGCCTTTCGAATAATCCCACAATTTTAAGGTATTATCTAATGTTGCCGCCAAAATATATTTGCCATTCGGTGAAAATTTCACAAACGATACCGGCGGATTGTCATCGTCTATAAGTGTTTTGAGACATTGTCCAGATGCTGTGTCCCATATACGACTAAAATTTAAATGTATTTATTTTTTTATATTATTAATTGTTAATTACAAAGTTTCATTGAAACAAAAATTAACGTATATTTATGCTTACCACAATCCGTCATAACTGCTGCTAACTATTAAATTTCCATCTCGATTAAAATGCACAGCGCTAACCGGATCTGAATGTGCCGGAAGTGTTTTCAAACATTTTCCAGTACGTACGTCCCAAGTTCGTACCGATTCGTCAAAAGATCCGGAAACAATTAAGTTGGATTGCGGATTAAAATTACAGCAAAATACATAATTACTATGTCCTTTTAATGTTTTCAGACATTTTCCTGATGATAATTCCCAGATTTTTAATGTTTTATCATCGCTAGCTGATACAAGTAATCGACTATCACTCGACCAAGCAACGTCACTAATTCCTAATTTATGTCCGGATATTGTTTTCTCAAATTTTCCATCGTATGCACCCCAAATTTTTATCAATTTATCCGCAGCTGTAAAAAAACAAACAATTAGAAATTATCAAATATTTGTTAACATATATCATAAATATACTAAAACAAGAAAACTTACATGAACTCGCAAGCCATTCACCATTTGGACTAAATTTTACTGACGATACTGCTTTAGTATGTCCAGCTAAAGTAAATTTTAATGTATAATTCGGTTTCTGAAATTTAAAATAACAAAACGTCAAAAAACATACCATTTTCAGTTCTCGAATAACTTACCATACTGCTACTAGATTTGTTTGTAGCAGAATTAGGTGTTAAAGAATTTGGCCCTTGTGGATTGCTCTGTACTCCACCGGATTGTGGATGAACAGAAGGACCAAGAGGAACCATGATTAATTATTTCGATTCACTTCTCCGAGAATCTACTGCGTTCTAGAAGTGTTAACAATACCTGCGTAAGTACTACTGAAATGCAAACAGTATTGGATATAACCAAACAAAAATAAAAATTATATAAAAAAACACTAAGTAATAATATATATTATTAAAATTATTTATATTTAATTTAAAATATATCACTATGTTTCCAAATAATGAATATAAACAAAGCTACCAGGTAATATTAGCTAACCCTACATTATTACAAACACATGAATGAATTTTAATATCTGGAAATTAAAAATTAAATACCAAAATATAACTAATTTAATGTTAACATAAACTGTATATAATACATAAATATATGTAAGACTTTATTTATTATATTTAATTCACCAAAATAAATTCACAAGCGATACACCATATTTTTACATGCGCAATGGAAAATAATATGTATCTGAATGAACATAGATAAGGAAGGGAAATGAAGATGGTGCTATTTTAAAATTACTAAACTACACAATAAAATATTGTATATTGACAGTTTGTATATAAAGAAACTTGACTTTTAAATTAATGTTTTTTTTTTCAAAAAAAACATTTTTATCAATTAAATTTTTATAAAACATTAAAATAAATATGGATATATGAATATAAATATATTAATATAAATGTATAAATTATTAAGAAATCATGTATACGATTTTATTTAAACAAATACATTAAAATCGTGGTGGACATCGTTTCAATCACTATCACATGTATTTAAACGTCAAACATATTCAAATATTTTATAGTTAATATGTTATAATTATATTATTTTACTACTTGTAAAAGTTTTTTTTTTGTAAGTAATGCTTCATATTTATGTACTATATTCTCATTTTATTTGTAGTACACTGTTCTAACCTTACTTTATAAATGAATATGTTTTCAATAAATTTTTGTAAACAATCTTTTTAAATCGATTTTTAGTTTACAATGGCATCTGTTGACAATCTTGGATTTATCCCAACAAAATCTTCCCTGTTAAAACGAAAAGCAGAACAAGAATTCAAAGTAGTTACATATGAATCGTATAAACCGAAACAAAAGAAAATTAAAGAAGAGAAACAAATGCAAGAGACAAAAACATTTACGTCGTCTGAACTTGACATGAAACGAGCTAGACATGAAATTATTAAATTTGGAATGTCTGGATTCGATCCAGAAAAGAAAGAAGAGGCGAAAGTACAATTAGCAATTAGTTTAGGTATTATGAAATTAGAATATTTTTTTATGTTTGATTGTGTTACACTGTTTTTAATTATATTTATTTTGTATATTTTTTTTACTTATCTTACATCATATGCTTGATCAGTGGAGAAATACATATTATTAATTTTAAAAGTTTTTAGGTGCAAAACCGCCCAAAAATAAGTATAAAAATTATAAACAATTGAAACAGGAAAAGTTGAAAGAACTTGATGAACAAACGAAGCGTCTAGAATTTCAACAACTAGGCAAAAATCAGTTAGGAAAATCTACTGCAAAAGGGAAATTCTTTAAACGGAAAAAAGAAAAAGGAGGATTATTAGACCATTACGGAAAGGTATTTTAAATTTGAATATTTTAAAATTAATTTATTTCAAAACAATTTTTTTTTTTTCAGCCATCATTAAAGGAAGTAACAACATTTAAAAACAAACAAAAATAAATTTATATTTATTTACATATATTTTGGTTTTCAAAACATATACATTATTCTTTCTGTATTTTTGTACATCATTTTAACAGTAATTATCTTCAGGTTTGCTTGAAGGAAGTATTATTTTAAAATAAATTGTACAAATAAACCAGAAAATACTGTTTTGTATATAATTGAGTAATAAAAACTTGAGCTGTACTCTTTTGAATCTTTCTAATTTTATTCAAAATCTAACAGCCAATGAGAAATCACATACACATTTAAATATATGCATTTTCATAAAGCTGCAGCAGTTTAAATATAATCAGACAGATTGAAATGAATAAAACTCGATTCGTTGTTCATAAATGAGTAGAATCGTAACTATAAGTACAACAGGCAATGGGATCGTTATATATATAAATTTTATTTTTCGTCCAATAGAGGCGCTAATATTTCACAAATATTAAAAATGCATAAAAAATTAACTGCATATAAAAATGCAACATTTTTATTAATAAAAAATACTATTTTCGTGTTAGACAATATACGTATAACATCTAAACGTCCCATTACAAAGTTGGATATCCGCCTTTATGTTTTTACATAATCTTAAAAAACCAACATAACAGACAATCCAACCTTTAACCTGCAGATATGTCAGTGAGTTCGGTAAGTATGTGTTTTTGTGTGAATCTGGCTCTTGAAAATACAATAACATATCTATATAAATATATAATTATTCTATCACAATGTGTTTCATTAGATATATAAAAAAGTACAAACGTATGTTTAGCCTCATATAATTTTCATGTCTTATAAGTACCATAAGAAAAGATTGCAAAATTGATTTTTATTTATAATTTAATCTTGAAGTGTGTTTGATTGTTTGTGTGTTTATTACTTCCGACTCACGTGTTAGCAATTCAAAGTCTCATCTATTCACTAAACAATATTAAAATTTAGTATTCAAATAACGTACATTAGAAAATAGAAAATAATATAAATGTATTCGAGTTGCATTGTTCTGGTAAGGAATGATAAGACATATTTTTACCAGTAACAACATTTAACAAAATTTTTATACAAATCACGAGCTAAAAATCCATGGTTGCAAGCCCTTAATTGAACTTATTCACAGACCATAGTAATTCAGTACGAGGTACAAACACCCCACTAGTCTTTTCAACATGCGCTGTAAATAAATTTTTATTTCATGAACAATATACATAGTTATAAAATCGTTCAATTCGACGTTATTAATTCAATTTGTTTTTTTTTTAATGTTGTTAATAATTATAATTTGTCAGGGTTTGAAAATATTTCATCCGAAAATAGAGAATTGACATCTACTTGAACACGACCCGTTGCACTCGAATCGTGTGAAATTGTATGGTTTGGAAAAACCACAAAGGGAATGATTCGTGCAACTAAAATGAAATATAATTTAGGGTTTGCAACCACGACGACAACAATTTGCAACTATAAGAAATAAAAAATAAAAATCTCTATTGCTTTGAACGTCTATTCGAACATAGACTGAGTGGGAGCCACCTCAAGCAGCAGTTGTAAGAAGACTGTTATACCATCTGAAACAAATCGATTCCCGGCATATTATTAAAAATAGATATAAATCACTAAGATAATCAGCAAATGTTATGTAATGTTGCAGTCATAAATTGCAAGCAACATTTTTTAAATTACATAAATAATATAATTCGTAGATTAGTCAACTCATATGTTGCTCTCCTTACCTCTAGGGTGCTCATCATCTCATCTCATCTCATCATCATCATCATGCACACTTTCCTCATGTCACACATGGCACACCGCCGCTAAGCTGATGTGGGTCGCGCTTTTATTGTCAGCCAGTCCCCGCATTTTTATCAGCTCCATCTCATTGCAATTATGTTTATTGTGTGTAAATCGCAGCCTAGAAGCGAGCTATTTAAAACTAGCGCATAGCCAGAAAGGGTCTTACCCATAAATTTCAGATGCAGTCCGTAGTGGACAAATGGCACGTAGAATATCATCCCTCCAAATATGAACATGGTTGCGTATAAATACTCTATTGTTGGTTTATCAATGATTGGCCCAATGATTAGGTAGAACGAAATTAATAACACCAGAATTGGAATGATAATCGGGACCTATATTCCGATAGAAATCATCAAAACAATACTCAATTGTGCGACTTAACTATTTACCATAAACCTAATCAAACACATTAGTGACATCTAACCTTGTACGATTGAAGATTCAGTTTTTTATTTAAATTTTATTAAACAGACACATATATCATCCATCTTATTTATCTACAAAAAATGAGAACTAAAAAATGCGATTTTTAGTTTCTTCAATAGTACATGAATGGTACGTGACATTAGCAACACTATTTACACAAGTGTAATGTGGGTTGTAAAAAACAGCAGGGCCCATTAGCATATAGAAAGAGATTAAAATAAAATACAAACAAAATATGCATACCTTGTAAGGTCGCGGGTAATTTGGTTTGGTGAAGCGCATAACAATTAGAGCCAACATGGCACCACCATAAAAAATCCATGCTGTAAAACTAAAGAAATCGATCAATGAATCTATTGTCCCATACAGGACCATTGCAGCAGCTATCAATGACTGAAACAGAAAATATGATCATTACAAATTTGTCTTAATAGCTCATCGTTTTCATTGCTATATCATTTTGTATTTGTAATGCTCTTTTATAAAGATAATAACCGAATGGGTTATGTAATTTTTTTAATGAATTTCATATGAAAATTTATATCTTTTAATTCATTACACCTTTGATCGGATTCAAATATAGTTTTCGCTAGTATCTGATGATAGAATTTGAAATTATCTTATAGAATGATTAGTGAAATACTTACGTGAAAAATAAGTCCCGGAGCCGGTGTAAATCGTCTAATGTGCACATAGCTAAGTATATCGAGCATATGTCCCTCGCGACTCGCGGCAAAGCACAGCCGACCGGCGGCGAATAGCGTGCCGTTCGCCGAGCCAAACGTAGAGATCGTCACCGATAGGGGCATGAGCCATGCCATCACACCCAGCAGCCGATTGCCGAATGTTACCGCAACCGCTTCCGAAGTCATCATCTCCAGCGGCGACATTACGGTCAGGTACGAGACGTTGATCAGCGCGTAACAGATCGTTACCAGCGGAATGCCGATTATTATACTGCGTGGAAGGTTTCTGGAAAACAAGAAAACTTTTCGATTAGCTAGGGTGGTTATCCTGTCGTAACCATTTGATACATAAGGAAGGCACTTTTAAGTTATTATATATATTTTTAAAATCGTTACTTCTAACAAATACATTCTTACTTTTACAAAAAAAATCACATCTAATGTACGTTTATATAAGAAATATAGTTCTCATTATTTCTCTTTAGCAGCGATGTTTTATTACTTTCTAACTATGAAAATTTTAAAAAGACATGTCTGTGAAATTATATTGCACAAATAGAAGACCATTTATAAATTCAGCATTCAGCACTTGTTTTTCGGTAGACCTCAGCTGTAATTATAATAAGATAGTAAAACCCAGACATTTTTACATATTTCAAAAACCCAGCCCCGGACGGAAATCTAAGGCCTCAGGAAGAGAACATATCCGGGGAAAAAAGGGAATGCTCGGTTTATCCTACATCAGCATGCTAGAAATTTGGTGATGTTAGGGACGATGCTTTGTTTAAATGCTTTTTTTAAAGTGTGCAACTTTCTTTCTCTACACAGTATTTACCTCCCACCGGTAGGAAATAAGTGTCATATTGTAACCTTGAATATATAACAATAAATATATATCTAATATATGTATACTTACTTTGACGGACTTTTGATCTCTTCGGTAACATAATTTAAGTTATTCCAACCGTCGTACGCCCACAAACCGGTGTAGAACGCAGTTGCAATATTACCCATGGAATATTCTGTACCTTGGAAAGGATTACGTAGATGTTGCGTGTTTCCTGGAATCAAGAGCATAATGAATCAATCAGTGTAGGTACTCCTTGACGCGGCAATCAAAGATCAAAGGATTCTTATGATTAGACAATATTTAGTAAGCTCACAGAGTTTATAATCTTTTGTAATAAATTCCTTCAATGGTTTCTAATTTTAAAGTTTTTCTTACATAGGATTGAAAACCAGTTTTAATATCTTCAGAAATATTTACTGCATTGATACGAAATTTTACAAGGCTATTGGAAATGTTAAAAATTATATCTAAGATTATTTTTAATTTTTTAATACTGTTGGTTTTTAGAATTCATTGAATCATGCAATAAATATCTTTCTAGATTCCGCATATTTGTTAAATAATACAGTCTGACCGACTCACTGGAATATATAGAAATTTTCATTATCATTTTTTATAAAATTTTGGAATAAGGTAATTTTTTTATTAAAAAAATAATAATGAAAAATGTATTTTTTTAAAATCTCAGATCTAATATTAAAATGAAAATTTCAACAAAATAATAAAAACAAATATTTTTAACATTAGTAGAGTTTAAAATAATAATTCATCTAAAGCCTGCACTTTAACATTTTATTCCGTAAAATAATACAGAAATAAATTAAATTCTACAAAAAAAAAAGATAAAAATAGAAAACATAAAACGCTGGTAGTCGTACAACCAAACATACACACAAACAATATGAAATAATAATTTTACCCACGAGAACAATAAATTTTGAACTTGTACCTATTTTAATTCTGTTACATAAAACATTTTCCTTTTAAAATGACGATTTAAAAACATTTGTAATTCATCGTCTAACAGATGAATAGATTTCAAAAGAAATAAAATTTTCTCATTATCATAAAATAGAATATACATATTCCTCAACACTGCCAAGAAAAAGTTTTTCATTTTTTTTTTTTCTGTTATTATTAAAACACTTTTTCGACAAATGATGCTAAATTGTTTTCAAAGAATGTTGGAGCTAACTATCTTGTCTAAGCGATATATGTAAAAATAGTTCATTCGTTTTTATAGTGTTGTTTCTTCTTATTTGAGTTTTTTGTCGCAATGCGTATATATAAACAAATAAACATAACTAGTTTACGTTATTTAATCCTCAATATATTTAATTAATTAATCAGAAAATCTAAAGATGACTGAAAAGTCGAAACGCGTCATTGCTAAAAACAATAACGAACCTGATAGAGAATTTAATAACATTAAAATTAATCATAACGCAGGTTTAGGACATTAATTTGACATTAATATTAATTATATAAATGTTTAATTTTTTATTAGAAAACTTTAAGCAATTTAAAATACATTTATGTTAAAAGAATACATTTTATTCATAATTTTCACAAAATAAATTCAAGGGTTGTTATAATCTAACGTCAAAGATTAATTTGTAATTTGTAAATGTCTAGTAAAATGTAATAAACAAAAAACAAATTCTGGAATTTTTGTTTTAATTTAATTTTAATTTTTTTCAGAATAGAAGGAACATAACAATTTAAAATTTTTGAACATGTATTTATGTATGCAATCAAAGTACATGCTGCACCCTTCTCATAATAAATAAAAATAAATATAATATGACCTATCGTACCTAATGTAATAAATATTTTATAAATATTACGTAATTTACATTTTTGCAAATAATAAATTAAAGGTGGTATGCAACAATAGATGCAGAAAATTTCCATGAGAGGAAAAAAATTAGCATTCCCACGCACAGATGGTGTGCGATAACTAACATCCCCGGAATATTGATTTTCTCTGGGAAAACTTGGCCGGGAGAAATCCACCAATCAGGAATTAGGAAACTGTATTCGGAAAATGTGACGTAGCAAATAAGAGAAAATTTTCGAAAATGCGCAATTGCTTACCCCCGTTAATGTTGTTAGAAATTTTTGTCATAAATATCGGTAGAAATGATTGGATAATTGTATTTTTCTTCAAATATTGACTTTCGTTTCAGTTTAAGATTATACATAAACGATTAAAAGATTATAAAACGACATTACTTTCTACTGAAAAGTATTTCTGTGCTTGAGATAATATTTGATTTCTCTATCATGTTTATACAGATAATATTATTCTAAATTTTATTTGCCGATCAATTTTGTCGTACCTAGTGTAAGAAAAATAAAATTGTGTTTATACACTTCAAAATCTCGAGTATGTTTTGATACATTTTGCAAACTTGTTTTCATGTATATCTAGAAAGTTTTCTTATAAAGTAAGTAGAAAATGTAATTCTCTATAATACTCTGACTTATGAACTTAAATACAAAATTTTTTTTCACATATTTCGGCAAAAAAATTAATAAATTATGAAACATACATAGTTAAGTATGCTTGTCAATAATTATAGCTTAACAAATAAAGATTTTTGACTGCGTATAGTACTGCTTGAAAGTTTGATTAGTGAATTAAACAACCTGTATATTAGCAAGCATGCTTGTCAAGTACTAAATAAAAATATATTGATAAATCAAAATTTTTGATCGAGCATGAAATAATGCTTGAATTGATTGACAAATGGAACGACCCGCGTATATTGTCAAGTATACTTGCAATGCAATACAAAAATATTAAAGAACGAAATATCCGTCGTAACACTCTTGTTTATGATTTATTGTAAATATAATTTTACTAAAATTTAATTAATAATATATTTAGCATTATTAACTTAGGGCCAGTATTTTCTTAATCGATGAATTAACTAAACAATTAGATTGTTATCTGTTTTCCAACCGCTTCATTGATTGATCACAACGAAAAGTTAAACAATGATTTATTGCAACCGAACCTTAATATTGTAAATTGTAAATTATAAATTATTGTAACAAATAAAATGCATATTAAAACTTACTTTTATTTTAGTAAAGATAATAATTTTAATTTATAATTTAATAATAAAAATATGTAGTGTGCAATAATAAAAAATTAATAAAAATAAATAAATTCCTTCTGATATTGTCAAACAATGAAGAAAAATAATACGAATGGAGAAAACAAGTCAATAAAACATTCGAAAATGCTCAAAAATGTTGGCGGGAAATCAAATTGATAATAAAGGATCTTGACCCCTAGACGATCAAACAGACTTTAAGCTGCGCGAAGGTCATACGAAGGACAAACAGCGACGCGGCCCTCACTTTAGGCACAAGGTTAGGGTTGTACGCGGTTTGTGCCCTTGACGTGCCCTTCAACTGTTGATTTTAAGTACGAGCTCTCCTCTATTTACAATCAATATGCATTTTAAATATATTACATAGTCGAAATTAATAAGCCCTTTTTTGATTACACAGTGTTTGAATGCATATTTTGTTAATTTATTGAAGACAGTAGAAAGTAAATTAGAACATTTACACCGTAGAATTAAACGTCTAAACTGAATGGATTATATATCGGATGTGTGTTATGTGGGTAGCCATAAAGACGGACATGATAAATTGCTTGCCAATTTGATTGACATTTTGCGAACCACACACGTGTTTCTGATGTTTGTTTTTTTCCATAACATATACAAATTTTCTAGGACAATAATTTAATCTAGGATTTAATAATCTGAGAATAATAGTAACGAAAGCATATCAAAATTGTATGACATTCTTTTGTTTAATTTTGATCGCAATGAAAGATAATCGGTATTAAATAATATCTCAAAAATCAGATATTATAAGTATTATGGATTTTTTAATTGAAAATAAAGCATAATATTTAGTTCTTTGCATACATTTCAATCTCAATGCACCGTTTTTGAAAAAAAAAAAAATTGTTTAATCAATGTTTTGTTTGTTCCACAGCCCTATTTATGTGCAATTTTTTTTTTTCAGGTTGTGAAAAATTCAATTTGTCTTTGCTCAAATTTTAACACAACTACATAAATATTATTTAACATATACCGAATTTATACAGATCAACAAATCAATTTCAACTTTAATCTAAATTACAACTTAAACTTAAATTAAAATTCTCGATAACATGTAGCATTCATGATATATAGAAAACAGAAAATATGTCGACGTTTGATGTTTGTTGCAATTGTCAGAAAGTTTAATGCCACTGTGCACGCATCAACTTCGCTTAAAGTAAGATAAACGTAGGTTATCTTTTAAGTTAAGCGAAATTCAAGTTAAAGTTGTAGTTAAATTCATACACATATGATAATGCATATTTATCTCTTAAGCGAAATTGTAGTTGTAGTTTAGATTGAAGTTGAAGTCGAAATTGGACTGAATGAATTCGATGTATTCTAAACGCAGTCCGTAAAAATAAAAATTCTGAGATCTTTTTTAATGGAAGAGACTCAAAATACGGGTACTACTGTTACTTAAATTATTAGAGATTTTGCAAGCCTTCGCTAAAGTTACAATAACGCTAAACTAAAGAAAATTGTAATAGAAATTAAAAAAATAATCATTTAACGTAAAGTATGCAAAAACTCCTTATTAAGAAAATACAATTTTTACTGATATTTCTCGTACTTCAATTAACTTCAAATAAAAATAAAAATAAGTAATAATATGTATATTGTGATATAAAAATATATTTTATATTATTTTTAATCTAATAAAATTTTGCAATACAAATGATGTTACGATCAGGGCTTTGAACCGAAAAAAATTGTGGTTCGGTTATGATAAAAGTTTAATTACTAACAAAATTAAGGTTTTTACTTTAGTATCGGTTATATTATATAAAATTAATTTTTGTTTTTTATTCCGGTTTAATTTTCGTTTCAGTTACATTTACTAAAACACAATTTTTGTATTTAATTTTGAGATAAGAAATAAACAGAATTTTATTGTAAAACATTATCAATAAATATTACATAAATATTTCTTTTTATTATAATGAAAAAAAAAACATCATTTGCAATAATTATTTTGGCATTAATTATATGAATATAGAATGATCGAACACTTGCTCACATTTAAGTAAATAATTTGGTAAATTTATTTCAGTTATTTTTAAATTATAGTTAAATTTAAAAAATTTCAGAAATAATTTTACAAAATTATTTATATTAAAATGCGCAATTATTTGATAATAATATATAATAAACTGTAAAAATATTTGTTAAAATTATACATACGATTTTCAATCTTGTTATGATCGTAGTGTAATCGCCTCTATAGGTACAGCCCACTGCATTAAAATAAACAAATTTTCATTACGGTTTATCACCGAAAAAAAGTGATTTCGGTTAACGTTTTCCATATTTTGAAATGTATAAAAGGTCAGTTATATATTTCGGTTCAGTTCAATATAAAATTAAAAAAGAAAACTTAGTAAAAGTGTGGTTTTCGGTCACAATTTCGTTTCGTTTCGATTCAAAGCCCTCATTCTCAATTATTTTTATATTAAAAAATAGCCTTAATTTTACAAATTAGTGTTTATTATGGTTATTTATTTACATGCTATCACAAAATGCCTAAATAAACTAAATATATAAAAATTTCAGAATTCTCTTGACATACATATCACTAAAGAATATTTCCATGAAATTCAATAACTTTCAGACCATTAGTTTATCGGACTGTTGGGACTAAAACTCATATATTTCAAATGTCAAAAACAGTAAAAAGAAATTAATGTTTTTAAAACATTTACTAAATTTATGAACAGTACAAGTAAAATAAATTAATTAAACGTGCTATATACAATTTAGTGGCAAGGTGTGATATTTTAAGTAAAAAAAAAATTATATTATTTTGCTTAAGAACAGAAAACTTCTGCCTATGTTTCAAATAAAAAACAAAAACTTGTACTAATGTCTAATGTTGGGTTTCATCAATACCTTGCTAGTGATACTTCTGTTATAATAAAGTTATTTATAAATCAAAAAACAACTTTAAAGTTTTGTTATAAAACTAATTTTAAATTGAATCAATATTATGTCAAATAAATTAAATTAATCTTTTCTTCGTATTAACTATTATATGTATAAGCTAATACTAAAACAATAACAATTAAACTTTATTCAGACGACTCTACTAATCGAAATTAGTGTTTTAGTGAAGAGCTAGTGGTCCTGAAACAAACTACGCACTAACTTATGAAAAAAAAAAACAAGGAAAATCCACAATTTAAATTTTATCAGTTGTTGTTAGTTTTATTGTAGTAAAAATTGAGATTATTAACCCATTAATTACCTATTTTTTGTTATAAAAATATTTTTTTAAATGTAATTTTGTGTAAAAATATGTTTGGGATGTAAAAATATTTAAAAAGTCTGGTTCTTAATGAGCTAATGTCTTTTACCTAAATTGTTTTCTATTTGTACAAAAAAAAAAAAAAAAAAATAACATTACGACTAAAACATACTACTAATTTTGTGATAAGTAGGAAAGCGTGAATGAGATTTTAGGTACGTATAATTCAGATAAGTCAGAAATCGGTAATTCGCTAATTAAAACAACTAATTCTCTGTGGTAGAAGGCATACATAAACACACAAACGACAAACGTGTTAATGAATAATTTGTTAGATGCCTTACCTTCAAATAGTTTATAGGCGCCACCTATGATCACAATTAGAATGGCGATAAGTTTTGCAGCTGTGAAAACATTTTGTACACTTGTAGCCAAATTTACGCTGTAGCAATTTACGAACAGGATGACAACTGAAACAGACAAGAACACGCACATTTTTCAATCATTTTGTCATGCAACAGTTTCACATCTTTATCATTTTGCATGAAATAATCGCTGTTTTGCATGACAATGAAATTTATTTGTAAATCTTTTGAATGAAAACTCTCCAAATACGCGAGACCTATCATCTCATTTAGTTAAGTCCAAAAGTTCCATTCACAAAATGACATGACTGAATTTTATCCTCACTTCTTTGTCATTCACTGCAAAATAATGGCTATTTTACACGATATTAATTTAATAATAAAATTTATCAGCAAATTTTATAATTATTGCTATGAATAAAAATTTCAGACCTATGTACAAGCCGAGAAAAAGTTCATTTTTTTTTTAGTTATTGATATGTAAAATTTCTTACATATGATTATCTAACAACAGAGCCTAATTTAAAGTTGTACTATATAACAATTAATTATTTTTTAAAATCAATAAATAAATCATTTTAGTTTATAAATATTTTATGAAAAATGTACGATAAATTAATAACGGTTTTTCAAGGTGATATATTTTGGAAACACTTTTAATAAATCTCTAAATTATATAAAATTTTGCACAATAATTTTTCAATCAATAATACAACATAATACTTCCTTCATGTGTTATACTTTTAAAAATCAATTTACGTATATTTTATAATGAATAATTCAAAAATAAAATTTATACATTAAGTATTCTAAAATTCAAATGCTGTAGAATTTACGTTAACACGGAAACATTATCAATTATTTGTATAATTCAAATTTAATTTTCATCAGATTATGAAAATATGGGAGTATCAAAAATAGTACTCCACATTTTATCTAAAATTATAATGCAAATATTTTTTTTTAGATTTGTTTTATTGTTAAATTTATTAACGGATATTTTGCTAGCAATATATGACTAATAAACTTGTTACGTAAAAATTAGTTACCTTATATATGACATTTTGAGAAATAAAATTTGTTAAATTATCTTCAACATACGTTTCTTCTGTTAAACATAAAAATATATATTATATTGATTGTAAACGAAAAATTTTGATGTAATAATACAAATACAAATGTAACGAACCGTTAGACAATTTTGAGCAATACATTGAACAATCAAAATCTAAATCGAATAGTTGAACCGCTCAAATATGTACAAATTTCAGAAATATCAAATTGAAAATAAAAATTTAATAAGCTAATAATAGTAATTTTAATAAACATAAAATATGTAAATATAAAGAATTTATATTAATAAATCTTTAGAATTTAATATAAGTTTAAACATTCTTTTTAGTTGTTAACATAAAACAACAGACAAAAAAAAAAACAAAAGTCAAAGTTAATTTGAGTCTCAAAAGTCGGATGCTATTTGTTTGAATTGGTTAGGAATTTATTAACTTACAGGCGAGGATCATTTTCCATTCAATATTCATTTTCATTTAAATTTTAATTATGAGAATTAAAAGTGTAGTAGCAAATGATGTAATTGATAAATTACGTTATTTGGAAAAATATTTTTGCGCGTCAGTTTAAATGTTTAAAAAAGTATGGTACAGTAAAAATTAGATTTTTTAACGTTTGAAGTTTGAATTAGCTTTTAAATTTTTCATGTTAGCCAGTAAATTGCTGAAATTTTTACATTTTTCTAAATAAAAATGTGTTATGCGAATATTCTAAATATTTTTCAATTATTTTTTAGATTTTTAAATTTCAATTTTTTAAATAATACAATAAATATATTAGTGTAAGAGATTTCACTTATAATTTGATGTAAATAAATCTTTACCCGTTTGTTTGATATCTATATTACTTTATTTATGATGTGTAAACTAATAAATTATCTCAATTTATAGCGGCAATATTTGATTAGAAAATTTGCTGATAATATCAAATATTTACCATAAATATATCAATATATTTTGAAGTGGTTATAAAGTAAAATAAATTGGCTTCAATAATATAGACTATAATATCACTTTCATAATATTTTTTATACCAAAATCCTGTACAATATTTGTACCCTGAAAATCATTTTTGTCACCGGATTAAGATCCTAAGCACTTAAAATATATTGATGCGCTACATATCTAATTCAGAATATAAGAAATAGTAAAACAAAATAAAATTGTATTTTTTTGCAAAATAAAATACTAATACAAATATCCCTCTTTCCTTAATGCTATAAACATAGTTCGAGAATAATTTGTTAAATGATTAATCTAGCCCACATAACATTGAAAACTTATCTGAAAAATCATGTTCTAAAAGTTATACCTATATTTGAAAAACAATTTATTTTACACATGTCCACTCTTATCTAAACCGTACAAATATAGAACATATTTTCTCCGAGGACAGAAAAATCTCATTTTTCTCGCATCTTGTACATCAACAACATCGAAATAAAACAAGAAAAACTTACCAATCGTAAGTACGGCAACCATCTTGACAACAGATTCGGGCGGATTGCATTCAGCGACAAACGCTTCAACGGCATATTTGCCGAAGCTCAAGCAGATGATCGCCATCTGCGATGGCTTCAGCACCAGGGTGCTCGCCCACGAGAAGAGGAAGGCCGGTGGCGCACCAAATGCATCCATAAAGTATGCGTACTCGGCCCCCGATGACGTATTCATTGTGCCCAGTTCTGCGTACGACAATGCGCCTGCGCAAATTGAAAATTAACAAAATGTTAGTTTTACTAATGGTCTGTAATAAGATAATTTTATTACACTGCACCGGGCCAGCTATCTCGCTTTAGCGAATATACACAGAAAAACAGATTAAAGATAGATTTCTTTGTCAAACATCGGTGGTCTCCGATGACCGCCATAGCAGACAAAGTGTTATTATGCATTTGACTGTCATACAAATGTCCGTAGCGGACTTTACCGAAGATCGTTCGGAATGACATTCAGATCGCTGATTGAAGGTATAAGATCAAAACAAGTGTCAAAGTTAATATAAGTGTAAAGGCTTCGTGATTGAAGTCAGGAATGACTGATTTTTTTAATCAGACTGTCATTCCTGATTGACCATGTAAGGCCCCGCTTATATAATCTCATACATATTCGTACCCATCAATCGCGATCGGTAAATTATTAACTAGTGTATCTTAAATATTTTATATTTTTAATAAATAATATTTGAAAAACTTATATTTATTTTTGTTATAATATGTAATAGTTTAATAAACAATACAATTGTCCGGCATTATAATTTTTATAAGTAGATTTTGCGGCAATAATAACATAAAAAGACCTTTTAATTCTGTTTAATTTTATATTAAAATTCGAAGTTTCAATATACTAAACGTATATCATCATCAGGAAAAAATATATAGAAGAAAGAAATAACATCAATCAGTGTGAAGACACTGATTTTAATAAAATGTGATTTCCTTTAATTCATAAATTATGAAATTTTGTAATCTAGTTACTTGTATTTTATTTCTGTGTTGTTTGATTATTGAATATGTCGTTTGTATAATTTTTTTTCCTGTTGATGATATACGTTTAGTATAGTGAAACAAAATCTAAAGCTTTTTATTTTAATAAAAAATGACCTTTGATCACAAAAAGTTGATGGCCATCCTCATACAGGTTGGCCATTAATTAATAATTTTTATTTTGTACTATTGTTACTAAATTGAAATTGAGTTCATATAATATTCAGCGACATAGGATTATTTTAAAATATAGAACGCAGAACAACCCATTTGACACTGATGTATTGAGTGTTGCAGGTCATGCAGGCGCATACATTATAAAGTATATAAACATGATTTTAATGCGAAGGACATGCCAATTTCAAACATAAACTCTACAACGTTTTCTAGTTCATAAAAATACATGAAACAATTTAATACGAATATTAAGAGAACATAAATATATTTTTCATCCTTCTGTTACAAATTTAAAACTAAAATAAAGATACATAAATTATTCGACGATGCAAGTTAAATTGCAATAAAATTTCGAGAAACAACTAATTTTAAATATAGTTGCAAAATTTTAAATTACGTAGTAATGTTTATATGGCATAATTCAGTCATTCGTAAAACACATGAATGCAATGTTTTCATAATTTTGTGTACTTTGAACTTGTGTTAACTTAATTAATAAGTTTTGTAAGATCTAATAAGAATTTTGAGTTTGTGCCAAAAGTAATTTCATAAATTTTATTCAACCTATTTACATACATATGTAAATTGTGATGCTTATATATGATTATATTTACATACAAATAAAATCACAAAATTATTTAAAAAATAAACTTATGTCTAGTAATTCATATTTTCTCTTATACTAAGAGTACTAAGAGTAATATAATATTATGTTACTGATTTATAAATTGTTCAATCTCTGTATAGTTTGAAGTATTGCAGTGTACTTTAACATAGTAAAAAATCTTTCAGAACTCATTCAATTAAAATAAAATTGTTTTAGGTTAAAGTTCTGTAATAATATTTATTTATAATCGACGTTTCGACGAACTCAGCGTCCATCTTCATCAGGAAAAATTATACAAATGTTTGTATCGTTTGTACAGACGTTAAGTTCGTCGGAACGTTGATTATAAATCAATATTAATACAGAACTTTAACCTATACAGTTTTCTTGCAATGCACTTTTTCATTATTTTTTTTTTAAATATATCATTAAAATTTGAGAATGTATTAACATATAGACTGACAGATTCACAAAGGGAAATAATATTTTCTACTGGATATTTGATTTTTTTGATGTAAATGTGGATAAAATTACATAAAACTACTATGTTTATCTCAACATTTGAAACCACTTGATATTAGTAACTCTTGTTTTGATCGATATAATAAAGTGTGTATAATAAATGTTAACTTTTAATATATGAATATTTTTTTTCATTGTTCTATCTTTCAAATATATTTTGTTGACATCTATTAAAATGTTTTAAAAATAATCAAATATATTTACATATTTTTCTATAGTATTTCAGAACATGCTACATTCTAAATAAAGTGTAAAATTTAATGCAAATGTACTTATATTCTATAATTTTATTTTAAAAAAAACCTATTTTAAAATCACAATATTTTAAATAATACAGAATATATTTACAAAAGTATATTTGCACTAAACATGGCACAAATCCAAAAAGTTTGAGTATCACTGGAACTCAGCCAATTTATACAATATAGGTGAATTAATAATTTATTATGTCACAAATTTACGATAAATATTTTATTCATGTGACGATGCACATGTGATCAAAAATCTTAAAAAATATACCAAATATTAGTACAGTTGACGCAAAGATAATAAAACTTGAATATCGTCCAGCAAAGTAAAATAATTTAAAACTAAATTAACAGATATAAAAACCACGTGGTGACCGGTAAAATAAACTTGGCAAGTCACACAAAAAGACAAAAAATAAAAGATTTTTTGCACTAATTGTAATGATAAAAATAGCAAACCTAGTCATGTTTTTTTTTGACGTAATAACCATTGTGTTAGTTCCCAATGTGGTAATTCTGAGATTTCACATTATTTCTAATAATAATGCAATTATAACTGTTTTCTGACAAAATTTTATGCATTCATGTTTACATGTAAATGTAATATATAAGCTACAGATATTTTGGCATCGTTATAAATTTTCACAGCCTTGAATTCTGTTTACAATAAGTTTAAAAGCATTCAAAAGGGATATATCATGGCACATTTAGACAGATAAAAATGGTGGATTCGCCTAATAAAATACTTTGTTGACAATACAGAGTCGGATTCGTTAAAATTCTTTCTTTGATTGATAATAATTCATTTTATTTATAATACAGTTATTGACGCAGTAAGTTTCGGTAACCTTCATATTTCGATATAAAAGAGCAGAATTTGATAATTCATTGAGTATCGTACCATGAAGTCACGACACAAATTTCATACGTTTTATAGTGAAATTCTAAACAAACTTATAGTGTTAGAGAATGTTTATCTTTTTCTAGTAAATGGTTTATTGCATTCGATAGAAATAAAGAAATATTCTATAATGTAACAGATCTGTTCATAATTCCAACATTTATTTCACAAAATAATAAAAAATTTGAATGTCAAAATTTTATTAAATTTAACAATGTTTATCAATATTTTCAAGATTTGTTCCTACTACTATAGTAATGATAAGCAATTGAGTGGAGTACGCAGAGTATAGTAAATTACAAGCCAATTTTACATTGCGCATGCCTCGGACAGTTCTGAATTGATTCCAAATAGATTTAATAATAGATCAAAACATTAAAATTTAAATGAGCTAAAATACAAAATAATTGAAAGTTATATTACAGTACTAGTACCTTAATAAGTGTTTTTCATAATATTTTTTATTGTTTTGTAAAATTTATATTCAAAGTTAATAAAAATAAATATTTTTAACTGCTACAATAACACAAAAATGTGAGAAAATACGAATATAAAACTATTGCTATAATTCTGAGTATGCATTAAATTTTAGGTTTATACATTTATAGAAAATACACAGAATTAATAATAAATGTTCAATTATTTTGTTTTAAATTAAAGAAATACCAATATTTCTTAAAATTATTTTTGTAAATATAAAATCGTATAACATTGCATTGCATGCAAAGAAAAAATAAAATATTTAATTATAATAAATTCGATTCCTATTGCAATTTATACAAAGTGAACATGACTGCACATTTAGAAAATCAATAGTAATAAAAAATTAAAAATAATTACAAAGATAAGTTTCAATAGTTACAGGGTTTATGCAAAGTTTTGTATTTGTTCAATAACAAGAGTTTAACATGTTAAAAGCCGATATAAGTCAAGTTAAATTTATATACCTAGAATAAATTTTATTCCCGGATTAAACATGAAATGTCATATTTCTATATATATTTTTTATTTCCGGATTAAATATACATGATCAATAGAAATCGTTCGATTTTCTTGTCTTGGAATAGTTATGTATAAAATCAAAACATTTGAAAATACAATTAACTCCGAAGTTAATTCTAGGAATAAATTTATTAGTAAAACTTTACAGTCGCAACCCTAATTTTTTCAATGTTTTAACTATTCCATAGTTTATCCGGAGTTGGAAAAAAACGTTTCGACGAACTCAACGTTCATCTTCATCAAAAAAAAGAATACAAATAACATTTAGAGTAAATAAACAGAACATAGAAACAAGTTACATCAATTTTAAATAAATATTAATACAGAACTACAACCTAAAACTATTTTATTTTAATATAATGAGTTCTGAAAGATATTTTACTATGTTAATTATACTAGTTCCATTATTGAATTATTATATATAAATTAGTAATTAAAATTTAATTAGAAAACAACATATAAAAAAAAATAATTTCAGTATACTTGTGCAAAAAAAATATAATACTTCGCAGTATACAATTTAAATTAGAAAACAAATATAAATCCCAGTAACCTTTGAAAACAAAACAATACATTAACATAAAAAAAATCTTCTTGTGTCCTTTATATTCTTCCATAATTTAAAAATACTTTTCAATTTCGTCTTTTCCTATTACAAATAAACGAAAACTCATGCAACCAAACTATTGCAAATATTTCCGAATTCAAGTAACATACATATATACATATTTCAAACTCAATCACGAGGTTTTTTTTCTGCTTATTTTACGTATATATATGTGACGTCACTAGTTACGTTCATATCCCCCAAGATCACGTATTATAAATATAACTTTTTGTGTGTGGCCGAGCGTGCAAGCCGTCTGGTTGAGAAAAGGAATTGGAAAAGTGTTAGAATCGAATGGACATTTCGTTCGTTTTTTTTTTTTTTAATTGGAATTCGAGAATGTGTTAACATACAGACAGATAGATTCACAAAGGGAGATAATATTTTCTACAGAATATCTGATTTTTTGATGTTAATGTGGATAAAATTATATAAAACATTTTTAATTAACTACTGTGTTTATCTCGACATTTGAAACCACTTGACATTAGTAAATCCTATTTTGATCTTCGAGATAAACAATTAGAATTGGAATTTCAAGCGGTTTCACACGTTCAAATCAGTTTTCCACATTGCTGGATTTACTTATAAAACTGCTTCAGTTTATTTGAGATAAAAAAATTACCAATTTGATTGTCAACTGTCTTCAAAGCGCCTCGTTGATTGGTCAGATAACAAGTTAACAAAATCATTATCTTACAATATATTTAACAATATTTAATGCAACCATAAACTATTATTAATGTTGTAAAAAATCCTATGTAGTTCAATTTTATTTCTAAAAGATATTTGAGAAGCATTTGTATAATAATTATATAAATCAAAATAAAGAAAGATTTTTATTGAAACATGAAAGGTAAATCTATCTTCATGTGTATATTTACATCGCAAATCAAATAGTCTGTATATATCTATATACTGAATTTGATTTAAATTCAGTTCGCTATAAGTTAAGTTATTTATTTTTTTGTTGATTTTCTAGCAAAAAATACGGACAATTCGAATTCTCGGCTTCGAAATAAATATTTGCATATTTGTGAAAAAAAAATGTATATCAAAACCGTACTCAAGTGCAAATTTATTCTTTGTTAAATAATTTAAAAAATACTACATTTTTAATATTAAATGAATCTTCAAGTAGTATAGAATTCAAATTTAAAAAATACAGTAAATTGTATATTAATTATAATGTTATTAAATTCCCTATCAGGTTCGTTATTGTTTTTATCAATGATGCGTTTCGACTTTTCAGTCATCTTCAGATTTTCTGAGTTTGGTCTGTGTTGTGGCTCGAGTAAATTGTATATTCCTATACTAGAAACTAGAAAGCAAAAAAAAATTTAATTTAAATTTTTCTAATCTTAGCTAGATAATCTAGTTTCTAGTAGTTTAAGATTTTGTCAACATATAAGCCGAATAATTAAACGTTAATACAATCTTTTTTTTTAATTTTATACTATATACTCAGGAACAGTACAAAATAAAATTAAAAAAATAAATAAATAAGAAAAGCTTACCTAGCAGAGACAATAAGCCACACGCCATCCAAATTACGAAACTCATCCCAACAGAACCTGTACGTTCCAACAAGCCCGACGGGGAGACGAAAATTCCAGAACCTGTAACATCATACACATGGAAGCAGGAATAAGAAAAATATGTATTATAAAAATATTATTAAAATATATAAAAGGATATGTTCGATGAAAGTGTTTGAAAAATGTACATAGTAAAATATGTAATACTATATGCATGATATATGAAAAGTAACGCGTCAAAACATTTGTTGACACTTGACTGTCACAATACAGAATATATAAATATATGGTTTTCGTGATATGTGTGAATATTGATGTTAAAAATGTAATACTATTTTGAGTTTATTTTTAATAATAAACAGTGTTAAAATAATGACAATAGTATATTATTCAACGATCATTATGTAAATTATATAAAAATAATTAATAATACAAACTACAGAGTTTATAATAATCATTACATGCAAGTAGAATATTATAATTTTTTCTGCAATAGAAATTTGTACTTTTCCGTCAAATATGAATTTTGA
Organism: Clivina fossor; assembly: GCA_963966155.1. Lineage (NCBI taxonomy): Eukaryota > Metazoa > Arthropoda > Insecta > Coleoptera > Carabidae > Clivina > Clivina fossor. The sequence goes on along the minus strand of OZ014552.1, from coordinate 27,666,452 downwards.
TTGATCAAAAGATAATTAAAAGGATATAATTTGAAAACGTTGCAAAAAATATGTATGTATCATTGTGACGAAAATTTGAACAAAGTTTATAAAATTCTAAAAACCAAAAAAAGCATCAACTTTTATTTGAAATGTCCCCTCTATATTCAAATGTAAAAAATAATAGAAGAATGAATTAAAAACTTATTCTATACCAATAATTTTTATAGATATAGTAAAAAAGGGTAAATACAATCCAATTAGATTATATTCAAATTCTTTTTCAAAGCTAATTTAACTTACAGTAAAAATTGTAAATTATTCATCAAAATTAATCTATTGTATAATTCATTTTGCTTTTTAATTTCGTTATAAAAAAGGTAGATAAAATATAATAAAGTAGTTATGAGTATTAATTATTATATATGATTTTTCATAAGTACGTAAATTCCATATGTGATTTTTTGTTCAAAAAAAATATTTATAGAATTTTCGAAAGTATAATTGTTTGAATATATTTTGTTTGTAAAAGTTGTTGAAAATTGATTTCATATTTTGAAATAACAAATATGTTATCAGAAACTCAATAAACAAATTTTTAAACAAAAAAATTATTCATTTGGAAATAATTTACCTTTACCCTAAATATAATAATTGTTAAGCATTGATTTCATATTTAATGAAAATAACATTTTCTATTAAATTTCTATTTCAGATAAGAGAAAATTTACAATTTTATTCCAAATAATAAATTCAAATATCGTTAAACAAATTTTCAATTAATATTTTGTAAATATTAACGTTCTCATGTGATTAGAAGAAATATTTCAATTTACCAAATTAATTAACTTCTAGTAACAAAAGATGACAGAATAATAAATAGATTTATTGATTATTTAAAACAATATCATCATTGGTTATTATTATTGGTAAAACATTAAAGATCAGAAATAATTTCCTGTTCTTCTATTCATATTTTCATGACAAAACTATACAATAAAGAAATATTCTTCTTTTTAGTTACATGATCAATAGAAAGTGTGTTTTGTGTGAAATTAATTAATTATTAATCGTAATGAAACGGTTCTTACTTGATACGTTGATACATTTTACGTCAATAGAATTTTTCCAAAAGAATCCAACCTTATAAATTTTTAATGAAAACTAAGTTAATAACCCTATAATAACACTAATAGACTCAAATTAGAGGGGTCTTTACTAATTTTAAATTAGGGAATTTTTAAAGAAAACGTTATTTTCATAAATTTAATGATTTATTGATTTTAATAGAAAATATTATTTTGTTATTGACTGTCCTCTAAATGGTATTAATACAAAATTTAAAAAGCTTATTGTGACCGGGCTGAAACTCACTATATAAAATCTCACCGGATAAAAGCTCACATTTAAAAGCGCAATTGACCAAGGTGAAAAGATTAGTAGTTTATAAAAACTAGTTAAGACTTTGGTATAATCTACGCCACTAGAATATAGCATTATAAAACTGTAAAGCTAAGTTTACATGAAACGGCACAAATTGAACGGTTTATGTTCTGATTGGTCAAAATTTTCCGTTATTGGCGTCTATACCGGGCGGTATTGACAGTACGCATGCGTATTTACATTGGAAAATAGTATGACCAGTATACATGTTAGATGTATATTAAAATCAAAGCTATCTTTATTTGTTTACTACAAAAATGTATCCTGATACAATTGCACTCGTTTACTTATTATAGAGAAAGAATAATATTACAAACAAAAGAAAAATTAGACGCTGGTGTACTAATATTATATATATAAGATCTAGTAACTTTTTATATTTTGAAAATTACTAAATGTTATTGGGAAAATTTTCTGTGCTATCTAAATCGAACTGACAAGTTTGTCGGAGATACCAGATGGTATGGACGGAAAATTTACCGGTGAAACCGCTCCATGTAAACTTAAGTGTACGTTATTTTATGACATACGTAACTATTTCCTGCTTTTTCTTAACACTCAGCTGACAAACTCATATATAATGTGAAGTATGTCTCAACTTTATCCGCGAAATATTTTTACATTTCATTCACAGTGCTTCATTTTTATCAAACATTGAGTTTGTGTTTTTAAATCGTATTTATTTTCTTTAAATGTTTAGATATAAATTTAATAACTAATATTAGAGTTAAGTAAGACAGCATTACCTTTCTCCTATCTAAATAAGTTAAAATATATAACATTTCAATTTACAGAACAGTATCATGTAAACGCATAATTATTACGCAATGCCATATTGCCGTGGTGTAGACTATACTAGATATTTCATTAGAATGAGTGAAAGGGTTGGCATTCAATGGTTTATAACAATACAACGAAAAAAATGGTTTTATAATCTGTTTTTGTAAATTACTGAGTTATAGCACAATACAAAAACAGGTTAATTGTCGATTTTTGCGTATTACTCAAAAACAATTGAAACATTGATTTCTCAAATAACTAACACATTAATACCTGTATTGTTGTCTATAAATAATATTGTAAAAAAGTCTTTTTTTATAATTGAACAAAGAAAATAAATCACCCTGCATGTATTTTTCATCTTAACATATTTAAATTAATTACACTATGAACATAAAATGCTTCTTAGATATTTTCGTATTTACTAAAAACATAAAACTTTAAAACGTATTAGTACTTATACTTAGCTACATAGTAAATCTTTGTCCGTAAAATTATTAACACGTTTCCATAGCAACGAAAACCGGCAAATAAATTTAAATTAGCAAGCGGTAAAATTTAGTGAATTCATTAAAATTTTATTCAATATATGTGATGTATATTGAAAAATTTAATCAAAGAATACATTCAACGTATATCGAATTATCGGACCAATTCATCAACAACATATATCGAGTGTCCTCTCTACAAGTATATCAAAAAATTTACGTGCTGTCAATATTATTGAACGATTTGACAGACAAATAATAATATGACACGCTTGTGTAAATAATATAGTGCATGTCGCTTAATATGATCACATTGAAACTCGGGGCTTTTGATAACAATAACCGAATGATAATAATATACAAAATAAATTAACAAACGAAAATCTTTCCTTATTAAAAATATATAAATAAATAATAGGTGACGAAAAAGTCATCATTAGATTTCCTAAAGCAGTAACTTTATTTGTAAATAAAAAGAATTAATTCTGTTTATTGATTAAATTTAAATTTATTTTAACGTTAAGTTTTTTTTTCTTGAGAAGTATAGAGATTAATGGTTCGTCTACGTGTGTCGCAATGACATGAGACGTCGTCTGCAAAAATTAAAGCTTCATCAGATAAGCTAATTTCTTTCGCGCCATCTTGTACATTTATACTGATGTATTTATGAACAAAAATAAAGATACTGCTAGACAACTTACGAAAGAGACAGGTTCGATATCTGTTGAGTTTCAAAATACAAACATACATACAAACATACTAAATTTGAAGAAAAAATTCTAAGAAATTGCTAACATAAACTGAAATCATGATTACTATAAACAATATATTTCATAATTGTATAGGTCCAACTTACTTTTTGAATGACAATAATTCATTATTCCAATAAACTGTGTGCACTGTATAATAAAAACTTTTTTATATAATTATACATAAACAATTAAAATTGTTTTCGGGATAAATTAATTAAATTAATATATTACGTATAATCAAATTACCGATTTATGAAAATAATTGTCTATTAGCAAATATGTAAGAATCGAAATTATTATCCCGGTAATTCAATGTTATTTTTAATAATAATGAAAACATTCAATATTTTTGGCTTCATATGTAATCTAATACTGATTCATTAAATTTCCAAAAATGTATTTTAAAATATAAAAAATTTTTCAATTTATCGTCTTTCATATTCAAATTCAATTTTATATTTTTACAAAATATTCTAATTTTCTTTTGAATACTGATATAAATAACCAGATAGATTCATATAATAAAATTTTATATCTATTATGAAATACCAACCGAATCATTATCTTTAATATTTGCTGTCTTTGGTCTTTTTAAAGTTTTTAATTTGTTATCTTCCGTTTGCTGTATTCCTTACAAATTGTTTTTATTTCGTTTTGCAATACTGTTTTCATAAGAAATTGTATTAAAGTTCTGTATATAACATAAAAGATAAAATAAAAGTTAAATTGAGTTTAATATCTTTTAAACTATTTGCTACATACACATAAAAAATTTCTTTTTATTACTGATTTTCAAGATACGCAAATGTATTTTCTAATATCGCAACTTTAGAATAACTAAAATCATTTAAATTTTTGGTACACAAGTAATAAACCACTTGTATATAATATCAGCAAAATTTTGGAGAAAAAAATGTTTTAAAAATTTAATAAAACAGTCAAGGAAAACAGCTAATTTTTTTAAAAAAAAGAACTTTAGGATTAAGATCTGTATATATTTTATTTTAAAAAAATCGACGTTTCGATATACTCTACGTATATCATCAAGAAAAACATACAAATGACAAATAATAAACGAACAAAACATAAAAAAAGTTAATAGGTAACAAAGTCTATTTTTGATCATTTAATCAAATTTTTAGTATCAAAGAACTTTGTACTACTAAACACTGAACTAAACTGGTTATGTCTGAGTGATTCGGAACCTGCTATAAGCAGGAGATTCCTTGCTTGGCTGTGAAGTAATTGGACCATTAACAATCCAAGTACAAATTTTTAAAAAAATATATGTTCAGTTTCTCGAACACATGGCCCCATGTTCTATTTACAAATTATAGAAACTGATTTTTAAATCTATAAAAATAACCAGTTCCCGTGTTTATTAAATACTGGATACTGATCATATAGTTTTATTAACAATTTTTAAATCTAACCCTTGTGAAGATAATAACATAGCAAATAGTTAATTAAATACGTATTGTTAAAATGCTAGTACAATTCTTTAAAATATACTAAAAGTCTAACGGATTTCCAATATCAATAAACACGTACAGCAATAAAGACTTCTTGTAATGTATTACTAGAAGCAAATCGAATAAGCTCTATTGTCCCACGCTGACTATTTGCGAACGTAAATCGCACTACAAAATGGATTTCTTTCTCTGCTATAACTCTCCGTTTTACAGTGTATACACATCAGCTGATCCTTGATTTAATCATTGTCTTAAAAAATCGTACAAAAGTTGAATCGTTGTAAATAAAACAAAAGCAGCTAAACAAATAAACGAAAGCTTTTGTATACTTTTATTCTATTACTTTTGCGATATTTTTTTGTCTAGTAGCTCGAACTTGAAAAATGATATCAATCAACAAATCAACTTCTTTTAAAAATCTATTTTATACTTTACGATTCGTAAATTTGACGATAGAAGGACTTAGCTTTACTTTCAATACATACATACACAATTATACCATGTACCCATAAGAGTGTGGCATAAACTCTTTTCATTTATAGAAAAATTAATTGCCGCCAAACATTTATATCCAGACAAGCAGCCTATAATTTAAATACATGTGTTTTTCTATTCTTGTGGCTCGGTAACATTCGCTCATGCAAAACACTTTCAATTATCAATTATCTAATCATCGGGCGTCCACGTAGACGTATATTTTCAATGCAATTTATAAATTCTACAATATTAGAATATAACAGTGGATAAAATAAAAATTAATAATCTAAAAATTATCCTATTTTAGAATTGTAAAATACACGATTTGCTTAAAAAAATGTATGGCAAAGTAGAATTAAAGTATGTTTTATCATCAAATTTTCGAAATTATAAATGAATATAAAAAAATTGGGTTTTAATTGCTGTAAAACAGTACGAATCTGTATTAAGTACTGCAAGTATTAAATGATATTTTTCATCTGAACGAATAGAAGAGCATGTATGGTATCATAAATGTGAATGAAGATCCCAACTAGCACAAAAGTAATCGCAACTGAGATAGGAACTTCAGTTATGTAGTTGTTACGTAATTTTTACTAAATCCATTACTTTTACGTATAGATTACTTTATTTACAAAATTTATAGCCATTATGACGTGGTTTCCATCAATAAAAATTACTTTAGCGTTATATTACTTTTAAGTAGTTTTTATTGTTTAGGGAATGTTGTTGTTACTAATAAAACGACTCTAAAGTTTTCAGGACTTAAAAGTAGCAAACAAAAGTAACAGCGACTAACTTTAGCTAAAGTTACTTGTCTAGATAAGAATATATGGAAAAAATTAATTTCGGAATACTAGAAAGAATTTGTGCCACACTCTTTGGATTCATGGCGTGATTGTGTATGTATGTAACAGATGCTATAACAAATAAAGTTTTGGAACCAATTTTGTTCGTTTTAGCATATTTCATTGTACAAGAAATGTTTCGAATGTTAAATTCATTATGTATCAATTTTTTTAACACTTTCATAAAACAGTGCTTAAATTCTATAGCAAAATCAAAATCAAAATCTTGTTCGTATTAGAAAAATACAATAAGTTAAATAATAGAATTGCGACGAATGGCAATAAACAACTGAATTTGGCCTGACTCATTTAAGCACACCGATTACTAGGGTGCAAACGAGATTAGCATTAGAACTAGTCGTATTCGCATTTTGTTTTCTTCTTTTTTTATTAAATTTCGAACATGATTACGATTTTGTTTTCAGCTACATATCAAATAATTTGAAATGATTACTAAACAAGATTAGAAGTATATGGGTAAACCCATATATAGACTACTTTGACATTATCACATAAATGATAAGAAATAGGAATAAAAAATTTTTTCATCGAAAGTTGGCAACATTGTATTTTGCTAATATATAATATTATAGGCGCTAAGGGTATCTTCTGTAAAAATTTCATTAAAATCGGATAAATAATGCAAGCATAACAAATTTTTAGAAAATTATTAATTTTTTTTTCGGAAAGTTGGCAACACCGTATCTTAATAAAATTATAATTTATGTGGACACTAGGAGAAACTTTTCTGAAAATTTGATCAAAATCGGATGAATAATGTAGCCACAAAGAATTTTTTTAAATTTTAGTAATTTTTTCTCAGTAAGATGGCAACACTGTATTTTGTTAAAATTGCATAACTTATGCGGGCACCAGGAGAATCTTTAGTGAAAATTTGATCAAAATCCGTTAAATAAAGTGGTCATAACAAATTTTTAAAAATTTTAGTAATTTTTTTCTCAGAAAATTGGCAACACTGTACTTTGTTCAAATTATCTAATTTATATGGATACCAGAAGAATCTTTTGTGAAAATTTGAACAAAATTGGTTAAACAACATGGCCGTAATAAATTTTTAAAAATTTTAGTAATTTTTTTCTCAGAAAGTTGGCAACACTGTATTTTATTAAAATTACGAAATTTATCTGGGCACTAGGGGAATCTTTCCTGAAAATTTGATCAAAATCGGATAAATAATGTAGCTACAATGAATTTTTAAAAACTTTAGTAATTTTTTTCTCGGAAAGTTAGCATTACTGAAAAAAATCAAAACCACATGACCATCTTGGGCACTAGACAAATTTATCCTGAAAATTTCATTAAAATCGGTGGAACCGTCTAGGAGGAGTTGCGATCACAAAATTTTGTCTGAGGACCGAGCGAGCGAGCTGACGACGCACATCCATACACCCACATAAACTAAGTTCAGATTCGTCATCTAGAGGCTATATGAAGAATTTCTATAAACAACTTTTTTTTTTTTGAAAATGTTACAGACACCGTACCAAACGCTATACTACTTTTTCCTTGCAGTCAAAGTAGTAAAAAGATATAAAATAAGAAATAAGTATGAAATAATTACTAAATAAAGATATAAGATAAGAAATAAGTATCATGATATCGGTGTACATACCAATCATGGTGCCAACGATTAAAGCCACCCCACTGACGAGTCCCACCCGTCTCTTGAGGTGAAGAGCGTCATCCGGAGCTGAGCCGGGTCCCTCCAGCCCGTGCGGTCCATCGCCGCCTCCCGCTGTTTCCGTGTCGCCCAGGCCACCGGCACCGATGCAGCCGCCCCCGGCCCCTCCATTAGCGTAGGGTAGCCCGCCGCCGCCATTGCTGCCGCGCCACGTAATGCCGTCGCCGTTTGCTTTCGGGCACGCATTGTTGTTACCTGCAAACACACACACAAATTACAACTCATCTATACATACGAGCAAAGTCAATTAACATGTTAATAAATCCGTCAGCTAATTCTGGTCAAAATTAGCACGAATTTCACATGTATTTTAATAATACTCCTATTAAACAAACATAAACGTAAATAATAAAATAATCACAATATTTTCTTCATAGACATATTTGGTGGAGGTGCCATCAAAATTTATTTCATTCTTTGTTTCTTTCTTGTTCAAAAAGATTTGTTAAGACTCATTCACAGCTCTGGTTTTCGTTTTATCTTTACAAATGAATACTTAAGAAAACGTACATAAATTTGTACAAACCTTATATAAGAATTCTAAGTATACTCAGGCCCATTTAAACAAAATATGACAGTCTACTACTACTACTCCCTATTAAATGTCATGCGCAATGATACATTTTAAAATAAGCACATATGTTCGTGGTATTAAAATGGCAGCCACTAAGTAGATTGACAAGAAAAATTAATCAATATATCTTGTTTGATCACAGTCATCCAGCAAACTCCATAACTATGCATGTACCCCTACACTTGTATTTCTACACATGATTATTACTATAATATGTTTGTCATTTCTTTCCTTCAGTCCAAGTATTCGATGTCAGTGTCACTATATATATATATATATATATATATATATATATATATATATATATATATATATATATATTGTATATTTTCTATATATGTATAATTTTGTATAGAAACTTGTACATATTTTTATATAGAAAAATGTATCGTGTAAAGCCAGCTTTAGAATAAACTTTGAAGTTTGAAACAATGACATAAATTTCGAGGCGCATAAGATTTCACAAGTCTGCAACTGCCAAAAAAATTTGTTCAATAACAACTAAATATTAAACCATGATTCGTATTTATAGACCCTTTTAGATAATAATACTACATTTATTATCAAATATAATAAAAATATCAAAATATAAAAAATATTAATTATATTTGTTAACAAGAAATAGACGAAAACACAATTTCAAATTTGGGACTAACAGTGCTTTTAACTAAAAGAATTTATAAAGAAAAATATAAATATGGGACATTGTCTTTAAAATTAATTGATTATACACCCAAAAATATACGTATTGTATAAAAATATTTTTATTTATATTTTTCGCAACTCTCTTAACACGAAAACGAAAAATAATATTAATTTTAATGTCACTAATGTTATTTATCACATGTTATTGTCCTATTTGACAGTTATTTGACATCGAAATACAATACCCAGTGAAATATAACACTTAATAATATAATAGAATAAAAATAAATTATTTTTATCAATGTTATCGTATCATTAATATTAATATAAGCAAATATAAAACATAAAGTATGTTTTAATCAAGCTATATGCGTTGCGTGATCGCATTAGCAACTAAATTATTCATTATTAACAACTACGCCTTATTTATTAAAAAAATGTAGACAAAAGAAAATGCAATTATGGTTTTCACAAAAAGATAATAAAATAGAGCTTAGATCTGATTAATTTAAAGCTAAAAATTGCACTAGTGACAATAGTTCAAATTACATTATTAATTAATAAAATTGATGCTATCAATTGCTGATTAAAATTTGAATTAAATGAAGTCTGAAATAGGAATAGAAACACACTTATTAATTTAGATTCTTTTATTAATTTTTGTAATAAATATTTCAAATAAATTTTATAATAAAATAAAACGGCTTTAGAATTTAGTTCTGTATTAATTTTTATTAATAATCGACCTTTTGACTTACTCTACGTACATTATTATCAGGCAAAATGATATAAACAATAAATAAACAGAACATAGAAACAAGTTACTAGGTAACTAACTAGATTATAAAATTTATAATGATAACATCGATCACTGTGAAGACACTGGTTTAAATAAAATTTGGCTTCCTTTAATAAACATTTTATAAATTTTATAATTTAGTTACTTATTTTGTTACCTAGTAACTTGTTTCTATGTTCTGTTTATTTACTGTATATATCATAATATCATTAATACAGAACTAAATCCTAAAGCCGTTTTATTTTAATATAATCAGTGGTTCTGAATCAAACTACTTGTTAGCTTGTGAGAATACAATAAAAAATTTGAAAAATAACTAATACTTGATTGTTTCACTATTATATATATATTTAATATATGTTACGATCTTTTTGTCTTTGCCGACAGACATATTTTAAACATATGTTTCACCTAAAACCGTCTACAAACTCAATCTCGAATATCAATAAAAATTTGTTAAAATACACTGCGATTAGAAAGAAACGCTAAAACTGAGGAAAAATAGATTGTCTGAATATAGCTTTAAAAACTTGCAGTTATAAAATAACTTTTTCGTAATGTCGCAGTTTATTTTTAAACTATTTTCAAACAATAATTATCAAAAACATTCTAAACTTCGTATTAATTTCCTTCTTAAAATACCTACGTTGAGTCATATTACGTGCAAAATAAAACAGTCATTTTTTTAACACTAATCTCTCACGCGATTTTATAATCTAACATCTTATCGGATAATATTACAAACAAATGCAAAACATGCGGACCAAACAATATTAGAATGTGTTTCATATTTTTGTTCCCATATTTTAATCTCACTGAATTTTCTTAACTACTTTGATAAAGTAATACCGTATCATATTTTTATCTGAATTGTAGTAACAAGAATTTGTATAATGTAAAATAAAAACAAAAGCGAAACATTTCAAAACATTTATATCAAATGATTTATATTTTTTGCAATAGTCTATTGGTATGCATTATGCATATGATATAGATATCTACTACTACGCAGTTTACTAAATTAAAAATCTTCTTCTTATCAAATAAACATATTACTAACAAATCTATTTGTTAGGAATTACAATATGTATAAGTATGTAAACATTTTTCATATAACAACCGTAAAGTCTCGTTCAAACTGCCGTTTTAGTTTTAGTTCATCAATCCAAATACTTGACACAGATTTATTTTTTACACCAAGTATTTGAATTGGTCAAATTCTTGTGCATGCTTTTAGAACTAAAACTGTAGACAAAATGTGATATAAAGCCTTATTTATACTTCAAACTTCACCTATCACGAAATTAGTGATATTTGTTATTTATATAGTTATATTAATTAGAATTTGTGGTTCTAAACCGAATTACTTATTAATTTACAAAAAAAAATATTTAGTTTTATCAGCTGTTAGTTTTTACTGAATTCTTTTATAAATGTTATAAAAATTAAACTTAAAAGTAAAAATTGCCGTCAAATTTTATTCGTATTTTCAATGTTAAAGTTTTTCAAAAATTTTGAAGAGAAATTATATCTCATAAATATTTGTCTTAATACTAAATAATTAAATTAAGTTATAATTGACTGATTAATTTTGACAAACTTTATGATTATATTGTCAAAGTAAATGCAAAGTTTAATTAAATAAATGATGCATTATTTTGACTTTCTGTTTAATTCGCAAAGACTTTATTATATTATAAAAGAATAAATATTTAACATTAAAGACATTCTTCTATAAAAATTTGAATGTAAATTTAATTACTTTGAACTTGAAATATAAAATAATTTTATGATATAGTAAAAAATCTTTCAGAATTCAAACGGATTTTAGTTATAGTTCTACATTAATATTTATAAATTTTATGATCTAGTTACTTATTTTGTTACCTAGTATTATGTTTCTATGTTCTGTTTATTTACTATAAATATCATTTGTATCTTTTTTCCTGATGAAGACGTACGTTGAGTTCGTCGAAACGTCGATTATTAATAAATATTAATACAGAACTAAAACCTAAACCAGTGTTATTTTATTTTTTGATATTTTAAAAAAATTTGAAATTGAAAATTTGTATTATTAGTTATTTATAGAATTTTGACAATACAAATTAACTTTTGACGTCACATTACAACTTAAGTACTTTTTAAAATAAAATTATGAATTAAATGCTTAAAATTTCAATTAACTTTTATACAAATTGTTTGAAAGATTTATTATATTTTTGTGTTAGTTCTGAACGAAAAATAATTGTATTATACGTCCCAACATGAAATCAGCTATTATAACCTAACTATTTTACTTTCCAATTAAAACTTATGCGCTGATATTACAAGCTCGGTGGTTTGAGTGTTTTAGTTCATTTGTTTAGTCCAGCTCTTATGACAGTTACGTTGTCTTAAAACCGATATTAGTTAAAATCAATTTTAAAACTAAGCTTGTAATACTTAATGCCAATGGCCAATGGTGTTAAAAAAATCTGTTGGCGCAACAAAATGCAAAAGTCGTGTGAAATAAATGCAAGTGTTATACAACATTCGTTAAAACAAAACAGTAAAACACTGTTGTACGATAGTTGGCTATGACAAACAGTAATTTGGATAGCTTTCAATAATAAAAAAATATGGAATCTTCTGTCTCCCCAACATGTCAAAATTTTCAGGCAAAGAATTTATTAATAGAAATGAATCTTTGTACTGCATTTACTGACAATCAATCAATATTGGTTTTCTATTTTAATATAAAATAATAATAATGATAAATGTATCGAAGGAATAATCAATTAATGTAAAATGTATGGATTGTTATTAATAAATATAATAGTATTGTTTCATTAAAACACGATATAATCTAAATAGTTTTAATAATTTAAAGAATGAATATATTGTGTTAGAATGAAGTAAATAATATCTATAATTTTAATGCAATATTGATGACCACTTATATTATTTCGTAGTAAACTCATTTTGTTTGTAAATATTGTTACATAATTACTATAAGGACAAAAATACTATTTTGACTATTTTTAAGTATAAATAGTAAACAAATAATTTACACTATAAATTAAACACCAACATACATATAATGTGTCCACAAATAGATTTACAAGAATTCAATAAAAAAATGTACACAAAATATTTTTAATAATTTGTTGTTTTTTTTTATTAATTTTAAATATTTTAAGTATTTAGTTATAATAATAATTAAATATTTTATATTATACATTGTAAAGAATAAATGTAATTTTATGCTCCTAATTTTTTAAAAACTTTGCAGTATTTATAAAAATTACATAAAAAAATATAGTAAAATTATTTTGAATATCTATGTAAATTTACATTTATTTTTTTACAGTGTATATAATATTAAATTATTTTTGTAGTTTATATTAGATCAAGCGGTGAGTTTCCAAATTTTGGTAATTTATAACCCTTATTCAAAAACTGACTAATAAAACTATTTATAATTATAAAAAAATAACTTACAATTAGTTATTACAAAAACTCAACAACCAAATTTTAGCTATGTGTTATATTTTGAAAACTACCTCTGCATTATATTTTAATTAATATTCGATATTTCGATATACTGCACGTATATCATCATCAGGAAAAATATATAAAATTGACATTAATAATAAATATCAAATATTAATTAAAAATTTTAACAGAACTAAAATCTAAAGCTTTTATTTTAATATAATGAGTTCTGAAAGATTTTTTACCACGTTAAAATAGTATAGTTTCAGAAAGCTATATAACGGAATAAACCGAAAAAAAATATAATAATAATAAAATCAAATATAAAATTGTATTATTCTAGCATAGCAAATTATACGGGTTATACAAAATATACAAATATAGTTAGAATAAAACTAGGCCTATTTTAACGTCAGTTTAACGGTCGTACTAGGTATTCTAAAAGCTGCAAAATACTATAAAATCTTTTATCTTTGTTACAAAAATTCCTTATTTTATTAAATAAATAAAGACAAGAAATTCTATAGCACTATATATGTTATAGAAAATTCAAAATACTAAAACACTTAATTTCAAACATTCAATTTTTTTCATTCATTGCATATATTAATTTATTATTCTGAACAAAATTAAAGCCCGTATGAAAATGACAATTTATCAAGTACAAAACAAAAGAATATTTATATTTAATAAAATCATATATAAAGAAATATTAGTACAGAATAATTAATTGTAATTTTTGTTTATTCTTACAGAAAAAATATGTTGCTAGAATTTAAAAATTGGACTTTAATATAGTTCTCAATAATTGTTCATTCATACAAGTTCAGTTTCATGTATCTAACTGTTGCAAAAATTACTGAAAAATTAATTTTAAAAATTTGCGCAAATTGAGAAAAATCATTGGCTACCTTGATAGAAATCGGCAGATTGTTTAGTGGCCTGCGCAAATGTGCAATCCAAAAATTCTTTGATTGCATCTAACATTATCCGACACTCGTGGCGTACAGGCGTTGTTACGTTACTGAAAAAGGGACGCCCGACGTCTCGGCGCTGTGACCAAAGGCGCGCTTGCCCCTCTACACGGTACTACGACGCTGCGTGACGAACTATGCGAATTTACGAATCCGTAATCTATTTTTATTTTTTGGATCTTAGATAGACAGTGTCGCGGTCAAAGTTTAGCTTATTGCCGATATGCACAGTGTCGGATTCAGGTCAAGTTTAATACTGAGTCAGAATCGTGGAATAGGTTAGTTAACAGTGACCTAATCTTGAAAATCTAGGAAAATACTTTATAGTCATTGCCAGAGTTGTAACTAATCTAATTCAAAATGTGTGATCTTCACAGATCTTAATCTTGATCATATATAAATGGTCATCTATTATATTCAAAAAGATCATTTGCGCCCTTGCATTATAAGTTATAACACGCATATTAGTTACGTTGCGTTTAATAAAATTTAACACCTTATTAGTCTTATCTACTCCAGTAGAACGACTAATTAGCGTGGGGGTCACATATTGGCCCTTAGAAGTTGTAATTTGAGAAATAATAGATTTGAATCATTATTATTTCTAAAAGGAATGATAAAACAAAATTCAAGCCCTATGAACTAATATTTGACTTCTGTACTAAATATTAATATCACAGTAATTATATAAATAATTTGTTTTATATTTTTTGTTTTGCAAAATAAAAATATATATATAAATATCTTTCAAATAAAATTTAAAAAAATAACATTACCATTTTTTTAATTTAATTGAATACTGTGCAACTATTTTATTGTAATTTAAAATACAAGAAATAATATTTTTTATAATTAAAAAAAAAAATCCTGATCTGACCTAAAAATAGATCAGATTGTAAAAATTGATGTATGATTAAGCAAAGTAAGGATCTTAATCTAGATAACTAATTCATTCAAATAATTAATAATCATTTTGTCATAAATGATATTTAAAAGTATCCTAGCAATAAATCATCATCAGATAGTTCAAAAACAATTTTGTGGTTAGTCATAAAATATTCAATAATCAACTTGCAAAATTTTGATTAAGTAACAAATATTGATTAATAATTGAAAAACTTACTGATGTAATTAATGAATAACATTACTTATCAAAAAATATTAATACAAAAAAAAAATTTTAAATTTTAATTTGTATTTTAGATTAGTTTGATAAAGGTTATGTCCATAATGATTTTTACTCTAAATATAAAATAATCATATTGACAAAATGACAATAACCATGACTTAAATATTTTTGAATTCTCTTTAAATCAACAAATACGGTTCTGGTTAAACAGTAAAAGTAAAGTGTAATATTTTAGTTGTAAATGTACCAACTGCTAATATATTTAATCAGTTTGGTTAATGAACTTTGATAAATCAGTTAATCAAGAAGATCAAACAGTATTTGTATTAAACATTTTTAATTATTTTATTTCACAATATGTTATACGGTTGTAATGCTGGTTGTAAGATTTTTTTCGGAGTTGTGGCTACTAACGCCGATATATCGAATAAATTTGATTTCATACATACATACATACATACACAATCACGCCATGTACCCAAAAGGGTGTGGCACAAACTCTTTTCATCATCCCGAAATCAGTCGCCTCCAAACATTCCTACCCAAACAAGCAACTTTCGCTTCATCCACATTCATAATTCCTCTCATACATGCTCTTTTATTCCTACTACTTGGAAACTTTAGCTCACGCAAAACACTCTCAATCATACCACTCTAACTACTCATCGGACGTCCACGCAAACGTATACCATCAAAATCATTCAAGTAAATCTTTTTAACCAAACGTTCATTAGACATTCGCTCAACATGTCCGAACCATCTTAACTGACTAACACCAACTTTTGCTACAACATTTTTTTCAATTTCACACTCATCATACACTAATCTATTTCGTACCAGATCTCTCCTATTTACACCACATACCCCACGTAAAAATCTCATTTCCACAGCAGTCATTTTCCGTTTATGCTTTTGCAGCCAAACCCAACATTCACTACCATACATCAACGTAGGCACCAAAACTGCATTGTATTGATTTCAATTAATCGAATTTAAAACAAAACAATATATTGATAAATACAGAATTGAGAAATATTTTATTTCAAGAGTAGATGTAAGTCAGATATGATAATTTGATCATATAATCATAATGAATAGCCTCAAAAATATATCGTCATCATGGTACAGAACCAATTTTCTCTGTGTTAATGTTTATATGAAAAATATTGTCCAAAAATTTGACCAATCCAAACTCTTGATGTAAAAACTAAAAATGTGTCAAGTGTTTGAATTGGTCAAATTCTAGTGCTTCTGCGCAAAACTAAAACGGCAACCTGAATGAAATTTAATCCTAAAGCTTTTTTTATTTTAATATAATGAGAGATTCTTTACTATTACTACAATTTTTGACCAATCATAATACTTCAAAACTTTAACTAGATATACAGTAGTAAATAATAAATTAACACCATTGCTAAAATACTGTACTGTTGATAAAATATTATGCAACTGACACATTACAATTATTTTGATAATATTATTCACATCACACCGAAAAGTTTCTACTTCCAAGTTATGACTACAACTCACTCGCCTATTGTCTGATTAGTGTATTAACTTGGAAAAGAAATATTTTGTCTTTCTTAAAAGCAACTTTATGAACGAATTTTCCGTATATATTTTCTTCAAAATATGTATATGTTTAACGTGCCGAAATGATAAATTTTATTCCATTCTACTTCTGAATAGGATATTTTCTCTCAAATAATAAGACTACGCGTTGCGGTTTGTGTATATATAAAGTCCGACCACAAGTAAAATGAGTAAAATACGATCGTATTTATATGAGAACTAGATTTGTACGTGGCTGGAATTGAGAGTGCATTTTCCGGTAAGGAATAAACATTTTATTTATCGAAAATTCGATGTACTTTAACTAAAATGTTCCAATAATTTATTTACTTGTACTGTAATCAATTTTAAAAGAACTTTTTTTCGGGCGTTGATTGGTTTTTTAACAAGCAATTTATTTTAAATAAAATTTTACACTAGTATGAAATAAAAAAAATTTTACTTCGCTTATTTTATTTGTACATATT
The DNA here is from genome assembly GCA_963966155.1 of Clivina fossor. Classification (NCBI taxonomy): domain Eukaryota; kingdom Metazoa; phylum Arthropoda; class Insecta; order Coleoptera; family Carabidae; genus Clivina; species Clivina fossor. The sequence goes on along the minus strand of OZ014552.1, from coordinate 27,648,874 downwards.
CTTTTTAAATATCAAATTAATGTATGTAAATAGTGACAAAAACATATCAAAATGGCGACAATATTTTTTTAATATTTATTTTCATCCTAAAGCCGTTTTAGTTTTATTGTATTTTAGTTTGTTAACCTAATTAATTAAAGTTTAATTTTATTAAATACAAAATATGTAATGTTGATTATTAATAAAAATTGATACAGAACTAAATTCTAAAGCTGTTTTATTTTATATAATGTTCGTTAAACTATAATTTTTAATTTTTTATTGAACTTAAACATGTATGCTCTTTATTCGGGATGATTTTTGTTATTTTGAACCATGTTGGCGTATGCCGGATAAAAAAACTTTTATTGTACATATTTATTATAAGCTTATGAATATATAACAAATAACTAAAACACCAAAATAATTGAAAATAAAATAAATACAGTTCTGATCCATTTATAATGTTTCAATAAACTATAAGTAGATTAAAAACTCTCATAATTGCCAAGAGAAATATCATCAAATTTTTCATTCTATTGAGCAGAAAATGAAACATTAAACATCAAAGATTCAAAATTTATTTTTCCAATACAGTCGGAATCGAGTTATTTCCATTATTCAGTCAAGGATAATAATAATTCATATTTTCCATTTTCTTTCTATTAATCTTTTCGATACATCATCATACTACGCACTAACATTAAATTTTCCAACACAAATCAATTCCATATTAATGGAAACAAATGTTGAAAACATTTTCTACACACTTGATTTTTCACATACGAAAAGAGAAAGCTGACACTATACTATCGCATTATTATCGGAACCAAAATTATAGATATAGATAAATATTAATTTAAAATAGCTTATAAAATGATTTAAATAGATATCTTAATATATATTAAAATTTTATTTTTTATAAAAATAAAAATTAGATTTTTTTAACCAAAATTTTCATATTACTCATATTTACAATTTTATGAATCATGTTTTGTAAATCTGAAGATTTAATGAGACAATAGATGTACTTTAATAAAAGTCTGTCATTTATACAAAACGTGTATTTTACAATATTATAATGGGATATTATTAAACAGTAAGAATTTATATCGATACAAACGCACGAACAGTTCAATAAGATTCTTAATAGGAAATTACAAAAATTGTACAGTAATTTTTCTTTAATTTGCAAAACGTCTGTCTAAAAATGAATAAGGCATACCAGTTTTATTATAGATAAAGTAAATTACAAGTTTATTATATCCAAATCTAGTCAATAAATGAGAGAGTTAAAGTTATAATGATGTAAGTCATATTTTTAAAAATTCTGACTTACGTGCAGAAACACAATCTGCAAATGCTAAACTTTTAAATTGCCGATAAATTGCAGCACAACTCCATTTGATGTATAGGAATTTATCAGTGAATTTTTATTAACACCCTTGTTTCCGAAACCAAAAAAGTGACACATCATTATCATTTTATATATTATACTTATTGAAGTAAATTAATAAGACACTTTTTAACTTTAATAATTTCACTCTTTATTATAGAATCGTCACTGCAGTTTCGCCAAACATTGGCATTGTCGGTCGAACTGTACATATTACATTAAATTACAAACAGATACTTATATTCTACTACCCCACTACAGAACAGTTTGCTATGATTGGTCAAAGTACAACAGCACAATGTTGATGAGCATTGAACATTGTTGAATATAACTAATGATTGAGTGTTTACAATTACATTGTTGAATATTATATATTTTATGTAACGGCCGAAAGAATTAATTTTTTATTATACTTATTGTTACTTCAATTTTTACAAATAATTACCTATCTATTTTGCAAATGCTGAATCATATATAGGTATATATATATATATATATATATATATATATATATATATATATATATATATATCAATACTGCCCTGCATTTACTTTGTATACTATTAATCAAATTAACCAAATAAATATTTCGAAGAACAGAAGAAGTAGATGGATAAATAAAGCAAAGGATTAGGGTTCAATAGAGTCGAAAAAGACGTAGAAATCCTAGAAGATCATGGCGAAATAAGGTTGACAATGAGATAGAACGAAGAAAATTACAAGACAAAGAGTGGAAAGATAAAAAAAGAGACAGCGACGGCTATAAAAACCCTACGTATATTAACTGATCTAGAAACAAAATTTCTAACCGGAAATCGGAAGGCTGCGAATTGAAATCCCGTCAGGCAATATAATTTTTCAAATAAAAAAAAAAAATATTAAACATGGATCTTATTGTAACGTACAGCTGGATACAAAATGGGCAGTGAGAATTCTAAATTCTAAAATAGAATTACTTATACTTCATGTTTGTGCAGTTAAAAATTTTACTTTTTAATGATTTTGTTTAGGATTTATGTATTAGACATATTGTTTTGATACGTGCGGATAATAAGTTCAACGCTATTTAAATAATGCATACGTTTTTAACAAATGTGCATAATTACATCACGTGACCTATAAATAAACCTATCATTCAGTACTTAATTATAACCATAATTGAAAATATAATATGAAACAATTAATATTTAACAATTGTGGATGTTATAATTTTAATAGTTTCGGAAATTTAAACATTATTTTCTCGAAAGTAAAATTTTGTGATATGGAACAAACAAGAAATCGACTGACGATAATGTATACCCCAAATTTGTTGACTTTTCTTTACATTTTCTACATTTTCAAGTCAGCTAGTATATTTTGTAGATTTATGATTATCTACATAGTTAATTAATAATTTAGTGTCTAAAAAATTCTTTTAAACAAAATTTGTACAGTGGAGAAAAACACCCTTCCGATATATTTAAATTCTTGTTACGGAATATTGACTGATATAAACAATTTTGTCGATTCAATTTTGGATTTTTATAAAAAATAATTGATAGGTTTTATTAAAATTTCATCTTTATTTAAGACATTGTAAACATACAAACAACTTATTGATTTTATATGATATTCACACTTTATAATGGTTAGGAAAATTTACGTCAAAGTAACAAAAATTATCAATATAAAAATTGTAAATTTTTAATTACATTCAGTTTTTCTTTACATTTATAAAAATAACAGTGAAAATATACAATTAGTTAAAAGGAATGTATATATATTTAGCACAGTTATTTGTAAAATAAAATTCATTCATACAAAAAAATATATATATATTTTTACAATTTATCGAATTAGAACACATGTAAACAATGATGTCATATTATAAACAAATTGTACTTAAGAAAATTACGTTGTTTCACATTCTGTTTTATCAATTATTAATGCCGCTAGTTGTTAGAATAGAAAACACACGAAAGTAGAGAATTATTGACAGAAATATTTTAATGATTGCGTGTGACTCAAATTAATAATTTATATGTAAAATAACCGACAAATATTCTTACAAAATAACGTTCGATTTTTTAACAATATATCAGAAACAAAGTATATATAAATATTGGAAAACTAAAATTGTTAAGATTCATTTCATTTTATTCTTAAACCTAAACATTAATATTATAACAATTATATGTATATATTACACTGTCGTAATATTAAAACATTAATATATCTAAAATAAAGCATTTGATTGTAAAAAATATACTGTACAGATTTCTAAATAAAAACGAATATTGGATCATTCAATACAAAAAATTTTCTTTGTACAGAAAACTATACATATCATTTAAAGCCTAAAATAATAATTATTTTACAAATCAACAAAAACTAATTCGTGAGAATCATCACGTACCCATGATAAATAAAGTCGCTACACATTTTTACTCTGAATGAGTCAGAAAAAGAAAAAAATCAATTTGTCAATGTTAACTTACGTTAAATTTAATTTTGTTACTGTCTACCAAGTTACAAGCAACAAAATCGAGAAACTACGTTAAATCAATTAATACTGACTACCGCAATGTTGCCAATATCTTAAAGAAAAACCTAAATTCTTTAAGAAAAAAAGCAAAAAAAGCTTGAAATATATACAACGCGCATTGAGATATCAAAAATAGTTATATCGTCGTCATTTTGCGTATGTAAACAGGTTTGTCTAAAAAGATTCCAGACTGATATACTTATAGATACTATAAAAATAATTTGGATGCTACGTTGAATTATCAAATATATAAAAATAAGTCATCATAATTCATGTAAAAAAATGTATTGACAATTTAATTATATGCGGGTTAAGTTACAAAAATATTTACTGATTTTTTTATTATAATTGATATTAATAAAAACAAAAAATACAAATAATTTTTATTGCAGTATGTATCCATATATCAATAGAAAATATGTATTTTTATCTTCAAACGTATCATAATATTGCATGATATTATACAGTACCTATTTACTGTATTATATATAGTATGTAGCAGCACCAAACATAACTACACTGTCAAGTATATAATATTAAATCTGATCTTCAGCAGCCATATTGAAAATTGTAGTGTTTATTTTTGTTTGTATTTGAATTTAATTATTGAAAATGTTTGAAGACGTGCAAGAAATGCAATATACACCTCCAGATTTATCAGAAATTGTATATTCGATCATAGGAACATTAATTCTAGCAAATCACATAACAAATATAATTTTCTACAACTGCTAGTAAGGTTAAAGTAACTTAATATGTATTTTTATTTATTTTTCTCGTTTAGGAGACTTGAAGAAAAAATAGCATATGTCACTCTGAACAGAATGCTCTTTTCATGTTTCGCCCAAATTGCTTGGCCTCAGGTCTGCCTCGGCCGTAATTATCTGGACTCAACACAGTATCTTATTTAACAGTATTTTTATCAGCATACATAAAATGTCATTTTGTAACTCGTTTCTTACTTTAATTCCTAGTTCGATGTTTAAATCTGCTCTCATTATCAATTCATTTACTTTAGCAATCAACATTAAATTAATTTAATTCAATTTGTAAACCGCGCTATAGAGAAACCTGCTTAGTTAAAAACCGCATTATTTCCCAGTATTTCCAAATATTGGAATAAATTTATCCTTGGAATAATTTTAAAATTAGCCAATGAAATGTTATCATTTTTTTACTTATCTTACATCAAATCATTCTTTTATAAAAAGTGTTAAAGAAACGAATAATTTGAGAATTAAGACGTTCTCTACAGAAAATTCCATCCGAAAACTTTTTGAACAAACGATACATATAATATATATATTACCGGTTAAACCCGCGCAAAACTAACCGATGCTAATCGACGCTAAAAATAGCCATCACTGGCGCCATCTTTTATTCACTCCTACAAACAATTGACGGATTTATGTTGAATGTGTGCGTGTATGTGTAGTAAGCCAAAAATACAATTCTAGAGGTCGGATAGCAAAATAATAAAATCATGATTGCGATGTGTGATCACATATACAAATGTACATCATATCGGAACGATATATTTAATGAAAATTGAGTTAGTTAAAAAAGTTTGAGTCATTCATTCTTTCGATCATGAGACGTTCAGATAGTCTTTTCGATTGCTTAAATAAAGGACAATGAACTGGCTTCGATTGATAATAGCGTTTGGATAAGTGCGAATTGCTTCTCGCAAAGATCTAATCTTGATAAATTACCATAATAGTAGTTTGGCTTCTAACGCTTTTCCTTTTTGGAACTTTTAATAAAAATGTAATAGATAATTTTTCGCTGTTGATTTATAGAACTTTTCTAGAAATTATATAATTATAAGGTCTACGAAAATAATATATTTCTATTAAAAAATAATTATTAATGCTGTAAAAAAATACTATTGTCAAACTTTAAAATATATATATATATATATATATATATATATATATATATATATATATATTTCATATAAATTGACTAAAAATAGATCTTCAAACCGTTTGAGCTTCTTTGTAGTGGCGTAGTAACATAAAAAGTTGATCATATATTTTCATATCAATTGTATCGATAACCGTTTTAAAAAGATCAAAAGATTTTATAAAAAAAATCGCTATTTTAAATGTTATATTTATTAAATACTTAATACTTAAAAATAAGATAGATCTATTGATATCAAATTTAATTTCTATAAGATTTTAAATTCTGCAAGAATTTAATTTTGTCCCTCGCAGTGACGTAGCTAGGGGGGCGAAGTAGGCGGTCCACCCCGGTTTTAGGGGTGACACCATTGAAAATTATTGTAAAAGAGACATAGAATCATAGTCAGTCATTTTTGTTCTTATTCAATGTTCTAATCTTTCGTGCAATAAATAAAAAAGTACATTTGTCAATAATTTTACTGTTTTATGATTGTATTATAACTTGATTTACTTTAATGTATTATTGTTGTTTTTTTTGCGTTATTGTACAATTCTCTAAATTTTCCTTAATTAAAAGATTTCTAAATTTTTTTACATATAAGTATAGGGGTGACACCATTACCTCTGCCCTGGGTGACACCCACCCTAGCTACGCCACTGATCCCTCCATTTCTTTAGACGTCATTTAGAATTATATTCACCTAAGCGATTTTGTAAATTCTATCGGAAATTTTAAATTTTTCCACGAAAAGAAATTCAATGAATCACGAAGATGTCTTCTCATTTTCCGTAAATAAATGATATGATCTTTAATTCTTTTTCTATTACGGCAACTATTTAAATACCACAATAAAACATAAAACCATATCTTATAATAGTTTAATAAATAATGTAAATATAAATAGTTTAATAACTAACGCAAATAATATAAATTTTTCAAAAAAATTACATATCTGTTTATATTTGTTAAAACACTGAACACAAGATTTTTTATTTAGCAAAAACGCTCATTACAGAATATAAAAACATGTAAGATGATTATTTTTTTCAAATATTATTCGACAAAAACTTGTGTTTTTCCTATCATCAGAGACTAATGTCGAAACAATGTTAAAAAAAATATAAATAAATAGTTAAATATATAAAAATTCATTCATAAATCTAATAAGAAGACTAAACTATAGCTAGATCTTCTTTGCCAAAAAAAATACAATGTAAACAGTTATAAATTTAAAAACAAAAGTCTATAAAAGTTCCACACATATCCCCCAATCAATAATATGAAAATTTGTTTGGACACTTAAAAAAATAGCGCAAAACTATTTATATATTAATAATAACAAACATTTTAAAAATTATTATTATATGAATCAATATCCTGTTTTCAAACAAATAAATAAGAGTACTATATAATTTCCGATATTAATATAACATTAAATAATAAAAAAAAAACTGAACCATATATTTAAGAAACATCAAATCAATAAACAACTCATTATTATAATGACTCTTCTATATTCCCGTAAAACCCAAACAAAAAAAAAATACACGAATATTTTTTTAAGCTCTACTCGTAATAATGTATCAAGGTTACAATAAAACTAAAATACGCGTAAAATAAATAAAAGCAAAATAAACATGGAATCCAAGATCGAAGTCACCCAAGAAAACAATGTCAAGTTTACAACTATTGAAACTATTTACTGTCGCGGAGTACAAAGATTACGTCACATGCACTGAACAAATAGTGTCATTAAACAAACAACAAAAATTTATACGGAATAAAATGATTTGATGATAGAGTTTATAATTAATTGAATTGAGTACTCCGCGTTTTTTTTTTATTTGTAAAATGGACCAGACATATACATATATATGTATTATCGAGAATAGAAACGGTCAATTATAGATCCCTATGTCTGTAATTGCGTATTATTATATAGTAAGGTCGCGTGGTTGACACTAAAGACGCCATGCGGGTTACTGCGATGTATACAGAAAAAAATCGTTATTCAGTTGTTTCCGTGATCCACTTAAATTTGCGCGGCATTTACTAAAAATAAAACTATTTACATGATTAAACTAATTAAAACTATAGAATTTTTTGCGCTATTATATATATATACAGTGTGTTGACTTAAACCGTCGTACATAGAAATTTAGCATGTAAAATTAGACATGTGCGATTTCCTGCTTCCCAAATTATTTTACAAAAAAAACCTTATGATAAATGTTTTAGGACATACTTTTCTGCATGTAAATCAATTACTAAAAATTTTTTTGGAACCTTCCTAACGTCAAGAATTAGGTCTAAAGTTGTTAAGAAATTGACTGGAAAATGGCAGTAGCCGTGCATTTAGTATTTGTTTTATTTTTGTTCCAATTTCACGGCTAATGCCATTTTCAGTCAATTTCTTGACAACTTTAGGGCTAATTCCTGACGTTGGGATGGTTCCAAAACATTTATCCCAAAGTTTTTTTTGTAAAATAATATGGGAAGCAGGAAATTGCACATGTCTGATTTTACATGCTAAATCCCTATGTACGACGGTCCAAGTCAACACACGGTATATATATATATATATATATATATATATATATATATATATATATATATATATATACGCACACACACACATACTTCCTTCATACAATTAAAAAAATACATATAAAAAAATATATATTTACATTTTTAATATTAAATTAAAAAATTCAAGTCATTTGAATTCCACAGACACAGTACCGAACACTATACCACTTTTCCTTTCAATTAAAATGATACAAAATCACATTTGAAATATCTAATAAGTTAATGCTGTTACTATGATACAGTGCAGTTTTTATATTGTAATTATATAGAACAAATAAAAAAAAACAAATAAAACAAATAGTGTATTTGTAAAATTAATATAATAATACTCAAAATGTTGGGATTTTATTTTTCCCAAAATTTCACAAATCAATCATTGAATCGGCTTGTTAGGCTATGCATCAATGACTGGCTAGTTAACCATTGATGTCATAATTTCATAGATGTCATATCTAAAAAATACTATATTCTACACACTTATAATAATAATTGTTAAACATTTGGATAAATTACGATCCTTGCCTACGACTATGACAGATAAAAATAAAATTATTTATCTTTATTTTTCATGAAAATCCCCAATGAAATTTAAAAATAATGTTAGTCATTAAATGGCTCCAATTTGAACAAGTTAATAACCTGTATATAATTTTATTATATCATTTTATAAGCACAAAATTAGTTTTTATTTCATTCCGTGTTCAGTAAAAATTGAGCATCACTTATGAAAATAGCCGTTTACTTAAAAATGACAATACATTATAAAATTATATATAATTGGTGCAGTTATTATTAATTTCTTAAAATTTTCGAATAATTTTGTTGAAATAGACAATTTCCAAGAAAAGACTTTAAAATTATACATACATACATACACAATAACGCCATGTACCCAAAAGGGTGTAGCACAAACTCTTTCCGTTAGGTATCTCAAAATCAGTTTCCTCCAAACATCCCTCTAGCAAGCAACTTTAGTTTCATCCACATTCATAATTCCTCTCATACATGTTCTTCTATTCTTACTACTTGAAAACTTTCGCTCACGCAAAACACTCTCAATCATACCACTCTAACTACTCATTGAACGTCCACGCAAACGTATACTTTCAAAAGCATTCATATAAATTTTTTTAACCAAACGTTCATTAGACATTCGCTCAAGATGTTCGAACCATCTTAACTAATTAACACCAACATTTGGTACAACATTTTTTTCAATTTCACACTCATACACTAATCTATCGTACTCGTTTGACATGAAATTCTGCATAAATGCATTAAAATCTATTTTTATATAGTAAAAAAATACAAAACCTCGTAGTATTATCGTATACAATTTTATGAAAATCAAAATATTTTTAGAAAATTTCCAAGAAGTCAATATTTATATTATGCATCATTACGTGATAAATCTTTAAATACATAAAACATTTATTGTATAAACAATAAAAATTTAATATTTAATGACGTAAATAGGTACTTTCTTCTATTTGACATTTCAATGCAAAAATTATCACACAAGGAAAATTCAATAAAAATAAATAAATATATTGTTATTTAAAAAATACAAATTAAAGTTATTTTCCCGAATACTTCTAGTTCAAAATAAACAAAAAAAAATAATAATAATATATAAATAAAAATCAAACACACGTTTCTTGGAGCAGTAATTTTATTACTCTGATAAAAATAATATAAATATTATGAAGTAACATAACTGAAACGTTACTTAGTTTGACGTAGAAGTAATTCTAAAAATAACCAGTTGTAAAAATTTCTAATATGAAATTGAATTTATTAGCAAATTTCTATTTTTATAAACTTTAATCCTATTGTGTCAAAAACGAATTTTAAACTTAGTTTTTTTTCTTTAATTGTAAATGAGTTTTTCCAAAGTTGAGATCTAGCTAAAAACTTTCTCGTATCCGAAAATGTATATCTATCATATTTATAAACAAATCTATAGGTATGAGAGTGAATATCAATGAAATCAAGCTATACTTTACATTTCTGATAATAATAATAATACTTTTATTAGAGTTTGTAATACAATAAAAAAACGGTACATAAAACTAAGTCATACAAATAGATTTACAATTCGTTATACATGTGCTCATCATACTTTTATTGCTATAGTGTAGAAGGACACAACCAATGTATACGTAGCTCTAGTCAGATGCAGTTATTTCAGTTTAAACTTTTGCAGTGTTTATTTTAGGATTTTGTAAGATCTTTTATGTTGTTATTACTGTTACAGCGTGATTATAGTCACTGTACCGTGCGATTTTCCAATTAATGTACTAAAACCTATTACGTAATCTATGCATAATGGACAGTGTTCAAATATTTAAAAAGTATGATTTTTGAACCTTTCTCTCAAATTTATTTATCAAAATTTGAAATATATTTCTATTTTAGACAATAGAATAAATAAAAAATTAAAATAATGAAATTCAATTATAATGTGCCCAATAATAGATTTAGTTCTATATAAATTAAACAGTTAATCAAAGTTAATAAAATTGGAAACGTTAGTTTGCATATATAAGTTTCACAAATGTTCCATATCGTAGTTGAAACTAAACTTCAGCTTATATATAGTTTAGTTTCCTTCTCATAAAACTTATCATATATCGAGCGTAAACTAAATTGCTAGTTCTGTTACTGTTATAACTATATATATATATATATTGATTAAATGTACTTAAGCTAATTGTAATTAATAGTTTCATCCATATTTGTTTACGCAGTTGTTTCTACTAAATAAATATATTGTTAATTTTACGTAAGACACTTAGAATTCACACGAACACTCTATATAATATTGTATATTTAACCAAGCAGCGATTTTGCGCTTTTCTGTTACGCTCGAAATTTGCCAGGGCTCTAGCAAGTCCAGTTTCTGTCGATAATCGACTTTACGGCTACCGTTCCGTTTTAAGTAAAAATAAAATTATAGTAATATTACACTTTGTAGGTGTATACTTTTTATTCTTATAAACAACGATTACTATAATAATATAATTAACTAAATAATGTAGAATAGGAAATAAGACAAGCGCAAAAGCGCTCCTTGGCACTTTTAGACGGGGAAAAAGCAAAAACCCGTGGCACTCAAACGGTTAAATAACATCGTGCGGTAATTACGCTTACCATATTTCGATATCTATGCATGCGCAATAGGACACGATATAATAATAAATGTTAAACCAGCCATATCGCTTGTAATTTTATATATAAACTACTTCCAATATTACTAACTAATAAAAACAATTTAATAATGATAATATAATTTAAGTAAGTTTATTTTTAAATTTGAATTTATTAACACAAAATGTATTTAAAATTATCTATTTACTTTTGCAATTAGTATATAAATTAGCATACTAATTTATTTAACACTTCTAAAAACATAATTTTAATTAAATAAACTAAACAACAAAATATTATTTAACATAGTAAAAAATCTTTCAGAACTCATTAAATTAAAATAAAACTGTTTTAGGTTAAAGTTCTGTATTAATATTTATTTATAATCGAGATTTTGGCGAACTCAACGTCCGTCTTCATCAAGAAAAATGATACAAATGACATTTACAGTAAATAACAGAACATAAAAACAAGTTACTAGGTAACAAATAAGTAACTAGATCATAAAGTTTATAGATTTTTAATTAATGAAAGCCAAATTTTATTTAACTCAGTGACTTCACAGTGATTGATGTTATCTTTTTCTTTATAAATTACTATTCCATCTTTTATTGATTGATCTAGTTACTTATTTGTTACCTAGTAACTTGTTTCTATGTTCCGTTATTTACTGTAAGTGTCATTTGTATCATTGTTGCTAATGAAGACGGACGTTAAGTTCGTCGAAACGTCGATTATAATAAATATTAATACAGAACTTTAACCTAAAACAGGTTTATTTTAAAATATTATTTATCTATATAAACTTACATCATAAACAATTTAGGCACTTAAATATTTGAATTTTTGCCACACTTTATAAATAAAGAAAAACAAAAACATTAAAAACAAACTAATAAAAATCTAACTGAACACAATAAAATATTTAGAAAAAAAACTTACACGTCAAACGATAAATTATTATTAAATTAGTTTTAAAAAAAGACACCATGCCAGATAATAAAAAAGTGACAAATTTCATTAATTATAGAAAGAGAAAAAATTGCGTAACTTAGAATCCTCTTATAGCAAAGAAATGTCCTGTTACAAAGTAATTCAATAAATCCTGGCAATTACAGATATGAAATCCTTCTAAATCTGCTTTTCTGTTTAAATCCTCTTTTGTTTCAGTACTTGTGATCAAGTTTTCAAGGACACACAAGGTTACAATAAGTTTCTTATATTATGTGTTTTAGCGAATATATGTGATATATATCACGTACACATATTTTTCAAACTCTTAATACGTTAAAAATAAATGTAGTCTTTTCCATTTTCTATCTACAATATTATTAGAAATATATAAAGAAAATGAAAAGGGTGCAGTATTAATGTTACTGGAAAAGGAAATAGATACTGGGTTTTTTATTTTTGCAATTTTGTGCACGAGTTCTTCAACAAAATAGAAGTTAGTAGTTAGAATAAATGCTTTGGATGTTATTCAAAATCTTTGCTAGAAATTTTTAATTTCGAATCTGTTTCCTTCAGCAAAATATCTTGGCATTCTTACTAAATATGTTATAATATTTATGATTTAACGATCGTTTTATTTAACATGTACTAATTTCGTAATAGTTTTACAAATAAAATAACTATCAATTTATTTACCAAAAATTTAAAGACAACTCTAGATGATAATTATTTGTTAACAAATATTTATTACCATAAAATAAAAATGCTTTAGGATTAAGTTCTATATATTTTTTTTTCTTGTAGAAATTATTCGGCCAATTTTTTTACCGCCACGAATAATCAAAAGTCTAATGATTATTTAGAAATATATTACATAAATTATCCTAATTAAAATATTTAATTCAATTACCTCCTATCTAATAAAACGATAATAAAATTGTGCAGATAAATATTTGTTTTCAATTCCTTGACTAAAAGTAATTTCCTGTCACTGTACTAATGTGTTATTACTTAAAAACCAATAATGCAACCCACGTTACATCTGGGCTGTACAGGTAACAATACAATTTTGAAAATAACATGTTTTTAATAGTTTATATTTCGCTGAATTATGAATATGTCTAGATATATACAAACAAAACAAAAAACGTTTATGAATAATTTCTTATTGCGATGGTAAATCAAAAAGTAATGCTTCCAAACTTATACTCATATTAGTCAATTGAGCAAATTGAAATAGATACATTGTAACTCTATTATTATAATCATATAATGATATAATGAGTATAGCAGTCAGTTGGATAAATACAATTCAAACTCTCACTTTTTATTTAAGACGAGCTTTCAACACCGTCTGTGTCTTTTTCAAGTAAACGTTATCAACATTATTATTTACTGATTTCCACAAACCTCTGTGATAACGTTGACTTGACTTTCGGTGTCGAAAACTCGTCTTGAATATCAAATGAGTGTTTGAATTTTATTTGACCAACTGGCTGCTTTACCCATTATTTCATATCATATATTTAATTGTTTAATGTAATTGCACATTAATCATTTGCTTTATCACAAATTATTTTTATATAGGTATATTATGTGATAAGCAAGTTACAGTTTCTTAAATGTATTTACTATATACTTAAATTTTTGACCATATACTCTATTATTTTTTTAATTATTTATTGTAAGTTCATGTTTATATAAACTATTAAAAATCAGTTAGGTATTTTGGTAGTTCGTTAATAGTTAAATATATAATTTTCAAATTTGTGTAATTTTTTTTAACATTTTCTGAAAAAACCGAAAAATCTATCATTGAAAATTTAAATATAATAAAATACATTTAAAAAACTGGTTATTTATTAAACCTATAATAAAAAAAAACAGTAGTAATATACAATAATGTAGTAATTTTACAAGTAATGAAGTTAATTTTCTTAAACAGTAGCTTAAATTAAAGAAGCAATTTATACTTATGTAATGAACATTAAAATAAATTGCCGTTCGTTTTGTAACAAAACAATAAACAATTGGCTTCTGAAATAACTCTATCGTTCGTGTCACGTAAAGCCGCAAGAACATAATTCACCAAATTATCAATATTAATTAAAGTCGTTAGTAATTCCATTATCTTCAAGTTTATCATTTAATTGCCTTCTAGATGAGAATTCATATACATATCAAAAAAGACGTATAACGTATGTGTATGTGTATGGGGTACATACAAACAAACTTATGAAAGCACAACAAGCTCCGATAACGCCCGATTATTTCCGAAACAATTTCGGGTACATCCTTTGACATCATAGAGGTTCTATAACAACTAGATGTATCATACTGTGTTTTAAAAAAATTACTGTAAATAAGTAAAATTTTTGAACAAAATTGTATTTTATATTTTTCAAAATCGCAATGATTAAAATTGGAACATACTGTATACTAGCTACACTGCAAAAAATGTAATATAAATTTACGTAATTTAGCAACACTTTGTAGCAACACTGCCATACCGCTTATTATTATATTATTATTATTAATATTAAAAAATATATTATTATATTAAAAGACCAAAATCACAAACTGTTGGCGTATTTTTTAAAATAGTATTATTATGTTACGAGAAACAGAAAGCGATCTGTATTGTGTTGAAAGCATTATACTCCAAGTGACATGCTATTTTTTCTTCAAGCGTTCTAAATGAAAATAAGCTAAAAAAATAAATAAAAATACATACCAAGTAATCTTAACCTTATTAACAGTTGTAGAACATTAATATTTGTTACATGATTTGTGAGAATTAATGTTTCTTTGGTCGAATAAGCAATTTCTGATAAATCTGGCATTGTACATTGTATTTCTTGCACTTCTTCACACATTAAATTCAAAATCAAACAGAAACAAACACTGTAATTGTCACTATACAATTTTCAACATGACTATCGGAGATGTCAGATTAAATACACTTGACCATGTCTTGTTTGGTTCTGCGGTGTATAAGAAGTAGCTATTGTAACTGTATAATAATGTTCACATTATTGTACTAGTAGCATAATGACCTCTTTCTACATAGACAATATAGTAATGTAATATCAATATTTTGATACGCTTAAAAAACATTTATTCAATTTCAAAATAAACTAATTCATAATTTAAATTCTTTTTGAATTAAATCATGCTAAGCATCTAATAACATTTTATTGTAATTATATTGAATCACAATTTTATTGAATTCAGATAAAATTTATAAATTTATATATACCCAGTCTAGAGATATTATAATCCTTGTCTATGGTATATATTGGCGTGACAACTGAAACACAGAATCGATTCAATGCGACGCAACACGACCTGGGGCTACATCGGGTTTTGAACCCAAGACCTCAAAAATTTGCGATAGTGTCGAATTACCTGAATAAAACAGATCAGTTGGGGGATTGTATTGATGTAGGTTATTTAGCTATTTCCGGAATTTGGGAATGTGATTGCGTTTAACCGGAAGCGACAAAAGGATTGGATAGATTTAGGTTAGCCAAATCGGTTAGGGATAACCGCGGTTGTTATTAGAGTGACCGTAGTGAAAAAATACATTATACGAGGATATTATTTCGATGCTGGTTATTGATGAAATAAAAATGGTATTTTTTTTTTCTGTTATTAAAAGAGTATAGATTTATGGGTGGTATACTATATGTTTCAGTTTTACCTACCACTTTTGCAATCTCAAAAATTGTAAAATATATAATTTTAATTATCATCTCAGATGTACTATTAAAGTGTACAACAAATTTATAAGTCACTAAATAATTGCAAAAAAGTAAATTATGTTAAATTTTCTTTTCTCAACAATTTTTAAAGAAAACTTTAAACAGAAACATTTAAATGGAAAAGATAAGTTATAAAAACTATACAAAAATGTAGCTAAAAAAAATAATCAAAAAGTTTCTGATATACAATATAATACAAAACTAGTTTTAAATGTAGTATAATTATGTCAAAAAAATAAATTTACAATAAAATAACTTTATTTTATTTGTAATCTTAAAATGTAATTGATTTTATATATATATATATATATATATATATATATATATATATATTTATATTTATATATAATTCAATTCCTGTGAAGTAAATGATTACAAAAGCTATAAAAATCATTTTATTTGTATAACAAATGAAACAAATTTGTTCAAAAATAGATGCTAATAAATAAATCACACTTAAAACAAAATTAAATGCGTCAAAATATAAATACATATTTAACGTTAAATATCAAATTAAAACATTCAAATTAGATTAACACATTTTAAAACTTAGTTGTCAAATCAATTTACATTATTAACAATTTGCCTTGTTTGTTATAAAAACTTTTTGAATAAAAATATAAATTTCTGAAAAATAACTATATTATTAAATTTTTTTTAAATATTGTGAAAGTTTCCAATACTTGGCACATATGCATATTTATTTCGAAAACAAAATGAACTGTTTAGTTTTTCCAATTTAAATTTTATTGTTTATTGAACGAGTACCTGAAAACGTGTGATAGCTGAAACTTTTTCCAATAATTCCGTTCTGCATTTTATATTGTTTCAAATTTTATATATGAAATAAATAAAACTATTTGCATGATTATTTTGTAAGTTTTTGTAAAGTTATACAAATTTAAGGTAACAATATTTTGTCAGGTGTTCATTCCAATTTAAAACACACAAAAATTAAATAAAATAAATATGATTCAATAAGCTTTAAACAATTTATAATTATTTTAAATAAGAATTCAGAAAATTAATGACTACATTTGAAGAAATGAGAAATTTTTGTTTTAGATCCAGTATTTTTAATTTTATCTCAAAAGTAAACGTGTTCTTGAACTGTAAATTTAGATTTTTCTAATAGAAATAAAAAAATTAATAATAAAAGAAATTGTAATAATAATATTATTAATAATTTTCAGTTCAAATATAGGTTTATTTTTAAACTAAATATTAACTAATTTCGTACAAAGCTTTGAAAATAGTTATACTATTACTTCATTATTTTTTTCTATTAATTTTTTATTTTCATTGGATAAACACAGAAATGAGATCCACAGTTTACTGCAAATACTTGAAAAAGCAACACAATTTCACATTTTTTCAAATAAAATTTATACCAATGTTTTAATAATATAATCAGCTCCCATAATACTTAAGCCCTAAACGATATACGAAGCTATATGCTCGAGAAACTAACCATACAGTTTCTTAACAATTTTTAAAGTGCATTGTCAATTTAATTCTCAGTTTGGTTCGGTTTCAATTCATGTTCTAATGCGGTTTGCTAACTTGATTTAAATTTAAAACCCAAATAAATTTTATATAAACATAACAAAATGACAGTTTTGTATTCATTAATCATTATCCTTATTTCGTTTCTATATTCACTGAATTACTCAAACTGTAATTTATACGTCGACAAAATTAAATATAAATCTAATATTTATACAATAACTTTCTATATCAAAATAATATTCCAGCTCTTCAAATTTCCAATAAAACTTCCATGATTAACCGAATAACTTGACGTTCAAAATTATTTTAAAATTTTAAAATGGCATTTTAATTACCGATTTTGAAATAAATTAATGAAGGTTCCATGACATTCAGAATTTCAAGTTCAAATGACCGCAAGAGAAAAGAATTTAATTAATTTTCATTGGTGGAAAAGTTAGACAATTGATTTTCTACAAACAGCATATGGCTAATTGTTTTTTATTTTATCTTTTTCCTAAGTTTTTACAACTTTTCCCATTTAGAACTGAAGCTAAAGAACGTACATTTAAAATAAATAATGCAAGTTTCTTTTAAAAGATATTTATCTGTCAAAAACGTCGAAATATACCAATGCTATATTTCTCAATACCCTAATATGTTTTTAGAATACATAAAAATGTTATATTTTAAAATATGGAGTACTTTGTCAAGTATAATTTTTCGTTTTATAGATTTTTGTCATAAAACTGTCTTTCTCTGGTTATTTAAACACTTATAGCCTACTTTACATTAGTAGAGTTACGGGTAGTAGTAGAGTACACTGTCATACTTTTTCTCCAAATCATTCTACTCTACTAATTTTGGTAGAGTAACTGTTTACACAAAGCTAGTAGTTTAGTAAAGGAAAGTTTAGTTTAAAGTTCATTCAGTTTCCGTTCATTTCATTTTCGTACGTATTCAAATAAAATAATAATAAATTTTAAAAAATAACACTTCAACCCTGCATGTATGTAACAAAGCAAAATAAATTTACTTTTTAGATTAAAAATATCAACGTACATAGACTATACTTCGCTGAACAATTTAAAGAGTTAAGACCTAGTGAGATAGCACCGTGAAACAGTAAAGATTTATTTTCTTAGAATCAATTTCAAATGGACATTTAAATGGCTAATACATCACATTAAAGGTCAATTTTTATTGCATTTTTATAATATTTCAAAACTTTTTTCGAACAGTACAAACTCTTTTCGCATTATTATTTTCCACACGTTATACTAAATAACATTTGTTGTCAACTTTTAATTCCAATATACAAACAACAAAAAAATGTTATTTTTCTAGATAAAAATAAAAGATTTTAAAACCAGAAGTGACATTATTTTATAGTAGTTTTCTTTTTCATTATCAGTTTACTAACTTTTAAAACAGTAAACGTCGCAAAAAGTAAATAAAATACAAGAAAAGTTCACTACTACAGCATAAAAGTAGAACTACTCTCATTTCAAGCAGAATCAAAACAAAATAAAAAGCTGATATCGAAAATAACAAAAAACAAACGTATTTATTTAAAAAAACAAATCTGGCATCCTATAAATTTTAAATTTGTATTTAATAACAAATTTAAAACGTTTATCATTAAATTATAGACAAATAAAATCTTGAATATGTTAAAAGATTCCTCTTTTACAGCAAGGAAGTGACGCAATTTGTACATTTTATTAGGGTACCTATATAATATAAGGGTATGGACATGGTCAAGGTCGCCGCCATTAGTCCGCCAAATATGTATAGAAGATATACAGGAAAAACATGAAATTTTCATTATTATCGCAAATAAAGTGGTTTATTATATTTTAATAGATACATAAATATACTTTAATTAATTACTTTTCATATTTATACAATAAAAAAGTATTTAAGTAATACACAGAACAAATAAATGTAAATATATTCCTCAATGTAAATATTTGCAAATACAAAAATACCAATTTTATAATTAATAATACTAGATAATTTTGATTTATTTTAAAATTTTTCATTTCCAGGAATTTTTAATCGTATAACGATTTCAATTTTTTAACTAACATTATTATCCTTTAATTTGTATTTAGATTATAATATAAAGTTTATTATAATAATTTCTAAAAATATTTATTCTATTTTTAAAAATATAAAATATCACAACAAACACAAACGCTCGATCAACGCTGTTAATTAAATAATAACAATGGGTATAATATATAAACAAAGAAAATAAATTTTAAAAAATATTTATTTCTACATAAATAAAAATATCTAAATAGCTATGTAAATAGCCATAGATTTGCTCTATTGCTGCAACCCACTGCTGAACAACCGGGCATTCCCTATAAAAATAAAAAATAAATATTTTACATTTTTAATAATGAAATTTTTTTACAATAATTATAATAATACAATTTATACCAAATACATAATATGATGATAAAATCGTTATTGTAAGTTAAGAGAGGTTAAGATATCAAAATTTATATAATTTAAATTTTTCCAATTACATAATCTTATTTTGTTGTTGTAAATGATTACTTATATATAAAATTAAATTAAACTTTTTTACACTTAACTTCAATATAAATGAAAATTATTTCTAAGGTGTATATGTCACTTATCACTACACTAATTAACAAAAAATAAGTCTTTGTCGATATTTTAAATATTTAATTCCGGTCTATACACTATTAATTATGTTAATATAAAATCTTAATATAACAAAACTGTTTATAATATTAAAAAACCTTAAAATAACTTCAAATAACAAGGATCAGCACATATATCACAACAAAAATTTGGCGGACTAATGGCGGACACAAGCGAAAATGAACCTTATTGATTTGACCACTACATGGCCATACCCTTATATTATATAGGTACCCTAATTTTATAGGTTAGTGGCGCCCATAGTGTCAAGCATACAAAGTAAATTTTTAAAACGTATTAAGGAGGGGGACACCACTCTGAAATTTTCAAAAAATCGATTTTTTGCATTTTGTGAAAGCTTATAGTGTATAGAATAATGTGTTAAAACAGTTTTCCGAAATTAGAACTGTTGACAGAGTTACAGCGACCAATGCAGAGGGACTAAACAAGTGGCCAGGATTTTTTTGACAAGAGCTAACAAATACACGCGTGATGTTACAATTTGAAAATATTTTTGTCACAAAAATTCGAAAACGTAATTCAAATATACCTTAATAATATATAAAAAATCCAGAATATTTGTATTATTATCTCTCCATGAAAAAAACTTTCCAAACTTTACTTATTTTCAGTACACTCAGGTTGGTGTCCCCACTTAAAGCAATGCTTTCCTGCGATGACACTAAGAATTTCACAAATATTTAAATATCCACTTAATCGCAGTGAACTAATATATAGTATTATTTATTTATTGTTGAGTACATGAAGTTTTAATAAATTAAAAATTTTATACAAATCTTTTCTCCGTATATTTATTTCTAAATCAGAATTTCGAAATGTACATCTGATTTAGAAATAAATATATGAAGAAAAGATTTGTCTCAAATTTTTAATAATATGTATATAGTAGTTGGTTTAATAAATTTGGAAAAATGTATTGACCTAGCCGGGATTCGAACCCGGGACTTCCTGTCTCGCTGAGATCTCGTGGCTCAGTTTAAAGCATCTGCCCTAATTTTTTCAAATTTATTAAATCAACTAATTATATATTAGTTCACTGTATTTAAGTGAATATTTAAATATTTGTAAAATAAACTTTTACTTAATTACTTTGAAGTATAAATTCAGCTCCTGCACTAGATTTCAACATTATTAAAATATAATTTAACATTTATAATTTAAAAAGTAATATCTGTATCAAATTAACTTTAAAAAATAAAATATATAGAAAACTGATCAAACAATATCCTTTTCAAATTATAGCTTATTTTCCAATAAAAGTTTGTATTTTAAAATATGAATACAAAATGGCATTATCGTAACTATGAAGTTAGAAAAGTTGTATCCAATAGATAACGTTAACGTTTTAGAGTTATAAACTACTAAAGTAAAGTGGTTGGGGATAAAATGAGGCAAAATTATTCGTTTATGCTAAACAGATATGACCTTGTACTTGAAAAGTTTTACAAAAGTTATGATTGTCACTAAAATATAGCAACATATATATGTATTATTTCATGAAATGTTTATGACGAATGTATAAATCACATCCGTATTTGTTATTGTTTGTGTCTAGTTAGAAATTCATAATCCTCTGTAGTTAATGTAGTTAATGTGTTTGTAAAAAAAGTTACGTAAGTAATTTCGTTTTAATTTTAACTATATGCAAATGTTAAAATGTTTATGTGACATTTATTCTTCATCATGATAAATTACCATGTAATTGATATGTGTAACAATATTAGTTTTTTTTTTTCTAAAAATATAATTTTTGTTGCAATATAACTGCGTCGCATTTTTTAAAATTATTATATAAGTGCATTATACAAAGTGGAGTAAAAAAAAGTAAAGTATTTAAGTAGTATTCAGAATTGAAATATATTTCTTATTTAGTTCTTTAAATTTAGAGATTTAAGCTAAATTTAATGACCAGAATAGCCAAATGGACAAAATCTCACTGGCTGATATGAATGCATAAAATCTGTCCCAAATAGTTGGTGGAAATAAATTAATCCCAAATATTTATTCATGATTTATTTCTAATATTTATTCATTAATTATTGTCGTCTAAAGTGGCCTTTACTCAATACTTGAATATATTTTTTTATATTATTTTTCCTGTTTACACTTATATTTAAAAAAAAATAGGAGTAGTTATTTATTTTGTATAGTATTTAATTATATAATACCGCAGACTATATACATATAAAATAAAAATCAATGTAAATTAGTAAACAAACCATGCAAAATGTTTTAGCATTTATATTTAATAAATCATTCATTTGTTAATATTTATATTAAATATGCGCATTAAATACAAATAACAAAAAATATTTATGTCAACACAGCCTGTAACAGTTTATGACTAATAAACAAAACACTTCATAATACCAATTATAATAAAGAAAATTTATCACTTTTCCTTTACAGACTTAACACCTGCATGTAAAAAATACAATTGTCCCGTATTCTCATCTCACTTTAAAAAGTAATTTTTGTTAAAATTATTTTTGACGTTTACTTAAAATTACTTATTAATCAATTTTAATCAGTTTATACGAATTTGATAAAATTAAATATAAAAAATATATATCAAAAATAAAAATACTATTCATATTTGATAAGAGGTAGAAGTAAAAATTTATTTTAAAGCAAAACATAAAAGCACTTTTTCATAAACTAATGAGGTGAGAATATGGGCCATAGTCTTTAGTTTTGGGATATAATGGCAAAATGTTAGCGTTTTTAATTTCTTATATTAAATCTACTTTTGAAATTTTTGTAAAATAGTATATAAGTTTTTTTTAATAGATTTTTCTAGCTATTCAATTATTTTAATAATAATGCACAAGTTACTAATAAATGATTATTAGTGTCAGATCAATAAACATAAAATACACATATCTCATGACAATTAAAGGTGATGGTTCGCGTAAGGAGAGTAATAAATTCACGCATATAGAAACTGATATTCTTATTAAAAAATTACAATGCACATCTGGTCTTGGATTGCAACGAGATATGTGTTTTACTGTAACTGGATTATCTATGTGTCGCTACTCACCGTAATACTCAAATTGAGTGTCCCCTAAGGAGGAAATATGATGTATTAGTATGTATTATTAATCAGATCTTTCAGGAAATTCAAAAATTTTATTTTTATGTTTAACTTTACAATAAATAAACAGTTTTTAGCCATATTTTTTACATTTTTTCTAGAAAACACATTTGTTTAATTTGTCTCAAATATACTCAGTTTATTAAAATTTTAGAATTTCTATTCTATTTTATATTAATAAAATAATAAACTAAAATAATTTAAATAGAAATATACAAAAACTTAAACTAAAAGCATTATTCATTTAATAACCTTATTAAAATTTTAGAACTTATAGATTGATTCTGTTCACATCTGTAAGTACTACAGTTTACAAAATATTTTCTCTCTTTTCAGTAAATTGAATATTTAATTTAATACAACAGATGTGAATAGAATCGATCCATTAATCTGAATATATTCCAGAGATAATAGTTAATCTCTGTTTATTATTACTAAGGATAATGTATAATTGAAAATACTATTTCAATTTGCTGGTAAATCTCAAAAACAAATGACGATAGAGACGTTTCTCTAAATTCAGTTAATAAATCCAACCCTTCATTGGAAACCAATTATATATCAGAAATTAGACATATTACAAATAAAAAAGGTTTGTATTCTCACCTCACTTTTAAAAGTGATTTTTGTCAAAATTACTTTTGATGTTTACTTAAAATTACTTATTAAACAGTTTTATAATACTAGATATAAAGAAATATATCAAAAATAGAAATACTACTCATATTTGATAAGAGGTAGAAGTAAAAATTTATTTTAAAGCAAAAAATTAATAGCACTTTTTCATAAACAAAAGAGGTGAGAAAACGATCCAAAGTGTTTAAATATGCAATATTTACCATAAGTTTATTTTCTAATTTTTATGATATTATAGGATCTCCGATGAAGTAATGAATTTAGAGAAAAACCTTAGGTGATACACTAGAAACTAGTCACCAAAATTGGCCCACATAACATTAAAATCAAGTATCATTTTAAATAAAATTCAATTACAAGCAGACAGAGAAAAGTAAGCTACTCTGTATACAATAATCATAATATTTACAAATATAAATATTATGATTACGTCATTGAATTGAAAAGCGACATCTTGATGTTTCATATTTCGCTGATAGAAACATTTTAAATGATTTATTGAATGAGTCGGGGTCGAAGCACAAAAATCCTGTTATATTGATACAATAATTATTAATAACTTCGTCGAAAATCTGAATGAATAGCATGCTTAAAGTATAGTTACAATCATTTGAAACGTAGAATTTCATATTCTCTATGATTTTGTTTCGACATGCAACCGTTTTCAATGCTAGAGGACAAATAGGTCATTTTGAATTGCCGGCTTTTTTGCGTCAAACAATTAACATTTTTTTACGCGAATTCGTTACTAAAAAAGCGTTTCAATAAATTGTCATGTTATTACAAACGCGAGATATGACACGTATTATCAGATACTAGAAGGTAACTGTACAGAATGTAAGCGGAACTTAAGTGTTTTCAGGTAACTATTAATGTTAACTACTCTCTAAAAAATTTATCTAATTTTACCTACAAACCATAAGACCAGAGGCGTAGCAACCGGGGGTGCAAGGAGTGCGATGCACACGGGCCCATAAGCGAGAGGGGCCCACGAGCTAAAGTGCCCAATGGGGCCTTATTTTTATTAATACTTAATAAAGGACAAAAAAGAGGAAAAAATACCATTTATAGGATTAAAAGCATTTAATATATAAATTAATTTATTATAGTAAGTTAAATACATTTTTATAGATTCCTTTAAGTTTACAAACACAAAAACATACAGTACAAATAAAATTTAAAGTTTAGGTTTACAAACATAGTTCATTAATTTTAACTAAACTTAACTTTTCTCGCTTTCATTGAAGCAAAAATGCTAATTATTTCACTTAAATTTAATTTACGTGTTCTTTCATTTTCAATGCTCAAAATCGCCAAATTTGATAAGCGCTTCTCCCCCATAGAGTTTCTTAAATATGTTTTAATAAGTTTTAATTTTGAAAATGTTCTTTCGGCGCTAGAAGTTGATACAGGGAATGTTAAGAACAAAATAAGAGCGGTACAAAGTTTCGGAAATGCCAAACTAAGAATAGAATATTCTGTAAATATTAATTCTCCTAATTCAAATACCGAATTAATATTTTGTAACAGTTTTTTAAAGGTTTTCCTAAAAGATAATATCTGTGTCTTAAAATCTGCGGTTAAATCGTAAGTATATTTCTCTAGTAAAGGTTGGCATAAATCAATTATTTTATCATCAGATAATTGTTTTAAATTTTCTGGGAAAATTACTCCAAATAATTTATTTATTTCCGTAAAACTTGAAAATCTATCTTATAATTGTGAAATTATAATATCTAATGTAGCGTTAAAAACGTTTATCCTAAAATTATTCTCTGAACTATTAAATCGAAAATCTTCACACATTTCTTGTCTATGGTTAAGCCAACATTATTAGGTAGGTACATACATATATATTTCCCGCAAGTTGTTTCTTTAGGCATTTTACTTTAATTTATTAATTTTGAAAATACAGATTGCATTTTAACAAAAAATAATTTTAATTAATTTTGATTATCATAAAAATAAAACAACTTTTATTTGAAAATTTTTTTCGGATAAGGCACAAACAAACACAAATTTAAAAAATTAAAATGACATCTACAACTTAAAATGAGCCAAAAGAACATTAAAATTTTAAACAATACAAGGAGTAGAGAGGGGCCCCTTAATCCCAGTGGCACACCGGCCCACAAAGGTCTTGCTACGCCCCTGCATAAGACACTATGATGCCCAAAAATACATGATAAAGTCTCTTTTAGTAAATTTGCTGTCAGGAATTTTCCATAAATAGCTAAAATTTGTTTAGTTCTGTAATATTATTGTTGGTATAATTACATACAATTCGAAATTCACATAAAGGATATATTTTGAAATAAATGAAATACAACACTTAAAATATTTTATTAGTATTATTACAAAAATTATGTATATTATTTTGATGATTTATTGCAGATATTAATATACAAGCTGTAATTTTACATAATTTAAGAAGTTATACCAACAATACGTAATTTTACATAAAGTATGTGAGGCAATTTTACATACTTATTAGTTCATTTTTACTTATTTTATGTGATTATTATGAATTATGTAAAAATTACAGAATTTTGAAGTAGAAGTACAAAATATTTATAGTAAAATAAAATTACAAATTTTTTATAGTAAAATTTTACTACTATTTTTCTGTAATTTCGCTATTTTTTTACAGTGTATGTATTATAACTTGAGAGGAGCCCTAATTTCTTCAATGTCTTTGCAAATCAAAATTTTATTCGTTTTTAAAAATCGAAACACTTTGTGCAAACTCAAATGTCAATAAAAACTGAATAAGGGTAAGTGTAAAGCGCAAATTGAAAACTACCAATATATCGAAATTATATTTTTTTCCCCTGATTTATCTATTACACTCATAACTTACTTAAGTACTTATTGTTTTAAAAAAGATATTTTTTATTGAATTTATAGAAATTTTCTAAGCTAGTATGCCGTAGTCAATCTATCCTCTTCGCAGACGTTTCGCCATACATCGTAGATGGCAAAACGTCTGTGACGAGGATAGATCGACCACGACATACCAGTCCAGAAAATTCTATAAATTCAATGGATACCGGCCGTGAAAGCCTGAAGATTACTAAGTTTTTTTAATTTCTAATAGTAGATGCATTTACAATTTAAATACAAAAATTGAAAGTTATAAATATAATAGCAGAAACAAAATTTAAAACCAAAATATTTTTTTTGAAAAATCATTATTTTAATAAACATTAAATAATGTTATAATTACTCTTATACCAAAAATAATAATAATTAAAAATAATTAACAACTTTAAACATGACTTTTACAAATTTAATTATATATTTTATTTATTTTAAAAAAAAAAACACTAATTTTTCGTAATTATCATCTACAATTTTACGCATGTTTATGATAATTGTACACGCATATAATTAAACATTTAAATACATCAAAAATTTACATTTTTTTTATATTATAGATATAATTTAAAAATTTAATATTATTAGTAAGAATTGAAATATTTAAAACTTACAACAAAATTAATTTAAAATATCAAATTTTGAATAAAATATATATGTAAAATATCTACTCTATAAATATTATCTCTAATTAGAAGAAAACAAAACTTTAAAAATGTAAAATATTATGATCCATATTTTCAGCAGCTTTTAAGAGTGATTTTCATTAAAAACAACATTCACGTATTTTTAACTGCCCATTAAATATTGTCAAAAACTTTATGTTATTTTATAAATATCAGAATAACAAATATGTGTCAAAATAAAACGGCTTTAGGTTGTAGTTCTGTATTAATATTCAATATTCAACGTACGTCTTCATCAGGAAAAAATAATAAAAATGACATTTACAGTAAATAAACAGAACATAGATACAAGTTACTATTAGGTAACAAATTAAGTAACTAGATCATAAAATTTGGCTTCCTTTAATTAAAAAATTATAAAAATTGTATGATCTAGCTACTTATTTTGTTGCCTAGTAACTTGTATCTATGTTCTATTTATTTACTGTAAATGTCATTTGTATCATTTTTCGTCGAAATGTCCATTATCAATAAATATTAATACAGAACTACAACCTAAAGCCGTTATATTTTAATATGTTATGTTAGTTAAAAGTAAAACAAAAACACAATTTGAGTATTTTTTAGAATTTTTTTTGGAAATTGCTATGCAAAAATGATTTTTGAAATTATATTAATATTTATTTAAAAATTTTCATATTATTTGCGCACAATTAAATTTATTTTTTATATAACACAATATAAAATCATGTATCATTATTTAATTCCAAAACAATATTTTAGTACAAATGATTGTTAGTAAAGTATATGATTTAAAATATAAATTAATACATCCCTGTCTAGTCATCAATCACATCAAATATTTATTTAATAGCATTATTATAAAACTGCACTTAAGAAATTTATTTGCCTAATAAGATACATTATAGAATCAAATAGAAAAATTAAACCATTTATATATGTTTATGGTTGGTACAGACGCCAATTTTAAATTCAACAGAGAATGAGTTAGAAAAAACGACGCTAGTTGAGTTCACGCTTGCATCATACTTAAATACTTTTAACATAAAACTGAATTTTTTCACATAACCTAACTAATATTCCATGCTAAAACGATTCATTTTCGCATAATAACACAATATCCAATAAGAATCACATAAACTACGGGGGTTTTTCATTGAAAATTAGTAAAAACATATTGGAACACGCCGCGCGGTGGGCGTCGTCATTTGTTTTAACACTACAGCGATCGAATTTGACAAAAGTTTTGAAATAATTGAATGTATTTTTTTTTTAATAAAGGTACTTACCGTAAATAACATGTTTGCTGTTTGAATGTTCATATTGATGCATGTCTTGCAAAACGGTACAATATCAAGAATAGATCGTGTTGATGCTATCATGACACTCACTGAACTATACTGGGTAATATAACCTTACTCCACAGTCCTTTAAAAGCTTTACCAGGACACGATCTATGCCGATGGCTGGCGTTCGGGTATTTTCGGTCGCTAGATAGCGCAGTTATGTTAGCAGGAAAAGCTCACCTATATGCGAGGTGCTTTTATTAAAATAAATGATCCGTGTAAATTTTAGATCTACAGCTAAATACGTAAATATATTCTTGGGTTTTTATTATATTTTTATTTGTTTTCCAATATTGTTATATATTTTTTACTTGTTCAAATGATTCGTTTATTTTATGAAAAGCTTTTTGAATACAAAGAGTATCTTGTAAATGAAAATTTAATAAACTTATAAATTAGTTTTAAACAAAACTCGGCAAATTATTCAAAATACTAGTTAATTAAAACCAGAGCTGGATAAACTAAATTAAAATTACTATCTACTAACTAGTTTCCTGTTTTCAGCTTTCAGGAACAAAACTAATGCTAAAAAAATAATCCCAGATGTACGAAGAATTTTTTATTAAAATGAATAATATATATGTCGCAGAAATATTAAATAATTTATATTTTTGCAAAATTACTAATATTTTTTAAGAATTTTCTAATTATTTTTCATTTTTTTCTGCAAACATAAAAAATACAAACTAAATGTTTTATCTAACTTATTAGCATTAATTCCAACCAAAATTTACAAAAAATACTAGTAATTTTGCAGAAATACGGATTGTTTAATATTCCTGCAACATTCCTGCTAAATATTTACAAAATATATCAAATCTAAAATATTTTGTAAAAAATGACTATCATAATAATAATATATAATAATATAATAATAATAAATAGAAAACAAACAAATATTCCCAATATTAGCAATAACTCAATTTTGACTGAAAATGGCGCATGGAACAAACAAGAGATTGACTAGGGATACAGATAAACCAAGATGAGTTAAACAAAAGTTTTACATATTGTAATAAATAAATCTCATTACTAAATGATCCCACTAAAAATTGTTATATTTAGGAATATTTTTAGAGAATTGAGCAAAAAATCGACTAAACTTAAACTTATTCAGACGCAACTGTATGTAGTTTGAATCAAAATATTGATATCGGACACATCTATTTCCTACTTTTTAGATTATTTGAATATCTCGAATATTCGATTTAGAGTTTTATTAAAATTATGTAGCTAATACTGTAATATCTAAACAAAAAGCCATTTTTACTAACTGTGTATGTTTAGAAAAACAGAGCCTCATTTTAAAATTTTGCGAGAAAGCGGCAAAATTAGTAGTTATACTATTTAAAATTATGTAACTACTAACTGTAATATATAAACAAAAAGCCCTTCTCACAAACTATGTATGTTTAAAAGACAGAAGTTTTGCGAGAAAGGAACAAAATTAAACAAAATGTTTAGTACTTTATATAATTTATTTACACATATATTGCTATAATAAGTAATTATAATAATAGTTATGTTTTATATATAAAAATAGAATAGGTACGTTAATAAAGGTGTAGCCAATCAATAATGACACAAATTTAAACAGAACAAAAAATCGATCATAAAAACAAAATAAATTCAAAAAGCCAGACAATACGACTGGACATCTCACTCTAGTATTTTTTATTTTATTTTTTTGTAAATTTTTATTTATATATGAATTTCCTCCTTCTAATCTTAAGTAAATTTATGCCACTATCACAGTAATTATAAAATAATTGGCGTTCCATAGTTATTTTTTTTTCACACATAATGTGTTAATTTTCTACTAAAATGCTTTTTAATGTTACTGGAATTTTTTTATTTCAAAAAAAAAACTGCGCTGG
Source organism: Clivina fossor (assembly GCA_963966155.1). Taxonomy (NCBI): domain Eukaryota; kingdom Metazoa; phylum Arthropoda; class Insecta; order Coleoptera; family Carabidae; genus Clivina; species Clivina fossor. The sequence goes on along the minus strand of OZ014552.1, from coordinate 27,617,939 downwards.
AATATATTATTAAAATTAAATTAAAATGCAAAAATAATATTGTTTGTTGATTAGAATATTTTATAATACAATAAATTATCACAAAATAACAACTGCATTATATGTACAATCGAAGAAATTAAAATCAAAAAAATTTTTTTTTTTAAATAGACTATACTTTTGTATAATGTAATTAATGTAATGAGGTATTAATAAAATAAGTGAACTCTTTAACAACCAGTACATATAAACTCTTGTTTTTAATTTCCTTAATTGTACACACACAATACTTACCATTAGCAAATTAAAAACTACTTAATTTTTTACCTGTAGCTTCTACTCATTATTATATAAATAAAAAACAAAGATAAACTCTAGTAAGTGATGCAAATTTTCTAGAAAATTGAATTATTTTACAATTTGTATCTATAATATTCTAAAATACCATTGTACATAATTATCTTACTTTACGTAACTAAATTTATTAAAAATATTTTAATTATAATATAGAATTTATATTAGTAGAATTCAATTTTTCATCATTTGATAATTTCATTTTTTTAGTAGTAGAAACTACTTACAAAATATAATAAATTAAAAACAGTAATTTTTTTGTACATTAGATGAAAAACATTAACCGAAAAACTCAGCTCAGATCAGCAAATATCAGTAACCTTGAAATAATAGCTGTTTTATTTATCGTCTCGTAACTGAGTTCGAAGTGAGTGAATTGCTTCCCTCCTTACCGATACTGAATTTGATATTTAGCTAGTGCTTCGCTGAGATTCAAGTGAGCGCACATGCGCAATTCAAATTTTCCTAGTTTCAGATTTGATAACGTGTTTGATACTGGTTGACATTTATATTTGAATATTTTATTTTGAAATCAAACAATAGATATCCGGCGAGTTGCAATAAATTATCAACGCAAACAACCCGCAAATACATCTAATATTTTAGGTTATATCATATGTGGAACTTAGATTTTAAATGTCACTTTCAAATAAACTGTTTTATTTATCAATACAACCCACTCAGCAAAACTCAGCTCAGCTCAGCTCATTTACAAGATTTACTGATCTGAGTAGAATGTAAAAAAAACACAGCTAATGTACAAAAATGTATTTTAATTTGATTTATTACTAAGTTCGTACTCTTAAATAAAAGAAAATTTAATTTAGCTCATATTTTCCTAGTTTAATTATTTTTATCAAATAATAAAAAATGTTATTCTTAAAACAATAATGCCAATTAAGAGACAATAAATATTATATGTGATATATTTTTCATTTTAAATAAAATTAATAATATTTAATAACAAGATTAAATGCTACATATTTCACCTCCTTTTTTTTCAGAAAAAAAAAAAAAAAAATAGACTCTTTAATACTGCTACTGTAAAATGGAATGTGACATGCGCAATAAACAATATATGTATCTATATTTCCAAATAATGTTAATAATAATAATTATTATGATTGATAAACTCTGTTAACGTGACATTTCACATATTATGTAAAACAAGTGTATATGTATATTAATTACGCTGCTATTTTCAATCTTCTATTTAATTAAAGATTATTTTTATTTACCAGACCACTCCGTTACTTTACCATTGTCAAAAACTAGATTTCGTTTCGGATGGGGCGTTAAACGGCCACGTTTCAATATGCCCATATTTTCGCCAGGATAGTACTAAAGAAATTTCAGCTATATCATTTTGTTTTTGATAGTAAACATTTGATTATTATTCCATACCTGGCATTGTGAGATAAATTCGAGCAACGTGTTGGCTAGCGTGCGACTGGATTCGACCAAATGTTCTAAACTAAAATTATCATTTTATAAACAAAATTATTTTCTTATAATAATATTGCTTTGTTCCAACTAAATTCTGAACTACAGTTTTTAACTGATACTACAGTGATTCGATGATAGGTTGGAACAAATCTTATATGTATCAATGAAGCTATTATCCTAAGATTGAATTATCTGTATAAGCAACTTCAGTTTTTAGATATCACAAAATTGAAATGCTTATGGAATTTACTTACTGAAAGTTTATTTATATTAGTTTTATTTAGTTTTAATTCTGCCAAGTTTAAAAATAATTTCATTTAATAAAAGTATGTTTATAGCCCCTAAAAATGTTTGTCGTATTTTTGTTGGGCAAAATAATGTTTACCTTTGTGGTTCAGATAATCCACCAGAAACAATAGAATGACAAATTTTAGTATTAGCATCGACGTCAAATAATGGAACTCCAAAGCAGCAATCCAACAGTGTCCAAATCTGTTTTGTTTCCAAAGGTATTAATAATTCAAAGAAAACAAAAACACAATCCAAATATTAGTATACCAAACCAAAACTAGAATTTACCTCACCACTAGAATCTGTTACACATTTTCTTTATATCTGACAGGAATATTCACGAAGTCATTCTGAATTCAATTTGAATTGCATTTTTAAATTGTTATTGTTAAGTTAAGTTATTGGCAACTCGAACACGATATGTTCATTACAATTACGGTTATGTTATGTTTGTAAGCCATTGTGTATTTTGTGTTATTTAGAATTAAAGTTATTAAATATATATTAAAAATAAAGTGCTATATATTTATGAAACGGCCATTCCTACATTATTGTATTATTTAAGTTCAAATTAATATTGACTACTAAATTACAATATATATATATATATATATATATATATATATATATATATATATATATATATATATATATATATATTTCATTTAACAAAAATGTCCTGAAGAAATTAATACACTTATATCCTGAAGAAATTAATACACGTATATCCTGAAATCTGTAGTGTGAACAATAACAGTAATATTTATAATATATATTATTTTTAGAATAATTTAATTGTACATAATTAATCCCTTAAGTGGCTCGTTACATTTTACAATATGGCTTCGCTAGTGGCCATGTGTTTTTGTCGCTAACGCTTCAAATTAAAATTGTTATAAAATATTTTGTTTACAAAAATTCGCAAATATTATATCAGAGCACCCCCTAACTGTAGAAATGGTATATAAAAGATATTTTCAATATGTTTATGTCATTTTGAAATTTTTCTGAAGATGAAAGATGAATGCGAATATATTCGTCAAAAGCGCTACGCATTACAATAGGCTATGACGTATATACGACATAACCGCTTAAGGGGTTAAATTTTAAAAAAATTGCTGACTAAGGAACCAATATTTCCAACTCCAGATAAGATGTGAAATAGTTAACCATAGAATAAATGAGTATATATATTTTTACATTACGTTTATTCTATGGATGTATTTTGTATTCTAGGTCTAAATAAAAATGAAAATAAAAAAATGTCATTTTTGAGAGTAGAACCTACATTGAAATAAAATGTTTTTCAGAATGACTTCCGAAACAACCTGTAAAAATCTATTACACTTGCTCTAAGTTGTCTAGTATATAAACAATATAAAAACAGTTTTAGGTTTAAATTCTATTAATTATTTTTATTAAACAACGTTACGACGAAAGCTAAACGCTCGTCTGCATCAGGTCAAAATTTTTGAATAGAATTTAAATCTAAAACTGTTTTTATGAGTTCTGAAAAATATTTTACTATGTTAATATAAAAAAAACCAAATGATAATTCCAAAATCCAAAATAACATAAAACGGAAATCTTTCAAAAAATACTTACTTCACCCTGATAATTTTCTTTGATTCGTTTCTCATCGCCAATCTTTTCATGTTCTTCTACAATCTCAATCGTTTCATCTTTCGCTTCTTCCTGTCTAGTAAACATACTAATATTCTCTTCGGTCGGCGACATTAACGCGTCCAAATTTAAAATCGTATCCAACTTCAATTCAGTCGGTTTCTCACTACCATCCGCCTGCGTTTCTTTCTGAACGGACAGAATCTGTTCCTGATCGAGACGATCTAGTTCTTGGCACAAAATGTCACTGCAATCGTGACTAGTGAAGCCGTTCGCCGGCGATGGTGTTTCGCTTTGATTCACCGGCGTTACGGCAAAATGTGTTTCAATCGGTGATTGAAGTAGTTTTTCGGAAATAAGTAGTTTTTCAGCCTCTTCTAGCGCGCTATGAGGATTTGCATTTTCCAATTTCGGCATTGTTGTCTGATTTTTATCTTTTCCATTAACTTTCTGACACGAAAGCTGCGAGGGAAATCGAAAATTCTCGTTGCAAATGAATGTTGGTTTTGATGGTGCAGTGATTGATTTTGAAACTGATTCAGATGGTTTTAATTTCGATTGAGATTTTGCTAAACCTATAAAGTACGAAACCATGATCAAAAAATACACTGATGATAAATAATTCCAGGTTGTAGATTACAATTTTATAAATTCAAATTTCACAAAAAAAAAATAAATAAATATTAGATTGACAATTCGTTCTTAAAATGCTATCATCAACCAAAAAACATGTAACCATAATTTATTTTCAACTTCAATGCACAGTTTTTTTAATATAAAAACATGTATTATTTTAAACTATCTTCTTCTTTGGCGAGCAAAAACACCTATTTTATTTTTTACGACTTTTTTGCAGCAAAAAGAACTATATATAATTTTAAAAATAAAAATGACTTTGTTTTCTAACCTAACTTAATGATAAACTTTCTAAATTTATAATATAAATATGTATTTAAATTTTACAGAATGATTAAAATTGAAGTACATACCTGGGCCCGTATGGCCTGTAGTATGTTTATGTGATCGTTCTAATCGAACATTCGGATCCCTATTTTCACAACCTAAATCTCTAACACCAATATTAACCACAGTTAAATATCCGCAACTATGTTTTAAATCAATTAATTCTTCTAAATTACGTATTGCTGGATGCCATTTCCAGTTTATACTATTTTCATCTTCACCTTTTGGAGAAAGGAAAAACAAAACAAAATGAATCGTTATTTATCATATAAGTATGTATTAAAAATGACTTTAAGCACGTACCTTGACCTTTACTTGTTTCATATGCAACAGGAAATGGAACAATAATTGTATCTGCCGCTTGCATAACACCGTAAGCTTGTACGAGAACTGAAGAATATTGTAAAGCGGAATTTATATGTAAAATATTCGATACGTTTAGAATGGTTGGTTCGTGTGACCAGGTTGTTACTAAAATTCGTGAAAAGCCCAAGAACATTCGAGGTAATTGCTTTAAAACTGTACCTAAAATCGAACAATATTATTATTAACTTCATAATGCGAAACAAAATGCAAGCTATCTAATAAGTAACTTCCTATTTTTTTTTTTATTTTTCTTTAAATAATTATAACATTTCTATTTGCTAACCAATTCTATTGAAATTGATATTATTATACACTCCGTTCCTTGAGGCATTGTTTAACAAAAATAGATAATGACTTATCAGATATTCTGTATATAAATATATCTTTGACTAAACTTTTCTTCAAATTTTACATATCGCAAAATTTTAGTGCGGAAATGATATTTACAATGTTAAAACTTATTTTAAAAACTCGTTTTTACCACTTTGACTGCAAGGAAAATTTTGTGGCCGCAACTCCTCCTAGACAGTTCAACCGATTTTAATGAAATTTTCAGGATAAATTTGTCTAGTACCCAAAATAGGGTCATGTGGTTTTATTTTTTTCCAGTGATGCCAACTTTCCGAGAAAAAAAATTACTAAAGTTTTTAAAAATTCATTGTGGCTACATTATTTATTCGATTTTGATCAAATTTTCAGAAAAAAATTCCCTAATGCTCCCATTAATTATATAATTTTATTAATATCCAGTGTTGCCAACTTTCCGAGAAAAAAATTACTAAAGTTTTTAAAAATTTATTATGACCATGTTATTTAACTGATTTTACTCAAATTTTCACAAAAGATTCTCCTAGTATTCATATAATTTATGTAATTTTAACAAAATATAGTGTTGCCAACTTTCCGAGAAAAAAAATACTAAAATTTTAAAAAATTCATTATGACAACTTTATTTAACCTATTTTAATCACATTTTTATAAAAATTCTCCTGGTGTCTAAATAGATAATGCAATTTTAAAAAATACAGTGTTGCCAACTTATCGAGAGAAAAAAATTAATTGTGGGTACATTATTTATTCGATTTTGATCAAATTTTCAGAAAAGTTTCTCCTAGTGCCCAGATAAATTATAATTTTAATCAAACAATATTGTGTTACCAACTTTCCGAGAAATGTCAAAGTGGTCTACATATAAGTTTACCCATAAGTATACTTCTAATCTTGTTAACATAAGTATGATGAATTGGTTGTACTTGACATATATGGTGACGCTCATTGCAGGATAGATAAGGTAAAGAGGTGAATTTGTTAATGTTTAGTAAAATTAAAGCAACATGAAGAATTTTTAGTTGTTTTTAATGTAAAAAATTAATAATATCAGTATCTGCTAGTAGTTACGTAAACATGGAAAAATATGGCAGCAGTTTTTCAATATTCAACAATTTGGAAACGGATTTTCCAAATCAGTTTTAATATTATAAATATCATTTCCGCACTAAATTTTTATGATTTACATTCATAAAATGTGCAAAATTAACGATATGTTTGAAGAAAATCGTTTACATAACCGTAATGTAAAGTTTTACCGTACCTTTAACTAGAAGTAAGGACGGCGGACCATAACCAGTCATATGATATAAAAATAATTTAAACCAAATTGAATTGACTTCGGGTACAGCTGGACCTAAATGAGGCGGGGCATAACTAGTTATTGGACGAACTTCACGACTAAGTGGCGCCATTGATACTAACAATCTACAAAAAAATTATATTATATTTGAACAGAATATTTATTTACATAATAAATTAACCATTATGTAAAAAAATTAATAATTTGATATTATCAATACTTACTTGTATTTTTTATTAAGTAATCTTGTACATGTATTCGAATCTAACGAATGCAAACTCTCCAAACGTACTAAATCTAAGCCAGCGGCTTGTAAATGTCGTAATGCAAGAACGGTTGATCGTAAAATAACTGCATGATCAAAATATCGACGAGCTTCACCTTCCCCTTCAGCATCTAACAGTGAGACTTTTTCCAATTCGGATAAAAAACTATCTAAACTTTCATCGCATAATTTACCGACTTCGAACATTGTTACTGCGTGATTTTTTAATCCCTATTTCAATAAAATATCAAAATTATGTCCATTCTTATCTTTGTCTTACTTTACACGAATATAATCTTGTTTATAATTACTTAACTTCAATCTTTTAAATTTAATTATTGCACATATCCTTCATATTATTATTATTTACTAAAATTATACATTTACGCCATGTACGCACAAAGGTGTGGCACAAACTCTTTCTATTCAAGCACAAATTAGTTCCCGTTAAACATTTCTATCCAGGCAAGCAACTCCCACTTCATCTACATTTATGATACCTAACATACAAATAATTTTATTCTTACCACTTGAAAACATTCGCTCACGCCAAAACACTCTCAATCATACCATTCCATCTACTCAAACGTTCATTAGACGTTCGTTCAAGAAGGCCAAATCAACTTAATAGACAAACTAATTTTCATAATGTAGGGAAATGTAGTTCCTGTGTCTAGGGACTTTTGGGATTAGAAGGTTGAAGGTTGATGTGTGGGAAGTAAGTGTATTGGCAGTTAATGAATGTATTACTGTATGTGCACGAATAAATAAATAATAATATACTACGAAAATAGAGTTTAAATACAACACACATAACATTTTTTTTTAATTTTACACTCTTATAGTAACACAGCAGTCATTATCATTTTATGCAGGTAGATTAATCCAACATTCATTACTAATGTCATTGTCTGTGAATATCCAAATAAAAATAATTGAAAACATAGTACAGGAAATATTAAAGTAATTTTTAGTAATATTTGTCAAAGATCTGTTCAGTAACATCATGATTAAATTATTTCCGTGTAAAGTTGATACAAGTTATATTATAAATAATAGTATTTATTTACCGGCGACAAATTTCCCATCATAAGAAAAGCAGTCAGCGTTGAATCAAAGAGGAATGCGACTCGATGCCCACTTCGTGATAGTGTTCCGCTAGCAGGACTATTTGTATCCGAACTAGGCGTGTCACTTGGCGTACTAACTTCGGCATCTAATATATTCACCGATGTACTTAAATCCAATGTTAATGGTGTTACACCGACCGGCCTACTGAGCATACGATAATTTAAAATCAGAAATATGCACGAGCAAAACAAAATAATAATTAAATACCGCGCAGCAGGTGATGGTAAATTCTTCCAAGATGGATGTCGTCTTGATCTCGTCATCTCATTTTCAGCATCTAATTTTCGTGCGAATCCGAGTCGACAATATAAAGATACAGCCTGTTTGACTTGTTCAGTTTCAACTTGCAGAACGTTCGCTAACTAATATTTTCAATAATATAGATTGTATATAACATGTATTTTATATTTTACATCAATTAATTGTGTGACAAATAAACATCAGATTTATAGTTAAATTTTTAAACTACTTTTTCTTTTGTTAAAAAAAAATAAATAAACCAAATCGCTTAATTTAAATCTGATTATCGAAATCAAATCAAAATATTTGAACTATAAATATGATGTTTTAAATAAAATAATAAAATAGATATCTAACCTCGCCAACTGTGATATGTTCATCAATTGAGACGAAAATTTTATACAATAAAGTTTCGAAATAATCTCCTAGAATCCTGTTCATTACAAAGCCTTGAAGAGGCGGTACTTGAACACGATCAACAGCTGTTATTGGTACATCCAAATAAATTAAACCTTTCCTAAAAATCGTTATTTGTATTAACGAAAATAAAAATGGAATATTATTTATCCATTATTAACTAACCTATAAAGACTTTGAACAATATAATAATCTAATTCGCCTGCCGTTTGTGAACCCAAATCAATTAACATATCTATTAAAGTTCGCTCCTCAAGCGTCACCATCTATTTAATGTTGAAAAATATCGAATTATTTTTATATTTCGTAAAATACTAAAACCGGGTCCAGACAGTTATTTTTTACATTTTGTATGTACAGTTTAGTAACAAACTCAATTGTCTACACAGTTTCGTTTTTGTGTTTTCATTCAATTTAACATAATCTGATCACAAAATTTTTGTTTTGATATTAGTTTCATATTTTTACTACTTTGACTGCAAGGAAAAGTAGTAAAGCGTTTGGTACGGTGTCTGTAACATTTTCAAAAAAAAAAAAAATTGTATAGAAATCCTTCATATAGCCTGTAGATGACGAATCTGAACTTAGTTTATGTGGGTGTATGTGTGTGCGTCGTCAGCTCGCTCGCTCGCTCGCTCGCTCGGTCGTAAGTCAAAATTTTGTGGCCGCAACTCCTCCTAGACGGTTCAACCGATTTTAATGAAATTTTCAGGATAAATTTGTCTAGTACCCAAGATGGTCATGTGGTTTTGTTTTTTTCCAGTGATGCCAACTTTCCGAGAAAAAAATTACTAAAGTTTTTAAAAATTCATATTGGCTACGTTATTTATCCGATTTTGATCAAATTTTCAGAAAAGATTTCCCTAATGCTCCCATTAATTACATAATTTTATTAATATTCAGTGTTGCCAACTTTCCGAGAAAAAAATTACTAAAGTTTTAAAATTTTTATTATGGCCATGTTATTCAACCGATTTTACTCAAATTTTCACAAAAGATTCTCCTAGTATTCATATAATTTATGTAATTTTAACAAAATACAGTGTTGCCAACTTTCCGAAAAAAAATTAGTACAATTAAAAAAAATTTATTTTGACCATTTTATTTAACCGATTTTAATCAAATATTTATAAAAGTTTTTCCTAGTGCCTAAATAAATTATGCAATTTTAACAAAATACAGTGTTGCCAACTTATCGAGAAAAAAAATCACAAAATTTTTAAAAAATTCATTGTGGCTACATTATTTATTCGATTTTGATCAAATTTTCAGAAAAGTATCTCCTATTGCCAACATAAATTATAATATTATTAAAATACAGTGTTGCCAACTTTCTGAGAAATGTCAAAGTAGTCTATACACCAATACCTCACTTTGCGTCGTGGTTACGTTCCAAAAAAACACGACGCAAATTGAAACGACGCAAAGTGAATTACGATTTTCTATAGCAAACCATGTAAAGATCGAAGATAGGTTCCAAGGTTACAAAAATACTACTTTTTAAAAAGAAAATTGAACAAAGTAAACATTTAAAAAACAAAAATAATATAAAATTTTATTACATACATACAAAAAACAAAAAAAAAACAAATTCAATTAAAACAAAATAAAATATTCAATTAATTTATAAAAACAAAATAAAAATTAATCACTGTCTGATGAGTCCATAGTGGCTGTTGTCGTAAGTCGGCTTTCTTTCAAAAAAAATTGGTCCAATGTTTGCTGAACATAAATTATATTTTGTTTCTTAAATGATTATTCTTAATTTAAAATTCCCGCAACATCTGTTTGCATTATTTCGTATCTCTTAAATGAGGCTTCACCTTATTGCCAATTCACAAAATGTGTCCCTAGTTTCGATCTGTTTAGGGATATTCGTTCGAACAAGTGAGATTTACTCTTTTGATGGCATGGCGCAATTAGAAACAAAAGTCGTGCCATCTTTTAGAAAAAAAAAGAAAATTTCAAAAAATTTCAAAAAAAAAATTAAAGACTCGAACCCCAAAACAACGCAACTTCGAAAATCTAACGACGCACAGTGAAAATTAGTACTAATTCAGCAGCGACGCAACTTCGAAAAAACGCAAAACGAAACGACGCAAAGCGAGGTATTGGTGTATATGGGTTTTCCCATATACTTCTAATCTTGTTCAACAAGGATTTCGTAGGACTGTTCTTGTCTCATAATAAAATTGTCAAATAATACACTATAGTGTACTGTACAGCAGGGTTAAGCTGTTGGTGATTTCTTTTTACGATTTTCGAAACTAAGAGTTTATTAATTATTTTTATGCACTTATAAATATAAATATAAATTATAGTTTTATACATGTTATATTTAATGAAAACTTACTATTCTATATTTTTTAGATTTTAGTCAAATTGTCTACGAAAATACATTTTACAGTTTATCCAGCACCTAGTGCACAAATCTCTTTGAAGGTAATGTCTATTATATTCCTGAAGATTGTGTCCATGATATATAATTGGTGTCAACGGGTAGTAGATAAAATGTAAAACAAATTTACGTAGAAAATTTGACAAAAATCTAAAAATATAGGAGTTACAGGACCTGAAGTAGCAAGTTTCCATGACGATGACTTAATATAATATTTTTTATGTTTATAATTTACTAAATATTAAAAATAAAATCTAAAAATATATATATCAAAATTTTTATTTGTAATATATATTTTGCATACCTATCATTATAGATTGCATTATCATTAAATATTATTTAAGGGGGTAGTACACCTGTCGGCCTGAAAAAAAGGTGATTTTCGGGATTTTTTTTAAAGATAACTATAAATGTATGACCAAAAATGGAATACATATGTTTATTTTATCGTTCTTCGGCTACAAAAATTAATGTTTTGGCCTACATTGGGCAACTCCTTCGGCCGCTACACTAGGTGCAGCGTGGCACCTCCGATGGCAACCTGCTGAAAAAATTGTGTAGAATTCAAAAATTTAAACCGCGTTCAAATCGGACGAACCGTTTCTAAATTATGATGTCCGCCAACTTTGAAAACATGGTTTTGAGATAATCGCGATTGAAGTTTTGAGTCCAGTTTTTTTTATCTAATTCATCTACATACCTTCAGTCTGCTACACGGCTTCGCTTTTCGGCCTGTAACTTTGAAACGGAGTGTCTCATGAACTTTGGGTAAAGTTTACGATAAAGTAGACACTCCAAAGAATTTTTTAAGCCAAAAAAAAATCGGTTTTTTGAAACTTGCAGAGTGTACTACCCCCTTAATATATTTTTAATATTATAATTTTAATATTATATAATTTTTTTACTTTAAATATTCATTTTGCGCTAGATGTGTCTAGATATTTTAATTAATCAATTTATTGTTAAAATAAAATTTAGTAAAAAAATTAATTAATTAAAATTGATTTAAATCATTATTATTTTAAAAATCAAATGATTAAAATCAGGCCAATCCTGCTGTACAGAATCATTACTATTTAAAACTTCACATGAAAGAACAAGTATTAATATCTTTCCAAGACAATGCTAGTTTTTGTACAAGCTTACGACTCCATTTTTGTTCAGTTTTTAATCATCCACACGTAATGTTCTGTTGAGACTGTACACATAAAACATTATGAAAAAGTGTGCGTCTGGATCCGGCTTAACGTTATACCTTAATGTCATCTTCAAGAACTAATCCGACTTCAACTCTCCACCAGGGTTCCATGTGAATATCGCAAGGAACCGCTGGTAATAACCCACGAACATTTTTCTTACCGAATAATCGTCCTCGACTTGAACGAGAACGATTCATTAATTCTATATACTCATTTCTTCCAATACCCAATAAACGCAAACCTAATCAAAAGTTAATGATTAAAAAAAAAAAAGATATTTAAATACTAATAAAATAGCACTTACAGTCAGCAGCTGTGAAATTTGGTAAATAATCATAACTCTTCTCAGCTTGCATCAATTTCTCAACTATAGAAACATAATAACTAAAAGGCGTTATACGTAATCCCTTACAAATCATATCAGCTAAGTGATAAGGAAACAGCATAAGCCGATCTTTACTATATGCAACAATACGTTCGTAATATCGTTTTTCAGCTCTTAAAATATGTCGTACAAGATTGCCACGATATCGTAATTGATTTTTAATACTAAACGTTACAATAATTCGTTCATATTCTTTTTGCGAGTTACCGAGAAGCTATAAATAACACGATAAGTAAACAAGAGTATTGTCGTATTTTTTTTTGTACTATCAATTTACCTGTTTGATGTGTGTCGGTAATTGAGGCCAAGACACATTTTTACGAATATTTTCTTCTACTTCTGCATTCATTATTTAACGTATATATTAAAAATAAATGTTTATAACTTATGTTTCAAAACAGTATTTGACACATTTGACAGTTCACATGATGGGCAACGAACTAGTTGGAAGTTACACCATTTCGTAGTAATACCAACGCAATACGGTCAAGGACATTCGAAACAAGTGTCCGTATTCATAATTTGAAAAATGAAACTGAAATCTGATATGTTTTATCGCGTATTCGTTGTTATTTATTTTTGGATTTATAACTAAATTAATAACAAATGCTTTTATAGTTTCAGCAAAATTTAAATATAATTTTAATGAAAAATTTTTAAATGTCATCAATGTTTTTTTCATCTTGTTTAGTACTGATTATTATACTGTGCAATATTGTAAAAAAAAAATATTATTTAATTTAATTTTTTATAGTTAATCAATTTTTAATCAATAATTTATCATTAATTTTAAAAAAAATTGAAAATATTATCTACATTAATCTTACATTAGGGACTTATTAAATTTAAATTATCAAATGTTGTCATCCTTGATATCAACGTGACACTGATGACAGTTTTTGAACCAAATACATTTTTGTAATAACAAAATAATTAAATTATGTATAATTTCAATTTTCTATTATTAAAAACTTGATGAAAATGGGATTTTTAAGCGATACTATTATAATTTTATTATCACAGGTACTAATTATTGAATCCTAATATAGGTTATCTTCGTAATATAATAATAAATATTTTCAGGTATTTTTCTTTATTGGAGGATGGCTTTTCTTTATGAAAAGATTATTTAAAGACTATGAAGTCCACCATATACTTGTACAGCTAATTTTTTCTATTACACTAGCATTGTCATGTACGATGTTCGAATTGATAATATTTGAAATTCTGGCGTATCTAGAATTAAGTTCTAGATATTTTCATTGGCATTTGGGTCTATATTTGTTATTATTTATGGTTATTATATTAATTCCATTTTATATTGCGTACTTTTGTATTTCTAATATCTATTATGGTAAGTACTTTTCAAATATAATTTATATTTATCTTCAAAAAAAAACTATTGCATTTTTAGTGAGATCAGATTTGGTAAAGCCATTGACTGTGTTCGTTTGGTGTATTTTTATTTATATATTTTGGAAAATTGGTGATCCATTTCCAATTACTAGTCCGAAACAAGGAATTTTATCAATAGAGCAATTAGTTTCTCGTGTTGGAGTCATTGGTGTGACAGTTATGGCACTTTTATCGGGATTTGGTGCTGTTAGCTATCCATACACGTCCATGGCATATTTTATAAGGTAACAAAATTTGTTCCACTTAAAAATAATTAGTGAACCTAAAACAACATAAATCATTTCTAGATAATATAATAATATTTATTTAATGTAGCTAATAAAACAATACAATTAGTTTTTATATCAAATTATTTCTGAATTTACTGTAAATTAAATAATTTTATTTTTTTTATTTTTAAAACCTAATTAAGGTGACCACTTTTTATTTGGCATTATCTTGGTGTATGAAAAGAAGTCAAGTATACGAAACACATATACATATATGATTTTTTTACTGAGAGAATACTGGATATGAAACTTTAAAAAAATCGCAATGAAAATACGATCACAAAATTTTAGTTCATAAATATTTATAGGTAATTTAAACAATACGGTCTAAATCGTACATTAAAACTAACTAAATTTATGATATAATATCGTAAACTCATTACGTAACCTGGAAACAAATAAATAAAAACTGGAGAGGTAGTCACCTTGTATACGATAGATTTTACTTCTTATAAATATTGAAACCATTTCGAAAAATCAGTAATTATATTACAATTTTAATTAAATAGCTTTAAATATTGTATGTATATTTTTAGGGACGTGACACCGGCTGATGTAATGAGTACAGAAAAGAAATTAATGCAAACAATGGACATGATAGTATTAAAAAAGAAACGAATTGCATTGGCTAAGAGATCGGTACCAAATGATGATAATCAGAAACGTGGGCTGTGGGGTGTTTTAGCTTCAGTCAGTACTAGTATTGGCAAGCAAGAAAGTAAGTTTAATTTATTAGTTGTTATAAGTAAATAAAAAAAACATAATATGATTACGTATCAGTCGATTGAAACATGTTCTTTTAGATATATATCAGTTGAAACAAGAAGTGTCAGCTTTAGAAGAATTAAGTAGACAACTTTTTCTCGAAGCTCATGATACACATAATGCTTTAGAAAAAATCGAATGGTCGAAAACATGGACTGGAAAATATTTCAATTTTCTCGGTTATTTTTTCTCGTTGTATTGTATGTGGAAAATATTTATTGTAGGTGCTCTAAAATTACTACATACATAGTAAATGATATTCAATTTATTCTCATTTATTGTTTTTTAGTGTACAATAAATATTGTATTTGATCGAGTCGGTAAAAAAGACCCCGTAACACGTGGTATCGAAATAGCTGTACATTGGATGGGATTCGATATTGATGTAATATTTTGGTCACAACATGTATCATTCTTTTTAATTGGATGCATCGTTGTAACTTCCATTAGGGGGCTTTTACTTACATTAACTAAGGTATATTTTGTTAACAGCTCTGATCGAAAAGTAAGACTTTTGAATCGATTAGTAATTAATTGATTATCACATTAATTCTAAATCACTAATGGTCCGTTAAAGGAAAAATTTCATATGAAAAATAGTTTACTATATATAATGAAATTTATTACGGAATCTCTGAATTTTCTTCCCAATTTTGAAGCATTTATCAATTTTTGATTAAAGCTGTACGCACAACTATAAATATTTAAATAACTTATAAAATTATATGGTAGCAAAAGATCGATGTAAATTTATTATGCATTATCAAGAATTTTTACATATATTGTTTTTTGATCTTAACTTATGTCTTTATAATCTGTATTATGTATATGTATTTATTTTTCCTTTGGTCGAAACGCATTAATGTGAACAAGAAAATAACGAACCTGTTATAGGAAAAATAAATACAATAACAGATTAATTGATGAGTTTCTAAGGCATTATTTAATTCCGAATTATGCCGGTTGATATGAAACTATTCTTTATAAACATTCACAAAAAGAAAACTTTAAAGTAGTGTAACTCAAAACTGAAAAAATGGACATAAGTGCTCCAAGGTGATAAAATAATTTTCAATTTGTTTTCTTTTTCAGTTTTTCTACAAAGTGTCATCGAGTAAAAGTTCCAATATAATCGTATTAGGCATGGCACAAATAATGGGCATGTATTTCGTGTCATCTGTTTTATTGATGCGAATGAATATGCCATCGGAATATAGAATTATTATAACACAAGTTTTAGGCGATTTACAATTTAATTTTTATCATCGTTGGTTCGATGTTATATTTCTTGTCAGTGCATTATCAAGCATTGTCACTTTGTATCTAGCGCATAAACCAACTGAAAGAAGAAACGATAGACTGTGATAAGACTACTTTTTTATATAATGTACATTATTTTTTTAAACCAAAATAAAATATAAACGAAAATTTGATGGATTATGATGGATTAGATACTTGTGATATCTGAGATGATACTGAATTATTTTTATAAGAACTTCATTAACAATAACAGTACATTTTTAATACTTTAGTAATTTATTTCTAAATATATCAAATTTATTACATATTTTATTTATATATAGTAAAAATAATTTGTATCAAATATAAGTTATGTAAAATTGACTTTTGCATTTCGTTATTTATAATATCTAAATTGAAATGACAAATAAACAAAAATTAATATTAATACCTAAATCTATTTAATTAATTTATATATTTCATGAAATATAATAGTTTCTATAAATTTGTATTATGGAAATATTGTGAAAAAGTTTTAGAACCATTTAAAAGTTAGGGATTTTGGTTGCGTGTATAATTAACTAAAAAAATTAAACCAAACAAATACTTCTAACCTCCATGTTTAAACACGTGCTAGCGTTATAACTGAAATATGAGTGAATTCGGTAAGTAAATTTATTAAAATTTAATTAATATTATTATTATCATGTTTAAAAGATGAAAATAAATATAATGATCTAATTATTAATTACTTATTTACGTAATTTATACAATTGTTAGTAAACAGTAGTCACGTTGCTCTAAATATTATTTTTACATTTTATTATAAAACAATAATGTTATTTTAATTTTAATGTAGTAATTAGGAACTAAGTTTAATTTTAAAAAAGAACAATACGTTTATTACAATCAATTCAATGCATTTTGATTTTTTCAGAGGTTCTAGGTGAACCGGTAAAAGAAAAGAAAAAGAAAAAAATTAAACAAGAAAAATCTTTGGGAGATTTCCAGAAAAATGAAGATTTTCAATTGGAAGCTTCCACAAAACAAGTTAAATTGGATACTTCTAAATGGCCACTTCTTTTGAAAGTATGTATTTTTAAATTTGAGGTTAATTTAAACAATAAATAAGGTACATTCATAGATTGACTATCTTACTTTAAATACTTACAAGTACTTAACTTATGCCCGTTCATGATATATGAGCCAATGATCTACTTTTACTCATACGGAATTCGTCACACACCCGCATAAATACAAGTAAAATTTTCAATCTCGGAATGCATCTTAATTATTTAAAAAATATGACATTTGTTATAATTTAATTTTATTCATTTTGCAACTAACATATACCAACAGTATTATTAAATATTTGTTTGTTTTACTATATATTTTTTAAAATTTATTATGCTTATGTTTACATGTTTCCTAATTTAATTTATGTATTTTTTTTATAAAACTGAATTGTTTTTAGTTAGATTTTGTAGTTTAACGAATTTATTATATTGTTTATAATTTTTTTCTATAGTGTATCATTATATATTTTGAATACACTGTATTATATGATAAACTATAAAAAAATTGGTTTAAATAATTTATGAAATCTAAACGGTCACTTGTTTTTATAGCATTTCGATCGTTTAAATGTCCGCACAAATCACTACACACCGTTACCATTTGGTGCATCACCGCTCAAACGTGACATTCTCGAATATATTCGATGCGGTTTCATCAATTTAGACAAACCGAGCAATCCGAGCAGTCATGAAATTGTCGCATGGATCAAACGCATACTACGAGTCGAAAAAACCGGTCATTCGGGCACACTCGATCCGAAAACTACTGGCTGTTTGATTGTTTGTTTAGAACGTACCACACGTCTGGCGAAAACCCAGCAAGCCGCCGGCAAAGAGTACGTTGCCGTATTTAAACTACATTCGGCTGTTGAAGGCGGCAAAACTCGAGTCGTACAGGGTTTAGAGAAGCTTAGAGGTGCACTATTTCAACGACCGCCACTAATTTCAGCTGTTAAACGACAGTTAAGAGTGCGAACGGTTTATGAAAGTTTATTATGTGATTATGACGATAGTAGAAATATGGGTAAGCTTTATTCTATTTATTTTCATGATTCTCCAATTGTATATAACAATATATCGACACCTTTTTGGAATTTTGATTTGGAGTTCTAATTAAATAGTAACAGGCTGTGACATGAATCACATTTTATATCACGACCTGGTATATATATATGCGATAAGTTAAAAATTCAAACTTTGTGTTAGTTATTCTTAATTTTATTTAACTAAATAAGTATCTATAACTGTTTTATTTGTAAATTATGTATAAAATTTCCCGTATCTTTTGTAATCGAAATGTTACTAATATCCTGGCTAAAATAATCTCGGTAGTAAATAAATTTCGTTCGAATTGCAGGTGTGTTTTGGGTGAGTTGCGAGGCTGGCTCCTACATTCGTACGATGTGCGTGCATTTGGGTTTAGTATTGGGTGTCGGTGGACAAATGTTAGAATTGCGTCGTGTACGGTCTGGTATCCAATCTGAATACGATCCAATGGTCACAATGCATGATGTTTTGGATGCGCAATGGCTGTATGATAATCACAAAGATGAATCTTATCTTAGACGATGTGTTAAACCATTAGAAGGACTTTTAATCAATCTTAAACGAATTATTGTAAAAGACAGTGCTGTAAGTAAAACAATCTCATTTCATAAGTCTGACTAGTTCGAACTAGACTAGACTAGACTAGAAATTTAATATAAAAATTAATAGTATTATATAATTGTATTTTTTCTGTAAAATAGAAAATTCCATTCGATATAACATTTTATAGATTTGGTCAGAATCATACGAGAAATTTTCTTTTTCTTTCTAGGTAAATGCAATATGTTACGGCGCGAAAATAATGTTACCTGGTGTACTTCGTTACGAAGATAATATTGAGATGAATGAAGTAATCGTAGTGGTGACAACAAAAGGCGAAGCAGTTTGTCTAGCTGTTGCACTAATGACAACAGCAACAATAGCTAGTTGTGATCACGGTATCGTAGCGAAAATTAAACGCGTCATTATGGAACGCGATACATATCCACGCAAATGGGGCCTAGGACCGAAATCGTCGATGAAAAAGACGATGATTGCCAAAGGACAGCTCGATAAATATGGAAAACCAAATGAAAATACACCGAAAGATTGGTTGACCAGTTATGTTGATTATTCGTAAGTATTCTGAAAAATTAAAAATTGAAATAAATTAATAATTATTTTTTTTTAATTTAGTGTTGTTAAACAAGAACCAAGAGAAGACGGCGAATCTGAATCAAGAAAGGTTATTACTTTTTTATTTTAGATTATAATTTTTATTCAAATATATCATGTTTTTATTTCTGGTTTAGCGAAAACTTAGCGTTGGTAGTGCAAGTGCATTAGATGTAACACAAGAAGGTGCTGATTCATCTGTAAAAGAAAAGAAAAAAAAGAAAAAGAAGAGGCGAGATGATGAAGAAGCACCTAGCACAGAAACAATGGAAGTTGAAGCAACTGACGAAGGAGTAAGTATAGAAAAAATAGTAATAATAAAATAGTAATCTTCAGGCTTTTACTGCCGGTATCCATTGTTTGTTTATTTTTAATACAAATTGTTTATTTTTATAGGAAGTGAAAAAAGAAAAGAAAAAGAAGAAAAAGAAAGTGAAGGCGGAGCCAGAATCAGAATAATTATTTTAACAAATTTTGATTTATTATTTTTTACACTTATATAAAATAATTCTGACATTTTGCATTTTATTTTGTTTAAATTTTATACTTTATGTGAAATAACAGAGAATATTATAAATTTAAATTGCATAAAATTATGAAAAATTTTAACGCGTGTATAAAGTTAACGTTGTGGAAAACGTTATCCTAAGATTAAGCAGATTTGTAAATTTTGTTAGAATTTTTTATTTTTCAATGAAATAAAATAATTACATATAACACTGTGTTTTTATATATAACATATACTAATAATATATTAAGAAAATTATATAATATAGATAATTTTCAGCATTTGTTTAAAAGAATATTTTTCGAAACTATAAACTTTTCCAGTGTGTTGTACTTTAATGTTAGTCATATTTTAATGACATGAATATAGCTGTAGTTAAATATTTATGTAAGTAACCAAAACTTGACATAAGTGACAATCAAAACATTTTTATATTTTTGTGCAAAAATCATAGTTTTCTTTGCAATAATATGAACGACCCGTTAAAATTAATAGATTTACCAAATGAGTTATTGGAGAATATATTGTCCTATTTGAGTTTTGATGAAATTGCTAAAAACAGAATCGTAAGTAATCAATGTCAATAACCTTCTTTATACGCAATTTGATAGTTTGTTTATTTATGTTAATTTTAAACATTGAATTGTTATATAATATAAACGTATTTTTAGTTTTTAATTATGAACATTTGATTTATTAAACCTGTCATTAGTTTTCTTTGTTCTTTATATGTTTACAAGAATGTTGAACTAATTATTATAATTATTTTATCCTTGATCTGATGAATGTCTAATGAATATGTTTTATTCATTAAAAATATTAATAATTACTTAGTTATAATATGTAAATCAAACATAGTAAATTATAATTCTGTCAACATTTTGACAATTTCTGTTTAATGATCAGTATGAAATTATTTATTTTTATAAAAGGCGGCAAATTACTGTCAGTCGATGTATGTGACAGATAAATTACTTAAAAAAACAACTATATTAAAATTTGTGAATAATTTATTTGTTAAAAATGAGTGACAGTGAGTTATCATCATTAGATAAATTATTATTAACAGCAACCTCTTATTGTAATGATGATGTTAATGATAATAAAAATGATAATGTAAGGTTAAATGAAGATGAATCATTTTTGGCAAAAATTGCAGCCAATGATTTGAAAGTACTTGAGAATTTGCCATCGGTAAATACAAGTTCTAGTAATGTATCGTTTTCAAAAACCAAAACTACAAAAGCGTCAAAATTAAGTTTGGTACATAATGGCGATACAGATTCTTCGGACGATGAAAGCAGACGTGATTTTCAAAATAGTAAATATAATGAGTTTGGTTTGGATATAAAACATTTACTACCGGAAGCCAAGTCAAATGATTTTCAAAGAGACGGTAAGAGTACTACATGGCATCCTAAACGGGAGACTCTTAAGCAAAATGTTTCTGCTTCCACATCTTCAAGTAATTTTGATAAAGTTATAAGTGATCCATTTTTTGGGATTCGAATTAGTAAACCGCTAATTTCTAGTGCTGCTTTGCGAGAAGGTATGGCAGGCAGACAACCAGTTTTAATGTGCCAAGTGAAACATTTTGTTGCAACAATTGAAAAAGGACAGGATTGGGTTATAGCCGGTGTAATTGTACAAAAAGGTATAACAAAAACTTCACAAGCTGGTGCTCAATATATAAGTTGGGTCTTAAGCGATTTGCATAGGGATTTGAAGTCGATATCTTTATTATTATTTAAAGATGCTTACAAAAAATTATGGAAAACCGATGTGGGAACTGTTGTTGGTATATTAAATCCGAATATTTTACAAAATCGTGACGATTCGAAACAAGCAACACTATCAATTTACAATTCGGAAAATGCAAAAATTTTCGGTCAATCGAAAGATTTTGGTCTATGTAAAAGTAGAAAGAAAAATGGTGATTCGTGTACAGCATTCGTCAATACAAATGTTTGCAGTTATTGTATTTATCACGTGAAAACGGAACATAAAAAATTTTCATTGAGAGCTGATTTACAATCAAAATTTGCTGGTGGAGGATTATTTTCATGGAACAAACATATGGCTAGTAAAAATGGAATTGTCCATCCCACAGGAAATCCATATGTTTCCGCTGTTCCTGCTATTAAAAGTAAAAAATTAATGGAAAAAGACAATAGCATTTTAGCAAAATTGAGTGGTAAACAACTAGTAACTTCGGTACCCGTAAAACAACCGAAAAAGCGAGTTGCCACTTCACATGATATTAGTCGGAAACAACGATTGAAAGATTTAGAACTTATTAAAAAATTAAATGGTTCATCTGACGTTACTTTTGGTTTAGAATCAAAGAAAAACTTCGATAGTTCAGCTATATCTTCGGAAGTAAATATAGACGAATCTAGAGAAACAGCATTAAGTATTATTGCTAAATTGAAATCGAAAAAATGTATTACTTCCGAAAATATATCTAATGATGAAGAAGTTACAAAAAATAATGATAACTCAAATAATAAATTAAAGCACATAATTTTAAATTCTGCTAATAATAATTTTGGTAATAATCCCAAACTTAGTGATCCTAATAATAAAATGGTAAAAGCTGCTGTGATATTTAATAAAGAGTCAAAACAATTACATATTGTAAATGATTGTATTACGTCAAAGAAAGAAAATATTGAAATAAATGATGAATCAAATAAAAATGATATAAAAACTCAAGAAAACGAAGATAACATCGCTGGCAAAAATAAAATGATATCCAAAAATAAATCTAGTACAGTTAATGAATCAAATACAAATATTTTAAAATCAAATGATACAAATTCTGAAACAAAAAGAAGTATAATTACTACAGGTAGTAAAAACGTTATCCATTCTTCACAGAAAGAAAATAAAACTGTACAAAAAGAAATCAGTAATGTTTCGCAAGCAGAAGAAAAATTAAAAGATAAAAATGCTTCTGAAAGTTCAATAGATTTTTCAAAATTAAAAATGCTTAGCCATTTAAATTCTACTTCGGCTCCAACTTTATCAAACACCAGAACAATTGATTTAAGTGCACCAATTACAAAAACGTTAAACAATCGAGCTAAAATGAATGCATTAAACTGGGTACAAAAGAACGGACCTATAAAAAAAGATGAGTCAAAGAAAATAGGCGTTAAACGATTTTTAGAAGAGTCTGAAAGTTCAGAAACGAAAAAATCCAAAATGGAAGAAAAAATTGAATTTTCCGATAGATTTAAAAAAATCATGGCAATGAATTCTAAACATACTGATCTTCTAGAACAACGCGACTTGGAAGCACAAGAAAAATATTTCAATAAACTAGAAATACGCGAGCAAATGGAAGAAAAAATGCAAACAACATATAAAATAAAATGTAAAGCAGTGAAATGTTTAAAATGTAAATACACTAGTTTCTCTGCTGCTGAAAAATGTAAACTAGAAAGACATCCGTTAAAAGTGTTCGATTCATTTAAAAGATTCTTCGAATGTAGCGATTGCGGTAATAGAACAGTTGCCTTAGAAATATGTCCGTTATTTAGTTGTAAGCAATGTGGAAGCTCCAAATGGCGTCGTACAACTATGATGAAAGAAAAGAAGGTTCGAGTTGGTGAAGCTTTGTCCATTTGCGGTGGCGAACAAACATTTATATCGTCCGTTCAAACTGATTCTAATATTAATCTTTTAGTACCAGATAATGATTAGTTTTTAATATATGTAGTTTGTTATTTTTTTTTTATGATTTTTTTACTGACATTTTAAATATTTTAATAAGAACAACCTTGTATTGTGAATTAGTTTATGAAATATGTATGTATTTTTTATTATCTGTAAGATAAATAATAAATTTTTATGAAATATTTTTTCGTATTTATATTTTTATAAGCTTTTTTTCTTATAATAGATTTATAAAATAAATCACTAACGCCAATATTTATTCAGTTAAAAAAAAAATTATATTTTAAAAATAGCCATGCAATGAAGTTATACAAAAAGTCATCATTATTCGTGAAATAAAAATCCATGCACAGTCCAGCTATTGTTTAATAAAAAGAAAAGGAATATAACTTTAACGTAAATTGAATCAGAAATTTATGACGTAACTTTATTGAATGGATATTTTTAGTATATCTTCATTTAAATTATTAATAAAAAGAAAATTACTCGCTACTCTTACGAAAAAAAACAACTTTTTCTTTATGGAATATTGAATTATGATTCCTAATTAAGTATTGAATAAATTATTTGTTAGCTGTAGAGTAATTAATATGATATAAAATGAAAAAAAATCATTGGATTATATAAATTTTTAAATTTGAAATTCTTACGAAAAATCTATAGCGTAAACATGTAGATGTAGTATGATGTGATTGTGTATGTATGTATTGCATTTTCTGATAAGTACTACAAAAATTGTTAAAAAAACTGTGGAAGATATTCTTGCCTCATATAATACACTCAACAATTATTTTACGATTCGTATTGTTGCATACAACTTTTGTCTTTATGTTCATATGTTTGCAGATTTGTCGAAAATTTAATACAACATGCGGTCAGATACTAAATCGTGGATTTTTAAATACCGAAAGAAGACACGCTGCTATTTTGAAAAAGGTCAAAGCATTGCTACCACGTCGTGAAAGTGAACGACGTGTACATAATTTAGCAAGACATTCGGATATTTTGACAGCGATTGAAACTCGTATTAGTATGTTACGAATGACTTTTATGAAATATATTGAATTCAATGTTTCCTGTTTTATTCCTGGAAAGGTAAGGGCGTTCAGTAGAACGTAATATTTTGTTCGTATTCATAATCGCATCGAAAAATACAACAGCCAACAAATGATACAAAAATGATACTGCCGATGAGAAACAATGCATTACGAATTTAAGGCTTGACGCGATCAAAAACAATATAAAAATAATAAAGGTCAATTCATATTCTTTTTCGTTGCGACAGCTCAAGCAAAAAAATATTTAAAGCGTTATGTGCCTAAATGAATCGGAACAGATAATAAAAAATGCTTATAATAATGGTTTTGGTTGAATATAAAATCATCTTTAAAATTATTACTTTCATTCTAGGTTATTGATGAAATTCAAAGAGTTCTGTCAGTAGTAGAGAATTCGTGTTCTCCACCAAGAACACATGAAGTAAGTTAATTTAATCAAAAAAAAAAAAACTAAATATAAAATATAATAAAATGTTTTATACAGGTTCTACAAGAATTACGAGATATCAGTAGCATGGCTATGGAACATTTCGATGAAAAAATTGCACCGAGTTTCAAGTTACAACGTTCAATACCTTATCCAGCTGTTCCAGGTATAATACTTTTTATTTACTAGAGTAAAAATTGTTGATTTCGTCAATCGAACAAAATTTTGTCCAGTTCGTAAAGTGGTGATCGTGATAAATATGATGGGGCTTACTGCAGTATAGGTTAAGCCAAAATGTTAGTTGGTTGTTTAAAGAAAAATTAGATTTTTTTTAAATTGCGAATAGAACCAGTTTACGAACGGGGCAATTTCACGAGATGTAACATGTGATTGTTAAAGAAAAAAAAAAGTATTTCAAGTTAAAAATCGATTTTGTTTGTAATAGGTCCCAGTTTATTCACGCCACAGTTACCAGGTTTGATGATAAAAGATACATTCAGAAAAGATTTTAGTACAATTCAGCACAGAACATTGGTTCAAAAACAACAAATTTCATTTCTTAAGAATATTGTTACGAAACTAGTTACTAAGGTAATTTTCTTCAATCAATATTTGTGCAGTTACTAGGTGTTTACGAAAATTCAATCATACAAATTTATAAAAAAATGCGTTTTTTTTTTAAGTTACATTAACTCAGATTGATTGCAAATAACTCTACTCTATGAGATTACTCCGATTGAACTTTCGTAAATTCCTATTGTGATTTGCGAAATAATGAAAATATGTATAATTTCTATCTAGGTAAAGAAACAAAACCACGAGATTACATCTCAATCGATGAAAATACGCGAACAATCTCGGAAGCTAAAAGAACAAGATACAAATATTGCGGAACTGAAACGTCATGTCGAAGAGTGGGACTTGAAATTTGCGGATCTATCAGCTAAATTAAGTCGTGCACGTGACGAATCATCGCCATCTGCATCGACTTCAACTCCCATACCACCAACTACACCAACGCCATCATCATCATCAATGTCGTTCAATTTATCACACATATATAAACCAAATATTAAGCCACGAATGGCACAAATCTTACCGCGTAATCTACCAACACAAATCGAAATGCCAAACTATGATGTCGAACAAAGAAAACGAAAGATACCATTTAATACAACCGTACCTGTTATACCGACGAAAATGTCGCGATTGCATCATTCAGCCGGTCGGAATGATGATGGTGTTAATTGCGAAAGAGTTCGTAATATTTTCAGTACAAAAGTTGATACTACATTTCCGAAATTAACTTCGTTTTTAAGCACATCTTTAGAATCGTTGCTAAAGTCGCCGATTTCAAGTATTCAATCGCGTAAAAGAAAATTACACTAAATTATTTATTTATTCTTTGAAATGAAACGAGAATTTCTCTTTCATATGAATTATAATTTTTTATGTTTAGAACTTGTTAAAAATACTTGATTTTGAAGAAATATTCATTGTAATAAATACAATTATTTTGTTTAAGAATAAATATCATTTACTAAAATAAATAACCTTATGAATTCGCTCACAATTTTATAAATATTACTACACAATGTATTATGCTCAAGAAACTATATAAAAATTTGTAATCCACAGAATAAAATGTATGTAAAAATATTGGTCCGTATTCATATCTCTTTTTCGAATACTTTTCAACTGTAATACAAATTACTTAACGTTAGAGTATGAATATAGATTGTAACCTGGTAAAACTTGTACTATAGTATTTTACTCACACTTATATTTCTTCGATTTTTTTTAATTAATAATAATTTTAAATATTTTCTACTATAAAAAATATGTTTCAAGTAAATAATGAATGTAAATGATTTTATATCATTTCAAAAATTAAAATATAATAAATATAAAAATGAGAATATATTATATTATATATAATATAGTAAAATACTTGTGTTAAAAAATATATTTTAGTGTCTCTAACAAGTATGTAATTTTAAAACTTAAGAATAAAATTTTATTACATAATACGTGTAATTATAATAATTTTATGAATTGATTGTGCTGCCATTTTGCGAGTGTTTTGTGTTTCTTATTACATATTAATTGGATTTTACATCTAAATATTAGTATATAATAATTTGTTATCTTTTAATATATACTTATAAGTATATTCTGTATCACTTCTGCTAAAAATAACTGCCTGTTAAAATAATAATTCTGCATACTTTGCTATGTGCAACAAAATTTCTTACGGAATCTCGGAATTCTTAATTTTAACAGGATATGACTAACAGAATAAATACACTTATAATGAGCTTATTCTGTTGACAAAAGGATAGAGGTATTATATAATTGTGATCCGAATAGACCCATAAATCTATTTAATCATTAGCTCACAATTTATAATAAAACTTGAAAACATAATTAAAATCTATTTCGTGTATGTATAGATTTTTCTTGAAAATTTGAATAGTTTTTCTCTCACATTTAAGTGATATATTTTCTTAAATATGCATATTTAATCAACAATATTATATAATACTATTCATGTATTGCAAACATTTATATTCTTACAATATGTATTTTAATTTATAAAATTTTATATATTTTTTATTATAATTAAATGATTTTAAAATACTCATTTTTGTATTTATGAGCTTTCAAATTTGAAAGCTTATGACTAAGCTGTCTCTGAAAATGAAGTCCAATAGTGTTACATATTGAAATGAAACATGACAAAAATCATTTTAAAAAATAATGTATACTAACCTCAAATATTGAAAGAACTTAATTATCGTAGATTCTTCTCACTTTATTTCCTATAAAAATCTATGTTTTAATATTATTATATTCCTAAGATTAAAATGCTTCGATTATTTTTAATAAAATTGCGGACAGTGAATTCTGTACCGCAGATAGATCCTGAAAAATGAAAATTAGTACTGAATTTTTATTCCGAATCAAGTTATATAACCTAATAAAGTTGTTTCCCTGTTATTATTAATTTGTTCTGAATAAATAAATTTTGTATAATATAGAATATATTAATTTTATTTTATTTAATATCTACAAAACTTCATAACTAATTAAATTTCAAAATGTGACATTCTCTTATCTACAATTCATGTAGGGTGATGATTCACTTTGAAATTAAAATGTCAAGACAATTACAATCTAACTAGTCCATTATCTAAACGAATTATCGTATTTATACCTAGAAACCAATTCTTATTTAGAACTATTTTGTTATTTAATTAAACGTTCATTAATTTTTATCTATTATTTAATAAAACTACGTTGTACTGTATTTACATTATTTGTTTGTTGTTAGAAAAAGTGAAAAAAAAAATTACTACAAATTTGTGTCATTTTCCATTCATTCAAATTTCACACAAAAGCAAGAAAAAGATACATCAGAAACATATACGTAATTATTTTCTTACAAATTATAATTATAATATACAATAAAAATAAATTGAAAACATCAATTCATACAATTTTCAATATTAAATCGTGTTTGTTTCAATTAAGAATTTACGTCAGTACTAAATATATTGTTTTAAAAGAAAAATTATTAATTGAAACAAATTCATTTTAGCAATATTATATACAATACAGGCATTAACAAGTATTTTATCAATAATTTTTTTGTTTTAAAACAAAAGATAGAAATATATAAATTATTTGTTAAATTAACCATTTTTAAATCTTTTAGAATATAATATTGTACTATTTTATTTATAAATTATAATAATACATTTTATTTTAGAAGTTGTAAAAGATTTAAAAAGATTATTTGTAGTTTACAAATAAAAATAGATGTTTCGAATTATAATTCGATCGTTAAAAAAAAATTGTAATATTTCATAATCTCTCTATGTCTGTATTTTTATCATTTATCAACTATTATAAAATAGGATTTTCGCGAAAAATACCATAGTTAAAATGTTTAAAAGAGTATATTTATTCACAGACAAAACAATAGAGATGGAATATTATTCATTTTCTTTATTAATAGATAAAATATTGTTAGTTTTATGTTGTTATTACGTACAAATAAACTTTTAATTTTAAAAAAAGTAAATATTTTAAACACCATTAATCAAATAAAACTACTTACATCACTGTACCAAAATACTCTTTTAAACGTAGTTAATTATCATATTTGTCGCAAAAAATCATCTTCAGGTCTTTTTGGAGAAAAATAATTGAAAAATATTACAATTTTTCGAGAATACAATCATCATATGAATTAATGTTTTGTCTTCGTATATTATTTATCTTTAATAATAATATACGACGTTTTGATAATAAAAAATAAAAATTTAAATTTTACATAATTTGATGTGTTTTTTATTCAATAATATTTCGTTTTTATATAGTTATTTTTTTTTAGTAATAACGACTATTTTGTACACGTAAACAAACATACCTCCTAGTTGTATAATAATGTATGTATATAAATATAATATATATATTTGTATTTGTGTGTGTGTTTTATATTATGTAATAGAAAGAGAATGATCGTAGTAATAAAAGGATATATTATAATATAATAAAAAGTTCATCCCTGGATGTAATTGTTTTTTGTTTAGAAAAACGGCAATAAATTATGTTGAAGGTTTATTCGCGGCGCTCGATGAATTAGTCGAGTTTGTTTGTTGATTGGTGCCGGCTCCTGCTGTTCCGGTAGTACCACCGGCTCCGTATCCGGCTGAACTGGTTCCGTATCCGCCTCCTCCGGTGGAGGCGTACTGAGCCCATGCTTGCTGGGCGTACGAACTATATTGCGACGCCGCATCACTCGACGAACCACCACCGCCTCCTTGTTGTCCCTACAGTATAACATAATTTGCACATAGAAAATAAACAAGTTATGCGACAGATATTCTCTCTCTTTAAACATATATTACTCCGGAACGAACTAAACGACAATTCCAATCAATTATGGAAGAAACCTCATGTAAAATATTTTATAAATATTTCTACTGACGCAGCAGTTCTTTCGCAATTAACAATGTTTGCATCTGATGCAGTCATCCGAAACAAATAATTCAAGTATGGTTTTATAGTTTGATTGTACACTTTGCATGAATTTATTTATTTTTTTTTAAAATATTGTTGACGAAAAATTAAAGTAAATTTATGTCTTTATGCAATGAAGAAAACTATAAAAAATTAATATACGCGGTATGCAATAAGAAAAATTCGATATTTTTTCAACCCGGTTACATAAAGTTCTTTCACAGCCTTTTAGCATGTGAATAGTTCGTAAAGTATTCTTACCTGGGCGTTCCATCCTTGGGCATACTGTCCGTAGTACTGTCCGTAGTACTGTCCGGGGTACTGTTGTGCTCCGTATTGTCCGGCGCCGTATCCTTGGGCGTATCCGGTTCCACCGCTACCACCTCCTTGTTGATACTGCTGGCCACTGCCGCTTCCGTAGCCGCCCTTCCATGTTTGGCCGCCGCTACCACCACCCTGACTGCCTCCATATTGGCTCCAATTACCCTGGGACCATCCTGATCCGGCAGCTGCCTGTCCACTTGACTGATGTCCGCCCCATCCGGCTTGACTGCCCCATCCACCTTGACCAGACCAATTGCTTCCACTTCCTCCTCCTTGTCCTCCCCAGTTGCCGCCCTATTACAATATTTCAAATTCATTATTAAACTATGCATTTTACACAATAAATTTCACTAACTTGCTTATTTGTTACTAGAACATGAGCAAGTTAATGAGACCTACACTAACAGAAACCAGACAATTACTCAATATTTCGTAACTTTAGAATTTTTGCACCCTCACGTGAGTCAATGATATTTAAATTAGGACTTTCTTTAGTTTACTGTTATCGTCAAAGGCTTGCAAAAAATCCGCTGTGTCATCGACATTTGATTTCATTCGCAAATAAACAAAATATAAAAAATTCAAAACCAATTAAAAATAAAAACGATAAATAACTATCAAATATAGACAAATATTACACTTACCGCATAAGCATTTGAAATAAGTAGGAAATCATATTTGTTTTACAGTGAATTTTATTATTTTTTTGAAATATTTTCAATTAGTTGTTCATAAAACTAAAAATTTTATTATATTTTTTGAAATATTTTAAATTATGCTTCTTAAAACTGAAAAATGACAGATAAACTTATTATGAAATATTGAAATGCAACTGTTTCAATGCGAACTATAATTCAATTATTTAAAAAATACAATAATAATAGCTGCGATCTACATAAATGTAAAGTTTAAAATTATAATAAAAAAAAAAAAATAAATAAAATAGTTCTCGAACTTATTTAATACTTTACCCAAAATGTTAACAAATCGAATAAATTCATAAAAAAAAAAATAAAAAATATGCATACCTTACTGGCCATTTGATTTCTATTATGCGGCTGATTTCTATTCCTATTATAACCACCGCCGCCCCGGCTGCCACTGTCATTTCGATTATAACCACCTCCACCGGTCATCATACGATTATTGGAGCTGTTTCGATAACCACCACCACCACCACCACCGCTGCCTCCTCGATGATGATGATTCCGATCGTCATGTCTGCCCCAACCACCGCCGCCACCACCGGAACGATTGCTACCGCCCCAGTTATTTGGTCGGCCGCCGTGACCACCGCCGCCGCCGCTACCACCGCCTCCCCAACGATTATTGCGATTGTCACGATGATCGCGTTCTAAAATTAATTCAACATTTCACAATTAAATACAATGTATGTAATTTCTATCGTTAACAAAATTTTAACTTACTATTATTTCTATTCCATTGACCGCCGCCGCTACCGCCGCCGCCGCGTCTATCGTTCCCGCTCAAACCTTTTAGATTTTTAATATTCTGATGCTGTTTAGCGTAATTCGGTCCATAGCCAGCTTCACGTCCTTGCTTATTGAACTTTTGCACTAATTCTTTAGCTTTCGTTTCATCCAATTCACCATAGGTGACTTCTTCTAACCAATCGCAGGTAGTTGGCAAACTCATATTAGCTGCGAAATAAAAGAAAGCGTCCAATTAGCAACTTCCAGAAAAATTATATTCTTCATTTTTACACACACGCACACAGAGAAATGATACGAATTCTGAATTTAGTAAATATTGCAATTATTCAACTAATTTAACGATTTTTTATTATTATTTAAAAATTAATAATTCTACAACTAAGGCGCAATTAAAAATATTGCAATATTTATTAATGTGATAATTGAAAATTATAATTAAATATAAATAAAATATAGTGCACACACACACACACGCACACTCACAAATTATAACCTATAAATACATAAACAAATGCATTTTCAAAATATTAAAATATACGATAACTAAATTTAGTGACAGATTCATTAAATACATAAAAATATTCGACAAATATTCAATTTTAGGGTCAAATAAAAAATATATTTAAAATTTTATATGTGAACATAGCAAAAATATTTAATAATATTTATAATTTACAGATATATGTATATATAATAATAAGACATAAAACTAAAAATTGCACATGCACAAAATACTGTTAAGTTTTGTTAATTACTTGAAATTATTTTACGATAAATGTTACATAATTTCAAATAATTAATAAAAGAAGCGAAAGTGGATAAAATTGATATATAACATATCAATTAAGGAGGCAATGTATAATTTCTTTTTGTTAAAATGAACATGTCTTAATAATTATGCTATCGAGAAAAAGTAGATGCTAAAAATATATTAAAAATGTACGAAAATTTTGTTAATTAGTAAATAAATTTTATGCAAAATAGTCATTTAAAACTACAATTGATTGTAAAAACCAAATTCTATGACAAAGCATTTCAAATATATTTACATAATTTTAGATAAATAAGTAAATAAAAATCCATGTTTATTTATTTAGTCTCATGATAAATATATTTTTTGTTACTGTTTCATAATTTTTGATGACGTTTTCTATTAAGGTATGCATATATTTTAAATACCTTAAAAAAATTTTCATAAAAACGATAATACAAAAACCGGAACAATTTTAAATGATTTTTTTGTTTTGTTTTCTCAACAAAAATATAGTTATGAAAAATATAATATACGTTCATTCCATCCTTAAAATATTAAATAGAAAATATAAAAATAATCGGAAACATGTACATTTTTAGATGATACTTCCTTCCAACACCTCAATTTTCAAATCTTAAATGAAACTCTTATCGCGAATAATGTACAAATTTTATTCGACTTATTTTGTATAATTCCGCGAACCACGGATATTATCGCGTTACATTTACTTTTTGGAGTAAACGAAAGCGTTATTCCTACATTTTGCGTGTTTTTTACGACATTCGAACATCGGAAAATACTATTTCTTTTCTTTCTTATATAATACTTTTCGACAAATCGAAACAACGAATAAGTTCACGATTTTATACAGCCAAAAGGCTAAACAGTGTTGCTTAAAAATTAGTACAAATTTACCGAAGGTGCTGAAAATATATTAATCCTTATAAGCCGTGAAATGACTATAAGCTTCGCGATACGTACAACGAGCAATGACTTAAAACATTATTTCAGATAAAATTCACATGAGCATAAAATAATAAAAATCATTTTTTTTTTATATTCTTAATTACACAACACATGGCATGGCGTATTATATTAGTTTATAGTATTTTGTTTTTGCTTAAATAGCCATTAATTTATTTTGATGAACTAATAATGGCGATTTAAGCAAAAACAAAATACTTATAACCTAAAAAAATCATGTTACAAGATGCTCATTTTTAATTCAATCGGAAAAAGAATTACTTTTTGAATCTCTTATCCATTTCATTCTTTAAACCAGAACCGAAAACTGAATAAATCTTTTTTATCTATGATTACACTTATCTGATTTTTTTATTCTATTTTTAAAATT
Organism: Clivina fossor; assembly: GCA_963966155.1. Lineage (NCBI taxonomy): Eukaryota > Metazoa > Arthropoda > Insecta > Coleoptera > Carabidae > Clivina > Clivina fossor. The sequence continues at coordinate 27,583,697 of OZ014552.1, read as the reverse complement.
AAAATGGGTGCGAATATTTAATTGGGATAAGAACCCCTATTTATTTTTTAATATAAATAATAATTTGTAAATATTTCAAAATTAAGTAGAAATAATAAAATAAAGCATGCATTGTCTTAGAATTGGTTCGTAGATTAAACATTGAAGCATATATATAAATAAATTATGGTACTGTGTGTGTATGTCTTTAGATAGCGAGGAGATTTACGGGTAAATACACTATAAATATGTTACCTTTCATTTCAAGAACAGCTGAATCGGGAACATCTTTACCGTCTGCCTGTTGTCGTTGTTTTTCCCTCGCGTTTTGCTCATCATCACTGGGTACAATAACGATTGCACGACGTTGGAAACCATCGAATGGACGCATTTTACGACGCTGCGCCGAGCTGAATAGGTTTGTCTGTCACAACCACGCTCATCATATAGAAACACGATGCTACTCTCTCCGAATTCAAGATTTTTTTTGGTTTTTGTGTAATATGTCGTTTTTTGAATACGACAGAAATTAGAGCTCTCTAGCTTGTATTTGCATTAATTAACTCTACTTAATTCTAGATTAATTTGTGATTGAAAAGTACCAATGCAAAGATCACTAATTTTTCTTCCGTATTCATGTTTGATTAACTATTACATTATTTGTGTGAACAGTACAATAATTATTTTACATAGTTTGATGAAACTACAGAAGCAGCGCTCATTTGAATAAAATTTCTTCTTTCTTGATATCCATATGTAATAATTATATAGAATATAATCTATAAACTTAACAAATATATCATTTGTAAATTGTTGAATTGAAATATCTCCTATCATATATTTATCAAAATCGAACATATCTACTTCAATTGCAGTACTTGTACATGTTTGGCATCTCGTAAATAAAGCAATATTATAAATTATTGCAATAATATACAAAATAATGATAGAAAGAAATCCGTAGCTGAGCATTTCTTTGTATCTTGTAAGATTTTATACATTTCTCGGAAAATCCAATAATGGAATTATAGCAAATATATAAAATATGCAAGTAAATATGATTTCATCATTGTAATTTTACTAAAATACAATACGAAAAAATAATATACATATTTTTTTGATTTTATAAGTCCTATTTCATACTCCTATTATTTTTGGACAAATTACGAATTAATAATTTGTCTACTAGAAAGTACTAATAATATTGAATAAACATAAAATAAACCTAATTTAATAAAATTATCTTCTGGTACTAAAATTTAGTTTTTATAATAATACCAATATTATATAAAATTTGAGAAATATATATATTTCGACCTAATAAATTCCTATAATTTCTGCGTCTTAGTTCTTAAATCTATCTTTTTAATAAATACTGGAAATTATTGAAGAACTAATCTCAACCTTAATAATTCAAGCACATATTTTTCAATTCTGTTATAGGTTGTTATATCTATATAAAATATATATACATACTTAAATCTCTTTACAATTCAATTTGTGTTGTAGCAACAAATTTTATAGAAATGAAACTAGAAATAAATGTGTGTCTATATTATATTAATTCCTTCTTCATTATACGCATTGTAGTAATATTATCTTCATTGTTTCATAGATGAGAATTTTAATATTACGAAACCTAAACTTAATAACTATTAACATAAAATTATAAGAATTGTTCACACAAATTTTTGCTTTAATGTTATTAAAAAAAAAAAAAACTAATGACAAAGCATCGATTACCAACCACAACATCTGTAATATTCCTAAACTTTGTATAGAGCGTGGCATAATATTTGTCATCGCTGTAACTTATAAATTTTTTAAATTTCTTTCAATTTGATTTTCTCTCACTTAGAAACTAACACTCACCTTTTTTTTTTCTTTTCGATGAACCTAAAGTTGCTGATAATAAGTGATTTTTAATGAAGAAATATTAGCGTTATTCGTTGGTATTATTACTTTTTTTATGAAATTAAATAGTTTTTATTGACTTTTGAATTAATTTGAATTAAAGATTAAAGAGTGACGTTTATTTCGTCATATTTAAATATATATAATTCAAATTCTTGAAGGCTATTCATAATAAAAATACAAAAATTATTAATAAAATTTCAGCATTTTGTCTAATTTAAAGAAATACAAAAATTGAACTACTGCGCACTTAAACGCATCTCTTCTTTAAAAAATTATATACCATATCACACGAGCTCTAAAATGCTTCGTTTCCTAAATCTTAAATAAATTCACTCAACAGATGTATATTATAAAAATAATTATATATGACTTTAGATAATATCAACTAAAACGCGTTTGTTTGATTAAAACCAAAAAATAAAATCTCACATTTTGCAATTATAACAGACCTTGCAACATTTTTGTACTTAAACACTAAATCCATATAATAGATGTGCTCTCTGTAAAAGAAACAAAATAGCAAAAAAGATTTCGATACCTTTATAAGTTGTCCAGCTATATTATGTTGAATTCAATTTTGCTGCATATCTTCCTGTAATATACTTACGTATACATACCTGTATTTGTTGAAGACAAAAATCGATGTACCCTCTTTTTTCTTTTTTTTAAATACTTACGCTTTTTATTTTACTTATAATTTATTAATAATAATAATTAAATAAAAAATAACATTATTATTCTAAATCATAACGTCTTAATTATTTCATATTTAAATATATATTTTTTTAGCTAAAATAATGTTATCCTTTATTAAATGAGTTTCAAATTGTTTGTAATTATTTTTTTGTTTAAATTTAATTTGGTTTTGATTTTTCCCGTACAACTAATTACATTTAAATTATTAATATCAATGAATAACTTATTTGCTCATAGTTATACATAATTCTTATCAAAGATATTTGACACATCTTCGTTTAATATTTCATAATTATGAAAATAAATAAATAAATAAATTAAAAACAATAATAAACAAATAAATTTATTCGTTGTTTACAATTTAATTAAAATTAATATATATATATTATTTCAATTTTATGATCTAGAATTTTTTCATGTTTGTAATATTATTTAATTCCAGATTGAAATAAATATTTGATAAATATAAAAATCATTGTCGAAATATAATTATTATTCCTACAACAATGTCAAATAGCACTTTGCATTATTAATAGTTTAAATTCATGTAAATCAACATGGTAAAAAATGTACATTTGATAAGCGTTACTGAAGTATTCTTCAGTGTAGTTACTAATTTTTTTAACGTTTGAATAAAACTGAAGTTTAGAGACCCCGTTGTTTTATCTACATAATATTTGAAAATGCTAAAGGGTTCATCAAACAGTATATATTTTGAACGGAAAGCGTCTATCATTCCCAAAGACTTATGCGATCATTAGAAATTGCATTTATTTATCTAAATTATTATAAATACTATTATTCTAAAAATTATTAACATCAATAAGTTAATTACGTTGTCAATACATTGTTAATAATTTTAATTTAAATTTATCTATAAAAATATGTTGTATAAAATAAAAAAAAATTACCACAAAAATAAATTTTAGTTATTTTTAACAGTAACAAGTACAAATGCATTTAGTTTAAAAGATTATAATCTAATCAAACTTTGAGTTACTTTCCGTATATAGATTTTATAATTTCTTTCAATTGAAATTAATTCCTTCAAAAATTATATTTATTGTGTATTTTTATAAGCGCCCTAAAATACATATCCCTAAAAAAAATATTTTCGGAACCAAATTTTAATATCAACCAAGAATTACTAAATGTCCTTACTTTGCGAAAACGTAACTTATAATCTTATAATTTAGCATTTTTCCATACATTTTTTCTTCTTTAAATAAAAACTATATGTCCTAATTCTAACTCTATATATTCATAATATTACCTAATTATTTCTATTATAAAATTATTTTTAGATTTCTTCTTTTCCAAACACATGTTTTCGAGTTTCAGCTCTATACATATGTAGACATAGCAGCCTTTGAGTAGTGAAGTCACCAATTACTTGTATTTTACTCTCTTCTAAACTTTGTTACGAGTGTGTTTCAACTTGTTATACAATAATAATGGAAATAAAATCGAAAATACTCCTATAGCTTTATCATAAATCACGAGGATCAAATAATTATTGATTTTTTTTGTTGTATTGTCTCACATTTTCATCTTCATATTTATACTTCATTGCTTACTACTTATATATTTTTTAGTATCATTATTTGATAATAAATATACAAAAAGAATAATATAAGAAAAAATCAAAACCATAACTAGATAAAAAATTGTACAAAATTTTTTTGCCACGCCCCACAAGATAGAAAAATGGGCGGTTAGAAAATTGTGTAGTGTGTGTATTGTGAAATAGTAAAAATTGTAAATAAAAACGAACCTGGTCCAGGATCCAGTTCCTTCTTCGTAATGCAGCCATATCGACCAAACGATTCACGCATCGTACACATTTGTCCATCAAACTGGTTACACTGCCCTTGAATGTTTCTTTACGGGGTTTGCCACAATGCTATATTTAGGACAAAATTTATTTTATTTCATCTATAAAATATAATTGGTGAAACTGTCGATGAGATGGGCCCCTCAGTTCCAAAATAGATGAAACTTTGCCAAAAAAAAAAAAATTCAAAAAATAGTAACAAGTGACGGTTAGGTTAGGTTTACTATTTTTCACATATTTCTTATATTTTTTGGCAAAGTTTTATCCATTTTGACCATATAATTAAATATAAACAAAAAATTTAATTTTAAATTTTTGTCATTTTTATAGAAACGGATTTTATTTTATTAAAAAAGCTTGCATATGTAACTCGTTTATTTAATTTGTGGTTATAATTGTGTTTAATGTCTGTCATTATTTTTATAAAATTTATAACAATTGTTGAATAAATCTAAAATAGGGCGATTTTTTGCGATTCTGGTTAACCCTTTAGCTACGAATATATTCGCAAAACTGTCATCTAAACGCAAAATAAAAAAATTGTACCAATGTTAATAATAAATAAAATCGTCAATAAGTGTCTCACAAAAGTTTCGATTCGTTGTCTATTGATGACAGTCGTAATTAAAGGGTTAATATTGTTTATTCTATTTAATAATATATTATCAATATTTACTATTAAATTAATTAAGATTCGAAAAATTGCCTATAATAAATACGTTTAGAGAAAAAAATATAATTACCTTCATCTTATCGAGAACATTTGTAAGTCCAATAACGTTATATCGTTTCTCAAGATTCTCACTAATATGATTATTTACCCAATGCGTTTTGCCACTGCATGGTAAACCAACCATCATTAAAACCTAAACAAAAATATAAGAATTCAATTCAAATATGAAATGGACAATGGATAACACAAACTCACTTCACAATCTTGTCGTTTCTCGGGTCGTGATAAACCTGCAATTTTCTCTTCAACTTCTTGCAAGAATTTATAATCAGCTAATTCTGCAGGCGGTTCAAACCATGGTTCGTCATTTTGACCAAAGTTAATTTCAAATTTAATATTTCGCGTAAGAACATGACCGAACAATGCAGCTTCTTCACCCTCATCTGGAAGTTCGGAACGTGGTATCGTAAATGCAATCGGTTGTAATTCGCCATTTACAGTATACGTTATTGATATTTTATCGTCGTCCATATTCTATTTTGTTTAAATAATATAATAAGTATTAGTTTAGTAAGAAAAATATAATAATAGTCAAATATAATCCTAGTTTGTTTTTTTTTGATTTTTTAAATTATTTCATAGAAATAATGAATAAAAAAAATGTTTGTTTACCAAGAAAGCGCCAACGACATCTCCACAAGAATAACTCGTTCCGTATTCAGTGAACGTAGAATCGGTAACGGAAAATCCTTCCGAATCATAACCATACGAATAAGATTGCTCACCGAGCTGTAAATCGGTATTCGGGAGCGACCAACCAACACGAAATACATGAGTTGATTCCGGAACAGTTTTTTCTTTATCCTCTTCGATTTTTTCTGTTTCTTTCTCTTCAATTTCTTCCGGTTCCTTCTCTTCGATTTTTTCGGTTTTCTTCTCTTCCATTTTTTCTGTTTCTTTCTCTTCCACTTTTTCTTCTTCCTTCTCTTCGATTTCTTCTTTGTCCTTCTCTTCGATTTTTTCTTTTTCCATTTCTACATCGTTCTCCTCTTCGGGTTCTTTGTCTTCTTCTTTGTCATTATCGTTATCCTTCTCCTTTTGTTTATCATTTTCTTTTTCCTTATCTTTGTCTTTCTCCTTTTCTTTTTCTTTATCCTTGTCTTTTTCTTTTTCTTTTCTGTCGTCTTTAGGTGCTTCTTTCCATTCACAATTTTCTAATAGTTTTACTTCATACCATACCTAACAAATAAAATTATTAACATCTACATTTTTTCTTTTAGCTGAAAACAGGCTTATATTATATATCAAACATAAACTAGTTATTATGTATATAAATTTAATACTTTTTATTTTATTTAATATTTTGAAATATATATATATATATATATATTATGCTACAAACAGTTAATATTTAAAAAAAGTGTCTGAAAGTATTTTAAAAGGAGCAACGATTGTTGAATGTTATTTACATATTTTATAATTTTAGGAATAATAAATTATATTTTATATATATTATATAAAATAAATAGAAATTATTGAAATATTTGTTATTTTAAATTATTTCAATTATGTTGAACTTGTTTGAATTTGGCATTACAATTAATTAAGCAGTATTTTACTATAAGTTTATGTAATATTTAAAATTAGACTAACAATCAAGTTATGTTTTAGCAATTTACTAATTTAATTACTAGAGACATCAAACTATAAGTTTAAATTTTAAAAAATATATTTTAATTCATTATAAGTTTGTAATTTAAGACAAAATAGTTACTTAATTTATTAATTGATAAAATTACATCTTTTTTGTTAGTTTTATCAGTTTTTCAAACCATACAAATTTTCTTGAACATCATAATTATATAGTAAACTCTTCAAAATATAGTTAACTGAATTATATTATCATAAAAAACTTTGTAGTAATTCTAACAAATATGACTTACCTTGCCAGTTTGAATGCCATGTGTACTTCTAACTCCGGCCCACATATAACCAAAGCCATCACTATGCAACGGTTCGGCGATTGTAAAATTATCTTTATTAACTTGCAGATTTAAATCGGAATCAATCCATGAGAGCAGCACCTTGTCCAAATCGATTTCGGGCTCGTCTTCCTTAATCGGCGAACGACTACGTTTTCGTGTTGCACGTTCTGGTGATGGACTACCATGACGACGTTTCTCACCGCGAACTGCTGTTCCAGCATTATCTTCGGTTCGCGTTGTAGCGGCAGTTTTATCAGCTTGATTATCGCCAATCGACTCAATCTGCGATACATCGGTTGGTGGTTCCGTTTCGGCAATTGAACCCCAACGAGATTTACGATTACGGGGCTCTGGCGGTTCCTAGACAAATATCAAATAGTAATAAAACAATTTTTTTTTCATATAAAATAAAAAAAAATTAAATATCCAAAAAACATTTTTGTCATGCTCTACTTATTTGAAATGATAAAAACGAAAGTATTAGTTTTTTAATTTTTGAATTGTGACATCAAATTAAAATTTTAATATTCCATCTACTTCTACTTTTAATAGTAATTTTTTTTTATTTTTTTTTATAATATACACTTTAATGTAGATTTAATTTGTTTTCTTAAAGAACAAAGCAAAATTTTATAAAAATTTATATTAATTATAAACAAATGAGAGCATATACTGCGAAAAATTCGAATCTTATGCATAAAATTATAAATTTTTACGTTTATAATTATAGAAAAGTACCTTTTCTGGTTCCACTGTTCCTTGATTTATTGCTGTGTCACCATTAGTTTGTTCTTCAGGCATATCAGCATCATTTGATTGTTCTTCTTGATGTTGATCTTCACTCGCTTTCATTTCAACATCTTTGTCCATTTTATTCGACGTTTCTTCTGGTTCGGAAACGTCAGCCGCTGAATCTTCTTGCATTTGCTCAACATCTTCATTTGACGCTGTTTTCGATAATTCAACAGATTCAGTTTCTTTTTCTAATTCTACTGGAGTCTAAAATAAAATAATAACGTATTATTTTTGCATTGATACACAGGTAAGTCACAGAAAAATATTTTGAATTATATAAATAAGTAAATCACTTATTACGTACACTAGTCTCCATTTTTTCATATGATAGTTGTTCTAAGTGGACTACGGGTTCTGGTAGTCTGATAACATCGTGTTTCTCTGAGTGTTCTTCAGATCTTCTGCTCCTAGTTCTCGTTTTTGGTGAACTCTCTACAACCGGTGGAGGTTCCGGTGTTGATTCCCTCACAGGAGCCTTCGGTGAAGGCTGTGAACTGGAGGTCGTATTCAAGTCTTCTGTTGACGTATCAGCAATAGAAGTTTCTGGCACATCTAAAAATATATATTATAATAATTATATATACTAGTACCTCAATAATGGTTTTATTATTGTAAGTTTTTCAAACTAATCATCTTCATTTTTCTAAACATTTCGAAAAATAAAATTACTAACCAAATTGAAAACATTAGCTTGGCGCCAAAACTGCACATATTATTCAAGTTAATAAATCAAAGTTAATTCTGTCTAATATGCTTGATTATTAATTCAACACCTTTCCAATGATATTTATACATAAAAATATGTATAAATACAGCAAAATCATATATAAAAATGTATTACGCTTTAAAAAAACATTGCCGCATAACTTTGGTAAACATAATAAATATATTAATGTACATCTATTTGTCAAAAAACTAATAATTACAAACGCACTTTTGCCAATAGCAACGTAAAACATAGTGAATTATCTATAAAAACTTTACTTACCTTCTCCAGATTCGGCTTCAAGTGCTTCACGTAATCTTTTTACGAGTGCAGCCTTGACTCCCTTGGTATCTAAACCTCTAGAACCTAACTCAGATCGTAATTCCACAACTTTTAACTTTGCTGGATCTAATATTGTACTCATATTTGAATATTTTGCCGAAACTTGTCAATATAATTAAAATAATCATGCAGAGCACATGAAAACACGCCAAATACAAATTACAAATGGCGGATAGCTTTCATAAATAAACCTGCCAATAAGGCAAGTAAACTGAAGCGTGATTGGTGCATTGTGACGAGGACGCTTATTTTGTAGCCAATCATAAAACAACATTTCACGCATAAACGTAAATAGATTGGTAGTCAAATTTGCGCGGTTTGTTGCTTAGATACAAACATTATTGACAACTCTATCGAATTTTCCGATAAAAAATAGTAAATTTAGCTGGTGCAATCAAAATTTTTGAAATACTTATTTAAAATTGAAAAATTAATTTCAAATTATGTCTCACATAGATCATAAAATTGATACTGAACAATCACAAACTGAAATTCCAGGTAAGATTTATTTAAAAGATTATATTTTAACAATGTGTGCCCAATAAATTTTATTATTCATAAAAATAATTATAGATCATAAAACATTATTCAATTATTTTTATATTGTTAACAAATGTTAATTAATTCACCAAAAAATGTTCATTTTTTGAGCGCAAAAAAAAAACAAACATTTCTTTATCTCAGTTTAATTTGTAAAAGAAATTAAAATACAGGTGAAGATATTTCCGATCAAGACACTGTATTCAAAGTTGTTATGTTAAGAAGTGGTGATGTTGAATGGGATGTGAAAAATTTGTATTCTGGTTGGAATGATTCAAAATTATCATTTCGGGGACGTACGGAAATAATAGCAGCAAGTGAAATACTGAAAAATGAAAATTATACATTTGATCTTGCGTATTGTTCAATATTAAATCGCGGTCGAGAGAGTTTGTCACTTATTTTAGATCAGTTAGATCTTCGTGAAATCGAAGTGCAACAATGTTGGGAATTAAATGAAAGACATTGTGGTGCATTTACAGGTTTCGAATTAGTTAAATATTAAACAGTAATAAAGCAAATATAATATTCTTATCGTATTTATTTGTTTCTTCTTATTTTACAATTTCCCTTTATTTAAATTCGTTTTATTTTTATAGGCTATAATAAAGACGAAATGAATGCTAAATATGGAAACGATCAAATAAATTTTTGGTTTAATTCATACTATTCTTCGCCGCCTCCAATATCAAAACAACATAAATATTATCACTTTATTTACAATAATACATTATTACCGAAAAATATTGTTTTACCACTGACGGAATCATTAGATATGGTTCAAAAACGTATGATTGCGTTTTGGAATAAAAAAATTTGCCCAAATATTTTATCGGGAAGAAAAATATTGCTTGTAACACATAACTGTTGTTTGAAAGCATTGATACAATATCTTGAGGATTATAGACATCCAGATTTTTCTGATGCTGATTTAAAAATTCCGCGTGCTACACCATTTTATTATAAATTAGATGAAACACTGAGACCTATTTTAGTTGATAGTTTTCAAACGTTATAAACAAGTTCTCTCTCTGGTTATAAATATGTATTTACTATTAGTTATGTAACAATATTTTACATTAATAAAAAGATATATTTATAATTATAAAATATTTTGATTTATTAACTTAGCTGCCTGTAGAATGCCCATATGAAATATTAAATTATAAAGTTTTTTTTATCGTTCTTAAAGACCAACAAATCAATAAACTCAAATTAATTTTTAATAATGATAAGATTGCAATAAATATTTTTACTCAAGATTTATAATAAAAAAAAAAATAATACAATCTTTCAAAAGATGCAAATATATATCAGAAAAGGGAATATTTACTTGTGCAGAAGTTCGATACCGATATTATTTCTTTATGTATATAATTTGAAGTCTTGTATTGCAGTGCCAATAACAAATGATTTGGAGAGAAAAATTAGCGATGCATTTGATGTTTTTGATCACGCATTAAATAAAACAGTTGATGTAAGAGAAATTGCAACAATTATACGAGGTTTGGGTAAGTGATTACTTAATCTGTAAATGCTAAATCATTAAACAACTAAATTATGAATGTATTAATTAATTATTTGTAAATGTTCAAATTTAGGTTGCATTCCAACAGAAGCGGAATTACAAGAAATCTTAATACAAGTAGAAAATCCACAAACAACAGGAAATGTACATTTGAGAGACTTTTTACCCGTTATGGTACAAATTTTCAATGAACATAAGTAAGTATTAAATTAAAATGCATAAATCGTTTTTAGTTTAATATTTTCTTTAGCAAATTCACCTTAAAAAAATCTGTTTATAAATCGAAAGAATAAAAATCTTTTAAAATGCAAAATATATCGTTGAATTTCAAAAAAAAAATTGCTAATTGTTTCAGATTTCAACCAGCAACACCAGATAAGTTATTAGAAGCGTTTCGTAAAATAGATGTTGAAGGTAAGGGTTACATAACTAAAGAATATTTAACAACGTTGATGATGCAAGAAGGTGAACCATTTGATGAAGAAGAAATCGAAGAAATGATGGCGTGTGCTGTCGATCCAACCACACAAACTATACCTTATGAATACTATATCAATCAACTAATGGTAATTCTTTTCGAAATATTTTATAATTTTTCTTTACTTTTTTATAAATATTGGGGTATTATCGCACTTGACCGTTAAAGGTTACCATAATGTTAAGCCCAAGTTTTCATGGCAATCGTAAAGCTAAATAATGTTAAAAGCGATTAGCGTACAATTATTTGAGTAAACTATTTGACATTTTGTCGCTTAGTAATATACATTTTTCACCGCTTACTGTCTTTATAAGAATTTTGTGAAACAACTTCTTTTAATAAAGTTATATCATCTTCTATTTTAAATCTTAATCTGTCTGTTTTGTCAGTTTCAATTAAATATTATTTTATTAGAACTTATAACGACAAATGTCAATTAAAGTAATTAATAGTACTACGCTATTTACCAATACTATAAATTTTAATACTATAAATAATTAATGTACAGGTTGCGATAACTCTCTATTATTTTGTCTTTTAAAATGAACGTAATGCACATATTTTTTTAAATTATTATTTTGCATGATTATATGTTGTATTACCTGTCCCTATTTTGCACTGATTTGTAAAAAATCAAGTATTCACCTAAAGAAGAAGACGACAATTATATATTAGCTGATAAAATAGAAGCAGCAAAACCTAAAAAGGAAATAAAAAACACAATGTCCATGCTGATGAAAGTTGCCCAATCTTTGGAAGGTATGAGTAATCATTTTATTTCTGTCCAAATTATTTAAAATATCAAATTCATAAAAAGAAGTATGAGAAAATATTGAGTCTTAATGCAACAAAAATTATTAAATAGTATGTGGTCGATAATCATATTTCATAACTCTCAATTTAGCTGACCTGTATGTTTATAATGTCTAATCAAATTTGAAAATTATCAAACATTGTTTGGTGAAAACTAATTTCGGGATAGTGGAAAGAGTTTATGACATACCCTTTTGGATTCATATTTGGATACATATTTCTGGCCAAAATCCTCTATAGCTATAGCCAATATATGTGTTTAAAAAAGTTTTATTTAACATAACCAAATAGACAAACAAACTTGAAATGCATTTATTTAAAAATTATAAATTTATATTGAAAATAAAAAAAATTGTTCAAATCTAGAATACTTTTCTAATTTGTATATGATTTTGAGTACAATTTTATCAAAATATTTAGCTGTATTCTATTTTTTAATTATTTGTTGAGTGTATATTTTCATAAATAAAAATTCAATTGCGTATATCTTTATTAAAAAATATATAAATATATTTTATATTTTAAAACTGTCATAAAAATTCATCAGTATAACTTACATCACGCAACAAATTGAGTAATATCTATGAACAATATCAATTTCCTTTTGATAATATTCCCAATTATAATTTTGAAAATGGAATATTCTTTTCTTTAGTGGCTGCTCCCATAACTGCAGCAGCAAAATCTTCACTTTGCAGCATGCTTTTATTATGATTTGCCTAGAATTTATACATAAAAATGTTTCTAAATTACGCATATTTATCTATGATTTCACAATATATTATTATTGTATTATTGTGTATGTTTGTTTTTTTTTTAGATTGAATAATTATCTAATAGTACTACAAGTAATTTAAAAAAATACAGAAACTTACAATATGATCTAAGCCTTCTTGCACCGTATGATCTCTTGAATAAACCAGATTGAATTTCGTACCTTGAACAGCAACTGGACTTTTTGATGCAATTTCGGCAGCTAATTCAATTGCACCAGCTAACAAACTAATGACAAGAAAAATTTTAAGTTATTGTGTAAAACATCAATACATTTTCAATAGTAAATATTATCAATATTTTAAAATTGTTATGAATATTCTTTAAAAAAAAAAAAAAAAACAGTACGGTATTTTAATTAATTTGTTCAAAAACTAACTATTAAATTTCAAAAGTTGACATTTTGTAGTTACTACTAACACCAGAGCGATGCATTCTTATACGTATAACCAAATAACTAATTCCGTAAAGTTAAAATTACTTACCTATTTTTATTGTCAAAGACTTTGGATACAAGACCACAGTTATGTGCTTCGTCAGCTTGCATTTTCCTTCCGGTATAACATATTTCTCTAACCAAACTATCGGATCCAATTACTTTTGGCAGTCTTTGTAAAGTTCCTACATCAGCAGCCATACCGATATCTACCTAAAAAATGTATTCTTTGCAACCAACGATAAAAATACATTTATATTTAATAAATTTACCTCTTTAACTTGAAACCAAGCATCTTTGGTACAATATCTAATATCGGCTGCGGTAATCATATCAACACCTGCACCAACACATGGCCCATGAACTGCGGCAATCACAGGTTTGTGGCATTTTTCCAACGATGTCAAACTATTCTGATAATTAGTTATATATACCTGCAAGATTTTCGCTTTACGCGCTATATCGTCAACTTCCGCTAATTCCGAACCAAGCGATACCATAGCACTTAAATCAATACCTACATTAAAAACAAAAGTGAAACTTAAAGGCAAAGCCGAAAATAACAACAGATTAATATTGAAAATAATAACTACCTGCTGTAAATAATTTTCCTGATCCACATAAAACAATTGATCGGCAATCACCATCAACAGCTAGATCATTGAAACATTTTCCAATTTCCCTATAACAAATATTTGGATTTATATACATAGTCAGAAACGAATGTTTATAAACATATTTCTGTTGATTGTTAAATATATATAAAAAAAATTATACTTACTCCCACATAGCATTGTTAAAAGCATTTAATTTATCAGGTCTGTTTAATTCTACCTGGTAAACAAATGGTTTTGGCACGGTTACTGCCAACGTTTCATATTTTTTTGCGGACGACATCGCTGCCACTGATATAGCTTCTATTAACTCTAAAATTAATTATATCAATGAGTTACCTTTTATTTATTTAATTAATAATAATGCGAATATAGATTATTTATTTCTTACTTTGCTTATTACTGTTTAATAAACTTTTTCCAATATGTTTGGTTAATGTAGAATACATATTAAAATAATATTAAAACAAAGGATGTAAAGAGTTATTCGATACAAAAAAAAAATCAGTCTATTAAGTGATACTGGATAAAATTAAAAATATAAATAAATAATTCAGGTGCAAAGGTGGTTTCAAAGTTCAAAATCCGTATACATATGTCAATTTGAGATAAGACTGATTTACATTGGAAAGTTTTTATACTGTTTTATTGTTTGCTATAATTTTATAATTTACTATTTCATTATTTATAATAAATTTGTTTTTTGTTTTGTCTCAACAAGATTTTTATTTTGTTTAAGCATAATTTTATTATCAAATCAGAACACTACATTCATATATTAAAGTTATAAAAATTAAAAGTGTTTTATGTATGCAATAATTTTAATTTACTATAGCTAAAATATCGTTATGAAAACAAATCTCACACTGTTAAACATTGTCAAAATTTAAACATGAAGACTTTTTAAAAAAATTGTTTTTGTCAAAAATAATTTAAAAATTTTTGCAAGCAATTTTGACTAACGAAAATGTTATACATTTTACAAAAATAACAATCCGAGAATTTTAAATTGTCCTACTTTTGGATTTTTAAAAACCAGATTACCCTAGATTCTAGGGTAATTCTAGGGCCTAGAACATACATCTATTTTAATCTAAATAATAATTAAAGTTCCAATAAAAAAGAACTACAAATTACTGAATTATTATCATACCAAAAGCAAATAAATTTTTTAGAGAGTAACAGGAAATGAACAAATGAAACATCAAAATGTAATATTTTATGATTTATTTGAGAAAATGTATCTATATTTTCTTATATGCATCCCAAACAGACTTAAAATTTACTAAAAACAAATAGTACTATAATATACATGTATAATTAGGTTGTTGTTGTTGATGTTGTTAACTACATTCACACACCACATTCAGTTTTGGTGCGCACAATTGACAATGGCAACAAAAGCCACAAATATTCGTAAAATTTCAATTCAATTCATAGACTGATTCAAAACTATATTCCTCTAGATAGATTTTTGTGTCAATATAACATTTTCGGTCAAAAGAAAAAGTTAAGTAAACTTTTAAATGATATGTTACTGAATTATTAATGTATCCGAAAAAATTCAAGACTTTTATTAATATAGCAAGAATCAGTCTATATTGAATTATTAAAATTCAAACATAAAAACTTCCTTGGATTTTTTTCATTAAAAAAATTGTTAAGAAAATTTGACAAAAATATAATAAATTTATTTCATACAAAATCATAAATATGAGTACAGATTAAATTGTTGAATTTACACCGTTAAACTAATGTTACACTAGAAAAATAAACAAAAATATTCATTCACAAAGAGTTTTCGTTATACTTAAAAAATAGTAATAGTATCTCTTATTAACAACTGGAATAATAATTTACAAGCAGACTTTTACTCGACAAACCTAATTTGTGCGAATTTCTTTCCTTTCCTTTTTTTTTATAGTGTAACGCTAGTTTTGTATAAAAAATAAATATTTTTAATACTGTTACTTATTCTAATGTTAAATAGTTGTCATTCTGAAAATATATAACATTTTTGTCACAACGGAAAAGTACAAGTGAGTTCAAATAAGGCACAAAAAATGAATATTTGTAAAAGTTATAGACTAGAAATTTTGACATTTATTAATAAAACGTATATAGTTTATTTAAGAAATACTTGATTTTTACTTAAAACTAAAATTGTTAATTTTTAACAAATATTTGAGAATAATTTCTGTAATTTTATTTAGAAAATATATATATGTGACCAATCTTCTGTAGCAGTGTAAATTCAACAAATAAAATAGTGACATATTTTTTTTTTCTCTTAATGCTTTTTTGGTGTATATGATTAACACCGATTTTCGTGTTATTTACCTTGTTTTTTTAAAATGTTAAATGTTACACAACTTCATATTTTTCTGAATAAAAAACGTTTTCTACAGAATGTTTTACTGGAGAATCATCATCAACACATAATACATCAGTTACCTGAAAGAAAAAACAAAAATTAAAATGAAAAATCATTGCAAGAGTAAATGAAAAACGAGAAATTACCTTAATATTTGCATATGAACATTTCGATTGGAACGAAACGTGTAACGGGAAAAAGTCATTCGGAACTGAATTTGGAGCACTAAATTCTAACGAACCAGTTTTATTACTACCGTCGATTATTGGCAATGACCATACCAAATGATTTTTGCGTGCTTCGTGCGTAAAATGGCCGTCACATTCTGCTACGACTGGATTGCAACCAATACTATAACAAAAACGGATACAACGAATTATAAATTTATTCATTTTAAATACAAATTAGAGAATCCCGTGACCCTTAAAGAGTCACGTTTGAAGTCGAAAATAGTAATTAAACATAAATATAATAAAAATAAATAAATAAACAAATAATAATAATAATAAAATATCAATTGCACTATTATATATTACTCAAAAGCAACACTTTGACATTTGCAGGTTAGCATTAAACATAATTTTTCAAATTTTTCAGAACCAAGATGAAACCTGCCTATTTTCAAATAGTGAATGAACCAATTAAAATGACACCACTCCCATCAAAATCGGTTCAGGGGTTTAGGAGATGCTGGAGAAACATATATACATTTGACAATTAGGGAGATGAAATTAGGAAAAACATCTTGGACATGTTTAAATGATTATTTTATTTTGCCACTAAGACGTGACATAGTTTCTATCGCATCAAAGTCATCCTCTCTTTAATTTAAGAAATATAACAGTGTGTGTGTACTTACGGCAATGATATAATAATATTAACATCGCACAATTCCAGTTCGGTATGGGCTAGTTCATATTCAATATTAACGTCACATGAACCGTCACCAGCTTCGGATGGCCAACAGTTGATAAGCAGCGGTACTAATGATTCATCGGTACCTTGTAATCGCCATTTTAATACACCCACATCGGTATATAATGGAAATGGTTTCGCCGGTTGTTTCAAACCAATTTGACTGCGAAGTTTAAATAGTTCTTTGTCTACATTCGGATGAGTCTGAAATTATAAGTGTATATTTTATTTTCAAAAAATAAAATAGTACTTATATTTGTATTACAAAGTTAACTCATACACTGTAAATAGGTATATAGCGTTATTGTGTGTGTATATAAAAATAAAATAAATAATGGTACGTTCTAATGCTAGTAGTAAAAAAAAAAAGAAATATATACATATATACAAGTTACCTGTAATTGTACGCCACGCATATCTTGATTCTCTAATTGCACTCGAATTCGGCCCCATTTCTCGTCACCTATATGCAGTGTGACTAGACCGTGTAATTCCAATTGTTGCACGCCGCCATCACGTCCCATTATCACCGAAAGTTTCTCTTCCTGACGCAAATGCACATCGTCGATATCCTGTTTGATAGCTGGTGTTTTCATCGTTTGCGATTGATTCTGTGGTGCGTTTGTGCCACTCGGTGGTACAATTACACTTTCACCTTCATTCTTCAACTGATCGACAAATGATTCGACGTCACGTGATTTACCGCCGAGTTTCATTGCACGAGTTGAAGTCGGAACTGATTTTCTAGGAATGAACAAAAACAAATCTAATGTTACAATTCTAGTCAAAATAAAAATCAATTATAGTATTTTGTCAAAATAAATTAATGACGATTTAAGCAAAAACAAAATACTATAACTTAATATAATACGCTATGTGTAATTAAGAATATAAAATAAAAATAAATTCTTTTCGGATATTTTTTATTTTCCCAAATTAAAACAATTTTGTTTTAATTAATACAAATGTTTTATTATTCACTGACATGACTGTGATTTTAGGTTCCGAATTAGTTCGAAACTATATGAAGTATGCACAGTATGGTAAATTACAAGCTAAATCCATTTTGCGCATGTCTTGGACAGTTCTAAACTGATTTACTGATTGATTAGAACAAATCAAATATTTAGTTCTTAATGTTCATCCACCAGAGATTTAATAATATGCTCAATTCACTTAATTGAATTTTGCTATAAATTTTCTAACCAATAAAAAATCAATATTACATCATATATTTTTCACTAAATCATCATATTAATTATTGATTTGATTTTTAAAAATAATTTTTTAATTTCAATCTGTCTAATAGTGTTGAATTATTTTGACGTAATATTTTACACTTTACAAATGAATACAACAAAAAATAAATCTATAAAATAGTTATGTAATACACTTACTGCATAGGTGTATAAGATGGTTTGATATCATTACTGATATTAGCAACATCGCCCACAGATGGTGTAGGTGTGTATCCAGAACCAGTAGAGTTTCCGAAACCACCACTGCTGCCATAGCTAACTTTACCACCTTTCTTTGCTGCTTCCATGCGTTGACGTTGCAACTCTTTCGCTTTTTCACGCATTTTATTCTTCGCCTCACGTTCCTGAGTCTAAATAAAAAATTTGTTTTTAAACATATAATAATACACTGTAAGTTTCTATAATCAATTTGAATTGATAATAAAATTTAATCATATTTATATAATTTATTGATTATTTAAAAATTAAGCACTTTTTTACATTTGTAATATTGTAATTTCTATTTGTATTTTGACTTGTATAAGCACTTTCTAGTGCTATTATTATTAATCTGAAATTATTGGCTAAGTTTAAGCTCCAATAATCACTTACTTGTCGTACAGCTTGATAGACTTTTTCTTCGTGAGAATCCATTTCAACAAATGTTCGAATTTGCGATAAATTTACACTCTCTCTATAACCCAATGCAACAATTTCATCGAATGCAAATATTAAATTGAAAGCATTGTCAACTATTTCTGATTCATCCATTGACCGGCAGTATTCGGGAATCTAAAAATAAAAGTTTAATTAAAAAAAAAAAAATTTTTTTAAATAATTATATGAAAATTGCACTGCATTCATAGGTTCATAAAACTATAAACAACTTTTCAAGTACAAAACAATGAAACTTACCACTCGAGCAAACAATCGTAATGTTTCTAAATCTTCCAAAATATTACTGGCTCTTGTTGTAATTAATAACATATACAATCTTTCTAACGGTTGATATACGTAACGTACAGAATCTGTTTCTACAAATGTATGCTGTGTACCAGCCGGTATTAATTTCGGAAAAGCGGCTAGTAAACCCTCAATTCGAGCTTTCGACATTTCCACAAATTGTCGCGAAACAATTGCTGAAATTTCAATATTTATTCATCAATTCAAACATCAATTTTGTACCATTTTTTTCAATTACAATATACTTATACAAATAATAACTAAAAAAAATTGCTTTAATCAAACAAAGAATTTCCAGATAAATAAATTTATATATCTAATGATTTATTTAACCAAAATTTCCAATTATTAATTAAAATATATAATAAATTTATATTTTAATATAGAAACAAAATTTTACATAAAAATAAATGGTTAAATTAGTCAAATGACAGCTGTCATGGCTGTCAAATAATTAGAAAACATAAATATTTTTATACAATATTTCATAAAATTATTGCATAATAAAATTTAAAAAATAGCTAAATAAATTAATTTTTAACAGTTTGCACATATTTTTGATTATAAATTAGTTGTACAGTAATTAGTAAAATTAAGCTCCGATAAAAACTAATGCGGGTATTAATTAATTTCTTTACTGTTAAATACGAGTTAGTTACCCATACTAATATAAAAATAAAAAATTACGTTAGTTAATTACAAAAGCAGATTTTTGTGGCTGGTGTAACCTTACCCAGCCAAAGCTTTATATCGATATTTTATTACCAGGAATAAAATACTACTTACTTTTACCAGCTTTGGTGCAAACAGCAGCTGCTATGAGCACCTGAAATTAAAAAATAAGAATTTAAACGCTTTAAAACACTGAAGCATGTTTTTCGATTTCGATTTGACATCTTGTTATAACACTTATAAATAACACATATTTCACCATTAATATTTTGAAAAATAAGTATAATTACCATTTTGGTAAATGTATATCTTTCCCTGCTTAGATATTATTCCAAATTTTGCATTAATATCGCTAAATTTTAAGAAACATTACACCCCGACCGCTTTATTCAAGATGACGTGTATTGAAAATGTAATGACGTGCCATGAAACACTAATATGAAAAACCCTAAACTAGTATTTTCAAGCTTGAATGTTGGCAACACTAAAAAATACAAACCAAAGCCTGTATTACAAAGTATTAATTTCAATTAAAAATTTATAAAAAATATTTGATTGTAAATTAAATGCTACTTCTATTAACAAAATACTTTTATTGGTCTGATTTAACTTTTTTTTTACTTTGGAATAATAAATAATATTTTACATGTAAAATTAAAAAAAAAACTATCGTAAAAGTAAAATAATTTTATTAATCAAAAATTATATGATCTACAACACGTTAAAGCATTGTATTTATTGAAACGACTGATATAATTTTACTGCAAATATAAAAATTAATTATATATACCCATTATATTGTACATTTATAATCTATATATGAACTTAATCTAAAAATATTTTTAAAAAATTATTTCGCTTTAGCTGGCGGTCTAAACGAACCGACAACAACCGCGTGATCTCTTTCGTACGGCTCCAGCGTAATCTGTTCATGTGGTTTTAGTTTATCCGCTTGTAATTTCTTAACTTCAGCGGCAAAAACTGCTTCGGGCTGTGCCGTTGAATCGATACAAGATGCTTTAATTGAAATTACAAAATGACCCCCGTTTTTAAGGAAATGGTGAGCGTTTAATGCTACAATACGCGCCTGATCTGGCTGAGCTACATCGGCAAATATTGTATCGACTAGGCCGATTAACATTCGGTATTTGTGTGGATGGCGGGCGTCCTCAATTATCGGAATTATATTTGTACGTTTTTTCGCTACATTGATTAAATCGCGACCGGATCGATGCGAGAATTCAACAGCGTACACTAGACCTTCCTGAAATATTAATACAATATGTCAAAATATATCTCATAGTAAAGGATATTCATTACGATAGTTTATTTATGTCTAAAAAAATCACAAAAAATAATGTTACACTATTGTCCAAGTTTCAAATTGAAAATTTTATTTTATTTACATTTATATCAATAATAACTGTAGTAACAAAAATTGTTTACTAAATTGTGATATTTACAAAGTAATTGTTTGTTTTTATTTAAATTAAAAAGGCTGATCAAATTAAATAATAAATATAACTTTAAACATTAAAAATTTTCCTTAAACTTGTATTTATTCGTACATAAAAAAATATGTATGTATATGTTAATATGAGCAAAATACTTACTGGTCCAACAATATCTGAAACATGTGATACAGTTGTGCCGGAAGCTGCACCGAGATATAGAACTTTACTGCCAGGTGGCATGTGAATCTGATCAACTCCTCCTAATATAGCAGCAGCTAATTTACTACGAAATGGATTCCAGACTCTGTATTCGATTTTATTACCATCATTCTAAAAAAAAAGTATACAATATATAAATTTTAAATAGAATGTCTTTAATTCTATGATCATTATACCTCAACGGATATTCTTTTTTCACCGTAAACATCTGATCCAGGAACTAAATTTAAGGTAACAAGAGCGTCTTCTTTGCCTCTCGCAATAAATACACCTTCGTGTCTATGTGGTTCAATAATAACAGTTTTACCCCCTTTGAAGCCGCCACCACCACCTCCTCGACCGCCACCACGGCCTCTGCCACCTCCTCCTCGGCCTCCACCACCTCGACCTCCAAATCCTCCTCGGCCACCTCCACCTCGGCCACCGCCGCCTCCTCCTCGACCACCACCTCCAAAGCTTTTACGGTCACCGCCGCCACCAAAACTGCTGCGACCACCACGATCACCACCGCCTCCAAAACTGTTTCGGCCACCACCTCGTCCGCCGCCTCCACGGCCACCGCCTTCTCTAGGTGAAAACCCTAAAAAATATCATAAATTTAATTAATTTTATGTTAACAAACCAGCAAACATTTTAAAGTGTGAGAGCACATGGCAAGTAATTCCTAACAGTTACATAAAAAAACAATAAATAAATACTACATACAAACAATAGCATTCTTAATTTATATACTAATAATTAAAAAGTCTTTATAACTTTGAATATTTTGTAAAGTAAATAATATTAACTTTTTTAAAACTATAACCTCAAATGACAACAAATTGGGAAAACAGAAAAACACTTAAATGACAACTATTTTATAACAATATATTTAACACTCACCTGGTCTGCCCATTATACTTTTATCAAAGTAAAACAAATAAAATTATAATTTAATAATAATAAACTATTTTTATATTATTTATACCACGTGCATCAAATCGACTGACGCGCACGAAGTAGTCTACTTCTTCTTTTTCTTAATGTTTATTTTAATTTGTTTGACATATATGTTAATTAAATAGAAAAATATATAATTTTATGTTTATTATCGTTATTATTTATTAAACTAATAGTAATTAAATTTATATAATAAATTTTTATATGTATGTCATAAAAAATGTAAAACTAACTTCATGGCAATTCACTGTTTTGTTTAAATTGCTGTCAAAATTTGATTCGTTTGCAACTTGTTGCGGTTTGTATTAAAAATGGCAATTCATATTCAAAAAACTAAAAATTTAAATGAAAAACATTTAAACGCTTCTATTCATCTTTTACCATGCAAAATACATGCAGATACAGATGCAAAGGTTGAAACATTTTTCGAATCATATTTAAAAGCAAATGAAAATGGAGGTTAGTTTATATTTTATTTTTAGTTTTCAAACATTATTTATACGTTATTTCGTAGACGTAAAGGGAACATTTAGAGGATATCCATTAACTGGAGCTAAAATTACTATACCAGATAGTTATCAAGGCATGATTTTGCACGAAAGTATAAAACCCGTCACTGAAAATCAAGAGCGCAAATTTTATGTCGTGCATAAATTTGATTCTTTCACATATTGGAATTGGGATAAGAAACCAAGTAAAAATGATATGATTTGTCAAGCATTAGATTGGATAGATATAGCTGAAGCGGTAAATATTTTAAAGTATTTTTTTTTTTAATTAAATAAAGAAATTTTATATTTTTGTTTTCAGTTACATGCTCCAATTACCGAAGAATAAAAATAATAATTTTTCTAATTTTAATGTGCCTTTTAATTACCTCTCAATGTTATCTATTTAATATTGTTACCTAAGTATTATGTTTAAATGTAATTCTTATGTCTTTAATTAAATATATTTTATGAATTATAATTGTATTTTATTTTCAACATTTGTAAAACTGTTTCATTTATTTGAAATATTTTAGTACAATTTTTGTTAATAATACTTTAGTTATATTTGAATAACAAATGTCTAATTTATTTTATATCATTTTAAATACAAAATAATATTTTTGAATTAAATTTTTAAAATATTTTACGAACAAAACTATTTAAAACTTACCTGACATTCTTGTAGAACATGTTATTCGTAACTAGCAGATGAAAATAGACAAAAAAAGACAATATTATTAAAAATGTATGAACAAGTTAATTATTAATTAAATAAGTTCGCAATCATTCTTGATTATTTTGCAAAAAATTGATGGAACTGTAAAATACAAAAATAATATAAATAAACATACATTTCTAAAATGTTTATTTGGTTAAAATTTTATTTACATATAAATAAAAACACAAAAATTCAAAATAATATAATAGATTTGTTTGACATACAGTAATATATTCTTTGCCGTGTTTATAAAAAATATTTCTAGATAATTTTGGTCGAAATATGAGCAGACAATTGAATTACTTTTAAATCTAAATAAAATTGAGCAATTTCATAAACACAGCAAAAAAATTTAAACTTATACTAACATTTAAAACTTTCACTTTTCTGACTTAGAAATAATCACAAAATTATATAAACTGATAATTATAAAACTATCAAAAGATTTTTTTTTAAAAATTATCTAAATATAGTAATCAAATTTCACATTATTTAATATTATAACGAAGATAATCAATTTTTCAGATGTAATTAAATTAATATATTCAAACTATGTAATATATAATATGAAAATTGATTACTTTGTAAAATATAAAATGTTAAAATACAATAAAATTTCAATAAATATCACTTGTATGGAAGTTACAGTCATAAAAATGGCTGTATCATTTTGGAGATCATATGTAATTATTTTGGCAAACAATTATCAATGAAATTACACATAACAGCTTTTAAAAAAAAATCAGTAAATCTATCATTTACATAGATATAAAAAAATAAATGTTTTTAATATATGACTACAATTTCAAATTATAATATGTGACAGTACTACAACCAATTCGGTTAGAGATCCGTTCACAAATGTACAAGGCATGCCCAATACACGAAATTAGCTTATATTTTATCATACTGCGTATGCTCCGTACAGTTGTAAACCAGTTTCATTGTTGTTAGAAACAAAACAAGTATATATATCCGTAAGTTTAAAAATATTGCACAAATAAATTCTATAAAAATTAGCAAATAATATATATTTAAAAATCATTTTATTATTTAAAAATATTAGTAATCTTCGTTTCGTTCCTGAACTCTCCTTTAAAAATGTACAGCGGCTTATGAGGAACTTTGAGAAACAATTATGATCAAACTTTAAGGTTTGACTTCATTTATTTCCAATATATTTTTATTTAAAGGACGTTTCGGGTTCTTACTGAAGCCATCTTCAGCTAAAGTAATACAAATTTGGTTTCAGTAATTTAGCTGAAGATGACTTCAGTAAGAAGCCGAAACGTTCTTAAAATAAAAATATATTGGAAATAAATGAAGTCAAACTTTAAAGCTTGATTATTATTGTTTCCCAAAGTTCCTCATAAGCCGCTGTGTACATATTTAAAAATATGTATAAATTTTCAATTTATTTTACTTAAATTATATAGCTGTCTTTTTAAATAAAAATATTGATATTATTCAAATATTATATAATTTTTAAATATAGTTGCGGTAGCGATTTGAAGATCTAGTCTGATAGCATAATATTTGGAATAAATATGTTTAGTAATTGGACTTGTGTATAAACAGTACATCAGTTATATATATATATATATATATATATATATATATATATATATATATATATATATATATATATCATATAAAATTAAAATATTACCTACAATACTGGAATGAATTTTTGGCATTTTGGTTCAATTTTTCTTTTATGTAATGGCAGTTCAAATATTATGTTGTTAATATACGAAAACAATCATTCATTAAATTGTGCTATTAAAGTAAATTATTATTGTTGATTTCCAATCAAGAAAATTAAATTTAAACTGCCTGTGAACTTGCATACATACGCAATAAGAATCAATTACATGAAACGTTTCTTACAATCTAACAATAGGCTGAATTGTGTTTAACGTTTTATAAATTGTTTTAGCCAAATAAAATATATGGAAATCGGTTGAAATTTAAGTTATTCGTTAATTTAAGTAAATTTCATATTCATAAATAAAAATGTAAAATTAAAAAAATATAATTCATCTAATATGCTAGAACATGAGTTTGTGCAGCGTATATTATAAACCAGTTCTATTTTCTCCGATATGAATATTATGCTTTTAGTAAACTTAATATACAAACTAATTATAAATATATTTTAAATTAAAAGCACGATATTATAATATATATTAGAAAAAGTCAGTTTCGTAAAATTGTTAGCTTTATTTAGTACTTCCATTCCTAATCTTGTTTACGAAACGATATTTTTGGTAGTTTTAAATATTATGCAAGTTTCACAATAGTCATATCAATATAAATAATAAAATAAATATGTTATTTTAATATTAAATTATAATAAATAATATAATACACATATATAATATATTTGCCTATATATGACGAGTTTGTTATATTAAATAGTATAATCATATTTAATATAATACACAGAATAATGTACGTTTATACAAATGGTTTCAAAATTTTTAGGTTATTCTGAAACTCGTTAAAAAAATGAGATAATTTAGGTTACATTTTCTGCAGTTATAATAGCATATGTATATTTTTATAATATGAATAATTTGAAATTTACACGTGTTATTATAGTAGCATCATGATAAACATATTTCGGATGATTCAAATTCTTGAAACATCTGTATTTATATATTTACAGTAGATTATTCAAAATAAAAACCCTTAATTACTCGCATTCATTCGTTCATGTTCACGCATCATTTCAGCATTTCGAATTCGTTTCTGATACTCTTGTTGCTGTTTAATAAAATCGCTTAAACGGTTCAATAGAAATTGTTTATCGTGACCTTCCAATACCAACTGATTCTTTAGAACGGTAACCATATGCTTGTTGGCAGCACTGACAGCCGAATAATAATATAAACACAGTACTAAAATGAAAAACATCGGTATCGAAAACCATGCGGTACCAATGCCGAAAATAACCGTCTGTAACCAATCGGGAAACGTTTGAAATGTCCATATCACGTAAGTCCAAATCGAATCTAAACCCCTGTATGGTCCGCATGATAAAGACGGCGGTATTTCTGCTATTGAATACGCAACCGGTATTACAGCGAGAGCATGCGCAACTAACAACACAATCATGAACATTGAATTTGATCGCGATGCGCGATAAACAGTCGACGATGGTGTACTATTTACCAAACACGCAAATTTTTTCACATAAAACATAAAGAAACAAAAAACGGTTGCAATCGCTGGCAAAATTGGCGCAAAAAACGAGCCTAGCCAGCATAGTGTTTGCGAATAAACCACATCTAACACATGCTTCGGCAAATCAAATTGCTGTTCGCCGATGAATTTAGCGAATTTATTTTCAACGTGTTTCGCAATCAGCGCACGCGGTAAATTTATGAAAAAGGTCATGACAAGATGTGTCAAAAAATCGGTTAGCAATAATTTGTAGATCTGTTGGCCAACATAGGTCTCCCAACAAACGGGCGTATTACATTTCTGTGACGCGCACATTGTCTCATTATAATTCTGATCTGTGGAGCATTCCATTGTATTGCAGACTGGTTCGCACGATACTAATTTATAAAACTTAAATACTAATACACCTAATGATGATAATCTTAAGAATACCGTTCGTAAAAGTGTTAATCGCACGACAAACGCGGGACTGTAGTTTTCAAATGCTACAAAATATCGAAATAATGGCGGAACTAAAATATTTAACGTCACTATGCAGATCGATGGCAAAAATTCTAGCAATAAATTTAAATATTCCAGATCACTTTGCAAATGATTGTTTTGTAAACTTTCAACGGAAAAATCAAACACGAAATAAATAAATGCCATGGACGAAATGAGTATAGCGATCACGAATATATTGATAATCGATCGAATTATAATTAATTTGGTTTTTTCTTCGCGTGATCGATTCTTTCTTTCTTCTTCTAGACGTTCGGCTTCCAAGCAAGCTTTTAGTTCATTGTACAAAGCTTTGTGTTTGATAAACGCCGATTTTTCATTGTGTATGCAAAAATCCCAGCCGCCAAATACCAAATTACAATAGTGATAAAATTGGCCTTCGCCTTCAACTAAACGTTCTTTAAATCCTCTGGCCGCAGCTTTTATAATTGCGACTAACGATATAATAAAAAATGCAATTGTTATGCTGGTATAAGCTAATGGAAGATTATAATCGAAATCATCGTTTAAAATGAACGGTTTATTCGAATATTTTCCGTAAAATAAAATAGTACGTTCCATGCTGCCCGTGCCCTGAATCAAATCCAATACGATCATCGATTTATTTACGCTAGAATTGAAATATTTGTCGGTACAAAAATCGGATAAATTCATATTCTTAGTATCGTTGTGTATTATACTATATTCGGCCGTCATTGTAGGATCATCGAATAATACGACAGGTAAAATGATAAATACTAATATTAGTACAAAGATGGCTAAATTCAAAAACATTAACCATTTTAAAAATAGGAAATAAGCCACAACACCCGTTCCAAAATTACCTTCGATCTTCTTCAAACTATTCTTCCATAATTCCAATTTTAAATATGCTTCCTTTAGACGAACTTTAAATTGTTGCCAAACTTTGCGACGCTGCCAGCTTAGCTGCTCAAATCCTTGCAGTCTTAAATGTGTTGCATTCTAAAATAAATTACATTAAATTTTATTTTAAAATACAGAAATTCCCCACAATAACAACGCACTATACGAAATCGCGCTAATCGATGTATTAATAATATGTATGTAAATTTGTTTTTATTGCAGAATAAATATAAATATATATTTTGATTTTGAAATATAACTGAATAATTAGTTAGCGCAGAAATTTTTTTTGTGTTTACCTATTTATAACATATTAAATATTTTACAACAAATGGTCTCCTTTCATACCTCGTTCGATGTTTGAATCTACTGTTACTTTAAGTTACTTTTTTTAATTTGTAAATCGCACTGTATACTATTTACAATAGTCTAATAGAAACAGAAATAGAATAAATGTCAAATACCTGCAATTTGGCTTTCATCTCCTTCTTCTGTGCCATTGAAACGGGCATCGCTTTGATTTGCATGATTTCTTCCCAAGTGGTTTGTTCATTTGATAGATTCTCTGATAGATCGGGCAACATTGCAACTTGTACATCATTAGTGGTCGATGCACGACGTGCATTTGATTCCCGACGTGGACGTGTACGTGTGCGTGTCGATGTACGACGACGTAATGAACGTGTATCGGTTGCACGAACACGTTTTGTTGTAGCTGAAATTTCACTCAAAATTAGGTATCAATAATACAGATGCATTGTTTGAGTTATATTTTAATATCGTTATTAATATTTACTAATTGTCTCTCAAATGAGAAACATAATACTTTTATGATTCATAGCCTAGTAGGCTGATTTATTAATTGGGTAACTTGTAAAAAATTTTGATAGATTATTATATTAATTTTACTAAAACAGTTATAAACTTTTTTGTTCAATTTTGTTATTATTATATACTTTTTTATTAAGTCGTTAGTTAATTTCATTTATTTTATCTCATTTCAAATTTTCTTAAGTCATATTACTTAATGCCGACAATAAGTGCACATAAATATCTAATTATATTATTATAGTTTACTGAATTCGTTTAAAAAAATCTATATAATAATCTAACGAAACATGTATGTCAAAATATCCAATAATATATATACTTTGTTTATATATTACGTAACGTTTAATCGGATAAAATTAATTATTATACAAACCAAATTAATAAAAAAATTAAAATGTTTATATTTAAAATTAAGTAACAAATTCAGTTAGCAAATCTTCCGATAAAATATTACAATATTAGATGGAACAAATCGGAAAAAAATATATAATTATTTCATTCTAAGTATACAGTTTGTATAAGTTTCATTTTACGAAACGGAAGTTTTGTTAACAAAAAATATATTATAAAAATTAAAATTAACATTCTAATAAATATATGTTTAAGAATGACAACCATAAAAATAATAAAGTAAAACATTATCATTAAATACAAATTATTTATTTTCTAAATTAGTACGTAAAATAGTAATATAAGTAAAAACAGATAAGGTCTCATTATTGGTAATTAATTAATAAAAAATGACAATATTTCATAAAAACTATAACAAAATTTAAATATTTATTTACCATCATTATTTTGCGGCATTTTCTGTTAAAACACTAGAGATATAACTACACAATAACTGTTATAAAAGTCACACGAAAATTATTCAAGTTCTCACTTTAAATTAACACAAAAAAAAATTTCATTAATAAATTAAACAAAAAAATACTTTGTAAAAAATTTATTACATAACTAATTTAATATGTAATTTGAATATAATTGCTGGAACTTTTTTTTCACAATTTTAATAACTAAACGACAAAAACCTCTGACATGGAAACTAAAAATTAAGTATCTAATATTAAAAACTTGACGTAATATATTTATTCTTTATATTTAGTGTCATAAATGTTTTATGTTAACATTATCTGTAAATAGTAAAATATTATTAATAAATAAATTTTAGAAATTTATTTGGAATGATAATTTCACACAAGGATAACCGACAGTAAAATTATTACATACCTACGTTGTAAAAGTTTTCTTATCTAATCTTATAGTTTCTTTAAAGCCGTACTTGTATATTAACAAAGTGCATTGTTTATTAAAAATAACAATACCTGCTCTAGATTGTTTACTAGGTAATAATGTTGCAAGTCTTGAAGGATCACGTTGTAAAACTTCCAAATCTACTTCTGAAGTTGGATATCTTTCTTGATAGAATTCTGCCCCAGCTTCTTCCCAGCCCTGGGCTCGCGAAGTGCGCTTCTTCCCACCACCCCCGGACATTACTAAAAAGTAATAAATTACACATTTTTTATCTAAAAACTATAAACAATATATTCAAGATAACAATTAACAAATTACAAATAAATTACTAAGACAAGTTTGGGGGGATAAGAATAAAAGCTTTGTTTAATGTAAGTTTAAACTGTTATCGCATTTTATGATATGCAGTTTTATCGCACTACATATAAATAATTGATAAATTTACCTGTTTACTTGGTATAAAACATAATGCATAGCATAAAGATAATTTATTTATATTTTTGATACAAATCTAGATGACAGCTAACAACTATAACGTCATATTCACACAACTAAAATTAGTTACTTCCGTGTTCTTCCGTATGATTACCTAAATTTCAGCAGTAATCAAAAGTTTTTATTCTATTTTCAATTATTATAAAATACCAATATTAATGAAAGATAATTTTTTGTAAATATTTTTAGTTATCAAATTGTAGTTACTTATTGTAAACAACATAATTTTGACAAATATATACATAAATAATTTAACTACTGCAAAAGTCATTGACCTTATTTTCAAGTTCAAGTATTCTAGGATATCCATCAATGTTATTTATCTTTTAATATTTGCATATACAATTTTAGATGAAAGTTTTCGTGTTTCTAACATATTTATGTATCATTATCAATTAGGAATGAAATGTAAAAAAACCAATGAAAATATAAAAGAAGTTAAGCTTTATTTTCTTTATTAATGTACAAACAAACAACAAAATATAAATTGATACAAATACCTTTTCGGTCTTACATTAATAATTACAAAGAATTAATACCACCAACAATATTAACAATTCTATTTTTATATTTTTTCGAAATCTCCGCTTCAATTTCTTGCTGTAAAGTTTTCGTTTTTTCTATAATTAAATCAATTACTGGTTTTATTTCAATTGCTTTTCTGTGTGCTTCTTCAGCTCTTTCTAAAACAATTTTTCGACTACTTTTCATCTTTTCCACAATAGTTAATTTTTGTTTCAAACTATTGGCAAGCATATCAACATATTTCGGATTATGTTTTATATTATGCAGATGCGTTGTTCGTTTATTAGTTAAATCGTTTAGTAAAATTTGTACAGAATCCAAAAAAATCGTAGTTGTTTCGATAGTTTGCATTTGTAGAATTGTTGGTGCATTCTGTAATTGTGAAATAGATAAAATATCATTTTCGTTGGACATTTCAAATAAGCGCATTTTTAGAAATGCTTCCAACTCTATTAATTCGTCCATAATTTGATTTCTCGTGCGTGGATTGTCTAAAATTGTATAGGCGTCTGTTCCGTGTGCTACACCACCATCTAAACCATCTTCTTCTACGACAATTCCCGATTCTGCTAGAGAAATATTGAAATCAATTTCCGGATTTTCTACTTGTTGAATGTCGCCATTTCCCACATTGCCCCAGTCAATTTCACCTTGATCTAAATTTACATCACCAAAATCTATAGCTGCATTATCATCAAAATTTATATCCTCAGTTTTCATGTCGCCAAAATCAATTGAGTCATCTTTAATTTTATTATCGTCGTCATCTATAAAAATTGTAAAATACATAAGTTAATATACAATATGAATAATTGTACTGGATAAAGTTATTTTAAAAACTTCTATAAAATACACAATACATACCTAGATCAGTAATATTTAACGGTGGAAGTTCAATATTGACAGGTTTTTCACCGTATGTCCATTCATATGTGGTAACATTACCGTTCTCGATAATAAATTTTAATACAGAATTATTACCAATATTGGTTTCTTTCGGTAAATTATATTTCAAGAATTCTCTGTATAATTCATATGCCGGCTTGATCGATTTAAAATTATTACCAACTTTTTCATTAATTTGTGGCAATTCATTTAATAATTCAACTAATTCTCGTTTGATTGCTTTGCCCGCAATACCGAGTTGCTTACATAAAGTATTAAATTCGGAAAGTGTCGCATTCTCTGATTTAGCGTAATCCTTTTCTTTCTTCAAACATTCGGCATGCAGCTGTTCGAATTTCGAAATTTGTTTTCGTAAACTCGGCACTTCGTAATTTATATTTCTAATTAAAATTTGTGCAGCTTCTGCTAGATAGATATTATCGCGTTGATAAAGCTGCACGATTTCTTGCCAATCTTTCATGCGCTGTGAACCATATCTTCCGAAAATATTTTTACTGTCCGCTTCGGTTTCTTTTAAAATCTCGATTATCTTCAAACAATGGAAATAATTTATATGTGAACCAGATAATAATTTAACTATACCGTCATGAGCAGGCATATCCTGAATGGCAGTGTTAATTTTTTCACGTATCTTTAATATATTTACATGCCAATCTTTATTACAATGCCTTCGACTGATTAACCATTCTAATAATTTGTTCGAATGAATATCGATAGGAATATCTTGCTCGTTCATTGTTATTTTTTAAATACGACAATATTTTTTAATTACCATATGTTAAAAGACTTGACGTAAATATAACCTAACAAATACGTTGAAACGTCATCATAATATGACATTTATAATAATTTGGAATGAGTTGGCAATGCATTTAGAAATTAAATTTTAAATCATAATTTAATCATTTTAATTTGTATTAATTTAAATTTTAATCTAAAATTTAATATTTTACAAAATATTAGAAAAACTTATTGTTGGCATTACTGTTTAATTGATTTTGAGGTTTTATTTAAGAAAAAAAAAAAAAATACGCAAAAAGTAGAACTTCTAATTGTTGTCAATTAAACAAAATAAAGTTTTGTATAATTAATGTTTTATTTTACATAAAAAAAATTACATTAAAGTACACAAAAAGTAAATAATATATATATATGCATATATATATATATATATATATATATATATATATATATATATATATATATATATATATATATATATATATATATATATATAAAATAAAGTAAAACACCTTAATTGTGAAATGATAGATAAAAAAACAAATTTTAATCAAATTACAATAAATCTTTATCGCTCTTCCATCAATAAAGCTATTATATGTATTTATTAACATAAAAATATGTACGTTTTTCTTTGTACAAATCGCTACAGTTACGTAAATATTACATGTCTTCAGTGCTCCATTTGTAGATGTCTTCTTCAACAGCTTTCTTTGAATTCTGAACAGCGAACCATTGTTTTTCATAACCGTTTGATCTATCGACACCATCCCATCGATGACCGGGCGGAATTCCAAATCGATTCGGTAAAAAATCGCCTTCATATTTGGGCTTCGTACTCACTAAATGCAAATCACGTACATTTTGTTAGTAATTTAAGAAAAACAAATCAAATATTATAAAATAAATATATAACTACAATAAGAATATAATAAGATTTATATTTTATTGTAAATAAAATATTATAGAAAATTCGCAATTTTCAATTATTTATTTTTACCATTTCATTGAAAGATTTTCAAACAGTTATTTTTTTAAAATGAAAAACTTACAAGGTTTTCCAGAATCTTCTGCTTCTTTCTTTCGTTTTTTTCGGATATATTGCAACATTGGATCGCCTTCCCGTTCTTGATCTCTTAAATACTTTTCTAAATCTTTATCGTCCGCATATCGAGCTAATGGTTTAGACATTTCATATAATTCCTCCTCTATTTTCTGCTTCTGATCCTCGACTTGTTTCAATCCTTTGCCCCATTTATCGTATTTTGCTTTTTGAACCTTTTCTTTTTCCTGTTTCTCAAATTCTGCCATTGCTTCCTGTTCAAAATCGCGTTTTTTTCCAGTTTTCCTATCTCTTATCACGGGTGCTGCATTTCGTCCGGATATATCAGCAGACATTTTCGAAAATATTTCATCTTGGGCTTTTTTAAATTTTAACGTTTCTTTTTTCAAATCGGCACTATGCTGGAGTCCCGCTGTTTTTCCGTCTAAAGTTTTTGTCATTTTTTTATTATTTGTTATATCTGGTGTTGATGATTTTTTGCTTATTTTTCTATCGTATTCTATTGAATGTTCTGGTTTTCTTTTAATATCATCATTATCTGATGAATTTCTCCTTTTTCTTCTAATTGTATCATCATCAGGTGAATATTTATTTTTTTTTTTAATATCATCATTATCTGATGAATTGCTCCTTTTTCTTCTAATTTTATCATTATTAAGTGAATATTTATTTTTTCTTTTAATATCATCATTATCCGATGAATTTCTCCTTTTTCTTCTAATATCATCATTATCTGACGAATTTCTCCTTTTTCTTTTAATATCATCATACTCTGACGAATTTCTCCTTTTTCTTCTAATATTGTTATCATCAGGTGAATATTTATCTTTCCTTTTAATATCATCATTATCTGAAGAATTTCCTCGTTTTCTTTTAATATCATCATTATCTGATGAATTTCTCCTTTTTCTTTTAATATCATCATTATCTGATGAATTCCTCCTTTTTCTTCTAATATCATCATTATCTGACGTATTACTCCTTTTCCTTCTAATATCATCATTATCTGATGAATTTCTCCTTTTTCTTCTTATATTATCATTATCAGGTGAATATCGTTCTTTTCTTCTTTGTGAATGCTTATTGCATTTGTCAATTTTTGAATCAGTTTCTTTCGATTCATTATCACTTTCAATTGATTTCCAATTATTATTACGTTTTTTAAAATCATCTTTTGATTGTTTCGTAGTAGATAATTTTTCGTTTTTCAAATCAGTTTCTTTTAATTCATCATCACTTCCAACTAATTTCCATTTATCACTTTTCCTATAATCATCCACTCTCATAGATAAAGGTCTTTCGTCTATTATACCCACAACCTGTGGTGCATCTTCGGCTGTTAAGAATTCATTTAAAGCCTTCTCGTTAAAATCATGTGGCACATCAATGTCATCATCAATTATTTTAACGCTAAAATTAATTAAAAAATAAATAAATTTCAACATAATTTTGCCAGCAACATAAATATATACATAATTAAATTACTGTAAATAAATTTTATTATAACCTTTCAAGTGAAGTATATTACTTACCGATCTTTAATAATTTGAGATTTCTTTTTCCTTTTCTTCTTTTTATCTTTTTCCTCTCCTAAGGACAGATATTTTTTCAAATATTCTTTCTGGTTAATTACAGACATTTTTTATGATTATACAGATACTAAAATCTTATAAAGTTTAAACGTTTTTATAAGTTTTTTGATTCAAACTGTCAAACTATACTGTCAAAGTTGACATTTCTTAACTGCAATGAAATTAGTTAAACTTTTTATATGTTTTTTGTAATCAAATAAAAAAGTTATTTATGAAATGTAAAGCAGTTAACGAACTTCAAACAGTTTATATTTCTATATATTTTTGTATTTATTGCATTTATTGTTATTTGTGTAAAAATATTTATATAAATATATATTGTGTGGTGCTGCCATCAAGGGGATCTATGGTCAACCATATGGTCAACGACGAACATAACAACGCAATTTAAAATCAGTGTTTAAAATTGTTTAAAATGGAAGTACCAGTAAATACATTAGTTAAATTACATTGTTGTCAATGTAAAGCTTATCTATCTTGTGGACCGATCTACCTTCAGAATGATGAACAAAGTATATGTGGTCGATGTTCTACTGCAAAGCAATCCGTACGTAATAAACAATATGAAGCACTTGCTGAGCTAATGAAATTTCCTTGTAAATATGAAAATAATGGATGTAGAGAAAAGTTATTGTTTTCGTCAGAAAAACATCCACACGAATCTACTTGTTCATTTCAACCTGCCCAATGTATACTAGAATCATGTACGTGGTTGGGAAACCAAGAAAATCTTACTGAACATTGTCAAACAAATCATCCTGGAAACGTAATTAAAAATATGTGCGATTTTTCTTGTGATTTATTACAATCCAAGAAAGATACATTTCTATTGGCCGCATTTCATATCCTTTTTCTGATACAATTAAAAGTATGTACAACCACAAAAGAGTTTTTACTTTCTATTCAGTATTTAAGAAATTCGATCGAAAAATCAAACGTTAATTTCAAATTAAACATAAATCGTGGCAAATGTAGCTTGTCAAAATCTGGACACGTTACACTTCAAAATGAAGATGAACCCATCCGTATCAGCTTTGGTGAACTGCAGGTGTTAGGTGGACAAGATGGATTATTATTTAATATTTCGCTAGATCCACAAAATTTTATTAAAAATTGTGTAAAAATGTGCGGTACAAGTACAGATTTAACTAAATTGTCTAATATGTATGATAGTAAAGATTGGTATTGTGAAAATTGTGCAGTTGTTTGTTGGCCATGCAGATATCAATCAAAAGGTTGCAAATTTATCGATGTACACATAAAATGTTGGAAACATGAAATGTATTTCTGTCAATTTAGTTCAAAGTGTCATATTTGTAATAAACATTTATCGCATGGCGAAACTTTACAGCAGCATTATAGTTCTGAACATAAAAATATAACTCATAAATCAGGTGAAGTTTGGAGATTGCCTTTAGATAAAATGAGAAAATGTTGCATTATTACAAATGACGTATTTAGTGCAATATGTTATTACAAACTGGATCATTTAAATTTTAATTTAGAATTGTACACACCCATATTAACTGAACATCTTCATGATTTTAATTGTTTCGTAGAGTTCTTTGATCCGCATAACAAACATTCTGTACATAATACATTGGAACTTAGCTTAGATACGCATTTTGATTGGATTTTGAAAATTAAAAATAATGATTTACCGTTTGATTGCAATGATTTCGATATAAAAATTATCATTAATAAAAAGTAATTAGAGAAAAATATATCCTATGTATTAAGTTACTAATTCTATTATTTGTTACCTCTTTGACTGCAAGGAAAAAGTGGTATAGCGTTTGGTACGGTCTGTAACATTTTCAAAAAAAAAAATTGTATAGAAATCTTTCATATAGCCTCTAGATGACGAATCTGAACTTAGTTCGCTCGGTCGTAAGTCAAAATTTTGTGGCCGCAACTCCTAGATGTTTCAACCGATTTTAATGAAATTTTCAGAATAAATTTGTCTAGTGCCCAAGATGATGCCAACTTTCCGAGAAAAAATTACTAAAATTTTTAAAAATTTATTACGGCTATGTTGTTTAACCGAATTTGTTCAAATTTTCACAAAAGATTCTTCTGGTATCTATATAAATTAGATAATTTCAACAAAGTACAGTGTTGCCAACTTTCTGAGAAAAAAATACTAAAATTTTTAAAAATTTATTATGACCACGTTATTTAACCAATTTTAATCAAATCACTAAAGATTCTCTTGGTGCCCGCATAAATTATGCAATTTTAACAAAATTCAGTATTGCTAACTTATCGAGAAAAAAATTACTAAAATTTAAAAAAAATCATTGTGGCTACATTATTTATCCGACTTCGATCAAATTTTCAGAAAAGTTTCTCCCAATGCCCACATAAATTATAATTTTATTAAAATACGATGTTGCCAACTTTCCGAAAAAAAAATTAATAATTTTCTAATTTGTTATGCCCGTATTATTTATCCGATTTTAATGAAATTTTTACAGAAGATACAATGTTTTCAACTTTTTTTTTCTTATCGTTTATTTGATGTCAAAGTGGTCTATATATGGGTTTACCCATATACTTCTAATTTTGTTTGTTTAATTATTGAACAATTATTTACCTTTCTTTGCTAGTATATAAAAGTTATATATATATATATATATATATATATATATATATATATTTTAATTAATTAGTATTATATAATGTAAAGTTTACTGCTAAAACTTCCTATAAGCTACTGCTTGAAATTTGTAAATAATTAAGAAATTATATTTTGTCATTTTAACTATTTCTTTTTAATTAATATTTAAAAAACTTAGTATATAAAAATCATGTAATTCTAACACAAAAATATTGTTGATGTATATGTATATTATTATATATTTATTATAGTTGAAATAAAATTATACTACAATTGATAATTAATTATTATTAAATGAAATGAATACAAACTCTAAATTCGCGCTATATTTTTATTAGGAGTGAGAATGTTTGATGTAGATGGCGAAGTTGTGCAAGTTTATACAAGTTTTAAATACTTTTGTAACCATTTCACTGTTTGTAACTAACTTATTTTTAGAGCAGTTAAAAAAATATCAGTTCAAACTGGTTATTGACCTCAACATTAAAACGTAACTATTCTTTGTGATATAAATAATGAAAAATAACAATTTAAATTATTATTTTAGTGGCTTTATTTTTCTGTATTTAGGTTTGTTTGAAGAATAGCAAAACATCAAAATGGACGTTCCGGCTGATATATTAACAAAATTACGTTGTAGTAAATGTCATGGATATTTATCTTGTGCTCCTGTGTTTTTACAACATAATGAAGATAGCATTTGTGGAAGATGCTCCATTCCAAAAGAATCTGTCACACGTAATAAACAGTATGAAGCTCTTGCTGGTCTAATGAAGTTTCCATGTAAATATCAAAAAGATGGTTGCTCTGTAAAATTGGAGTTTTTACGCGAATCTGGAAGACATTCTCATGAAAACGATTGCGAATATCGAACGGTAACATGTCCTTTGTTAGATTCGCACGGTTGTGAATGGCAAGGATTAAAACTGAAGCAATTAGAACATTGTCAGACCGTTCACAAAGAAAACATGTTTAACGATTCCTGCACTCTTACTTACGATATTACTAAGTCAAGCGAAAGTACTTATCTTTTATTTGCATTTAAGATTATTTTTCTTTTGTATACAAAAGTTTGCGTAACTACCAGAAAAATCTATCATTCAGTTCAGTATTTGGAAAATCCGAAAAAGAATCTAAAACTGTCATATACCTTAGAAATAAAAAATAAAAAATGCAATATTTCTGAAACTAAAGCTGTTACTTTTAATGGCTGCAATTATGAAGACATATCAATTATCACTGATATAAATAAATTACTAGGAATTTTGCATGGATTTGATAATACAAAGTTTCACATTTCTGTATCGGTAACTAATGATCACAGGAGGGATGATGATAAAAAGTTGATGTGTGCTAAGAATTGTGGTTCGGAAGTAACCAGCTTTCTGTATCGTGACAATAGCGGTTGGTGGTGCGAACACTGTGTACCACCGCGTATGCCTTGTGAAAATAAACTACAGGGTTGTAATTTTGCGGATATACATGAAAAACGTATAAAACATGAACATTTTTATTGTCCATTTAATTCGTATTGTCGTTTGTGTGGTAAACGCGTTTACGAAACGACGCGTTTGCATCATTATGAAAGAATTCATGCAGATATTATTCATAAATTAAATAAACCAAGGGCTATTTGTTCCAATGAACGCGGTTGGCAATGGTGTATTATCGAATGTGAAATAGGCAAAGCATTGTGTCATTATTGGTTCACAAATAATAAATTTGTCATGCAAGTACGCACACCATTGCTCAGTGAACAATTAGGTGATTATGAATGTTGGATAGAAATGATAGAGGATAATCTTGTGGGGGTCTTTGTGATAGAGACTATTTTAAAGAGATTGAAATTAGAATTAACATATGATAGTGTTTATGATTGGGAAGCAAGGACTGATTTATCAGATATTAAACAGCCAACAAG
This sequence comes from Clivina fossor, assembly GCA_963966155.1. Classification (NCBI taxonomy): domain Eukaryota; kingdom Metazoa; phylum Arthropoda; class Insecta; order Coleoptera; family Carabidae; genus Clivina; species Clivina fossor. Next base: position 27,543,102 of record OZ014552.1, on the reverse strand, counting down.
CTCTTTTGTATTAAAACTTCTTATATTTAAGAAATAAATATTGAAACATACATACACATATTATTTACAATTATATTATTATTAAGTAAACATTTTTTTATATAACAATTATGAGTGAAAATTATTTTCTTTTTTATGTAATATTTTTTTTAAGTAAACATCAATGTATTTTTAGTTATTACAGTTTTATAATTTTATCAAAAATGTTTCTTATTTTGCTTGTTTTTTAAAATGTATTTTTATATTAGCATAATAATTATATGATTATAGAATCAAATAATTGAAAACGATATATTTTTTTTAATTGCCCAAAAAATACTTAAATGTCGCGCTTGTAGCATCTTTGCAATCTAGAACCTAAATGTCACTTGTATCCGTATCTTATTTATTATTTGTGTCAAAATAAAAATGTAATTAATATAAATGTAAATATAAAAAAAATATATATTATAGTTGTGTAAATTAATTATCAAGAAAATTTGATAAATAAAACAAAAATTAACGTTAGTTCACACGATTGTAATTGCTATATTCAGACACGTAGCTCAAATACAAAACATGTTGAAGTTAATATTGAATTTATTCCTTTAATACAACTTATGGCTGAACTTTACCATAGCCTCCCGTTTCACAAATTTTAAAAAAGCCAAATTTGCGCATGCGTGAACATCGGAATGCGCATGCCTCATGTGTAAAAACCAGTGAATCTCAAATAGTTTCATTAGTAATTTTGACAATTTTGTCCGTTAAAACTTATATCATGTTAGGAAGTGTGATTGTTCCTTATGTTATGTTATGTTAAGAAATCCGGTAGGTTAGGGTAGGTTAGGTAGGTAGGTTTCAGGTAGGAGTTTGTTGTTTAAAAACCGTTAAAACACATTTAAAATCATATTTTGTCTTGTCGAATAGTTTGACAGTCACTGGTTTTTCAACTCGCGTACCTACCGCAAAAACGGGAGGCTGTTCTATAACTATACCCAACTTATTTATTGTAACTGACTGTTCTGAAAATTACATAATGAATGTTGAATTAATAATTCAATAATAAATTTAATATTGTTAATTGATTTATATAATGTTTTTGTATTTGAGCTACCTATCTGAATATAGCAATTACAACCGTGTGAATTGACGTTAATTGCAATCATTTTCTTTTTCTGTAATTATTGAAAATGTATGTTATATCTGAATTTTGTCATTTATGTTTTAATCAAGAATGTAATGTAATGGATATTACTGAAAATGATATAATAAATAAATTAACATTTTGTATGGGGCACATGGTAAGTCAAGGAAATTTATATACGTAAATGTATATTTTAGGTTATAAACTAATCCGGTTGTTATTTAAATTTAAGGCTATTGAGCGACCAGTATTTATATGCGCAGAATGTCAAAGTGAATTAGAAAAGTTTTATGATTTTCGAACTAGAGCTTTGAAAAGTACAATTATCTTAAACAATTATTTGGTACAATCTCATAAAGATGATCATAGTTATCATTCACTCCACTTCGATCTCTCCCAATTAAAATTAGATTTAAAAAAATTTGTTTTAATAAGAAATACCAACAGCAAGGAAGCTATAAAGATTAATATTGCTAATTTGTCTCACCAGAATCAAATCGCGGATAATACTAATATTAAAAATCTTCGGATAAATCAAGAAAATTATGATAATGTTAATGAAAGAAACTTGCCTAGTGAATTAAGTATTTCAAATAGTGATTTTCCAGAAAAGAAGTTACATAATGTTGAGGATTTCGATGAAAATAATTTATTAATACCGAAATTTGAATTTGTAAGTACAGACGAAAGTCAGTCATTGGATTTACCAAAAAGTAGCATTAAAAGGAAAATTGATGATAATCCAAAGTGTTATGAATGTGAATTGTGCAATAAGATATTTGTAAGAAAAGGAAATTTAACACAACATGTTACATTATATCATAGTAATATTAATCTTTTTAAATGTAAGCAATGTGGCAAAAAATTTAAACGAACCACTGACTTAAGAAATCATTTATTGTATGTCCATGTTAAAGTTAAGAATTACATATGCAATTTATGCGAAAAACGTTTTACCGATGTAAATGATTTGAAAACTCATATGTTAATTCACATAGATGAAAAATTGTACGAATGCAGTGAATGTGATGTGCAATTTCGTCAAGAACAAAATTGGAAACAACATATGCTAATAGAGCACAAAAATGAAAAACCGCATGCATGTACGAAATGTCAAGAAAAATTTCATTTCGATTTAGAATTACAAACTCATATGCATATACACTTGGACGATAGTACTTATAAATGCACGATTTGCGATAGAGTTTTTAAAAGAAAATCGAATTTGGATGTGCATTTAAATGTCCATAAGGAAAAGGAATAAGTTTTTATTAGAATTATAAAGTTGTCGAGTTTTTAAACTTTGTTTTAGCTTAGGGTGACCATTCGTCCCGCATTTTGCGGGACAGTCCTGCATTTTGATTCAATGTCCCGCATTTTAAACAGGTATTGTATATCGATTACTAGAAAAATTAAACTGTATAAATGCTTTTTTGGGCCACTGTATCATCATTACCAGTATAGTGTTGCTGCTATACTTATTTTTAATTTTTAAATTTTGATATTAAAAATGTTTACTTTATATACTTATGTAGTTATCAGTGTAATTTATTTTTTTTGTGATATTTATTATTCAATTGTTAATTTTTTGTCGCGGTATTTAAGCCATTGTTAAATTAAATCGTTTAATAATTATTCTAGTTGTCTTTTGTACCCCTTCTCTCTTATATACGAATTCCGTCCCGCATTGCCTTCTCAAGAAAATGGTCAGCCTATTTTAGCTTTGTTGTATCGATTGGAAGAAACCGATCACCGTGACTTGGTATACAATACATCATAAACACACGGTCGCTTGAATCATACAAGCGTCACTATTGCAATGTGTATGTCACAGTACGACATGATTGTAAACTTCTGCTACTGAGTTGGGTCTTGGGGTCAGTTAGAGCTATATGGTGTTGTTTAGTAAGCGAATGGGTCACATTCTTTCCCAATAAAATATTTGAGAGTTGCCGTGAGGTATATTGTCGTTCCTGGTGTACAAAGTCACGGTGCTCGGTTCCTTTCAATCTATATAGTTAATATTTGTAACATACAATGTATAAATGATATAAGATAATCTGTCAAATATTTGTCAATAAAGAAAATATAATAGTAATATTTTAATTTTGTTTTTATTTTTCAATCAATGGCAAGCATTTGTCATAAGCATAATTTTATTGTATTGGTACTAGTACATATTTATGTTTCGTTGATAACTTTACTAGACTGGGCTAATTCACGTTATTAAAATTAAACTGTCAAAATTTATTTGTTGTTTGTGGTAGCAGCTTGCAGTTATGAAAAAAGTGTTTATTTGCTAGTTATAAGTATTGAAAGCGACACAAAAATTATAATGCCTGGGTATGTATTGAAATTTTATATAATCTAGCAGTATTTAATAGAATTTTTAATGTTGGAATTTAGTAATACGATATTCCCTCCATTGACATCAGTGATTCTACGAAAACAACGTCTAAATGAAAACTGCGTATATATAATCAAGGAAATGCTGTTTAAAATTAGGATACATTCCATATTCTTAAATATTTTCTCTTGCTGAGATGGAATAATTTTAGCTATTGTTTTTTTTTTCTAATTTATTTATAAAAGAGATTACTAATAACAATAAAACACTTTTTGGTGTAAAAATGTTTATTCAATATACCACTATTACTACTATAATATTTATTGTTAAATTCTCGAATTTTTTAATTAACTGTACAATATGTAAATGGATGATATTAGAATCTGTATATTGGCAGTATAAAATATATTTATTATTATTATTATAATACAGCTAGTGTTTTATTTCAATTTCAGGTATTATTTAAAGACGTTATATACTCAAGATGAACGCGATTCTATCGTTAATTATATAATTGCACATAGTGCCTATTTTTCGTTAAAAGGAAATACATTTTGGAAGGAAATGGAAGAAGCAAAAGTATGAAAAAAAACTGATTTTATTTTCTAGATAAGGATTATAAAAATGTTATTATTTCAGATTTGCACACGAACATGGCAGAGCATGAAAAGTCATTTTAAGACTAATATTGCTCCTAATCTAAAATTTTATAAAATTCCACAAGATGAAAAAGATAGAATTCTGGCAGCGTGAGTATATTTCAAATATTACAATACTAGTAGATTTTCTGAGCTTATTTTATCTTTAGATTTACAAAACACGTTTATTTGTTAATGTATTAAATCATTAAAGTTTCATTAGTAATTAATTTTTTTTTTAAAGGTATTATCATAAACTTGAAAATAAAGAAACTAAAATTCCTGTAGAAACAGGTGAAGTATCTAGTACCACAAACGTACGGGAAAAAAGAAAACGCACAATTGATTTTTTTGATGATAGTGATTCGGATGAAACAATAACAAAAGATAAAGCTAAACCTAAACCTTCTTGCAGTAAAGTCGTATCTTTAGATAAACCTTCTTGCAGTAAGGACGTAAGACTAAATAAGTAATAAAAAATTAGGATTTGTTGTTATTGTTGTTTTATTTTTTTAGATTCCTAATTCTGCCAGTAAATCATTTAGGTGAATAGAAACATATTTTACAATAAATTGAAAAGTTCAATTACTTGTATTGTTTTTTATTTTGTGATTGTTTTCAATTTGTTACAGTGAAAGTGATGATGAAAAAATAATAATGTTTCTAAAAAATAATATAGATTGTATACATTATAATGATGGATTTTATAAGAAACTAATAGCAACATGTTCATTTAATAGTAAGTTTAAAATTTATTAATTAAATTGTCAAACTATAAATTCATATCTCTTTTTTTGTACAATATTTGTAATTTTGTTAATTTTTTTAACAATAATAATAAAAAAATATATAATTCATATTTATTCGTTTAGTTTAGTTCAGAGAGTTTTATGCAACTTTATAAAAAATGTCTAAAACTAAAATGTATGAAACGCTACGTGAACTGAACTGAATGAAACGGATAGTATGAATTGATCTTTAAAGTTGTTTTTCTATGATATGATCGAAAGTTAATTATTAATCTATGTTTTTAAAATGATTTCAGGATCAGTCGATTCAGTTAAAAAAAGATTTTTGAATACCATATTGCCCAATTTGCATAACTATAAATGCATAAATTTAGCTGATATGATTCTTATATATGATCGAGCCGGTAATATGTTATTACTTATTTAATATTATTCCTATTAATAAAAATGTTTTATATAAAATATTCTATGTTCTAATAGAGAAGGAACCTCCAGACGAAATTGCTGAAATAGTAGAAGAACGTGCATCTCAAATAAGGAGTTCTCAGTCATCTGTAACAGGCGCAAATACAAATACTGAACAATCCTCATTGAAAAAATCGAAATGGATTCATTGTACGAAAAGTATCGCAAATAATCGTTCTGAAGGCAATTTAAATAATAATACACAGTCATCACCTGATTCTAGACCTTTAAGACTTGATGAAACTAATTTATTTGCATCGCCAAAAAATACTCTAAATATTCGTTCTTCGGAAACAACTAAAAACAATTTAGATAATACACTTTCAACAATTTCTACTGCACCTTTTATTTTAAGAATTAATGCAACATCGACACCTATATTACACGCAACAGGTAAATATATCGTAAGTTTGACGAAAAAATTGGACTAAAATAAAATTAAACTTTTTAGCAATACAAAAGGTTACTTAAAAAATAAATGTAATTTATAACTAATTTGTGTTTTAAATTTAGTTTATGTAATAGTTAAATTTAAGCAGACCTTATACTGTTTTGTTCACTCCTTACACTGTCAGTAATATGTCAATATTTTTTGATATAATAGTCCACAACTGATATCTGAGCTACCTTCCCCTTCCCTCTCGAGCGTCAAGAAAATTTCGGATCACATAAAGTGCAGTTGAACATAACCTTTAAAGTTGGTTGTTGCCATGCAACCGTGTTGTTCAATTGTAAACATTATATAAAAAATGAATTTGCAGATGTGGCGAAACAGTGGAACAGATGTAAAAATTAACTTGTCGTAGGTTTTACAAGTATTTACTTACAATCATTTTTTTCGCCATTTCTATTCGATAGGGGTATTCGTAATTAATAATTTTTATTTAATAATAACAAGAATATAACAACAATTAATTAATAATTAAAAATTATTAACTAAAAATTCAAGTGCAAGCAATTTGAAAACAGCGCAGTTCATTTACAGTTCACAGGGCCTCGATTTTATAACTATAATTTCTACAAGATTTCAAAATCTACTAGAATTTCGTTTCCCCCCTCCATTTCTTTAGATGTCATGGGGAATTTTGTTCACTAAAGCGATTTTGTAAATTCTATAAGAAATTTCAAATTTCGTGCGCGAAAATATTTTGCGTAATTGTGTATTGCAGTTCATTTATTTTGAGTATTGTTTGTGTTGGTGTCTTTGATATAAGAAAATGGAAAAAGTAACTATTATTTAATTTATTATAAATATATCGAAGTTATAAAATGAAGAAAAAAGTATATTTTATTTTATTTTGGGTATTATATCTGTATACTTAAACAGAGTTTGGTTAATGATATACTTGTAGCTAACTATATAAATAGAGATTACGTTTCTTAAAAATATTTAAGATTTTTAGGAGAAAATGCGTAAAATTGAATTCGAATCTATATTATTCATCTATATTTATAGATATAAATTGATTTAATTATGTTACTTTTATTTATGCACGTAGCAAAATACAAGAAAACATACGACAGACGAAATTTTATACAATCCGGACTTTTTTTTCTATTGCGGCAATTATTTAAAAACCACAATAAAACATGAGCCATACCATAAATTCTTTTAATAAATATCAATAATTTAATCAAAAAAACAAATAATATACATCTAAAAAAAATTACATAGCTATTTAATTATTTATAATAATTATGAAATATTCTAACCATACTTATTACGAAAATACAAAACGTCAAACTAGTAAACATATAGAAAATCAAGGTCACGAATTCTACTGCCTCTGAGCAGTAGATTTCAAAATCCACACCTCGACAAGAGTGGGGGAAAACTGAATTCTTATAGATTTTAAAATCTTGTAGAATTTAACTTATAAAATCGAGGCCCGATCAGTTTAAGTGTAGTTCAGATAAGAACATTGTTGAAAAAAAAAACACAACTAATATTAAATAATAATGCATAATATGTAAATTAGGAAATAAATAATATTGAAAACAATAATTAATGTTTATGTTTATTTTAGATAATACGGAATTTAATAGAAACAATGCAGTGGAAAAGTATGGTTCGAAATTTTCAAATATAGTTTCTGCTAGTACCTCAAAATTTCCGGAAAGACTCGAATCTTTTATTGAAATAGAAAATTTAGGTAAACCGAAATTGAACGAATTTCTTGATTTGGTGGATGAAGACGGTAACGAAGACAAAACATTAGTTTCAAATTCAATTTCGTTAAAATGTAAAAGATTGAAAAATGCAGAAACTAATAATTCAGTTGATGAAAACAGTCGATTAAAAAGTTTAGAAATTAATTCAGAAAAAGATATTGAAATAATAGAAATATCGGATGTAACTGATCAAGACGATGAAGAAATGATTTTAAACAATAATACTGAAATAAATGTAAAAATTGAAGGAGAAATTGTGCGAAATAAAAGTAATAATACTGAAATTGATATAGATAAGGACAATAACGAAAAGACAGTTGCTTCAAATTTAGTTTCATCAGTATGTAAAGGAATGAAAAATGTAGAGATTAATAATTCTGTTGATGAAAACAATAGATCAAGAAGTTTAGAAATTATTCCAGATAAAGAAATTGAAATAATAGAATTATCGGATGTAAGTGATCAAGTCGATGAAGAAAGGATTTTAAACAATAATACTGTAATAAATGTAAAAATTGAAGGAGAAATTGTGCGAAATAAAAGTAATAATACTGAAATTGATAAAGATAAGGACAATAACGAAAAGACAGTTGTCTCAAATTTAGTTTCATCAGTATGTAAAGGAATGAAAAATGTAGAAATTAATAATTCTGTTGATGAAAACAACAGATCAAAAAGTTTGGAAATTATTCCAGATAAAGAAATTGAAATAATAGAAATATCGGATGTAAGTGATGAAACAATGTTTTTAAATAATAATACTGAAATAAATGTGAAAGTCGAGAAAGAAATTGTCCAAAATCAAAATAATAACACTGTAATTGATATTTCGTCTGAGTCAGATCAACAAAACAGTGGAATAAATATCGAAAAACATACAAAAACTGGTGTGAATATTTCGCGAAACAAAAGTAGTAATTCAAATCAAGAAAATAGTTTTGAAATTCAAGAACAAACATTAAAGAGTAATATTAACGCAAGTTTTCAGCAAAATTCTACGTTAGAAACGATCAAAATGGAATGTGAAATAAATGTGAAAGTCGAGGAAGAAATTGTCCAAAATCAAAATAATAACACTGTAATTGATATTTCATCTTGGTCAGATCAACAAAACAGTGGAATAAATACCGAAAAACCTACAATAACTGGTGTGAATATTTCGCGAAACAAAAGTAGTAATTCAAATCAAGAAAATAGTTTCGAAATTCAAGAACTATTTAATGTTTTAAATAGTAATATTAACGCAAGTTTAGAGCAAAATTCTTCGTTAGAAACAAACAAAATGGAATGTAAAATACCACCTAATATAATAAAATATCTTTTTTCGGAACCTGATTTAGATGAATTAAGTATCGAAAAACCTACAATAACTGGTGCGAATATTCCGCAAAACAAAAGTAGTAATTCAAATCAACAAAATAATTTCGAAATTCGAGAACAAACATTAAATAGTAATATTAACGCAAGTTTAGAGCAAAATTCTTTGTTAGAAACAAACAAAATGGAATGTGAAACACCTAATATATTAAAAAATCTTTTTTTGAAATCTGATTTAGATAAATCAAGTAGTGAAAAACATACAAAAACTGGTGTAAATATTTTGCAAAATAAAAGTAGTAATTCGAATCAAGGAAATAGTTTCGAAATTCAAGAACATACATTAAATAATAATATTAACGCAAGTTTAGAGCAAAATTCTTCGTTAGAAACGAACAAAATGGAATGTGAAACACCTAATATATTAAAAAATCGTTTTTTGGAACCTGATTTAGATAAATCAAGTACTGAAAAACATACAAAAACTGGTGTGAATATTTTGCAAAACAAAAGTAGTGATTCAAATCAAGAATATAGTTTCGAAATTCAAGAACAAACATTAAATAATAATATTAACGCAAGTTTACAGCAAACTTGTTCGTTAGAAATGGAATGTGAAGAATTACCTAATGTATCACAAGATCTTTTTTCGGAACCTGATTTAGATAAATCAAGTACTGATAATTTAGAATCTTCATCTTGTACTACAGAAACTAATTCAGAAATAATACGTGGAATATCATCAAAATTACAAGTAATATCAAAAGATAAAAGTATCATAGAGGAAAATAATGAAATACCTGAGAACAACTTAACAAATGAACATGAAAATACTCTAGATGACAGTAGCGAAATTTTTTATACATGTCCCGAATCTGTTCCTAGAAATGAACAAAGTTTGAATACTAATTCTGAATTATTTTTGAGTGCTGATTCTTCATTTAAAAACATTCAAGAAAATAATGAAACATCCAGTGTAGGCATTTATATTCCAGGTAATAAAAATAAACTTAAAGAAAAAGATATAGTAAGTCCTGGCAGAACAGTAGAACAAAATAAAAAATCCTATACACTTATAAATTCAATTGAAATTACAAAATCATCGCACGAAATCGAAATATCAAATTTTCCAGAAGTGCGCGACAGTTCTTCAAATATTACAGCAAGGAAAAAGGAATATTTTGTACAAGAAGAAAATCAAATTAGCATCAATGAAAATGTAGTATCAAAGAAAAGAATTGTAAAAGAATTTTCTAATGCCAACTTAAAAAAATTTCGAACAATGGAACATAATAAATGTCTCGGATTTCATCAATCGGATACTGAAAAAAGTAAAAGTATAGTTAGTAAAATACATGAAACTGTAGAATATTTACGCAGTGAAATTATGAACATAAAGTCTAATTCGAATCAATTAAATTTTAAAAATACGCGCATTTCAAATGTGATTAATTTTTCATCTGATATTAAAACCGAACCAATAGGCACACTGCATTTGAATATTTATGATACAATAGATTATTTTCCTGATGCAAATGAAATAAAACCGGAATTATTATTAGTCGAGTCAAATATCACTGATCAATTATCGATTAAATCTATGTCACTTGAATTGGAAGAGTCACAACAAAATACCGAGTTACCACTTTCAATTAAAGTTGAAAAGCAGAATGATACAGAATTAGAAATAAGACAAAACGAATCAGTTTCTGAATCTGCATTATCGTCATTTGATTCAAATCGTTCGATTAAATATGAGTCAGTTGAATTGGAAGAACTACAAGGAAACAAGTTGCTATTTCTAAAAGTTGAAAAACAAGATGAAGAATTAGAAACGGAACAAAATGGATTATTTTATGATTCAATGAATGATGCTACATTATCTAATTCCATTGTTAATGATACAGTTGATACAAGTACTAGTACCGCTATAAACGACTTGGATGCATCTAAAAAGAATGCAAATTATCGTATAAAATTACTTCCTATATCTCATAATCAATCGATAATATCGAATAAATCTGATTTTTCATTTTCGAGCAATTCAGATATAGGTATAGATGTTACTAAAGTTATTGACAGTTTAAATATAACCGAGGAAGAAAATTTAGGAAACATGGATATGGATACGAAAAATAATGATGCTTTAATTTCTACAGATGTTCATAATACTTTTAAAAAATTTAACGTATTATTATCGAGAAAATCATTGAATTATATAGAGAAAAATAAAGTTAATATCACGCATTTGGATGTGCAAAAGAGACTTCGAAATAAAGACAAATATCATGAAGAAGAAGAAGTTAATAATATTACACTGAAAGAGGAGATGAACACATCAGATACATCTAATGAGTCTCCATTAGTAAATGTCAATTCGGTTTTAATGGATCATGATTATATCCCAAAAAGGGCTTGTTAAAGTTGTAACTTTTTATATTATAAATGTTTTTTTTTTACATAAATCACATTTTTCAAATGCGTATATTTATATAGAATCACATACAATTTGTATTATATATAATAATTGAATTATTTTAATAAATGTTTATTTTTGTAAATAATTTCATATGCTATTTATTAAATTTACTACATTAAAATTTATTTCCAGTATTTGTATGCTATTGCAATAGATTTTTTTTTCTTTTTCAATATTTTACTTTATGTAACCAGAATAAATAGTGTTCGCCATTGTTGATTTTAATTAAATCCACACCTGAAAATATAAATTTATAAAATATATATAATTTTGTTTTATTTATTATATAAATTGTGTTGTTTAATTTTGACAAGGGGAATAAATTTTAGAATTTTTCTAAAACAATTGTAACAAAAGATTCAAATATATTTAATGCTTTAACTTTTTGAAATTTAGCAAATTAACCGTGAAATTTTGAAAGGTTTACAATTTTATATTATTAAAATCTGTAGAAAAATTTACAATTTCAATTTCTTGTTTAGTGCATTATTTATTAAACTGCATTTTTTTGCATTTCTATTTGTACATAGAATGCGTTTTTGTAGATTTTATAGATTTGGGAAAATATGGAATATACACAATACTTACCGACAGGTGCAAGTAAATCATCACTTGGTGGTATCCATGAATCAGGTAAACTAGGAAGTGAATAAATCATCCAATGTTTTTTTTCTTCTTTAATTTCAGCCTTACCTCCAATTTCTGTTATATAGTGGCCGAAATCATATTCTTCAGCCTGTTATTAAAACATACGAGGGTCGATCATAATATCTCCAAATTAATATGTCAGTTTGGAACTTAGTATAGAAAATGAACACATAAGAGTTTTTAGTATTAGGATTTTCTTGTAAATGATTATAAAATCACTATTTTCAACAAAAGTTGAATGTAGATATCCAGATAGCTTGTGAAATTCAATAGTTTTAATGTAATATTTTATGGAAATACAGGTTTACGTTAACTTTTGTTCTAGTTTTTTTTACAAGATTAACTGATTTCTATAAGATTGTATAATTTCATACATAATGTAAATAATAGATTTTGATTATAAATTAAAAAGTATTCATATATTTTACTAAGTTTTCTGACGCGTTTGTAATATTAGAAAAAATATTGATACGTAAAAAATAAATAATATTACTTTAAATCTGTAATGCTGGTGGTTAATTTTTGCAGCTATTTCCATTACATGATAAAATGATGTGTTTTTTGGGGCGGTTATATTCATGTTATGTATTATTACAGTATTTTCTTCGGGCAGTGAACCAATCCAAAGTGTGTAAGATATTGTTACATTGTTGTCTGAAAAAAGAATAGATTTTGTATAAATTTTATTTTTGTTTTAATCTTGTTCGAATGTCTGATGTTCGTTTAGTGAAAAAAATATATGTATGTGACTTGTGACATCGTATATGCCTACGTTCCTACGTAGGCATATACGAATAAGTTGAATGATATGATTTGGGAGTGTTTTGTGAGAGGTATTGTGAATATGGAGGAAACTAATGTCGACATAGTGGAAAGAGTTTTTGTCACATCCTTTTGCGCACATGGCGTGATTGTGTATGTACGAAACATATGTGCCAGAATAAAAATGTTTGGCGTAAAATGGTTTGCGAATAAAAAGTGTTTACAGACAAGACGTTTAAATTTTTAAATGACAAACATGTTTCTGCGATTTGATACATATTATTTTGATGATAAGATAAAAATAAGTCGTTTTTGAAAACATATTTGATATTTAATCTAAGTTATTTAATCTAGTTATTGGTTTTATTACATATTCTATATAAAAATATTTGTATATTAATACAAAAAAAAACAAATGTAACGAAGCTAGTAAAAAATATTTTTTACAAATTATAAAAATGAATATTATAAATTATAGTTCTTGAACTTAAAACAATGGCTCGTATTTATAATCTTATTCGATGTTTATTACAAATTAGATTTTGCTTTTGTTTTTATATTTGATTGTTTTGTTACATCTAGTATAATAAAAATATAAATAAACTAAATAGTACTCTTAAGAATATCTAATAAGTTATTTAAAATTACTTTCTAAATAATTGTAAAAAGGACTATAAAGTATGAACACAAGACAAGCTATTTATAAATTATTATACATCATAAAACAAATAAATTTAAACTGCGAGGTGTAATAATAAAAAAAAACTATAATAAAAATTTAACGTCATGACAAAAATTTGCTTCAATATTGTATGTGAGTATGTGTATATCTAAACTGCAGTAAAATTATGTAAATAATGTAATAAATTACCTGTTTCTGTAGCTGAGCAATAAGACAAAATTATAAAAAAGAAAAAATACAAATAATTGTTCATTGTGATATATGTTTGCACAATCAAATTTATAAAGAAAATGACGTATAAAATATGAATGCAATATTTAGTTTTGATAATTATTATCGTAATTTATTACTTATCTTTATATAAAATTAAACCCGTATACTTGTTTGCAATAATAGAATTACAGAAATTAATTACTAAAATAAATTACAAAAAATATTTATCTATTACATTAAAAATTTGTTCATTTTATATTACAATGTTTGTAAATATAAACAAATTTAAAAATTACATGATTATCTATTTTGCAAAATTTTTATTTTCCGCTTTTATTATTAAAAACATATTATATTATATAAACAATTTTAAAGAACAGTTTTTAAAATATGATTTTTTTTATAAATAAAATTTATGTTCTTATTAGTTTTTATGATACAATTCGATGTCTCGTAACATTATTTTATAAGAAAAGTGGCATTTTTTTAAAGCTATAAAGATTATAGTTGCTATTAAATGTATATAATTTATAAGCATCAGTAAATAATAAATGAAAATTATGTCATATAAATACTGTCCAAGAAATATGTATTCAGAATATCTAATTCGTTCGGTAAATATATTTCGAGTCTGTACTATACACAATACAGTAAGTATTTATTATAATATTATAAATAAATAATTTCGTGTTTAAAATATATTTGATTACTTGGAACCTGTATTAAATTATAGATGGAACGCTGGCAAGGAAAAGTTGCAGTTGTAACAGGGGCAAGTTCAGGCATCGGAGCAAATGTTGCACAAAAGCTTGTTGAAGAAGGTCTTCTGGTATATATAATATAATTGTTATTTAATTTTTTTTTTAAATAAGTACTTTTACTTAAAAATATACATAATTACAAAAGTGCGCAATGTAATTCATCATATTTTGCTTGCTTCGTATAGTTTCGAATTACTTTAGAATGTAGTTGTAAAAATTATTTTTTTAAATAAATTCTTGTGTTAATTAATAATACAGTTGCCCATTTATATTTTGTAATTTTTAATGATAAAGAATATATGATACGTTATACTCAGGTTATTGGATTAGCAAGAAAAGTAGAACCAATTGAGGATTTATCGAAAACATTGAAAAATGCTCCTGGAAAACTTTATGCACGAAAATGTGATATTAAAATTGCTGAAGATATTATCAATGTCTTCAAATGGATAAAGGAATCTATTGGTCCTGTACAAATATTAATAAATTGTGCTGCTATTATATCACCAGAAAGTATTACAGGTATAATTTTTAAATAATAATAAAACTTTTAAAAGGTATCACCAAATTCAAAGCAAAATCGATAGATGACCAATTAAAATTAGTATCACATTTTTCTGTAAAATATAATATTACGAAAATCTAAATTGTATCATAAAACTAATTTTATTTTAAAAAAAAATCATATTTAGTTTAATTTAAGGTTTAGTTCTATTATTTGAAATGACATTAATTTATTTAAAGTAAACAAGGAAAATACTATACTCTGTAAGAAAATTTCATTATTTTTGTTATTTTTGTTTAAATAAAGATGGTAATCCAAAATCCTGGCGTGACATTTTGGATACGAATTTACTGGGAGTTGTTTTGTGTGCCCGTCAAGTTATCGGTCAACTACGTGATTCAAATAACACTCTCTTTGGGCATATAATTAATTTGAACAGTGATTTGGGCCATCAAATTCCTCCAATGCATGCACCTATTTATAATCTATATCCGGTGGTGAAATATGCTATTACTGCTTTAACTGAGATTCTAACACAAGAAATGGATCATTATAAAATTAATGCAAAGATAACGGTAAAATGCTTGATTCAAATGTTTCCTTTTTTTTATAGATTATAATTGAATTTTCAGAGTATTAGTCCAGGATTAGTGGGCAAAACAAATATTTTTCAAAGAGCAAATGTAAAAGAATTGGCACCGGATGTAATAGCAAACAAACCCCATTTGCTGCCAAATGATGTGACTGATTCAATTATTTTTGCACTGAGCACACCAGCTCATGTTCAGGTAGAGTATCAGTAGCAATATTTTTATAATATTAATCAAAATAAGGTAGTTAAAGCTTGCAGTTTATAGCTGTACCTTAGTGTAAGCACAATCAGTGTCACTTTTTGAGCAAATTTAGTTAATAACACACTGTCATACATGATTTTTTTTAAAGCTTTTCAATACATTAAAACAAACGTCATACGACAGTGAATGAGGTATAATAATTTTATTTATAGAGTTTAAATTAATCGAAAAAGTTTTGCCATATTTTCAGTCACTTGTAACTCGAAAGTGTATAATGTAAAAAAATTTGGTAATTTTAGATAAAAACTTGGGCCAACTATTATTTACAGGTATTTTAAGGAAATTTTTTACATTATATAAATATAAAATATATTTTATGTAAGTAATTACTTACTTTTTTGGTAAAAAACATATATAATATTGTAAATTAATTATTTTACTTAAAACTACAAAAAATATATCACTTTTACAGAAAATTTGTGTAAACTATCGTTTTTATGTAAAATGGCAAATTTTTTACAGTGTGTATTTTTGATATTGTACAAATATTATTGCACTTTTTCAGGTTTATGAAATTATGCTGCGTCCAATTCAAATTAATTAATTCAAGAATAATTTTAAAACTTTAAATGGGCCATTTCGTAACTATTAACATAATATTAGGTATATATCGTTAGAAAGTGCTTAAATTGAACTTATATTTACTTGCAATTTTGTTTCTTGCTTTATGAAATATTTAAGAAATTGATTAACTTTTTAGATTATACTGGATGTTCAGCAACTTATTCTTATATAACCTTATTTTATTGTGGTGGCTGTATTACTTATATAAATTAATTAATCAATAAAGATATATATATATATATATATATATATATATATATATATAAATATATATATATATATATTTTAATGTCAAAAGTTAAATTTTGTTCTTGTGTTCTGAACCTGCGTTATGATTAATTATAATGTTATTAAATTCCCTATCAGGTTCTTTATTGTTTTTAGCAATTTTAGTATTGCTAAAAACAATAACAAACCTGATAGGAAATTTAATAACATTATAATTAATATATATATATATATATATATATATATATATATATATATATATATATATATATATATATATATATATATATATATATATATATGGTTATTGAAATATAATATTACTCTGTAACTTTGGTGCATCGTTTTCTTTACCTTTGTTTTTTTGCAACTACTGTTAGTTTTATTTTGTTTTTGCTTTCAAACTGTTGTTTTTTTGTATTGGTCGTCGAAAAAATGCAGTAGCTTTAATGTAACAATTTTTCATATTGACAGATTTTGAGAATTTATTTAGCCGTTCGTTAAAAATAACGGTTTGTTAAAATGAAAATTCTTAGATCTTGTACAAAATTTCGTTGCAATATATATAGAAAGATTTCTTACGAAATCCAATAATTTGTTAATGCATAGGGGGTAAGTCTTGTTATAAAGGATGAATATGTAAATCATTTCAGAGATTTGGTTTTATTTTACTACAAAATAATTTTGTACAATTTTAATACAAATAACTTTTAAATACAAAAAAAGAACTTACAGCTAATATTATTTTACTAATCAATTTATTTATTATATTTGCATTTAATATACCTAAATATTCTTTTCAGTCAATATTTTTATTTCAAAAAACTTTTCAGTTAGTAACAGATTTATTTTACTATAACAAATAGGGAAACGACATTAATATTGTATTTTCTATTAATTTAAATGCACATTTAACAATTTATAAATAAATTATAAGCTGTTGTGCAAAATATTCGTAAACTTACGGCTTGATTCTGATCTCATCTGTAAGATTTGTACCGTTGTTTTTTTCTCCTAATAAATGTAGTTTTATTTAAATTATTTTGTAATACTGTAGATCTTACAGATGTGAATAGAATCGACCAATTAGAATGTATAAAAGTTACGGAATCAAGTTAATAAATTCAATAAAAAATAAGATAAATGTCAGTTTTTATGGTGTTCTATAAGCTAGTGAAATGTATAAATATTTTTGGTAATAATTCTAATATGTGGTTTAAGCATCAGGAAGCCATATCCGGAGTGGAATTTTTGTAAAAGCGTTATTTAAAAATGCTTTAAAGTGTCTTGCGATGGCTTGTGCTGCAGCTGGCTTCATTTCTTCGATAATATCATTTGCATTGTTGTTTAAGAAACGATTCATTGCTTCTCCTAAAAGTAAAAACGATAAAACATGATATTATATTAAGTATATTTGAAGAAAGTTTAAAATAGTAAAAAAATCTTTTAGAACTTATTATATTAAAATAAAACGGCTGTAGGTTGTAGTTTTGTACTAATATTTATTAATAATCGATTTTTCGACGAACTCAACGTATGTCTTCATCAAGTTACTAGGTAACAAAATAAGTCATTAGATCAAAAAATTTATAAATTTTATGATCTACAGCCTAAAGCCGTTTTATGTTAAAGTTTAAGGTATTTTAGGATAGTACACAAGAGTGATTTACTCGTAGGATAATGAAATAAAAATATTTTTTATTTATATTTTTAATAATAAATATTACCGATAATATTGCCATGGTTGATGTAGTCGCGAACTTTGAATCGGGAATTTTGTAGTCTAAAATCGGCAGTTAGTTTGTCAATTCTCATGTATCTCTCACCGTCACGTGTAATTTCTTTTCCGTAAATTGTTGCATTTGCATCGACATCAGCTAAAATATAGTAAATTATTGCGTTATCATTGTAAAATTGTTAAAAGAAAATTACAATGAAGTATAATTTTAAGTTTAGGTTATTGTTGGAGTTAGATTTGTTTATAATAAGTTTATATAAATGAAAATAATAAAGATAGATTTTAATATCTACAGTATTTACACAAAAAAGATTTTAATTTTTATAATTTTAGAGCAGGTCCAAACTTTTGCAGAATGTAGTACATAATAACTTTTTATTTGATCTTTATATACTAAAAAAAGTTTTTGAGAAATTCTGAGCAATAACTAACAATATAATTTGTCAAATATTTATCAAAATATCTAATTATTTTTATAATCATTTTTAAATTAATTTATATATACAATACATACATATAAATTGAATGTTTAAATTTCATAGAATTTTATTTAGTATTACAAAATTAACATTGCATCACTATTTTGACAACAAACTACATAAATGTCAACATGTATAAAATTTCTGTAAAAATTGTTTACAGACAAAAAACTATTTACTTAAGACTTTACTTTGTATGCCGTTCATATTTTGTTTGCGAAATAAACGCTTTCAGTCAAATTTTAAAAGTTATTTATACATTTGTAAATTACGCAATTACAATATAAAAATATAATTACTAGTTTTATTTGTTTATTTACATGTGTGTAAAAACGACATTAAATGACATCAATTTCAAATGATCTGAATTATTGTATTGTGAGGCAATTTCGAAGTAATAAGAATAGATACTGTTAAGAAATTTCTTAGAATAACTTAATTGTACTTACAAAATGCAGCCCAAAAATCACCCTTAGAACGTACAGGAAACAGTAATACATTTCCTCCAACTTCATATCGACCACGGACTTCAATACGTGGAATAGTTAGTCCTAGTACAATACTGTAATTCTCCAAGTCGGCACTGCAATTAATCATTAATAAATGCTGATGCTAATTTATTTATTCATTTATGTTAAATTATAGTAATTTACATTAATATTGTCGCTTAAAAATTTCTTAAATTTTATTAAAAAAATGTAATATTCAAAACTTTAATGAAGAAATCTAATTTTGGGATAGTAGAAAAAGTTTGTGGTACATGGCATGATTGTGTCTGTATGTATGTACGTATGTACATTAATATAAATTAAACATATGCCCTGGCAATAATAAATAAAATTTAACTACTAACACGAGAATAAATTCAGATTACGTTATTCTATCAATAATCAGAAAATAAGAAAATGTTTTTTATTAAGGATAGATTTCTATTATATGCTCGGTTTTAAAATCGGTTTTGACTAATAGCAGTTTTAAGACAATGCAACTGTTATAAGACCAGAACTAAACAAATGAACTAAAACACACAAAAATCGAGCTTGTAATACTATAATTATAATATTATATGGGGGACGTGGAAGAAGCATCCATGTGATTTGTGTAAATGAGAATATCTGGAATACATTAAAAAACTCTATCAGCCAATTCAAACAAATTAATTTTATAAAAATCCGTAAAAAAACCATGGTTTTTAAGAAAAACGCATTTCAAGTTTTGAATATTACATCTTTTTACTAAAATTTAAGAATTTTTAGGGGACAAATTATTATGTTATTATTAGAAAGAAGTTTTTGAATATTATTTTTAAAAATTAAAACTAATATTTTATGATACTGTCATGAGTTTTTGCCGTAAAAGTATCATAATTCATAAATATTGAATATCATATTTTTTTAATTTAAACTTAAGAATTTTTCAGATGCCAAATTTTTCTTATTTTTACAAATTTCTCAATACGAGATTTTTAATATTATTTTTAAGAGTTAAAACTATCGTTTTATAAAACAAAAATAATTCTTTTGCCGCAAAAATATTGTGATTCTTAAGTTGTAAATGTTATAATTTTTATTAAAACTTAAGGGCATAGCTTCGTTATTACTGGTAAATTTTTTATTGGGATTATTTTTAAAAGCTGAATTTATTTTTTTACAAATAATAAATTGCAAGTTATTGTTTATAAATTTATAAAGTTAATCTTACTTAATCGATCCGACAGTATAATTGCTAGCTCCCAGTACAGTGATATTTTGGAAGAGGGCACGAACTCTGACTGCTCCGGCAGCATTTTCCATTGCCAGTCGAGATATGATTAGCGGTTCTATGCTAGGTACGCCAATTTCAGGTAATCCATTGACTAGATATGATCGTAAATGATTGAAAGTGCCTAGTAAACAAGTGTTTACATCGGGATTTGATTTGTTACATGGTAAAATATATTCAGCTGCAAAACAAATAATAATTACATTAATTACTAATCTTGATTTACGTAAATAGATTTTGAAGTATGGAGTATTATGCAGTATTATGTCGTGTTTACATGATGTATTATCACTCATGAAAAAGAAGTTGATGTTATCAAAGAACTGCGTGCGATAAAGATAAATACTGTTTTTTTTTCATGAGTGATGATTCATTGTGTAAACACGGCATCAAACAGATAATCTTTTTGATTTATTATAATATAATTTTTCTAAATTTTTTCATAAAATTATTGATATATATTTGGGTTATTTAAATATAATCTTAAATATCATTAACATTTTTTTGACAAGAAATAAACAAATTTAATAATAATTGGTAGCTTAATATTAAAAAAAAATACATTTAATAAATAACGAAAAAATATTTTTTATTTCAAGCATTTTTATGGCAAAAAAATATGTTTTTTGTTAATTCGCTTTATTTTAATATAAATAAAACTTGAATTTTACATTTTAAAGTTGCCCATAATTATGCATATCACCGTAACGGTGTCAGAAGACTGTAATATACTTATAACTTTCAGTCTCATATATATTATATGGAGATTCCAACAGTCACATAAGCGACTAACTTAAAAACAAAACAAAATATTTTTTGGTTGTAAAAATGAAATAATCTTTTATTTCTTGGATTAAAAGTTAAAATGTTATAGTATTAATATAAATACAATTGTAAAAATTAATTATGTAAATATGTTATTAATATTATTACTATTATGAGTAAGTTAATTTGCATAATTGAAATTGTTCTGCATGAATAATTGTTTGTAAGTGTTAAAAATAAAAGAGCAAATATAAATGTATACGAAATTAAAATTGCGTGTATGTTTTGGCAAAGAATAATTTCTGATTGAATTAAAAGAGTTTGTACCACATTTTATGAGTATATATATTTCTTTGTTAAAAATAAATACGTTACTTTATTTTAAATAAATTTTTATTAATAATTTTTGAAATAAAATATACAGTTAAGCTAATAATCGATTATCTATACTTTGTGAGTATGATATATGCAAATATAAAAATATCTATTTAAAAAAAACATACACATTTAGATAAATTATTATAATATGAAAGTTTGAAGAACTGTAATTTATAAGGTTACATAATAAATAATGTTATAACTTATGTTTTATGAATATATAAATGAGGAAATGATATTTTAACAGATTTTTACCTACTGACATATATAAAAATGTTAATAAATGTATATTAAATATCTATAAATTTATAAGTTTGAAATTATTTTTTTAGGTAACAATGAAGTAATAATAATTAAATAAAAATATTAATAATAATAGTATAGAAAAATGAATCTTGTAAAATCAGTATTAGATAAGTATACTTTAGTAATCTTACTGATGATGGAAGCTTAGTTTCCAAAATACGTATTTAACTTATTTTAAATTAAATTTGGTGGTTCTAGTGATAATTAAAAATTTTTTTTTTATTATTTATAGAAGTTGTATTTTTCATAAAGCTCAACAACTACTATAAATTCGATAGTTAACAACTGCTAAAGAACAGTTGATAAACTTTGATCGCTAATGACAAAAAAGTTGCTTTAATATGAGGTTATTGAAATTTTATCAAATTCTACCAGATGGTTTTACAATAATTATTTTCAGTCGTCGGAAATAGGAATAGGCACTATAATTTCGAAGTTTGCAATTGTGGCAGATGAAGTTTGTGCATACATTATAGCGGCGATTTAAGAATAAATCCATTGAAAGAAAATTAACAAATATTTGAATTAAATTGTTTGTACAATAAAATAAATAAAAAAAAGTTGAAAAACTAATATCCTTTGACATATAAGGTTGCAATAAGTCATGTATTCAATTTTGAAACATCATAAATTTGTTTTGAAATGTTTTAATAGACAAATACTATAAAAAGCGATCGCCTAACCTTAATTTTCTACTATATAAGATTCGGAATGACATTGATTTTTTTATGTGACGTATGTTTATATTTTTTTGCTTCGTCATCATTTGTCACACGTATGTAATAATTATTGCAGAGTTGACCATGGCAAATATGATCTTAAGCAATATATTTGACGAAATAAGGTTAAATGCAATTGTTCGTGTAGCCTTCTTTAATTTCCAAAGTTTAGTTCGTAAACAAATCACGTCGGTTTTTGATGTATGTGTGCGATTAATACTTTTTATCATTTTTATTTTATGCTAATTTTTTATAATGTTTTCGAGAAAAAAAATTGCTAGTTTTTATTAAACAGAAATATTATTCATATTATTTTGGAATATACGAAGGGATGATTAAAAAATAAATTGTTATTTTAGTTTAAAATTAATTGATTGTTGTTACAATTTGTAATTAGTGTTAGTGTTATAATAAACGTAAACAGTTTATAGACTAACTTTACACTTTTACTATAATAAAACAAATCATTTTGTAATTAGATGTTTGAAAAATGAACAAAGAAGCATTGTTTTATTAATAGCAATAATAATTATGTCAGTAGAATTTGAAATCGATGCTTTTTTGTTTGTTTAAAGTCAGCTTTAGTTAAAATATTTATTATAAAACCGGCCTTAAAAGTTATTAGTTTTTTCTTGTCAGTTAGTAAAAAACATATTTTTAAATATACTTATTTTTTAGAATTATTAATATGAAGCTAAAATAAAGGTACTATTTTTAAATTTTCTAATGAAAGAAGAAGAATATATAGATAATATATGAACGCTAATAAAATTTTTCTAACAGAAATAACATAATATAACAAAGCTTAGTTCACTGTTAGTTTTTAAAGTGTTAATTTTGCTAAATTAGAGTCTAATTATCTTTGTTCTGTCTTTATTTTTAGTCTAATATTAGTGGTAGATGCAGTCTGCTATTCTAATATACAATTAAATGTAAAAATTATTATAAAGAAAAATAAAAATCAATAAGGTTTAATTGATTGTTTATATTCACGAAACATTTCGACGAAATCAACGTATGTTTTTATTAGGAAGACGTACGTTGAGTTGGTCGAAACGTTGATTATTAATAAATATTAATACAGAACTACAACCTAAACCCGTTTTATTTTAATATAATGAGTTCTGAAAGATTTTTTACTATGTTATAAATAGTGACATTACACAATTTTAGATTTTTTGTTACATAAAAAACGTGACACGTATTTTTTTTTTCTTTTTCTAAATATGTCATATAAGCTTAGAAAAAATATTTTGGTTTCTACAATTTGAATTGCTTGGCGGAAATATGTTACCAAAGTTTTGTTTTGACTGTTCTGTAATCGTTAGAGCGTTAGACATGTTAATTAATATTTTTAAACAGAATTTATCACTGGTATACTGAAAAACTTAGTTATTGGCAATAATTTATATTGTATCTATTATAGTTATTGAGATATCGATGCATGTTCATTATCGATCATGTTATATAGAACAGCAAAAACTAGTAAGAAAAATTTCTCTCAGTTAATGTATAGCATGTGACAAATGGAAATTGTAATTAATATTTTGAAATATTAGAAATACGATATATTTACTTACATAAAAAAAATAGTTTTATCTATATATATATTACATTAAATAAATTATACTATAAAATTTTGATTGCTTCATACAGTTGTCTATAAATCAAAGGATATGACTAACAGATAATAACAGAAATTAAATGAGTTATTGTGAATTTAATATTATACAATATAAATTCTTATTAATATCGGTCGTAGAAATTTCAATATGTATATTTACATATTTACTATAACGTTGATGATAAGCAAATTACTAGTAAAATTTTTTTATATTTGTTGTAAAATCGCTCATATGTAAAGAAATTTGTGAGAAACAATAGACAATTAATTTTAAAGAGAAATTTGTAATTTGTTCATTAAAAATTGGTTAAATTTATTAACATATTTATATACGAATTTTAATAAAATAAATTGACAGTTTTGTGTAATAGTTTAATTTAGATACAAATTTTATGTTTTAGAATAAATATTTTCACTTATACATTAAAAACTTTTCAATGTTTACTTTTATTTTGTGTCACTTGTATTGTTTAAATAATAATTTATAAATTTCTAAATCAACTTTTTGTTTCAATATAATTTATTTGCAAACTAAAATATGAAATTTTAAATAAAAAAATTTAAATTATTAAAATAAAAAGGTTTTAGATTTTAATTCAGTATTAAATTTAATTTAAAATCGATGTTTCGACATACTATACATACATCATCATTAGAAAAAGAAAATGGACGTTAATTTTAAATTAAAATTAATACAAAACTAAAACCTAAAGTTTTTTTATTTTAATATAATGAGTTCTGACAGATTTTTTCCGTTAAATTATTAAAATTACAGTAACATCACTGACTCACAGTTTTCAAAGATACTGTAATCAAGGAAAACATATCTAATAAAATTGAATTTTAGTGTGTATAGTAAAACAGTAAACATTTATTATAATAATATGTGAATTATCTTTTTTGAAAATAACATACTATGGTAATTCAAAAACAAATTAGAAGGCTATATAAGTTTGTTTCTGAGCAATATAAAATTACTGTAGATATTAATGTGTATAGTCACTAAATGAAGCTTAATTCGATTTTATAGTAATTATGATAGCAATCATTCTGCAATTAACAACTGCAAAATGATTGCTAATTATAACCGCTAGTAACCATTGCTAAAAACTGCATTATTATTATTTTTTATGAGTCCTAAACATTGTCCCAACAAAGTTGTAAACATTGTAAGTTAACTATTTTGACTTCAGAAGCGCTTTGTAGATTTGGAAATAATCAAATTTTGAAATTAAAATGCTTTAGGTTTTAGTTCTGTATAATTTTTATTAAATTTTGACGTTTCGATATACTATAAATTTTGTAAAGCTTTAGGATTCAATTCTGTATATATTTTATTTATACGTCGATTTTTAAATAAAATATATGCAGAACTTAATCCTAATGCTTTTTATTTTAATATAATGAGTTTTGAAATATTTTTTATTTTGTAAATTTAATTTTTAAACAGTGTTAAAGTTATTGCCATTTTATACAACTGGCCCTGTATTTCTTATAATTAATTAATAAAACGACTTTGGCAATTTGTATTCATATAAGGCAATTCAGGAAAAAAATAATAATCGCATATTTTTAATTTATAAATTATGAAGTACAAAAATCAAGTTTTTTCCTGGTTATTATAATAAACGTCTATAAGGAATTTACATTAAACTTCCTCGTCGTGTAGTTTTGAAATGACCTCAGATAATATCAGTCAGTACAGTATGTATATCGAATTTAAGGTTAACATTTGATCACATAATACCAATGTCGTTCAGTGGAACAAGTTACTAGTTCAAACAAAATGAAAGTAAAATTTCATCGTAAATAAGAGAGAAAGTGGATAAATAAAAAAAACTAGGTAATGCAGTGATGCATGTTCATGGGTCCAAATTCTATAAATTTGTCAAAAATATTTACCTACCTTCAAATAAATGTGTTAATAATATTATTAATTTGCATTAGAATTATTTTTTACTTTTGTATGTCAATAATAATTAATAGATTTATTAGTTTATTTTGCATAATTTGTTCAATAAAAACTTATATTATATTATATAGGTTTTAAAAGTTCAGCTAGGTAATACGTTAATGCATGTTAGATATATATTTGTATTAGGATCACTTTTTATTTTGTAGGTTAATATTAATTAATAGTTTTATTAGTTTATTTTGCATAATTATTTAATCTGTTAAATAATATTTTTCTAGAGAAGATTACATGGATTTTTAAAAGTTGTTATTCTTAAGTATAAATTTAACTTGACCTAATTTATACAGTTAGTTAAGATAATTAATTAATAAATATATTTTTTAAATATAATTACATGAATGAGTAGTAATTAAAAGTAAAAATTGATCTATAGTTCACCAAGGTTTAATATTTTCATTTATTCTTGGAAAAAATTTAACATTAATTTATGAAATATTTTTATTTATTCTGAGGATTCAGTTTTTAGCTAATCACAAGTAATATTTTTACTTATCTTAAGAATAAATAAATTTGAAAATACTGGCTTCAAAATATATAAGTTAAAATGTCTGGCAAAGAGTAGGTCATATAAGGAGGAATCTGTAGATAATTGGACAATCCTTTTAGAAAACGATGTTTATGTAGATTTGTTTATATTATGAAATTATACACACTAGAACAATAAACTTTTAATGGTCAGTTACATCAGTGTTATTTAACTCTTTTAGAACGGAAGTCTCTAGGTGGTTCCGTAAAAACAAGCCCTTACAACAAAATAACTTAAACATTAAAACGTTCTATATATTGTAATAAATAAAGGATATATCGAAAAATTTAATTTATTGCTAAATGAATCCACTACAAATTGTTATATTTAGAAATATTTTTAATGAATAATTAGGCAAAATAAAATGTATTTTTTTATGTTTTATACTGCTTATATTGTGAGACTTTGCGGTATTTTGTTTGAGTCAATATATAATTATTTGACACATTAAAATCTTGGGTTTTTAAGGTATTTGAAATAATATAATGTGTTTAAAAAAATGTTCTTTTCACAAACTGTGTATATTAAAAGGGTCAATTTGAAAATGTTGCGGGAGGGCCTAATATTTGTAGTTACGGCACTGCGTAGAGATATTTCTGATCTAAAAAGTATTATAGTTAATAAATTTGTACTAAATCATATGGGTACAATTATTTATAAAAAATGTCAATATGTTTCTAAGTTACAGAAAAGTTTATGTATAATTTTTGTAGATCTAGTTTAAATTTTAGTTATATTTTTAAAAATTTATATTTAATTAAAAAAAAAAAGTTTTTGGATTAAGTTCTGTATGAATTTTTAATTAAAATTCGACGTTTCGATATAATCTACGTATATCATATTTTTCTCGATGATGATGAGAGTATATCAAAACGTCAAAATTTAATTAAAAATTTATGCTGAACTTAATCATAAATCTTTTTTATTTTAATATAATGAGTTTTGAAAAATTCTTTATTATATTATATTTAATTGTTTGATGAAAAAGAGCTAAAACAGATCATCAGTCAGCTACGTAATGTTTTTATAAAAAAAATAAAACATTTTGTCATTAAAATTTCAGAACAATTTTTATCTATTTAATAAATTTTATTTGTCATATAATATAACGAATACTAAAATTTTTTATAACTTAATATAAAGATATGAAGAGTAGCAACATTATTTTAAATTTTTCTTTACAAAAATGAAAATGATACTATTTCTACATAGATATTTTACGGCAGATAGGAATAAGTTCACGAGAAATCTTCTGATTTTGATGCATGTTCTAGGATTTTAGCTTTTACTATAACATTTTTATGCACGGTTTCATAAATGATTTAACATTGTTAAAATCTATCCCTTTGTTAATTCCGGTTTCAATACATTTTCAACATTGTTTTTTTTTTAACATTGTCGTTAAAATTTAACATAGGTACCTTTATGAAATCGAGCATTAAGTTATAATAATTATGCAATGGAATAAATGTGATAATAAATATTCAAGTTCAACAAATTAAATAACTAACAAATAATTGTTAATAAAAGTTTGTAAAAAATCAAAAAGTTTTTATATTTTACGATAAATTCTTTAGTCTCTCTTTAAATGGCAAAACAAATAATTTTGTCATTAGAAATTTTTAAAGTTGCAAAACAACATCGATTTATCGACAGCAATAACAATAATAATAATCGATCCTTTTTTGTCGATTTAAAGTCGATTTTAGTTAAATGTTTATTATGAATCTGACCATTAATTTTTCCAAAATATGACTGACAACAATTTATCTTTTGTACTTAAATACCTTAAGTTACCAGATTGAGAATATAAGTGTTGCAGAGAGGTTCGTTTAAACTTTAAAATGACAAGGCCGGCCATTGCTTGCTTTCTCCGTTTGAAAAAGACAAGACGGCTAGTGGCTAGCTAGTAAAAGTTTACTCATTGTGTACACGGAAATTACATAATCTTCAGTCAATTTAGTCGTGCTCTCGTGTTTTACGATTACGTCATATTTTCAGTATACAACAGAGAAAAATAACTCAAAGTACGCATAATGGACATGTTCGTCAAATTTACAGAAATTTTTCCACCTTTTTTTGACGAAGTATTTTAACTCGTTTTAGAAATTAGTTGACAAATTATATTTAATCAAAATTAACCGTGTGTTGCAATAGATCGTATATTGTATATTATTTAGATTAAGAAATTCGTAAAATGACTGTAATTATAATTCAGATATGAAATTAATTGTTTAGTTGTGATATTTCTTGTTGTATGTCAGTTGAAAAGATTAATTTTTATTTAATTACTTCAGGAACAATTTTTTATCTAAAATTTATGTTTCCGTTAATAATTATTACAGTATTGAATATACAAGATGTTTAATAAAAATGTTACATATTTATAAAACAAAATTTTTTTAGTTATAAAACTTCTATACTATCATTTATAAAATCAAAAATATTAATTAAATATAATTAAATTTTTTAATAACGCTACATAAAATTATGAAATTCTTATGAGCACTTGGATTTTTTTTGGAAATTTTATCAAATTTTGATAAATAACTGCGAAAAAATTAATCTATTCTAGGCACTAAATAAATTTGTTCTAAAAATTTTATAAAAATCGATTGAATAGTTTAGCAGGAACTGATTACAAAATCTTGACTGACGACCGAGCGAGCAGCGAGCTTACGATGTACAAATATTTCAAACACACAAACTAAGTACGAATCTGTAATTTGGAGGGTGTATTAAAGATTTCAATATAATTTTGATTAATTTTTGATAATGTTACAGTCAATTGGTATGAATAAAAGAGTATGTATGAGAGGTAGAATAAATGTGGATAAAGCAAAAGTTACTTGCCTGGATGGAAATGTTTTTGCGGAAACTAATTACAGTTTTAATAAAAAGAGTTTGTGCCATATTTTTATAGGTATATATAACATTAATCACGTCTCGATTTACTCGAAATAGTAAAAATTTATATGTCAATATTTATAATACATATTATATTGAATGTAAATATTGGATTGTATTATTTATTTATGATTTTTTTCGTTAATATAAAAAATAAAATTATAATAGAAAAATTCTTTCAGAATTTATTATATTAAAAAAAAGCTTTTGGTTAAAATTCTGTTTAATTATATATTAAAATTCGACGCTTTGATATACTAAAAATGTAATATAATTATCAATATTATATATAGTTTATCTATAAAACATTATATTTCAGTAAAGATGGGTATATGGATAGAAACAGATAAAATATTTTATATACTTGAAATTAATTCATTAAATAACTAATATTTATAAAAATTTTCGTCAAATTAAAAAATTCCATAAAACTTTATAGAATAGTTGCTATGTTACATATCTGTCAAATATGGAATTATTATTGACCAATTCATAAACCTGAAGGTAAGTTTCATTATATTTTTAGAATATGTTGTTTTAATAGTAACATGAATAAGTATCTATTTTGTTCAAATTTTGTTTTATATAACGAAATTTTAAGATTCTGTATCCTTTTATAGTTTTATTTACTATGCTATTGAATTTTATAATGATTTAATAAATGAATATAAATGCTTAAACAAAAAAGATTCAAAAATGAAATTAACGTCATATTACTTGATTTGGCTTTTTTTACTATAAAAGAATGTATTGATTGTTTTACAGATTAAACACTTTTTTATATTTGTGATATTGTAATTTCTTTTGTATTTTGACTTGTGTTAAACACTTTCTAGTGTGTTAACATAAATAAATATTATTATTATAATCAAAAAATTTGATATATAATTGCAAGTTTTCATTTTTTGATTTTCAAGAACGTTTCTTTTTATATTTACTAACTGAGTTTATTTATTTATAATTTTATTAATATCTTAAAATGAAATTTTCCGTATATATAAAAATACAACATTTAATTTTTAATAAATCTTGTAATTTATTACGCTCTATCAATAATACAAATATTAAAAATAAAATTATGCTATAATGATTAAACTAATTTAACATAGTAAAAAATCATTCAGAACTCTTTAATTAAAATAAAAAAGCTTTAAGATTAAATTTTTAATCTGTATCTTAGTCCTAAAACTTTTTAATTTTATTAAACTAATTTGTTTATAACAATATTAAAAGTACATAAGCTTACGTGTTGTGTCAAATAAAGCTGCTTCTGCTGTCACTGTCGTTGCAATTAAAACACAAAATATCACAAACATTTTTAAATTTAATTAATTATAAAAATAAACAAATACAATTTATCGAAAGATATTATTTAGAAATGTTCAAAAACAAATAATCGAAAAATTTAATGAAACTTTAATTTTGTAAATAATAATATTCAAACTGTCACAAAATTTTTATAGAACATTTCTCGAATAAGACTTTGAAATAATATTTTGGAATACGATATATACAGTGAAAGTACAAACACTGTTTATATATATGTATAATGTTTTTGATAAGGTGGGGTAAATAGGGGGGTATTAACAATTGTTACGTATTTTCTGGTTAGGATGATTTAATTGTTGCCAAACATCTTACGGATACTGCCTAATTTTTTAATCAAAAAATTGTGTTTACAAAATTTACCGGCTTTTTTCGTTGATGCCGTAACAGTTTATTTTCATTACAAAATTTTGTACCTATCAAGTTAAATTGCGTTCAAATTGAAAACAAAATATGAGGAAATAAAACAAACTAAAATTTTCGTTAATTATGTGAATAAATTCATTTTTGTAAATATAGTTATTTCAACAATAAAAATTATGAGATTTTTTATTTGGTTATGAAAAATGTTTTATAATTTCAATGAATATGTAATAATATATGTCAAAAATATTTGTAATACTGCTCAGAATATAATATACAATAATAATAATATATAATATTGTATTGTTTTTAGCAATAACGTATTTAAGAAAAAAATATTTATCCAAAATTGTTCATGCGATTATTTTTGATAATATAATAGTATATTATTTATGAGTATGTAATGATGGTTATTACTCATGAAAATAAAATTTATGGCACAAGTAAGCAAGAATTGTAATTTATCCGAATCAGTAATAATTTTTATGTTCGTGCAGATTACTATACTTTTTATACGATTGTACATAAAAATGAATATTTTGGTTTAATTGAATGACATTTTAAAATAATTTATAATATAAAACTTGCATTGTATATCATAGCAACAGTGCTATCACGTTAGATATTTTAAAAATAATGTGCTGTGAGTAATGAATAGTATTACATATCAAGAAACTCATACATAATAAATATATTATTTAATTGGAATAGAAATATTTTTTATATTATTGAGTACTCGATTATATAATATAAAAATATAGTAACAGTTTTTAAAAGTTATATAGGTAATTAGTTTTATTTTAATAAAAACAATATTATGTGGCAATTTATAATTATATTTACATTTAACTTTATTTTATTTAAAATAATTAATATGCGCACAGTTAGATTTGAAAACGTGAATTGAATTCAATTTATTCGTATTTACTAATAATAGTTTCAACAAAAATATCTATTTGTATTTATTAGAAGGATATGTATGTATTTTTCAAAATAACTATTTTGTAATTAGCAATTACTTGAAATTCGAATTTTTATTCTATATACTAATTAGCTAAAGTACTTAAATTATTTCTTTGATTTATTTGGTTTTAAATTGAATTATCATAGCAAAAAATGACGAATTAATATTTAATTTATATCAAATAAGTCTAATCGTTTATTATTTTATATTGTATCATGTGTTAAGTCAAAGTTCCAATTATGTGAATGTTAATTTTAAAACTGTTACAATTTTATTATAAAATAAAATACATAAAAAAATATATTTTGAAGTTATCATTTAATAAGTACGAGTACATTTCAAGGAATTTGTTTCTGGAAAAATTTTCATTTTTAATATAGAGTAAGCGGCGCAACCATTTGATCTGCAATACAAAATAAATCTGAATATAAAATATAATATCAATTAATTCGAACTAAAACGGCTTTAGGTTATAGTTTTGTATTAATATTTATTAATAGTCGATGTACGTCTTCATCAGGAAAAATAATACAAATGACATTTAAAGTAAATAAACACTGGGTTACTGGGTAACAAAATAATTAACTAGATCATAAAATATTTATAAATTATTAAATAAAGAAAGCCAAATTTATGTAAATCAGTGCTACTTTACACTGATTAATGTTATTTTTTTTTTATAAATTTTTATTGCTTCTCTTATCAATCTACTGTTAATATTGAGTTCTGAAAGATTTTTGTTACACTATCAATAAATTTATTTAAATAAATATGAATAATTTTTTGTAGTTGATAAAAAACAAGGAAAACTAAAATAGACAATAATGTGTCAAATACGTAATATAGATAATTTATTCTTCTGCAATTTCAATAATACGTAAGCGATCCGGTCTAAAAACTCGCGGAAGATGTTTCTAGCACAAAAAAAAATAAATAAATATATTTTCAATTTTATTTATATGTTATCTTCGTTTCAACATATTGCTGCTCATTAATTATATAATCCAATTTACGCTGGAAAATTTTTAATTATATCAATGATACTGATTTCCATAGTATTATATCAGATTATTTAAAGAATTTTTAGATAATGTAACATGTTACATACTTGCTCATTTGTACTAACTACAAATAATTATTGTAGAAAACAATTAAGTATGTGCTTATTAGAAAAGTTCCGTCTTAAAAAATATTGGAAACAAGAATGCATGAAGTGTCACTTGTGATACACGTAAAAACACATCAATTTTTAACTGAAAAAAAAAAACTCTTTTAATGAATAAGTAGTGATAAATTACTCAACACTTTTATGTTCAACATTTTCAATTATAAAATTCGTCTTATCACCAGATTTTGCTAATAAGCATAGTAAAAATTTTTCAGAACTCATTATATTAAAATAAAACTGCTTGAAGTTAAAGTTCTGTATTAATATTTATTTATAATCGACGTTTCGACAAACTCAACGTCCGTCTTCATCAAAGAAAAATGATAAAAAATCGATCCAAATGATTACGATAAAAGAAAAATCGATCTGATTGTTTGACCGATCTGATCGATTAATCAATTTAATTTCTTAATCGATCTAATCTATTATGAAAAATGAATAATTTTATTTTAGTGGTAAATCTGTGAAAAAATATTTGTTAATCAAAGTAATTTAGTTAGTTAGTTAGAAAAGTAGCTAACTGGTTAACACTTTTGACCGTGATTTTGTGAAACTTTATATAAAATAAATTTTTTTTGTAATTTTGAAAATTCACTTTAATACACAAATGTAGGTAATTTTCAAAGTTACAAAAGATTTTTTATATTAGCTAACTGACGTTTATTTACTGTTATGTTTTTAGATTTATGTAAAAATAAAATTTAATTTTAATTAAATTTAGTTCTGTAATAAAAAGAAGCTTAATAAGAAAAATAAAATGAACAATCAAAACGTCGATGTTATTCGAGAAATAGTTTGCAAATTTTCTGATAGTAAATAGGAAAATATACGAATAAAATAAACATTTTATATAGGCAACCATCAAATCAATTAAAATATTTTACTATATGTACAACTTACATATTAAATATAAACAAATATAGTAAAATATATAATAAATATACTTATCTGTATTAATTATGCAGATATCTATATAAAGTCACTGGGCACTTGTAATTGTAATAATCATAAAATATTTGTTAAATTTTTATTGGATTATATGGATGGAATAGGATTAAAAATAATAATATTATCTTCAACCTTATAAATAAAAAATAGATGCAAGTATTTTCTTATTAAAATATACTTTGGTTTTATTTATTTTTATGCAATATACATTACCAGTTATCTAACGAAATAAGTTTTATTTATTGAAACAGAAAAACTGTTAAAATTATTTATAGCTTTATAATAATTAAAAAATACACATGTTTATACAATTAAAAATATTTTGCTTTTCATGTTTACTTTTTTTATTAATATAATATGAATCACAAACTCACAAGCAATTATAAAATTATACTTTACAGTTTATTTCATTTACATAATTTGCGAAAATAATATTTATTAAAAATTATTAATACTTAAAAATTAATATTAATTGAATGGTTAATACAAAAATAAGCAAGTAATTTTAATTAAAATGTTTATTAATTTTTCTACTTTGTTTATAAAAATTGTAACGAAACTATTTAGCAACAAAATGATTAAATTTAAAAAAAGTATTATCACATTTTGGTATTATTAAAATCCAATTTATAAATTTAATTTTATTAATATCATATAGATTCAGTTGTAGTTTCTGATAATTCACTAGTAGTTGTATTTTCATTGGCAGCAGGTAACCAGAGATCAGTTGGAATTTTGTTGAATATTTTATTCATTAAATCGGTAAAAATTTCGGCTAAACTATCTCCAATATTATCACTTAGTTCACTGACAACTTCACCGGCATTTTCATTCAAAAAATTATTCACTGTTGCTCCTGAAACATAATATTAAAAATGTTTTTATTATATCTATTTTGAAACGTCTTAATAGAATATTTGTTTCAATTACAAAATTTTTATTTGAATACTTTTTGAGTCTTAAAATTTGTGTGTTCAAGCCGAGCTAACTAATAATATTATATCATATTCAGAAAACGCTTCTAGGAGTTTCCGGGATTGGCTCCGTGTTGTATGTTGTCGATTTTGGTGACGACGTTTCGGCACAGTCTTATGTGCCATCTTCAGATCTTCTCTGTAGTGCTCTTGTTCTGCTTCGAAGCAGAAACGTCGTCACCGAAACCGACAACATACAACGCGGAGCCAATCCCAGAAACCCGATACGGCAAACGGCATATAACGCCCGCGGAATTTTAAAGCAAACCATATATATATATATGTAATTAATATGTCTTTTCTGGAATGTTCGAAAAAAAATTTACCAATTTAAGACTGGTTTCCAAATTTATTTATAATTTTACGGATAATAGTAACTATCTTATATTTAATAAAATGTCTTTCTAATATAAATAAATCTATACTTTAAATATTACAGATAACTAGAAATTAAGTTTAATTATATTTAAATTAGATGATATATCCAATAGGATAAGGAATATCTGTTAACGAACATTGTATTGCTATGTAATTAATTATGATATGATAAATAAAAATACTAATTCACGAAAAAAATTAACTATTCTTGTAACTTCAGTAGTCGGAAAGGAGTTTTCAAAATTAAAATTATCATAGAACTAGTATATCCTGTATATTTTTTCTTGATGATGATGACATACGTGGAGTATATCGAAACGTCGACTTTTAATTATAAATTATACAGAACTTAATACTAAAGGTTTTTTTTTTTCATTTTGATTAATAAATTTTTAAAACAAAAAGCTTGAAAAATTGATTTTGTTTAAAATAAAAATATTGATACAATTTTTTAAAAAATAATATAACTTTCTTTAATTTTGTTTTTTTATTATTAACCAATAAATGATATTTAATGTTAATGTTATTATTATAAATTTAACAAGTTAATTGTTTTATAAATTTCAAATTGCGAAATTTGTATGGGGCTTTTAAAAATGTTTTTCTCCCTCCCCCCCCTTCAAAGGTTAAGGGCTGGCCTGAGCAACAATATATAATTTTGTCATAAAAAGTTTGAAAACTTAACAAAAAGACATCGAATTGTTGACAGCAATAATATCTGTGCCAGTAGAATTTAAAATCGATGTTTTTTTGTCATCTTAAATTCGACTTTAGTTAGTGTTTATTATAGCTTTGTTTAAGCAAGAATTCCTGACTAGTACGCATGCGCGTTGCGATTTTAAGCGTTGACAAACACTAAAAATATTACTTTTCAGGAACTAGCCAGAAATTGAGTGCTGGAACAGAGCTTATGAAAACGGACCTAAATC
Organism: Clivina fossor; assembly: GCA_963966155.1. Lineage (NCBI taxonomy): Eukaryota > Metazoa > Arthropoda > Insecta > Coleoptera > Carabidae > Clivina > Clivina fossor. Next base: position 27,506,364 of record OZ014552.1, on the reverse strand, counting down.
TAATAAATACAATAAAGACTGACCTAAAATTTTGTTACCGTTGAATAAATTAGTTAAATGTACTCTCATTTTATCCAGTGTGAATTTAACTTTCATATTCTCAACTCGGAAGACTTCACGTTCGATGCCTTCTTGATCAAGTACACGTGGTAAACTGAAACGTGTTGTAACATGAGTTTCAACGCCACGAAGAGCTAATTCAGCATCACCACGGCCTACTAATGGCAGTACTAATACTCGGCCTTTTAAATCGTACAGTCCTTTCACGTCCAAGCGCGGTAAATTGATACCAAAATCGAATAGTCCCTTTAATAAATCTAATCTGTAAATTAAATTTGTTTTTAATTTAATGAAAAATGTTTAAAATCTTATCAAATGTATTAAAATATCTGTTATTATATATTATTTATTCATAATTTATTAAAAAAAAAAAATTAAAAACATATAATCTTTAAGTAAAGTATTAATTTTACTGCAGTAATTTTTTCAGTAATATTATAATCTTATAAAAATCTTAAATACGAAATTTCAAATTTATATAAAAATTCATTTTTAAGATATTTACATTTTATGTTTAGTCTTATATGTATTACATGGAGATTCCAACAGACACACAAGCAACAAACTTTTATTTTTTAAATAAATTTTATAATTAGTTAATAGTGTAAAGTAAAACTATTTGTAATTTTTTTTAGAAATATATTTTTTTATTTATTAATAACTCATAATAAAATCGAAGATAATATTCAAAATATTTTCAAGTAAAGTACTATTATCATTTAACAAATTTTGTAATAATATTATATGTTTATTTATTTATAATAAAACAGCTTAAATACCAAATTTTATAATTTTACAATAATTTGTATGTAAGTAATTGATATTTATTTTTAGTCCCATATGCAATACATGGAGATATCAATAGTCGCATAAGCAACGAACTTGTTATTGTCATTTCTAAAATGTATATTTTATAAATTTGATGGTAAAACAAACTTTACACATGGTTTTGTGTTTTATACAAATATTATATTTTATCCTTACTCATTCTAGCATCATAATAAATTTAATGTGATCAAATAAAAAATTTATTATTCCAATAAAAATAAATAATTATAATTGATTAACAAAACTAAAAAAAAATAAATGCATTGAAAAAAATCTATGTATAATATTACATAAAAAATTACATATTATTTCAGCAAAACGATAAATTTTCTGTAAAAATAATATAATTTTGTAATTTTAAATAAAATAATTAATTTAATGGTTATATATGTTTTTTACTTAAAAAGTAAGTAAACTTACATAAAATATACATATTTTATATTTATATAATGTAAAAATTTTCTTGTATTGTCTGTAAATCAGTAGTCTCACGTATGTAAAATTAGCGTATTTTTTACAGTGTAGATCGTTTATGTAAAACAAAGTTTTTTTCAGGAAAAAAAAATTGATTTACATAAACGATCTATGTAATTTTTTACATAATATGTAATATTCCCTCGATTTTTTTCAGTGTGTATACTTTATATATCTCTATACTTACTTTGAATAAGTTGGTTGTGCTTCTGAAGGGCCTGATACTGTCATATTATATAAGCTACCGGCTAAAGTTACAGCACCATTGCCTTTACTCACTGAGACTCTTTCTAATTTTAGAGGTTCAAATGGTGCTAGACTAATTTCAGGAATTCCTAGAAATACATTCAAAATGCAAGTTACTGCTATTATAATATTTAATTAAATTCGAATTAGATTTAGTATTTTCGAATATTAGAATAAATTTGTCTTTGAAATAATTTTAAAATTAGACAATAAAATGTTATCATTTATTCTGAGGATACATTTTTAGCCAATCATACATTATTTTTAACTTATCTTCAGAATAAATAAAATTGGAAATACTGGCCCTTAGATTGTTAAATTTTAGATGATGTATCTATCAGCAGAAAAGATATAAATTTACAACAAATTCGAAAAAAAAATATTACTAAAAAATTGGGATTCTATAGAATTCATTCAGTATAATTTGTATACCAAGTATTTTGTTATTACAACTTTGCAGTAAAATAGACAATTTTTTGAAACAATTATACTGAATACATTTATGTAACTGACTCTTAATCATTTGTAAAAGTCATTAAAACAATAATATAATACTCTTGTTAAAAAATTGGAGATTCTAAGATAAAGTTGTGTAAAAAAAGAGAAGTGTTTATGATTATAGAAACAAATAAATACAATACTTACCTGATGCTAATTCTGGAAACATCATAGTGAATAATGTCTTTAAACAGTCATTTATTTTTGGATCATCTCTTTTGCAAGTTTGTAACCATTTTGCTAAAAAAACGAACAAACAAATTATATGTTAATAAATAAAACAAAATATATAGTGCCAAATCATTCAGAACTCATTACATTAAAATAAAAGTTTTAGGATTAAAGTTTGCATATATTTCATTTAAATATAGACGCTTCGATATACTCTAAGTATATCTGCATCAGGAATATATTTATTTATTTTAAAATATGATGTATATATATATATATATATATATATATATATATATATATATATATATTAGGGTGTCCCTTAAGAGGGGTCAAAATTTTTTTTTCTTTTCTCACCCCTTAAATAGTCTCCAAATATGCTAAAAAAAATTTATAAAAATACTCCCACATTTTTACTCGTTGGTTAAGTGGCCCCCCTAAGCCCATATGTATTTTGATAATAGAGCTTATAAGTGAATATTTTCATTAAATTAATATTTTCACTAAATCACGCCAGAAAAAAATATAACTTTAACCATTTCTAGATTTCTAATTTTAACAACATAACAAAAATTTGGGCGCCAGCTTGATATATATCTAGCGCCTCCACTTTTGCAATTATGTTTTTTTCTAATTTCTAATACAGCACAAAAATTTTCATTGTGGTACAAAATTAGCACAGAATTATGGCATATTTTCATCTTAATTTAGGCGAACTATGTGGGGCTCGGTAAATATTAATTTTTTTGTCATAGTGCGCCATCTAGAAATAGTTAAAACTCAATTTTGACCTCAGATTTGTACTGAGCGAGGTGAAATACCTTTATATTTTTTTCTGGCGTGATTTAGTGAAAACATTAATTTAATGAAAATATGCACTTATAAGTACAATTATCAAAATACATGTAAGCTTAGGGGGGTCACTTAACCAACGAGTAAAAATGTGGGAGTATTTTTATAATTTTTTTTAGCATATTTGGAGACGATTTTAGGAGAGAAAAAAAAAAAAAAATTTTGACCCTTCTTAAGGAGCACCCTAATATTAATATATATATATATATATATATATATATATATATATATATACACGTAGAGTTTGTTGAAACGTTGATATTTAAATAAAATTTATACAAAACTTAATCCCACAGCTATTTATTTTAAAACAATATATCATAAATACAAATTAATATTTGAAATATCTATGTCATATCAATTGAAACATTTAAGCTGAATGATTATATAATATCTTTTAGTATGCATACCACAAAGTGCATTTATTTCGTAACTTTCTCTGGCATAATGATGTGAATATCAGGTTCTTTAGCATGTATTACATGTAATTTATACGAACATAACCTATAATTTTGCTTTGAAAATTCTTTTTTTTTTAATTTAAATGCGCAAGAAAAATAATTTTTTTACAATAATAACTCCGAGAATACACAAGGCATAATAAATAACAATTAAATTAAAAGTGAAATAATATGAAAAAAAATTTGAAATAAAATCATCTTTAAATAAAATTGAAGAGAAACAACTATAGAAGTATAGTTAAAACTAGTTTAATATTTTAACATTTGAAGGAAATCAAGAAATCAAGAAATGGTTTCTTTAATTATATAACCTTTTTAATATACGATGTTATATAATTTTGTTTTTTAAGCTTTCAGAAAAAAAGAACAAAAGTTTAAATTAAAGCTCCGTTACTAATTTTTGATTAATACATATTAATTGATAATTAAGCATGTAGTATATATAAAAAATGTATTGAAAAAATTTATTAATAAAATAATTTATTAAAATTAGTTTTGTGAAACTTTTTGATGTTAAATTTTACATTGAAATTTTGCAAATTTTATTAGAATAATCAGTGACGTAATTATATGTGTGTATAACACACAAACCTTCAGGCGAATAAACCTCTTTCTCCGAAATAAATAAACAAATATTAATCACATATTACTTTTACAAAAATTAAACAATTATATATCTATAAATTTGTTTACAAGAATATATATAAAAATAATTATTAAAATGTTTTCTAGGTGCTTCGACAATAAATTATGAAAAATGAAATATTTTCGACATATTTGTACAATATTTTATTTTTTCTTTGCTCAGCTAAGTAATATAAGTTATTGTAAAGATTTCTATTTGAAATAAAATATAATAATAAAAAAAGTTGCAGATGTATGATGAATTAAGAAATACTTAGTGATTTTGCAATATTTATTGCATTAGAATTAAAAAAAAAAGAATAGTTTAAATTCAATTTATACACAAAGTAATTAACGAACAGAAAAAAATGTTTTCAACAATTTTAATAGTGCAAAATTTTCAAACAAAACACAATTTTAGTAATTTTTATTGTAAATATGAAATAAATGATTGAACGATGCTTACGTTTTTGTGAGAGGAGATGTACTTTTTCCCTTCCTATATCACAGTTAACTAGATTCCATTTCAAAACACAACACAGTAACAAAATAACAATTTCTAATAACCTAATTTGCTTAAGAAACATTTTTTCCAAATAAAAATACTATTAGTATTATAAATATAAATTTAAAAAAATGGCTGTATATTTCGACAGAGTTCAACAGTTAATGATACAAGTTTCATAAAAGAAATAGATGTGATACGAAGAAGGATTCAACTCGAACGCTTGAAGTTAAAGTTAATAAAAAAAGATTAAAACATTCGCGCGCGGGTTAAAAAGAGAAAATTTTCTTCAACTTTATGTTAAAATTCAACCTTATTACGTAAGCGATTAAGGTGAAAATTGTCAACTGATTGCAATAAGTAAGAGTGAAAGTAAAGAATCCAAATAATATACTTCGAACTTACTTGCATGAATGTATCGTACAAGACACTTTCAGAGTACTGATTGAATTTAAACATTTTAATTATTAACTATTTGCACAGTAAATTGTATTTGCATACCTTTCATATTGTATAGAAATGTAAGATAAGCTTTTAAGCAAAATTATTTTACATAATATATCGAATGTCTAATAGCAAAAGTTTGTTTAGTTACTTGACTTCTAGTCGCTTGATTCCGAGTAATTTAAAAAAAGGAAAACAAAAGTTGAGAGATTTGCTACTTTTGTTAAAACTTGGTAAAGATATTTCAAATTTTTTATTTTAAAGTATAGATGTATAAATTATTACATTCTGATACATACAAGATATATAAGAGTATAAGTATTTTTTATATATTAATTATGGAAAAAGTAATAATTAAAAATACATAATTATGGTGGAAGCAAACTGCTTAATGGAAAGTTGCTATATATTTTGTTGCAAAATTTCTTTAATATTTCTGCTATTTTATCTTCTAATAACGGTTGCATATCAATTGCAATGTCCTTCCAATTATCATTGAAGAATTTATTCATTGCATTGCCTAAAATTAGAAAAAGTATAGTGTATTTAATATATACTAAAAAATAAAGCTAGTATACATTTATTTGAAGATTTTGATTTATATAACCATATTAAATTAAAAAATAAGTGTAAACTTACCAAGGTCTGGTTCAGATTCAAATAAATTGTCTAAATGAATACTAGCATCTCCAACATTAAAATTTACAATAAAATCTTTGACATTTAAATATTCTTTATTATCTTTTAATATGTTTTCATTTTGCATTGTTACTGTTGCGTCAATATTTGCTAGAATAGATAATTAAAAAAAAAATATATTTTTATTGATAGTGCTGTAAAACATAAACTATTAAAAATTTAAACAAATTTGGTTTCTAGTTTTTCATATTTTGTCTAAAACTACTAGTTTTGTTTCACTAAACATTTATTAGAAATTAGAAAAAATAATTTGAATAAAGCGATCTAAAAATTTTACAATTTCTACTAATTATTTATATTATCATTCAATATTTTTTATATCTCTAGTAGTACAAAACTCGTACTCAATAAAAGCTATAAATTGATATGCTACTTATTACAATTACCTTCTTAACTAATAACATATTGGATTATTTAATTTATTCGAAAATTACACATTTATTGAAATACTTAAAATTAACATTATAATTTCTCAAATTTTGTATGGACAAAAGTCATGTTAATATTAATATTAATCATATTAATTATGCTAAAAAAAATTATAAAAAATTTTAATTAGATAAGAAGATATTTATATTATATAATCAATGGTATAATATAGTAAAAAATCTTTCAGAACTCATTATATTAGTTACTTTATATTTTGTAACTTAATAACTTGTTTCTATGTTTTATTTGTTTATAATTTATGTCATTTGAACATTTTTTGCTGATGATGATATACGTGGAGTATATTGAAAATACAAAACTTATCCTAAAGCTTTTTTATTTTAAGTAAAATATAATATTTTCTTAAAAAAGTTTTACTCAAAATTATCTATAATTAAAAATAAAAAAGTTACAAAAGCAGTAAATTACTAGATTAACTTTTGGTTATATTTAATGATCGATAAATTTTGTAATGTTTGTAATGTTTAAAAACTAAAAAGTTTAATTTAATTGATTTAATTAGTTTGAAATACTTACAATAATTTGCCTGACTAAAACCTTTCCCAACAATAGGCATAATTAAAATTCTGCCTTCAATTTGATAATCACTAATCAGTTTTAAAATAGGAAACCACAATTTCAAATGTACAATATTTTTGTCGAGATCAATATTAACAGATTTCAGTTGGAATTTTGTGGGTCCGAATATTTTAAGATTTCGAAATATGGATTTATGTCGAAACATTCCTCTACCTTGATCTAACATCACTTCGTTTATTATTAAAGGCTCTAACGGAGGAATTCCAATTTCTTTTAAGCCAGATATTAATTGTGGTCTTAGTAATTCAATACTGTTTTGAACGCATTCATTCAGGTTTGGATCACTACGGTGACATATCTTTAAATAGGACGCTGTAAATATTTTATTTGTAAATTATTTTCATTGGAATACTTGCATTAATATTTTAAGAAAAATGTTTAATAAATCTAATCAAAAATTATATACTAAAACATTATGAATAAACAATTAAATATAAAAATTATACTTTGATTAAAATATATTTTATTTATCGTTTGTGTTTTATTTAATATGTTAAATAAAAATAGATATAATTTTACTTACGTATTTTATTTTCTGTATTAACAAAATTTGATTTAAACAAAAATACTATCACATACAACAATTTAAATAAATTATTATAAAAATGAGACATATTGACTAGTGAAACAATGCATTAGAAATTAAAAAATTAAATAGACAAGTCAAAGTTTTAATATTTATGTTGCTGATTTTACTAAATGTATAAAATGCTGATTTAGTAAAATTACGTATGTGGATTAGTATGTCACACTAAAAATGCAAATTGTACAATTATAAAATAAGTTAGATTTGAAGATTGTTATAATATTATTATTAATTATTTTTATTTACTTTTGTCGTATGCAAAATCGTTTAAGTCCGAAAGGCTTAAACGACTAAATTTAAAAGTTAAATTGAAAACTTCAAGTACAAATATAGAAATATACTTTAGCGTTTTGATTGATAATATTTTTTTAAAGAGAGAAATAATATTTAAAAATGTAGAAATTTTGTTTTACTTATTATTGTTCAAAATAATAAATTAGTAATAATTTCATCTCACAAATATGACAATTTATTTTGAATTTAAAATATTTAAAAACATTTTTTCCAAATCTATAATTAGTATTTCATTTGCATCATGATCTTAGTAAATGCAAGATAAATTAAACAATCATTTTTTTTTAATTTCATAAAAGATACAATGTTTCTGATTTATTAATTTATAAATAAAATAACATTAATATGTATATGTATAAAATAATATTTTAAGGCCACACAACACTTTCAATCCATGGTATAAAAGATGAAACTCTACTTCCTACTTCCGGTGAATTTTTCAAACCACAACCTTTTCCAAATGAAATAATACCGACGATATTGTAGATATTTGACTGGCCGGGTTTTAATATTTGGAATGGTCCACCAGAGTCACCCTAAAATAGTTCTTTTATTAAATATAAAATAAAAAATCGAATATACGAAAATTAATCTAAAAGTACACTCTAAAAAAATAAATAGCGAAATTACACAACAATAGTGCTAAAATTTTACTATAAAAAAATCTGTAATTTAATTTTATCATAAATACTCTGTATTTCTACCTGATATTATGTAGTTTTAAACAAATATGTAAAATTAGAGCAGTTGAGTAATTATACCTAGAAATACTGGGTATCAAGGTAAGATTACATAATTTTTTTTTTAGTTTTAAGTTTAAAATATCATTTTAATCGCTTAAATTTATCAATAAAATTTTTAGTAAATTTTGTACCTCGCAAGTACTTTTTGCTTCGTTCTTTCCACCAGCACATATTTGCGATGAAATAATTCCATTACTTAATTTTCTTGTATCACTATATTCGTTTTTGCATTCATCTTGTGAATATAAATCTAATTCTACTTTTCGTAAAATGTCATTATCAGGTCCGTTATATCCATTTGAGCCCCATCCAGTTGCTAGGACTGTATTCTGATTAATATTTGTTTCTGTCTGCAAACAAGCAGGCCGAACTGATTCAGTAAAAATCACTTTTTTCGATAATTTTATTACAGCTATATCGTTGTATGCTGATGGTGCTTTATAATCTGGATGAATAATAATGCTGGAAATAGTGAATTCTTGTACATTTGGATCGTCTTTGATTGAGGTTAAATTATGAACACCTAAACGAATTGTTTTCGGATTTCCACTGAAATTTTTAGTATAAAACTTAGGTATTTTATTCGGAGAATGTTTATAAAATTTTTAATGTCATACTTGGTTTTGCTTGGTTTTGCACAAACTGCTGATGTAAGAACGTATTGATCACTAATCAATACACCACCACAACGAAATTCGTCTTTATCTTCGTTAAATAAAGCGGCCTAAAATTAATTTTAAGTTTTGTTTGTTTAGATAATTTTGCTGCTTGTAATTTCGAACTACATACCATGTGAGGAAATTCATTAAGAGATGTTGGTATTTTGCCAGTATCTCTTTTTTGTCTGCTTAAGTTAATATATTCGTTACATTCTAAAAGGTATAGAAAATTTTATAATTGTATTATAAACATATAAATATAATAATACTGTTTTTAAAATTTGAAATAAAAATTACTTACTGTCGTCACTTTTTCCTGCTAATATGAAATTTATGTTTAATAAACAAAATACTAAATAAAATATCAACATCATTTTGTTCACCTTTTATCGTTCGAGTTTCTGAATGTAGTCTGTTTGACTAACAAAAGAAACTTGTTTTATATACGTAAATAAGTGGATATTCCGATCAAGAACATAAAAATAAAATACTGGAATTTCATGAAATATAAATATTTGTAAGGTGAAGTGGGGTAAGTGCAGAGTGGTTTTTGCATAGTTGGATTTTAAACCTATGTATTTTTAATCTGACATGTAAATACTTAACTCTGTCGATATCGAACGCTTTTCACAATTACTACTATTTAATTAATATTAACTAGAACCCTAATTTTTTTTGTAAATTTTCATTTTGATAGGAAATTGTTTAAAATGACAACTACTCTGCACTTTCCCCCTAAAATGGGGCAAGAACGTAAGTGGGGGATAAAAATGCTTTGAAACCTTGTTTCATGTGCAATGAGACATGAGCAGAATTATTAAGAAATCTGCTATAAAATGCTTTTTATTGCATTAAAATATATTGTTTAGTTTTATAGTTATCCATTTTTAAACAAACAAGTACATTTTGCTGAAATATAAAAGCGGGTATAGTGAAATAAAGCTAGATTCAAAGTATAAACAAAATATTTATTATTAAAAAAAAAATTGTCGCAACAAATTAGCTACTTACCCTTCATTTAAAAAAAAAATTGATATACAGAACGTGGGCGGACCAGTACGCAGTTACCCCACCGTGTTGGTCTGCACATGCCCCAAGTTTTAATATTTACGGGGCACCATCAGATTAGTGTTGTCTCAATAAATTAAAACAAAAAACAAATGAAACTGTTTATTTAATGTAAAATTAGATCGATATTATTTATATTTACCTAAAATAACAACACAGAATATAAAATTATTTTAAGAAACTATTGCTCGTTTACGGAAACCTAAATGTTGCTTGTTACTTCATTGTGATTGTTTAACAATGAGTGATATAATTAAGGAAAACACCTTCATTCTTGCGCGCTATCTATGACATATAGTACATATTAACTTGTAGTAGATTACTACATACTAGCTAGAGAAATTTATCTCATATTATAATAATAATAGCCAATTAATGCACTTGCCCCTTTTACGCACTTACCCCACTCCACCTTACTTCAATATCCGCAAGGTTTTATAATTACTATCTTCTATATAGACTTATAATATTGATTATTTCAATTAAAATAATTGTTTTTTATTATAATTATAGTTTCTGTTTCTATCAAAACAATTTAATAATAAAAACAAAACAAAAATAACTATATCACGATATTTTGCCCTTAGTTTTGAACTTTTAATGAGAAAACTTGTAAAAATATTATCATTTGATTATAGCTTGCAAAAAATATTATCATTTTAATAATACTAATAATATTAATAATAATAATCTTTATTTATTTAGCAGAGCTATTACAATTTGCATAAAATAACATATTTTTACATAAAAAAAAATACATACATATACATATTAAGTGGCATAATTATTATTATTATATTAATTACAATTTGCAAAAAATATTAAATTTAATTGGAATATTCCAATTAATAATATTATTAACGTTTGATTTCTTGTTTATATGAAAAAAAATAATAATATATATATTGGAAATATATTTAATTGTTTTAACTAAAAATGTAAATAAAATAAAATTGGACAAAAAAAATTTCAAATTTAAACAGTATTAATATTTTTTAGATAAGATATTTTGCAAACTTGTTTATTTTATTCTATTTTGTTTACATCATCTTAAGTTTTGCTTACATATAATTTTAACAATATTATGATATTTATGAATAGACGTATTAAAAAATTTGTATATAGATTCAGGTTTTTGGAATTGTAATTAGAAAAAAAATGCAAAGGTTAACTAGTAGAACATTCTTTGACTGAATCTTACCTTTGAATGATATCACTCAATGGTAGTACTCAACAACATGATCAACAACGACATTATTATTAATATTACTTTATAAAAAAAAATACAGCAGGCAATTTCATGAAACGTTTGGAAACATTTACGTTTCTAGCAAAATTACCGAATGCATCCAAAACCTTACAACCGGTGTTAACTCTTCTTTCAATCTCACGATCAAAGCGACTATTCTAGATATTAATCTAGATATTAAATTAGATAATAGTAACAAACACGCATTAAATTTATTGACAAACAAACATTTTTATTCATAAAATAATTAAAATATACATACAAACACATCATGCCACGTATCTCTAAGGATGTGATACAAACTTTTTCCGTTGATTGAAACAAAAGTTAGCTTCTGAAAAACGAAAGAGAAATAATATTTAAAAATGTAGAAATTTTGTTTCACTTATTATTGTTCAAAATAATAAACAAATAATAATTTCATCTCACAAATATAACGTCTGTATTTGCAAATAAATAGTAACTTAAAAAAAATTTAAATATATTTTTCCCAAATCTATGATTAGTATTTCATGAACTTAGTAACTGCAAGATAAATTAAACAATCATTTTTATTTAATTTCATAAAAGATACAACGATTCTGATTTATTATTTTATAAATAAAATAACATAAATATAAATATGTATATGTATAAAATAATATTTTAAGGCCACACAACACTTTCAATCCATGGTATAAAAGATGAAACTCTACTTCCTACTTCCGGAGAATTTTTCGAACCACAATTACTTCCAAATGAAATAATACCGACGATATTGTAAATATTTGACTGGCCGGGTCTTAATATTTGGTATGGTCCACCAGTGTCACCCTAAAATCGTTCTTTTATTAAAAATAAGATATAAAATAAAAAATCAAATATACGAAAATTATTCTGAAAGTACACAGTAAAAAAATATAGCAAAATTACAGAAAAATAGTAATAAAATTTTACCATAAAAATTATCTGTAAGTAATTAAATTTTACTACAAATATTCTGTATTTCTACTTCAAAATTCTGGATTTTTACATAATTCATAATAATCACATAAAATAAGTAAAAATGACCTAATAAGTATGTAAAATTGATTACTTTCTGCTAATTGCACCACACACTATAAAGTAAAATTACGTATTATTGGTATAACTTACAGTTTGTATATTAATATCTGTAATAATTCACAAAAATAATGAAACTTAAGATTAGTACATATTCTGTGTAATAATACTAATAAAATATTTTAACTGTAATTTAATCATTTCAAAATACATCCTTTATATAAATTTAAAAATGTATGTAATTATACCAACAATAATATTACAGAACTAAACAAATTTTAGTTATTTATCGAAAATTTCTGACAGCATACATATATATGTACTTTTCCGTCCCGTCGGTAATATCTTATTACATAATGTTTGTAATAGTTTGATATTATGTATTTTTAAAACAATTATGTTAAAATTACAGCAGTTGAGTAATTCTAGCTAGAAATTCTGGGCATCATAGTGTCTCATGGTTTGTAGGTAAAAATTACATAATTTTTTTTTAGAGTGTATTGTTGTAAATTATAGTGTCTCTTTGTAAAGCAATTATTTAAAATAAATTTGTATAATTTCTTTAAAAAATAATTAAGTTTAAAATAATAATGTGATGTTTCTTGTAATTGCTTAAAATCAATAAAAATTTTAGTTAATTTTGTACCTGACAAGTACTTTTTCCTTCATTCTTTCCACCAGCACATATTTGCGATGAAATAATTCCATTTCTTAATCTTCTTCTATATATAGCACTATATTGTTTGTTGCATTCATCATTTGAATGTAAATCTAATTCTACTTTTCGTAAAATGTCATTAACAGGTCCGTTAAATCTATTTGAGCCCCATCCAGTTACTAAAACTGTATTTTGATTAATATTTGTTTCTGTCTGCAAACAAGCTGGCCGAACTGATTCAGTAAAAATCACTTTTTTCGATAATTTTATTAAACCTATATCATTGTAATATGTTGGTGCTTTACGATCTGGATGAACGATAATGCTGGAAATAGTGAATTCTTGTACATTTGGATCTTTTTTGATTGAGTTTAAATTATGAACACCTAAACGAATTGTTTTTGGAAATCCTCTGAAATTTTTAGTATAAAACTTAGGTATTTTATTCAGAGAATGTTTATAAACTGTCATACTTACTTATGGCTTCGTTTTGCACAAACTGCTGATGTAAGAACGTATTGATCACTAATCAATACACCACCACAACCAAATTCGTTTTTATCGCCGTAAAATATAGTGGCCTAAAATTAATTTAAAATTTTTTTTGCTTAGATAATTCTGCTGCTTGTAATTTCGAAATACATACCATGTGAGGAAATTCATTAAGAGATGTTGGTATTTTGCCAGTATCTCTTTTTTGTCTGCTTAAGTTAATATATTCGTTACATTCTAAAAGGTATAGAAAATTTTATAATTGTATTATAAACATATAAATATAATAATACTGTTTTTACAATTTGAAATAAAAATTACTTACTGTCGTCACTTTTTCCTGCTAATATGAAATTTATGTTTAATAAACAAAATACTAAATAAAATATCAACATCATTTTGTTCACCTTTTATCGTTCGAGTTTCTGAATGTAGTCTGTTTGACTAACAAAAAAAACTTGTTTTATATACGTAAATAAGTGGATATTCTGATCAAGAACATAAAAATAAAATACTGGAATTTCATGAAATATAAATATTTGTAAGGTGAAGTGGGGTAAGTGCAGAGTGGTTTTTGCATAGTTAGATTTTAAACTTATGTATTTTTAATCTGATATGTAAATACAAGATACATTGAACAATCATTTTTTGTTTTAATTTCATAAAAGATACAATGTTTCTGATTTATTATTTTATAAATAAAATAACATTAATATGTATATGTATAAAATAATATTTCAAGGCCACACAACACTTTCAATCCATGGTATAAAAGATGAAACTCTACTTCCTACTTCCGGTGAATTTTTCAAACCACAACTTTTTCCAAATGAAACAATACCGACGATATTGTAGATATTCGACTGGCCGGGTCTTAATATTTGGTATGGTCCACCAGAGTCACCCTAAAATAGTTCTTTTATTAAATATAAAATAAAAAATCAAATATACGAAAATTAGTCTAAAAGTACACTCTAAAAAAATAAATAGCGAAATTACAGAAAAATAGTAGTAACATTTTACTATAAAAAAAATCTGTAATTTAATTTTAACATAAATATTCTGTATTTCTACCTGATATTGTAGTTTTAAACAATTATGTAAAATTATAGCAGTTGAGTAATTATACCTAGAATTACTAGGTATCATAGTATCTCATGGTTTGTAGGTAAAATTACATAATTTTTTTTAGTTTTAAGTTTAAAATATTATAACATTTTAATCGCTTAAATTTATTAATAAAAATTTTAGTAAATTTTGTACCTGGCAAGTACTTTTTGCTTCGTTCTTTCCACCAGCACATATTTGCGATGAAATAATTCCATTACTTAATATTCTTGTGTTACTATACGCGGGCTCTTTGTTGCATTCATCCTGTGAATATAAATCTAATTCTACTTTTCGTAAAATGTCATTAATAGTTCCATCTAATTCGGTTAAGCCCCATCCAGTTGCTAGGACTGTATTTTGATTAATATTTGTTTCTATCTGCAAACAAGCTGGCCGAACTGATTCAGTAAAAATCACTTTTTTCGATAATTTTATTAAAGCTATATTGTTGTATCTTGATGGTGCTTTATAATCTGGATGAATGATAATGCTGGAAATAGTGAATTCTTGTACATTTGGATCGTCTTTGATTGAGGTTAAATTATGAACACCTAAACGAATCGTTTTAAGTCTGAAATTTTTAGTATAAAATTTACAGTATTTTATTCAGAAAACGTTTATAAATTTTTTAACTGTGATACTTACTGTGTATCTCTTGGTTTTGCACAAACTGCTGATGTAAGAACGTATTGATCACTAATCAATACACCACCACAACGAAATTCGTCTTTATCTCCGTAAAATAAAGCGGCCTAAAATTAATTTTAAGTTTTGTTTGTTTAGATAATTTTGCTGCTTGTAATTTCGAAATACATACCATGTGAGGAAATTCATTAAGAGATGTTGGTATTTTGCCAGTATCTCTTTTTTGTCTGCTTAAGTTAATATATTCGTTACATTCTAAAAGGTATAGAAAATTTTATAATTGTATTATAAACATATAAATATAATAATACTGTTTTTAAAATTTGAAATAAAAATTACTTACTGTCGTCACTTTTTCCTGCTAATATGAAATTTATGTTTAATAAACAAAATACTAAATAAAATATCAGCATCATTTTGTTCACCTTTTATCATTCGAGTTTCTGAATGTAGTCTGTTTGACTAACAAAAGAAACTTGTTTTATATACGTAAATAAGTGGAAATTCCGATCAAGAACAAGGAAAATAAAAATAAAATACTGGAATTTCATGAAATATAAATATTTGTTTTTCAATACCCGCAGGGTAAAAGAGTATTAGTTTTTTTGTTTTATAATTACTATCTTTCATATAGACTTATAATATTGTTTATTTCAATTAAAATATTTTTTATAATTTAATATTTAATTATAGTTTCTATCAAAACAATTTAATCATACAAACAAAACAAAAATAACTATATCACGATATTTTGCTCTTAGTTTTGAACTTTTAATGAAAAAACTTGTAAAAATATTATCTTTTAATTACAGCTTGCAAAAAATATTATCATTTTTAATTAGCAATTATGCTATTTTTAATTAGCAAAATTGGAATTAACAATAAATTGAATAAATGTAATCTGATTTTTATTCAATATATTACCGCACATCCGTTATCCTAAACGCATATATATATATATATATATATATATTTGGAGATATATTTAATTGTTTTAACTAAAAATGTAAACAAAATAAAATTAGAGAAAAAGAATTTCAAATTTAAACAGTATTAATATTTTTTAGATAAGTTATTTTTCAAACTTGTTTATTTTATTCTATTTTGTTTACATCATCTTAAGTTATGTTTACATATAATTTTGACAATATTATGATATTTATGTAAAAAATTTGAATATAGTATTCAGGTTTTTGGAATTGTAATTAAAAAAAAATAGCAAACGTTAACTAGTAGAACAGTCTTTCGCTGAACCTTATCTTTGAGTGATATCACTCACTGATAATACTCAATAAAGACATTGTTATTATTATTACTTTATAAAAAAATAAAAATACAACAGGCAATTACGTGAAAAAAATTTTGAATTTTCATACATTTACATGCAATGTACCCAAAAGGGTATGGCGCAAATTTTTTCCACTATTACGAAATTAATTTTCTCCAAACATTCCTATCCAGACAAGCAAACATTCCTATCCAGACAGATTAGTATTTCATGAACTTAGTAATTGCAAGATAAATTAAACAATCATTTTCTTTTAATTTCATAAAAGATACAACGATTCTGATTTATTATTTTATAAATAAAATAACATAAATATGAATATGTACATGTATAAAATAATATTTTAAGGCCACACAACACTTTCAATCCATGGTATAAAAGATGAAACTCTAGTTCCTACTTCTGGTATATCTTTCAAACCACAAGTAGTTATTCCAAATGAAATAATACCGACGATATTGTAGATATTTGACTGACCGGGTCTTAATATTTGGTATGGTCCACCAGAGTCACCCTAAAATCGTTCTTTTATTAAAAATCAAATATACAAAAATTAATCTGAAAGTACACTTTAAAAAAATATAACAAAATTATAGAAAAATAGTAATAAAATTTTACTATAAAAATAATCTGTAATTTAATTTTACTATAAATATTCTGTATTTCTACTTCAAAATTCTGTAATTTTTACATAATTCATAATAATTAAATATAATAAGTAAAAATGACCTAATAAGTATGTAAAATTGATTACTTTCTGCTAATTGCATCACACATTAAGGTACATAAAATTACGTATTTTTGGTATAACTTCTTAAATTATGTAAAATTACAGCTTGATATTAATATCTGTAATAATTCACGAAAATAATGAAACTTAAGATTAGTACATATTCTGTGTAATAATACTAATAAAATATTTTAACTGTAATTCAATCATTTCAAAATAGATTCTTTATATAAATTTAAAAATGTATGTAATTATACCAACAATAATATTACAGAACTAAACAAATTTTAGCTATTTATCGAAAATTTCTGATATTTATATATATGTACTTTTCCGTCCCGTCGATAATATCCTATTACAAAATGTTTGTAATAGTTCGATATTATATATTTTTAAAACAATTATATTAAAATTACAGCAGTTGAGTAATTCTAGCTAGAAATTCTGGGCATCATAGTATATCATGGTTTGTAGGTAAAATTACATAATTTTTTTTAGAGTGTATTGTTGTAAATTATAGTGTCTCTTTGTAAAGCAATTACTTTAAATAAATTGGTATAATTTCTTTAAAAAATAAATAAGTTTAAAATAATAATGTAATGTTTCTTGTAATTGCTTAAATTTATCAATAAAAATTTTAGTTAATTTTGTACCTGACAAGTACTTTTTCCTTCATTCTTTCCACCAGCACATATTTGCGATGAAATAATTCCATTTCTTAATCTTCTTTTAGTACTATATGCGGGCACTTTGTTGCATTCATCATTTGAATATATATCTAATTCTACTTTTCGTAAAATGTCATTAACAGGTCCGTCCAATCCATTTGAGCCCCATCCAGTTACTAAAACTGTATTTTGATTATTATTTGTTTCTGTCTGCAAACAAGCTGGCCGAACTGATTCAGTAAAAATCACTTTTTTCGATAATTTTATTAAAGCTATATCGTTGTATCTTGATGGTGCTTTATAATCTGGATGAATGATAATGCTGGAAATAGTGAATTCTTGTACATTTGGATCTTCTTTGATTGAGGTTAAATTATGAACACCTAAACGAATTGTTTTCGGAAATCCACTGAAATTTTTAGTATAAAACTTAGGTATTTTATTCAGAGAATGTTTATAAAATTTTTAACTGTCATACTTACTTACGGCTTGGTTTTGCACAAACTGCTGATGTAAGAACGTATTGATCACTAATCAGTACACCACCACCACAAAGCAATTCGTCTTTATCTTCGTGAAATACAGCGGCCTAAAATTAATTTAAAATTTTTGTTGTTTACATAATTTTGCTGCTTGTAATTTCGAAATACATACCATGTGAGGAAATTCATTAAGAGATGTTGGTATTTTGCCAATATCTCTTTTTTGTCTGCTTAAGTTAATATATTCGTTACATTCTAAAAAAATGTGAAAATTTTAAAATTGTAAACATATTTTAAACATATTAATATTGAAAATTACTTACTCTCGTCACTTTTTCCTGCTAATATGAAATTTATGTTTAATAAATAAAATGCTAAATATAATATCAGCATCATTTTGTTCACCTTTTATCGTTATAGTTTTCGAATGTAGTCTGTTTGACTAACAAAAGAAACTTGTTTTATATACGTAAATAAGAGGAAATTCCGATCAAAAATAAGGAAAATAAAAATAAAATACTGGAATTTTAAGAAATATAAATATTTATATTTAAGAGTGTTAGTTTTTTCTGTTTCATAATTAGTATCTTTTAAATAGTCTTATAATATTGTTTATTTCAATAAAAATAATTGTTTTTTTAATCATAATAACAAAATATAAATAACTATATCACGATATTTTGCTCTTAGTTTTGAACTTTTAATGAGGAAACTTGAAAAATATTATCATTTAATTACAGTTTGCATAAAGTATTATCATTAGTTACAGTTTGAAAAAAATATTAAATTTAATTGGGATATTCCAATTAATAATATTATTAAAGTTTCATTTTGTTTTTATATGAAAAAAATATTGGAGATAGATTTTATTGGTTTAACTAATTAATTATGGATGTAAACAAAGATAATTTCAAATTTAAACAGTATTAATATTGTTTAGATGATATATTTTTCAAAATTGTTCATTTTATTCTATTTTGTTTACATCATCTTAAGTTTTGTTTATATGTAATTTTAACAATATAAAGATATTTATGTTTAGACGTATTAGAAAATTTGAATATAATTCAGATTTTTGGAATTGTAATTAAAAAAAAATGCAAACGTTAACTTTAAGATGGAAGAACAGTGTTTGGCTGAACATTACCTTTGAGTGATATCACTCAATGGTAATACTCAATAAAAACATTATTATTATTATTACTTTATAAAAAAAAAATACAACAGGCAATTACGTGAAAAAACTTATAAATTTACATACATACATACATACACAATCACACTATGTACCCAAAAGGGTGTGTGGCAAATTCTTTCCACCATCCCGAAGCTAATTTTCTCCAAACATTCCTATCCAGACAAGCAATTCTAGCTTCATCCACATTCATAATATCTATCATACATGTTCTTCTATTTCTACTACTTGGAAACTTTCGCTCACGCAAAACACACTTAATCGTACTACTCCATCTACTCATCAGACTTATACTTTACCTTCAGAATCATTCGCATATATTCTTTTAACCAAACGTTTATTAGACATTCGATCAAGATTATCGAACCATCTTAACTGACTAAAACCAACTTTTACATCAACATTTTAGTTCAATTTTACACTCATCACACTACATACGCCACGTAAAAATCTTATTTCTATAGTAGTCGTTTTCCTTTTATGCTTTTACAGCCAAACACATCATTCACTACCATACATCAACGTAGGCACCAAAACTTCACTGTATATGTTCAAACGAACTTCTTTGGAAACATTTTCATTCATAGCAAAAGTACCGAATGCACCCAAATCTTACAACCAGCAATAACACTTCTTTAAAACTCTTCTATTAATCTAGTAAGTAGATAATAGTAACAAACACGCATTAAATTTATTGACAACCAAACATATTTATTCATAAATATACATACAAACACATCACTCCATGTATCTATAAGAATGTAATAAAAACTTTTTCCGTTCAAACAAAAGTTAGGTTCTGCAAAATATTCCTATTAAAACAAGTAACGTTTGCTTCATTCACATTTATAATACCTTTCATACATACTCTTTATTCTTACTATTTAATTATTTAATCAATACTTTATACATACAAAAATTTGAAAAAATTTCTTGTGAATTAATTAAAAATTTTAATTTACCTCAAAATTTGTTTATAATTGTGTCTGATGAGTATGTATTATGTAACCATTGCAGCACACAAGTAATGTAAGTCATCTATGCAGTTAGTAATGCATTTGTTGAATATAAATAAGATAACAAATTATATTCAATTTCTAATTAATAAAGTTAAAAAAAAATTCAGAACACATTCTTTGAATATTTTATTGTTTATTGTAATAACTAATTAGTTTTAAATATTTATATTTAAAATGTTGTTAAACGACGTTAAAATTTATTAGTTAAATAATTTTACAATTTTCCTTTTTAAATAAATACTCCTAATATTTTACAGAATATTTTATTAACTGCCCGATTTAAGATATAAATTATTGAGGACTTAAGAAAAATTATATAAAATTAAAAATTGCTTGAAAGGTTAGTTAAATATTTTATTGTTAAATTAAATATTTATTAAAAGTTGTTGAAAAACTTTTATTTTTAAAATATATATATATATATTATATATATATATATAATCAAAAATTATTTATTTTTCAATTGTATGGATGTAACATCGTAGAAAATCCTGGTACGTTATTTTTATTTTTTGTCTTAATTATACATTTAAACAGATTTCGATGTAATATAAAAATATTGTAATCGATAATGGCGCTGTCCTTGACACCGAAATATTTGCTCTTATTGTAAATGTTTAATTTAACTATAGCATGTATAACTGATCTCTCGTCTCAAGTCACTACTTATTTTATTAAAATAAATAGATAGATAGATTAATAGATTGTTTTTACTTTTATTAATTTGTTTTGTACGCATTTCTTAGTTATTGTTACCCTGTAATTGGATATTGTATTTTTTCTGTTGAGTAATAAAGATTTATTATTATTAAAATATATTGGATCATCAATATATGATTAAAAAAAAAAGGATTAAAATGTTTAAATATAAAAATTGTTTTTTTATACGGTTATGTTTCATTCATTTTTCAAATTTTTAACATCTCACAGAAAATTAATATGTAGTTGAAAAAAACGTTTTTGAAACTTTTACAAATATATACAGACAAACATTTACTGTTTTCTGTGATTTTTAGATTATTTAATTAAGAGATACTGCTGTTTATTTTGTATATTAATAATTTCTGAAATCTAGTGGAACATTCTGTTTATGTTATGTAATTGTGCTATTTTTTTTAGAGATTTGTCATTAATAGAATACAAATAAATTTTAAAAAAAATTCAATCATATTTTATTGTCAAAGTTTCGCAATTGTTAATACGTGTTTATAAATTACAACATAAAAATATTTCATAACAAATTTAGATACATCTTTGCACATATTCATTCCATTTCGTGTAAGAATATTAAATATTAATTTATTGGTTAGACCTTATTGTAACATAGAATTGGACACAAAGTTGAAATTTTACTTTTTAAAAAAACTTGAAAATCTTTGAACAGAGACCTTTGATTATGCAAAACAGCATGCATATATTTTCTGCAAAAAATAATCTTTGTTTCAAATTATAAATATATATTTATGATTTTATTTAGGATTTTATTATTTCGAGGGAGACCAAACCTGGAATTTATCAAACAGGTCGTACTCAACTCTGGCTCTAAAACCTATATGGAAATAAAATTAACTGCGACAGATAGAAACAAATGAATCGCTGCAAGCCAATCGAAAGATTGATTAAAAAGAAGAAGTATTATTTTTATTAAATTATTAAGGTTAGGTTAGGTTAGGTCTATATAACTAGATAATATATAGAAAAACTAGTTAAAGCATTGAATAACAAAACTATTCTATAATTTAACTAATTGTAAGTACCGTAGATCTGAATTTTATGAAACAACTAGTTATTTCATGGAATACCGGAATTATACGCTTTAATGGTAACATATAAATAAATTTATTTACTTTTTTCTATATTATGTATTGCAAGTTAGCTAGTTTTTTTTTGTACTGATATATTTATAGTTTAGTCTCCGGACTGACATTTTTAAACAATATTACAAAAATTTAATATTTGTGTAGTGGAGAAAAATAACCTGAAAATAAAGTTTGGTTTTCGTATAATTTTCATTTATTATAAGAATAATTTTATTAGATATACAAAAAATTGTTGATATAAACTAATAGTATCTTACAATCTAAGAATATATTACATAATAAAAGTGAAAGTGTTAAACGTATAAATACTAAGTATATATTAAATAAAAATTTAACTATAAATACGCGTTGTTGATGCACCTTTTTTCAAGAAAATAAACTAGTTATTAAAATAATAAAAAAAGTATTAAATTTGATATATTTATGTGTAAAAAACGTTGCTGAATTTTAAACTTTTAACTCGTCGGTTTTAAAATCGACATAGTTCAGAATTAAACAATTGAATGTCGCTTGTAATACGAACAATTATTGATGACATACTTATTCTCATAAGTTAATTAATTTATAATTTAATTTTTCAAAAACAATTAAAGCGAAAAAGACGAAAGTTATTTATATAAAACTCATTTTGGATACAAACAAATGATATTAATATTTTTTCGAAATATATAAAATGTGTGTTGGAGTAATACATATTTGTTAGTTAAAATTTTTATTTTGTTTACAACTTTGTTGTAAATGTTTATCTGAAGTATTTCGTTCCTTGCATGTAAACACAGTATTTTGTACTTATATGTACATACAATGTATTTATTTTATAGTAACCTGTTAGAGAATTTTCAATAAAATTGAGGTTGTATAATTATTCTTATTTTTTTTGGTTTAATGTTGCTTATCACAGATACAGAAGGTTATTTTGTTGCAATCTATAATTAAAAGTTTGAAAACAATGTATTATTTGTTTATTTATTGAAAAACATTGTAAGTATTTATCGCAAGTTTTCTAATTATCAATATTTATTATTTAAACCATAGCGAATTATTTCCGAAACTGAAATAAGTAAATAAAAGTATATTCCATTCTAGTTTTAGAAATTTTCAAGATGAATAAAAAAACTCACCAACAATAATAACGACGCAAATAATTTTGTAAAAGTTTTTGGAAGCAAGACGATAAAATAGAAGGGCTTTACGATAAAGTACTGTATAAATTTTAATTAAAAATTGACGTTTCGACGTACTTTAAGTACATCATTATCAGAAAAAAATTATACATTTATATATATATATATTTTAATATAATGATTTCTGAGAGATTTTTACTGTCATAAAGTTTCATCAGAATATAAATCTAATTAACTTGTTATATAATGCATTGGTAAATTTTTAAATTGCTGTTTTGCATATCGAGAATTAAGTAATATAAAGTGACCAAACTTTTCAGATTACCTATGTGGAATTTTCAAGAATTTAACGTTACGAAGAATTGTTTTAAAAATATCGCAAATTGCTGAAAATGATAGAAAAGATTGAAATATTTTATGTTTTGAATAAATATGTTGGATTGCTGAACTTATTTCAGATTGTTGAGAATATATCAGATTTAATTTTGGTTGTTTTGAGAATTTCTCTAAACTGCTGAAAGTTTATTTCAAAAAAATGTTCTGAATCTTATTTATTTTGTATTTCTAACATGTATTGTATTCCTGCAAAATCTGATTACTGAAAATGTTTTGTATTTTATTTCTTCTTATCTAGATTGTTGAATGTATTTTAGATAAATAAATATCTTGAATTACTATAAATTTGGAAATATTAATTATTTTTAATTAAAATATTACAAAAGAAGTGAATTGTGTTTATTATAATTATATACGTAAATAATTTTAAATACTTATATATTTTGTAGTAAATTTTGAAAAATATTTTTTGTACTGGTTTAAATTTGTTATGACATGTAATAAAATTTAAATAAGTTAATTATAAATTAAAATTTTAGTTCTAAGTCCTTGTCCATAGTTTGTTAATTTTTAACCTTGTTGATTCGTCTTTCATGGTCGGCGATTACCCAGTTATTTTTTTCATTAATTTAAAAGACGATTTTAATGATTACGATTATATATGAATTAATTACAAGCATATGTTAACTAATCCAATAGTTTCACACTAGTTATTACAATTATGATAAAACATTTTATAATTATTCTTTTCTTTAGATTTACGGTACTGAATTTTTAATTTTATACTACATTTTTGCTATAAATAAAAATTAAAACATATTGACTGGCACTATATAAGCTCGGTTTAAATTTAGGTTTTAACTAATATTGGTTTTAAGACAATGTAACTCTTATAAGGGTCTTGACATAAATATGCCACCTATTTACATACCATGTGTTGACTTGGACCGTCGTACATAGAAATTTAGCATGTATAATCAGACATGTGCGATTTCCTGCTTTCCAAATTATTTTACAAAAAAAACCTTATAATAAATGTTTTAGGGCATACTTTTCTGCATGTAAATCAATTACTAAAATTTTTTTTGGAACCTTCTTAACGTCAAGAATTAGGTCTAAAGTTGTTAAAAATTTGACTGGAAAATGGCAGTAGCCGTAAAATAACATATAGCATTTAGCATTTGTTTTATTTTTGTTCCAATTTCACGGCTAATGCCATTTTCAGTCAATTTCTTGACAACTTTAGGGCTAATTCCTGACGTTGGAATGGTTCAAAAAAATAATTTGTTGATTGATTTACATGTAAAAAAGTGTTTCCTAAAACATTTATCCAAAAAAATACGATAATTGAGAAATAAGAGAGATTGTTTTTATTTAAAAATTCTTAGGCGACTATGGGAATATAAACAAAACATAATAATGTCAAACAACTAAATTATTATTAAATTATTAACAAGGAAGAACCTGTAGATAAAGAAGATATGAAACAGCGTATTCGAATCGCTTTCCAAAATATTTCTCTGAACATGCTGATGGATGTACGATTGAATGTTTGTATAAGGAAACGGGGCCGTAATTTTGAACATTTGTTTTAAGTAAGTTTAACCTTACCAAGTTGTTTGACCTAATTTAGTTGTTTTATCTTGTACATTTTGTTTATATTTGCATAGCCGCCTAAGAATTTTTAAATAAAAACGATTTTTCTTATTTCTCAATTATCGTATTTTTTCGATTTTTGTCTTATAATTTATACATAAAATTATACATCGTTGAAAAGGGGGAAAATTGTTGTTTTATATTTAAATAAAAAAATCTAGGTTTGCATTTAAAAAAAAAGTTGAAAGTCGTATAGTGTAAACCTGGCTCTAAAAAAAATATTTATTTACACCATCGAATGGTACATTTCAAATAATAAAACTTTTATACGAGAAATTTTTTTTTATTACGTATAATAAAGAAATTAAAAGGGGGAGGGGGGCGTCTTCTCAGACTCATCCTGTATATATATATATATATATATATATATATATATATATAATATATATATATATATATAATATATATATATATATATATATATATATATATATATATATATATGCGCATAAATTTATTAATTGTATAGTATAAATCTTAATAAAAATTGACCTCCAATAAACTCACCTGCTGAAAAAAAAGCACAATTTCTGTTGCCTATAAATATAAGACAGGTAGATTTCACTTATTTAGTTGTGTGCTAGAATTTGTTGTAACCGAACTTAAATCAAGCCAGCAATATGGCAAAGTTGTTTATTTGTTTATTAGCTTTAGGGCTTAGCACTACCGTATTAAGTAGTGCATTGCGTAAGTAATTTTTATTACTGATGATTTTTTTTGTATCGTGTATGTAATTTGTTTTTAATGAAACGTGATTCATCAAAAATATATACAATTAATTTTAATTAAAAATTAATTTAATCCTTTTTTTATTTTATATAATTAGAAATAAACATCTTGAATATAAAATATAGATTTATAAAAATGTAAAATCTTTACATGTATTGTTTTAATGAAGATTAAAGAAAATATGAAAATAAAAAAAAATTTGCAAATTGTTAATTATTTAATTTTGGGCTAAAAACAAAATTAATGAATTTTATGCTTTTAATATGATTCGGTAGATGATTGTAAA
The DNA here is from genome assembly GCA_963966155.1 of Clivina fossor. NCBI lineage: Eukaryota > Metazoa > Arthropoda > Insecta > Coleoptera > Carabidae > Clivina > Clivina fossor. The sequence continues at coordinate 27,479,595 of OZ014552.1, read as the reverse complement.
AGATTAGGACAATGTAATTTAGATGCTAAATTTAGCTTTGTTTAAAATTATAACTGATATAGTTAGATTTATTTCTTGTATTGTATTGATGTAGATCGCTGTGAGTTGATAAATTATTTTTTATATTTCGAATGAATAAAATAACGAAATATAAATAAATACATAGAAAATTCGCTATATATTCATTTTTGAAAATATCTTTACAGGATTGTAATTCGTTAAGCAAAAATATATTTCTTACAGTCGTTTTTTGTAGTTTAAAAACTCGTTTTGTAGAAGAGGCATAACCTCAAAAAATAACACCGTATATCAAAATTGGAAAGAACTTTGTAAAATAGAAAGTTTTTGCAGTAGCTACCTAAGATAGCACAGTTTTTTTTATTCACTACTTTAATATTAGTTTTCAAAGTTTTTTACCTTGTTAACATATAATATTTAATAAATGAGTTATATGAAATATAAAATAAAACAAGATATAAAAAAAAAACGAGTAGGAAAATTATATAATTTAATAATTTAATATTTTGAAATAAAAATTAACATATAAAATTTTTTATTAAAATTTTTATTTTTATTAAAATTGTTGTTTAAATTTAATTAAAAAATTATATTTTTGATATATTTCATTGAAAAAACTAGATAAATGTATCATAATATTTATGACAGGATGTTTTGAAAGTAGAACAAACTTAATACTTAAAATATTAAAAAAAAATTGTAATATACTTGTACATATACTAATTGTATATATCCATAGTCTATATCTAAAACTTGGCATTCACTCAGAACTTAGAAACGTGGAAAATAATAACTTTTACAAATTTTTGTAATAATTTTAATCAATATATTGTAAAGTATTAAATAAAAGAAAAGTTTGTTGCTTATGCGACTGTTGTAATCTCCATGTGTTGTATATGGAATTAAAAATAAATAATATTCGCTTAAAAAGTAAAAGTTACAAAATTATAGAATTTGATATTTAATTTATATATATATATATATATATATATATATATATATATATATATATATATATATATATATATAACTAAAGGAACAAATACCATTTTACAATGATTAATTGAGCGGTAACAGTACTTTACTTAAAAATATTTTGTATATTTTATGATTTTTTAAATTGAAATAGCCATCAAAATTTATGTAATTTTTATGTAAAAATATATGTTATTTAAATAACTTTTAAGAACAAACTGGGCATTTTATAAATATGACAATAAAAAGTTTGTTGCTTATACAACTGTTGGTATCTCCATGTTTTATATATGGTACTAAACATTAATATTTTTTTAACATAAAAACTAATAGTTGTAAAATTTTAAAATTTGGTATTTTAGCGTTACCAGTATAACTAAATAAACACATAAGTAATAATTTAACAATAATTAATTGTGTAATAATAGTACTTTACTTGAAAATATTGTGAGTATTTTATGATTCTCATTTCTTTAATTAAAAAATCAAAATTGTTTTTGTCATTTATTAAATTATAGAGACAATAAAAAATTAAAACATATATAAATCAATAAATACAGTTAATTCTTGATTATCGGGAGCGACAAAAAAAAACAGAATAAAGCAAAAAATAGAAAATCTACGTATTTACAATTTTACTTATTTACACTTTATTTTCTAGGCCTTACCAAATATTATATGTAATTAGATAAAAAATTATTTTTAAATATTTAATTTTAATTCAATATTATACTACGTTGAGTACTCAGCAGATGAACTGGGTGTTCATGTACGCTAGGATAATTTAAAGTGTATTGTAACAATAACACAAAATTGTTTTGATTAAATGATTTATATATATATATATATATATATATATATATATATATATATATATATAATATATAAAGTATACCTATCAAAATAGTTTCGTGGCTGGAAATCTTATGTGGAAAAAATTGATGGGAAAAGCAGTCAAGGTTGTTTATTTAAATTTATTAAATACTCATTGTTTTATATTTGACAAGCTTTCGACCAACGTTCGAGTCTTTATCAAGTCGTTAATATTATGAGTATCTTTGTCAAAACATATAAAAATAAATGTATAATTCATGTATTTGATAAGTAAAAACATATATAAATTCTTTTTAAAGAAGCTATTGTCACTATATACCAAAAAATACGGAAAGTAATTATTGCTGTGTAATTTTTGCAAAGACGTTACAGAAAAACAAATGCGCAATAACATGATTACAAGTAGTATATCGTCTCGTTCCTTTGTGCTATATCATGTTATTGCGCATTTGTTTTTCTGTAACGTCTTTGCAAAAATTACACAGCAATAATTACTTTCCGTATTTTTTGGTATATAGTGACAATAGCTTCTTTAAAAAGAATTTATATATGTTTTTACTTATCAAATACATGAATTATACATTTATTTTTATATGTTTTGACAAAGGTACTCATAATATTAACGACTTGATAAAGACTCGAACGTTGGTCGAAAGCTCGTCAAATATAAAACAATAAGTATTTAATTAATTTAAATAGACAACCTTAGCTGCTTTTCCCATCAATTTTTTCCATATATATACTGAGAAAATCAAGCTTCAGTTATTCAAGAAGGACTGGATCGGTTTAATAATAATTAAGAATTGCTCATTTAACAGTATAGATAGAATATTATGATCAATGTCACTTATGTTCACAGTTTTTTACATCATTAACTTGATTTTGTTTTAAATTTAAATTCATTTTACAATTTTGTTATTGTTATTCAAAGAATTAAAAAAAAAATAATAATAAAGCACCCACTGAAAATTATCTCATTTGTTTTATAAATGGCACTATAAAAATCTTTATTTTGTCACATTGCCATGAAATTTAATTTGGTAGTTTCTATAGTGACCATATGACAGTAATATGTCAAAATATTCATTATATCAAAAACGAATATCAAAATAAGTTTGTTTTTTTATTGTAAATGAGTTTCCCAAAGTTGAGATTTAGCTAAATCACTTCATCGTACCCGAAAACGTAAATTCTCTACATGTAATCAAAATCGTTATGACCATTTTCAAGATAAAACTTACAAACAAGTAAATATACAAACAAATGTTGGTCATTTTATAGTAGAGAATTTTTTTACTAAAATGTAAAATTATACACAACTATATATCTTGTTTAAATTTTTAATTGATTATTTTGTTAAAATTTATTTCCGATGAATTCTGAATAATTCATTAAAATGAATGTATTTAATAAAGCTGTTTTTATTGATCAAGGTAAAAACTATTTTTGTAATATTTGATATTTTCCTGAAAAAAATTTAAGATTAATGAATTAAAATATTGAATTTTAATAAAAATAATACGAAACTATATCCTAAAGCCTTTTAATTTAATTTTATAGTTTTTTATTTTTGTTACCGAGGTTCTTTGGAAACCAAATCAATTTGTTATATTTTTTTACATGTTATATAATTAATCTGTCAATATACAAAATATTTCATAATAAATTTATATTTTACTTATATTATCTATTTTTTTCCTGATGAAAACGCACGTTCAGTTCGTTGAAATGTTGATTTATTAATAAATTATTATAGAACTAGAACCTAAAGCCGTTTTTATTCTAATGTAATAAGTTCTGAAAGATTTTTTTTACTATGTTATATTTTACTATTAAGAGTTTTCATATAATTTGTTAGTAGATCTATAGATTTATGCAGAAATACACAGTAAAAATAAGTAGATACGTACATAATTACATAATAAATTCGTAAAATATGTCAAAAATATTTAATTCTAGTATTTTCTGTCTTTGTACACATAATTTCGCCTCACCCAGATTAATTTTTCATGCAAATTCTTTTATTACATTCTTTACACATAGATGTTTAATAAACTAGTTAAATATTTGCTTATAAGTTCAAATATTTAAAATACAAATAGAAGAAAGAGAAGAGAGATTCTATATATAAAATTTAATAAATAACTTCCGAAAATTACGACTGCGTATTCAATGACTTGTCTTCAAACAAGTTAACAGTCGACAAACATTTTAACAAATAATAATAATAATAATACAATACTAAATATTATTTAGTATTGTATTATTATTATTTGTATTTTATTTAAATTATTATTATTTTTAATATTTATACGTTGTATAACTTAATATTTAATGTTGTAAATGTAACACAATAAAAATTATAACTTGGTTATTGTATATATATATATATATATATATATATATATATATATATATATATATATATATGTTAATAAAAAAGATAATAAAATATTGTTATTATTATTATTATAAAGAAATTGAAATGTATTTTAAATGAATCTGGTTATTAAATAATTACTATTGCTTTTTTTGTTATTATATATCAAAAAAGAATAGTAATAGTAACTAATTTAATAAAAAAACATCATCTGAAATTGCCTTTATGAAATGACTATTTTTATAAAAGTGTAAAATTATCATCTTTATATGTTTGTTTTAGCAAAATCAAATTTATGTCACTTATCCGATCCAGAGTTGAACACATGCTTGTCAAACAGAGTTGAAAGTTTGTTACAAGAATTGGGACCAGGAATTCCAGAAAAAGACATACCACCTCTTGATCCCCTACATTTAGAATTTATGTCTGCTGAAGGTGATTTAGAAGCCGTAAAAATCAAAATGGTTATGAAAAATATTACACTACACGGACATTCTTCGGCTAAAGTTTCTCGTGTTAAGTAAGTATTAGATTTATTTTAATTAGTTTGGAATCTGCTCGTAATTATTCGAAGCATGTAATGTATTTATTATATTACGCATGCTCTTTATAGTTGCAAATCAGTTCCATAATTAGCAAGAACGGATCTATTGTATTTTTTTAAGTACTATACTATAGATACAAAATACACACTTGACGTATCTCCAAAAAAAGTTACAAATAAAAGGTGTTAGATTAATAAAGAAAAATAAACATCAGACACTTTATTTGTTAGTTGAAAAATAGTTTCGAGTTTGTAAACTTTTTTGAGCACATTGAATATTTCAAGTAATTAGAAAAATGTAGCAAAAAAAACTTGTAGAATTTTTTTTTATAAAAAAGATTACCTCGATTGAGTGATATTAAATTAATAATGTGTTTGTACAAAAAGTTTACATTTTTGTCTATTCATTTAAAATAGTGTTTTTTTTTATTAGAAAATAAAATTAACATATTGGAAGTATGTCCTTTAAATTAATAAACAAATTAAATTTTTTGTTGCTGAATTGTAGTTGTTTATATTTTAACGAATCTTATACGTATGCTATTTCAAATTACTTTTTTGACATAAACAACAGTCATTAACTAGATATAACCTTCTTATTTTAGAATATATTAGTTTATTTTTAAAATACATTAATGTAGATACATTTATGTTATTACGTCTTCGAGAATTTACATCCTTTAAACTGAAAGTGCTATTAAAAACTTATCAAATAATACAAAAAGGCGAAAGTAATAACTTTCATTTTATATGTAATAACGTAATGCATATTTCTGTAAAATAATAACCACTATTTCTATTGCAAAAAATTAATATTATTTCCAGAACACTTTTACAAAAACACTAATTGAGAGAGTGTCCACACAGATTTCAATTATTCAAATTATAAACATGTTTGTTTGATTTTTTGAGAGGTGCCAAAACTTAATTTTTTTTCTTTAGCTTATAACAGAAAATTTAATATCAAAATAAAATTTGCAGATTTGATCCAAGTACTTTAAGCGGAGATGTTACTCTCTTCGTGCCTACAATGAGATTTTTATGTGATTACTATGCTACCGGAAGATTATTCGTTATACCATTAGAAAGCAGTGCTCAATTTGATGGAAATTTCAGTATGTACATACTTATTTTTGTTAATATTACCAAAATGTATGACCGTTAAATTAATAATAACTGCGTCTAACTCTTTGAAATTTATTATGAATAGTAATATAAATTGTTTGACTTACAATAGATCAATGACTTCAGATATATTTTATATAACATATTTTTTTTAGCTGGTGTTGATCTGGGTCTGAACTTCCGATTGAAACCAATTGATCGTAAAGGAGTTACTTATTTCACAGTTGATAAAATGACAATGAAAATGAGAGTTGATACTGCTAAAGTTAAATTAACTTCATTTGATTCAAAATATCAACCACAAGGTAAAATAAAATAAATATAAAATTTTTGTTAAAAATGATAGGTAGAAAATCTAAATTTCACTGTCCCAATTTTATTTTTTTTCAGTTTCTGTTATCGAAAATTTCTTCAATAACAACGACAGACTCGTCTTAGATACTGTGAATCCTATTGTAGTTTTACAAGGACCTGAATTTTACAAGCATGTTGTAGAAAGATATCTACGTAAAGTACCTGCTGAAGAAATTTTACCAAAATAAATACTAACTTACATTTATAAACATTATGTACTTAATATTAAAATATGTATTAAAAAACTTTGTTATTTGAATTATACTGTGGTCATTGTAAAATAAATTAGTTTTATAGAAAATAAAATGTTTTACATTTACTCGTATAATAAACACTATTTTTGACAATTTTTATTTTATAATATGCACGATTTTATCATACTGCTGTCAATAGACGATTTTATATTTTTGTGTTGTGCGATATGTCAAATATTTTTATTTCAAAATATGAATTCAACTGAAAGTATTTGTTGTTTATGTATAAAAAATAATAATGCATTTATTAAATTTATTGATCAAGATTCTGACGAGATCACATACATTGATAAATTTAATTCAGTTTTTATTGACATTGTAGGTTATATAATATTGTTGTTTTTAAAAATATAATTATTATTTTTGTAGAAAATCGAAGATAATCATTGTTTTTCATCAATAATATGTGGTAACTGTTTATATAAATTGAAAGAAGCATTTGAATTTAAAAAACAATGCCTACGTTCGTTGGAGTTTTGGCAAAATCAACAAAATCTAACAGCAATAGAAAAAAATTGTAGTGCAAATATAGATGCTATTAAATATGAGAATTCCACAGAAGCAAATAGTAAAAATAATGTATTAGAAAAATTTGATAGTACAATTAAAGTTGAAACAGAAAAAAGTTCTATGCATAATGGACAATTTTCATTTAATGACGTTAAAATTCAGGTAAAATATGAACAAAATAATGTAGATAATATTGATAATACTAAAAATATATTTACGGAAGTTAATACAACTGACAATGAAGAAAATAAATTGGAAACAGAATTTGGAACTCCAGATTCAGATTCAAACGATTTTTTGAGCAGAAGCAAAGTGAATAAAAATATCAGAAAGAAATTAAAGAGAAAAGTAAATAAATTAGACGATTTTCATTCATTTTGTACTGTCAACAAAGAAGAAAATAAATATTATTGTAATAAATGTAATAAAAATTTTAGCAGTTATAAAACACTACGCGCTCATATTATAAGACATAGAACAAAAAAATACTTATGTAGTGTGTGTGCTAAAACATTTTTCACCAAACCAGAATTAAAAAAGCACGAAGCAGTACATACGGAAGACCGACCATTTTTGTGCGCAATCTGTTCGAAATCTTACGCAACATCCGATAAACTATCATTACATATGAAATATCATAAAATAATCACTGAAACAGAACATATTTGCGAAGTTTGCGGTAGCAAATTTGCATCTAGTGCTCGATTAAAAGCACATATGATCACGCATAGCGAAGAAAGAAAATTTCAATGTACAATTTGCGAAAAAACATTTAAAGTCAAGCACACGTTAAAATCACACATGGATATGCACAGAAAACGTACATACGAATGCAAAAAATGTGAGAAAATGTTTTATTCAACGAGCGCTTATTATCGGCATAACAGAGTTAAACATATTGGGATTAAAAATTACAAATGTAAATTTTGTGAACGGGATTTTTTTCTCCCGTATGAGTTAAGGACGCATGTGATGAGTACCCATTCGACCGAACGAAAATTCTCTTGTACGATTTGCGATAAAAAGTTTGCTTTGAAAGAAATTTTAAATCAACACATGAACGTGCATACAGGTGTAAAAAAATATCAATGTCAGTATTGCAGTAAATGTTTTATACATTCGGGATCGCTGTATGTTCATTTACGTTTACATACGGGTGTACGACCTTATCAATGCGAATTTTGCGAGAAAGGTTTCATTAAGTCACATCATTTAAGTTATCATGTAAAACGGCAACATAAACAAGACAAATAAGGTTGGATACCTGTGCTGAAGCTTAACGACCGATTTCATAATAAATACTAACCAAAGTCGACTTTTAACTCTGCAAAAAACATCGATTTTCAATTCTACTTGTATAATTATTATAACAGTGTTTTTTGTCAACTTTAAAACGTCTACTGGCAAAATTATTTGTTTGTTGTTTCCAATAAAATGTTGCTTTTTGTTAGATTAAAATCAACTTTCGTTAAAGTGTTTATTACAAACCCGATGTAAGATAGTACCTAGAAAAAAGTCATTAAAAAAGGCGTGTTGAAGTGTGCAGTAATTCAATTTTCTATTATTTTTACGATAATTGAATTAGTGCAAGCGAGTCTTTTCGCAAACTTTAAACTTCTCGGGAAACCTTTGCATAGGTATAATTTCTTCTAATTAATATGTTTATAATATAAGTAACATTAATAAAGAATACATGAAACTTATTATATAAAGGTCTTGCGGAATCCTAGAATTCCTCAAACTAATTTGAAGAACGCGGCACTATCCCGGATTTAACAGTTTGGGATTTACATACAACTGAATAGTGAATTTATGAGTGAAATATATAAAAAAAAAACCTTGATTTGTGTATCTCAAAAATGTTTATTATGTTTAACATACAAATTTTACTTTCTTAAAACAAATACTTTTGATGAAATTATAAATAAAATATTTATGACACAACACATTTTTATTATATCTAAAAAAAAAGGCTAATTCATAAAATTCTTTTATAATAAGGAATATATAAAAAGTATATAAATTATAATCCAGAGAAAACTAAGAAAGCGGGTTACATATTTATTAAATCGCCATGGCAACAGTTCTCACAAAACAATCTAAGCGTCATATTCTCAATCAGTACGAATACAAAATAGAAATATTTGAAAAATTACTATAATTTAAATTAGTATTAGATAATTCTGAAAATGACGGATATGTACATATAATAATTTTTATCATAATTTCTATTTTTACATAAATATATTTACCAATTTCTTTTTTAGAAAAATCAGTCGGCAAATTTTTAAATTTTATATCATTGTTAAAAACAAAGCAGTCTCAATTAAATTAAATTTTATAATAGTATGAAATATCGATTTTTACTACACAAAGCGATAAATAATACAATAAAATTTAAAGAAAAAGATACTCGAGAAATATTTGTAAAATGTATGAATTAATGATTTTAATAAGACATGAGCGAACTTTCAATGTTTCTCAAGTATCTTCTTTTAAAATCTGATATCTGTTGTAATTTTTATCAGGAACAAATAACGTTGGCGTTTCTTTGATTTATTTTGAAATAACGATTATTATAACGACAGCGTTATTGTTTTTGATGTTATGTAAAAATTCTCTATTAAATAATAATGTTATTCCAGACAATTAATAAAATACATTTTTGCGTATAGAAAAATGTGGATAATGCACATATATGGGCGACACAAAAAACCTCATCCACTGAAAATTGCTAGCAGATTGGAATCTTTCTTCGTTTTTGTACATTTTGCACTTTTTATCAACTTGCTAACTTAAACATGTCTTGCATTATAGCAGTTTGAAAAGTGGACCTTTTTTTAGTCACACTTATTGGTAGTAAACATATATAGAAAATAATCTAGAAATACTGACAATTTATAGTTTATGAGTTAATTTTTATATATTATCTAATCAAATATTTAATTATATAGTTATTAAAGACGAATAAATATTTTTATTTTACATTTGTCATTTGTTTTTATTTTCTCTTCACATTTTCGGATTAATATTAAAAGTGAATATGCAAATTTAACATTCATATAAAATAATATTAGTAAAATAAAAAATTTTCAAACACTATCACTACGTTTCGAAATCAGTTTCTAACTTCATTTGTAAATTGAACATTTCTTATAAACAGAATTCGTAAATTTATAATATTCTTTTCACTTCGAACTTAGTGTTCTTATACGGTAATCAATTCACAAGATACAGACACTATTCAAATCATTTCATCTAACCACAAAATTTGACATAACTTTGATGAATATGTTGAGAAATAGAAATACACCAAATTAGCGACTATAGAAACACGATCAACCACAATCAACATAACTGCACGAAGTGAGACCTTTCTTCTGTATTGCGACCGCAACAGCTGCATCTAGGAAGTCCGTATCGTTCATTTTCAACGTATCATCGATTTCCGAGCTGATCGCTGAACTTTCATTCTCGGCACTGTCGTCCGAATTATATGACGAACTGGATGGCTTCGATACGTAAGAATTCACAAAAAAATTATTTTGCACCGGTTCCGTATCCTTCAAAACGCACAGATTTTCGTAATATTCTAAGGTTAGGTCACTGTTGTCACTGCGACGATGAAATGGCGTTAACGATTTTAAATTGCCCGATTCCGTCGTTGATCTTGTGCGTGAACACGTACAACTTGTTTTTGACGTGGAGTAGGTCGATTTGGCAGGTTTCAAATTTAAACTACCATCGGCACTCGATTGTAAACCGTGCGATTGTATAGCCATTAAGATGCCTTCATCTTCGGCTTGGCCACCATTATCGCAATTCTCAACGAAATCAGATGCATCGAATGGTGCCATCATCCAGCTTTCAAGTACGCGATTAATCGTATTATCTACAAAACCTTTTGCAATCTGTCTCGCTTGCCACTTGCGCAAGTAGTAATCTTCATTTTTCGGATTTGGTTTCACTAAAGTTATAGGTATTTCGTCTGAAATCGACTTATCGATGTTTTTCGGTGGACTTTCAGGTTCGGGAAAATCCATTATCTTATCCGAACTGGCGATTAATGCTTCAATGCAAGACCGATCACCGTATAAGTTTTTGTTTCGTGCTTGAGCTATGTTATTATTTAAATTTAACACTTCGTGCACATTATTCTCACTCGAAGAGTTTGCTGAACTTGATGAAGAATCGTTCTCCTTGTCTGTGTTTAATGTTTTTGAATTATTATCTTTCAGATGATATTTACCTTTGACTTGCCACAGGTATCGAGCTTTTTTCAATGGTCTTTCATTGTCACATATGTCTGTATTTTTTGTTTTTGATGTTTCGCCCAACTTATTGTTGTCCATTTTTTTTTTTAAAACGCGATATTCAAGTATATCCTGTAAATATTGACAGTTGATAATTAGGTTATATTACACATTAAGTGCAATTAGAAATATATGTAATTTTTCTAACAAAGAAACTATTACACCATTTGTTTTTTCACATTTCTAATATCAATATACATGTAGAGATATGTATTTTACAATATAAAATAATTAACAAGGTCAGAATAAATCAGCTGTTTACAGAGCATTTACCTTAATGTTTTCATAAATTGTTCATTATAAATTTGTTTACAATTGACATCCATGAAATTAGGCCATCGACTATTTGAATATGATTCGTATTAGGCTTGTAGACGTTTTATTGTCACAATATTCTCACAAACTGTTTAATACAACTGTACCCGCATTTATATTCAATAAATTTACAATTGTGTCTTTCTCAGGTCCATATTGATTTCATGATTTGTACATCTGTGTTGCTGTCAGTTGCCCACATGTTGTCCTTGTTTACATCAAAGAAATTTCGAGTGAGATGAACAGACGTATGTCTCGGGCGTCCGTAACAAACATAACGACATCTAGCAAATTTATAGTAAAACAGAATTTTTATAAATAATTTTGTAATTGTTTATGTATTTATTGCATTTAAATATTTTCCAATTTTATACATATTTAACATTGTAAATAAATTTAAAGATATTTTGTATAAGAAAATATAAATTTCCTTGTTATAGTTTACAGTTTATGTAACAGATGCTGCTACTTGTATTAAAATAGTTATTTTTCAAAATTTAGAAAAATATTTAAAATCGTTTTAAGAATTCAACATTATTTTCAGTTGGAAAATTAAAATATCAGATTTTAAGTTTTGAAACGTTTTGCTATTATTAGTATATGAGAAATTCTAGCAAAATGTGTTTTCGATAAAGTATGCAGTACAAAGTACATTACTATTATTATTTGCATCATTAAAAAATATTGTTAATAAAGTATAAGTATAAAATCGATATGTTAAATACATAGGCCCGTATTCTCATCTCACTCTTTCGTGAAAAACTGCTTTTATCATTAATTTCAAAATAATTTTTTGCTTCTGTTCTTGATCAAATATAAATAATTTTTCTATTTTTGATCATTTTTATTATATTTGGTATAAAATTTAAATAAACTATTATAAAATGTTTAATAAATAATTTTAAGTAAACGTCAAAAGCGATTTGGCAAAAATTATTTTTATAAATGAGGTGAGAATACGGGCCATAGCTTCTCTAGGCTAGTACTTGCCCCAAGCTAAATATTTGCGGATTTGCGATGATAGTTAATATTATATTATTCAATGGGCATGTAATGATAGTTATTACTCATGAGGACGAAATTTATGGCGCGAGTTGTAAGTAACTGTCATAATTCATTCATTTATATGATTATATAATAAAAACTAGTACTTTTCGATCTAATATGAATGACGACATTTCAAAATAATTATTATGACAATTGCGTTGTACCACAAAAAAAGAGCGATAATAATAAATTTATTAAATATTTCAAATGGAATTCTGCCATTGATTACAAATAGTAGAGTAATGATTTTATGAAATTTTAATTGATCAATAAGTGTTAAGTAATCATTCGAAAACTTACTAGCGTAAGTAACAAATAACATACTACTTATCAAGAAATGCATATATGTATATATATTATATACATAATTAGTATATTATTTAACAGAAGTAGAAACAAAAGCTTATTTTTGAAAGATGTAAGTAAAATTGGTATTTTTTCTTTAATTTTATTTTTGAATATATTTATAAAATCATTTATACAGAAAGTTATGAGATTTAATTATAACTTATTAGGAGTATTTCACAAACAACATTGATTATGCAATAGTGCGATGTATAGATTTGGGAAAAACCGTATTTAGAGAAACAGAATTGACCTAAAAACAATGAATGTGCTACGAGTATGCTAGTGTAATACATATCTTCTGAAATAACGTAACGTAATGTAAACTCAAGAGTGAGAGATTGCAAAATCCCAGCAGCAACTGGCAAGCGGAGCACACCATTGCGTCGCGTCGCGTCGCGTCGAGCAGTGTCAGAGCATCGTATGTTTATGTATGAGCCCCCAGCTCGATTCAACTGTCGCTAACTTAGATCGCACTTTGCATGATAATTACTCCGGCTGTCTCATTTCGGTGGGTTTGTGACTGCTGCTACTGCTTCGACTCCGTTCTCTTGTTGCAAACCTTTACCATATACACCAGTGTTTCTTAACCTCACTTCCGCGGGAAATCCATACTTCCGCTTCCAATTTTCACTCTTTTGCAAAACACGAAAAAATATAGTATTCTGGAATTTGACGTCTAATGTTGTTACTACTTTGACTAAATGATATTCACGATCATTATGATATCTATAACTAGATTGACTTATCGAGGGATAATCTTTAGGTATTATTATAATACAATAATTATGTGATATTCTGATATTATTTATATCAGATGTTTTATTGTGTAACTTTGATTGGTCATCATAACACAGATGGCCAATGGGACCGGATTATATGCTAGTATAAATACATTTTTGTGCTTGTTCAGCCGACTGTTGCATTTTTATTTTAAAAATTCTTCGGGTCAATTTGGGCCTTTAATTCAACTTTGGTCAAAAATAAATAAATAAATAAGTAAATAATATATGGAAATATGTTATATAGCTTCTAGATAACGAATCTGAACTTATAAAATGTGAGTGCATGAGTGTACGTAATTGGCTTTTTCGCTCGCTGTACTTCAAACTCTTGATAATAAATAATAGGTAACAATAATACTTTATTTCCTCAAAAAGGTTTTACAGCATATTTTATATATATATATATATAAGTATTTGAATGTTAATAATATGTTATATAAAGTAAGGAAGTACTTACTCGCTAAAAGAAATAGTTCTTAAGCGCGAGTATTAAAATTTATACTTGGTAATTCTTATTTAAAAAAAGAAAGTAATAAAACTTATGAGTTTGTAATAATAAAATAAAATAATCATGCTAAGAATAAATTAAGGTATCAATTTGTATGCAGTTATTTAATGTCAATTTAAAATTTAAATTAAAAAATCAATTTAAAATAAAATTTAAAAATGTTTAACATCAATTTGAACTCAGGAATTGTACTATAAATTTTTATTTTTCTTATTCTAACTGCACTATTTATTCGAGTTTGATTAAATTATCAAGATAGCTTTTTTTTAGTGTTTATAAGAATTACATAATTTTATTATTGCACAGTGTTACAACTCTCAGAAAAAAATTATTATAATTATGTTGATGTCCTTATGTTTTGTCTTATTTAATGTTGATTTAGGTTTGTTAAATTTATTGATTTATGATGTAAATTAGGAAACTGAAAATTGTTAATTTTTTTTCACTATGGTTCAGTTTATTTTATTTTATAAAAAAATAGTTTATTTTATTTGTTTTAGTACCGATTTTAATTGCGATGAATTTTGATTAAATTTGAGAAACACTGGTATATACTGTTCGAATCATGACAGGCGAACAGTAGCAGTAAACAGCGTGTCGCGTAGCTTTTAGTATGCGAGGTATCGCGTTTGATTCCCGGTCTAGGTCGGAAACTGGAACCTGCGCGAACACCCCGAAACCCTTCGGCTCTTTCGGCTGCTTTGCGGCTGAATTTAGACCTCGGGACGGATATTTTGGCAATTAAATCTAATGAATGTCGTTTTCGAATAATTCGACCATAAATACCTCTCGATTTAATTACAAAAGTTTTCGAAAATATGCTACAAGTTTACTAATATCGGATTTTATTGTATTTTACCTTCTGTTATCACAAATATTTCACGTTAAATGTTTCTCTTTTCGTTATGTACCTACTAACAGGTTATTGACTGTTTTTGTTTTTTAATGTTTAATGTAAAAAATAATGTTAGATATTGCTTGTTTTCTTCAGTTATTTATTAAAAAAACTAATGAAATTTATATTGAACTTTTTCAGGATTCTGTTATAGAAAATAAATATTTGTTTGTTGTTTTTTGTTACAGATATTTGTAGATAGATACACAATAATATAATGTGACAAATCGTATTTATTATTAATTTTTAGATGAGTTTTTAGTTGTTTCTTAGTTTTCTGATTATGTTACAATCTAATGCAAAAGTAGACCACTACACTTAGTATATCGATATAAAGTAATTAGATATTTTTGTCTAGTTTATTGTAAGTTTATATATTGTTATTAATTGATTTATCTAAATTATAGAGTATATTTATAATTCTAAATTATAGTCTATCTATTAAATTTCATGTGTTCGTATGATGAAGTATGATATGAAAATATTCGTGAACGTAAGAGGTAACTTCTTGTTTTACATATAACCTATTTTAATTATTATAAAATGAATGTTGCAATGTTTGTTTTAAGATTTCATTAATGCTATATCAAGTGCAACTGTCTGAACACAAACGACGTAATGATATCACAAGAATAAACTTTTGAGATAGAGAAAACCTTAGAATTCTAATTAGCTCGGTTTCAAATACATACATACGTGCCAGCCAGTTGTAACAGAATAAATTTGCTCTTTTGTCTAGACTACAGTTAATAGGAATCTGACAAGTCTGCATATATGTAGTATAATATAAACACATTCAACAAACATTTAAATATTATGCACTGTCTTCTTGCTGTCTTTGCTTTAATTTAAATAATAAAAAATAAAATGAATGTTTTGTTTACTTACCTCATATTTGCTGGAAATAAATTGTGACAGTTTTTTTTGTTTTTGTACCTGGTTTAAAACTACGTAATGTAATATTAACTAATTTGAAGTAAAATTTTGAGAAAAGAATATTGTATTAAGCTGTTTTCTGGTTATTAATAAAGAGGGATTATAATAGTCATTGATCTTTAAATGAAATAGATAACTTACAATACTTGCATGTGTTTGGCGTTGCTTTTATTTTAGATTTGTGGTTTCGGAGATATTTAAGAATTTTTCTGATAAAATATCATATGTGATTTGTTTTTCTTTTCAGTACGTAAACTTCTGTGCAAAAATATTAATTTATAAAAAATTGACACATGTTTCTTTTTGATTAGCACACTTTAGTTTATTCTTTTATTTTTTATTTATTAATCAAGAAGAAATGTTATGTAGAAGATCTCGAATTATATACGATAGTTTGTGTAAAAAATGAACGCTTGTGGAATACGGTCTCAATTCAGTAATCTTCCGTGGAGACACTTTAATCCATCTCGAACGACAAGCTAGTCCCCGTTCAATTTCAGTAAAAACTTTTCAAGATTTTGCAGTTATAGTTGACGGGCGATCTTCTATCTTATCTTAACTGAATGATGCTCGTTGTAAGTGCAGTCAATTATGCCACGAAATTTGGTTTAAATTTCGTTTTTATTTATTTCTTCTTATACTCGTATTTTGAAGAAAAAGGAAGAAAGGAATGAGATATATCGTTGACGATAAAGATATGAGTTTTGATATTCTTAATATTTATTTTAGAAATATAGTTATTAGGTGATTGTAATAATAAATAAAATAATTTTAATAATTGGTTTAAATTTAACATAACTGACATTTCAAACTGTCTTGTTAAAAGGTTATATATGCTATTATTTAATAATTTTATACATACACAATCACGCCATGTACCCAAAAGGGTGTGACACAAACTCTTTTCATCATCCCGAAATCAGTCGCCTCCAAACATTCCTATCCAAACAAGCAACTATTGCTTCATCCACATTCATAATTTCTCTCATACATGCTCTTTTACTCCTACTACTTGGAAACTTTCGCTCACGCAAAACACTCTAAATCATACCACTCCAACTACTCATCGGACGTCCACGCAAACGTATACCATTCAAATAAATCTTTTTAACCAAACGTTCATTAGACATTCGCTCAACATGACTGAACCATCTTAACTGACTAATTAATTAATAATTTTATTATGTTTCATATACTCGTATTATAAAAAAATCAAGCCAAATATAAAATATTATTTAATTTCATGAGTAGGTATAATAATGCTGCAATTTTGTGCGAATCTTGTAGCGTTATAGAATATTTAGTTTTTTCTATTAAAAGAAGAATTCCATCTATTAGAAAAAAAAAACAGAATATGTATTTCATAATACTACAAATTTTAAAAGATATGCACAGAATTGTAGCATAAATTTGATAAGTAGTTAGATATTTTATTATTTATTATTTTGTGATATCATAACTGCCAAACTTCATTTGCAAATATATTATATTTTTGCCTTTATAAAAAAAATACTAAAAATCAAAATAAAATGATGAAAAATACGGTAAACTTAGTCGACTTCGTTTTATTTTAAAATTTTAGTTAAAAAGTTAATAAAAATTACAGTTCGATGTCACATTTCAAGCTCACAAACTGTTTTTAAGAAAATTTTGACTGAAAAGTTTAATATTTTTAAATAATTAAATGAGCATCAAATTATGTAAATTTTTATGGAAAAAATCGACATTTTTTTACAAGTACTTTATCAAATTAATAGTGAATTTACTTCATAAATTCATTATTTTCGAAGTTAGATTTGAAATGTTCAATTTCAAGTTTTAATAATTTGGCAAAATTAATATTTGGTTTCACTTAAAAGATTCATTGGAAAAGAAACTTTGTTATTTAATTTATTATGACTAAACTTCATAACAAGACAGGCAAAGTCCATTAAGTGTTATAATTTATTAATAACTTTGGCTCTAAATTTAGATATAATTTCTGTATTAAAGCGCAAAAAAAATCATTTATTTCATTTTATAATAACTGAGAATCTATCTGTCTATATACTTATTCTTAAAAAAATTTTCGTTTCGACGTACCCCATGTACATCATCATTAAGAAAAATTACACAAATGACATTACAGTAAATAAACAAAATATAAAAACAAGTTACTAAAACAAAATAAGCAACTATAGATTACAAAATTTTTAAATTTTTAATTAAAGGAAGTAAAATTTTATTTAAATCATTGTCTTCAGACTGATTGATGTTAAATTTCTATTGCTTTTCTTTTCAATCTACTGTTAATATTAATAAATCTTGCAATTATTACAGATCTTCGAATTTTATATCCTGAAGATTTTCTAATGCATATTGTGCAATAGCAAATTTATCTGAATAGTTTAGACGTATTGACCTCTTTTATTCTATTAATCTAGTAGAAACAGTTCTACCTGTCTGTCGAACATAAATTATTAACTTAATTAATTTTTAAATTATTTATATTTTCTGAAAAAAGCACGGGTTGATTTGCACGTAATTTTTAAAGTAAATTTTACACAAAAATTGTTTTATAATTTAATTTTATAATATTTTTAATGTGTTTAAAATGCAATTTTAACATTTAAATTTGAATTTGATAAGACTGGAAAGTTTTTTACGCAAACATGCGTAATGCAGAGTTGAACAATGGAACTCGCTACGTCCATTTTGGGGAAAATTTGTCATTTATATAGTATTTAATGACCATTATTTCATTTAGAAAGGCATGATAACAATGTACAGAAGAGGTAATATGTACATTTAGACTCGGAAACGTTACGGAAGAAGGCTGAAATTCGCCGGGGAGATAAATTTGCATACCGGTTAATTTTATTCTACGTAAAAAAGTCCGGGGGTCTGTGTTACATTTTAGAAAGTCGTTCGGATGGTTTTGATGATTTGCAGAATGTCATCTGAATGCTTGTAGAATTGTACCAGTCTGCGTATCTGATCTGGGAGTATAAAAAATAGATATAAAGATATAATTTTATTTACTTGCATAGCACGATATGTCATTAGTAATTTGTAATATAAAAACAAGTTTTAATTATTTTTAAAAATATATTATATTGAAAAAAAGGCATATTTTTTATATGATGTATTGTGAAATTAATTTATAATATAACTGAAAATAATCAAAGCGACGAAATATTTTATAGCTTCATTCAGAGCACTTATTTTTCTATGTTTTAGCGTTATGTTTTAGTTGTATTGTTAGTGGTTATAAGTAAACTGTATACTAGCTCAAGAGAATATAATACAAATTGGATAAAAAACATTAGTAATTTTAAACTTTGGCTACGATGAAATTAACAACTGCTAAAATTAATTCTGCAATTCTGTTCGCATCTAGTAAGACTCGCAGCGTTACGAGATATTTTGTTTTTTTCTGTCAAGAAACGAATTCTATTTACTAGAAAAAACAAAGTATCTCGTAACGCTACGAGTCGTACAAAATGTGAACAGAATTGCTGTCTAAAATTGTATAAATGCGTTGTGTTTTTATAAGCTAGCATCAATATGTAGTTTACTTCGGAATCACTAGCATGAAAACTAAAACTTAATACTAATACTGCAAAAATACTATTAAAAGAAACGTACAAAATATATGTGTTAAGTTTTAGAAAAATATTGAATTTGTCATATTTATTTTATTAAATAAAATTAATGCAAGTTAACCGTAAATAATTTGATAAATTATGTATGTCATCAATATTATAAATATTTACATATGTAAATTTTCTGTAATTTTATAATTAAGTATATATGTATTATAATGTAATTATTAGCCAAAAACTAAATAAAATTTGATTCTATTCTTAATAAATAAAAATAAATAAATCTTGAGCTTTTATAAAAAAATAATAATTTTATTTTAAAAGACACATTCAAAATTTACTGCTAAAATAAAATACAGGACGATAAATATAAAAAAAACAATAATTGCTAAAATAAATCGGCTTTGGTTTAAGTTCTGTAATAATATTTATTATAATCGACGTTTCGACAAACTCAACGTACGTCTTCATCAGGAAAAAAGATACAAATTACATTTACAATAAATAAACAGAACATAGAAACAAGTTACTAGGTAACAAAATAAGTAACTAGACCATAATATAGTTGTCTGATATTTAAGTAATTAATTTAAGTTATAAATTAGTGAAAATTGAGGGTATCTGGAATGATGCATCTATTTAGATTCCACCAAAAAAAAAAAACACCATCAGCAATATCGCCGAATAGATCAAAGAAAAACCGATTCACAGAAGCTTTTTTCAAATGGAAACCAATTCACACGCAATGTTAAAGAACGAAAAAAAGCTGGTCCTTCGAGCCCCAGCTAGAGTGTTATCTGTGATCCGTCTCATGCACACATACACACACGGAAATTCAATTCCGGGGATGACTTTCACCATCGCTCAAGTATCACCTACTGAGAGTGTGGTGGCAGTGGCAGAAACCAAAAATCTCCGAACGTAACTTTCACGGTCTGCCATTGTACGATCGCATTTTGTTCGCATCTGTCGACATGAACGCCCGTTTGCAGGTTAGTGGTACTCGCAGTTTTTTTGTTCTGTTGCATTAATGCATTTTAGTAGTTAAGCATTGCTTAAAATTTATTTGTTCCGTATCTGTATTCTCAACTCAATTTGAAAGCTAATTGCACCAAAAGTTAATGAAAATTATTTATTAAGCACTTTAAAATTATATCAAAAATAGATAATAATGTTATCTATATTTGATGAAAGACAGAAGCAAAAATTAATTTTGAAACAAGTAACAAATGAATTTTTTTTACAAAAAAATGAGATGAGAGTACAAGCCATTGTTTTTTACTTATGTATCTGATCATAATTAATATAGTATATTTTAAAAGATAATTTAATTTTTAAAAGTTATATTTCGGTAATCAATTATCAAACGAAGTGATATATGATAATATAATAATAATAACAATTAGTTACTGCCTAAATTGCCTAAAATTCAATGACCCGTATTACGAGCTCGGTTTTAAAATTGGTTTTAATTTACATCGGTTTTAAACCAACGAAACAGACATAAGACATAAACAAATGAACAAAAACAACTAAAAACCGAGCTTGTAATATCAGCCATTACTTTTATAAGATAATTCTGTTCGTATCTTGTAAGAATCATATCGTTATGAGACATTTTATCAAAAGAAGAATTTCATTTACTAGATAAAGCTAAAATATCTAGTAACGTTACTAATTTTACATACTTTGAGTATTAATTTGTATTTTATTATAATTTGTTACTTATTATTTTTTTTCATTTGTGATTAATAAAATTTTGAAAAAAATATGAATTTCAATAATCGACTGTTGGTTACTGAAATATAACTATAATGAACTAAATTGATTCTATCTAGATTTTACTGATTAAAATGTTATAAATGCGTGATTGAAAGCAGTATAATTAATTATTATATAAATTTATTAAAAGACAAAGCCATGCTTATGTATTTTGAAATTAGCTTTAACTATTCTGTTGCTTTATAACTGCCTTGGCAGAATTTGAGAGACATAGCCCAAAGTTTACTTTAAATAAATATGAATTTTTAGCTAGAAATGGTCTTTTAAATCAAAATTAAAACATTGTTATTATACTTTAGTAAATTGCGAGCTCAGGCAAAAAGTTATATTTAAAAAATCTGCCTAAGTTTGTTCCAGATATCTGATTTTTAAGTATTAAATGGAGATTAATTTTTTACAATAATTATTGCATGCTTCTAGATATTGCGGTGTAAAAATATGATACAAATTGAGCAATATTATTTACTTGATTAGCTATTTATGTTATAAGTATTTTAATTCGATTTGCATATATATAATGAATTTATTTTCTAGAACATGTTTGTATTAAACAGCAATTTTATTTATACAACAGTGATAAAGCATAATTTTTTAAATGATGGATGATATTCATTTTAAATAACAAACAAGCAGTATCTCTTATTTCTGATATACAAATAATATAATAAAGAAAAACAAAAATTTAGTGTATTATTTGTAAATATATAATTAATATAAAAACTAATTATTAGATATTTAGATAAATATTATTTATAATAAATGATTTGTAATATTTTTGATGATTGTTAATTTTAGAAAAAAATGTTATTAAATGACAGTCCAAAAAAATTACAAATTATAAAAACTATAATTTGATAACATCGCAGATAAATTATACGATATGTTTTACAATATTTACATATTTATTTTTTAATTTATGTAAAATTATAAAATATATATAATATTGCGAAAATAAATAATTACCTAATAAATAAATTAATTTTATTTCTACCTATTTGGAAATGTTATTTAATTATTTAAAATTTATATCGATTGCACAAATAGAAAAAATCTTTTATTTTACTGTCAGTGATATAACAGCCAAAAATGCATATAAAATCATTTGTAATACATTGTACGAATGTTAATTAAATATAATGAGGACAGTTTGAATTGAAATTGTGTAAATGCATTATGTTGTTTATTAAAGTTATTAATTGTATAATTTTTTTATTTGGACGCAGTACAATTGCAATTGTACGTTGCATACAAATTATATATGTATGTATGTAGCTGCAGTGCAGAATAAATTTATTCGTATTGTTTATATTTATTGGTTTTGATTTTATGTTGTTGTTGTTCGAGATATATTTAATTGCTAACAAAAATTTAAGAGTAGTGTAATTTTAGAATTATTATTTTCCAAATAATTAGAAAAGAATGCTCTAAAAACTCACCCTATATAATCATACCCAATAAAAATAAATATTGTTTGCCAATATTTAATAATTTAAACTGTATTCTATCGTCAAGATCTTTCGTACTAATTGAAAGTTTACTCACGTCAAATTCACCTAGTTCAATGTTGGCAAACATCATCCTCATACAATAGCGATAGTGCTAGGTAACTTTCGACAAAACCCATCGTTAAATCTTATGGTCTTGTTTCCTTTTCCTATAGCTGTACCTGGTGCTGATCGCCGTTGGTTTCGTCGTAGTGACGCTGGTACAGGCACGGCCGCAGACGCAAGTTACCGATGAAACTTTGGAGAGGGTACTCAACGACCGTCGTTATCTCCTGCGACAGATGAAATGCGCCCTCGGCGAAGCGCCTTGCGATTCCGTTGGCAAACGATTGAAAAGTGAGTCTGATGTGGTTTTAGTTTAATTAGCTATTGAGAAGACTATGCGAGTCGTTTATTTTGAAAATAATTTTGAATGTTTGGGAAAATAAAAGTATAAGTTCATAAGTTTTGAGTTTCTGGTATCTCAGCTACATTTAAATACATTTATTTTGACCAAAACATAAATATTTTTAAAAATAAACTCAAAAGTATACGTGTTTTTGAACTGAAAACTTATTTATGTTTCTCTAATAGAAATAAAAAATAGATTTTATTTTAAAAGATTGGTATAAAATTATTTACTATTTAGTTTAGAAACATAGGCTGACATTACAAGTTCTGTTTTTGGGTGTTTTAGTTCATTTGTTTAGTACAGCTCTTATGACAGATACATTGTCCTAAAACCGATTTAGTTAAAACCAATTTAAAAATAAAGCTTGTAATACGGGAAATCGTATTTTTCCTAAATAAATGTAATTGTAAAATTATTAACAGTTTTTAGTTCAAATATAGTTTTATTTTCAAACTAAATATTAACTAATTTCATATAAACTTTTGAAAATAGCTATACTGTTACTTATTGTTACTTTTTTCTATTAAATCTTTTATTTTCATTACAAAAATATAAATAAGTTTTCAGTTCAAGAACATGTATACTTTTGAGTTAAAAGTAAAACTTCGGATCTAAACCAAAAATTTTCTCAGTGTAGATATGTCAAAATTACATTATTGTCTTGAAACTTTATATAAAGATTTAAATTTTAATACTATATTTAAAGTCGGTTGTACAAAATGTTGTTAACATTTATTACTCTAACAATGTTATTTAGTTGTCAACTGATCGATATATCTAATAGCATTTGCCATACGTTATTAAATTTTGGAATGTGTATGATAAAAACAAAATATAAACAATTATCATGACTTTCACTTGATACAGAATCACGTTTCTTAAACAATGCATGTTAATTTAAAAATGAAAAAGAAAACTGTGTAATAATATATTGTTAATTCGTATCATAGCTTCACAAGTATCTTTAAAAAATAAATATAAATAAAGGAAATGTTAATTATATATTGATATATTTAATTTATTTATTTACAAATGTTATTAGTTAGTTGGTGGAGAATTGAGGATAAAAGAAATAAATAAATAAATAAATATATATATATATATATATATATATATATATATACAATTAAATGTTAGTAACAAATTTAATGGTTTATTGTAATATCATATAACGATGATATGAGTGACCGTGACAGCTGTCATTTATATTTAACATTTGCTTTTTATTGCAAATTAAATTTACAAGTAATTAAAATTAGAAATTTATTGTCAATAATATTTATTGGTAATGACAGTTTATATATGAATGAAGCATTGTTTACCTAGAGAGTAAAAAATAAATATTAAAACTGTAGACAAACAAATTTTTTATTTATTGCAGATGATGAAGCACATATATAATTTAATTTCTTATTTCTAGAAAGCACGTAGAAAATCTTTTAAACAAGTGAAAGTCAAAATTGTGGGTATAGTTGTTGACCGTTACGTTGCTTGTTTTTTTTTTGAACTGTATTACATTATAGTTATAGTCATGGATAAAGAATCGAAAGTGATACTATTCATTGGCGTAGCAAAATATTATTGCAAATTTTATCTTGATAAATCGTCGATAAATTATACTTAAACAGACAATAGTTATTGTTTTTTTATTTCCCGATTAGTTATTCTAGGAATAATTCTATTCTGTTAATAATTGATAGAGTAACTTAACCTAAATTTATTCTCTAATTAGTAATTAACTTTTGTTTATTATTACCAGGGTGTATGTTAAAACATGGGTATGTTTCGCTTAATATTAATACATATTATCTATACTATTGATTGGTACGCCACTGATATTGAGCAGTTTCAGTTTCATAGTAACTGACCTTAAAATTCTAGATCATATTTGTAATAGTTCCTTGTTTATTATTGTTTATAATATTATTATAAATATTAATGACTATTTTCAGGGATTTCTTAGAAATATTAACATATAAAAGAACGTCTATTTGTAATTTATAATAATATGTACAATCTTATTTTTTTAAGGTTGAGGATAATTAAAAAATATTTATTCAAAAATTTATCATATTTTCCAAAATATCTGTATAAACTTTAATTTTATTCAATTCATCAATTTATCAGTGCTATTAAAACAATGTGAAACAGGAACAAAGACCTTTTTTGTTTTTTTATTGTAATCGTTGAAATTGTATAATGTATGTCAAAGCCGTTATAAAATCAGAATTAATAAACGAGTGTAAAATGAATGTGCAACTATTTAACACAAATCTGGTTTTTATAAAAAGCGTAACTGCATAAAATTTGCAGCATGTTTGATTTACAAAATGCAAAACTGCATCAAATCCAACAAGACAAAAATACATTTTAATGTTGTTATGAATATGATGTATGAATTTATAATTCCCTTTGCAATTTCTCTTGAACGTTTTGTTGCATTATTGTGACATATACAGAATTTAGGTCAGTGCATTTCTTGAATAGCATTTCTGGTAATTTGCATATATCTCGTACTACTCCTATCATCTTTGTGTTGCACATACACCCATTTATCATAACGTATAAATGCTCCTAGAAAAAATCTAATGCTTATAAAAATGTTTTTTGATATATTCAATAAATATTTAGAACATACATATTTAATTTTGGTTGTTCATGTAGTAGTCAAGGTTTCAGGAAATTTTGTAAATACTTAAAATGTGAATATAGAACTAATAATTTGTACATAAAAATGGAAATTAAACTGTATTTCGAACCATTTTCTTGCTATAGCCTATTTTATATTTTTTGCAATAAATATATTATTACATATAATCAAATTATCAAATTATATATTAATGAAAAGTTCTATTATTTGAGTAGTAAATTAGTTTCCATTTTTAAACTAATTTTGCATATTTTTGTGTCTAATAAAAACAATTAAAAATTACTGTTGAAAGAACTAAAATATTTTTATTAGGATTCCATTTTTAGACACTTTTTATTAAAAAAATAAGGTTATGCTATATCTTAGATATTTCAAATAATGCAGCTAACTAAGCATATTTTAATAACATATTCTTTTATTTTTATAAATAATTGATATAAGTATAACAAAATAAAAATCCAATAACCTACAAAATAATAAACAATGCTTTTTCTGTTTTAAAAAAATAGAATAATTGCTTTTTCTGATTTAAAAAAGTGTCTACCATATATTATTAAATGTTTCTATATAAATTTTTTAGTCATTTTTCAAATCTTCACCGTCGTTTCATTTGTATTTTTTATAAATAACGAGATACTCGTAATAGAAGAGCGTATAATAATTAAAAAAAAAGAACTAAATTTAGACTAGAATCATACACAGAAAAAATGAAACCATTGATGAAACTTTCACACGCGATTTTACATTGTCCCTAATGACCAGAAATGCCTGAATCGTCACACAACTAACCAGAGTTCGTTGATTTTCAGGTCTAGCGCCTTTGGTACTGCGAGGTTCATGTCCAAAATGTACGCCAACAGAAAAAGAACAGATACAGAAGGTGTTTGCTCATTTACAAAAGAACTATCCGAAGGAATGGAACAAAGTTGTACAACAATATTCGGGATAAATATGCTTCATTTGTCCGTGGACAATGTTGTCGTGATGCCTAGATATGGGATGAAGCCCAGTGATTGTTACCAGTTATTTTTAGATTTGTTTCTTTTGTAGATGGACTCGAGTGTTTTGAGTATTGTTTGAATTATTTTTATCGTTAATTTTTGTTTTATTTTTGCGTAATGTATAAAAGTTTTTAACAAGTTATGAAATAAATGTTTAAGTTAAATTTATTTAATATTTTTCAAATAAAGATGTGATACTTTTTTTTTGAAGTTATTTATATAAATCTTTAATTAAATTATTTAATAATGCTCAGTTAATCTGTTACTTGACTTAGATTTCTTTACTGATTTCATGTTATAATCTGCCATTTCAAACAAATGTAAGAGTATTAATTTAAGGACCTCGCAAAATTAGGGGACTTTAATTAAGTCATCAAAATTGAAATATTTATGTAAATGTAGTAGACTCTCGATTATCTGGGGTGATAAAAAAGACCTGGATAAAAACAGTTAATGTCTATAAGAAAAAAATCCAAAAAAATTACAAAAAAACAAAAACTAAAAAATACCATTTTAATTACAGTAAAAGTTTATTAATTTTATTTTCTAGTGCTTATTTAATATTATGGGTAAAACATTATTTTCATATTTTTTTTGTACTTAATATTTCGAAAAATTATTAAAAAATTCAAATTTTACTACCCCGGTTAATCACCAACTCCGGATAATCTAAAAATCTACTTCTACTGATTTCTATTCATAGCCCTTCAAGTAAGCAATTTTAGTTATTTAAAACATATTTAGCCTTATGTTTTCCTTAGAAATAATTGGAAAAATAATTGAGTAATTAGGAATTGATTGTTACCAAAATTGTGTCAATAAATTATTTATAACTTCATGAAATGTTATGACTTAATTCGAAACTGTTAAAACAAATAATGGATATGTTTAAAAATGTATAGATTAAAATTTAACAAATGTTCGTTTTACCAAAACAAATGATTATTATAGGTAATAACAATAAATATTGTTAATACCATTAGATTGTAAAAACTGTGTGAAATGATTGAGTTAGTTAAATTTTGTGTATTAAAACGAAATAAATAATGTGTTTTGTCAATATTTATTTGTTCATTGGCTGCGATCCTACATATAAAAGTAATTTATTTAATAAATTGAGATTATTTTTTTGATTAATTATTTATGAGAAATTTCCATTATTTTAAAAACATGTTAAGTTTTGTAACAATTTTTGTTTAATCAGCATGGTAGTAAAGATTACATTAATTTTTAATATAAGTACAAATATTTTTTTATTATAAATATGCTGCCTTTAATTCAATTAAATTAAAATCATTATTGTTTGATAATTAGAATGTTTTTTACTCAGATATACAGTATGGAAATCAAGTAAGGAATAAATTCGGTAATTCCGTTGATATTAATTTTTTGGACAAAATCTCGAAGGGGTATAGCAATTTTGACTGCAGCGAATATTTTCAGCTTATTTTCAGTTTCTTATGTCATTTGCTTTTCATGTTATGACGTCATCGACTTTTTTTTAAATAACCTATATTTTTATTATTGATTTTGGTAGTACTTTTTATTCTGTTACCAAAAAATTAATATCAACGGAATTACTGAATTTATTCCTTACTTGATTTCCATACTGTATATCTGAGTAAAAAACATTCTAATTATCAAACAATAATAATTTTAATTTAATTGAATTAAAGGCAGCATATTTATAATAAAAAAAATATTTGTATTTATATTAAAAATTAATGTAATCTTTACTACCATGCTGATTAAACAAAAATTGTTACAAAACTTAACATGTTAAAAAAATTAATATCAACGGAATTACTGAATTTATTCCTTACTTAATTTTCACACTGTATAATCTAACTAACTGTGTCAAATTTCAAGTTCTTTATTGCATAAGTTTTTAAACAAACAGGCACATTTTGAATTAATAAAAAAAATACAGATTATTAATAAAATAGTAATAACTACTATTAATCTATTTAAATAGTTTATTTCACTAACAACTCATCAAAAATTGGCACATAATTTATAAGCAAAAAGAATTATATTAATATGTGTATAGATCCTTATTAATAGCTCTAATAATAGTATATAATTACATATAATATTGGACTAAATACTAAACAGTACTCATTAATTTAAATGATAATTATCAAAATCATATTATTATTATTCTCTTATGGTTTGTTCCAGTTAGCGAGCATAATTTTACAATATTTTATGTACGTTAATTTGTATTATTGTCACATTTTCATTTTACCGGATAAGAGAAAAATCAAATAAACATTTTAATGTAATTATTTTAATTAAAATTTTCACTAAAATTTAAAATTACTAGGAAAATTGAGCGATAAAACAAATTTAACTCTGTTTTTTACAATTTCGAATAGAAGAATAAAATAAATAAAATTTGATATTTTTCATACAATTTTCAGATAACAAATTTGTACTTAGTTTGTGTTGGTGCGGTGGTGTGGGTGCGTATTCATTTGTTCGGTTGTCAGTTAAAATTTTGTGATCGCAACTCCACTTAGATTATAGTTGTAATTTGCACTAATTTCTATCTATCATTTCTATCATTTACATTGTTTAAAAAATATATAATATTATATATTTATAATAAATACTTTAAATAAAGTCCACTTCATGGCGACAATAAATCATCGTTTTGTTGACATTATGCCAGTCACTTAATAAATTGATGCTTTTTGTCAGCTTTAGTTAAAGTGCTGATTATAAACATGAACTTAAAAGTATTGAAATAAAACGGCTTTAGGTTTAAGTTCTGTATTAATATTTATTAATAAATCGACGTTTCGACGAACTCAACGTCTGTCTTCATCAGAAAAATTGATACAAATATTATAAATAATCAGTTTTCCTGATGAAGACGGATGTTGAGTTTGTTGAAATGTCGATTTATTAATAAATATTAATATAGAACTTAATCCTAAAGTTGTTTTATTTTATATAATGAGTTCTGAAAGTTAAAAGTATTGTTTTGCAGGTAGAGTTAATAACATTTTGAAAATGGCCGGAAATCTTTTATAATCTCAAGTTTTCTCTAGATTTTCAAAATTATAAATTTGATCTTTGATTATATAATATAATATTAATTAATAAACGATTTGATAGATTACAAATTTGTATTATATTATATTTATTTTTTCGGTTTTATTATAATACTGATGTTTATAATTTTATACTTGAAACTATAATATATTAATATCCGTAAAAATAAAATAGTATACAAATAAACCGAAAAAATACAATATTTATAAGAATTGAAGAAAGCCAAAAAAAAAAAAATAGAATGTTTTGTATTGATAATATCTCATTTAATATTTTATGTTGATAGGTAATGCAATATCTGAAAGAAATAAAATAGTAGATTTTTATATGCTGCGTATTTTGAAATATTCGGAAATAGTGTTTTATTTTAGCTCGGCAAAATTTCGTGTATATGTATCAGCAGCGTAGTCTAACAAATATAAGAAAAAGGCCCAGCCTTGATACGAATTCGGATGGAAAGGACTTTTCAATGCAATTTTCTTCCGCCCAAGGGAGTTCCAGGTCGCAACTTCTTCAATTCAAGCAGCTAGACAGAAAAATGTATATAAGTTTCGACGCGATCAATAATTTGTATATTGCAATTTTGTGCAAATTTTATGCCAGATTTACTCTATGCTTTTGCTACGGCGAATTAGTTTGCCGGGTTATGTATACACTGCACAAAATCGAGGTCGTATAACCATTTCCAATTATTCTGCGAAACTTGGCAGAAAAATTAAAATGCACTATTTTTAAAATTTTTATAGGGATTCTTAAAAAATATTTTAGATGAAAAAGTATAATGCCATATTTTAGACAATGAGTAATTGAACGTGAAACGTTTATTAAGTACATGAAATAATTAATTCATTTAATTAATGATTTTGGAAAGCATATCTTTATAGTAATTATTTGTATTTGTTTTAAGGCTATAATAAAATTAATATATTTCTGAAAAAATACTTTATTAAGATATTAGCTGTTAAACTATGAAAAAAATATTAAATATGTTTTTACCAATAAAACAAAAAACCAATATGAGTTCTAAAAGATTTTTATTACTTTACTTACTAATATCTATATACCAGCAGAAAAACGTAATAAAATGATTTATTTTGATTGTTTTATTCGTTTTTTTTTTTATTATAACTGATTTTTTTGAAACTAATAAAATGGTATTAACCGTTCTTAAATTAAATTTAGAATTATATAAAAAAATATTTTTTCCATTTATTGATTCAACATCAAATGAAATCAAAAAATAATAACACGAAAAGATAAAAAATGTAAAAGCGATGGATCGAAGTTTTACTGGTACAATATATCAAGCAAGTAAAAATACAACAATGAGTAGTGAAAAATTTAGAACCCAACATATGTTTCTTTCGCTGAAAACTAAAATATCAACAGCAATAAAAACATAAAGTAAGCTCTGAATTCCTACAAACTTTTAATAGCATTTGAAACAGATGCTCATCGCTCGTTGGAAAACTTTTCCAAGCAAATCATATTCAAAGTGTGTACGAATTCTACGACTAGGCAATGCCAAGTGGAATGTACTCCAGGGTAAATAAGTAATCGTGATGTATCTCATAATTAATAAAACGTAATAAGACTGTCACGACAAACAGTAGAAGACGAATAAGAAGGAATATCAGGAACGAGAAAATAAGAACAAAAATGAGTTGCGCAAAGAAACTTTACGTTTGGAATCAAACTACGAGTTATTCTCTTGTTATTAAATTTTGCAATGACCTAGTAACTGAAAACTATACACGGATTGCTTCGTATTGCATGAAATATGAACGGAATAATTTTTAATTAATTACTGATTTTAAAAACTTAAGATCTTGCTAAAGCTAACTTAAATTTACTAATAAATTGTTAACAGTTTGTTAATGTTAGCATTATCAATAGATTTATATAATCATGACATTATTGAATTTGTTAGTAAATATATTAAATTTTGCTAGGTTATATATTTGTAGAAATAGTAACATTTCTGTACACTTTCTTGTTTTAAATTGTCATATTTATATATTCAAATTTAATTTATTTACTTTTTGTCAAACTGCCACCAATACGTCAAAAAATTGCAATAAATACAAATCTAAATAAATTATTAAATACTTTCAATTATGATTTATGATGCACACAAAAATATAACTAAAACTATGCATACATACACACACAATCACGCCATGTACCCAAAAGGGTGTGGTACAAAGTCTTTCCATTACTCCGAAATTTATTTTTTCCAAACATTTTTATCCAGATAATATAATATAAGTAGATCAAAATTAAGAAACTATTTACTAAATAATTAAAAAAATATATCTAAATTTGTAATCAACATTTAAAAAGTCTTTGTTTTTATAATTATTATATTTATTTGTTGATTAATTAGTTTATGTAACAAGTTAAAATTTTTTATTTTAATTCTGTCCAAAAAATAACATAAATTATATGTTAGAAATAAAACTTATAAATAAAAAATAGGAGTAACTTTTTTATAATGGTTAATTTTAAAAAAATATCTTCACGTAGTTAAAAAAATGAAAATGCTATTTTTTATAGGAGTTATATTTTTTTTATATTAAAATAATATTTTTTTAGTTAATTTTATTGTATTTTTTTACACACAAAATTCTCTTTTAAAATTTGTTTGTTTGCGAAAGCCACATTTATTATATTTTTTATTATACAATTTCTAATGGCAACATTCTAGAATTTGATACATTTTCTGTAAATTTATAAATCTACAGTACAATTTTGTCTGCTGTTACCAATAAATCTGTAGACATAAAAAATGTACAAAAATTCAGTTAGTTAATTTAAGGGGAAAAAATCTTTAGGTACATCGAATATACTTACCAGTAGAATATAGTAACTCTAAAGTTATTTTTCAGAAGTAGAATATTCTGAAAATAGATACGTATACATAGTCATATATAGGGCTAGATGTTCATAACACGATGAAGTCTCATGCATATAGAACAGTGTATCTCTCACGAGCACACCAAATAAAAACAAAACAAAGGAAAACTATGCAACAAAATAACATTGCAGGAAAATGTATAGCAACTTTTACAAAACTTATTACGTTTGTTAGATAATATCAAGTTTGTTTATGTTTCAATCCATACTTAAAATTTTTATGTGTAAATTTTATAAAAATAAAATTAGTTTACAGAAATAAGTCGAACAAAAAAATAAGAATATATTAAATATTTGTTTATTTTTATAAGAAAATAATACATTACGATACAAAGTTGATAAGTGCACTATAGCAAAATTGAGAAAAGGTTTGAAAAAACGATAAAAAATCAACTCAATTTCTGTTATTAGTACAACCACGATCGATGTAAAAATATAATCGTATTTGTATTTAACTTATTGTTTTACTCGTCCGATGACTAGATGGAGTGGTATGATTGAGAGTGTTTTGCGTGAGTGAAAGTTTCCAAGCAGTAGGAATAGAAGAGCATGTATTTCTAGGTATCATGTATGTGTATGAAACTAAAGTTTCTTGTCTGGATAGAAATGTTTGGAGAAAACTAATTTCAGGATAGTGGAAAGAGTTTATGCCACACCCTTTTGGATACATGTATTTTTTTATAATTAAATAAATTAACTATTGAATTGTAAATCAGAATATAATTCCAAAACAGAAAAAGCTTGGAGAATTGGCTGTAATTCGTTAATATTTGTAAAATCTAAATAAAAAATATTTTATTAGTACGTGTAACGTACAAAAACTTATTTTCAGATATTTTACAAAAAATATGAAAATTATTAATATCCAAATATATTTTACATTTTGTTATAAATAACTTTGATGCAAATTCCAAACTTGAATGAAAAAAATAAATTTGTTACTTCTTAAAATTTTATCATATATTTGTTTTTTTCCCGAATTAAAAAACTTTTAATAGCTTTCGTTTTCTGGCGTAATATTTTGACAAAATTCTAAATCTTAGCTATTACGAAAAAAAAAAACAATGTTGATACTTACCATATTTCTCCTAATGATAAACAAAGCTTTTTTCTTTTAAAAATTGTTAACGATAAAACTTAGCTTTAAACAAAAAATAATAAGGAAACTTTTTAACGATATTAACAGTACAAAGTGATTATATGGAAAGTCTTTTAGCTTTAAGTAATTAAAAATTGCACTTTAACAACTTGTTTTTAAATTATTTTTTTCTCTTGACCGTTTTCTTACCTTTTACCTTAAGCTAGTTGATTATTTATTTTTATACACCAGCAGAAAAGTTCGTTTTATAAATCTGACAACAAAAACTAAACCAGCCCCACTTTTTTTAAACACAATGGCTTTTATATAAATCGTTTGTGTTTGTGATACAAGAATAGTGTCAGACAGCTTCAAATGTGTTTCTCTTCCATCAAAGTCGACATAAAAGCAATAATAAATATATCATTGACAGTTTGAAAAGTTAAAATAAACATTGTTTAATTGATAACAATAATAATTATTTAAAATTAATGTTTTTTGGCGATTTAAAGTCGAATTTAATATTTATTATAAAACTGGTTGTTCCTTTGTTGTTAGCGTTTTATTTCGTTCAAATATTGTAAAATATACACGGTTTGTAGATAAAGCAAAAGAGTTTGAGAAAGCGGAGTTATTACCCACGTATTTTATTATTTGATTTATGAAATTAGAATTTTTATTAACTTAAATGTGGATGTACTAAAATGTTGTTTTTTTAATTTATTTTTTTGTTAACATTGATTAAACTATAATTACTATAATATTTTAAGTTATTTTATTTATGGCATAATAAAGAACAAAATTATGTAATACAACATGGGTTTTCTTAGATGTTAGAATTTGTGATACTTCTAATGTTAAATGGGTAAAAAAATTATAGTTGTATGGTACGTGCACAAGCGTTTTTACGAAATTAGACAATTTAAATTATAATAGTGTTTCTTATATAAATATAAATAGTTTGCAGATGTACAAGAAAATGTTTTCCGCTTTACTTTGTTTTTAAGTTAGAAGAAGTAAAGGTACGCTACAAGTGGCTTTGCTAGCTGAAACATTGCTCTAATTAAAGTCTAAAAGCGGGTTTTATCACAGACAATTGAAACAGTCACGATTTATTTTATTACCCCTATGATTTTCCGAAAGACGAGTTCAAAGAAACGTTAAATTTATTGAAAATATATAAAAAAAAAGAACTAATTTATTGTTATTACTATTGAAACGTCTTCTGTAATTTTATTTGCTCTGTAAAAAAAAAACTTTAATAGTTATTTACAAAAATGTTACCACGAGAAAGAAAATTGTAAATCTTTCAAAAATAATGTGGAAACTTTAGTTTAAAAATAAACACACTAATTAATTAAATTTATTTTTGCGTTACACAACATCTACATTGAAAACTTGAGGAATTTTTTATATCTATTATCTTGTTACTTGTTTGAATTATTTTTTTGTAGAGGTTACACTGTAATTAAAAACAACAAGATTAGAAGTATATGGGTAAACCCATATATAGACTACTTTGACATTTCTCGGAAAGTTGACAACACTGTATTTTAATAATATTATAATTTATGTGGGCACTAGGAGATACTTTTCTGAAAATTTGATCAAAATCGAATAAATAATGTAGCCACAATGAATTTTTAAAAAATTTTGTGATTTTTTTTCTCGATAAGTTGGCAACACTGTATTTTGTTAAAATTGCATAATTTATTTAGGCACTAGGAAAAACTTTTATGAAAATTTGATTAAAATCGGTTAAATAAAATTGTCAAAATAAATTTTTAAAAATTTTACTAATTTTTTTCTCGGAAAGTTGGCAACACTGTATTTTGTTAAAATTACATAAATTATATTAATACTAGGAGAATCTTTTGTGAAAATTTGAGTAAAATCGGTTGAATAACATGGCCATAATAAAATTTTTAAAACTTTAGTAATTTTTTTCTCGGAAAGTTGGCAACACTGAATATTAATAAAATTATGTAATTAATGGGAGCATTAGAGAAATCTTTTCTGAAAATTTGATCAAAATCGAATAAATAACGTAGCCAATATGAATTTTTTAAAACTTTAGTAATTTTTTCTCTCGGAAAGTTGGCATCACTGGAAAAAAACAAAATCACATGACCATCTTGGGTGCTGAACAAATTTATCCTGAAAATTTCATTAAAATCGGTTGAACC
The DNA here is from genome assembly GCA_963966155.1 of Clivina fossor. Taxonomy (NCBI): domain Eukaryota; kingdom Metazoa; phylum Arthropoda; class Insecta; order Coleoptera; family Carabidae; genus Clivina; species Clivina fossor. The sequence continues at coordinate 27,443,304 of OZ014552.1, read as the reverse complement.
GTCTAGGAGGAGTTGAGGCCACAAAATTTTGACTTACGACCGAGCGAGTGAGCGAGTGAGCGAGTGAGCGAGCGAGCGAGCTGACGACGCACATCCATACACCCACATAAACTAAGTTCAGATTCGTCATCTACAGGCTATATGAAGGATTTCTATACAATTTTTTTTTTTTTTTGAAAATGTTACAGACACCGTACCAAACGCTATACTTACTACTTTTTCCTTACAGTCAAAGTAGTAAAAAATCATCTATAAGAGCTATCAAGAATGTGAAGAAAGCGGAAGTTTAACGGAAAATAATTTCTGCTTAAATAAAAATAATTAAAGCGACATTGTACTCTTAATGTCTGGAATACACGGCAAAATTTATTAATTATTAACTCGACTGCTTTTTTATAAAATCGCTAAAACCACAATCTGAATGTAGCTTAATGATCATTATATTTTGCCGTGTATTCCAGGTCTAAGGGTACATGCCGTAATCATGTATATATATATATATATGAATATTTACAACAAAAATTATAAAAATCCAATATGTACTTTAACAAATAAAAATTTAAAAAAGATAAAAACTGTGCCACGGTTCTCCGATGTTAACTCATATAAGTAAAGTGTAACTATGGTAACACAGCTAACAATCGTGTTCACGTTTGATCGAATAATTTATTTGATTTGCGGCATCGTCTACATACTTTCCGCGTTTACGGAATCGGTGGTTGTCGATCAAGAACGTTGACAGGCTTTCCACGCTGTGGAACGTGACCGTACGCTCCGTTGTCAAATCCCTTGTGATGCTGGCAACACTCAATACGTGGTTTTTACGCATGACTGCCTAACCAATACGGGCAGAAGAAAATACAACAACTATAAGTTGAGAAAAAGGTGTTAGGTTGTGACATAAATAATGGACATAAGATTAAGACAATTCGGAGAAGCATCAAATTTTTTACGATTAAGAAATCCATGAACCTTTGTAATATTCAATTTTCACAGAAATTACATAAGTTTTGTTCTAACAGGAGTCCCTAATACAGTAGTTTTCAAAATATGGGTCGCGACCCACTGGTGGGTCGCAAGCTGATAACGGTTGAGTCGCGTTAAATATTAAAATATTATAGTAATTTACATGTTTATTAAGAGAAATATTTGTTTAATAATTTTATGCGAGATTACATATAGTTAACAAAAAAATGCAGTAAAACTTTTTATTTTATTCAATTCTCCTTCACTTGAAAAGCGAGTGGGTTGTAAAAAATTAACACCTTGAAAAGTGGGTTTTGGATCAAAACAATTTGGAAAGCTCTGTCCTAAAAGAGTAAAAAAACTTTCAAAAGCATGCGCAGTTTAAATGTAAGTGTTCACAAAAGCTTAAAATAAAACTGAGCATACTTCTGACAGTTTTTTACAATCAGGAACTCTTGTTGGAACAAATTTTTTATAATATATTTTTCTATTTTTATTAAATAATACAACAGAACTTGTTTGGAGACCTATGTAAATTTTACTTGAAATAAGTTTCAAGTAAAATAAAAATTTGTTCTAACTATCATCGGATTCATTTCAAAACTGTTCGAGGCCTGCGCAATATAAATTTTGCTTGTAGTTCAGAATTTAGTTGGAACAAATTTAAAAACTTTTTCAGTTTGCTTTGTCAAATTATTTAAATTCAAATGACTCGAAGTCAAGTTACTTGACAAATAAGAACTAGTAGCTGGATTTTATAATAAAATCCACTAGTTTTGATGAGTGATAATATATTAGGAATATAAAATATAGCATTTTTCTTAAAATAAAACAGCTTTAGCTTGTAGTTCTACGTTTCGACGTACTTAACGTGCATCTTCATCAGGAAAAATGATACAAATGTTATTTACTATAACATTTAGAGTAAATGTTATTTGTATTATTTTTCTAATGAAAATGTACATTGAGTACGTCAAAACATCGATTATTTATTAATAAATATTAATACAGAACTACAACCTAGAGTCGTTTTATTTTAATATGAGTTCTGAAAGATTTTTTACTATGTTAGCATTTTTATTCATGTTTGCAATGTAGTACTTCAAATGATTTTGACAGACACAGACAAAATTTATTTGTTTGCATTTATAGTTTATTGACACCATCGAAACTCTATTATTTGACCTATTGTAGTTTTCTATCATTTTTTGATTATGACCAAGATTTCTATTTTGTTATGGAATTCAGGCACAAGTTTTAATGATGATAAGTTTTACAGCTATTTTTTTCATCTGTTATTATTTTATGTTGATGACTTAAAACCTTAAGCTCTTCAATTACAAGCAACACTATCATAATTTCTCGACTTTAATTAATTTACGTAAAAGGCGTGGTGGCTATTGTCTCATACCAAAGACCAAACCATGTACGATGATGATCTAGCAAACCGCGGTCGTCTTAACATCAAGTTTCGTCGCGCAACGGATGTTAATTCTGCAACAAACAAACGAATAGATGGCATCGTTGTCGCGTCGTCTAGTTTGTGCCCTGTCTGCGTCGCTCGTCTTTATGCTAACAGATGTTTATAATGGGTTCCATAACTAGTCATTATGATGGCTGGTCCCAATGTCTTTACGTTTCATGTTTTATAGTAGTGACAAAACGCGAATGTTGTGCGCTGTGTATGACGTTTACGATGTCGTGCTCAAATATTGTCCGATGATGTATGTAGTTGTTTAATTAGTTTTTTGTTTTCGAGGCGAAAGAAGTGTTTAAGCTATCTGAACTTGACATTGGATGTTTGGGCTTTAACGAATGATGTACATGCAATTAAATAATAATGTCGTTAGCAATGTAATTAAAAAAGTCGCAATCAAATTATCTAAGAGTGTTAATATGTTACTATTTGGAATCGAAAAATAAAGTCTACTCGATTAAGTCTTAGTTGATTAATTTTGTAGTTGATATACATTATTAAAAAAAAATAAATAATATTTGTTTTTGAGATTTATTAAAATATCAATAGATTTAATAGAGTAATTTTGATTATAATTTAATATTAAATCTATCTTGTAATTGAGTAAGCCTGTTGGATAATGTATATTTAAATAAATAAATATTTTGCAAAAGAACTAAATAATTACTTGCTTGAAATATCTTATACACAAATTGTAAGTAACAAAGACCTAATACTTCATCATGGACTGTTTAAGATGTGCAAAAAACGAAAAATACAAAAGGTTTTTTGTGTGCAGAAGCTTGCACGCTTGGTTTCCAAATTCAATTATGTTAAAAGCAACACTGATCAAGGTCGACAAAAGAAATTAAGAACTAATCGTTTCTAAGAGAACGTTTCTTTGGACAGAGATATTTATTATTCATCTAATCTAATTTCCAAGTAACATTATAAATTTAAATGCTTACTTTTTTCGAAATATTATTATGCAAAATGGTCTTTAATCAATAATGTAAAACTGAAAGAACGTTATTTTGTATTTGAAGGTTGCAAAAATTACTTTAAAATTGTTTTATTGTTTTGTAATATATGCAGGGTGTTTGATAGGTGATGCGTTAATTTATACAGGTGAGAAATGGCAATAAAAACATATTTAACCAAATCTAGTGTTATATAAAGTTACACGATTTTTGAGATACATTTTTATTTATATCACCTTTTCTAATTAATGTATTGACTTACCAAAATATAGGCCCGGTTGCACAAAGCATTCTTAAACGCTTTGCAAGGAAATCAATTTGCCAACCTTTCAACTGACCACTCAATAAGACGATTCGAAGACAGTTGACAATCTAGTTGCTTAGTTAACGTATTGATTAAATTATCAATGTTTTGTGCTACAGTTTTGGTCACTTCTGAAATTAACTCACTGATCTACTAAGCACTGTATATTAATAAATAATAATTCGTAATTATAAAAAACTTTTCAGTAAAAGTATTATTTGATATATATTTTAAATTTTTTTGTTATAATATTCAAGAATTTCATGTGGTATTGTTTTAATTTAAAACTATCTGATGAAACAAAATAGTATATATGTATTATTTTAGAACAAAAAACAGAAAAAACATAATTTGAAAAATAATGCCAAAAAATGTTTTCTAAAAAAAAATTAAAAAAAAATTGTTTATTTTTTCGTTGAACTTGGGTTAAATCCCGATATTTTATATATGTAAAATTTACAAGATAATTATTTTAGAAAACTTATAGATAGTAATGTCAATAATCTGCTATTTCTATTCTTTTTCAATATACTGCGTATAGAAAAAGTTAGTGGAAAATGTAGAAAATTCTCCGCATTGACATCAATTTGGTACGGAGTGACTTTTAAATGTAATTCTTTTATTAGCCTGTCTCATCTAGGTTAGGTTACATATACGTAATATCTATCGTAGAAATCTTTAGGATCTAGGACATGCAATTAAATTTTTCTTGAACATGTTGCAAAAAGAATAAATTTTCCTTATATTGCTTTCGTCGCTAGTGTAATATTTCAAACGCTTTCAAGGTTATGCATTTAATATTTATTAAACATTTTATATTTGCTGCAACGAATCAAAATGTGTCATCATTTTTATTTAGATCTCTACAAATATTATTTCTTTTAATTTAATTAAATTTACCATATAAATTGATATAGATTTGTTGTAATTTAAAATATTTAAACTTTATAATTGAAATTTTACTGAGTTTCAATAAAATTAATCACAAACTTTGAAATTGTAATTTTAGTTTTATAGTTTGGCTATTAATGTCAAAAAACTCAATTGGATAAACAAGGCGAATAATTATGTATCTTATTAAAAGTTTATATTAAGTGGGAGTATAAATGCCTGACAGCTTTTAATATAATAATAGAATTTTGTTTGCTTATTTAGAAATATTTTACTAAAAGATACGCAATTTTATCGAGTTTAAGGGGATGCGTTATTTAATAATAACTATAAAATAATATCCATCAGATAGTCGAAACACTCCCCATTCTACCTAAAATAGAATGCATTACTTGCTATAATTTTTTGTAAAATCTCATTTTGAATACGTTGCTGTAACCAAAGAATATAAAACATAGGGGCTATATGCGCGAAAAGCTGATCATATAATTTTTTTCATTTTTAACAATTTTTACTTGAATTATCAATGGTGCGCGTCGTTAGCTCACTACTAACTCTTCAGAAATACCTGTAAACATTTGACCCAAACGTCCGGTTATTAAATCTAATAGTACCAAAGTATTTTGTTTAAAACATCATAGTGGACAACTTTTGGAAATTATTTTTCAAAAGTAAATAATATGAGATTTTAAATTATATAAAATATCTTATTTTCCGTATCAATAAATAATATCTTTGAACAAGCATTAGTTTTATTATTATTTTAAAAATCTTCGTATGTTTATGTTTCACCCTGTACATCCAAGTCTTGCAGAATATCTTTATTTATTGAGGAGCTTAGAGGAAAACTAAGCCATGTGAAAAATTTGAATAATTTAAGTTAAGGTCATTTTTTGAAACTAGAAGTTAAAATGTATTAGAGAAAATATCAAGAAATTGAAATATCAGCTTATGTTCCTATAGGTTTTCATTGAGTTTTTAAACTTTGTAGTTTGTTTTCTCTGAACTTAAAAAATGTCAATTCTGAACTTCTTCTTTTTTTAATGCTTTTCAAGTATATCTTTTTAAATATATGAGTATTACATTTATGTTTGAAATATTTTTGGAAATGTATTATTTAAGACTTTATTTTTAAATTAAATTTTTTTAAATATATGTGTGCTATCGTAAGATAATTAATTGAATAATATTAATAAATAATAATAATAATAATTTGTAATTAAAATGAAACAATAATAAATATTTATTACAATCTTCGCTAGACCCGTATCAGAGTCAACAAGCAAAATATTTTCATCATTTAGCAATTGTTAAACCATTGTGTCACTCAGCCGGAAAATTAATAACTCACTAAAGTATAATAATATAAAACGTTAAAATCTGAATCTAAACAAGGTCTGGCTGGGGGAGAGCAAACGGGATTCCAAAAGCGGAATGCGTTGGTCGCGTCTTTTTTGATAAATTGAAGAATAATAAGACGATTTGCGAACGTACCCAGGGTCCGAGGCAATGGATGAGGCCCAGGCCAAACAACAAATTCGCGTGATGGATTGCTTTCGCGTTTGCGTTTACCGACGAAGATGTTTTTCATCTGCGTGGTGCGCGCGCGCGTACAATCTCGAAGTGAAAAAATTCCGCGCGTCTTGATGCGACTCAAATGGGAAAGAGATAATATTAATTTTTCGGACAGATTTGTTCGCCGTCCCGTGATTAATCGTTATTTTGTGTTGTACGTAATAAATAATTCGTATTTAGTTAATTAGTTTCCGAAAACGTTTGCGTTTAGTTGGTCGGGCGTGAATGATAATTTTCTCTGATGGCATATGAATTAAAAATGATGAAGATTAGGTACTTCGTATATTAAGATTATCTTACTTGACGAAAATAACATATATATATATATATATATATATATATATATATATATATATATATATATATATTATTTTTCCTGATGAAGACGGACGTTGTGTTTGTCGAAACATCGATTATAAATAAATATAAATACAAAACTTTAACCTAAAGCATTTTTATTTTAATATATATATATATATATATATATATATATATATATATATATAGTGTGTTAATTAAAAATCTGACCATAGGCGTTTAATATAGAAAATAAGTTTTTCTTTGCGCAAAAATATTTTAGATAAAAGTATATCAAATAAATGTTATAAAAAGTTAAACAATTAAACAATTGTATGATAATTTAACTGTCAGAGAAAAGGTTTTGTTTTGCAATTTCCGTTCAATAATACAAATTTTATTTGTAAGTAATTATTCGACGGCTATGCCTACAAAACTGTTAACAAAAATATTATACAATTAAATTTAATTTTGTTATATTTTCTTACAGGTGCGTTGTACTTAGTGTATACTGTAATGTATCAGTTTTATATAAATTATATTATTATTATTATTATTATTATTATTATTATTATATTTTTGAAAGTATGGAATAGTTTTGTTTGTAATATTGATTCAATTATACAACTGTTTCCCTAAAAAGTAGCAGTTTTCAAAAAAAATTAATTTGATGTCTTCGGGTATAAAATGCCAATCATAAAATCTATTTAATACAGCAGATGCCGAATTTAATTCTCTACAGTATTTATTTGTAGTATATTTTGTTTAATTTTATCTATATTTTGTCTAATTTGAAAACTTTTGCAAATAATAACTGATTTTTGCATGTTAAACACCTACGGCTAGATTTTTTAATTAACACACAGCATTGAACAACAAATAATATTATAATATGTCAGTTTCCACATTAATTATTTTTAAAAAAAATGTTATGAATATAATTTTAATATTTCTATATAATAAGCTCTTCTTTTTCCGTAATTTTTTTGAAAACTTTTATTTTAAAATTTTTAATAAAATATAACGCAATTATAACAAATATTTCTATATACATACTAAATGCTAATATTGTGGATAATTTATGGCAAGTACAAATCTTCATGTGGTTCACTTTCCATCATATTTTTGATCGCATTGTCCATTATAAGTTTTACAGTTTCTGTGATTGGTTTACTAAAATCTTTTAATATCACCTTGCTGTTTTCATTGACTACTTGATTTATTTGATTACCTAAAAATTATCAAATTTGAGTAACTATTACATACCTTATACACAGTTTAATTCGAAAGCATTCAATTTTTGTTCTAAAAATTATATAATTATAATTCTGTTTTCCCACTTCACTCTTAAAAGTGAGTCAAAATTATTTTTGAAGTTTACTTAAAATTATTTATTAAGCAATTTGAATTGGTTTATTTGAATTTTATAATATTAGATATAAAAAAATATATTAAAAATAGATATACTATTCATATTTGATAAAAGATAGAAGTAACAATTTATTTAAAGCAAAAAATAAATGATTTTTATAAACAAAAGAGATGAGAATATGGACATTTATGTTTTAATTTTTTTTATTAATTATGTTGCCAAAAGTAAAATAACTTAATATTACATGTTGAAAATATGAAAATATATATATATAAAAAATTTACTATATACTGGGTGTCCCATTTTAATCCGCCACCTGCAATAACTTTAAAATCGTGCATCGGACAAAAAAATGTTTCGGATAAAAAGTAAATGGTTTCGAGGGGGACATCTGATGCAAAGACCCTTGCCCCCTCTGGACCCCCTGAGGGGCGGGAAAGGGGGGCAACTTTGAAATCTTAAATGGAACACCCTATTTTTTATTGTAGATTCTGATAGGCCATTAAAAAGTATGTAAATTTTATTTCAAGACTTTTTTTTATCTTTGATAGATGGCGCTGCAAACAGCATTTTTTTTCTCAGTTTATCAATCTTCAATTTGAAAAAAAAAAGTGTAACTAAGTACGATATTCAAGATTTTTTTAGTTCTTTGGGAAGAGAGGGGGCAAGGGTCACTGCATCAAATATCTTCCTCAAAACCATTAACTTTAAGTTAATGGTTTAGAGGGGTATAACTTTAAGTTAATGGCTTCGAGGGGATATCTAATTCAGTGACCCTTGCCCCCCCCCCTCTTCCCAAAGAACTGAAAAGAACTTGAATATCGTACTTAGTTACACCTTTTTTTTCAAATTGAAAACTGATAAACTGAGAAAAAAAATGCTGTTTGCAGCGCCATCTATCAAAGATAAACAAAAAGTCTTAAAATAAAATTTACATACTTTTTAATGGTCTATCAGAATCTACAATAAAAAATAGGGTGTTCTATTTAAGATTTCAAAGTTGCCCCCCTTTCCCGCCCCCCAGGGGATCCGGAGGGGGCAAGGGTCTCTGCATCAGATGTCCCCCTCAAAACCATTTACTTTTTATTCGAAACATTTTTTTGTCCGATGCACGATTTTAAAGTTATTGCAGGTGGCGGATTAAAATGGGACACCCAGTATATATATTATAAATTTAACATTGCTAAACTTTTTATATAAAATGTCAAATTCAACTGTATTGTTTGTTGAACAAAAATTCAGACACTTTTAAAACAGACTTAATAAATTAACAATTTACATAAAATATAATTATATTGAAAATATGTACCTAATAATTGGTTACCATTAAACAAATTTTCAAAATTAAATTGGGATTTTTCCGGTTCAAATATTAGATTGGAGTTTGTTAATGATAAATAATTTTGTCCATTTTTCTTGATATTTCGATAATTCATTGAATAATTAAATGTAACATTATCTAAAAAATAAATTATTATAGTTATTAGTTATTATTTTGTATATTTATTTTGTAATGCAATAGTATATGAAAAAAATATTAATAATGAATCTTAAATGATTAATGTAAGATTTTACATTTAATATAATGATCTTTTTATAATATATACCGAAAGCCATATGTCCTGGTCCAGATCCTTCTACAGGAAATAGTAAAATATGTCCTTTTAATTCATATATCATTCTTATGTCCATTTTAGGGACCATTGCTGACATGGCAAGTGTTTTTTTGTCAGGATTAACACTAAAATATAAAAATAAAATAAACAAAGGTTTTATCAATATATCTGCGACATATATATATATATATATATATATATATATATATATATATATATATATATATAACACATAATTTTAACTTACTTGGCAGAAGTTATTGCAATTTGATCTAAACCAGAAATGACTAAGTTTGAAAATTTTATTTTTAAATTTCTACCCGGTTCAAAGGTTATTTTATCTATTTTAAATGGCAATAAGCTCGGTATATTGTATTTTTTATCACCTAAAATAATAAATAATATTTTTTTTTGTTACATATAAAAACTCTCAGTGGATAAGTGACAAATACATTATAAGTTTTGAGATAATACCTAGTAAAGTAAAACGGCTTTAGGATTTAGTTCTGTATTAATTTTGGTTAAACTTTTACTTCCAACTTTATATACTGTTACTTTTGCACATTTTATGAATATAAATTACAAAATTTTAGATATAACTATTATAATATTTGATAAGTTATCAAATACCTATCTGAACATTTTTTCTGCTGATGAAAAACAAAAACAATTTCGAATTCGTCTTTATATGTAATAAAATACGTACCTCTTACTATACTGGGCAAGGCATATTGTGCACTTTGTCGAACACAATCATTTAAATTAGGATCAGAAAGTCTGCATAGTCTAATATATGAAGCTAAAATTTAAAGAAAACACAAATTAACAAAAAATTTCAATTATTAAATATTTCTTTCTGCAGATGATATTTGTTTACTGTATTTTAATTTCAACAAAACACCGGAAAATATTAAATACAACAAAATACGAGACATGTTGTAAGTAATTTTAAACGAAAGATATATAATTTTCTGAATTCAGTGATGCATAATTTTTATATTTTAGCATGGAATTTATTTAAATAAAAATTTGTTTTTATAAGATAAAATATAAAACAAAAATTCTTTTTAATTAACATAAGTTTATGAAAATTGTATTTTATTTTTATAATGAAATATTTGCTATTTAAATAAATTTCATATTGAAATATAAAAATTATGTTTCATTAAATTCAGAAAATTATTGTTTTTTTTGAAATTGTAAAAATATTTTTATATTAATATTGCTTTACTACATTGCCTATGTAGAAGGAGGTCATTATGTTATTAGTACGATAATGTACATTATTATACATCAGTTGGTTACTATGTACACCACTGGTGGTAGCATCAAACGTGATTACAATGTCAAATTAATTTGGCATCTTCGGCTGCTATATTAAAAATTATTAAATCAAGTTAAGTTAATATTACAATTGTATTGTTTATTTTTGCTTGAATTTGAATTTTGTTTTTAAAAATTTGTAAAGAAGTGCAAGAAATGTCAAAAACTGCATATTTGATTAAAGAAACATCTCCGGCTGTCATATTGAAAATTATTAAGTCAAGTTAATTGACAGTCGCATTGTTTATTTTAATATAAATATTTAAAATTATATATTTGATTAAAAACAAATAATTCTCACAAATCACTTAACAAATATAAATAATATATTGTAGTAACTTTAAAATTCCTTGGTATGTATTTTTATTTATTTTTAGTTTAGTTTGTTTAGAATGTTTGAAGAAAACGTAGCTTTGTCTCGGTCGCAAGTATCAACACAATAAAAATCGCTTTTCACTTCCTGTCACAAAAGAATTTATGTTAATGATTTTGTAGGTATACGTTTGTGTGGACGTCCGATGAGTAGTTGGCGTGGTATGATTGAGAGTGTTTTGAGTGAGCGAAACTTTTCAAGCAGTAGAAGTAGAAGAACATGAAGGAAACTGATTTCGGGATAGTGGAAAAAGTTTGTGCTACATCTTTTTTGAGTACATGGCGTGAGTGTGTATGCATGTATAATTTATAAGAAATATTATTATTTTCAATATGACATTATCAACTATATTATTGATATAACATTGTTTAGAATACTAATATTTTAAATTAAATACAATAAAAATAAAAATAACTGTATGTAATTACAAGTGTTATGTAATTTTGTAAACTTAAAATACAAATCTTGTATGTTTTTAATTTTCTTTAAGTAATTACTAATTAATAATTATTATACAACCATAATTGAATACTTTACTTGCTTAATACTATAACATTTCTGTAATAATAAAATTTGTTTTACGTGAATTTATTTTCAAATTTGAAATTGTTAACTATTTACGTATTCCATTGTAAACTTACCATAATTATATTCACAGTTACCAACAATAAAACTTAACGCTAAAATTCCGAAATATAAAAATAATTTCACTGTCATTATTTTAGATCACTTAATGAAATATATTTAATGTAATAAAAATAAATATTCTAAAAATGTTAAATTTTTCAATTGTAATATAAATTAGTGATACATGTTATGCGAACTGTTTAACTGCTTCTAAAGTAAAAACTAAATAACTAACTTTTCAATATGTGTACAATAATTCCTTGTATCTTTCACTTGCAATGCTTGCAATGTACTTATAAGTATAAATATATTTATAGGTTGAATTCCATGACGTAGATATTATTTTGTGAATAATTATATGGCAGAAAACTGTAAAAATTGTCGTTAATGTTTAATTGCTATTTATTTTTATATGTAATTATTGACTTTGCTATTCAAAAGCAGTAATTTAGTAATGCGTTTAAGTAATATTTTTATCAAGATTGCTCGTTCGCCATTTCAAAATACTTTAGTCCATTTAGGTTAAGTGGTTTTGTATTCTGATGCATTATAATTCTATAACTCAGTAGAAATTGCATAATATTTAAATGTGAATAATTCTAGACATAACGGCAACTGAATTAATTTAATATCAAAACTGCATATCGGGAAATAAATTCAAATCGGTTTACGATAGATTACTGGTTTGATTTTACTTTCGTTTTAAAGTATTCAATTTAATTTAAATATTTTAGTTATGCCATATAATTTTTTATTGTAAAAAAATAAAGTTAATTTCAATACAAATGTTGAGTTATGGAAAAAGAAAATTAATAAAAACGTTTTAACACAAAATTTTATAAAATAAATATTTAATATTTTCTGAAAATATTTCACAAAATGTTAATGTATTTTTGCAATATTTATTATATTTTATTTTGAGATAAATTGTCTAGAATAATTATATGAGTTTATGGTTTTGTATGACTTTGAATATTTATATTCAATTTTAATCAAGTTTATCAATATCTTATAATTTTCATAATATATATGATAATAATGTATTCATTTATAAATACTAATTTAGTACAAAGTTGTTTATTTCATTTGGTTTTATAAATTTTCGTTATAATGATAATGTAAAATAACGTTAAAAAAATTATCACAAAACTGATGACATTAAAAACTACTTAAGTTTAAATTTGTTTTAATTAAATTATAGGTTTAACAATTTTTCTTTGAAATTTTTAATTTTTATAATGTATATTATAATGTTAATTAATACTATGATTAACTTAACTACTAAATTGAAAATTTTGAATGTAAGATTGTTATATTTATATAATTATGTAAATTTATTATACTTTTTAATTAGTACTTTTAGTAAAATGTTATAACGAGTGCTTGAAATTGAAGTAATTTCGTCAATTAAATTACAATATGAGTTAAAAGTAAAAAAATATTTAAATATTACTAGTTGTTAGAGAATGTTAATGCAATTTTTTAAAGGCCTTTTCAGTGTATTTCGAACTGAAGAGATAAATTTTGTAATTTGACTTTTGGATTTACTTAAAAGTTTAAATTTCAAATATATTTTATGTATACTCAATTTTTAAGTTGAATTATGAATCCAAAACTATGCAATAAGTCATCATTTTGATATTAAAGTTACTATCAAAACGATTGAAAAATTTCAATTGCGAATAATGAAAAATATATGCTTGTAAAAGCTTGTATTTAAATATTTTATTTAAAAAAATTTAAATGTTGGTACTGGCTGGTTTTCGCGGTCAGTAGAAAAACTTTTTCGTTAAAGTAAATAATTAATTATTTTATATTAGAGAACAAAAACTGTAAAAAGTCCCAAATTCGATATTGTTCAAGACGGTAATGAAATACAATTATTCGCTTTACGAATTGTATTAAAACATCTACATTTTTTGCAATGACAAAGAAAATGTATTTAGATGAAATAAAGTGGTTTTAAGTTAGTAGTTCTCTAATAATCGACGTTTCGACGTACTCAACGTACATCTTTATAGAACATAGAAACAAGTAACCAGAAACTTGTTTCTATGTTCTGTTTATTTACTGTAAATGTCACTTGTAATTGAAAAGTCGATTATTAATAAATATTTATACAGAAATACAACCTTAAGTCGTTCTATTTTAATTTAATGAGTTTTGAAAGATTTTTTTATTATGTATTTAGATGAATATTATAAAAAATAAGAATTCTTGTTACTATTAGTTTGTAAGCAAGATACATATAGTTTTGTTTTTGTTTTTCGTTTATATTGTTATTATTGTAAAACAATGTTTAATATTAATTTACACATAAAAGTATCACACTTTTATTATTTTTTTTTAAATTTTGTATTTTACAGTGAATTATATTTAAATATATTCTGTATTAGCCCAAGCTATTAATAAACGTGTATTATTATTATTATTATTATTAATATTATTATTATTATTATTATTATTATTATTATAATTTGTAAAGCACTGATCTAACGTAATTTACAGAAATTTTTCTTCACTCATACTTACTGTAGTCAAATAATTTTGTACAATA